>JARHVA010001391.1:1102500-2435000 GCA_037957365.1 Torreya grandis | reverse complement strand
TTCTAGGAACCCATGCAATCTATACACCTCTTTAAAAAATATCTTATTAATCATAGGTGCATCATTTATCAAATTTATAGCTATAAAGTTTGATACTTTGGTGAGTTTATCAACAACCACCAAAATCATGTCATGATGATTCTTTGACAAAAGTAATACTTGGACAAATCCCATTCTAATGACCTACCACTTTTATTCTAGTATGGAATGAGGGTCCCTATTGGATACACATTCTCAACCTTAACTCACTGACATTTTAAGCATCTAAAAATAAAATATATTGCATCCTTCTTGATTCCTTTCCAAAAATATAGTAGTCTTATCTCTAGTAAGAGCTTAGTTACACCTAGATGTCCTGAATATGGAGTATTATTTAGATCTTTTCAAATTGTAATCCTCAAATTTTCCTTATCAAGAATAGAGATCCTTATTTTGTATCTTAAAAGTCCATCATTTCAAACTTTAATCCATTGTCCCTAAGACATTTAGAATTTTTTGACAAGGCTCTCCTTACTTATAAAATTTGTCTCCTAGGGAGAATTTCATGACCTGATCATGGAAGGTGCTCCTTATAGTATCTAATATTGTTATATGTCTTCTATGACTAAGGGAATATATAACTCTATTTTATTTTCCCTTAATTCAATTAATGTTGAAATCATAATCTAATAATAACTCTAACCACCCCCTCTAATGAGCATTTAGATTAGGTTGTGTGAAAATGTACTTGAGTCCCAAATTATTTGACTTAAGCTCAAATGGTTTACCCAATAAGTAATTCCTCCAAAATTGTAAAGAATGAACTATTACAACCAATTATATGTCATGAGGGGCATAATTTGCCTCATATGGCTTCATTTTCCTAGACTTAAAAGCATAATTGAATCATCTTACATTATAAGACCACATAAACCATCACCTAATGCATCTATTGTAATTGAAAAATGGCCATTCAGATTTGTAATTCTCAACACATGTGATGAAATGAGTCTCTCCTTCAAAATATAAAAGGCTTCCATGTACTTATCTAACCACAAAAACCATTGACCTTTCCATTTAAGAAAGGTGATTGGGTTAGATATTTTGGAAAAATTAGGCAAAATTTTCTTGTAATATCATATCAAACCCAAGAGAATATGAACCTCATGAACATTCCAAAGTGTTTTCCATTCATTAATGGCTCTAATATTAGCTAGATCCATTGAAATCCCCTACGTAGAAATTATATGTCATAAGTATTACACTCTTTTCTAAAATAAATCACACTTGGACAATTTATCATAGAGATTGTGCTTCTATAACTATTATATAACCAATTTAAAATACTCTAAATTCTCCTATTAATTCCTTGAATAGATGAGGATATCATCGATAAATACTAAAATAAATTTATCTAGGTAATATTTAAACACATTATTCATAAGATTCATGGATGTTATAGGTGCATTCATCAATCCAAAAGGGAGTACTATGAACTCTAGTGCATATAATGAGTCCTAAAATTTGTCTTAGGAATTTCTTCCTCTCTAATTTTAAATTGATGGTACCCAACTCAAAGATCGATCTTCAAAAATATTGATGCACCATGCATTTGATCAAAAATAACATCAATGCAGGGCAGAGGATACTTTTTTATATATATTTACCTTATTCAACATCTTGTAATTGATATATAAGTGAATATTCCCATCCTTATATTTTTTCAAGCAATTTATGTGCACCCCATTAATCTAATAAATAATTCAAGTGATAATTCAAGCGATGGTTCTACCCCAATTGATGATGAAACTTTTGGGAGCCATAACTTTTACACCATAGCTCCGATTGATTCCCTATTTGAATCATTGGAAAGCTAAGAATGAGTAGAATGTGGTGAGATGGCATCAGATTTAATTAATGGTTTTTTACCCCTAAAAACCTAACATAAGTTCCCCAAATTTCAATTTTATTAGTGTAGTGTAAAAATAGTAAGTTTCTAAAAATAGTAATTCCTCAAATTTTGTATTGTTGTAAATCATGGAATTTGAACCACTTAATCTCTCTCAAGATTGGTGACCTTCAAAATCCTTATATTACCTTCAAAATGTGTATAAATTAAGATGGAACCCAAAATTGAAAATAAACATCACTTCCCAGAGATAAGCATATCATTGTATTGCAATCTTGAGTAATAAAACATCTCTTCTTAGAGAAATCATTGTTACTATGTTATTTTCATGTTCTTGAAATATCTATCAATCAAAACTTCTAAGTTTTTGATCACCCATAGTGACACACTTAGTTTAATTAAACCCTTAACTAACAACTCTTGAAGTTAGGCCTTCAACTCAACCAGTTTAGTTGTTGTCATTTTGTATGGAGCCTTATACTAGGGTTCCAATCCTGGAATGATCTCTATTATGAATTAAAACACCCTCTTAGGTGGTAAAACTATAATATATTCAATAAAACATCCTAAAACTCTCATAAAAAGGGATAATCTTTAATAGAAGGTTCCTTAGATTATTCTATCTCATTCATTTTAACTATGAATGTTTGACATCCTTTTTTTCGGGCCTTTCTTAGTTGAACAACTAAGATTTACTTTAGATTCAACTCTCTTTTATCTACCTAAACTTGGGTTTGGTTCTCCAAATCATCCAAGCATTTTACCTTCTTAAGGTACCATTCAACATTAGTTTTATTCTTAGTGGTCTAATTCACTCCTAAGATCACATTATATGATCCTAGGGGTGTTTCATAAATATAAACTACCATAGTGAATTTTAATAACTTAATTTTATCTTCTACTAAGAACTTATCAACCTCAACTTTGGATTCATTCCCATACTAAACTGACCAAGTGTTTTCCATATAAATAACTTTTCTAGATAATTAACTCAAAATCCTAAGATAAATAAAACATTTAGTATCTCTTGTGTCTATTAGAATAGAGATAGATTGATAAAAAAAAATACCTACAATCTCAATGGGAGAAGCCTAAAATTAAACTTTATGATTATCAAAAGTTTCATGAATTCTCTCCTAGAAGGATCTCTATTGTGATATAGAGAATTTATTATTCCTCCAATCTACTTTTCCTTGAGATCATTCCCTATCATAATTATCTCCTTCATAGTTGAAACATTTGCTACGTGGTCCATTGCTCTCAATTTGATTACCTCCCTAAAACCTTCCTTGATACCGTTTCTTAATTTCTTATTTTTTGAAGAATTTCTAAATTTGGCATTCTGATTCTTGAACTAGTGCTTAGAGTTCCTATTTTATTTATAATTATTTTGTTTGAAGGTTATCTCAAGACCATAAACTTCTTGAATTTTTCTCTAACCTCAATAAGATATTTCAATTTTTACTCCTACTTGATTACTTTCTTGAAAACTTGGTCCATGGTGGATGGTACATGAACATCCACTTCACACCAAATTTGGGGTTTCAATATCATGATGAACTTCTTGATTTGAAAGTTCTCATCCTTATGATACTATGGAACATACTTCAAGATCTTTGTGAGTTTATCCTAGTATTTATTAACTAATTGATCTATTTATTTTAAATTCTAAAAATCTATCAGCTTCTAATCAAAATACATCTAAGGTAGCCATCGAGCTATAAATAATTCCATAAACTATTCCCAAGTAGTGGTGGTGGAATCAAGACTCAACTCAAATTAATTTTGAATCTTGAAATACTTTTCCATTTTGGTAAGCTAAGCTTCTTCTCTATCACCTAAAACCATGCCATTAAACTTTGGTGGGTTCACCTTATTCATGTCCCATGCAATTTTTATATCTACTTAAGCTCTAGCATCATGATGAACTTCCTCATGCATATGCTCTTGAGGAAATTCATTTTCAACATAGTGTTCTTTAGGTACTTCATGTTCATTTTGCTTTTATGGGCCATGAACTTATCATTCCAAAGTTGTTATATAGTCACAAGTCTTGTTAATAACTATGATAATTTGATCCAGTTTTATAGTTTGATCTACTAATAAATGAATAGGATCAACTTGAGGGTTTACATTACATATACCCTCACCAATCAACCTTCCTCACACCCTTCTCCTTTTAATAAAAATAAGATAATAAAATACGTGTTATTGGACTCATTATGTCCAAGAGCTAAAACCCTATGCTCTGACACCACAATGTTAGAACCCCATTGGTTTTAACTTGAAGTTAAGAAAAAAAATGTTAACTCATATTCTCCACATCATTAATTATAGATAATAATTATTATTTTTTATCTAAATGCATCTAGTAACATTTACTTGGTTACTATTAACCTAATGGTCAATGTAGTGATAATGGTCAAAGCAATGATCCATTTAGATAATAAACCTTTAGGTAACAAAGCATGAGTTATGAAACCTATCAAACATCTCAAATACAAAATTTAACCATATTTACAACTTTATTTACTAATACATCTAATGTTATTAAAATATCTACAATAAAGTACAAATTACATATCAACTAGTTGTTATAATAATTCATATCATATTTTACAACATTACAATTTATATCACTAAATATCAAATACAATAAGTACATTTTCATCCAAAACTTACGAGCATCAAAACTAGTTCAAATATCAGTATAATAGCCATGAGTAAGATTCTATGAAGATTGACTACCTAAATGGTGAGGGAGAGCATCATCGGAGTGCTTTACCTCCAACCATAGACCATAGATCCCTTTCACACCTCCCAACTAGGGAGTGGCAATACCCTTCATGAAATGAAAGATAAAATTAGTGTGGATATCAATAATTTAACTAAAACCCATGTCGTGTAAATTCACTAATACATATAACAAATCATAAAGACTATGGAAATCTATTCCTCTATTATGACATCATAAAAATTGGTAAACTAGATTAAATAGGTGAAATGACAATGTTTTTATCTATAAACATTAATTTGGCCAAATATTTTATTATAGTTTCAGATCACATGGATCATTAATTTTCACAATCACATACTCTCTGTTACTACATGATAATAAATTAACTAATATAAGATGGTAGATAAATGGGTTGCATGATGGCTATACATATCTACTTATCAGATGCCATTAGTGACATGCATAAGATAACATCTCATATCACAATTATACAACAAAAACAAAAAATAACAAGCAATCCAACATCAACTCAGTATCATGTCAAGAAGACATAACATTTATGTCAGTCATTTATTATCAGATATTAGTCATATAGCTTGATGTAAATCACTTTACCAAACGTAATATCTAATAACAAATTACCTATTGACTAATAATAACATATAGATAGCTTTTGCATTAAAAAATAGTAGGTTGTAGCAATCAAAATAATAAGATTCAACAAACCTCTACTTGCACCATACTAGGTAAAATACCAATGTCTCACTTAAAATCAAACATTTAAAAAATACTTATATTTTACAAACAACTATGCACAACTTTTATGTTTATTACATACTGAAATATCAATCTTCTATGCTTTCATTATCACTACAATCTCAAGTAATACCCTAGGCCCATTCTACTCTTTTGACCTCATTATATTCAACCTTACGAGTGTATTCTCAACAACATCAAAGATTCCTCACACTTTCATATTTTTTATAAATAATGGAATATTATATATACTAAAATATAGATCAAGGTATTTATGGAAACCTATGATAGTCAAATTTCCAATATAAGGTCCAAAATTCATACTTGATATTATAATTTCTACCTACTCATGCGTAGGTTCAAATTCTCATACTATACAAACTCTAAACATATGTCCTACTACCACATTGATTCTTAAGTATTTATTTTCTAAACTAATAATTATTATAAACAACTAACATATTTAATATTCCACTTGAAGTCTTATTGTTATTTTCCAATTGTTCTTTCATAGGATGTTACACCAATTTTTACCTAAGCTATAACTTCACATCATGATATTTTATGTTTGATTGGTCATAAATCATAATCCTTTAGACCATATGAATATTATTAGGACTCATCCCTATAAATTTAATTCAAATATTCACCTACAACAAAGACTATGTCCCTTATGACTGCCATCTACTAGACTTAGCTAAAATATATGCATTTTGATCATTATATAAGTCTAACCTTGCATCTATATGTGTGTGTGTGTGTGTGTGTGTGTGTGTGTGTGTGTGTGTGTGTGTGTGTGTTTATATATATATATATATATATATATATATATATATATGTATGTATGTATGTATGTATGTATGTATGTATGTATGTATGTATGTATGTATGTATGTATGTATGTGTGTATATATATATATATATATATATATATATGTATATATATATATATATGTATATATATATATATGTATGTATGTGTGTGTGTGTGTATATATGTGTGTGTGTGTGTGTATGTGTGTGTGTGTGTATGTATATATATATATATATATATATATATATATATATACATAAATACATACATACATACATATATATATATATATATATATATATATATATATATATATATATATATATACTTATATAAACTTTATGAGTTCAAAAATGATAAATAATTCATATGGATTTGCCAATCTAGCCATTATCAAGTTTGTGAGGCTATTATCCTCTTTAAAGAAGTTACATGGGAAAAGCATAAAAGTACAAATACCCTGGTCATAAAAGGTCTCCTAATAGATAGATTTCCATTAGCAGAGATAGATATAAGCCATTATTATTTCATCCAAAGTCAACTATAGTTTTGGTCCATATATAAAATAAACATCTATATATTTTGTCTTATAATTTCTAGCTTAAGATATGATCAACACAATCACAAAATAGCTCAAGTTCGTAGAAAGAGCTTTATTGTTTAAAATAGAACGTAGTTTTTTTCTTATAAGTCAAGTTATCAACATTTAAGGATTTTATAATTACACACATGATTTTTAATCGAGTTGTACCATTCATATGGGCTTGTATATTTCTAAACCTAAAAACCACTACAATGACACTATTTCATCTCTATTAGCCTATGAATGGAACCTAATTCCATCCCTAGGTTAATAGGGATGAAACCCTAAATTTTCTTTTGAGCAATAGCTATATCATATTGATTTGAATATTTTTTTCTACCTAAGACTAGGTTTATATATCTATGATTTTATCCTTCAAAGTAAAATATAATCTATATAAATATAATGAAAAACTAAATATTCCCTTTCAATAACCAATACAAGTCCTACCTATTCATGGTAGCATCTTTCTTTGTTTAAATATAGATGTTTTATTGATCTTGTTGTTTAGATCCTTCTTTTCCTCTAGATATCTTATTTTTTCTTCTTTGCATGATGATTTCTTATTTTTTCCCCTCTCTTTTATTTTATTTTCCTCACCTCTAAATGCTAAAATAGATTTCCTGCTTCTCCATCCATTTCCATTAATGAAAATACAATTCCCTTAAGTTCAGGTGACACTTTGGTAGCTTCGAGAACCTTAAAATTTGGGTATGGACACCATACACCCTCAAATCTCAAGTCAACACATGCAATGATAATTAATAAATATAAACCCTAAAAATCCTTCAAAATATATCATTACGTCTATTGACTTCAAATATTTTTAGGTTCTTATAAAAAATATTTGAATCATTCAAGCAATAATACCAAACCATGGGTCTCCAAGACCTAGTTTATGTAAACATAATTTGGGTAAATGTTACCAATTTATAATTTTTGTATACCCCCAAGGGGTAAGTTATAATATTGCCCAACATTTCATAAACCATAAAAAATTAAAACTTCAGTATATTATCAATATACATACATAATTATATAGTCAACATAAGTTGAATGACATTTTTTAACGTAACATTACATATCAAGGTTAGAACAAACACCGAATAAGCATATATCTAGGTAAATATTGTATGTCAATACAACCAAATCACATTATCAATATACACCACAACACCACCAATATGAATACCACATTCATCACTAATTATAGTCATATAAATCAATCAACAACCATAAAATAACTCATGCAATCATGTAAAATGATCATGCATTTAATAATAAAAGTAAGCATTTATCAAGTCCTATTATGGTGTGTGTGGGTTTCTAGATTCCTTATTTTTACCCCCAATGTTAATATATGTGCCTTATTCTCTGATGATACTCTTCCTCTATATCACTCTATGAGGATGGGACATTCTTGTAGTTACCTCAGTCAAACTAAAAGGTAGTTAGTCCATGATATAGTAGATACACATCAATAAATATGTATTAAATTAATTGTTGTACTATAATTTAAAACCTTATAATAAAACTAAAAAAACACAAAATTCTTCAATATCATCATAATTAAGTTAACATAGCATGTGCAAAACATCACATGATAGATGAACATGAATAATAAATGTAGTTGTCACTATACAATAGTAACCTCAAGTAACAAATCATAAATTATAACTAATAACCCATTAGATTTTCTTTCACATTAACATTATTGTAATCCTTTAGGGATTGGGATGTGACATCAATAAACATATAATGTTACTAAATTACCAAATAGGTCAATTTTTGTAACTGAATCTTGACCTAAGCCTATCTTGGATTTCACACCTTTTACACAAAATGCTACAAAACAAGAATGTAGGTGGTTATGCAACAAAGTCAATATCATATATATATATATATATATATATATATAATAGGATTTATTATACTCAATGATAATTTTTTTTATATATTGTGTATGACTAAATTTCCACATTATTACTGTATTTAGAATCTACATTCTCAACTCTTGTCATGTCTTTGACATAGTATATAAACCATGTCCACATATAAGCCTGTATATGATTATAATGATCACCTATAGGTTATAATAATATAAAGATAAATAAGGATAAACTAAATATTTTTCAATCTAATATCTCTCATGGTTAACTTTATTTACTACATTATAAATTTACCACTAGCTAGATGTTAGAAATTTGTATCTAAAAATTAAGACCATAGTCCACATTTTTTATTTTTTCCTTACCTCTATATGTCAAATAACATCCTTTGATAGACTAACATAGATTATTCATGCATTATAATCACATTAATATCTCACATTCAAGTATACCCATTGGAGTATAAGTTCATAAATAAGGAAATTAGGATTCACTTCCCACACTCACAAACACAATAGATCTCTTTGTTTTCTTATTTTTAATAGGAAAGGTGTAAACATACGTTTAAGGTATTTTAACCATTAATACAGACTTGTATATAATTTTGGGTGAGATGTATTCTCACCCTTAAGCCAACATAATTTTGAACTTTCCACTAGTTAAACGAGCTTGCATCTAGTTATATATAGTTTATTTTAGAATTATCACTATTTCTTAAAACAATAGTTCTATTTTTACCCCCTATAAAGGTTTAAATCACTATATTTCCATTCCCCCAAATACACTATGGGTTCACAATTCCATTCATATATGTTCTAGGAAAGGTATAAAAAATAATCAAATCATTATATGGTGAAATACACCTACTTATGAATAAATTTATAACTATTAGTTTAACACTTAAGTTTCAAAAAGATAATATCTATAGTTATAGACTGCACAACTTGAAAAAGGATATTCTTTTCATTTATACATTATCTACTTGATCTTTCAATAGCACTTAGTTGTATAAAATGAAACTAAAACCAAATACCCAATACCCAATACCCAATATAATTTTTCAAGCATTTTAAACTAATAAACTATATTTTTATTTTTTGTTACTTGCTTGAATCTATTCCACAACTTGTTTCCTTTCCTTTACTTTCACTATTCAAAAAACACTCAAAATGAACCTTTGTCCGCTATCTTTCTACCTCCATTCCTTTTAAATTTTTATTTTCTTTTTTTTCTCACCCCTAACTCTACACCCCACTACTGTGCCATGCAAAAATTCAATATCCTCTAAAAATGCCACCGTCCATGCTTCAAATGTGAATAATACTTCTCCTTAATGATATAAAAACCCAAGTAATTTTTTTTTATGACAACTCAAGTTGATTTCTCAAAGCTATTGCTTATGCCACCAAACACAAGCTTATAATTAGGGTTTATTTCCATTAGAGGTTCTCTTTACTTCACAAACCTCTTCACTCAACTTGATATAAGTGTTTTCAATTTTCACAACTTACCAACCCTAATCATTATTTGAACCCATAGTTATATGTGTTGACTCATTTTTGAAATGATTCATTTGCATTTTAACCCCTTAAGGTGGTCAAGGGTCAATATTTTATATATATCAAGGTTTTATTTAAAATTTATTTCAAATATAATTTCACCAAAGACAAAATGTTTCAAGCACCAAATAGCCTCAAAACAAGGTTTTTTTAACATAAGCCACCATTTTCAAGATTTTTAACTTGAATATTGTCATAGTTTAAAAGGTACCAAGTAGCTTTTTTATGTGAGATTCATGCACACCATAGAAACTTAAGAGGTATCCGCTAACATTTTAGGATTATTTAAATAAATTCACTCCAAGGTATGAGTTGAGAGGTATTGGGATTTGTAAATAATATGTTGGTGGAATAGCAATTATCAAAGTAATTATTTACCATAGATGGTTACATTATGGATGTGAATCTAAATATACTTGAGATGGGTGGATATATTATGGATCTAACATAATGTGGGTCTAACCAAAAGAAACTCAAAAAAATGGAAAGGTAGGGTATAAAATAAGACATGTGAACCAAACAAGATGAAACCTTTCTAAGCTATCTCTTGTACTAGGGATTGGACAAGTAATCAAGAACCAATGTTTGATGTAATCTACTATAATCACATCAAAAATTGAACATAGTTAAGATCCCAAGGAAATATGAATACAATAAAATTTATCATATATAATCAAAGGTTGTTAATGTGAGATTGTAATTACACATCTACAAAGGTAGATTAGGATTAATTCATAGAAGGAATTCAAATTAGCAATAACATGATATGAATAATTGTATTTAAGAGAATAATAATGAAAAACCAATAGATTAAGATACTAAGATGAGATAACTTCTACAAGATTCATAGGTTTGGAGATGAATCATATTTATACATCAAGACCAATTGCAAAACAATCCATAGAATTTATTTTTAATCTTAATACACAAAAATTCTCCTCTCTTTGGGATATGAAGGATAAAAATATATATAGGATTAGGGATGGGTTGTCTCATCCTCCAAGTGAATTCTAAATTTACAACTCTAAGAATATAAATGTATGTCAAAATCATGCATAGCATGTATGTACAAAAGTATTTACCCATAATATAATTCCTCAACTTATATATATATATATTAGGAACCATTAATTATAAATTAACTGAAACATGAAAATACATATTTCTATTTAGAGTGGTAATAATGTGGAGTGTCACATTAACATAAATATATATTTTCATTAATGACACATTAGGAACTTCCTCAACTTATATATATATATATATATATATATATATTAAGAACCATTAATTATAAATTAACTGAAACATGAAAATACATATTTCTATTTAGAGTGGTAATAATGTGGAGTGTCACATTAACATAAATATATATTTTCATTAATGACACATTAGTAACTTCCTCAACTTATATATATATATATATATATAGTTGAGTGAGTTCCTAATGTGGCATTACTAGTAGAGGAAAATAGCTTAGTGACAACTGATGAAATTAAAAGAGTTGATGTTGTTACTTGGGGAATTAAAAATAACCATGTTAGAGTATGCATGAATGCATATCCAAAAAATTAGGGACTTTGGGATGACATGGAAACACTTATCATTGTGTACATGATCATTACTAATCTATAAGTTTTCTCTATGTATCTAAGTTTTTAAAATAATATGTGTGTTTTTTTAGATTCTTTATTAATAGTATCAAAATTGAGCAAGGTAGGCTTGAATATTTTGATGTTTTTAGCCATCAACCTTGTATGTTCTACCTTTGAGATATTTAATTTAGCCCCAAGGACTTTATCCTTTTTCACTCTATCCTTATCAAAATTTATCAACTACATGATCTCATCATTACTCATATATATTGTCCCCTCAACTTCCTCTTTGAATCTATCTGCAACTCCTTTAAGAAGTATCTCAAAATTAGGTGAGTTGACTAACTATGCATTAGAGGTAATTACATAAATGACCCTCATATATCTTAAAATTTCTAAGGATTTATTTTCATGGATTCCCAAATATTCCATAAAATCCTTCATTTGCATATGCTAGTTAAAATCACCTTCCCTTTGTGCAATTACATAACTTAGGCCCATGCAACATCTTGGCTAAACATTAAATTCAGATGATTAAATGCATTAATTTTAAATAATAAACCAAAAAGGTAAGAACTTTCTCATATTATTTTATTTAGTGCCAAATTTTAAGCACCTTTGTCCTATTATATTGGATTTCTCCTCTAAAGACTTGAATTTTATTCAAAATATTATACAACCTAATGGTTGCACTCTGTACACTATCTATAATTTCCCAAGGGAAATGTATAATATGTCTCTGTAGTATCTTATATTTTGATTCCTTTCTCTTGTACATTTATTTCATTACTTCTCTAGTTGAATCTAAAAAAGAATGGAAATCCTCTTTATACTTTGTTGGGTCAGTTGGATTCTTTTTAGCCTTTTTGGCCAAGGGAAACAAATTTTCCTTTTACTTAAAATTTATCTCCTCCTTGGTATTTATATTCACCACCTTCTTCTTCTTCACCCTCTCAATAGTGATACTCTATTTATTAAACCAAGTGTAAACTATAGGTAATTCTATGATAACCAAATTATGTCTCTCATCTCTTCAGATTTTTAACTCTTTAACCCATTAGGGAATAATAAGTTCCCATTATTCTTCTATTTTAATTGAGTATTCATAGGTAGATGGTAAAATGATCATTGGAGGGGGAGTTATTATTTTAGGTGATAATGAATCACTTATTTTAATTTATAATTGGAGGGGTGGATAAACAATTCTCTACCATGGTGAGGATTCCCTCTATGGGGTGACTTTAGCCACATATTTAGTCAAGCATAATGTTTTTACAACTATAATTATGGTTGATTATACCAATTTATATTGTGGTAAGGATAGTTTGAATTGACCTAAATATGTTGGAGGGACTAGTGTCCCTTTAAGATCAAAAATGGAAATTGAAACTAAATTTTCAAAATAGAGTCCTTTCTTAGGAGCCTTTATTTGTGTGGATGTTGAAAGAATAAAAGAATCTCCTGAAATAGACAATGATGTCCTTGGAATATATTGAGGAAAATATATAACTAATGTATCTAAAATAGTAATATAAGAATCAAGGTAATAAACTAATTTATTTATGTTTTGTATTTCCTCTTCAGTGAAGATATACTAGCTTAATGCTCCAACTATAGTTTCTTCTTCTTGTTGAATTCCTAGTTTCATTACTTTGGCCTTTTCTAATTCTAATTTCTCATCTACTTCTTCTATGGTTCCCTCCTCACTTGACATTTGTTCTAGTCCTATCATTATTTCTAAATTTCCTTCCTCCTCATCCATAGCATAATCCACTAAGGATATTACATGTCCATGTTTCTATTTCTCTACTTCCTCCTCATCAAGGGATTATTCTAGAGTAGCAAGCCCTAATGATGGTCTTTCCTCTAGTTTTTGAATTTTGGAGGATGGAAAAAATTTGAAATTCATTTGGTATGCTACCATGGGGGGAATGGTATGTGAATGAGATGATGAAATAAATTATGTAGCCATAGTAGTAGGGACTACTAATATAGGTGGTGGTCAAGGATGGAGAGTGTAACAATAGTGTTGGAAGGAATAATATATGGAGATGGACATGGTTGATGGGATAGAAGAGTGTATGGGAGAGATGAGAAGTAATATTATATAAAATCATTGAGTCTCACATATTTATGTGTTGTAAGTAGAGGGAAAAGTGCCACAAAGAATGCCTATATTGAGGAGGTTTAATCCTATCAACTATAGTAGTTGTGCTCAAAATGGTGGTAGTAATCAGATGTGTGGAGGATAAATAAGGACTAGGGAGACCTTTGAGAATTTACTTTCTGATTTGGATGTTATCATCCCTTTGACTAATAGACTCTCCCTCTAATAAATTGGTTTATTCTCCTATAATATAGGTAGTTTAGTCTTATCCTACTAAGTCTTAAGGCTATGTTGAAGGCCATATATGACTCTAAGCCTTTTGTGTCTACTCCACCATCTCACTTTCCTTCTCCTTGGTAATATCATGGTCATATTGAATGGCCTAGACAACTATCATGGAAATTTTATTGTTATTCATATGTGTCTACACTTATGAGTCATCTGAACCATTCATGGATATAGTATCATGTTCATACTCTTGGTGACCATATGTAATGGTCACCCCCTTCTTCTCCTTAAGATATTAAATATAGTTCTTGAATTTTCCTTTAGGGTCCCATTCTATGAATTGGGACACCTTTAAATTATAATCAGATTTAAATTTCCCTAATTCATTAAACTGTGACCTCACCAAAAATTGAAGATACCAAATACTTAGATGGGTTTTATAGTAATAGGCCTAATGTTTAATGCCAATTTATTCATCTATAGTATTTTATAGTTGGTGTGCCACCTCTTGATCTACAAGATTATCTAGAATGTGGCATGGTAAAAAATAGAGGGGGGGTTCTTGTTCCTATAATCTATATTATGGTACAATTTAGATAGTAATAGTAATCCCCCATTTTATCTATGCTTATTTTTAAATTATTAGATATTCTATACATTTGAGTGACATGAATGACTAGATAAACCTAAGGATAAAATTCCTCAAAAATTCTTCTAATCTCATTCTTATATCTATAGACAAACATGAAAGAATAATCTTCATATATCTTATTGTCTACATACTATGTTAATGGTTATCATAATTCTCCATGGGATTTATGGACCATCCCAAGGACATAATCCAAAATATATGACATCATATAAAATTTACCATATATAGGCCTTTGTTTATGTTTTTACATTTAGGCCTTAAGTCTGACATTGATTATTTCTCCTAAAGCCACAAATTTATCAAAATTCAAGAGAATGTCTAAAAAATGGGACCCATTCTACCTATACATAGGTTATGATAGAAAAAACATATAATTTTTTCAATAAGTCTATGGTTATTATGATACCAAGCCTAAATTGTATGATACTATTGGAGGAAAGGGATCCTTTAGGGTTCAGTCTATGGCCTTTCACTAGCCACTATTTCACACTCCCATATACAATATTGTTATCAATCCATTCATTGGTTGAGACTTAGTTATAGGCTACCTTAGGCATTAGGACCCTGAGGTAGCTCTTAAATTCCCTTCCCAAAATATATTTTAATGCATTCTTTCCTTTTTGAGGTGTAAATAGTCCCTAAAATAGGTACCATTGAAAAATAAATCATGGATTAAATTGATACAAGACATTACCTATAGTTTTACTACCACTTGATGAATTCCCAAGGTATTTATTGGTATCAAGTAATTAACATACTACTTCTACTCTTGAGATGGTTGATCTTGTGAAGAGTATGGTGTAGCAAACTCCACTTCATTCTAGAGGGCCAAATAGTATGGGAACCTAAAATCTAGGGCACTCTTGTCAAATATTGGGTCAATATACTTAGTGTGTCCAATAATGGAGTATACAAAATGATCATGGATGTGTAGTGATTTTGGAGAAGCCATTTAAATTATCTAAACTAGTTAATTCCTTTATAAAATTGATTGAACTCTCTTCACAAAATTGTTGAGAAAACTAGGGCTTTTGGTCATTAGAGATCTTGAAATTGTAATGTTTACTTGTATATTAATGGTGAAGTGACCTCCCTTTACTTAAATTTTGCATATATTTCCCAAACTCTAAACTCTAAATACATAATTCATGTGAATTCAATTTGAATAATAAATTTTGATTTTGTTCCCATTTTGAATTTAAATGTGCCAATTAACTTTGGTAGGTTTGTGTTTGTCATATGACAAATTTTCATTAACTTTATATGTCTAGTCACTTTGTTTAAGATAGGTGTCAATTTCTCGCTCACATATTTCTTGCTTTACTATTGAACTCATTTATTCTTATTTTGGAAATGTATCTGCTAGATCATGATACTTGTTTACATATCACTTACCCAAGTCTTTATATTTATGATCTTATTTTATATGTTCCATGCCCATGAGGTAATGGAATTAAGCTACATGGAGTAGTCTCAAGATTGTATGAACTTGGAGATTCATGACCTTGACTATTGGAATTTTTAAAATATGTATATTCTTAGGAAGGTTCAAGGTAATATGATCTTGCCATGTGGTGTGTTCTCAGTACTACAAAGACGTGAAACCATGGAGGCACAAAACCATTAAGCTATTAACTTGATTTTTAACTTACATGGTGCTAGGCTAATGAAATTGTGCTAACAATAAAAATATTATAGCTAAAAACCTTGGGACCATTAAATGTAGGGACTTAGATCCATTACACTTTTTTGAAACCTTCCAAGTTCTAGTTTAACATAATTATGCCACTTTTTTTATCTCTAAGAACTACAAAACTTTAGGGCCATTAGATGATTAACTTTGATTTGAATTTCCATGGTCTTGGATAATGTGTTTATGCCATGTGGTGTGTTCTCAGAGCTCATAAATTTTGAAGACTTATAATATTCTTTGAATTGAACTTTATCCTAGCTAAACATTGTTTTTCCATGTGGATGTCATGTGGTGACCTAAATCTCAATAAAGTAAGGAAATTTTGTCAAACAGTGATCAATTTTGATTAATATGGTGGTGTGATCTATCAAGGTCTTAAATATTATAAACTTTTAACCCTTAGAATCTTTTATAAAGGTTTAATGACTCTAGGTAACGTAATCTTGACACTTGTCCTAACCTTGGATAATAAAGGTAGGGCCTTAATGTGAATATTTTGTAGGTTCTTATCAATAGTCCTATGAACACATGAAAATCATAGAAACACTAGGTGGAGACATATTAGCTCCATTAGTCCATTAAAATCATAAATTAAATATTTTGAGAAGAATTATAAAAACACAAGGTTTTAAATAAATCAATAGAAATGTCTAAGTTTTGATTTACATGATTCAAGATTCTATAAATTTAGATATTGAGGAAAACCTTAACCTTTTGCATATTGAATTAAATGTCATGGATTTCGAAGGCTTATAGGACCTTGAATAATGATATTAAAACTATAGTGGGTTCTTATTTGATTTCATAAAATGGGGTGTGTGTGTTATGGCACAAAAAATGGTAACTCGATGGAGAAATACTCTTGAGTATTTGAGAACCTAGAATATTAGTAATGGATCATAACAAAAGCTCAAATCTAAAAAGAAAATAATATGTAAACTAATCCCTAAAAAATATTCTTACTTCCCCATGCAACATACCAACCCTTTACATTCCTTAGGTTTATGTATGATTTTGTGAAATTCATTTTCTCCTTGTTATTATATTTTTGACAAAGTCTTGGATAAACATTTTAGGTTTCATTTTGACTTCAAATGTTGTAACTAAATACTAAGGGAAGCTTAGGCATGGTTATGTTGCTAGAAAAGTGTCCATATCCCTAATAGAGGTACCTTTGATTCCACTCCAATAATTATCTACTACCAACTAGGTATCTATATCCCTAGTATAGATTACTTGCATCATCCATTTTCTATCAATTTGCATGATAAATGTTTTTGAAACATAGATATAATAAGGATTTGGAATCACTATTGGCTAGGTGTATGTATAAGAAAACTTAATTTGATCAATATGTCATTATTAGTGTGCATCTATTTCTATGTTTATTATCTCTCATCTAAGTTTTAGCATGTAATAGTATAGTTGATATTTATAAATGGAAAGAATTTATAAAATTTTCATGACTATATCAAAGTAAATCCAAAAGGTCTAAAAAAATCATTTATTCCAAGTATAACCTAATTTAGTCAGAGAACATACCTCAATCCCAAAAGCTCAAGCACTATTAGAAAAAATCCATATGAATACCAATTGTGTTTCATTTTATATTGTCCCCTTGTTTTTGGTAAGTATTTTATATTTATAGCATAGGAAATTAGTTGGTATATTCTATAATTTTATAAAAAAATAATCTAGGAATCATAACAACTAATCTACCCAAAGCAAATTCTTAAAGTAGGAAATACTAATCTAAGAAAATAGGAAATATTAATTTATAAAAAAGGAAATCTAATCTAGAAAGTAGGAAATATATTTTAGAAATTAGGAATCCTACTCTACTCCTCCACTTATAGTCATTAAAAAGCATCCCTAGTTACATCATCCATGAAATAATGTTTCAAAAAAATTCCATTGACTACAAAAGTGAGTTCATTACCCTAGAGGTCATTCATATGGAAGGCATTGTTACCTAGTATCTCATATATTTGATATGGTCCAATCCATAAAGGAGTGAACTTATCATGTTGTCCTTTATTCTCATGTGCCTTATCCCATAAAGGAATTAGGTCTAAAATCTTGTAGGCCTTAATATTATACCTCTTTTCAAACCATATTTTGACAATGTCTTAGTTTTTATTGAAGCTATACAATGCTTCAATTTTTCCATCTTCTATTTAGACTGTATCAACTAATATGAACTGTATTATTTCATCTTCCCCCATGTACTCCTACATGAATTAATATATTGGGATTTTAAGATTAATGGGAAGACTGGTTGTTGCCCATTCACTAGTAGAAAAGGTGAAGCCTTAAGGTCTTGTTTATGTCTTGCTACATCTACCCATAGTGCATAATTCAGTAGCAGGTGCCATTCTCCTTGTTTAACTTGGGTTGAATTCTTGATGGGGATCCATCAAGTTCTTATTTTTTGATTCATCCACTCCATTCCCTTGTGAGTAGTAGTTTTAGTAGAACTTGATGGTGATTTTATTGTTATAATCCCATTATATAAATTCAATATATTGGAAATATGGACCATTATCACAAACTAAATAAATTAGAGTGTCAAACCTGGTCAGTATGTTCTCTTCCATAAATCTGATGACATTAAAATGTTATGGAATTCTTTGTATCCATAAATTATATCCATCTAGTATAATAGTCATTAGCTATTAGGATGAATTTGTTCCCTATCAAATATGTTGTGTTTATCACCCTAATGAATTCAAAACCCCATTGATAAAAATGGTGACCTTCAATACTAGTTATAGTGTCATGGTAGTATTCACTTCTCTTTACCCAAACACCTAATATTCATGATAGATCCTGACATGGTTATGGACATCTTTGAATATTGTAGGCTAGTAGTATCCCATCCTCAAGATTTTTTGAGTTGTGTTTCCAAAGGTATGTCCACTACTTGCCTTCTGATGTAGATTGTCTAATACGTCTATAGCTTCTTATTTTTCACCATAACTCAAGTAGATTCCTTCATAGTTTTTCTAGTATAGGACTCCTTTATTTAACATATAATGAGATAATTTAATCATAAGGTTTCATCCTTACTCTGTATTTATCTTAGATGGACATGTAATCATAAGTAAGTAGTGTATGATTTGATAATACCATTCACCACTAACTACCTGTTTCTCATTGATGTTCTTAATACAAATATGTCGATCAATCTTGGTCATGAGTTAGATGATTCCCTAGTGTCTCACCATCTTGACTAGTCTAATTTCAATATCAAAATCCTATAAAATTTTCCATCCTCCCTCTTCTTTCTCATAATTAGTTCTAGCTGAGTGTGAACTTGATAGTTAGGTCTAGGATGATGGTGTGTGTCTTATTCCTTAGAATATAATGCCTAAAATTTTTCACATATTTTATTAGTGTATATATTTATTTGTATATCATTAATTATTTCAAATTTTCATCCTTTAAATTGGTGCTCATGAAGAAAATCATATTTTCATTATCATCTACTTTTTGTGTGAATGTTACAATTATAGTGTGTTCTAAAGTAAATGAATAAAGATATAAATATTTATTGAAGTTTAGGTTGATTAGAACTAGAGCTTAAATGATGATGGTCTAGATTTCATAAAAAAAATTATTAGCCTTTATTTTCCATTCTATTTTAGCATCACGCTTCAACATTGCATTCAATGGCTTGCAAATCTAGAAATAAATTGCTATACAAAGTTTATCTTACCAAATAAATATTTACAACTCATTCTTGATGGTAAGAGGTGTTAGCTTAGAGAAGGTCTAAATTCATTTTAGATTAATTAATATCCCATGTTTAGTGATTACATGGCCTAAAAATTTCCATTCAGTGACTCCAAAGATGTTATTCTTTAGATTAAGTGATACTTCATATCTTCTACACCTATAAAATACTCTCTGTATATGATATGCATGATTAAATATATATTTTAAATACATTTTTAAGTTATCCATATAAATGATGATGCATTTTCCAATCATTCTTTGAAAGGAAAATTTCATATCTCCCTTTAAGGTTGTTATTGCATTGATTAGGCCAAAAGTCATCCTTTTGTATGCAAAAGTTACCCACTTGGTGGTGAAGGTAGTCTTCATCATGTCTTTTACTTCCACTAGCACATGATTATAACTTGAGAATCCATCCAAAAAGGACATCATCTCATATTCATTTAATGTTTGAATTAATTCATCTAGGAATGTAAAAGGATAGTTATCCTTTTATGATGCTTTCTTTAGGTTACTAAAGTCCACATAGAGTTATATTTACCCATTCTTATTTATGATTGATACTAGGTTAGCTACCCAAGTAGAATGTATAATTAGAAATACAATCTTAGAATCAAATATTTTGTGTACCTTTGTTTGGATGAGACATTCTAAAAATGGATTTAATGGCCTCTATCTTTACTTGAAATGCTTATGCTCTAGCTTCAATGGGGTGGTATGTGTGATGACCCTGGGGTTAAAGACCTTCATATCTTCATATGTATAAGTGATGACATATTTGTATTTAGTTAGAATACCCTTAAATTTTTGTCTCTCACTTTCAATGTAACTCAAACCAATATTCACATACTAGGGATGTTGGTCTATGCCCAAATTCACCTTGATAAAATCAGACTTAGTTGTTTTAATCTATTTTTGTTTTTGATTTTATGGGTCCACATAAAAATCTCACTCTAGTGAGACCATACCTAGAGGGATGTAGTTATCCTTCATCTATAGGACATAGTCTTTCCCTATATATTCAACATGTATGAGATCAACATTTTTTTCATCTATTATTTGAGATTCAAAAGTTCCATAACTACTCATAAATTATATAATTTGTTGGTCATCCTCAAATACCTAAAAAATTTCACATTATTTGGAATAGAAGGGAAAGGAATTAGCTACTAGAGAATTTTTTCATCTTAGATTCTTGGAGTAGTGCTAGATTGGTAGTTGAAGCTTCTAGTGAATCTATAGTTTGGTCTTTCTCCCTTGGTTTAGCCTTGATGTTGAATTCTTCAAAGGTAGGGTAAATTTTAGTAGATATTTTTAATTAATTAATGAATATTTTGGTTTTATAAATTTCTATTTAGATATTCTATTAGGTGGTGAACAATGTGGATTTGTCTAAATTACATGGGTGTAAGTTTTCCAAGTCATCTCACCTACTTAAAATAAATTTCATGCAAACAAATATAATTTTCCACTGTATCTAAAGTCAATATGAGCTTATTCTCCATTATATGTAGTATATAATCATTATATGACTAAATTTCCAAAGCATATCATCATAGCTACCATCCATCTGTGATTTTTCATATAGTCATATGTCATCATACCATTGACAAAATTTGACATTTTGGTCAAATTGGGGCACCCATAGGTAAATTTTTTTTCTTTTAGGTGTTTTAAGGGTCTAATACATATGTCATAAGGTGTTTTATAAATTAATTAATGTCATTTAATGTTATACTAGCCTTGGTAATTAGTCATTTTTAGTCATTTTGGGTCATTTTAGGGTCAAAAAGGCACATTTAATGAGTTGTATAGATTTTTTAGGAAGTGTGAAGGTTAAAAAATACTATTTCACATCCCATGTGTCCCAATTTTTCTTAATAAATTGACATAACTAAAATATGGTAGGTTATGCAAAAGAAAGGGTAGTTTTCTCAAGAAAAAAGGTAAGTTTGGCACTTGTATGGCCCATAGGGAAGTGTACCACATGGGAAAATATCATAAAATGCCTATTAATATTACTAAATATTATTTACACATTTTAAATGATCTAAAAGTTCTATTTTTTTTCCAAAACCGTTATATTCCTTTTTCACCTTTCTTGGTAAGCAAAGCAGTCTTCAGGTTTGTACTTGGTATGGATAGCAGGGGATGTTTTAGGTAAACTAATTTTGGGAGGTTGTATTAAACTCATATACCTTAATTTTAATATAAATATTTTTAATAATGGTTGTATTTTCTTCATGAATTATCCTCATGAAGTTGACTATACTTTTCAGCTTGTTATTTCATGCACCCTATAGGTTTATTCCATTTTGGTCAAATCCATATGAACCAATTGGTGATGTTGACTCTAGATGATTTTTGATTAATTATAATATTATTTCCATCCTTATTTTAAAGTTTCATGATTTTATGAGTCAAATATCTCAAAGTTTCAAGAGGATATACCTTTCTTAGTTATAGGTAGTTTTCCCTATTTTCAAGAATTTCATGCTTGTTAATGGTTTTAGAGGGTTATGATAAGTCCTTGTTCATGTCTTAAATGATATTATAATTCCATTATCCAATTAATATCCATGAAATTATAGTCATTGAGTGCATTACAACTAGTTTTCCCTATGACTATCATACACAATCAGCCAGTTACCATGAAAGAAGGGTCCAAACATTGGAATGGAGTATGAGAGATGATTTAAGACCTTGAAACATCTTAATGTGTCATTAGAGCACCATTAATGGGTATTATTTAGTCATAAAATTATATCCTTTAAGTGTATTGACTATTTTATGCTTGTTCCCCATATGTAACTCAAAATGTGCATCTATAGGTGATCTGAGCATAGGATTATGGATTCTTTTTATGGGTTAAAACAAGTGATGGGATTCCCTTTCAAGTCCTAGAATTGATGTAGAATCATGATATAATAATATGGGAAACTAGTTTGTCAAATTCAAGTGTAAATAACCTTCAAGGGAATGGCTGTGTGTTTTGAGGGCTCTTTTCCCTAAAGATACAAAATAGAGGTCCAAGGATTTTTGGGAATAGCATAAAACATGGTTTCAAATAGTTTCAATGCCTCCCAATGGATTAATCTTAAATTACATACATATGAAATTAACCTTGAAAAATTTAGAGGGTATATGGTCAATGGAGGATGATTTTAAAGGGTTTCAATATGCACTTTTATGCACTGAGTGTAAATAGTAATAACTACAGTTTTGAACCCTTAAAGTGACTCTAAAATCCTAAAGTTACAAACAAAATAGACTTTATGGTTAGATTAGACTTATTTATGGAATGGTATACCAATGAACATTCAAATCATAAGGATGAGTTCCATATATAGTGTTTCAATCCTCAGTAACACCTACAAGTGTCCTTTTCATAGGACAGTGCTCACCTATAGCCAACTATAGGTAACTAATAGGGTAGTGAACAAAGAGGGTGAGGTTTCCTAGTGTTAGATTAGTCCTTATAATTTATGATGAACTTTAAACTTTATTTAAAATATTTTTACACTATGATCATAGCTCAACATGGTCCCCTAACACCTATAAGTGCCTTGCCAAGACAACAACACATTATGTTATGGCTGACTATGATGTGACAGTGGTTAAATATGAGGAGTTTGAGTATTGGTTTATCAATTTTGGTTGAGAAAAGGAATAATAAGGAGAATATAGACTATTATGAATGGTTTTTTTTAGTTTTTTAACCCTATGTAAACCTATAGGACCTTAAAGACACCCACATAGTCAGTTGGAAGTGACTTTGAGCAAACAGTGAGATAGATATGGCATCTAAGTGTTTCATTAGATAAAATCAAGGTAAACAAGGTCCAAACCATTTATAAATAACCTCAAATATTCAACAAGAGTTTTTATTCATTAATATCTAGGCCTAATACATACACACACACCTATAGGTAGTGTTCTAAAGAGTAACACAGTCAAGCAGGGAGCAACTAAACTAATTTCTTGAAGTGCTCATAGCTAAAAGATGAAACAAATGGTCCAAACAAAAATAAATGACTCTAAGAGATGTAAAGTAGATTTTTAAAACTATTTTTGAGGTTAAAACATGATTTTATACCTATAGGGGTCACTTTCTAAAGGAGGAAAATAGTAGAAGATAGTCAGAAAGAAGACTCAGCCTTGTGAATTCAAGAGTATGAAGGGTGATTGAGGGGTTAGAGTGTTAGAATATTGGTTGTAAAAACTTTATCATATATATTATAATATACATAGGCATTTTACATTGAATTCAATTAAATTAAGGAGCCCAAACAAGTAATTCATAGCCCTTATAGAAACCATATGCATACATTCTACCTTTGAAGGAGTCTATGTTGGTTTTTTGCAAGTTTGAGAGGTCAAATGATATGAAAAAGGGATTGATTTTTGTTTATGAGGTCATTAAAACTTTAGTAATGCTATCCAATATTAATTTTTCTAATGGAATAGGTGAAGTACCCCTTATTTTATCTCAGACAGGGGGTACTTTCCCTTAGGCTTAAACTAGTAGATTTGGAGGATTGGATAAAAGGATTAAACCAAAAGATAAGGAGATAATTAAAAATGGATTGTAAATCTAATGTAACCCTATTAAAATCATGGAAACTAAACATAGATAGATGAAACTTAATAGGTTGTCCTAAAACCCCAAAGTTGCAGGCAGGCCTAAAGGCAAGGTATAGGCCTAGTGCCAAATGAGGAGGTTATTTTCACTTATAGTCCTATATATGATTTATAATATGTTTTATAGTTATTATATGATAATTATATAATTTTTTAATCCATTTAATGTTGGGAAACCATCAAAACTAACGTTTTAAGTTAAAATCTAAGTCAGACATATTAAATAAGGTTTATGCTAGGACCAAATGGGGGGTCATTCACATTTATAGCATAAGATGAGTATCCAAATGGATTTAAAAATATGGTGGATAAATAGGTTATAAATATTTTTAAAGGAAAATAAAATATCAAGAAGCCATTTTTGGCCCAAAAACAACATTAGACCTGTAAGAAGTGGAGGAAAAGGCTCGATAAGATAAGCTTCAACAATCATATCTCTCTTGATTATTTACATGGGAGACAAAGAGGTTTATAGGAGTTATAATAGGTATTTAAAAAATAATTTTTGTAATTTTTATGCAACTCAAATGTCAAATATTTTTGAATGAACCTTAAGAGGTCAAACTGCTCAAAACCCTTGCTAAACCCTTACAAGAACTTGTTTGGAGAAATGGAGTTATAAATATGATATAATGGACCATTTTTACTAGGATGATGGTTTTTCCTTACAAATAAATCCATCAATATACTCCCAATGGTTTTTTTTGTATGGAATTATACGAATAGGGTGTAAAATAGGGTATTTTTGAACATTTTGTGTGTTTTGTAGGTTCTAGATGGAATCTAAGGATGAAACCAACTTTATGAGGAATATTTAGACTTTATAACTCCAAATTTTCATTTAATTCCTTATAAAAACTTATAAGTGTGCAAAAAATAGTTCTCATCTCAGCCAGTCAAAATTGGCCCAATAAACAAGCTAGTGAGAAGGGTGGAAAACTTCAAGTGGGGTAATTTTAAGGAGTTCCTAATTCTTATATGTCCATGGAAGGTATTTATATGTTTAATCCAATCCATCCCATATATTTTCATATATAAATAAATAAAAATTGAGGCCAAGTGTATAGGGTGCATGAACTAAAAGTTTTTTGGACTACAGATGATGATAGCTCACTTCTAGATGATTTTAAAAGACTAGGCCTAAAACTAATGCATGAAGAGGCATACCTAAAAACCTTAAACTTAATTAAAATCATAATACATATCCATAATTATTTTTTGGGTGTTCAAATAGGGCTAATCATGAAGGTAGTTTTTCTGAGCCAGAATGAGTAGTTTCATGTCACTTTATAAGAGTTTCATGCCTTATATGGACACTTTTACTTATTAAAATTTAATGGTTCATCCCATATCCTATTTTCATATACAATTAAATAATTTTATTATCTTTACAAGTGTCCTTGTGACCATTTGAATTATTTCTTCTTCTCTATCTCTCAAGTTTTATAAAAACTAGCCTTTTTGGCCATTATAATGTATGCTCCACCTGAGTATGGTGAAGCCCTGCTCATTTTCATACCATTTTATCAATAATAATACTAATTTTTACCTATTATTTACTATTCATATTTTTTTACTTGGATGATGAATCTTAATTAGTGAAGACTATGGATTCCTTAGCATGTGGTCTCATTCTTTCACCCTAATGCAGTTAGAAAGCTTCTTCTTATAGGGCATGTGAAGTGTTATATGAAATTTCAAGGAATGAGTGAGTTATTCCTTTCATTAGTACCATTCAATACCTCTTTTCTAGTCCTCCTAACTTTTCACATTCATCCATAGCCTCATAATGTAACATTAATGTGAGAAGATGTAGATTAGAGAAGTGTATGTTCAATTTGTCCCTTGATTTAATGTGTAACATGCAACTGGTTTGAAGTCATCATGTTATTTGGTGTATCAGCTCCATTATAATAGTTTTAGTTTAGTTATCTCTCTCCCTTTTTACCCCCAAAATTTAGGTGTATTTCCAAATTGAAGTGGTACATGAAGGGAGCTATCCCTATTTAGAGATTCACCTCATCCTTAGGATACCCACAAGCCTAGAGGTGTTTCCATTATGTCACTTGGATGAGGAGAGATTTTACATCTCCTTAAAGATTGAAAATCTAAGTGATAACACATACCTTCTATGAAAATTTACATTTCACATATGCATTTGCTTGCATGCCTAAACATCATCCATTAACTTTTGTTATACTTTTGAAACACATACTCAAAAAAATTCCAAAAAAACCCAAGTTCATTTTTATACATGCCACTAAAATTTACCTGGTTTGAAGGATTTTATTATGTCCCATGATTAATTTTTATACTTATTCAATTAGGTGAGTTTACATTGATACTTATTTATGATTTGGTTAATAACTAGTTTTGAATCACCAAATATCTACAACTACTTGACATTATGCTTTAGTGCAAATCGTAGGTTGAGGATTTGAGCTTTATACTCAAGTTTATTATTGGTTTAAGGGAATTTCAGCTTGTAGGTAACTAGATATTATTTCTTTTCTAGATAGATCAGGGATACACCTATACTTGAAACTTATTTTTATTTGGATCCATTGAAATGGAGAGTCTATAACTGAGAAAGACCTTCAAATTCTTGTTCATGAGGTTTTTACCTAGTAGTGAAAGTGTACACACCTATATGTGAGGTTTAAAATTCAACCTTTTCATTATTACTATTATAATCTATGGTAAGGTACTTTATCTTCATTTCCCTATCCACTCAAATTTGGTTGGCTACTCCTTTCCATGGTAACCACATGTGTGAGAAATCTATAGCCATGTACCCATTCAATGTCTTTGACCAATCCCAACTCAGTAACAAGTCATAGGATTTTGGAATTTCAACAACCAAAATATATATGTATTATGATATGCATGACTTAGATGTAAGTTGTATGTGTAAATTTTTCATTTGCAACACATAGGAGAAAAGACTTATCTAGTTATAGGACCACTCTTTTTGACTTATCTGAGGTCAACCTTAGTTTCTTATGTATAGTTGTAGGAATCACATTGACTAAAGAACTCAATCAACCAAAAAATTATGCATGTTCTTATTAAACATTTTTATATTTAATAGAAAAGGTGGTACCTCAAGATTATCTTTGTAAACCACCACATTTTCATGTGCAACTTTTGATTTTTCAATAGATGACCTCCTAGTCAGGGCTTTAAGTAGTAGTTCTCTTTGTTTAATAATCTAGGATAACTATGAATATCTATTTTAGCCTTGATCTTCTTCATGTCTTCAACAATATTGTACCCTCCTCTACTTTATGGCTTTGCATTCTATAATTGATCATTCCCTTATGGAGGGGGTGGAATATTTTTGACCTTAGGATCTAGAGGAATGGTATTATTATTGTTTGGAGGTGTGAAATTAACAATAGGTTTCTTGTTCCACAAATTTTAATTTTTCCTTTATAACTAATGGAAATCATGGATCTCATTGATATGATCCTCTATTTCATTCTCATCCTCCACTGGGAATGGGAAGTCATAGATCCCAAAGACCATTATTGTATTGGGATGTCCTAGAGTAGTAAAGGAAGATGGTTATTTGGATTTGTAAAACATTCATATCTATCCATTTCCTACTAAAAGATCTTGAAGGTATTTTAGAACTCTATGCAATCTAGTTTACCATGTTGTGTTGTGTTATGAACTTGACACTAATTAGAAAGGGATATTGTCATGATTTTTATGTTTGGCATCCTCTTAGGTGGTTATTGCTCTAAATTATTTTCATCTTATTGAAAGGCTTGTTATACTTATAGAATTAAAAGCTCTGGTTGGTATTATATCCACTAGTGTTGCCCATGCACTTTTACATGTTCAAAAACTCATTACTTAACTTCTACACCATCCATTAGATGGCTTCCAATTCTAATTTTATGCAATCAAAATTAGTAACATTGAATAATATCAATGACTGATTCTAGTTTTGTTGGTTAGATGTAGACAAATATTAGTTACCTTTGTCCCATAAAACTAGATTTATCCTCTAAAGACTCAAATGCTATTTAAAATATTGTATAGCCTAGTGGCTGCACTTTGTACACTGTCTACAATTTCCTGAGGGGCATGCATAATTATCTTTACAGTATATTTTTATGCCTCCTTTCTATCATATATTTATTTCATTATTTATCCAACTGATATGTTTTTCTAGGTTTAGATTATTTTAGGCCTTTTTGGCCAAGGGAAATAAATTGTCGCTTTTCTTAAACTCTATCTCCTCCCTGGTATTTATATTCACCACCTTCCTCTTCTTCACCCTCTAAATAGTGTCACTCTATTTATCAAACTAGGTGGAGATTGTAGGTAATTCTATGATAATCAAATTTTATGTCTCATCTCTTCAACTTTGTAGCTCTTTAACCCATTGGTGAACAATAATCTTCCATTCTTCTTCTAGTTGACTTGGGTCTTTAGAGGTATAGGGTGGAGTGATCATTGGAGGGGGAGTTATTATTATAGGTGATAATAAAACACTTATTTCAATTAGGAATTTGAGGAGTGGATAAATAATTATGTTCCATTTTGAGGCTTCCCTCTATGGGGTGACATCAACCACATATTTAGTCAATATTTGTGTTTTTAAAATTGTGATTGTGACTAACTATACCCATGTATATTGTGACAAGGGTATCTCCGATTGAGTTGAATATGTTGGAGGGATTAGTGGCCCTTTAGGACAAAAAATAAAATTTGAAACTAAATTTACAAAATAGACTCTTTTCTTAGGATCCTTTACTTGTGTGGATGTTGAAATAATAAAAGAATCATGTGAACTAGATAATGGTGGCCTTGTAATAGCTAGAGGTAAATATGTAGCTAAATTATCTAAAATAATAATAGAAGAATAAAGGGAAGAAAATACCTTATTGATGCTTCATCTTTCCTCTTCAGTGAGGATCTACTAACTTAATGTTTTAGCTGAAGTTTCTTCTTCTTACAAA
This sequence comes from Torreya grandis, assembly GCA_037957365.1. Taxonomy (NCBI): domain Eukaryota; kingdom Viridiplantae; phylum Streptophyta; class Pinopsida; order Cupressales; family Taxaceae; genus Torreya; species Torreya grandis. The sequence continues at coordinate 2,405,147 of JARHVA010001391.1, read as the reverse complement.
CTTTTTAGGTTCATTACTTTGGCATTTTCTAATTTTGCTTCCTCATCTACTTATTCTAAGGCTCCATCCTTAAAATTTGTTCCAATACCATCATTATTATTTTTATTTACTTCCTTATCATCTATAACATAGTCCACTAAGAATATTATATGTTCATGTTCATCTTCCTCTACTTCATCCTCATTAAGGGATTCTTATAGAGTAACAAGACCTAATAATGGTATTTCCTCTAGTTTATAAATTTTAGAGGAGGCTAGAATAATTTTTTACTTATTTTAGTAAGTGATCATGGGTGGAATGGTTGGTGAAGGGGATAATGAAACAAATTATGGAGCCACAAAAGTAATAACTGCTACTATAGGTGGTGGTGAAGAAATGGAAAGTAGAGTGATAGTGGTGGAAAGAATAATGGATGGAGATGGACCTAGTTGAGGGGATGGAGGAGTGGATGGGAGAGTTAAGAAGGAAGCTTGTATAAACTCTATGAGTATCACATGTGTAGATTTTATAATTAAAGGGAGAGGTACCATAGATAATTTGCTCTTTTTCTTGTCCTAAGGTGGTAAAGTCCTCTTTAATGTAGTAGTCATGCTAAAAATGGTGGTAGTAGTTAGATGTGTGGAGGCTAGATGGGGTCTAAGGAGACCTCTGATAATTTCATTTATAATTTAGAGGTTATCCTCCCTTTGACTATTAGAATCTCCCTCTAATAAACTAGTTTCTTTTCCTTTATGGGAGGGAGGCTGGTCTTGTCCTACTAATTCTTGAGGTTATGTTAGAGGCCACTGATAACTCCAAGCCTTTTGTGCCTACTCCACCATTTCACTTGATTTCTCCTTGGTAATATTAGGGTCATATTGAATGGTCTAGGAAACTATCATGGACATTTGATTATTATTCATACGTGTCCACACTTCTAAGTCATCTTATGCATTCATGAATATAATGTCATGTTCATACTATTAGTGACCATATTTAATGGTCACCCCTTTATTCTCCTTAAGATAATGAAGATAGTTATTGAATTTTCATTTAGGGTCTCATTCCTTGAATTGGGCCACCTTTAAATTATAATGGGATCTGATTTTCCTTAATTGGTTGAATTGTGTCCTTACCATAAATTAAATTTGCCCAATAATTAGAGGGGTCTTATAGTAATAGGTCTGATGTTTAATTCCATGTACTTCATCTATAATTTTGTATATTTAGTGTGCCACTTCTTGCTATGCATTATGGTGTAATCTAGATAGTACTAATAATCCCCCATTTTACCTATGCTTATTTTCAAATTCTTAGATATTATAAGCATTTGAGTGCCATGAATGACTTGATAAACTTAATGATAAATTTCCTCAAAAATCCTTATAACCTCATTCTTATATCTTTAGACAAACATGAAATAATAATCCTCATAGACTTTGTTATCTACATACTCTACTGATGATTTCCATAATTTCCCATGTGCTCTATGGACCATCCTAAGGAAAGCATCAAATAAATATGACATCATATAAAATTTATTATCCTCAGGCCTTTGTTCATGTTTTTAAATTTTGGCCTTCATTCTAACATTGATTATTTCTCTTAAGGCCATAATTTTGTTAGAAGTCAGGAGAATGTCTAACGATAGGACCCATTCTAGATATACGTAGATGATACTATAAAACAATATAATCTATTCAAAAGGGCCATGTCTATGTTGATACCATGCCTTAATTTAATGATGCTATTAGAGTAAAGGACTCCCTTAGGGTTTAGTCTATGTCCTTTCACTAGCCATTATTTCAATTTCCTATCTACAATATTATGATCAAGCCATACATTGACTAAGACTTGGTTATAATCTACCTCAAGTGTTAGGAGATTGAGGAACCTCTTAAATGTCTTTCCAAAAATATATGAAATTACATTCTTTCCTTTTCTAGTGTAAATAGTCCCTAAAATAGGTATCATTGAAATACAAATCATGATCGATACAAAGCATTACCTTTAGTTTCACTATTACTTGATGAATTTCCATGGTCTTAATTAGTATTAGATCATCAATATACTATTTTTTCTCTTAATATAGTATATCTTATGAAGGGCAAGGTGTTACATATTCTAATTGATACTAAATGGTCGAATAGTATGGAAACTTAAAATCCATGGCACTCTTATCGAATACTATGTCAGTATACTCAATAAAACCAATAATGGATTATATAGAAGGATCTTATATGTGTGGTGATTTTAGAGAAGGATTTTCAATTATATTAACTATGTAATTCCTTTACAAAATCATTTAAATTCTCTTCACAAATTAATTAAAAAATTATGGCTTTTGGTTGTTAGAGAGCTCAAAATTATAATGTTCACTTGTAGATTAATGGCAAAAAGACCTCCCTTTATTAGGATATTGTATATATTTCCTAAAGTCTACACCTTGAATGCATAATTTGTGTGAATTTAATGTGAATAACATATATGTGGTTCTTTTGGATAAGCCTTTTTAATGATCTAAACTATGTAATTCCTTTATAAAATTATCTAAGATCTCTTTACAAATTTCTTGATAAAACTAGGGATCTTGGTCACTAGAAAGCTCAAAATTGCAATGTTCACTTATAGATCAATGGAAAAATGACCTCCATTTGCTTAGATATTGTATATATTACACAAATTATATGCCTTAAATGCATAATTTATGCGACTTCAATGTGAATAATAGATTTTAATTTCATTCTTGATTTGAATTTAAATGTGCCAATCAACTTTAGTGAGTTTGTGTTTGTCATAATAAAAATTTTAATTAAATTTATATGTCTAATCACTTAATTTAAGATAAGTATAAATTTAACTCTCACCATATTCTTACTTTGTTTTCAAACTCATTTATTCATACTTTGGAATGCATTTCCTAGATCATGACACTTGTCTACTTCTCACTTATCCAGGTCTTTAGATTTATGATCTTGATTTATATGTTTCATGGCCACAAATTAACAAAATTAAGTCACATGGATAAGTCTAAATATTTCATGAATTCAAAGGCTTAAGACCTCAACTATTTGAATCTTTGAACTATGTACATTCTTAGGAAGGATTTGGGTAATGTGATCTTACCATGTGGCATAATCTCAGCACTATAAAGACTTGGAGCCATGGAATCATGAAACCATTAAGATATTAATTTAATTTTAATCTTCCATGGTTATAGGTTAAAAAACTATTCCATCTATCAAACTTTTAGATCTCAAAACCTTGATGCCATTAGATTTTGGAGCCTTAGATCTAGTAGGCTTTGTTAAACCTTAGGTTCTAATTTAATGTAATTGTGCCACTTATAAATCTCTTGTACCCAATGAACCTCGATTCCATTATATGATTAACTTTGTTTTTAACTTATATTTGTTTTAGTAACATGGTTATGCCACATGGCATGTTATTGGGGCTCAAAAACATTGAAGACTTATAATTTTATTTGAATCAAACTTTGTCTTGCCTAAACATGGCTTTTACACATGGATGTCCTTTGGTGACCTAGATATCGATAAAATATGAATTTTTTTTGAACTATGATTGGTTTAAAGTAATGTGGTAGTGCTATTTGTCAAGGTCTTATAGCTTTAAAAATTTGGACACTTGGAATATTTTGTAAATATTGAAGGGCTCTAGGTAATATATTCTCAACATTTGTCCTGACCTTGTATAATAAAGGTATCCCCATAATTTTTTACTTGGTGATGATATATTGGTTCTAATTGTATATGTTGAAAGGTATTTTCATCACCAAAAAAAAAATTATTTGATTAAACAGGTGAAATTTGACATCTATTCTATGTTTGAAATGACTAAAATTTAAATTTTGACAATCAACACCTTAAAGTTGGAATAACGATGCACAAAATTTAATCTTCCATGGTTATAGGTTAAAAAATTATTCCATCTATCAAACTTTTAGATCTCAAAACCTTGATGCCATTAGATTTTGGAGCCTTAGATCTAGTAGGCTTTGTTAAACCTTAGGTTCTAATTTAATGTAATTGTGCCACTTATCAATCTCTTGTACCCAATGAACCTCGATTCCATTATATGATTAACTTTGTTTTTAACTTATATTTTTTTTTAGTAACATTGTTATGCCACATGGCATGTTATTGGGGCTCAAAAACATTGAAGACTTATAATTTTATTTGAATCAAACTTTGTCTTGCCTAAACATGGATTTTACACATGGATGTCCTTTGGTGACCTAGATATCGATAAAATATGGATTTTTTTTGAACTATGATTGGTTTAAAGTAATGTGGTAGTGCTATTTTTCAAGGTCTTATAGCTTTAAAAATTTGGACACTTAGAATATTTTGTAAATATCGAAGGGCTCTAGGTAATATATTCTCAACATTTGTCCTGACCTTGTATAATAAAGGTAGGGCCTAAATTTGAATACTTTGTAGGTTTTTTTCAATAGTCTTGTGAACACATGAAAATCATATAAACAATAGGTGGAGACACATTAGTTCCATTAGTCCATAAAATTCATAAAGTTAATTTTTTGAGAAGTATGAAAACCCTAGGTTTTAAATAAATCAAAATCAATGTCCAAACTTTAATTTTCATAATTCAAGCTTCTATAAATTTAGATATTGAGTACAACCTTAGAATTTTTAATATTAAAATCAATGTCATATATGTATAAGGCTTATAGGACCTTGAATAATAATATTCAAACTATAGGTGTGTGTGTTAGGGCACAATAATTTTATATTTAAACAATTCTTTCCTACCAAGTTGAAAAAACAAGCCTAATTTTCCATTTTGGTTTTAAGGGTGAGATATTAGCAATAATAACCAACTTTAAAAAACATTTAAAACATATTAAAAAAATACTATCATACATATGAAGACTCATTTTTAGGAAATTATCCACACACACACACATAAATACTCACAAAGTCCTTAACTAGCATACATGGATAACCTTATAGTAAACATTCAATACTAACATTAAATTCAAACATACAACTATAATTGAATAGTGTTATGTGCATGTGTGATTTTTATCTTTGGCTCTATCTACCCCTAGTTATCACTATCTACCACCCTCTTTCCTATGATGTTATCCCTATTAATTTTACTAGGGGTAAAACTACCTGTATCCACCCCATCCATAAAAAATGTACTTAGTCATTTTCATGTAAAAATATATATAAACATTACTCAATTGAAAATAACTAATTCAAACATTAAATGTGACCATAATATTTAAAACATAATTTCAAATAATTAATATATTTTGTCATTTTATTTAGATTAAATAGTGTTAAGCATAAAAATATTATGTAATTTAATTAGTTATCGAAATACCAAATTTTATAAATCCATTGTAATAAGTATAAAGTATCAAATCATAGATCTGGGACAAGCTTGTGCTAGGTCGAATAGGGTTTTACTATGGCCTTGTCCATTAGCACAACCTTGTCCCATTCTCTCCAACAGTTACTTTTTAAAATTGAGATATTTCACAATATCTCTCCCTCACATTTTTTAAATTATTTTAGTGAAAATACTCCAACTACTCCCATATAAAGTCACATCAAGGCACTCATTTGACACACCTAGAAATCACTTGGCAATTTTACTACACACTAAGCAAAAGAGTAGTATTTATTCTAATTTCAATTTTGTAGCATTCTAATAGTAATAGAATAAGTATAAATATTGTATATTTTAGGTCAAGGGCATATATTTTAAATAAATCTAATTAATTATAGATATATTCATTTGGTTTCATAATCACATATCACACACTTACCCTAAGAGGGAGAACTACATCAAATTGAGACTCATTTGGGATATGTAGGTATCACTCTAATTATGTGGGATTTTTAAAATATATCTTAGCTATTACAATAACCCATTTCCCCCATTTTCATTTTATATCTATTGTGTTTTTTATGAAATAATAATTGTTTACCATTGTCAAGTCTTTTATAATGCATATCACCACACAAAATTGATCAACAAACCCTCACAGGCAATTACACAAAACTATATTGATAAATTAAGCACACAATCAACCAAGACATAATTTCATTCAATATAAAACATCATAGTAAAACCATATCCTCTTATTGAAAACTTGTCCCAACACATTTAATTACTACATTCAGTCATGACATAGTACATTGGTCATATCAAGTAATTTCAAGCCATAGTCAACATAACATCTATACAACACCAAATATCAAGTTTATTTTCCATGTACCTCATGGTATATTATAAACACATAGGATCCCTTATTTATACCATAGGAAGCCTCTTTATCCATTTTATTTTTGGTTCACCTAAGGTAAGTATCACCAAAGGAAGTTATTCTCATTATACCCTAATAATCTAGGTTAGTGGGATACAAACATGTTTTTACCTTTGTATTTAGTACTCTAAATCATTGGACTGACACTAATAAATGAATAATAAAGTATATTTGAGATCCCACCTAATCATTAAAAACCTCTCCTATATCATCCTCATACCTTTATTTTTACTTGTATTATGTTCATAGTCATTAACATTACTTGATTAAGTTGTATTTCTATTTCACATATGTAACTCTTTTGATTTCTTCTACAATATCATGTTATGATATTTTTTAATCAAAATTTTATTGTTCAAATGCCTTGGAATCCTAAAAATGAAGTTCGCATTGAAATTAATAATGAAAGTAACAAAGAGGACTATGATGTACATAATGAATATAAAACTCATATTGATCTACAAGAGCTTAATGTGGTAGATCAAAATCAAGTGAAAGAATTATATAAGTTTCATCAAGACCTTTAAGAGAACCCCCATGAGGTGAATAATATAAGTAGTTTCCTTATAGCATCCAAAGTTTATCATCAATCTGAATTATCCACATCTCTACCATAAGATTTTCCTTTCCAATTTTTTAAATCCTCTCCTTCCCATATTGCTACTTCTACTATTGCATCCATTCTTATTCCTATACCTCTACTTACTTATATAGCACCATATCTTGGTTTGGGGACTTAAATTAGTCTCTAAAATGTATCTATGCCAATGCCTACTCATGCTACTTACACTCCTCTAATTATTTATAAAAAATTTACTCTTAATCACAACATTATTCCATTATAAGATAAGATTTCTCACATTAAGCAAAATCTTTCTCATGTTAGCCCTTCTATGGACTCATTTTCCTTGTTAGATAACCCTTGGCACCCTAAAGTGAATATTTTACATTACCAATTAATTTTTAGCTCCTAAGATTCCTTTATATTAAGGTAAAGGTGATCATGAATACAATTTGTGTACATTCCATATAACTTGGCTAGACTATGCAGATAACAATAAATTATTAACAAATATCTTTCTAATAAGTCTATAATAATATGCTCTTATATGGTTTTATGATCTTCCTCTTCAATAATTAAAGGCCTTCAATCATATGTAAAAATATTTTTTGACATAATTTTCTATCAACATTGGTGAAAAACTTTCATATTCTCAAATTGTAAAGCTCAAACAAGAGTATAATGAAATAATAAGTGAATATGTGCTAAGATACAAGATAATTCTTGTAAAAATGAAAAATCAAATGGTTTATAATGATCTTCGAGATATATTTACTCAATTTTTTATATTTTCCACTTCAAGAGTCAATTATGTTTGATAATGTCAAATCTTTTGATGACCTATACCATACAGTCAAAGAGTGTGAGGTCAAGTTGATTACTTTGAACAAAATTAAGTATACTTAAAATTATCCTTCTACTTCAAATTTCAAATTTAAAATCAATCCAAATTATAATATCAAACTAAATTAAATCAATAATGAGGCTAAGGTTATAGTTAATGTTATCTCACAACCAACTCAAAATATTCAATTAAAAGCTCCACCAAGGAGGCAATTTTCAAGGTTACCATATCCTCCTCATTAATTATTTCAAGCAATACTTGAATGAAATATAATCACTCTTCCTCCATCAATGGAAGTGGACATGTCTAGACCTAAATCCAATAAATTTTATGGAAACGCATATTGAGACTACCATGTATGTATTGGGAATTCTACAAATAAATGTTTCAACATTAAGTACAAGATTAAAGATCTTCTTTATGATAACATTATTTATATTAGGACAAATATTGAAGAGGCTAAGCCATAAATATATGAAAATGAAAAACTCAAAATGTACAAAGATTATTTTTCCAAATCATGAATTAAATAACAAATAAAATTCTAAATTGCATTAAAGCATGTAATGTTTATCCCCGTCCTTATACATATGGAAATCCACTTGATAGAATCATTATTATAGTTACATATAAATAAGCATCATGCCCTATGATTACATTTGATGATAAAAAATTTGTTGATGATGATTCTAATATACATGGACTCTTAATTTGAGCATATGTTGATAAGTAATCCATACATAATGTTATGATAGATAATGCATCAAATGAAAATATATGCACCATAACACTCTTTCACTCTCTTTGTTATATATATATATATATATATATATATATATATATATATATATATATATATATATATATATATATATATATATATATATATATATATATATATATATAGAGAGAGAGAGAGAGAGAGAGAGAGAGCATTTTATTTCCATAAATAAGATACTCTTGGGAATATAGTGATACCTTTAAAAGTGGGTCCTCTCATAGTGCCCACATCATTATTAGTTATACCCAGCATAGGGCTAGTTGATATGCTTTTAGACACCCTTGGTTACAAAAGCTTAGAGTAGTAATATCTATAGTGCATAAATGTCTCAAATATATTCATGATAATCAAGTGGTCAAAATTCCATGAATCTAATAATAATATCCTTTGGCACCAATCATATTTACTTATACTATATAATAGCTTCATGGTATAATATTGAGAAACATTGTAATAAAATAATTTACAAAACTATTCAAGAGAATGATTTACATATTCTAAATAATATTATAGCTTTTTCATCTATTAGTGAGCATGATCATATTATAGAATCAATTTGTCCATCTACCTATGAGCATGATACAATTACACATAAGCATATTTAGTTATTTCTAAAGAGTATGGTGCATTATTATAAGAAGAAAGTGGCACATAAAATGAGGTATTAATCTCCTAATGCACAACATTTTATTTAGATAGCTTCATCACATGTATAGGTTGTTACATCTTATCTGACTACACATGTGAATATAAGTTTATATGGGCATATAAAAAATGATTCATAGGGCCATGTTACAATATATGACACTTTTTCACATTTAGAGGCATCTAAAATTATCACTTCTCCTTCATAAAAAGTCATTCCTTCATACCATGCCATGGGTTATGCATACATGACCATCATTGATATAATTATTTAGATACTTTAATTTTCCCTTTATACATAGATTATTTAATTTAATTTAATTGTTAATTATTATATCCCTTATCCAAACATTCTTATATCCCTTGGATTTATTTTCAATTTGGTCACTTTCCATCTTTCTTTTCAAAACCAATTTGAATAATATAACACACTTATCTCTCTAGCACACCATTTTATTATTATAGCATACTTATCACACCATTGCATTATCACATAAGCATGTATATCATCTTCCCCATTTGAGGATCATGTACATTCTTATCTATCTTAATAGTTCAAGCTACATTTTTATGACTCATTTAAACATGCATTAGGGGAACCTTTCTTGCCTACATTATTATCATATTATGAATTTCACCTTGTTGAGGTTGTTTAAATTCCTTTCACTTCCTCTATTTTCAAAGCTTTGATTCTTCACACCTTTTTCATATATTTTTAATTCTAATATTTTAAAAATAATCCAAAAAAACTAAAATATTTCAAAAATTCTAAAAATTACAAATATTTCAAAATTCTAAAAAATTAAAATATTAAAAAATTAGGACTAAAAAGAATTTTTTAAATTTTACTTACTTATTATCATATTATGATTTTCACCTTGTTGAGGATTGTTTAAATTCCTTTCACTTCCTATATTTTCAAAGCTTTGATTCTTCAATTTTTTAATTCTAATATTTTCAAAATAATTTTAAAAAAAATCAAATATTTCAAAAATTATAAAAATTACAAATATTTCAAAATTCTAAAAACATAAAATATTTATAAAAATTAAAAAATTAGGATCGAAAATAATTTTTCAAATGTTGCTAACTTACATATGGTACTTTTATTATGTTAGTTAGATAGAATGTTTAAGTTTTTAATACACATTATTTTTCATAAGGTAATTTAGTGAGATATCGGACATACTTTTACATGGATTTGATTTCAGGCTTCCCCTATTACCTAATAACCTTGCTAAGTTGAGGGAATCTCTTCATTCTTCATGAACAATTAAATAGATTATATTTATCCACAAACTCTCTACCATGTTGAGCTATATATCATAAAAATGTTTTGCTTATCACTCATAATATACATGTGTTACATGAAAATTCCACTTTCTAACAATGACACTGATACACATGGTGGATATAGCTTAGTCTCATTTTATTTATGTTTCTTTCATACTTTACCTCATGATAATTTTTAAATTGCTTGTTTATTATGTGTCCTTTAGCCTTATATGTGTAAAATTATTTATTTTATGGCATTATCATGACATTTTTATGTGGTCATTGGCTTTGTGTGTCTATGTGACATTCACATATCCTTTGTGTGTGACCTTTGAGCCTTATGTGTGACATTATTATCCAAATTGTGTGGCATTATGCGACTTTGATTATTTTATCACTACTTGTTACTATAGTTTCATGATTCATATCATGCATTATTTATATATATTATATTAGTGCCATGATACATATCATACACACCATTCCTATGTGCTTCAATGTGATATCCTTTTTACACATGATTCATATACAACTAAATTTTATATGATGCAATACAATCAAAATTTAAAGTGTTATTACATGATTACATATTTTACATTATTATTCATGTGAGTTAAGTGGCTTGTAGGCTACATTCCTCATCTCAAAATGGGGGCATCATAATGGGATTATTTTTAGAATTAAATTCCTCATGAAAAAAAATAATATATGTGGAACTATATAGTTCTAAAAATTACATGTTCAGAATTTTTAGATTATGGGAACATGTGACATGCATGTGCACTCATTCATATAGTTACAAGTATCAAGTTTCACACAAGTACATGTTTTAGTAGTTGAAAGTTTCAAATGTCATTTTATATCAATTTAGTACAGTATAATTGATATGATACTCACTCGTGTCCAAGTTGCTACATGGAAATTCCAAATTTCTCAAATTTCAAAGTTTCAAATTTTCAAATAGTTACTAAATCCATATATAGTTGTGTGATTCATATTAATTTTTCAAGTGGGACACATTAGAGTTTAGTTATACTCAATGTCTATGGTTACATTTTTTCTATGTAGTGAGCTATAGTTGGTGGTTCCACCCCTTCAATTATATTATATAGTACTCTACATAATCATATGAAATTTAAAGCATCCAATATTTTCAATTCAATAACATTTAAATATTTTTAAATTTAGACTTGATCACTCTCAATTCACCATAGGTTCAAAATTTCTCCAAATGCCTCAACAATAGGACAAAAAATTATCCATTCTCAAGTTATATGGAAATTATATTGTATACTCTTTTAGGTTTATAATTTCCTTTCTCTCTTTTCAAATATAAAATTAGAAATTTAAAATTTTCAATTATTAAATATTAAAAATAAATACTTTTAGTGGTATTGTTGTAGGTTTTCACATTAAGGTATCTTCCACAATCAAGCTTCACATCCAAAATACAAAGTGTGTATACACACTTAGGTTCACATCCACTTTACTCTAGTAATATTAATTTGTTACATCACTAGAGTAAAGTGGGGGATAATGTAGACACATAAATTTAATCATTAAGTGCTTTAAAATGTTTAAACTTTACATCCTTACCTTACATGGTCTATTCACCATTTCACTAACATGAAATCTATAAGAGAGCCTATATAATGTTAAAAACATGTAAAATAACAAATATTAATCCTTATTTAAACATAATTAATCCCTATTCAACCTAAAATTTCATGTTAAACCTTTCCCAATAGTATATGTCCTTCAAGGATAAGTCTGTGTTAGGTGAGATAGGGCCACACTACAAGCTTTTCCACTAGCATGACCTTATCACATGCAATTGAATGGTTACTTTTTAAAATTGATACATTTAATAATGGATTTTTTATTCATTTTTTAAATTTATTTAGTGAAAATACTCTAAATATTCTCCTATAAATTTACATCAAGGTACACACTTGACACACCTAATAATCACTTGGCAATTTTATTGTACACTAAGCAAAAGAGCATTATTTATTCCAATTTCAATTCTTTAGAATTCTAGTATTCATAGGCCAAGTATTAATATTGTTTATTTAAATTCAAGGGCATATATTTTCAATAAATCCAATCAATATTATAGCAATAGTTATATAGTTTCATAGTCACATATAATCACCATAGGAGGTAGAACTACATCAGCCTGAGGCCCATTTTGGCTATGTAGGAAATACTCAAATTATGTAGGGTATTTTTTAAGATAGTTAAATTATTTCCATTACCTATCTCCCCACTTTAAATTTGATCTCTAGTGTTTCTATTTTATAGGAACAAGGATTTATCTTCTTTAGGTCTTCATTGTAGCATCTTGACACACAAAAATAAATAATAAACCCTCATATATAGTCAAAAAAAAATTATATCAATAAATTAGTTTCATAGTTAACTAAGATATGGCTATAGTCGACATGCAAGGCATAGTGTGATCATGTCCTCATTTAAACTTATCCTAGCACATAGTCAAGTATTAGACTCAGTCATGACATAACACACATGACTTTTCAAGCCATTTTTAGTCATAAACAACCTACACAGTCAGCATAACATATGTTTTAGGGAAGTTTTCATATCTCTGAGATTATTTACTATTTTTATCTAATTATAAATTCTATAAAATTTTATATCATACTAGATTTATTGTACTTCATTATTAAATATATATATATATATATATATATATATATATATATATATATTAGCATTCCAATTTTAATAGTTTAAATTCTATTAGTTTTAATTCACTTCTATTAAAATATATTAAATAAAACATATGCAAATATTAAATAATCCATTCCAAAAATATTATTTTTTTACTAAAATCTAGATTTTTTATGACAAAATATCAATTTTTTTTTTTAAGTTCTAATTCTTTATGACAAGACCAATGTTTATGCCCCCCCTTTTTAGATGAGGAATGTAACCTAAAAATCACTAATTTAAAAATAAAAGAGTTATATGCATCATGTTAAATAGAAAAAAATGTAAATATTATGCTAAAATGACTATATTATGTAATCATATAAATATTATACCATCTGAGCATATATGAAACATGTATCCTAAGGCATACAAGTGTGATGTCAAGTAAATATAGTAATGAACCATGACAAAAATAGTCATCATAATAATGATCAAATGAGCACTAATTAATAAGTACATAGAAGATCCATGATATGTATCATTGAATTAAACACAAGTATAATAATGTGTGTTATGGATTAAGACATACCAATCTCAAAAAATAATCTTATATGTACCCAAAGAAAGTCACATGTAATTTTTTTACCAAGATGTACACAATAAATCATAGAAACATGAATGATAACACCCAGTGTTACATTGATAAATATTCATATAAATAATAGTCAAACATAGGAGTCACATAATGATTAATTAATTTCACATAGATAGATTCAAAAATATAAAGGAGTCAAATAATGAACATTTAATGTCATGCAAATTAATAGTCACACAGAAAAATAGTCAAACATAAAATAAGTCACATAATGAACACCCAATGTCACATAGAGTAAAAGTCACACAATGCAACACCCACTCAAGGATCACACCATGTAACATGCAAAAACATCAATCATGCATAGAAAAAGTAAGTCTAATCTACAAAATCAATGTATTTCATCATCACATATAGAAAAAATATATAATCCATATAATATAGATCTCTAAGTATCATACATAAGATCATGTCATGTGTAATTAGTGTAAATAGCTCAATATGATTAATGGAATGATCATAGAAATATTTAACCTATGTAATATTCACCAAGATTCCCCCAGTGTAAGCATGCCCCCAAATTATAAAAGGTATCCTCTAGGTGTAGGAATATTTTGCATCTAAATGACCATGCCATGTATAACATGTATGTCCAACATCCCACTCACACATATGCATAGAGAAACTTGATATATAATCTACCATGTATGTAATAAATCATAAATAAATCATGAAACTAGAAACACATGGCATACATAGTGTTTTACCTTACTTTGATTTAGTTATCTAAAATATAATTAAACTTTTGATATTCAAATTGCATAATGTACATCAACAATCATACAAATTGATTGTTATCTATGATTTTTTATATATTATAAATAAATATATGATTATTAATGTAAGGGAAAAGAAGTACTTAGCTTTTTATGACTTAGTTCTAGTTTATTTATTTTGTCATGGGTCATCAAATGTGCTCTAAAATAGCTTTGTGCTAGTTCAAATCAAAAATAATTTATAAAAACCACATGGGGTGCCTCCAAAATCTTCCATATGCTTATAAAATTTTGAAGGCATCTAATTTTTATGGACTTATCTAAGGTGGAATATTAAACCTATTTTTCCTCAAGTTTGTACTCTTTATGTCTATAGATATCTTTTCAGTGATTGATAACTCTTAGACCTACATGGATAAACCTATATTCTCTCTCCTTTTTTCAAACCCTATATTTTTAATTTTAATCAAGAAGACCTACCAAATGGTTAGTGGATTGGGTTGGTCTGATCTCAACCAATCCCTATTGACTAGTTGAGTTTTGCCTAAATTTTCAATACTCTTGAGAGGATTCATGACATATGTAATTATCCCTTTAATGTGAGTGATGTATATTTCCCATGATTTAAAATCTACTAGATTTTAAGTTAAGAATTCTATTAACTCATGTGTACTATGTAATCTCATACATATGCCATTTTTATTAGCTTAAAAAAATTATATGTATTGATTTTCTTTTTCTAGTTTATAAAGTATATTTTTTATGTTCACTTGGTATTAGAGCTAGGTCTTAGCTTTGTGTGAAAAATTAGTGTTTATTTAACCTATGATAAACTATTATTTAAGTGGGAGTTCTGCATGTGAAATAAAATTTGAGTAAAGGAAAAAGATGGAAACACAAGGATATAAATTGAAAAAATCAATAGTCAACATTTTGAGCTATGGAAGATCAAGATATAAGATTTTATTTTGGACAAAGATGAGTGGGTTTTTGTATTAGGAGTGAAAAATTTAGATATTAAGGTATAATATTGGGAAAATATTGATAGGAAGGCACAAAGTTCAATCATATTGTATACATCAAATTTAGTTCTTTTTAATGTATCAATGGATAAATATTCTAAAGAACTATGGGAGAAGTTGAAGGTTTTTTGAAAAAACAAAGCCTCAAGTGAACAAATTATTTCCTCAAAATAAGTTACATTCATTGTGAATGAATTATGGTGACTCTATAGCTAAACATCTAAATGTTTTTAATATTGTTTTAAATTAGTTACTTTCTATTGAAATTAAAATGGATGAAGAAGAAAAGTGTATTACTTTAATTTTGTAATGCCTAATTCTTGGGATAATTTACTTATGATAATAACTACTATTTCATTGACATTAAAAATTGAGTATATTGTGGGATCCTTATTATCAAAATAAATGAGGCATAAAAACATTAAGGATTGTCAAACAAAGGATGCCTTGTTTTTAAGAGGTGATTCTAAATAAAGACTAAAATAAAGTTGGGACAAACAAATTATAGAGGTCAATATTAAAATAAAATATAATATAAGATAAAAAATTGGAATTATAATAAAATGAGGCATTTTAATAAATCCTAAAAATCTAAAAGGTTGAAAATGGTAATTCATCTAATGATTCCTAGTTTGTAGAAGTAAATCACACTATGGAAGATTTGGGTGATTTATTCTTAGTAATTTCAAGTTCACATGCATGTTATGGTACATGGTTGATTGAACTAGGTGTCTCTTTCAATATGACCCATTTTAGGGAATGGTTTGGTAAATATGAAAATATCAATATATCTTATGTCCTCTTAGGAGACAATTCAACCTATAGTATCATAAGTCAAGTGAGAGTCATGTTAAGGTTAAAATATTTAAAGGTTAAAACCCTCCCTTGTATATGCACATTATAAGTTTGACTATAAACCTATTATCTATAATTAATATGAATGATGAAAGTGCGGAGGTAGTATTTAATAAAGACAATTAAAATATGGTTCATGGAGCAATGGTAATAATAAAAGGAGTTTATACGTAAATGTTATTTAATCTTAAGGTAAGCATTTTAAATGATGAATTTAATAGTTATGTGGTTCTTAAGGTGAAAAATATTTTAGATCGGTCTACTACATCTCCTAAAGAGAAGATAATGTTGTGTAATATAAATATGGGACACATAGGAGAGAAATACCTTTGAACATTAAAATATAAATGTATGGTTGGGGTGATTTATGACCACCCATTAGACCTTGATTTTTATGATTATTATGTGGTTGGTAATCAAACTCTAGTGAATTTTCCAAGTAACAAATATAATATCATAAGGTATTTTTCATTTAGTGCATAGTGATGTGTTTGGCGCTACGAAGGTTCCATCACTATGTAAATCCTTGTATTATGCTTATTTTATAGATGACTACTTGAGAAAAACTTGAGTTTATTGTATCAAGGAAAAATCTAAGGTTTTTTGTAAGTTTAAGGAATTTAAGTCTCTTTTTGAAATGGGTGGAGAATACTATTTAAATGCATTTGAGTAGCTCTATAATTACTATGTAATATAAAGGAAAAATAAAACTCCATATACACCACAATAGAATATAGTTTTAGAAATAATGAATAAGACTTTGATTGATAAGGTGAGAATCATGCTCAATGGTGTAGGATTGAAAAGATTTTTTTGGGTAGAAGCAATCATGACTACTTGCTATTTGATTAATATATCACCCACATCAGCCCTGGTTGATCAAACCCCACATGAAGCATGGACTATTAAGAAACCCTAACTAAAAAATATTATAATTTTTAGTTGTGTGTGTGTGTGTGTGTGTGTGTGTGTGTGTGTGTGTGTGTGTGTGTGTGTGTGTGTGTGTGTGTGTGTGTGTGTGTGTGTGTGTGTGTGTCTTTAGAAGAAGAAAAAAGGAGTAAGTTAAACAATAAATTAGTAGTGTATATTTATTAGACATAGTACCAGTGTGAAGGGATATCAACTATGGAACCTTAAAACAAAGAATATTGTTTAAATTAATAATTTTATCTTTAAAGAGGTAAAAAAGGTGTTAAAACAAGGACAAATAAAGGATGTGTATGCAATGGGAAATGCAATAGATCTATAAATCAATCCTAGCTTAGAGAAGATAAATCCTACTTACACTTCTGACTATTGATACATTAGATACTCGAGTCATGACTAAGATGGATTCACTATACCTATCCAAGGGATATATTACATATAAATTCACTAAGGATGTCTCCAAAGCCTCCAGTCAAGTAAAACTACATAATAACCCTTACTGGGTCCTATGTTTTCATATTCACTAAACTAATAACAAGTAAAGCAAACTATGATCTAGTGCTCACCAAATCTCATGGTAAAAAGTGTGGGTTAGTAAACATATAATTAAATATGCATAAGAGAATCCTAATTAATTTATGTATAGGTAAAACCCTAATGCATAGAGAGATCAATATATTCAAAATCCATTACTTATAATACTTCTATCTACTAAAGAGAGGACCAAAATTAGAGATACTTACCTTGAAGATGAACCTATCGAGACTCAATATATCCCTTGGCCAAAGGTTATTTGAAATAGGTTATTTTGGTTTGTAAGGATCACTAAGAAAGGCTAAAACATCTAAGACTTTTCCACAATACAAGATTCTTCCCCAAGTAGAAACCCTAAGTTAAGATTCCTTAAGTATAATGGTAGAAGAACAGATTATAAATAACTGCAAATGAATAATTAACTCTTGATGTCTCTCTAAGAATGGTGAAATGGAGGTGTTTATATAGGTAGATATAATGCTAATCCTTTTCAAAATTTTAGGCTGACAAGGTCAACCCAATCAACCTAGTATCATTTTTGACAAAACAAATTAGGTCAAGATCTAGGTTGGTCAGGGATGGACCTAGACCCTAATAAGATTTATCAATTAGAGTACAAGGTTGATGGGTCCAAAAGTGTGACATAAACCATCAACAATGTTTTTAGGTTAGGGAAGGGCTGATGAAAGTGGTAAATGACTAGAGGAGGGTGAAAAATAAGAGGTAAAGCTTAAGGGAATGTTTTTAGGAGATGGTTGGATTGGTAACAAGTGTCAATAATGGAAAATAATCCTATGAAGAATTAATGGTATACCCATCCCTTAAGGCATGCACTCAAAAATATTGAGACTTGATGGATTCTTGCAAGATAAAAAGCATTAGTAATTGATAAATGTTGAAAATATTATGTGTATACATATGCCCCACTCAAAGTTCATCATGTGTCACTTAGGTGTAATAGGTGATGGTGCTTTGAAAAAGAATGTAGCAACACATAATTATAAAGCTAAAAAATAGTTGTATTATTTTAAATAAAAAATAATTGAAATTTAAATTACTAAAAGGGAAATAACTAAAAAATTAAATGTATATGTACCTTGACTTACCTTTATGTATGGATGGTTGTTTGTTGTGTTTGTAGTTTTACTCATGGAGAGTGAAGAGATTTCTTTCGACAAACCCAATGATACAAAACTAAAGAGAAAAAACAAACAAATATAAGAAAGCTAAAATAAATCATTCTATTTAGATGGGAGATACTTATAAATTTGGCAAGCTAGGGTGACAAGTGTTATGTTAGACCAAATGACCAAGTCAAAATGGAGTAAATTGAGAACCAAAAATCCAAATTTATTAAAGATCAAAAAACTCAAACAAGTAAACTTTAAGTATAAAAGGAAAACTCACCAAGTCAAACTAAGGATACATGTCAAAATGGATGGTAATTAGACATCAATGTAAAAGTAGTAATAGTCCTTACTTAAATAAAGATGGACAATCAAAATGGTAAAACAACATTGATGAGTGAATAGTAATAATCTTGACTCAATCATCAATGGAAAAAGTTGCATAAAAAGGGAAAATAACATTAGTGAGTGAGAAGTAACAAACCAACCCCACTTAATAATGTCAAAAGTATAGGAAAGTAAAAACTAACTCAGGTGTCTATAAAAAGGGTTAGTACAATAATAACAAATGGTAAAAGAAAAAAAAGTGAGGAATATAGAAATTTAATCCATGGTATAAATAAAATGATCCATAGTCACTCAAGCATATTATTTTGTTCTAAAGATATATAAAACTAAAACAAATCAATGCTATCATGTCTTTAAGATGTGAATAAGAAAGAATATAGAAGAGGAAAATAGATTTATAATCACACTTTTCTTATCAAGGGGAGAAATAAAATGGGTGGAGGGGAGAATGAAGGAAAAACCAAGGTAGAGGAATTATTTATCAAAGTCAAGACACTTAAATTAGGTTTGTCAAAATAAGAGGACTTTTGACCTTAAGGACTCTGAAGAAGTTTTATTAGCTACACAATTGATAGGTCAACAAATGAAGTATGTAGATCATCCCATGAAGGCTATATGCATGAAAATTAAAAATGGGCCTACCTTCCCACAACATGTTCCCCATTCCTTAGGACTCCTTACAAAGCCATTAGTTTACTATGAAGATTGGGTACTTACGTGATAAAGTAGGTAACACCATAGAGTTTGTTGAATGCTCCTATTCTAATTTAATGGTCTATCACACCCCAATATACCTTAGATCTACATGAGGCCAACTATAGAGTTTGATCTTTAATTAGAGATAGGATATGTGCTTTTAAAAACATTTTTTAATGTGATTTTAACTTTTTAAATTTGTATGATACCTTTTGTATATAATTTCCTTTTATTTTAAATGATGTGTATTTCAAATTTTGTGATGGATTTTTATATTCCTCCCCCATATGGATCTAGAAAACCAAACATGGGTGCTAAGATGACTTTCATTTGAATACTTAGGACTTTTTTTATAAGAGAGAGAATTTAGAGAGCATGGTTTCTAAGTGTCTCATAAATTTAGGTGAAAATTTGACTTTAACCTTGTTTTATCCAATGTGGAGTGAAAGGAAAGGAAATCAAAAGGAATGAAACATGAAATAATTTGCATTACTTCAAATTACAAAAAATGTGATAAAGGGAGAGAGGGATACAATGATAGTAAAAATGTGATTCCTTATCATAAGGAGGGAAGTGTTGGATAACATTATAACATAGTTTATTGTGCACATTTTATCTACAAAAGAATAAAAAACTAAAGTTAAGAATAAGGATCACAGAGCTATAAACAATTCCAAACATGTTCTAGATAGGGAATTCAAGGATATTGATTTTATGAGGAGGGACAGGTCCTATCCATGGTCTTATACTATAAATGATAAAATAGGAACCCATGGGGTGTACAAAGCATATGAAAAGTAAATGAGTCAAAGATGGTATTTTGTGAGGAAGGCTAGGTCCTATACATTGTCTTACATTACAACTCATAAAAAGAGAAACCCAAGGGGTGTAAAAAATCATGTAAATTAAGAAAAGAAAGGAAATAAAATGAAATCATGAGGAAGAATGGGTCATATATTTTATTTTACAATGTAACTTTTAAGAAAAAAGGGAAACAAAAAGACCAAAAGGAAAGACTAAGGTTTGTGAAAAGAGAGAACTGTTGTAGAGGGTGAGACCCATGGAAGTATCATTTAAAAATTGTTAGATAGATAGTATATAATAAGCATGAAAATAAGGTAAGGATTTAAGAAAAATACTTTTTGAGGAATTGTGCATTGGTGGTTTCTTTGAAAATATGGCCTTCATTAGTTTGAAGGCGATAGGTACTTGGACCAAGAAAATATTTGACTAAATAAGGACCAAGAAAATATTTGACTGCATAAGGGCCCCATCATTTTTGGGCATATTTACCTTCTTTTTCATGAGTGTAGTATAATTTAAGGACAAGATCACCAGCATTAAAAGTGTGAATTTTAACTTGTTTGTTATTTTGTTTGGCAATACAGGCCTTGTATTAGCAATTCAATTGTAAAGTAGAAAGATGGTGTTAATCATGGAGATCAAGAGCATGAAGGTGACCTTCATATAATTCTTCATCAGGTATGATACCATGAAGAGATATACAGAGAGAGGGAATTTCAACTTCTAATGGGAGAACTAATTCAAAACCATAGACTAGAAAAAATGGCATTACCCCAATGGTGATGTGTATGCTAGTATGATAGGCCCAAAGAGTAGGATAGAGATGAATATGCCAATACATGTAGGTATCATTAATTGTCTTTTAGATAATTTTATTAATAATGTTTTTTTTGGCCTCAGTTTGGCCATTACATTGTAGATGGTAAGGTGTGGAGAATTTTTGATTGATTTAAAATTTAGAACAAGGTTGTTTGATGTCTTAATTTTTAAAGTTACCACCATTATCTAAAATTATAGTATGAGGGACACCAAATGCAAAAAATGATTTAATTAAGGATGAATTTGTATATGGTGGTATAGGTGAAACTGATGAGGGGCATATACTCAACCCATTTGGTAAACTATTTGGTGGATATGATTATAAATACATGCCCATCTTGAGATTAAGGTAAATTTCCTATGAGATCTAATCCCCATATGGAGAATTGATAGGAAGAATCTATGATTTGAAGCTTGACTAGAGGTGCATGAATTAGATCATCATGAAGCTAGCAAGGAGTACACTTTTTAGAAAATTTGATGGCATCCTTTTCAAGAGTGGGCCAAAAGTATCCCATACATCAACATTTGTGGGTTGTAGCATGTCTGCTATAGTTACCACCACAAAATCCCCCATGTGCTTGTTTGATAAGAGGAGGAACCTCTTCTTTCATGACACAATGTAGTAAGTTACCTTAAGAATTATGATAATATAGGATTTTATATTCAAAATATATACTTAAAATTTTATTTTTGAATGTGAGTCAATTTGTAGGAATTGAGGTTTACAGGATAAGTTTGGTGTTTAAAAAATTGAATAATATCTTTGTACCATGGGATTTGTTGAATGGTGGTGGCTTCAATATGGTAGATGAGTGAATATTTTGGTTGAAGATAAGATGGGGATTTTCTTATTTGGATAATAAAATTAGGATTAGTAAGAACTTGGTGTGGATGAAAAAGAGATGCTAAAGAAGCAAGAGAATAAATAATATAATTTTGATCTCGAGGGATAGGTTTGATGTTAGAAGAGGTTCTTGAATCATTAGAACATGCTAAGGATGAAGATATCTATGATATACTTCATGTGCACAAAATAGGGTATTGTATTCATACAAGATTTTGGATAATAAAAATATAGTAAGTATTAATTATCTTGTATTATTTAGGAATTAAGAACAACCAATGTTTTATAAACAAAAATAAAGCATTTAGGTTAATTAGACATAAAGTAACTAGATATTATACATGAGAATGCATGTAAGGAACATAATAAGAAATCACATAGGTAACTATAACCAAAAACAATTATATTGATCTCTTCAAAAGTTGAATCTCCTTCTTACAAATAAAAGTATATATAGATGTTTCCAGTCTATGATTGTTCATATTCTCATCATAATTGGTGCCAAGAGTGGAGTCTATTCATATTTTATCCTATTACAAGTCATGATTATATGACAAAAGAGACTATTCAATCGACAAAATGAGTGCATAATGCACAAATATTAGATAAATATCCTATATAGCTTTACAATCCAAATTCTTCTACCAACACTTTTATAGACTTAAAATATTATCTAATCCTGAGACAATGTCACAAGATCTCCAAGAATGCACAAGTGACCAGAGACTAAAGAAGTGGTTAAACTAGTGAGATTCACAATAATCACTCAAGGTGTCATTTCTAGTTTTTACCTCTTACACACTATTTAACCACCCTTTTGTATTTTCAAATAAGTAGTGTACCAACCTACCACCCTTTATGGGTTTTCAAAAGGCTATCATAACCAAGTGCCCATCCTTTATATTTTTTCATCCATCCTAGCCCCAATTATCTTACTAAATCATCCCCAATACAAAATGTTATACAAAATTTTCAAAATTGGTACTTTGCATAATACTTAACTTAATGGTGGTGGTATGGATGTAGATAATGATCGACTAGAAGAGTCATTGGACTGGGACTATGTAGCCTTACACCAAGTGATGATCTCTTAGAGATATGAAGGTGGTCTATGCACAAGTGTATTAACAATCTAGGTGACCACGCTGGAAAAAGGGGTCAGATCCATCTTGTAGGCATGCCAGTCTAACATCACTTCTTGGATCAATCACAATAAGGTACAAAATAGAGCATGGTATCCAATGATCTACTTGAGATCTTTATCATTGGTTATTCTCAAATATCCCTTAGTGTTCATGACCCTTGTGTAAATATCTCCACTTAGTTGCTTTATCTTATATACATGTCATTGAGCTTGGAGGCTAGTGAAGGAGTTATACAAAAACTAACTCTACCAATTCATAAGGTTGTCACACACATTATCCCTAGAATTGAGTGACTCCTAAAGTGATCCATCCTTCTCATCCCTAGTTGTAGTGTGGTCAACCATGGTTGATTTTGGTGGTGTTAGCCTTTGTAAATTATACATTAGAACTAGCTAAAGAGGTATCTAATTATTGCTTCCAATCCAGCAAGATATGTGCAACCTATTATGTTATAAGTATAGTGGTGTCAAGTATTCTTTGATACTCATTTAGTATCATTATGAGTATGGTTGCCTTAATATTAGCATCCTACCCTAATGTTTTGACTACATGGATTTTCTATGATGTGCACCAGTCCTTGGTTAACTTAAAGATAAGTGTCTTGAGTCTACATTAATAATACATTACTTGATCCCTAATTTCTTGAGTGCCCAACTTGAGACAAGTACCCTAGATAAGTTTGGTAGCTTCATGCAGGCAAGCCTTCAACTCAATGTTCTCAACCTTGGACTAATCAATATCTTGTTCCATAACGTTAACCTTATACATAATGAACTCTTAGAATGTTACAATTCCCTCTAACTATTTCTTTAATGGTAATCTAGAGACATCCAATGAGGCTTCCTACTGAAGGGGAAATGTTTCCAATGTTATTGCATTCATTAAAGTGTTGGGTCATGGAATGGTCATAAGTGAAAGTGAGAAGGTGGTGCACTGAGCACCTAGAGTTGGAAATTCCCATAACCAGACTCCTCCCAAATGTAATTTTGATTATTTTTCACCTGTTAGAGCAACATGTTGTTCTTCATGTTATTATGACTACTCTAACCTACCTTTTTTTTATTCAAACACTTGTTGTTATTGTGTTATAGCCTCTTTTATAGGCTTTATGTGTTGTAAAACATATTCATCTTGTTTTCTCTTAGCTTCTTTTATTTCCTTACTATTGATCTCATCATCTGCATCTTTTTTCTCCTATTCTTCCTCCTATAGATTTTTTGAAAATTCTTCTTCCTTTTTATGATCCTAAAGTGCAACATCCTTGGCTTGTTTAGATTTATCTTGTGTCTATGTCATTAAGTCAACCTACATCTTGGTTTCACTTGCTTATTTTTCCTACACTTGGGCCTATTATTTGCATAGGGATTCATCTTAATATTTACAACTTATTTAGCTTATTATTTTTCATGGGTGGTATCCTCCATATCCTTCTTTATTAGTTCCACTACATCCTATTGTTGTTTATCCTCTTTAGCCTTGGCCTTGGTAGTGAGCACAGTGTCTGTATTCTTTTCTCTTCATCCATTTTATTTTGATGCATGCCTTGTGCATGCTTTACTACATCAATAGCTTCTTGTGCCTTCTTGGCCACTTCAAGACCATTTTTTTAGTCAGCCTCTGTGTCTTAAGCTTTTTGTGTATCCTCAACTTCTTTAGCTTACTGAATTTCTTATTGAGTTTATTATTATTGGGCCTGCTCCTTCTAGTGTTTCTTTTCCTCTTATCTAATTCATTATTCTATTGCACAAGCTACTTCCTCCCATGAAGCCTATTGTTCTTCAACTATAGGTTATTTTGGTGTGATATTTATGACCTCCAAGGATTTTTATGAAGGAGTTGAATCACTTAGCTAGACCATGGAGCTAGAGACATGCTTTATTACACCCCAAAATGACCAACCTATGTTTGGATAGTGGTAAAGTCTAATATGGAGAAGGTTATACTTCCTACACCATGGTTATCTTGTTGAATGTGCATTCTTTAAGGGTAGGAAAAATCCAAGCCTATCATTAAGTTTTGGCTCTATGCATCAAAGACTCCTATTGACTTTCCAATACTGGCACAAAGATGTTGATGACAGTGAAAGTGGTCAAAGGTTACTATTATAAGAGGTTGACCCTTCATTGTATTTTCTCAAAAAAAATTCATATAGTGTCAACCATAATATATGTAGGGTATGGTGGTAGTTCTACCCATAGACTTGGAGGAACCTTCTTTCATACTTGGATAGTGTTCACTACCTCTAGAAGAATAACTCCTCCCTATCATAGAAATCTCATACCATATCTACAAATATTACCTGGTAAACCTCTTACTTGTCCATTCCCATTTGAGGTAGGTCATAAGAAATTATGATCTGGGGTACCTTAGGGTCATCTAGATACGCTATGATTCTCCTTATCTTACACTTTAGTGGAGGAGATGATGATTATTATTTGATAGAGATATTGTGCTTTATTTTATACTATAATGAAGTTGTGGATTATTATTATTATTATTGTACAAAAGGGACTGTTGTGCTAGGTGGTGTGGTTTAGAGTGGTGTTACATGCCTAGATGCATAGGATTTTTACTTGGTGACTTTGGCTTGTGCCATGACTATAGTAAAAAAGATTAGTAGAAGTCCAAATGACAACTTTGGTAGCTCATGAATGTGGATAAACACATCTTTTGGTATTAAGGTGATAACATCATGTTGTCTTAGGTATTTTATGACATTTGATGGCACCTAAGGATGTGTGGTGATCATCTCTACACTCCTCTCACCATGTCTTGAATTTACCCTCATGGGCTAGGCATTCATGCTCAAGTGTCCATATCAGGTTGCAAAATTTTTGCATTAGCTAGTAGTCAATGTCAGGGTGCACCTCTTCTTTAAGGGACTTCCATTGGGTGAAACATAGTAGAAAGATGAGAAATTGGTACTATAAGGTCTACTTGGAAATAATGCATCACTTGTTGATATTTATAAGTATCTCTTAAAAAAAGTATTTGAGCTAATTAAATTGGTCATTATAGTGGATCATCTGATGTGCAATTTACACCACCCCTTTTGGAATTTACTTTACAAACTTGGTAGTCTACCAAAATATTTGTGTAATACATTCAATCAAGATGTATACTGGTTCATCTTGAATTTATTTAATTGAGATTCAGTGGGACCTCCAAACATATAAATATATGACCTCCTAAAGGATAGGAGGCATTCTTGTCTTATATGGAGCAAGAGAGTCACCTCACATAAGCATGCCCAAATTTTGCTCCATTGCTTCTATGTTGATGACTATTATGCTGTTGGGGCCAATGTAAATGTTGTCATCATTATATTATCCAAGCAAGATTTATACAAACTCCCCCAAGTTACTGAAAGTGGGCAAGAAAATTAGGCACTCGATGTCTATGATCTTAAATTGTTGTGGGACTATAAGAGCAAGTGGCTACACAACATCTATGGGATCTAGTTAGAAGAGTTTTTTCTCTATCAATCAGACATAATCAAATGGCTCTAGATCAATGAATTTTCTCTGATGAAGAACAAGGTTGATGATCATTGCTTCTTTTTGAGCATATGTCAAACTTTTAATGAGTTTTGAATGATCCATGATCTCTAAGTAATGAAATTAAAAAACTTTTTGCTTTTTACACAGTAGAAATTAGCTTAGCTCTTGAAACTTTAGCTCATGAAAATATTTTCAAGAATGAAATGTAGACTTGGTTTACAACCTTATGTATTTATATATTTTATTCTTATTGTTTTCCATGTAAGTGTCATACTGAGCTATTCATTTGACATTAGTGTAAATGTTGATGTGGTAAATCTTATCCAATCTAGTGATTAAGATAGTTAGTCATTAGTGTATACATCTAGATACAATGTTATGTTCTTTGTTGTATATACTATAGTATAAATGGATGATGTTAACCGGCCACCAATTTGGTGAAGATTAGATCAATTGAACCTTGGATGTGGCATTAATTACTTGGGGATGATGATTATACAACAAATATCTTGGTTGATGTGACTTGACCATACATATCCTATATTTAATTACTTTCTTTCACTCCTACTATGATCAATGATGGTACACCTAAATTATTTTGTGCATGGTTGGTGCATGCTATACTTGTTATCTTAGTTCCCAAAATCTACTAAAGAGATCATCTAAACACACACACACACACACACACACACACACACACACACACACACACACACACACACACACACACACACACACACACACACACACACACACACACACACACACACACACACACACACACACACACACACACACACACACACACACAAATAAAAATAAACACATAAGAAAACATATATAAATTGGAAATTCTAATCTAATTAGTGTTACTTAGCTCCCACTCATTTAGTAGAAAGAGATAAATTAAGACTATTGGTGGTAAGGATTAAGCCTATATCCATTCACCTACCTTGGAAAAATAGTTCCCTATAGATCTTTAAAAATAATGGTCCTTTCTACGATATTTTATGTATAACATAAGGCCCTTTCCATCTAATCTATAGTTTACCTAGAAATTCTCTAAAGTGACTATCATATAACCAAACTGATTAATCTTTTTGAAATTCCTTATGATGCAAATTCCTATCATGCCATGCTTTCTAGCTCTGCTTGTGAACTTCCTATATCCAAAATGCTCTGAATCAATACTCATCCATCATATTTAGTTTGATAATCCTATTTGTGAAAGACTCATTATCCCCTAGTCTCATGACCATTGTAATGTATAGACTAGGTACCAAGTATTCCATTGACATTACTACTTCAAGCCCATAGACCAACTAGAATATAGTAAAACATGTATAGCTCTTATAGTGTATATTATATTCCCAAATAATCATATGAATGTAATATTCAAAATCATATCTCTTAACATCATAGACTTTATCAACATATTTCCCAACACTTTATTAGAAGTCTCAGCTTGGCCATTAGCTTTTAGATGATACATAGTACTTTTATGATGATAAATCATGAATTCTTTAAAGATTTGATGGTATTATTTAGTAAGTGTGTCCCTCAATATCTAATGAGCTTAATGGGGAATCCAAACCTTGTAATAATATTCTCATAAAGGAACTTTGATTCATCCTTCATGCCATACTTGGGTGTCATGGTAGATTCTACCCATCTAATAAAGTAATATGTTGTATTGATAATATACCTTGCTTTACTGCATTTACTCAAGATATTGATAGGTCCTAAAAAATTGATGCCCCACTATTCAAAATTATATTCAATTGATAAAATATGCAAGGGTATTTCATCCTTTTATATTGGCTTACCCATACATTAACACACATCATAATGTTGTGCTACTCTATGTGCATCCTAAAAAAGGTTCGACCACCATATCCCACTCTATAACAATTTCCTTGTAGTAGCTTCTTTGGTAAAATGAACTCCTATTATTCCTTAGTATGCTTCTTATAATAGTTTTGGTCATTCATGTTCTAGAACAATCATGTGCAGTACTTCATCCTTCCATAAATGATATAAGAGCACATTTATAATAGTATATGACAAAGCTCTAGTGACAAACTACTTCTTGTCTTTCTTGGTAGTGCATAGGGAATACTCCTTATTCTAGGAAATTAGTAATTTCCTTTAAATTTTTGGGGATTATGAAAATTTGAAATAGATTTAAATGAGGAGAATCTTCTTGTATTTATTATAGTTCTTTGGAATTTGGGATGAGACTAATATGATCTAGTCCAACATTTTCTCTACCTAGTTTGACATTGATGTGAAATTAGAATTATTTAAAGAGGATCAACCATATTGAAATGCATCTTCCAACTATAGGCTTATTAACAAGGTATCACATAACTTGATGATATTTGAAAACTTCAAATGGTGTCGTAAGAAGATAGTGTCAAAATTTATGTAGTGAAAACACTATATCCAATTCTTATCTTTTATTTGTCATGTAATTCTTTTCTACGTCAGACAACTTTCATCTTGGGTGGCCTAGTCTACCATATCATGTATATGCAAGCATAACACTAACTGTGATACTAAAAGCATCAATGTGAACATTAAAGGGCTTATTACAATTGGGAAAGATGAGAATAGGCATAGTGACCAGTCTCTACTTTAGTTCTATGAAGGCTGATTGATACATAGAAGTCCAATTTAATGTTTCACCTCTGCACATTAAATACTCTAATCGAGACAAAATGGTTGCATATCCCTTGATAAACTTATAATATTACCCTATATGTCCAATAAAATATCACACTTTTTTAGATTTGAATGCTGGAGGCATACTTAAAATGACTATAATTTTGGCCTAGTCCACTAAAATTCCTTCACTGCATACTACATGACCTAGCAAACACTAAAAGGTGTAAAAAATAGGCATTTTTTCAATTTCAAAGCAATGCACATAGCTCAGTAGCATTCTAACATGAGGCATAGCTTGGACAAATATTCTTTAAACAAAGAAAATACTACCCAATCATCGAGATAAACTTCTAATAAGTCATGAATTAAATCCTTCAACACAGTCACCACTACTTGAGAAAAAATTGTAGGTGCATCCTTGAGGTCAAAAGGCATTACCTTATATGCAAAGGACCTAATTCCATGGCAAAAAAATTTTTAGGTTTGTCTTTTTCTATGATGGTTATTTGATGATATACACTAAAGCCATCCATGAAAGAGTAGACTTCATGCCCTAATTCCAAAATTTCATTTGTGAATGGAATTAGAAATGGATCATTCACACATTCATCATTCAAAATTAAATAATCACCACATACTCTAATATACCCTATTTATTAGGCTACACTATCATGGGACTAACCCAATATTCCTTTTCTATAGGATAGGTTATACCTACATCTTGTATTCTATCTAGTTCAACCTTCACTTTCAACTTCATGTTTGGATTCAACTTGTATGGCTATTTCTTTATGGGTCATGTGCACTCCTTGAGTTTGATATGTATTTTTCCTAGGGATGGATTAAATCCTATTACCTATAAAAATTTAGTGGGAAACACATCTTGATAATCCTATATAAGTTTCATAGCTTTTGAAAATTTGGATTCGGTCCAATAGTCACCTATATGTGCCAATTTAGGAATCTCCTCACTTTCAATGTCTTCCACATGTTTTTAATAAGCTATTGATAAATATTACACTTTTCCATAGTAATAAAATTTTATAGCATTCATTTCCCTTCCTATTCTATAATTTTTATGTTACACAGCTTGTCTTCTTTAGTGGGTTCTATGATTGGGTCCTTTACTAATTCTATTGGTCATTCAGGTTCAAACAAAACAATCATATCAATATCACCATCATTATCTAATATTAAATCTCCTCATCTTCATCATGTATTCAGTGGCATGGCTACATAAGATATTATTCTTCTAACTTGGTAGCCTTATATCTTTATAATTTTGTATTTATATCACAAGCTGAATTCTTCTATATAGTAGATTCTATCATGGTGCTTAAATATTTTGTGCACCCATATTATAGGAAATGTTTGATTTTCATCATCTCATTATGAACTAGAGGATTCTCATCTTTAAAGACAAAATTATTTATGAATTCAATATCCACCTATGCCTAATATTTTGTCTCCCTCTTGCATTCTTGATGCATATACCATGATAATGATAAAGGGGAAAGTGTGTAATGAAAGATGTGAACCTAATACTTTAGTGCCACATGTTCTTCATTTTAGACCTCAAAAAATTTATGGATATGGATTTATAGGCACTCACCTTCTTGAAATAAAGGCCAATTACTTTTGATTTCTTGCATTAGTTGAAATTTTCTAATCTTAAGTGCACACACATCTCCCTAATCAAGATGATCATCTTTATGAATTTCCCACCATGTCACTACAACTCCATTCAAAGTGTAATTCAATGCACTAACCCAAAAACTAAGAGTAGGTGCATTAACTTGTAGGCATAGAATGAATTGATTGATATCCTCAATCTTATAATATGAAGGAAGTTGTATCTCATGAGTGAAGACCATTCTCATAGGTTGGAGTTCATGATCACTACAAACCCAATTAAGTAGATGTCTATCTAAGTCTCCACTAATAGACAAATCTATTTATAAAGGTAAAGTGCCTTTTTTATTTAGCTCTATATAATACTACATATGACATGTCCCCTTTTTAGTTGACATGTTCATAGTGATGGTTAGTCTATTATGTGACCCTCGTAGGCTGATAGGATGGATAGAGGGTCATGGTGGAGCTTGGCTTGGCTTCGATTAGTAGAATTTCTACAGTTGGTTTTCATTCGGGCTCTTTCAAACACATTTGCCTGAGCTCCTATTATTTAGGGACTTCTAACATGTAGTGGAGCATCCTTATTTTGGCATGATCATGTGTGGAATCACTCCCTAGTTCTCTAGCTTCAGACAGTTTGAGGATCTGACATGTATTGAGGGAGATATTAATATTTGATTGATTTAATCAAATATTAATTATTTGGTCTAATTTTAATTTAGAAACCCTAATTATAATTTAAGAAAACCCTAATTAGGGAAAGCATACCTTTTTGAGGGTATAAGGGTTTCTCATGGGAGAGAGTTGAATTATTCATTGATTATTGATATTGATTCTTGCTAAGAATTCTTCTATGAAGATTGAGCTAAGGGTTCCAGGATTCAATTTGCATTGAAGAACATCCACTTTTCATTGTGTGTGATTTAGAGGTTGTGAGAGATCAGTCGATCTATTGCCGATTTGAGAGATAACTTCATACATAAGTTATCACAGAGGTTTACAAGTTTGGGAGATAACTTCATACAGAAGTTATCACAGGTATTTTAGGTATTTATTTCATTATGTTTTTGATTTAATAAATTGTCCAGATAGAGATCTTGAGATCAGGGATCTAGAATATAGGCCACCACATATATTTTGATTTTGTACAAAATCTATATCGATTCATGCAATTCTATACCATTCTGCCATAGGCCGGACAGCACTGTAGGGGACACAGGAACTGACACCGGCAGCCCAATGACCAACATCGGCTAACTATAGACTAATGCTAGCAGAGTAGCCAACCAACAATGACTGATGTCAGAAGTATATCGACTGATGATAGTAGGATAACTGACATCGATGACTGTGTTATTGACACAACAACCTGGGAGCCATCCCAGATTTGCAAAAGATTAGGTTTTGAGATGATATTTGTATTACTTATATGCATGCCAAAGATACATTATTGTAATCATTCTGAAGAATAATAAGAGCATTGATTTGTGAGTTAAGAGATTTACTATGGTTTATTTATCTATTTGGAAATTATTTTGAAAAAATCATAACTTGTTCTGATTTCATATTAAAAATTAGAATACACAGAAAAGTAATTCAGAGCTTTTGTCTTTCTATAGTCCTTATTGGTTGGGGATATTACAGTGGTATCAGAGCTAAATCCTACCATATTGAGGGTTTGACAATCTTATGCAGCCATAAGAGTTGGGACCACATAGGTATAACACACGTAGAAGAGCCTTGCTTGAAGGTACCCAGGTGTTAGAACAACAACTGATTATCATGAGTGATAGACGTGAGGGTAGCCCACCCAGGGGCTACCAACATAATGATGATTAGAGTACCAGAGAAGTCTACCATGAGATGACACAAGCACTATAGGCACTTACTACTATGGTAAGGAGGATGAACCCACTTGATAGATAGAATGGGGATATTATAGTGGTATTAGAGCAATTTGGAGTCCTTCATTAGTGAGTTTCAGCGGTTGGCAGTCATGGTGCCAAATATTTTAGAGCGTAGATTGGTAGTTCTCTTCATGGAGGGATTGACAGAACCATTGAGAGGTTAGATCAAAGCCTTTGATCCTCCTTCATTATAAGAAGCTATGAAGAAGGACCGTAGTATGGAGATGGCAGCCCCATCCAGTAAATTTAACTCCAGAGGTACTTCTTCATCCAAGGACCATAAGTGCTTCAACGGAGATAGAGAAAGAGTGGATTTTAACATAGATAAATCAGGGGTTAAGAATGATTCAAAGGCTAATCCAGTATCACCACCTTTGGATTGAGAGGATCTTAATGATCTATGTAGGAAGAAGCTTTGCTTCTATTGCAAAGGTCCCTATGATGCTAATCACGATTGTCCTTTGAGGCCTAAGGGCAAGGCCAATCAAGTGATGCGGGATTATTATGAGGATTTAGATTCAAAGGATTCTGAGTAGTAGGATACTTCTGAGGGGGTAGAGGTAGATGATTTAGAGCCTAAGGCAGAGGCAAATTTAGAGCTTCACATATAGGAGGCATGCCTATCCAATATTTAGTCAGATGAGTCATTTAGACTTTGTGGAGTTTTGGCAGGACAGAAGGTCATCACCCTTCTTGATACAAGAGCCACACATAATTTTATAGATGATAGATTTGTGGAGAAGCACGGACTCACTACTAAAGATTTTAAGGGCATTAGAGTTAAGGTGGCCAACGGTCACACTCTTAGGTGTAAGCAAATGATTAGAGACCTCCCATTGCGCTTGAACAACTATGAGTTCAAGGCTGATTATTTTGTGGTGAACATGGGGGATATAGACTTAGTCTTGGGTATGAAGTGGCTTCATTCATTTGAGGAAGTCACTCTTCATCTCAAGGACATGGAGGTTCATTTGATGCTGATGGGAAGACACATATTCTTAAGTCAATATGGGGCAGCAGCTTTAAAAATATGTTTTTTCATCGGATGGAGAGACTCATACCACACGATATGGGAGAGGACACTGTCGAGTGCCCATTGGCACCAATATAGGAGAGACATGTGGATGAGCCTTGTCTTGAGGTGAGTTCAATTTAGGAGTTAGCACATGTGGTAGGGACTCAGCTTTCTATTATAGTTGGGTCACAGGTTGATGATGATATGAGTATGTCTAGCATTCACATTCTAGATTCAGATATTATTCAGGTAAGGAGTTTACTTGAGTTTTTGGTTGATTTTCATTTATGGATTGGATGTTGGGATTCTTATCTTAGTACTAGGGATGATGTGACACCATTGGATGAGAGTTGTGATGGACATGGCATGGAGTTTGTATTGATTGACAGCGGTGGAGATCTTGACTACATTTGGGATCCAGGTGGATTGATTGGTTTATCATTCAGCGATTGCTTGAGGGCAAGAAATTTTAGTAGGGGTGGATTTTCATGTCCCCTTTTCAATTGACATGTTTAGAGTGATGGTTAGCCTATTATGTGACCCTCGTAGGCTGATAGGATGGATAGAGGGTCATGGTGAAGCTTGGCTTGGCTTCAATTAGCAGAATTTCTATAGTTGGTTTTCATTCAGGCTCTTTTAGACATGTTTGCCTAAGCTCCTATTATTTAGGGACTTTTGACATGTAGTGGAGCATCCTTATTTTGGCATGATCATGTGCGAAATCACTCCCTAGTTTTCCAGCTTCAGACAGTTTGAGGATCCGACATGTATTAAGGGAGATATTAATATTTGATTGATTTAATCAAATATTAATTATTTGGTCTAATTTTAATTTAAAAACCCTAATTCTAATTTAAGAAAACCCTAATTAGGGAAAGCATACCTTTTTGAGGGTATAAGGGTTTCTCATGGGAGAGAGTTGAATTATTCATTGATTATTGATATTGATTGTTGCTAAGAATTCTTCTGTGAAGACTGAGCCAAGGGTTCCAAGATTCCATTTGCATTGAAGAACATCCACTCTTCATTGTGTGTGATTCAGAGGTTGTGAGAGATCAGCTGATCTATTGCCGATTTGAGAGATAGCTTCATATAAAAGTTATCACAGAGGTTTATAGGTTTGGGAGATAACTTCATACAAAAGTTATCACAGGTATTTCAGGTATTTATTTCATTATGTTTTTGATTTAATAAATTGTCCAGATAGAGATCCTGAGATCAGGGATCTAGAATATAGGCTGTAGCATATATTTTGCTTCTATATAGAATATGTACCAATCCATGCAATTTTGTACCATTCTGCCACAGGCTAGACAACATCGTAGGGGACATAAGAACTGACACCGACAGCCCAGTGACCGACATCAGCCGACTGCAGACTGACACCGATAGAGTAGCCAACCAATAGTGACTGAGGTCAGAAGTATATCGACTGATGATGGCAGGATAACCGATGTCGGTGACTATGTTGTTGACACAACAACCTGAGAGCCATCCCAAATTTGCAAAAGATTAGGTTTTGAGATGATATTTGCATTACTTATATGCATGCCAGAGATACATTATTGTAATCATTCTGAAGAATAATAAGAGCACTAATTTGTGATTTAAGAGATTTACTGTGGTTTATTTATCTATTTTGAAATTATTTTGCAAAAATTGCAATTTGTTCTTATTTCATATCAAAAATCAAAATACACAAAAAAATAATTCAGAGCTTTTGTCTTTCTATAGTCCCTATTGGTTGGGGATATTAAAAATGAATTGATTGATATCCTCAATCTTATAATATGAAAGAAGTTGTCTCTCGTGAGTGAAGACCATTCTCATAGGTTGGAGTTCATGATCACCACAAACCCAATTAAGTAGATGTGTATCTAAGTCTCCACTAATAGAGAAATCTATTTATAAAGGTAAAGTGCCTTTTTTATTTAGCTCTATATAATCTTACATATGATCATCTATTTGATAGAAAAAATCAACTTATGAGCAAGTAGTGGATTTAGTAGTCATGGATGCACAATCGTCTTTGACAAACTAAGGTGATAATGGATGAGTAACTAAATTTTTGGGCTTCCATAGTTCAAATGTCTTAAACTATTAAGTGAATAAAAACTATGCCTAAGGTTTAATATGCTCATATAAGAAGTTGCACTTCGTTGTGTATAGAGCTTTTGGGTTTTCTTTAGAGTTTACCTTCATCTAACTAGTCTTTTGTGTAACATAAAGAGAGTCTAGTTTAGCCAGAATGATGTAGGGCTTATGTGCCTTATTTAGAGGAATGACAATAATCTTATCTCCTTTATGCACCTCTAGTTGATTTTGCACAATATTTATATTCATCTAACCATCATATTCCCATTTCTTACCAATCAACATAGGGTAATGAGTTGTTATTGTATTCATATCAATGACTTCAAAGTCACCTCATGGCTTAGTTATGAGACTTTGATCTTAATATCTTCTAATCTACCAAAGGTCTCAACTCTTCCATATTATTCTAAGATTAGAGTCACTAGGCTATAACTTAGAATTGGCCATCCAATCACCTCCCATGTAGACCTATGGATCATGTCGACCATGCTACCAATGTTAAAGAAAACATTTGGAATTTCATATCCTGTAACCTCAATTTTGATTCGTGCATATACATCCCATGGATTCTTTGTTTTGACATACCAAACAAGTTTATTTGTCTTCTTTTTCTCTCACTACACACACTCTAGTAAATTAAGTAGCAAGTTTATGATGTTTTGAAATATGTCTTCATTGCATAGTTTACTTAAAAGCTTTAGTAAATTTGTTACCATAATAACATCTCCATATTGATGCATAATACACACTTTCTAACCATACATATGTGAATATATTTATATAACATCTCCTTTAATAGTGTCTTAGTGTTGAATATTTTTCAACATCTACATAGATTCATACATGAGCCCCTTTTATACAACTGGGTATAGGTATTTGTCTTATTTTTCTTTCTAGATTCCCTAGTCTTGAGTTATTTTGAGAGGAGGCAATCCTCTCCCTACATGTTGGTTTCTTGTAATGGCATTTATAAATGCATCCTCCTTAGGCTATGCATTCACAATGTTAACATTCCTAACGACCTTTTCCTTTCTTTGATTTCTTAAGATAGGATAAATTTTTATCTCGTGTTACTCATATACCTAGTAATATGCACAATAAAATTGTCTTTGGGGATTCAATAGACAATTGCATTGCACATGTTTATACTCTCCACATAAGTAACAATCTAAAGGAGGGAATTGATATTTATTTCCTCTACCACCTTGGTAACCTCCTTTATATCCACCCCTGAATCCTCCTCTGTTTGACTAATAACCTCCTATATAACCTCATTATTACTGAATTGTATTCTAGTTCTAATGTTGCTAGGTATTATCTCCAATTTTAAATTATTGTTGCACAACTTATGGAGTCCAACTAGGTTTTTTTAATTATGTTATTGTTATATTTCAAAGTCATATGTATTGGTACTAAAGTAATGGTGGTGTCCAACTTGATAAAGGAGGGGTCCATCTAGCCATAACTTGAGGCTAGTACCAAGGAAAACCAGGAACCCATTACAAACCTGTTTGTTTCACATGACCCTTATCAACCTCTAGGATTGGAATCATCTACTTTTTTGAAGAAACTTATTGTGAAGCAATGGTGAATACATTCTTTTTAATGTCTTCTTTGAGATTCTACAAATCCCTAAAATTACTTTCATCATGATTGTGTAACTTAAAAAAATTACAATATAAACTTTGTGGACTTTTGACATATTGTTATAGATGATGGCACTACATTATTACATGCCCTACTACTCTATAGATTTCATAGAATTTTGTCTTGATCTTAAGACAATCATTCATGTGATGTCTTTCTTTCTCATACTTTATATACCATAGATTTAGCTTATGTTTATCTTCTTCGTGATATTATTCCATCCTCTTCATAAAATCTTGAAATGTATTTTTCAATCTTATAACCCATTATGGGATCTTCCCCATAGTATTTAATTTGCTCCACTCATAAAGCAACAATTATAGCATCTACCTTAGTAGCATATTGAGTCTGCACTATAGAAAATATAATTTTGGAATGCAATCCTATAATAAACCATGCAGCTTTATCTTTACCTATTAAATCAAATTCCACCTTATTCATAACATTGGAAAACATTTGATCATAATTGTAGAATAATTCTTTTGACTTCTACCTAATCTCCTTTAGGTCTTGGATAGTCTAACTTATACATTTATTTATCTTAAATTCTATAATAATCCATTTGTTAACCTATTGTAGACTTTCCTATGTAATTTATCTATGATACATAAACTCAAGTGATCTTTCATTTAGTGCCCTATTAACTCACACTTCTTTATAGCCTAATCAGTAATACCCTTAGCTTGCCATCTCATTTCACATGTTAGTAATTATTGCTTAAGGTCCATAGACCCATCATATGTCACCAAGTTCATAAATTCTCCTACAACACCCATTTTATAAATTAGTGTTGATGGGATATATTGCACAGCTATTATAATGGAAGGTTGCATTTGTGTAATCTTATTTTTTCACTAAGAAGATTTTCTTGCACACTAGGAAAGTTAATCTATGCACTTTATTTTTCTATGTTTCTTACTTTTCTCTACTTGGTTTCAACAAAATATATAGCCTTAAAAGTATTAATCATTAATGTTATTTTAATTTTAGTACCCCAATGATGCACTTATTCTAAAATGGACCTTCTCAACTATTATCTACCTATTCATGTAGTTGAAAAATTCTACTAGAATATAAGAAATTGGGCTACAGGGACATGTGTTATTTTGGTGAATAATTCTTTCATGTGACTTCTTATAAGCTTAAACCTATTATTACTCCATAACTTTATTCTATTTCTTTATTTAATACTTCACTTCCTTATTTTCATAATACCCATTCTTGTAGTTGTGCACTACATCTATCATCTAACTGATCTACCTCTGCACTATTTTTGTCTTCATCTTCAAACATCTCTTCTTCTTATCACTATTCATCACTTATTTATTTATACCAACATTCTTCTTCTTCTTTCATCTCATCTTTCTTAGTCCTTAGTTCTTCATCTTATCTTTTTATTCATCACATCTTCCTACTCATTCATCATCTATTTTACTACTACTCTTAACTCTACTTGTATCTACCTAGGATTTTTTTTATTTACTCCATCTATTATGTTATCACAACTCACATTTTTAATCTAGACTCTTCTTATGACTCTTCTTCCCTCATGTTTCCATTATAGATTCATGTTCAATCCTCATCCACTCATTTAATCACCATTCACTATCATATCACACACACCCCATACACCTGAAGCAACTACTCCATATTGGGTAGAGTAAGCACCATAGCCTTGGCCATAACTAACATATTCACAAGGATAGGTAGTCATTGAAAAAATTTCCCTCAAATTCCTCTAATGAACAAGTCTTTTTTAGCCTAGAAATTTATGTATCCTTTCACTAAAAACTCAGTTATATATCCATCTATTATAGTATCAACCCAATGATCTATTGCTCTTGTCTAGTTGATTTCTAATCTCTACAACTAGTTTATCTTTTCTTTAGTCCAGATTATAGTTTATTCCATTCTTAGGTTAAATAAATAATATTACAACTATGATAACTAGTTATCTAGTAATTTAGGCAACTCGCACTAGAAAATTTCATAAATCTCTCCATAAATATGCTATCAAATGATCTCTCGTATGGTAAGACCAATCCTTTTTATTCTTTTTCTATAAAATTGCATATCCTTTGGTCTATCCATATCTTAATATCTCTTTGCCATGGTAACCATCTTAGCAGAATTCCCTCTAAAAGGAGTATCCATGCTCACCACACCATTTTTAGTATAGGTTCTTGAAATATCAAAACATGCTAAGGATGAGGATAACTATGATATACTTTGTGTATGTAGAATAGGGTATTGTGTTCATACAATAGTTTGGATGATAGAAACATAGTAAGTATTAATTATTTTGTATTATTTAGGAATTAAGAGTAATTAATGTTTCATAAATAGAAATAAAACATTCAAGTAATTAGATATAAAGTAACCAAACATTATAAATGAGAATGCATAAAAAGAACATAATAATAAATTAGATAGGTAACCGTAACCAAAAAAA
Organism: Torreya grandis; assembly: GCA_037957365.1. Lineage (NCBI taxonomy): Eukaryota > Viridiplantae > Streptophyta > Pinopsida > Cupressales > Taxaceae > Torreya > Torreya grandis. Next base: position 2,364,654 of record JARHVA010001391.1, on the reverse strand, counting down.
TCTCTATTGATCTTTTCAAAAGTGGAACCTCCTTCTTATTACAAATAAAAGTATATATAGACATTTACAATCTATGACTGTTCATCTTCTTCTCATACTCGATGCTAAGAGTGGAGTATATTCATATTCTATTGTATTACAAGTCATAAGGATAGGAAAAATAGACTATGTAATCGATAAAATGAGTACATAATACATGAATATTAGACAAATATCTTGTACAAATTCACATATTGAATTATTATACTAACACTTGATGGTAAAAGAAATGAAATATTTGGCAAGGGTAGTTATGATTTGATGATAACAAATGAGATTTTTGATTTTGCATTGATAATCACCATTTACTTGGTGACAATTGAGTTGGGAATCACCTAAAGCATGTAAATATGTGATATCTATATTAAGGGTTACTTTCATTCCTAAAATTAAAGATTCATACTCCACCATATTGTTAGTGACATTAAATGTGAGGCAAAATGTCAATGGGATAATTTTGTTAAGAAAGCTTATAAGGATACAACTTACCCCAATTCCTTGAAGGAGTTTAATGCCATTAAAATTAGGATTATAAGTATCATCATGTAAATAAACATTAATTTCAAAAGGTTCTTTGATAAGTACTTTTTGTTTAATAGTTTCAAGGAAGATAGAGGACTCTTCTAGATTACTTGCTTCAAGGTCAACAGTGAAGTTATGGAAGTAATATTTAAGAGATATGGCTTAGTGGATACCCTAAATATAGAAAATGTTTTCATCAAGAAGACTATCTTGAAGGTGGTTAGTAGTTGGGATGGGAGATATGGTAAGTTGATCAGTGATGATTTATCCTTTAACAACTTTTTGTGTAATAATTGGGAGATCAAATTCCATGAAAATGACCATCCACTTGCCAATTTGGTCTCCAAAAAGAAAGGCTTTGGAAAATAAGTAATGAAGGGGATCTGAATGAATAATAAAGTAAGTGGTTTGATAAATCATGTAATGTCTAAGATTTTTAGTAGCAAAATATATGGTGAGGTAATCACGTTCAACTTTTGTATAATATTTCTCATAATCTATGAGGCCTCAATTGATATAGTAGATTATATATTCCATTTTAGTATCATCTTTTTAGGCAAGAATTTCCTTAACTAATATGGATTTAGAAGAGGTATATAAAAATAACATTCAATCATTTGTAGGTGGACGAAGAGTAGGTGAGTGAAGTAATGATTCTTTCATATTATTAAATGTTTTTTGACAGGGATCCAACGATTTTATGGCATTACCTTTCTTAAGAAGAGAATTAATAAAATAGATGTGATAGGCCATTTTGGGGATGAGCCATATAATTTCCCTAATTTTATTGAGGTAAGTTCAAATATATATAATGGATCAAGGAATCGGCATGTTGATGATAACATTGATCTAAGCAGGGTCAACATTGATGTTGCGAAGAGAGATTAAAAATCCTAATAGTTTTCTAGATGTGAGATTAAAAACACATTTGTAAAGATTTAGTCTAACTTTATATTTAAAGAGGTGATTGAAGATGATATCAATATTATAGATATGATTCTTTTTAATTTTGTATTTGTAAATTATATCATCCACATAGGTCTCTATAATCTTATGAATAAGATTATGAAAGATGTGAGTCATCGCCCATTTATAGGGAGCTCAAGCATTTTTTAGGCTAAAGGGAATTTTAACGTAATAATAAATGCCCCACTCTATGGTGAAAGTTGTCTTATGTTGATATTTAGTGGCAATTTTATTTTTGTTATAACCCAAAAAATCATCCTTAAGAGACAACATTTCATAACCAGTAGTGGAATCGATGATGGCATCAATAGAAGATAGAGGGAAATTATCCTTAGGACAAGCAAGATTAAGATTATGAAAATAAATAAAGATGTGAATGATCATGGTGACTTTATTTGAAATAGGTAATATGTTATAGACCCATTCAAAATAGTCCATAGGCTTGATAAACATGACATCAAGAAGCTTGATAATCTATTTATGGCATAAAGTGGAAACTTCTGGTGGAAATTTCCATTACTTTTGTTTCATGGGTTTAGCATCAGGGTAAGTGATAATATTGTGCACCATGATGTTAGGGTTAATACCAAGCATGTCTTCATAGGACCAAGCAAAAGTCTCATGATATTACCAAATAATAAGCTAAAATTATCATATTCAATTAGTGTGAGTTCGTGAGAGATGGTAATGGGCCAAGGGTATGATGGGATACCATATTTGATTCAAGTAGTTTCTTTGATAAGAATAGCATTGCCATCTTGTAAATCATATGGTGCATTAGTTAAATAGGAAATAATATTTGCTTTAGGGTCTATGTTAACAATGAATTTACTGAAACAAGGGACTTTGTATTTGAAATTATTGAGTTTGTGATGTTGTTGAGGGAGTTGAGGTTCTTAGGCATGAAGTAATTCAAGAATGGATTCATCACTAGGTAAAGTGGGAAGAGGACCATAATACTCAACATCTACTTTGAGATAAATAATTTGATTACCTTGATGATTATATTTAGAATGTATCTGATGGACATTAGTGGCCTTGGTATCTAATGTAATTTTGGGAGTAGGGTGAGTATGGGAAGATGGTTGATTAGATGTGATTGGTTTATCATGAGTTTATTTAGTGGGGGAATAAATTGATATTAGGATGGAATTTTTAGGTGGTATAGAAGATGAAAGAAGTGTCATCATATTATAAGGCAAGATTTATTCTACCACTTAAGGAGTAGAAATAAGTGGAGAGTTAAGGGGAGGTACATGACCTTTGGGAGCGAATTATCAAAATTAGTAGAAATGGTATAAACATCATGGTTGAAATCATGTATTTGGGATAAAATTCTCTGATAATGTTGAACATCTAAGTTTTAATATTGAGCTTGGTTCATGATGTAGGTATCATCATAGGTTGGAGAAATGGTACATGTTTCAGATTCAAGAGTTTCAGAAGGGGAGATACATAGATCACTAAATTTATGTGGAGACATGATTAAAGGATCTTGGAATAATTTGGCCACTCCATAATCTTTATATAAAAAGGCATATTCTAAGTAAGAATCATCCCGAGCATTACATGGAGGGGAAAATTAATGATCTCATCAATGAGAGGGATAGTGTGATCATGAGGTAATAAAAAGGAGGAAGCCACTCCAAGATGTAAGGATGTAGTTAAGTAGTGTTTCAAATATGTTTCAAGTCATTAGGTTCATCATCATCTGAATCAACAAGAGTGACATGTAGGTCTGGATTAATGTTGATGAATTTAGGTAAGGTAGCATTGTTGATTGATGGAATGGTAGGAATGTGATATTGAGATTTAGAATTGGGAAGTTAAATACTCCAAAGGTTGGGATTAGCCTCATGTTTATACCTTTTTTTGTTATTAATAAACTCTATGCATTGGCTATCATAAGAGGTGATGTCCCACATTTTATGATTCCATGAGTAGCCTAAGGGTATGTTATAAGATAGGAGCAAATCAAGGAATATAAGCCTAGTTCAAATAGTCTTAGGTACAAATGTAATGGTAATCTAAATACAAACAAGTGGATTTTCATTATTTTATCAAATCCATGACAACTTAGGTAGGTTTTCTTAAGATTATCCTTATTATATCCAAGTTGTTGGATGAGACATAAATATGTCACATTAATACTAGACCCTTCATCAACTAAAACTTTATGAATAAGGGTAGTATTAGTGGTTATATTAATGAATAAGGGTAGATCATCGATGCACAAAAGGATCTCATCATTAATCATGTCTTATTCAAGGAATTAAATAGAAGGTTTGGAAAAAGGACAAATGGCTTTAATGATATGCACATTAGTAGGTTGAGGCTCAAGAGAAGGTCATTTTTCATCTATAAAAGATGGATCTTTAAATTTTTGAAATTTTTGCATGAGGAATTTATGATGATAGGGAGAGGTGCAAACTAAATCCATAAGATGAATATTGTAAGGCATGGAATTGAGTTCTTCTAGAAAGTTCCAATGGGATTTAGAAGAACTAGTGTGAGTTTTAGGAGGTAAGGTAGTTTTTGAAGGAATAGAAGTGGTTGGGGGTTCAAAAGAAGGAGATGGTTCCTTGTTATCTTTTAAAGGTATTTGAGTGGTTATAACATCTTTGAGAATTTTCTCTTCAAAAGAGGGCTTCTTAGGTTTGGTGATAGGATCTTTGTGAGCCGGTTTATGATGATAATTAACCTTAGTTGTGTTAACTATTAAGAGTTGTTATAATATTAGTCATAGTTAGCATCAATGGCACAAACATCCTTGGTAGTTTTTTGATTGGTAGATGTGGGGAAAGATTTTTTGTTATTAGAATAGGAAGATTTGGGAGCTTGTCATTTTGGACAAATGATGTAGTATTCTTGACAATGGATTTGGATCATGGCTTCATGATCGGAGGAGTCACCAAGTGTATAGGAGACAAAAAAATTGGTAACACCTATACAAGTTTCATAAGAATGACCAATGTTAACATGGAACCAACAAAATTGATTAGTATTGTACCATTTAAGAGGATTATTGGGATAAGTAAATGATTTAGAGGGTGTTAAGAATTGTTTCATTTGTTACACAATTAGTGGTATGTGAGAAGATGGGGGAATGTTAACCTTAGCAACTCCTAGTTTAGTTTGAGGAATATTAATAGTGATGTAATTAGTTTAATTTTTAAAATATCCCTTAATTAATTTTTTATTAGGTTCTATTGGCCAAAATTGGCCTACATACAAAACTTTTGCCTAGTCTATCCTCGTGAACATTTCCTGGTTTGCACATGTGAATGAGGTTTCAAACCTCTAAATTTGTTATATAGTATAAAAATATCTCCCAAAAATTTAATCAAACACTTTTATGAGGTTTACCACATGTGGGAGTTTTAAAATGCTAAAATTTAGTCTTAGAGCTCTTAGCACCAAATCGGCCTAAGTAGTGCTTTTCGAGAGTAATTTTGTAGGTCCAAATCATGCTCATTTCACTCAAAAACATGTATGAGGGTAGTAAAATATCAAGAGAATACAATGGTGAAGGTTGTTTCATATAATTAATCTTCACTTGAAAATATCATAGTCATAAAAACTACCCAGTGTGCAGATTTATGTGTGTTTCTAGTTGTCAAATCAACCTGTACAACACTTTTCAAACACCATTTTGCATAGCTAAATGAAGTCCAATCACCTTAAAATTTCACATTATGGTATCCAAATGTGGGAATAATGTGAGGGTAAAAAAATTTACATAAAATTTACTCCCACATGTAAATTAATAGGGTTAAAAATTGGCTTCTGAGCTGAGTTTTACTTGGTCAACTTTTTGTGTCTCCAGTTACCAAATCATCCTATGCAGTACTTTTAAAACACCATTTTACACAACTAAATGAATTCCAATCACCTTAAAAATTCAAATTATGTTATCCAGATATGGTAATAATGTGTGGGTCAAAAAAATCATGGAAATTATTCTCCCACATTAAAAAACTGTAGGGTTAAAAATTGTCTTTTGAGTTGATTTTTTACTTGGTCATTTTTCTAGGTTTCTAATTTTTAGATATGGCCAGTGCACACATTTCAAGATCATTATCATAGGGGTAAAAGAGGTAAAATATTATTAAAATTTATCATGGTGATATATGAATGTCATTATAATGCAATGGGAAAGATAGGGATCATATATTAGATATAATGTGTGGAATGCACAACTATGAAAATCAGCTTCTATGCTGATTTTTACTTATAGTTTTTTGCATCTCCTAGTTGCAAAATCTGCCTAGTGACCACATTTGAATCCTATTTATGCATGATCAAACGATGTCCAAATTCCTTGAAATTTTTTATTATTATACCCTAAAGTCTTGATAATGTAATTTACTTGGTTTTGCATCTTTTATAATTTCTAGTGAAAGGTTATGATGGTACAAAGAGATGCTCCTGGGAAGATTTATCACCCAACCAACTTATCACCAAAAAAAACTAAGAGGGTAGGTCATAGGGGTTAATTTGATCACTTTAAAACACTAAAAATAAACTTTTGATTATAATTTTAATATATTTCTATAAATATAATATATGATAGGTTTTGCTCATATATTGCTCTACGATTTTCCATTTTCCATGTTCTAAAGGTGTTCATACGACTACTTGTTGGTTTTTTAGCCATATATTTTGATTTTTAGCTCCATTTTTTATGTCATTTATTGTGTTAAAAATATTATTTCTCCCTATTTGAAATGATGTTAATTTTAAATTAGAAAAATGTATAATTAAAATTGGCCAGTCATAGTTGGAATGGTGTGTTGATTTGACAAGCCTTCATAAAGTGTCTAGAGGCTTATAGAAGACCAAGTGGGAGATGTGATGAATTTGGAAAGTGGGAGAGGTTAAGTAGAAATATAAGGTAACACAAATCATTTAATAATCCTTCTATAAGAATGAATGCTTCCTATATGTAGGATGACATTACTTAAGTCATCATCCATTTTCCCCTCTTCTCTCTTCCATTTTCTTCTATATATCTCTCATTTTTATCATTGTAAGATATTACTTCCTCTTGTGGTATGGCGTAGTCCTACCCCTTTTGTAATTAAAAAACCTATTGAAAATAATATAAGATTGTATTTTCCTTTCTCTATTTTTTATCATGTGTTTAGTTGAGTTTGTGCATGAATACTTTATGAAGGATCTCTCTTTCGTGGTGTTTGTCCTCTCTCTCTCTTGCCTCTATGTAAAATAGTTTTGTTTTTGTAGGTCTTAAGATGTGTCATATAAGTCATGAGGTGAAGATAGGCTATGCATATGATCATCCCTTCCTCCTTCATCTTATTTCCTTGAGCCTTCTTAAGAAAGACTTACGTAACTAGCTAGTTATGGAGTTTGTGTGAGTGTATGATTTCTTGTCTATCATCTATGTGTGTCTCAAATCAAGGAGGAGTGTCAAATATTAGTGTATCACTCTTTTTTATTTTCAATTATCCATTTATCCTCTTTCTAACCCTTTTATTTTGTAATTATTAGTTTAGAAAAGTTTCCTAAGATCCCAATTGCTTTACCTAGGGAGTTGGCCCATAACCCAGAGGGTCACTTCCATTAAAAGATACCCACAGTCTAGAGGTGTTCCCATTATGTGACTAGGTTGGACAGAGCCTGAATAACCCTCTCCAAGGGTGAAAATGTATGCCAAAATTTTTTTTGACATGTTTGGTGGGATGCTAAGTTGATAAAGAACTAAAGAAGAGAAGGATTATTGGTGTTTTTATTTAGCTATCAGTCTTTGAAGGCATGTTTATAAACACTAATGGTGACTCCAAGCTTTTAATTGGTTACAACAGTCCAAGTAAGCATTCAAGAAATTTTTATATTTATCTAGTCTCTTTCTTGAGTCTCTATGGCTAGATTTGGGGTAGAATTATATCCTAATCACATCAGTGAGCAATATCATCTACCAAATAAAGCCTAACAGCCTTATTATAACCTCTACCAATAATCTAATAATTCATATCAACCTTACAATGATCATATCTATCTTTCATATGAACCTACCTAACCCTCTAGCCAACCTTGTCAAAATTATGTTTCCTCTACCACATACATGTTGGCACTCAAGCCAAATCTTCTAAAATTAGAAGAGGTGATGATAAAATTGGATAGGTAACTAGATGTGATCCCTTTTCATCTCATAGAGAAGATGAGGAAGTCAGTTCAAATGTTGATGGGTAAGTGGATGTTAGTTGGAGAGGAAACCCATTATGTTATCAATGATGAGTTGCATGAAATAATAACTCTCATCCAATGTTGGATAGATAGATTATCAATGTGGGATAGTTAAGAGACCTAATATAATCAACCTCAACCAACATCTCTTATCCCAAGTCCACCTCATTTGATTCCAAGTCTTCCTCAAACTACACCTATTCATCCTCAAGAAAGTAATATCTCATCATCTTGGAGGCCTTTTTGGACTATGATTCCTAATTATACCATGTCAACACTTGTAAATAAATTTTATATTATGCCCACCAAAGACCAAGAAAGAGAGAAGATGTTTGAAGTCAAGCCAATGAACTTTTTTTCCCTTCCTCAAGAACCTCTCCAAGAATCCTCCAATAAGCCTAAACCCATAATCTTAAGTTGGAAGTATATTTTATCAAGTTTTGATCATCTTGAGAATCTCTCTTACCCTCCCTCCATCTCCTTTTATCAAATAGAACCTATGGTTTTGAAGTTGGAATATGAGGTTACCACTACAAAAGAGCCACATGAAGGAGTTGAAGAAGAGGTAAATATTTACTATGAATTGCCTTCCTTCATTAAAGACAATAATCCTATATCTTGTATAAAAAATGAGTTAGAATAGTTAAGTGTAGTGAAACTATCAAAACACACCTTTTAATAAGACATACATGAATAATTTACATCTACAAGCAAGCATGAAGAACTAGTGGTAACCATCAACAAGCACGTTGAACAGAATTCATGACATCAATTATATCATAGCTTCATAGGGGAGATTGAAGTTTCACCAGCATCATATCCCTTAAATAAAAATATGAGAATACTAATAATATTAATCATGGGGAACATCTTGAAGTGGCTAAAAAGGTATGGTTGTATTGAATGATGTTACATTTGAGTATGAGGCAAGATTTCATGAGGACACTTTGATCACTAATGCTTATGAATATCATTGGCTTATGATAAATAATGAAGAGGTCAAAACTCAACTATATCATGTTTCAATTGAAGTATTTGAATAACCTATTGTCCCTAAGGAGAATGGCATGAGTGAGGGTGAGATTGTCATCCTTTCCAATAACCAAGAGGAGGTTTCCTTTTGGGATGAACTTGAATATTTCTATTCAAGTTTTGATGACACACCTATACTTTTATGTAAGTAGGACAAAGAAGTATCTTATTAAAGTTTGCATATTAAAAAACATGATCCTAATGAGTCATCAGAGATTTCATTTGCAGCTTTGGTCACATTAGAGAGTCATTCTATCATGGAACACTAACATAAGGTAAAGGTTGAGAATCAAGATGAATTTGTATTCATTGGGACCATGTTTGATATTGATGATTCACTTTAATCATTACCAAAAGGATTGGTAATCATGAAGTAGCTAAGTTTAACAAAGCAAAGGTCTAATAGGTAGCTTGTTTCACATCCTTGCTCATCACATGAAGGTGACTTAAGGAGTTTTCCTTTTGATATAGGAGGATCAATTCTAAAAAGGATCTTATACATAGTTGTATTAGTAGTTTTTTAATTCCTCAAAGTTCCTGTGTGCACATTTTTGGTTTTAGATGTAGTATTTTGTATTTCCCTAAGTTTTTTGAGCTCATTATTTTTCATTCTTGTTGTGCAGACAAGCTATCTAGAGGTTGGAAGCTAAGTTTTAGCTTCACATCAGTGTGTTGAGTGAAAGAGTAGACTCTCTTTCCCAATAGATACTAAGGCTACTATTCTCTTGCATAAAAAGGAATGAAATCCTAGGATTTCACTAGAAATGTTAGCCAAAATTAGCCTACATATAAAAACTTTTGCCTAGTCTAGCCTCATGAACATTTCCTGGTTCACACATGTGCATGAGGTTTCAAACCTCCAAATTTGGTATGTATTCACATAATATCCACCCAAAATTGAATCAAATACTTTCAAGAGGTTTCCCATGTGTGGGAGTTAAAAAATTCCAAAATTTAGTCTTGTATCTCTTAGCACCAAATCAACCTACACAACACCTTTTGGAGCAATTTCGTAGGGCTAAATCATGTTGATTTCTCTCCAAAACTTGTATGAGGGTATTTGAATGTTAAGGGAATATAAAGATGAAGGTGTTCATAGATAATTAATCTTTATTTGAAAATATCACAATCATGAAAACTTCCCATTGTGCAGATTTTTGTGTTTCTAGTTGCCAAATTAGCCTACACAACACTTTTAAAATGCCATTTCGCATAGCTAAATAAACTCTAATCACCTTCAAATTTCACATGATGGTATCCAAATGTGGAAATAATGTGAGGTTAAAAAAAATCACAAAAAATTCATTTCCAAGTTTTAAATCATAGGGTTAAAAATTGGCTTTTGAGCTCATTTTTACTTGGTCAACTTTTGTGTGTTTCCAATTGCTAAATCAGCCTACATAACACTTTCCAAACACCATTTTGTACAACTAAATGAAGTCCAATCACCTTAAAATTTAAAATTATGGTATTAAAATGTGTGAATATTATGAGGGTAAAAAAATTCATAGAAAATTTTATCCCATGTGCGAAATGTGCAAGGTTAAAAATTGCCTTCTGAGCTGATTTTTTACTTAGTCATTTTTTTGGGTTTCTAGTTTTCAGATCTGGCTAGTGCACACATTTCAAGATCAATTTTTGTAAGAGTAAAGGAGGTTAAATATTATTTAAATTTCTCATGGTTTTATATAAATGTCATTATAATCCAATGGGAAATATAGTGAGCACATATTAGATATAATGTGTGAAATGAGCAGCTATGAAAATCAGCTTCTACATTGATTTTTACTTAGTCATTTTCTGCATTTCCCAGTTACAAAATCTACCTAGTGAGCACTTTTGAATCCCATTTGTGTAGGAAAAAATGACATCCAATTTCCATGAAATTTTGAATTATTTTACCCTGATGGAATGAGAAGGTAATACACTTGGTTTCGTAGTTGTTGTAATTTCTAGTGAAAGGTTATGATGGTACAAAGTGATTCTCCCAAGAAGATTTATCACCCAAACAACTTTTCACCATAAAAAACTCAGAGGGAAAGTTATAGGGGTTAATTTGATCATTTCAAAAAACTAAAAATACCCTTTTGAGCATCATTTTAATAGTTTTCTATAAATATATGATATGATGGGTTTTGTCATATTTTTCTCTATGATTTTCCATTTTCCATGTTCTAAAGGTGATGATACAACTATGTGCGACTACATTTTGGTTTTTTATCCATATATTTTGATTTTTAAATATATTTTTGATGTCATTTATTTCATTATAAAGATGATTTCTCCCTCTTTGAAATGATGTTGATTTCAAATTAGAAAATTGTATAATTAAAATTGGTCAATGTCACAACTAGATAGGTGTGTTGATGTGAGAATCCTTCACAAAGTATCTAGAGGCTTATATAAGACCAAGTGGGAGATGTCATGAATTTGGAAAGTGGGAGAGGTTAATTGGAAAGAGAAGGAAACTCAAAAATTAATAATCCCTCTATAATAATGAATGCTTCCTCTATGTAAGATGACATCACTCAAGTCATCATCCATTTCCCCCTCTTCTCTCTTCCATTTTCTTATATATATATATATATATATATATATATATATATATATATATATATATATATATATATATATATATATATATATATATATATATATATATCTTATTTTTATCATTATAAGATATTAATTCCTCTTTTTTTATGGAATATACCTACCCATTTTGTAATTAAAACACCTCTTGATAGAAATATAAGAGTTCATTTACCTTTCTTTATGCTTTCATCCTGTGTTTAGTTGAGTTTGTGCATGAATACTTTGTGAAGGATCTCTCTTTCTTGGTGTTTGTCCTCTCTCTCTTGCCTCTATGCAAAATATTTTTATGTTTGTAGGTCTTGGGATGTGCCATATTAGTCATGAGGTGAATATAGGCTATGTATATGATCATGCCTTACTCCTTTATCTTATTTCCTTAAGTCTTCTTAAGAAACACTTATGCAACCAGCTAGTTATGGAGTTTGTGTGAGTGTATGAGTTATTGGTTATCATTTGTTTGTGTCTCAAATAAAGGAGTGTAAAATATTGGTGTATCACCCTTTTTTATTTTTATCTATCCCTTTCTCCTCTTTCTAACCCTTTTCTTTGGAAATCAATAATTTAGAGTAGTTTTCTAAGAGCTTAATTGATACACCTAGGGAGATGGCCCATAACCCAGAGGTTCACCTCCATTATAGGATACCCATAACATGGAGGTGTTCCCATTGTGTGGATATATTGGAGAGAGCCTAGAGAACCCTCTCCAAGGGTGTAAATCTATGACACAACAATTTTTTGGCATGCTCAATGGGATACTAAGTTGAAAAAAATTGAAGAAGAGAAAGATTATTAGTATTATCCTTTAACTATCAAAATTTAGAGGCATGTTTATAAACACCAATGGAAAATCCAAGCTTTCAAATAGTTAAAATAGTCTAGGTAATCTTCAAGCAAGTTTTATCTTTATCTGGTCTCTTTCATGAGTCTCTATGACTAGATTTGGGGTAGAATTCTATCTTAATAAAGTTGGTGAGTAATATCATCAACAAAATAAAGACTACCAACCTTATTATGACCCATACCAATAATATAATCATTATTATCATCCCTAAAATGATCCTATCTATCCTTCATATGAACCTACCTAGCCCTCTAGCCAACCTTGTCAAAATTATGTTTCTCCTACCACATCCCTATTGGCACTCAAGCCAAATATACCAAAATAAAAAGAGGTGATGATAAATTAGGATAGATAACTTGTTTTGGTTCCTTTTAATCTCATATAGAAGATGAGGAATTAATTTCAAATGTTGATGGGTAAGTGGAGGTTAGTTGGAGAGGAAACCCAATATGCTATCAATGATGAGTTGCATGAAATAAGAACTTTCATCCAATGGTGGATATATATATTAGAGAGGTGGGAGAATTAAGAGACCTAACTCAAGTAACCTCAACCATCATCTCCTATCCCTATTACACCTCCTTTGATTTTAATTCTTCCTCAAACTACACCTATCCCTCCTCAAGAAAGCAAGATCTCATCATCTTGGAGGCCTTCTTGGACTATGATTCCTAATTATACCATGTTAACCAATTTAAATGAACCTTCTAATATACCCACTAAAGACCAAGAAAGAGAGAATATGTTTGAAGTCAAGCCAATGAACTCTTTTTCCCTTCCTCAAGAATCTCTCCAAGAATCCTCCAATAATCCTAAACCCACAATATTAAGTTGGAAGGATACTTTATCAAGTTTTGATCATCACAATAATCTCTCTTTCCCTCTCACACTCTCCTTTTGTAAATAATAACCTTTCATTTTAAAGGTATAAGATGAGTTTACCACTGTAAAAGAGCCATGGGAAAGAGTTGAAGAAGAGGTAAATATTTACTTTGAATTGCCTTTCTTCATTGAAGATGATAATCCTATCTCTTGTAGTAAAAATGAGTTGGAAGAGTTAAGTGTAGTGAAACTATCAAAGCACACCTTTCAAGAAGATATACAGGAATAATTTTAATCCCCAAGAAAGTATTAAGAAGTGGTGGTAATCATCGATAAGAAGTTTGAAGAAAATTCAAGGTAGTAGTTGTACCATAACTTCATAGGGGATATTTAAGTGTTCATTAGTAGTGGATCCCTTGAAGAGCAAGATGAGAAAACTAATATTATGAAGCATGGGGAACATATTGAAGTAAATAATAATGTCATAATGGTATTGAATGAAATTAAAATTGAGTATGAGGCAATCTTTCATGAGGACACTTTGATCACTAGCACTTATGAATATCATGAGCATATGATAGACAATAAAGAGGTCAAAACTCAACTAGATCATGTTTCAATTGAAGCATTTGAGGAACCTATTGTCCTAAGGAGAATGGCATGAGTGAGGTTGAGATTTTCATCATCTCCAATCACTATGAGGAGGTTACCTTTTGGGATACTTGAGGATTTTTGTTCAATTTTGGATGACACACCTATACCTTCAGGTAAGCAGGACCAAGAAATAGTTGATCAAAGTGTGCATATTGAAAAACATGATCATAATGAGTTATCAGAAGTTGTATTTACAACTTTGGTCACATTGGAGGGTTGTTCTATAATGGAACACCAACATAAGGTAAAGGTTGAGAATCAAGATGAATTTGTACTCATTGGGAAGATGTTTGATGTTGATGATTCACTTGGAGCACTACAAAGAGGATTGGAAATCATGATGCACCTAAGTTCAACAAAGTAAAGGTCTAATAAGTATCTTATTTCACATCATTACTCATCACATGAAGGTGACTTAAGGAGTTTTCCTTTTGATCTAGGAGGATTAGTTCTAAAATGATCTTGTACATAATAGTATTAGTAGTTTTTTATTTCCTCTAAGTACTTGCATGCACATGTTTGGTTATATATTTAGTAGTTTGCAGTTCCCTAAATGCTTTGAGCATATTTTTATTTGTTTTTACTATGGATAGAAGTTATCTAGAGGTTAGAAGCCAATTTTTAACTTTAGATCAGTGTGTTAAGTGAGAGAGGAGACTCCCTTTCCCAATGGATACTAAGTCTACTAGTCTCTTACATAGATAAGCATGCAATCCTAGGAGGTTGTCAGAAATTTTGGCATATACTGGCCTACATATAAAATTTTTGCCTAGTATATCCTCATGAACATTTCCTAGTTTACACATGTGAACAAGGTTTAAAAGCTCAAAATTTGGTATGTAGTAGAATAATATCCCCCTAAAAGTGAATCAAAGACTTTTAGAAGGTTTGCCATGTGTGGGAGTTTAAAAGGCCAAAATTTAGTCTTAGAACTCTCAACACAAAATCAACCTACACAACACTTTTTGGGATAAATTTCGCAGGGATAAATCTCACTCATTTCTCTCCAAAACTTGTATGAGGGTATTCAAATGTTATGGAAATACGATGGTGAAGGTGGTCATAGATAATTACTCTTCACTTAAAAATATCACAGTCATGAAAACTACCTAGTGCACATATTTATGTGTGTATCTAGTTACCAAGTTAGCCTGTGTAGCACTTTTCACACTCCATTTCATATAGCTAAATGAAATCTAATCATCTTCAAATTTCACATGATGGTATCCAAATGTGAGAAAAATGTGATGGTCAAAAAATTTATATAAAATTCACTCCCACGCACAAAATTGTAAGGTTAAAAATTGGATTCTTAGCTGATTTTTAAATCATCAACTTTTTTGTGTATTTCCAATTACCAAATCAGCATGCACAACACTTTTCAAACACCATTTTGCATAGCTAAATGAAGTCCAATCAACTTAAAATTTAAAATTGTGGTAGAAAAATATGGGAAGAATGTGTAGGTCAAAAAAGTCATAGAAAATTTTCTCCCACATGCAAAATGTGCAAGGTTAAAAATTAACTTTTGAGTTGATTTTTTACTTAATCATTTTTTTGGGTTTCAAGTTTTTAGATTTGGCCAGTACGCACATTTCAAGATCATTTTTTCATGGGTAAAGGAGGTCAAATCTTGTTCAAATTTCTCATGGTGATATTTAATATCATTAGAATGTAATGGAAAAGATAGTGAGCACATATTAGATTTAATGTGTGGAATACGTAGCTATGAAAATCAACTTTTGCATTGATTTTTAGTTAGTCATTTTTTGCATCTCTCAATTGTGAAATCTACCCAATGAGCACTTTTTAATCCCATTTACATAGGAGAAAATGATGTCTAAATTTTATGAAATTTTGTATCATTGTACCCTAATGTCATGAGAAGGTAATGCACTTAGTTTTGTAGCTATCATAATTTCTAGTGAAAGGTTATGATGGTGCAAAGTGATGCTCCAGAGAAGATTCATCACTCAGCCAACTTTTCACTAGGAAATACTCAGAGGGTAGGTTGTAGGGGTTAATTTGATCATTTAAAAAATGAAAAATACCCTTTTGATTTTAATTTTAATATATCTATATAAATATAAAATATGATGGGTTTTGCTTATATCTTGTTCTACAATTTTCATTTTCCATGTTTTGAAGATGTTGATATGAATGTGTGCAACTATGTGTTGGTTTTTTAGACATATTTTTTGATTCACAGCTCTATCAATGTCATTTATTACATGAGAAATTTGATTTATCCCTCTTTGAAATGATTTTGATTTATAATTAGAGAAATATATAATTAAAATTGGTCAATGTCATATCTAGAATGGTGTGTTGATATGACAAACCTTCACAAAGTGTTTAGAGGATTCTAAAAGACTAAGTGGGAGATGTGACA
This sequence comes from Torreya grandis, assembly GCA_037957365.1. Taxonomy (NCBI): domain Eukaryota; kingdom Viridiplantae; phylum Streptophyta; class Pinopsida; order Cupressales; family Taxaceae; genus Torreya; species Torreya grandis. The sequence goes on along the minus strand of JARHVA010001391.1, from coordinate 2,348,584 downwards.
AATTTGGAAAGTAGGAGAGGCTAAGTGGAAAGAGGAGGTAACTCAAAGAATTTAATAGGGCTTCTATAATAAGTAATACTTCATCCATGTAGCATGATATCACTCAAGTCATCATCTATTTTCCTCTCTTCTCTCTTCCATTTTCTTCTATATATCTCTCATTTTTCTCATTGGTATGGCATATCCCTACCCATTTTGTAATGAAAACACCTCTTGAAAATAATATAAGGGTTAATTTACCTTTATCTATATTTTCATCCTGTGTTTAGTTGAGTTTTTACATGAATAATTTGTGAAGGATTTCTCTTTCTTGGTGTTTATCCTCTCTCTCTTGTCTCTATGCAAGATAGTTTTATGTTTTCGGGTCTTAGGATGTGTCATATTAGTCATGAGGTGAAGATATGATATGGATATGATCATCCCTTCCTCCTTTTTCTTATTTCCTTGAGACTTCTTAAGAAACACTTATGCAACCATCTAGTTATGGAATTTGTGTGTATGAATTCTTGGCTATCATCTGTGTGTGTCTTAAAGCAAGGAAGAGTGTCAAATATTAATTTATCACCATTTTTTATTTTCTATTATCCATTTCTCATATTTATAACCCTTTTATTTTTTAATCATTAGTTTAGAGTAGTTTTTAAGAGCCTAATTGATGCACCTAGGGAGTCGGCCCATAACCTAGAGGTTTACCTCCATCATAGGATACCCACAACCTATAGGTGTTCCCATTATGTGGATATGTTAGAGAGAGTCTAAATAACACTATATAAGGGTGTAAATCTATGCCATAATAGGTTAAAATTTCCTCATTAATAATTCTTGATGTTTATCTTGGTCAAGAGCTTTGTTAAGCATTTAAGGGGCAAAATTTTGAACCTTATATTGAAGAGAAAGAGTTAAAGTAGTTATAAATATTTTAAATATATTATCATCAGTCATGTTATGGTTAGCCTTGTAGGCCAAATATTTCCATCATTTGATAAAATCATGATTTGATTCAATGGGAGATTACTCAGCATCGATGAAATGGCTAAGGCAATTTTTGTGAAGGTCATTGTGTTAAAATTATTTAACTAGAGGATTGATTAAATCCTCTAGTTGCTAGATGGAATGTTGGGTAAGTTGGTTATATCATTCAAATACATTCCTAGTAAAAGTTTTAATGATAAGGTTGGTGGTGGTGAAAGTATTAGTTTGGATCCACTCTTTATAAAGATTGTCAAATGCTTTAAGAAATGATGCAGGGTCTTTAGTCCCATCATACTTGATAGTTGGAGAGATGTTACCAATATCAATATAATGATGAAAGGAGCTTAAGGATCATTTTGGATATTTTGAAACATCTTGTAATTCATGATATATTAAGGAATAACATTTCTTAAGGCATCTCTAAGAGGTGGAAGAATAGTTGGCCAAACATTTATTAGTTTGAGGAATTAGAATCGAAGATTGATTAACCATATTAATCAAATGATGTTATAATTGCATAATATGGGAGGTGTTAGATATGTGTATTATGTTAATTTATTACACAACTTGTGTAATAATTTTGGTTATATCAATTTTTTGGTGGTGTTTGTAAGATGACTCCCTAAATTGGTATTAGGGGGAGGGTTATTGGGAGGTCGATTACTAGTGGGATTGTTGGATAGACTTGTGCCAATTGCTCCCACATTATGTTGAAATGCTTGAAGATGAGAATTTTCTTGACAAGTCAAAAAAAGAAAGGATCCACCTACTTAATTTTGAGGCATTATTTGAGACATGTTACAATCTATAGATGAATGAGGGGAAGAAGTGATCCAATAGTGAGGGTTCTCTTGGGAGGTAAAGAAAGGGAGAAAAAAATATCACATATAGTGTTGAAATGGATTTAGGTTATCCAAGAAGATTATGATAGGGGATTCCATGATGTTTGATGAAAGGAGTATTATTTTAAGTAAGAATAAAGAGAGATCAGGGATAGAGAACTAAGTCAACTAAACATAATATCAAGGTCAATAATTAGGTACAAGGTCGACTGGGTTGATAAAGTACTACTAGACAGAGGCTGAGAAGAGTATAAAGTCAACTAGGTTGACTATGTATTATTGGATAGAGGGTAGAATATAAAGATAAGAGACATATTCATGTTGGTCAACTATATACTATAGGTAGGAAGAAAGAAATAGTCTATAAGAGGTTATATTGATCAGAATGATAGTGTTCTTAAATAGGGAGAAATTTTGCAATATAATTGAAGCAAAAATGAAAGCAAACACATGAATAATTAGATCAATGTGAGTGATCTAATTGGGGAACATAGCACAAAACCTTGTACCAATGCTGACTAATGAAAGTTTTTTTAATATAGCATGTAATGATTAGAGACCAAGTAATCAATTAAAAATAAAATTCTAACTAAGTGGTCATCTTGAGTGTTATTAGATTGTTATAAAGTATTGTTTTAAGTGTGATAAGAGATTTTATTGAAATAGGGAACTAGAAAAGCAATCTATGGATGGTTTTAGGATGTTTGGGATGAAAGGGCTATGTGTTGCTAATGGTACTAGCTTGGTACTGGGGCCTACCCATCACTTCATAATCTTTCAAAAATAAAGGTGTTAAGTGATTTTCCAATATATACCATTAACCATGTATTTATACTTGGCTAGAAAACCAAGTTAGTTTCCCCTTTGGTGATGAAATCCAATTAGGTAGGCCTTGGAAAGATAAGTGTTTTGAATGTTATGTGATTTGGTAGTGTGTGTAAAAGAGTAAAATAGTGTAACTAAATGGTAATTTTAAAAACCACCTATTTAGGCTGTGTGTTACTCTAAGCATGCAGATAGTTGAAAAGGAAGTGTGAATTAGTTACTATCAAATAGTTACTAATTCCTTGATGATGAATAGTACATAGTCTATTTAGGTGACATTATATGCAAATAGTATAGAATATAGTCAAATAGCTCACTACTATTCTACAAAAGTAAGGCATTTAAGAATATAGTTGAATATGTTGATTATGTCTATTAGATATAAGATAGGCTATTTAACTAAGTTGACCTAGTTGGATATAGGGTTACAGCTTTAAAGACTACTAACTTGTATAAAATAGAACTAAAAAAGTACTAAAATGATTGAGAAAGGAAAGAGAGGAACCTTGGTGGGCTTAAAGATGGTTACTATTGAAAATTTTATGTTGAAGTGCCTTAATTATAGCTTTCAAATGCTAAAAACTAAGCTGACTAATTTGATAAAGTTCTAAAAAACCTTGGGTGTTGAAAAAGAATAAGATGACAAAGTCAACCAGTTTGATAGTGTTTGTTGACCTATATGTTGGTAGAGAGAAGAATATGAAAAATTCAACCTATTTAACCTTGTATGATTATTTAGAACTGAAAAAGAGTACTATGTCAACCTGTTCAAACCAATAACTTCTATCTTATGAAGACCTACATAGATAGACAAAGTAATTTTGATGCAACTATGTGTTAAACATATGCATAAAAAGTTAAAACTATACCAACTAGTTTGATAAAATATTTCAACTATATAAAAATATACTAATATGATAAAAATGATAGAGTGAAAGAAAACCTATAAGGGTTATACTCATGTTAGGTTCACCATAATATATGTAATGGGAATGTAACAAATCTATAAATCAATCCTAGTTTGGAGAAGATAAATCCTACTTACACTTCTGATTGTTGATACATTAGATATTTGAGGTCATGACCAAGATGGATCTACTAGACCTAGCCAATGTATCTCTCACCACATTAAATTCACTAAGGAGGATTCCAAATCCTTTAGTCAAACAAAACTACGTAATAACTCTAACTAGGTCCTATGTTTTCATGTTCACTAAATTAATAACAAATAAAGTAAATTCTAATCTAATTTTCACCAAAAAATTTGGCACAAAATGGGGGTTAGTAAACATAAAAGTAAACATGCATAAGAGAATCCTAATTAATCTATGTATAGGTAAATCCCTAATGCATGGAGAAAGAAATATGTTTAAAATCCATTATTTATGCTACTTTTATCTACTAAAGAGGAAAAAAGTTAGAAATACTTACCTTGAAGATAAACCCATCAAGACTCAATATCTCCCTTAGCCAAAGATGATTTTCAAGAGTTTTTTTTTATTTTCAAGGATCACTAAGAAAGGCCAAATCATTCAAGACTTTTCCATAAGACAAGATTCTTCTCCAAGTACTCAAGTAAAATGGTAGAAGAGAATATTTTAAATAAGTGCAAATGTATAATCAAATTTCGTTGTCTCTCTAATAATGGTGAAATGGATGTGTTTATATATGTGGATCTAACCATAATCCTTTTTGAAAGTTTATCCCAACAAGGTTGACCTAGTATCATTATTGACAAAAATAAATTAAGTCATGGTCTAGGTCATCTAGGGGCTAACCTAGACCCTAATAAGTTTTATCAATTAGAGTACAAGGTCAACGAGGTTGACAATGTAATGTTAACCATAAAAAAGGGTTTTAGGTTAGGGAATGGCTAATGAAAGTGGTAAATGACTAGAGGAGGGTGAAAAATAAGAAGTAAATCTTAGGGGAATATTTTTAGGAGATGGTTGGATTGATAATAAGTGGAAATAATGAACAACAATCTTGTAAAGCACCAATGGTCTACCCACCCCTTTCCCAGTGTACCCATTAAGGTATGCACTCAAATATATTGAGACTTGATGGGTTCATACAGGATAGAAAACATCATTAATTGATAAAGGTTGAAAATATTATGTGTAGATAAGATGAACTAAAACAAATTCAATTTAAATAAGAAGAGCGAGAAGAAGTGTTTGAATTCATAGTAATTACATAAGATGAATCAGATATGGAGTTTTAAGAGGAAGATTTAGATGAATCTAAGGAGGAGTAACCAAAAGATGTAGAATTAAAAAATCCAATCTTAAAAAGATTATATTGGGTGAGAAGGACACCCTATAGGTATAGTCCTTCTAATTTCCATTTTTCTTGCCTTTTATATAAAAAATTGGTACTAATGAAGACTCGAAGACTATAAAAATGGATTTCACCTCAAAAGAAACTAAGTCAAGAAAGATGTGTATGGAGTAATAAATGGAGTCCTTATATAAAAATAAAACATGTGACTTGGTGAAATTGCCTCCTTGAAGAAAACTTGTTAGCTATAAATGGGTATTTGAAAATAAGTAAAATGTAGATGGGATAATGGATAAGTATAAAGCTCACTTGGTAACAAAGGGATTCACTCAAGTAAAGGGAATTCATTTTGGTGATATTTTTTCTAATATTTTTAAATTATATTTAATTAGATTTCTTCTATCTATTTGTTATATTTCAATCTAGAAATACAATAGATTAATTTAAAGAAAACTTTTTTACATGGTGAGCTGGAGGAGGAAATAAACATGACACAACCAAAAATATTTACGATAAATGGAAAGGAAGATTTGGTGTGTAGGATAAAACATTATTTCTATAGATTAAATCAGTCACCAATAATGTGAAATAATATATTTAAAAGGTATGTGTAGGGACTTGAGCTTATAATAAGTAAAGATAATCCTTGTGTTTATTTCAAACAAGAAGGTGGAAATTTTATTATCATAGTATTGTATGAAGATGACATGTTAATTGGAAATAATAATGAAATGATCATCTAAATTAATTCTATATTTTATATGAAAGATCCTTGTGGTTTAAAATATATTTTAGGCATGAAAGTTAAAAAGAATCAAGTAAATAAGAAATTATGGTTATAAATAAAAGGAAATACATTGAGATGGTACTAAAAATATTTAAGATGTATGAAAATAAGCCTATCAGTACTCCATTTCCTATTGGTCAAAAATTATCTACTTAATAGTGTCTTAAAATAGAAGAATAAATTGATGGCAGGTATCTAGTCTCATATGTTAGCCTTGTTGGTAGTTTGACATATGCAATGGTTTATACTAGCCTTAAATTCCTCATGTAGTGAGAGTAGTGAGTAGATTCTTTTAATCTAGAAAATAAACATTGGACTATGGTGAAGAATATCTTCAAATATTTTCATGACACATTAGACTATGAAATGTACTATCATGGCAATCTTGGTGAAATAAAAACATTGAATCTACATGGGTTTGTTGATTTAGACTGGGATGGAGATTTTAATTATTAAATATATACCATTGGGTATGTGTTCAACTTTTTTATGGAGTTGTAAGTTGTATGAGAAAATAATAGGCTAGTTTTGTGATATACACCACATAGGTCGACTACATGTAAATACTTAGGTAAGTAAGGAGGCCATTTGTCTTCAAAGTTTAATTTTCACTATTGGGTTTGTTCAAAATTATATAAGAAAAGATTGTGACTCTCAAAGTAAAATTTTTATATCAAGGAACCCTGAGTATGACTCTATAATTAAGCATAATTATGTAATGAAATTTTGTAATGGAAATGGTAGAGGATAAAAAGATATTGTGAGATAAGGTAGTCATGGATGAGAACATTGTTAATTCATTGAATAAGGTTTTAAATTATTAATAAATTTTCTTAATGTAAAAAATAAATGGGCATATTTGCCCTTAGATATTGAAGGTATAGTCGTGTGGCCTCCTATGGAAATTATTCAATAAGTGGGAGATTTTTGGAAATGTGTTGTATATTTTCCATGATTTATACTCTATTAGATTGTTAGAAATGTGTTGTAAATTTTTGGGACCATATTTACATGTATTTGGGTGGTTTTAGTCCATGTTTTATTTAGCCCATGGTTTTGGTACTAAAGGTATTTTAATACCACTTTGACAGTTTCTTATTGGTGTGCTTATATATACTTTCACATATGGCAGAGGAAATAAAAACTTGAAAGTACATTATTTTATTGTAAGCAATTGAGTTAATAAAATAAATAAGGACTTATTGTGGTTATTTTTTACCTGAAAAAGGTTTTCCCAAGTCAAATTATGTGTAATATGTAACCCTATGTGTATGACATTTTTATTATTATGTTAGCTTAAGGATTCTATTAGTATTTTATAAGGTATATTTTTTATTTTCATTTGGTATCAGAGATAGGTCTTATTTTTATGTGAAGAGTTAGGTTTCCTTTAAATATGATAAAACTATTAACTGAGTGGAGATATACATGTGATATTTTTTTAAATTGAAGTAGTATGATGGGAAACACAAGTGTAGAGATTGAAAAATTCAATGGTCAACATTTTTAGCTATGGAACCTCAAGATGGAATATCTTCCTGTACATAAAAATTATTGGGTTATTATATCACAAGTTTAACTTATGAGCATGAAAGTACAATATTGGGAAAAGATCAATAGGAAGCTAAAGATTTTAATCAGATTATGTCTATCAGATTCAATTTTCATAAATGTATTAATGAAGAAAACTTAAAAATAACTATGGGAGAAGTTAGGGACTTTTTATCAAACAAATTCTCTATTTAAAAATTTGTTTCTTTTAAAGAAGTTTTTTCATTGAGAATAAATGATGGTGACTATGTAGTTGTACATTAGAATGTTTTCAATACTATGGTAAGTCAGTTAATTTATGTTTAAATTTAGATGGATGAAGAAGAAAAGTGTATTATTTTACTTTATTCTCACCCTAACTCCTAGGATGATTAAAGTATGGTAATAATTGTTGATGATTTAAAATTGTGCTTGATTCTCATCAACAACAATGAGAAGTTTCAAGATATGGGACTTGCATCTTGAAACAACCTCCAGATTTTTGAGAAGCTGGTTCTTCTTTAAATTGAGTAGATAATGGGAAAAGGGATAGGAATTTAAATCAAAAACACAAATGCAAGAAAGGAAATCTAATCTATGGCGATGCACCTGAATGTAATTCAACCTTAATCCTGAGCACAGTGAGACTATATGTAGAATTCATTTACATTTAAGAGCAAACAAGTGCATGATCAATGTAAAAGATGGAAACAATAGAAATAGAGGCTCACAGTATAGACTACTTTTGTTGTGATACAGAAAATGTCAACCAAGGCATAGGGTTCAATCTTCTTATTTGAATTTTCTAGTCATATAAGAGGCACAAAAACATGTATAGTTATATAAACTTTTTAACTCAAGAAAATGAGACAAAAGAAAATGACATTCCTAATCATAGCTCTAGAAAGTCTACAGCCTAGACTACTTTTGCAAATGACATAGAAAATATCAACAAAGGCATAGGGTTTAATCTTCTTATTTGAATTTTCTAGTCATATAAGAGGCACAAAAATATGTACAAGTATATAAACCTTTCAAATCAAGAAAATGAGACAAAAACAAATGATATTACTTAGTCACAACTCTAGAAAGTCTAGACTCTTTACAATAACTCTCTCTCAAAAATTCTCTCTAATAGTTGATGATTATTCCTCTAATGGTGATCTCTGCACCCTTATTTATAGCCTTAGATTCACTTTAGATTATCTAATTATTCCTAATATAATGGCCCAACTAAAATATAACCTAACTAGCAGTGTCTAACAAAAGATATTTTATAGTTTATGAAATGCTTCATCTACTGGCAGTTCATTGGTTGAAATAAATTTGCAGAACACTCCCTTCTCTGAAACACTAGATAACACAGCCAATTCTTTGAAAATATTCCTATTACTTTAGGAGACACTAGAGGATGACACTTTTCATGTTATGTAGCACCCATTGAAGACACATGACGCTTTCCACTTAACTTATACTCTCTTGTGTCTTTACTCAGGATCGTTCTGCCTTTGACACTTGTCGCTATCCACTTCCTCAAAACTTTAACAGCTTAAAATAAAATAAAACCCATAGCATTTCTTACCTAAACAACTTGAAAAGGATCATAGGGATAGGTGTCCATCTCTACTACTTCATTAAAGGACACATGGAAATCTTTGGTTTACTTATCTGGGGTTACGTGGTGGTCTCTGCTCCTTTTAGCTACCCTTTTAGAAACCTATGGAAGATGACACTTGACGGTCTCCAATTTACTCTATTTATACCATAAAAACAAATGGGTTTCATTTCTCATTTACATGGATAGTGACACCTAGTGGCTTCTTCTTGCTTTAGACACAAAACTTGGGACCCACCACGGTCTTTGATATATCAATGAAGCAAAGATGAAGATAATTCAGACCGCGACACATGGTGGCTTTCACTTTCTTTTGCTATAATACGTGGTAGCTTCTATCACTTTTATAAAATCAAAACTGAGACCTTCCATGAGTTCCACTCGGCACTTTCCACTTGATCTTGATACTTAGCTTAAAATAAAATACCTTTCATTAAAAAGAGATGAAACGTAGGTGTCGATATGAAACCGCAGACGGTGACACTTGGTGCATTTCACTGAGTCATTATGAGATACATGGCACATTCTAACCAACTCATAGAAAATATAAAATGTGCCTCAGATGATGACACTTGGTAGTTTCCATTAAGAAGTATGCCTCGAACGACGACACTTGTCAGCTTATGCTTGATTTCAACACTTAGTCAAAAATGAATCAAAAGGAAAATAGAGCCTATGCTCTATTTCAAACTTCACCATCTCAAACCAAAGTATGTGAGGACAAAAATTGGTAGCATTCCACTAAAAAAATAGGATGAAATTTAGAGTAATTTTTTACTCTATAGTTATTGGTGACCCCAAGGACTTTTGAGCCTACTCAAAAAGAAACCACAACTCCTGCTAGATCAAAAATTCAAAAGTATAGCTTTAATAATGTTGTCTAGTAGGCAGACCACTCTTCATCAAATAATCCTTACTTACTCTAGAATTCATTGAAGGCTAAATCAAGGTTAATAATATCCTTATGTGAAAAATGTTGCAAAATTTAAACCATAGCCTTTAATTTGAATTCAAGCTGGGAAACAGGAACCAAGATAGCTTCTACTTTAGGGACTAAGGAATCATCCCTTAGATCTTGGAAAACTATTTGATCCTTCTATTTGGCCAATAGCAAAGGTTTAATTTCTTTCACCATCAACACAGTGTTGTCATCAGGAAATGGAGAAGGAAAACCTAATTGTACTAGATCTTCAACATGTTGCTTCATTTCATTGATTCCTTCCTTCATGACATCTAAAAGCTCTCTGCAACTGGTGGCCATAGAATTGCAACTAAGAACCTCATTTACTTGCTTGGTAGTGACCATTCTATCAATGATTCCTACTACTAACAATGTTGCATCCATTACATCATAAAGCTTTTGCAGCAATGTTTGCAAGTCCATTACTCTCTTAGAGACTGTAGCCAGAGTATTTACAACTGAACTCTCCACCTTTTTACACAATTTTTGTGCATTTAGTAGGAAGGTGAGAGAAGGTCAAAGCTGAATAATCTCTAAAGAGATTCTCTTTCACATGGATTCATATAGCTCCTTTACCAAACTTAAGACTCTGACATTTCTTGGCCTATTGGCCAATTCTAGTGTTAATTGTACTACTCTCTGCTACTCTACTTGAAATTGGGCTTGTATGGCCACAGTATTATTCTTTTTGGCTAGCAGCTTTTGTTATAATTGGGTAACTTACAATAGGCATTCCTCACATTTTCCTTATAATGCTACCTTTTCATGCCTAAGGGTCATCACTACATCCTTTACCTATGTGAGCCCTGCCTTTAAAGAATCATTTTGGGCCTGAACTACCCGATGAGTCTAAAGAGAAATAGTATTTTGCAACTATTTATTTAGATTCTCTATCTCATTGTCTTTTTTATTGATCTCTGAGGTCAAACTGTTATAGTTTGCCTTTTCCTTGGCTAGCTCTGCTTCCATCTTTTATAGCCTCCTTGATATCTTCAAATAGTCTTCAATAACTACAAAAGTGGATTTAGTTAGCAGCTCAATTTTGTCATGTGGCCTAAAAAGAGACATGTCAATGACCACCACATTCATTGTAAAATCTTTCAGCTGCATTTGCTCCATTGGCTTTATTACATTTGGTGACAAATGAGTCACCATCAATTGCTACTGGATGGGGTCAAATTGTGACTATAGATGGGGTGTAGCCAAAGCTTTATTCTCCTTAATCTTATTTTTCTCTCTTCAGGCTTCCCTTGCCTTCCTAGTAGCATCTGCTTGGGTCTGGAAGGTAGAGGGAGAGGCAATGTGCCCACCCATAAAAGGATGTCCTTATGGTAGACCATATTGAATAGCCAATTGTTGGCTATGGGTAATCTAAGGGGAAATCTTCTTGGGAATAGAGGGAGAGAAATGAGGTAATGTGAAGGCCAGACGTGGCACAAATGGGGTGAAGTGAGAAAGGGGAATGGTAGTAGTGGTAGTGGATGTCATCTGGCTAGATGAAATCATCATTCCAATGGGAGAATAAATAGACTAAGAAGGAGAGGGAGGAATAATACTTACCTGAGGAGTGATTACAATACCCTATCATTGGCACTGTGTGGTGTCTGTCTCCTTTTCTGAATCAAATTGAAACTATACCCTCTTTCATTTCTTGGGTGTCTCTTCTTCTTGTTAAATCTTTTTTCCTTCCACGTCTACTTCTTATGGAGAACTAGGAATATCTATAACTAGGGTTGATGGGGAAGCTTGTGATGATGAAGGCACCACACTTTTCTGTATTTTTATGGCATTGAGAGATTGAGGCCAGACTGATATAATTACTACAGCTATAATTTATTCTGAGGCTTGTGACTCTTGACTTGACCTAGCCCTAGTTTCTTGCTCTAAACCAAGTGTTGGAAAATTACTTGTCTCTAGGCTAGATACAAGGGAGAGATGACACTCATCCCATAGTCTTTCCCATATTTCATCTGTGTCTACATTCCCAAAATAATGGGTTGTTTGACAAATTTCTTGCCTATATTTCCAATAGGCCTCTATCTTCTCAGTATCCCAATATTTATTCTTTAATGTTCTTCTTAAGCCAGATGTCATTCTGACTTTAGGATCATAATCCCTTTGTTTGACATAGAATGTTTCCCATGGCCTATTTTGTGGAAGGGGTAAGTCTATTAACTCAACATAAAATCTAGGAGTGTCTTCCCTAGGATTTTTCCTAGTTTCCCAAAAGGGGTGGCCCTCATGTGTAATTTTGATTGTTACTCTGTTAGTTCTTATCCAGGAGGCTATGAAATTGTTTGGGTCATAAACCCATTTGTCCTCTATTAAAAGGAAACCCAGAAAGGCTAGCTTTCTGAGCAACACAACTTTAGCGTCTCTAGTTTCCAAAACCATGTTGGTTGTCATCCATGGTAGATTATACATTTTTCTTTTCCTCTTCCTAGATCCAAATTCATTTTCAACTATGGATACCTGCCTAGTGACCTTTAGGAATGCTAACCTAAGAGTCAAAATCTTAGGTAGCAATATTGGTTCCCCACAAAAACCATGGGCTCTTATAATGGTATGGTGGGATCCAAAATAGAAATCGCAAGGAATTGGGCAATTGGCCAGAAGATTTGAAACACTTGGGAATAATCTATTCATAACTAGTTCTAGGTTGAGGTGGTAAAAATTAGGGGTGACAAATGATTGCAAAAATTCATATTGGTCACTAGTTTTTGACAAAATGTGTGTCCATGTAGACATAGGAATGGTCCTTTGGAGATCAAAATCTGGGTCATACATATTAAGATACATATGTTGGGCAAAGAGATCAGAGTTCTAGAAACGCATGAGGTGGAACAAATAAGAAGAATACTTGAACACTCCTTTTGATCTAAAATGGGCTAGTTGTTTTACCATTGAGAAAGTAATTTGCTCAGAAAAGTCAAGCTGATACTCTTGGGTTTTATCAATGATCTTCAGCCTAAAGAGAATAGCCATTTTTTCTACATAAACTACCATATCATCTTTCATGCCAAAGATGAAAGCCATCATTGATAATGCATCTTGGCTAGCCTAGGCAAATTGAGCTCTTGGCATAGTGAGTGTGGGCACCATAGTGTCATCATCACCCATTTGTAATTTAGATCTTAGGAACCTTAACTGAGTGTTGATGATTGCCCACATTCTTTGCATTTTAGCAATAGTGGGAAATGTAGCTATACTATCATGATGCAAGGCTAACATATCCTTGATATCTTGTGGTGTGAGTTGCACCGTGAATGGACCTCGTTGAATGGTGCATGAAGGTGCATGGAACAAGTCTACACATAATTCAGCTAGGTCGGGGCATGGATGCACAATTGGGACAATGAATTGAGCCAATTGTGAGTTCCATATCCTCATGGTGAGTGTTTCATATTACCCTACTCTAGCCCTCTATAGACACCTTTGATGTGCCCCTTCTCTAAGAGTTTTTCTACTAGCTCTCTGTAAAATTGGGTCCATGATGTCATCCACATAATCTTTTATTTTTGTTGGGTCACTTGCTTGACTAGCTTCAGGAAACTTGGTCTATGGATAGGTCTTCAATGGCTATGTGGGATCTAAAGCATATGATTTACTTACATGAAACTTATCAAGGGATTCATACATCCCAACTCCTTATTGTGAAGATTGTGCCCCCTCCATCTCTATATCTTCTCTGTGATAGCTTGTATGAACTTTTACAAAATGGAAATAGTTTCACTGAAGCAAGTTTACTAAGCATATAAAAATTCAAGTAGCATGATATTTTTGCACAGATGTAGGAATTTTTGAGAACTTGTAAACTTTAACTCTTGTTAAGAGGTGTTTATTAACCTATCAAGTCTCAAAATGGCATTAAACTCAGATAACTGTTAGCAGATCCTACTCAATATTTATGGAACAGTGAGATAGACACGTTATGCAAGTGGCAGCACAAGGTACCTTGGGGATTTCTAAAGATTTGGAAGACATTCAATGTATTGGATAATTTTGAAAATTTTGAAAATTCTGAGCTGTCAACTACGTGTTCAAAGAACACTTATTTAAAAGAAAAGTAGGAAAATAAAAAATGGAAAAACAAAGCAATATGGAAAGGGGAAACTAACTAACTACATTAACCAAGTATATTTTCCTACCTCCTAGATCAAAAGGAAGATTTCTAAAGTATCCTTTATGACACAAATACTTATGATGCCCAATAAGTGATTGAATGGTATGAAACTCTGATGACTTGATCTTCTTATTTGCCACCTTAATTTGCCTGCATCTGAATGAATTAGAGTCAAATATGTCCCCAACATATACATACTCTTCTTGTTCTTTAAAGCTTATTGAATGTTGATTTTGTATGTTGTTGTGTCTTATCAAGAAATCAATGTTTGTTGGATCTTCACCCTGTGTTTCTTGGCATACATCATTTTTTGGCTTATCTCCTTCTGCCTCATGCTTAGGTTCCATTTCATGATCATCTTCTTTGATTAATTCAAAAATATCATCTTGAAAGAACAATTTTGACATTTGCAACAATTTCACATATTTATTTGAATTTCAATGCTGCCTTCTCCACCTAAAGCCAATTCACAACCTTCTTGAAGAATAGTGTAACCTGCCCCAATGACTTCAAACAAGTCATTCAAAACATGGTCAAAAATTATCTCTTTTTCATCAGAGATAGAGGCAAAAGTTTGTGACTTATCCTCTGGTTCATGAAAGGGTGTACCTATGGTAAATTCTTCTTCATCTGCACTCATGAAATCTTCTTGACTAGCCATGAACTGAGTATACTCTTCTTTACTTGCTTCCTTCAAAATATATTCCTCTTTGAAAAGGGATGAAGAAGGAGACTGATGGTTATACATATGTGGAAGAGGAGATAATTCTTGAGCTAGAATCGAATGATTCTCTTCTTTCGATTTGTCCATCACTTCATCTATATCTTTTTGTGTAGGCTCCTTTCTAAGGTCTAAAAGCTCTATCTCTCTTTCACTAAGCAATCTCATTTTTTCCTCTAATTCCTCAATTCACTTGGCTAGACTTTCTTGAAAGAGTCTGTCTTGGAGCTCATAAGAATCATCAGATAAATGGGGAGTGCATGAAGGTTGCCATGAAAAATAAGAAGATTCTTGAGGAAGGGTGTGAGAGACTTGAAAGGGACTAGCCTCATTTTGTATCTCACACTCTTGGACAATGTCTTTCTCCTTCTTTCTGCCCCATGATTCCATTGTTTGTTCTCAACTTATGACCTTAGGTCTAGGACTTTTTCCTTGGGAAGACGAGGTTGCAAGGTGAAGGGGAAGTGAGGGTTTGGATTCCAATTCCCTTGCTACCAACATAGATTACTATTTTTTTAAGATTTTCCAATTCAATCTATTTATCAAGATTGGCCTTAAATTCCAAATTTATTGTTTCAAAACTTTTCTCAACATGATTGGGGAAAGAACCATGACAGGCTCAACTTGGCTCCTGAGTAGGGGTTGGGTATGTTTGATATGAAATTTGGGGCAACAGATATACAGGTTTATAGATTTGGTAAGGATACCTCTCATGAATACTCAACTTCTCTTCTAAAGATGCAATTAAGCCACTCACATCCAACATCTCATATGTAAGCCTTTGCCAATTCGCTCTTTCAATGGGATCCCATTCACTTTTAATCAGATCTACTACATTTCTTACTTGATAGATGACATGATTAGGAATTTATTGGCTGCATCCCCTTTTGTTATCAAACTCTAATACATATTTTGTATATCCCAGTAATGCTTGTTTGAAGGTGGAAATGAGATTAGGTTGAGCATGGGATGTAACATATTGGGAAGATTGGGCATAAGACTGATATAGCTCATGACAAGGCTGAGGCTGGTCATATCAGACCTATAAAGGGCAAAACTTATAACCATATGCATCCTTGTTGCTTGATGTGATTCCAAGAGCAACTTGATCTTGATTAAAAATATATGAAGGGGCATAAGACCCATAGCTCTGAGTAACAGAATTATACATAACAAAAGGTGAT
Source organism: Torreya grandis (assembly GCA_037957365.1). Taxonomy (NCBI): domain Eukaryota; kingdom Viridiplantae; phylum Streptophyta; class Pinopsida; order Cupressales; family Taxaceae; genus Torreya; species Torreya grandis. The sequence goes on along the minus strand of JARHVA010001391.1, from coordinate 2,332,744 downwards.
TTCTTCTTAACTTTGATTCTTTGAGGTAATCAGTGATAATAGAATATTTAGATCTTATTACTGATCCATAACTTTGACTCCTTATAGCTGTTTGGTTCATATGATCTTGAAATAAACTTCAAGATTGGTCCCACCAGGCATGCCAAAAACTGTTGATGATTTAAAATTATGCTTGATTCTAATCAACAACAATGGGAATTTTTAAGATATGGGACTTGCATCTTGAAATAACCTCTAGATTTTTGAGAAGCTGGTTCTTCTTTAAATTGAGTAGATAATGGGAAAAGGGATAGGAATTTAAATCAAAAACACAAATGCAAGAAAGGAAATCTAATCTATGGCGATGCACCTAAATGTAATTCAACCTTAATCCTGAGCACAGTGAGACTATATGTATAATTCATTTACATTTAAGAGCAAACAAGTGCATGATCAATGTAAAATATGGAAACAATAGAAATAGAGGCTCACAGTATAGACTACTTTTGATGTGATACAGAAAATGTCAACCAAGGCATAGGGTTCAATCTTCTTATTTGAATTTTCTAGTCATATAAGAGGCATAGAAACACGTACAGTTATATAAACTTTTTAACTCAATAAAATGAGACAAAATCAAATGACATTCCTATTCATAGCTCTAGAAAGTCTACAACCTAGACTAATTTTGCAAATGACACAAAAAATATCAACAAAGGCATAGGGTTCAATTTTCTTATTTTAATTTTCCAATCATATAAGAGGCATAGAAATACATACAGTTATATAAACCTTTCAACTCAAGAAAATGAGACAAGCAAATGATATTACTTAGTCATAGCTCTAGAAAGTCTAGACTCTTTACAATAATTCTCTCTCAAAAATTCTCTCTGATAATTGATGATTATTCCTCTGATGGTGATCTCTGCACCCTTATTTATAGCCTTGGATTCACTTTAAATTGTCTACTTGTTCCCATTCTAACAGCCCAACTAAAATCTAACCCAACTGGCAGTGTCTAACAGAAGATATTTTATAGTTTCTGAAATGCTTCATCTTCTGGCAGTTCATTGGTTAAAATAGATTTTTAGAATGCTCCCTTCTTTGAAATGCTAGATAACATAGCCAATTCTTTGAAAATCTTCCTATTACTTTAGGAGACACCAGAGGATGACACTTGTCATGTTTTTCATCACCCATTGAAGACACGTGGTGCTTTCCACATAACTTATACTCTCTTGTGTCCTTGCTCAGGATCATTTTGCCTTTGACACTTATCGCTATCCGCTTCCTCAAAACTTCAATAGCTTAAAATAAAATAAAGCCCACAACATTTCTTACTCAAGAAACTTGAAAAGGAGCATAGGGATAGGTGTCCATCTCTGCTACTTCATTAAAAGACACATTGCAATCTCTGCTTTACTTATCTAGGGTTACGTGGTGGTCTTTGCTCCTTTTAGCTACCCTTTTAGAAACCTATGAAAGATGAAACTTGGTGGCCTCCACTTTACTCTATTTATACCATAGAAATAAATAGGTCTCATTTCTGATATACACAAATAGCAACACCTGATGGCTTCCACTTGCTTTAGACATAAAACTTGGGACCCACCATGGTCTTTACTATATCAGTGAAGCAAAGATGAAGATAATTCAAATCGCAACACGTGGTGGCTTTTGCTTTCTTTTGTTGGAGTACATGGCAGCTTTCATCACTTTTAGAAAAGCAAAACTAAGACCTTCCATGACTACCACTTGGTGCTTTTCACTTGATCCTAATACTTAGCTTAAAATAAAATGCCTTTCATTGAAAAGAGATGAAATGCAGGCGCTAATATGAAACTACAGACGGTGACACTTGGTGTGTTCCACTGAGTCGCTATGAGATACATGGTACATTCCAACCAACTCATAGAAAATATAAACGGTGCCTCGAATGATGACACTTGGCAGTTTTCATTGAGAAGTATGCCTTGGATGATGACACTTGTCAACTTCTGCTTGATTTCAACACTTAGTCAAAAATGAATCAAAAGGAAAATAGAGCTCGTGCTCTGTTTCAAACTTTGCCATCTTGGACCAAAGTATGCGAGGACAAAACTTGGCAATGCGCAGCTAAAAAAATAGGATGAAATGTAGAGTAATTTTTTACTCTACAATAACTACTACTGCATTATCATTAAAATTTGAGGACACGGTGGGAGCCTTATTATCATAATAAATGAGGTGGAATTTTTTTTATTATTATCAAATAAAATATGTCTTATTTTTAAGAATTCATTCTCAATAAATAACTAAAATAAAATTTATATAATTAAATTATAGAGGTCAATTGTATATTATAATAAAAAAATAAGAGAAAATGTTGGAACTATGATAAAATAGGGCATTTAAAACATACTGTAAATCTAAAAATGTTGAAAAGGATAAGTTATCTAATAATTCCTAGTTTGCATAAGTAAATACATATGGTGAAGACTTAGGGAATTTATTCTTTGTAACTTCTAGCTTCATGCATGTGATGGTGCATGGTTGATTGACTCAGATGTCTCTTTTTGTATGACCCCTCATAGGGAATGATTCTATGAATATGAAAATATTAATGAAGGTGATGTATTCTTAGGAGACAACTCAACCTATAAGATCATAAGTCTAGGGATATTCAAGTTGAGGTTTAAATATAAAAGTTTCAAAATCCTTCTTTGTGTTATGTACATTCCTAGTTTGATTATAAACTTAATATTTGTAAGTAAGATTAATAATGTGGGTGTGCAAATAATGTTTAATAAAGATAATTACAAGATGGTTCATGAATAAATGGTATTAGAAAGAGGATTTCATGAACTAACCTTGTTCAAGATTATGACAAGCATTGTAAGTGATGAATGTAATAGTGCTATGGTTTCTAAGGTGAAAAATATTGATTATTGGGATCTTACATCTCTTATATAGAATAAAATGCTATAGAATCATAGGATGGGACACATTAGAGAGAAAATCCTTTGAGCATTAAAATCTAAAGATATGGCTGAATGAATTTCATACTTCCCATTATAATTTTATTTTTGTGAGCATTATGTGTTTGGTAAGAAATCTCAAGTGACTTTTCCTAGTAGTGCCACAAGATCCTAAGGGATCTTATATTTAGTTCATAGTGATGTTATATTATAGTGGACCTGTGAAGGTTCCATCGCTAAGGAAATATTTATGTTATATTTCGTTTAAGGATGAATAATCAATAAAAATAAGGATTTATGTTATAAATTCTAAATCTTCATTTTCTAGTAAGTTTAAATATTTTAAGGCTCTTCTTGAAAACTAGAAAAAGAATAAGATTAAGGTCTTGAGAAGTGACAATGGTGGAGAATACTGATAAAATAATTTTGAGTAGTTATATAAGGACTATGGAATAGAAATTTAAAATGAAATGCCATATAAACCACAAAATAATGGATTTAAAAATATGTATATATATATGAATTTAGTGGATTAAATGAGAAGCATCCTCAATGGTGCAGGATTGGATATAATGTTTCGTGCAGAAGAAGTCATGACTAATTGATATTTTATCTATAGATCAACCACATCAACCCTAGTTGATAAAAATCCATATGAGAATCATGGATTGGTAATAAACACTCTCTAAAACATCTCAAAGTTTTTGATTGTGATGCTTATATGTATATTCCAAATAAAAAAGACTAATCTAGACCAAAAAATAGAAAAGTGTATCTTTATTGGATATGTTACTATTGAGAAGGCATATAAGCTATGGAACACTAAAATAAAGAAGATATTTTTATAGTCATAATTTTATATTTATAGAGATTTAATGTAAAAATAATATGGATATCCAAAGGATGAACTTGAATAGATTCAGTTTAAAGAAGAAGAGGGAGACAAAGTGTCTAATTTCAAAGTAACTATAGAATATGAACTAGATTTAGGGTTTCAAGAGGAAGATCATCTTATGAAGATTTACATGAAGTGAGGAAGATGACCTATAATATGAAGAACTATAAATTATAATCTTAATAATATCATGTTAGGTGAAAATAACACTTTATAGGTATAGTCCTCTCAATTTTGATTTTGCATTCCTTTTATAAATTTTCTATTACTTATGAAGACCCCAAGACTGTAAAAGAGGATTTTAACTCAATAAAATAATGTTATAGAGGAATAAATTGAGTCCTTAGATAAAAATTAGACATGGTATTTGGTAAAATTACCTCTTGAAGAAAACATGTTGGCTGCAAAGAGGTATTTAAGAAGAAGTATAATGTAGATGAGAGAATGGAGAAGTATAACACTCGCCTGATGTCAAAAGGATAATCTCAAGTAGATGGAATTAATTTTGGTGATATTTTTTATCATATTACTAAATTACATTAAATTATATTTCTTCTATCTATTATTATTTATTTAAATCTATAAATATAACAAATGGATGTAAAGATAACTTTTCTACACGATGAGCTTGAGAATAAAATATACATGTCACAACTAGAAAGATTTATGATAAAATGAAAGGAGGATTTACTTTCTAAGTTGAAAAAAATATGTATGTATTTAATTAATCACCAAGAATGTGAAACCATAAATTTATAAGGTATGTGTTATGACTTAGGCTTAGAAGAAGCAAATCCAATCCCTATGTTTATGTTAAATAGGAAGGTGTAATTTCTATTATCTTAGAATTTTATGTGGATGACATATTAATTTGTAATAATAATGAAATAATCATCCAAGTTAATTTTTAGTTATCATCTCAATTTGATATTAAGGATATTTATGCTAAAAAATATATTTTGGGCATGAAAGTTAAAATGGATTGGATAAAAAAGAAACTATGGTTAAATCAAAGGAATTACATTGATATTATACTACAAAGGTTTAAGATGCATGAATGTAGGCCTACCAATACTCCCTTTCATGTTGGTAAAAATTTAACTACTATACACTATCCTTAAAAATAAGAAGAAATTGGCAACATGTTTATATTCCTATGTGTTAGTGTTGTTGGTAGTTTGATGTATGCAATGGTTTGTATAGGACCTAAAATTGCTCATGTAGTGGGAGTACTAAGAAGATTTATGTTAAATATAGGAAAAGAACATTGTATTGTGGTGAATAATATCTTCAATTATTTGTTTGGGATGTTAGACTATACAACTATTATCATGGTAATCTTTATAAAATTAAAACATTTAAACTACATGGTCTCATGGATTTGGACAAGGTTGAAGAGTTTGATTGTTGAAGATATACCAGTGTGTGTGTCCAAATTGTTAAGTTAGTTTATAAGTTGGATGATAAAATGGAAGGATATTGTTGTGATATCCACCACATAGGTTTATTACATGGTAGTTACTTGTACACACATAAAAATTACATAATGCAACAATTCTCAAAAAAATTATTGATGATGTAAGGACATTCGCCTATATATATGCTCAAATCTAAATTTATCTTGGTCATTTTATCTATTATGCAATTTTGTATCCCTTTTGATAATACCACCACTTCCTTGATGTTCACATCATGGAATTTTCATAAAACACTCTAATGAGGTTTTTACATAGGTAGTGGTTCCATAACATACTGTGGTAGTTTTAATCTTGACCATGGTGGTTCCATCTCTAACCATAATTGTTTTGTCTATACCACCTATAGAAGGTGGTGGTTTCATCACCTTTTGCTTATTTTTTAAAATAACATATAGGACCTCACTTTTCACACATTTTTCATGTTTTTGGTCACATTTATTACTCATTTTAGCTTGTGTTCACCTCATAGATGGTATAAATCAGCCCTAGGTTTATTTTAATCAAATCTTATCTCTCTTATCCTTGCTAAAATTAGTTAAATCTCAAGTTAAACTATCACATGTAACCTATTGCTTCCCTTACAATTATATCTTCATTCTTAATTTTATAGATCTAAGATTTATAATTAGAAATTGAATATTTTGAATCTTACAAAGCCTTAGCCTACCTTTTTGAGTTTTGGAGGAGTATTTACATTTATTTTTTTTATCATCTTTGTGTTTTCCTATGCAATCTTGGTGAGAAGAATCTATGAATCGATAACTAGTTCTTTGCCTTTATGGATTAGTCCAACCACTGTATAATTTCTATATTACTCAAGAGTGTGTCCCTCTTAATTTTTACCTTTTCATCCTCTTATCTGATAGTTCCATGTTTTTTATTGAGAAAACAAGGCAATAGCATACCTAAGGATAATATACTTACTACAACAATCTTTGCCTTCCCTTGGTCATCACCATTGATTAGGTTGGGGGTTTTCACTTTCCTTTTTTCTATATTTATTAGATTACATAACATTAGATTTATTTTATTAGTATATTATAATTCATATTCATAAAAAATAAAATAAATTTTAGAAAACCCTTCTCCTTTCTTTCTTTTTCACAAAAAGAAATTAGTTTAAATCTTTCAATTTTGATTGCACTTTGAAAGATTTCAAAGCATGCAGTTTGAATCAAGACCTAGGGTAGATTAATTGAATTAATTCACTAGATATATCCACTTAAAAATAATCCACTTTCATTTTTATAACAATCTTACATTCACAAGCATACACTCACACATGCACATCAAAACCTTAAAAACCTAGAAAAATCAAAATTTGCATGTTAGATCTAGCTTCTTTCTTTCACTTTTAGTTGTTAATTTATCTATTATAAACATTTAATTTTTATAAATTTGTTTAATTTCATTTTATTTTCAAAATATTTCACAAAATTAGCATGAGTACATAAATAATTCAAAACAATCCTTGTCAAGATGAGTAAAATCCAAAACATTGTTTATACCTTTTTAAAAAACAAGTACCATATTTATAACAAAATCAAGACAATATATACACTAAAAATATTTTCAATAAACCTTGATTTACCATTATATTATACCTCGTTAGTGCCCCTATCTCCATAGAGGAAGCTATTTCCTTAGAGTGTGAGATCTTGTTCCATCATGTACCATTCAATTTAGCAACTTCCAAATCCAAATATTTTGTTCCCTTTTCCTTTATCCTTAGGTATAGTCTTGTAAGATATCATTAGGCTACCCATATACACATGTTTTCATTGGATCTCTTAGCTAAACCTTTATATTTTTACTACACAGGGTTGGTGTGTTACTTTCTATGTGTAAAAATCTAGTGAACCTGATGTGAAAGGCATGTCCTTTTACATTTTACTTTTTTTCTCTCTTTTTCCACTTCTTCCTCTCTTTCATTATTTTTGTGTATTATATACCCCCTCAATATGTCTAATCAAGACATATTTGATAGAACCATAGACTTTGATGCCTCTAGAAGGATCTTTTAAACCAATGTTGATAACTTCCCTCTATAGTTAGATTAAAAACACTTTAACACAAAACACAAATACCCAATATCAAAACCACCCATTTAACACATAGAATAGAGAAAGGATAGTGTTACATAAGGTGAATGACCCATCTGAGACCTATATAAATCACCCTAGTTCTAAAAATGTGTCCTTCACCAGTATAAGTAGGACCAACCCTCACATTGTAACAAGATCACTAGTTAGTCTACAAGACCCAGACAGAGAAAGTGCATTCAGGTATGATCAATACATTGATAAAATATGTAATATATAATATGGGGTAATTAAAATTTAGGTGCCTTTTCTCCCTACACCAATAAAAAAACATTATTTTAAACGTAGGAGAAACTCCCAACAACTCCTCTAGATATCTCTAACCCAAATCAGTTTACTAGTGATTATAAAATGATACCTTTTAAACATGTTACTAAAGAGGTCACCATAACCAACACTACTTATTCCCTAAATGATATCATCTCAAATTTGGTGAATCACATTATATATTTAGATAGTAAACAATTCTCTCTAAATAAAGGGGTAGCCACTAACCCTCTTAACCACAGCTATTCCTCCCCTATCCCCATTCTAGCTACAAGTTACCAACCACTACTCTATCCATCTAATTCATCTCTTGCCAATCATGCCTCAATATAATATTTTGGGGACATCCTTATTCATTACATCCTTAATCTACTTACTTTCAACATTACCCAATCATATCAACCTCCTATTTAAAACCTTTTTAGAAGCATCTATATCCACAACCCTTATAGAAATGTGGTGATCAACAAACCACCACCTTATATCCCTTTGATTTATGTGGTCACCAATATGCCACCAACATACACTCTTTATTTTCAAGTGCCACATCCTTTTCCTTCATCTAATCCTTTTTCATCCTAATTTCACATTTATTCTAAGTACACCCAGTCATCCAATTATTTAATGGCTTACTACGCATGTCCATATCAACCTCCTTTTCCTTATAAGAATTTTCCACCCACTTTTTATCCAAATAACCCTCTTAAATCCCATCCTACCATGCCTTTGGTATACTTCAATACTATGTGGGCGCATACTAAATATATAAAACATCCCATTGATCATAGTATACGAGGAGTTTTTTACCTCATTCCCTACCTGACCTCCCTAAAATTAAAAGGAGAAGGAGATCCAAATTTGCATGTCAAGATATATATGATAATTATTCAAGATATCTTACCTTGGGATGGGTTATTTGAAAAAAATCCCCAAACCCATGAATTAATTACCCTTATTGATATTATCACCTCTATGAGGGGTATATACATTCATTTTGACAAATCATGGCCAATTTTATCAAATAATTTGATGTGAAAAAGATCCTTAAGACTAACATACAAGAGTTATTGCACATCAATAAAGAACATAGTGAATCCTCTACCCATGTAATCATAAGATGGTTTCAATTTTATACTCATTTACTAACATGCCACACATAGATTAAATGGAACCATGTGATCCCTTTTTACACTCCCTTAATAAGCAAACAAGGGGGGATGATCAAAAATTTCTTTGTCAATCCTATGAAGAACTTAAATTTATTATAATAATTTATCAAGAAGCCATTAGTGGTCATATAAGCTATGGAACTAATGGGAATATAGTTATCCCAAATCAGAACAATGGGAGTTATCAAAACTCTAACCAAAGTAACCCAAACAACCAAGGTCCTAAGGTTCTAAACATGAACCAAAATACCACCAAAAATGGAGTGATGAACCAAAAAAATATGAAAAATTATATCAAAAACCACCCTCCTCAACCCATAAACAAAAATAATAATAACAATGATGAATATTAAAGTGCGAGGAACCAAAATCCTCAACCCATAATTCATATATTTTATTTTAACTATCCTCCACCCCATTACACAAGATTATATAATATACCTCTAAACCAATTATAACTCATTTACATTATCTAAAATATAAAAAAATATAGTTTCATCAAAGAAATTACCCTTAGCAGTTAGGTCAACATAACCAAAATTAGAGGCCCAAGGATTATCATCCAAATGTCTAATTCCTATTCCATAGAGTCATTAGACATGATACTCATGCCTGTAAGGATATTAAAAATTTAATTCAAAGACTCTATGAAGACCAATGGAAAATATTTGTATACATGTTCTTATGGAATGCTAACATAAACCCTCAAGCCATAGTAATCAATCATGTGGTACCATAAATTGTCAACTTGAGCATCTATCAAAATCCCTTTCTAGACTATCAATAGCATACTATCCAAAACTAAGCACAAGGCAACCAAACCAACCAACCTCAACCAATTGGTACTCATGAAATTGAGACCTCTACATCTATCATAGTCAACCTTAGTGTGGCTCCCTGATTAGGACCTTAAGGGAAAACTCACATGATGGGAGTTTTAGAATTAAAAACTTAAGAATATGTGGATATCATTAATTCCATAATATAATATCACCCTAAAACCCCCTAAATGAAAATTTATTGAGAATTGACACCAAACCCAAACCTATGGTGAAATATTACTTAATTTCTAATCTCACAAAGACATTTTCATATATCTCTTTCTTGGACTTGCTCAGAAACTCTTTAACCCATCGTTCAACATTGCTTGATGACTATGTATTGGGACACCTAACTAATTTCAAACCTCCACCATATTCTTATATAAATCATATTTATATGGACATATTCCAACATAGACAAAACCTAAGAGACATTGGTTACTTCTTTGACCTAGGAGCCTACCCCTATATGTTGAAATGGCTAGAATGGGAGATCCAAAGTTGTATATACAAGTATGGATCTATAGAAACTATCTAAAAAAAGTGATGGTTGATGATGATGTGGATATAAACATATTTCACTTTTAATTTCTCTAAAAACTTGGTTATGAATAAATTAATTATTATACTACTAGGAACACTGTATGAGGTTATGATAGCCTCAAGTCTACCTCTGTAGAAACCATCATTATTCTAGTAACTTTGGGTCCCAAAACCATGTTAATAAAAATTTATGTAATTTATAAGGATAAAAACTACATCATGTTCTTGGGTATACCTTGGATATATAATATGAAGGTAATCCCTTACCCCATTCTAATAAATTAGGTTCTTCCATTTGGGGAAAGTCTTTTTTTCTCAAGGGAACCCTAAGCCCTTTGATATCCTTCAAACCACCATGCACAAACAACTAGGGATAAAAATTGATGATAATTTCCCACCAATGATATGGAAAATCCCCCACATTTGGTTGAGTTAAAATACCCCCAGTAAACAAAGTAGTTATCTTAAAGATAGGTGTTGAAATTCCCAAACTCTCATCATACAAAAAACCTAAAGACAATGGATAAAAAATAATGAAAATTTTGAGTGAGGAAGCTCCCATCACTATCCTATACATCTCAACAAAATAAAATAATAAAATAATTACCATCATATAAAGGGATGAAATAAATAAGAATTCCTTTTGACCCTTAAAGGATCAAAATTTATAGTCCTCATAGACCTCTTGGACTAGAGGCTCTTAACCCTAGTGTCAAATTCTACCATGTTAGAATGGTGAAACTATTAGGGCATGATAATAATCCCCCAAAAGAGTGTGATGATCCATCTCCTCATCATGATCAATAAACACCCCATCACATAGGAGAAAGTTTTAGCATATATGTTAGATTGGATAACAAAATGGTTCACCCTCCCCCTACCATGTTATCACTTGAGGAAGGAATTCACACGGTAACCATAAGAACTATAAAAATAAACATAAATTCCAATCACTACACAAAGATTATTAATGTTATGTATTCTCTTTTTTTTTGAGAAAAAAAAAAAAAAACCTACTCATTGAGTTCACACAAACATTTGTTTACCCTTCTTCAGATACTATGGTAAAAAATAGAGTTAATCATTCCATATAAATATTACTATGAGTTTCACAAGAATGTCCATGAGTGTCCCATATAATAGGATACCTTTTCCTAATAATTGATATTAGAATAGATAATAATAAGGGATAAGGTTTTAAATTCAAGCCTAATTAGTTGGGCCCATATCTAGTGACTCAAGACTTAAAAAATGGAGCTTAACCATTGTGCACTTTAGAGGGTAAAGATTCTAGTGAGTTTATGAAATATTTACACCTCAAAAAAAAATATATAGTCATTTCAATTCACATTTCACTCTTTTAATTTCCATTATTTATGTGTTGTCTTCATATCAATTTTTTTTGGTAGTTGTTTAGATATGAATTTATATGAAAAAAAAATTAGGATGTAAAATATCATTGCATTGTATTTCCCTTATCACCCTATTCCCTTCAAAAACATTCTCAAAATTAGCATGACCTAGGTTATTTTCTTACTTATTATGAGCATAGTATGCCTTATTCCTCATATAATTATTTTCAAGCTTAGAAAACTCTAGCCTACAACCTAGCCTAGAATCTTGTCTATGAAAAAATCTCCTTTTATGATTCCCTCTAATAAAAAACACCGCCATGCATAAAAACAAGTAACCTTACTCACTTTTTTTGGTCCTTGATGATGAACCCTTGCATCTTACTATTTTCATGCGGCCAAGATTTGGGGGTATGGACCTTCCAATATGTATGTATGTATGTATGTATGTATGTATGTATGTATGTATGTATTTATGTGTATGTGTGTATATGTATGTATATGTATATGTATATGTATGTATGAATTTGTGTGTATGTATGTATGTGTGTATGTGTGTGTGTATATATGTATGTATGTACATACCTACATACATACATATACATATACATACACATGCACATGTGCACACATGCACACATGTAAACACACAAACACACACACACACACACACACACACACACACACACACACACACACACACACACACACACACACACACACACACACACACACACACACACACACACACACACACACACACACACACACACACACACACACACACACATTATAAAGATAGTAATTCAATAGTCATGCAAATCAAGTCAATTTCACATCTCTCACCCTTAGATAATATTTAGTGATGAGCCCTTACATCTCATTAGTTGTGTGGGGTTAACATTGAGGGGAGATGCCCTTACTTACCTACATCTAACCTTTGGTGTTGAGCCCATGCATCTTCCTAGTCATGCAATATTAGGTGTTGGAGGTCATAATAAAAAATCAAATTCAATTCAAAAAGAGTCAAAAAAAATCATCAACTTGTCTAGATATTTATGCTGGAACGAGAATTCTATCTCATTAACCAATTCTATTACAATTAGCCACCTCTAGATGAAGCCAATAAAATTAATTTTTTATAGGTTTGATAAGAATTAAAATTTACATTTTATCATAAGTATTAGGTCAACTTCATGATCCTTTTGAATTTTCCATGTATGTTTTTCTATTTTCACTATCTCACCATATATCATATTTCCTTTTCTTCCCTTTATTGCAAGTTATATTTATTTTTTTGTATGAATAAAATATCTCGATCAACACCTAAAAAATATTCATTATCACACTATTAAAACATTTGTATCATTTACATTTACATACATTTAGTTTTCACATTTCAAATATATAATAATGTCTATAGTATTATCATCATAAAAATAAGAGATATAGGTACATCATCCTGTCTACTCATCTAAAGTTCATAAACTAATAAATTAGCATAAAAATTAAAAATAATAATACACCATGATAAGTCATCAACATAAGCTAAAATTTCCTCTCTTTATATGTAATAAATGTCTAGTTTATACGTTAGTGTCTTAGTGAAATCACTTTAGTAGGGGGAAAGTGTGTCTAAATATTCAAAAAATACAAAAAATTAATGTATCCATATCCAATAAGTTAGACCCTAAGATATATTTGGAGGTTACTATTGTTCTTCACCTCTTGAATTTGTGTGTACAGGGCTCCTATTCCACCTCTTCTTGTGAGAGGGCCCATATGCCAAAGAGTATCTATGTTAGTGGGTGAATGTGATAACCAAATCACTTTGTCAAATGTAGTTTCCATGTAGATATAATCATATTTTATTTATATTACATACTTATTCTACATTTTTCCATGGTTATTCTATTTTGGTATCAATGGTGTTACAAATAAACATAATATGAGTTGGCAAATATGTGCACTAAAGATGGATTTAGAGGTTATAACAATAAAAACTTTTAGGCTATATATTTCTTCATAATGTGATAGAATGGGTTCAAATTCTAGATAATTATTTTATTGTATTAAATAGTCCCTTGATCATGTTAAAAGGATTGTAATAGATCTACACTCAAACTATATGCATATATATATGAATAGTGATCCAATTGTTATGTAGAGTTATGATGGAGATTCAATATAATAACCAATATGATTTCCTTGTGTTTTATCCTATATTTAATGAAATTTTTTTATACAATAGTGTAATTCATGTGTAATCCTTTTGTTAAAAGTTTTTTTAGTATTTAATAGATGTGATTGTTGCGCAAGTGCATTTTCCTCAGTAAAATATCTACTATCTCAATCTAGATGTTGAAAACTTATATCTATCTATAAATTGTAATAATTTTTTCCTTATATCATAGGGTTATCCCTATAATTTTCATGTTCTAGTGAAACCCAAGAACTAATGCTAATAATGGTGAGATGAGTGTCGATCTCACTAGCCATGGAGATGCTTTGATGGCTACCTAGTCAAAAAGAGGCATAAAGATGGCTAGAACATAATATTCATAATTTTTTAGAGGGAGAAGCATAAATAATATAGTATAACATGAAATAAATTATATAATAACACATATATGGTGAGATACAAAAAATATTTTGGTGTGAACTACTTGGATTATTAGCTAATTAGGTGTCTCACTTGGAATATCATTGTTTCTAATTCAGAGCTATAGATGTTATTATATGGACTAAAGAGAAGATAGAATAGTTGTATAACCTATATACTAGTTGTAATTATGTGATCAACCAATAAGTCATTGATACCATTTAACAATACATCATTGAGTTCATAGTTTGAGGATACATAACTTTTGAAGTCGTAAAGGATCTATAGGTAAATTTTTATAGTGAATTTTGTTGTTGATCAAAATATTGTCTATAGAAAAGGCCATAGTGTGTATTCCATCCAAAATAGAGTAGTCACTCTAAGTGTCATAGGGATGTGTGTGATATAAATTTGAATGGTAAAATATTAAGTATAGATAAATTGAATCTTAGTCCAAATTGAGAACTAAAAGGAGAAAGATCATAAGAAGACTTTAGAGTTAGATAAAGAGCTATGATAATAGAGATGGTGGTATAAAAAGGTTAGACTCAAGAAGTTATGAATAGAATAAGGAGTTATGAATAAAAGATAAAAATGAGATAGAAATAAGGGAAGACAAGTTAGGAGATGAGTGGAGTAAGGATCATGGGCCTAGTATGGAGAGAAAAAGAGAAGGTGAAAAAGATCAAGTGAGAGAAATAGAGGAAGAAAATAGTGTAGAAGTAGATTAGGTAATTAAGAGTTTATAGATATATAAAAGAGTATTCCATGGGAAATAAATTTTATTAACATATAGTCACAAACATAGCATAGGTTTAAGTTTTGAGAAATATGTCATTAGAAGTACAAACCATTCACCATGGGAGCACACATACCCCAAGCCTATTTTTCTCAAAATCATAGAAAAAAATTATAGCTTTGGAATACAAGGAATATCAAGGAACATTCACTAAATAAGTTAACCAAAAATTAATTTAAGGACATAAGATAGTGCACAATTAAGGTTCACACAATTTTACTGAATAACAGAAGAAGAATATACAAGCATTAATATTGATAGAGATAAACCTCATGATTCTTGCACAAGCAAAGGATTTCATTACATAGATTGAAATATTAGAAAAAGAGGAAGAATAAGAAGATACTTCATAGTCTAATTCATCCCTAAAAATGATAAATAACACAACAAATTTCTAAATCATAGGTATTTCCCTCTATCACAATAGCAATACTAGTATTTACCTTTATCACAAATAAATCTAAAGATATTAATTGTTCAAAAAATGACTATGATACCTATGAAAAGTAGTAATATGGTAGTTTAGTTGGGATAATTTATCAATTTGACACCTTATGATGGGTCTAAAAACCTATAATAGTACTTTCTCATTTACAAAATGAAGTGGTAGGATAAAGGAATTATCAATGATGTAGTAAAGAAGTATAAATTGATTAGATCTTTGAGTGGTTGTGCATTGGAATTCATATACCAAATAGATATTAATTAAAAATACCTATAATATATAAAATATATTCTTATCATAGAATTTAAAATCACAAATTGTTCTACTTAAACTATAAAAATTTTGAAATAAATCCAACACGGAGCAAAAGAAATTGTTTATCAATATGAACATAGGTTTTTTAATGTGATGAAAAAGGTAGAATTTTTTATACAAGATAAGGATAAAACATCATGGTTTTTGAAATTTTTTTGGATAATAATATGGTTTACAATCACATAACCCCAGTTTAACACTAAGGCAAATTCAAGGCTACCTATGATTAGAGTCAAATAGATTGAAGACTATGGTGATGCATTGACCTCAAACTCAAAGATAGAAAACACTCTATATATATTACTAAGAAGGATGGATTGATATCAAGAGGGAGGAGATAGGCCTAAGTTAGACCTATGGTTCATAGAGTATGTGAAGGAAGGGCATCATAGAAATGAATGCCCAATAATCAAAATAGAGTTCTATTAAATTTGTAGAGTATTAGGACATGTGATGTCTCATTATCATTTACTACAAAAATATGTTAAGAATACATAAAACATGTATTAAAACTTTTAAAATTCACTTAATCATAATGAGAAGAGTTACATATCTCTCCAAAAATTAAAGGAAAACATTATAGAGAACATTTTTATGATCATTGCAAAGAAAATAACAACTACAACCCAAATGAATCCCAAACTAAAAGCTAGCATGGTTGGTAAAACACAATTAGGTGCCCCATGTGTTTCACAAGTACCCCAACATCAACCTTTGGGTATGGATGATTGGACATCATCGATGTAGATGTAGACTCATCTATCCCAGAATTGGACACCTTAGAGTCCCTAGACATAACAAGTAACTTGGGTACCATCACTTCTATAGTATCAATATGGTGGATATGAGGGATTATATAAACAATAAGGGTGGAATGCTCAATAATTTCAACATATTGTCCTCACAATCAAAATTTTAACCCCTATCATTAGAAGCTTTAATAACCATTGCCTTATGTTGATTTTATATACCCCATAGTGTCCTTGTTTAAAGAAAAAATGACTAACACAAGCTTTTAGAAGCCAAACCATCATATATACATCAGGCAAGGATAAATAGATCAACTCATTATGCATTTAATAAATACACCTACGGAATAAACCAAAGCCAAAATATTACATGAGCATGATGTTATTTGTCTTGATATCACCCCCTAAAAATTTGGTACCTTGATGAACCTTCCATCTCAAGTTACAAGAATTTAAATTAGAACTTATAGAATGAGATGTGAGTGGGGATTTAAAACTTAAGTCATGATAACTAACCATTTGAATTCAAATGACCCAAGGTTTAATGTAGATTAGACAAGTGTTTAAATCTTAAGAGCTCAGATTAGATCTAACAGTGATTGGATAATCTATAGTGTCAATGGTACCCAAAGATCTAATGGTGAGAGTTTGATCATACATCTAAGATAAATGGTAAGCACTAATTCAAAATTCAGCATGAATGCATTGATGATAATTGTTAAGATCTTGAGTACCTAAGCAGATATATAATAGTGATCATTAGCTAATAGATGCTAGTAGATCTAGGTAGATCAATGGTGTGTGTGCATTCATACATAGATATCTAACAATGAATAATGAATCAATAATTTAATTAATATCAAAGCCAAATGAGAATCTTCCAAGTGTCTCAACCATGTTATACTGATAAAATATCAATGGCTTGCATTCATTCATATAAAAATAGATCTACAGTGTATATGAGGTTAAGGAGTCAAAGAACTAATAGCAAGATATTATGGGATGAATATAGAGATAAAAAATGACATAGTTTGGGAGGCCCAGATCAAGATCAATGGCTATAATTAAAATTCAAAATCCAATGGAAAATAAAAGTGACTTGGGTCGAATAGGAAGCAATCTCTAAAAGTTTAACCATTTCCATTAATGCTTGACCAAATACCATCTATCAATAAGATGTGTGCTTAGATTTTGAGGTAGGGTTAGATGTGCGATCTTGGAGAAACATATTAATAGTTGACATGGTTATTTCCTCACCATATAGGTACTTGAAATCACTTAAAGTAGATAGTCATAACTCTATCAAGTCTATGCATATTAAGACTTTATCCTTATAGTAGATCAAGTTTGATTTTGGCATTAAACTATCTCTCTTATATTTCAAATAGAGTTTTCACTTTATTCATCTACTCTTCACATGGATATTTTCATGCACTTTCAGTCATTAAGTACTAGATCATTCAAGGGAAGGCTAAAGTGGAGTTAACTAGTCATCAAGTACCAAATCATTCTCAATTGACTGTGTAAATACTCTCATGCATATTCATATGTTATCATGTAGAAAAGGAAAATCCAACACTTCAATATTGAGTTAACAATCGAGGATGGGCATAGTTTGCATACAAGGATTTTCCAACTCAAAAAGGATCGTAACCTTCTTTTATACACCAAAATTGAAGATCATGTATGAGTTTGAAGACTTGATTTAATATTGTAAAAGGAGTTGAGTCTTGATTTAATAAAAAATAACTAATCCTTGTCTCCTTTATGCCACATTAGCTAGAGTCTTTCCTTTTTTGGCTGTATATGTTGGCTTTTTGAAGCCATTTTGTATTATCACTAAAATTAGTATATGGAGAGATACATAAATTATAACTTGCACCATAAAATCAATAAAAAGTTTTATTTGAAAATTAGTTTATGGTAGTAGTGTGTATTATTGATTGTGTATTTACATATAAATGTGATATTTGTCATATTTTATAGGTCCTTTCCTCACCTAATGTTGTAATTTCATCCTCAACCGGTCAATTGAAGAGCTAAAAATATAAATTGCATTGAATATTGTTTATATGTAGTGTCTTTAGAAAGCTTCATGCACATACCTTCAATCTACAAATCTTCTTTTAAGCCTTCCTTTGAAACACTAATGTTTATGACTATTCTATATAATTTCCTTTCAATCCATATGTGTGCCTTAGTTTCAAAGATTTCAAAGGATAAAAAACTAATCAAGTGCATCACCAAAGGTAAAGTAGGTTTCATTTTCAATTTCTTCCTTTCCCTTTTCATCCTAATAATTAGTAGCTTAATAAGTATTAAAAAATGATATAATCAAAGGAGCTAGCCTCATAAAAATCTATAGGTTTGATCTATCTATAGGCACCCCATGATTTTAGATCATTCCCATGTTAGCCCAGGTATGAATCAAACTTGAGCAATCTGATCTCTATTAGGTGTTATCTAGATAAGCTAACAGTTCTAGCACACTTGGTAAGACCATTTATTTACATAAAATGAATCATTTTCATATTTCATACTTTTCATGGCCCCAAGATTTGTCACAAGATCCTTTGTAAAATGGAAATAATTAGTTTTCATTGAATTACCCTTCCAATTAGCAAAGAAGAAGAAATCCTCTCTGTCAAATCAAAATCCTACACCTTTTGTTCCCCTATTGTTGCATAATATCCTACTATTCAAGCTAATATTGTTTAGCCAAACATTGTTATAAATCCCATAGATTAGATGGTTATTCCCAAAATACAAGCCTGTGTGTCATTCAATGGTGGTATTCTTCTAAATATTTCTCAATGGGATGATGTTCCATCTTTTTCTTTGAAGGCTCTTTCTTATTTTACAAGAGAACAACTAGTTACTCCTATAGAACATATTATAGATATTTTTAACCTTTGTTTAGTGCATCATGTGACTCAAAAAATGTATAAATGAGGTTGTTATCAACTTACTTCAAAAGGAAAGCACTTTAGTGGTACAGAGGATTATATCCTGCATTAATCAATAATTGGGATGAATTTGGAGAGGTCCTGTACAAACACTTTGAGGAAAAAATTGATCACCTTTCACTTGTGGGTAATTTTAAAACAATCAAGAGATTCAATAATGAATTCATGGTGGATTTCAACTATAGGTTCCATAAGACTTGGGATAAAATTCTTGTAGTGATCAAGCCTACATCCAACTATGCTTTTTTGTACTATTTAAAGGCTCTCAATTCAGATGTAACTATGATGATTCAATCCATGGGAGGAAACACTCTACTTGAGGATTTTGAAGTAGTAATCAAGGCTAATAATTTCCTTATATAGGTAGGTAATTTATCTCCATGGCCACCAATGCCTCTCTTTCTATAGACCCACCCTCTTGCTCCACTTCTAGATTCAACAAAGTTTTATCAAATAGAAGGTAATCAAACTAATAGATTGGGGAAGATAGAGAGTCTTCTCAAGAATAATAAAAATAATTTTGTTGCAATGGAAATATAATAAGCTCCACCATACAATCCATATCAAAATACTAACAAAAATTAGCAGTATAAGAAGCCACCCTATCATTCCAATCAATAAGGATAAGGGCAGAATTTTCAATCAAAGTAATACAATCCTAATGCTCTAAGCAATTATAAAGTTATAGTTCCAAATCAAAACAATTATGCTAAATAAGGACAATGGAATAATCATTGGGATCAAGAAAATAATATTGCAATGGGTTGAACTAGGGAGAGCTCACATCAATCTTATATGTAATAGAGTTTAGTTCCTCCTTATAATGAAAAACAACCACCTTCTTTGAATAAGGAAGCCTCTCTAACATATGGAGACATTCCTTCATCACTCAAGTAGAAGTTCTAATTCAACAAAGAGAAGGTAATGGTAAATCACCTACTAAAACTACATTTGTGAGCTTTAAGGAAGGTGAGACTTCTTTTGAGTATATGGTTGTAAATCAAAGTCAAAAAAATTCTATTGTTGATAATTCAGTTATATCCCATACTAGATCCAAGAAAAGGGAAATTGATGATGGTTTAGGTCCTAAAAGCGCATTTCCTTTTCCTTCACCATCACAAAATACCATCATTCATGATCTACCTCAAAAGACATCAAATTATCAAGTTCACTATCTAAAGGGGGAAAATGTGAAAGGGCCTGACATTCCTTATTTCACACAACATTTAGGAGCCCCTTTTGATCCTATATTATAGACAAGGACAGACACTTATCCACTCAATATTTTGGATTATTTAATAAAACTTTAGTATCATTTCAATGTGGGATACATTATTAAGCCCAGGACAAAAGGAGTATCTACAAGAGGAGCTTTCAAAACTCAATATATCTGATAGACCACTTGAAAAGGAAAGAGTAAGTGTTTTTCTAACTAGCTCTAATATATTTTTTGAGGCTCAAACTCCTAAGGTAACTAAGCCTCCTCCATTCTATCTTTTCATTATTATAGGAGATTATCTTGTCCAAAATTGTATGATTGATAGTAGAGATAGTACTTTTATCATGCCTAAATCCATAGTTGACAAACTAAGACTCAAGTATAAACCTCGTGAAAAAGGAGTATTATAGTTGTATGGTTCTCCTACTAAGACTATGTGTATCCTCAAATATCTTAAGATTTTACTTTCTTCTTGTCCAAATTTCACCATTTCATAGGATATAGTTGTTTTTGGTTTACCTCCATACTTTGCATTATGCCTATCTAGAGATTTTAATTATAAAATAGGTTATCTTTATTTAGATTGGTCATACGTGGTTTTTAGAACTAGATATGGAACCAAAGTCACTATAATATCTAAGCATATTTATAGATTTCACCTTGAACCATATATACCAAATATGTCTAATATGAATTATAGTATTTCAAAAGAAGATGATGATACTATGGATCAAGAACCTTCTAATCCACTTGAAGTCATATTGGATCTAATTTGAATGAGTGGGATGTTGATAACCATGGGTATGACCCATAAAAAGGTATTAAATAAGTTGGTTTTCATGTCTACTACATTCATAAAGAAGGTGACTCATTACCTAGTCTCACCAACTCAAAACAAGATCAAGAGGGATTATGGAATATGTTCTTTTATGGATCTATATCAAAATATGAGAGTGGGGTTAGTGTGATGTTGATTTCACCTCAAAATCAAAGGTATTATTCTTCAGTTAGATTTTAGTATAGTTGTACATGAAATACAAAAATACAAAAATTGGTATTATTATTCATGGCCTTCAATGGGTGTAGTCATATAAAATGCAAAAATTGGTAACTTAAGCATGGCTAATGACACCTAACTCATAGGTCCTTATTTATTTATCTCATGACCCTCTTAGGCTTATTTTCACTTGATCCTAGTTAAGCTAGGACCCTATTTTCATAACCAATCCATCCCCCTAGGTCTCATTTACTCAAGACAATAGCACCATACTATTACTATAGCACCAATGTCACTCCTATACACTTTTAGTGTTGTTATCCAAGCTCATTTCTGGCCCCAATGGTTAATTCCTTCTAGTTTCCCATCCTTATCCTTGTTAGCTTAACACAAGCAAATTCAATCCATGACCAATATATCCTTATAAAATCCCATTTAAATATCATTTGTAAAGGTTTGGAAAACATCAAAAATCAATCAAGAATAAAATCAAGACTACTCAAGCACATTTCCCTATTCTCTACATACAACCATCTAATACTATTTCTAGCTTATTAGAATCCTCACACCAGTCCCTAGTCATCTCAAGCACACCCAATTTAACATTTTCTTATCACAATTACACCAATAACTTTCAAAGGGAGAACTACATATGGCTTGATCCCTCTTTGAAGTATTGCTATGTAGGTAGCATGCCCACACAAGAGGTGTGGATCCATGTTCATTGAATCTTACACACACTAACCCCCCCCCTCTTGTTCAAAATTGATCAAAGTATAATGGAAGATAGGATTTAAAGAGAAAATTTCCTCTCTAGGGATCTCTATATACTTTCATCTATCAAAAATTCAAAGATAAGGTCATATAGACCTGTTAAATAAAACCCAAAAAGCTTAGATCCTCAGGATAATAATACTAGACAAGGACTATAACACAAGTGCCACTCTTGTCTACTTTCAATGCTCCTATCTAGTCAAAAAATGAAAGTTAAAATCATATTTGTGATAATGTCTCCTGGCTACACAATGAATATTAGATCTCATCTCAGTTGGATCAGCACAGTTTAAGCTAAGTATTATTTTCTCCCTCTTATTACTATTTTTAAAAAAGATCTAATTACCAATAAATTTCAAAAATTAGTAGATTATTTACCATATATTATTTAATAATTTATCAATCTAAACTCTTTAACTAAATTAATAATAATACACCAATATCCCCAAAATTGTTAAATCATTTGGTGAACCTAACCTACTTCATTTTCACATAAAAACCTTAAAAACCCTAGGGTAAAATTCTTAATAATTTTTCCTATAAATTTCTAAAGTTTTACTTGAATATTTAAATCAAAAATTCATTTCAAATTTTAAAATTTAATTTTGAATTTTAAAATAATTTTCTTTCAAACCCTATTTGCCCATATTAGGTCTCAGTATTTTTTCAGTAATTTTCCAACAATTTTCTAAATTTTTATTAGCATATTAAAATCAGAAAATCCCTTCAAAATTTAAATGTTATTTCCAAAAAAATATTTTTATCAAAACCCTAGTTACACATACTATGTCCTATTCAATCAATCATTTCCAATAATTTTTTGAATTTTTAGTTGCATTTTTAAATCAAAAATCCAATTTCATTTTTAGAATTCCATAGTATTTTGAAAAAATATCATTATCAAAACCTTAATTTCATGTACTAGCTCATATTCACTTCTTGAGGTATCACCTTAAATTTATAATCAAATTGAAAAAATGAATCTCACTTATTTATAAATTCTTCTTACATTTCTTGCAAATAACAAAGAGACCATAATTAGTCCTATCATGTACATGAATGATGAAGTCTATCATATGTTAGTACAAATCTTCATTATTTGCCTCTCATTCTTACTTTTCATAATAAGAGATTATATTACAAACTTCATTTCTAAACATGCACAAGATTGCAATATTCTTTTTGCATACCCACTTTTGCTCATAAAAAATAAATGCCAACTCCATTTTATTAAACGCATTAAGAATATTATGTTACATTTTAAAATTGTCCATGCCTTTATGTATAAATTCATGTTCTCTATACTTCACTTTCTATTTCTCATGTAGAAATATTTTCAATTTTATCATGTTAAACACATTATAAATATCATAGTATATTTCAATTTTTTTATACATTCATGCACCAATTCATGCTCCCTATCCCTTATTTTCTATGCCTCATGTGGAATTCTATTTATAATCATATTTTTTTACAACTCATAACTCTACTTACATGAATTTCATCCAATATACATGGTTTATACCTAGATATACCTAAATCCTTGGCTACATGGTTTTTACATAAGCTAACTACCACCTGTCAAGTTTCAATGTCCTATCTTGTGCACAAGAAATAGTTTCCTTCTCCTCTCCCCCAAGAGGATGATAGCTACTTTACCTCTAATTAGGTCCATGTTATCACCCCTCCAAAAGGTGAGGCATCCCATACTATTGTTCCTAATACATATATTCAGCCTATAGCTTTGTCAAAACCTCTTCAATATATGTGCTTGCATGTTCAATCGAAAAAAAATAGGGTTTGCACTTGTGAGACTTTAAGGGATCAAATCACTAGTATGAGAAAGTTAATTTTAGACTTACAAGTGAAAAATTAGTTATTACATGAAAATATCACAACATTGTAAAATTATATTATACAAAAGCCTCAAAGGCACCCTAGACTCAATCATGTCTATGCACCTTCACCTAGTCAATTGGTTGCAAGCAATGTTACATATCAAAACAAGAAATCACAACAAAATAAATTTACAACTAGTGATTCAAAAATCATTCAAAGATCAAATAATATTTAAAGTGAGGTACTAAGGGAAATTATTAAATCTAATTTGATGAACCTACCTCCTCTACATTCAGTGAGAAGATCTAGATATTATTATACATATCATAGAATGCATGGACATCACACAGATTCATGTTTGGCATTGAAAAAACATATACAATAGATAATTACTAATGAGGATCCTATACAAGGTAAATCAGTCAAGAAATCCATAGTGACATAGGAATACATTCACAAAGGGTCAAATTTAGAAATAGTATAAAATTGGTTACCAAAGCATAACTCAGAACAACAAAATGATTAAAAAGAAAAATTAGAGCAACAAATAGTACCACAAGCATAGGTAAAATATGAAATAGATGCAAATCTACCTCTCCAAAATGAGTCTCAACTTTCAAACCAATATGGGTTTGGTCAAAAATATCTACAATAGTTTGATTATCAAGGTCAAGGGTTGGGCAAGCAGGGTCAAGGTGTCACTACTCTTATTCTAGCAGTTGATAATTTTTATCACCAAGGTTTGGGGTTTATTTAACATCCTAAGGTAAATCATTCATAGACATAATTTATCAAATGAAAATATCTAGATATAATAAAAGTCAACACTAGCATTCTATTGGTTTAAAATCAAGATGATAAGGATGAGAAGAACAATGTAGGTTATTATGATTTTTCAAGATATCAACAATGAATATGAATATTTAGAGTCATATTCACATCCATTCCCTCATGCTTCACAATCAAGCATGATTCTATTGTTTCATATAGGACACCATGATAGGGAGTCTCTCATGAGACTCATTGGTTAGTATCATTTCTTCTTAGTCTTACTTGTATATAACTTCCTTTCACTTACTTGTACATGGTTTATTTTTTGCTTACTTGTAGATAGCTTTCCATTATTTATTATACATAGTTCCTTTTCAAATTATTGTATAAAATCTTCCTGTGATTGATTTTACATAGCTCAAATAACTCAAAATTAAAAAACAGTACAGAATCTCAAAAATCCAAAAACAATACACAATTTCAAAATACAAAAACATTCAAATATGTCAAAATATCAAAAACAATACAAAATTTCAAAATACAAAAACATTCAAATATGTCAAAATATCAAAAAAAAAAATTGATTGTATGTATCATCCATGATTTACACTTCTATTATCATGTCAAACTTACATCTATTATTCTATGTTATTGTTTGTCAATTTATCTACATTACCATGCTTCACTTGATCTATTTTAAGTATGTGTAGTGGCATCCATCTTTTTTATTGCTTCACTCTACCCATTGAAGGGGCATCCTCTTCTACATTTGAGACATACATCGATATATATACCCACTAGGGGCATGTTCTACATGACTACACTATCTAGGTTATGTCATTCCTACACCACACACTCTAGTTATTGTGTTGATGTACATTACTTACTAGCTTACATAGATTACTCTATCGACACTCACTAGTATATAAAACTCATGCATTTCATATCATATACCTAGTATTGTACTAACATGTCTTGCATACTTTCACTTCTTGCTTTGATTAGTTAGATACGATTTTATTTCCAATATTTATATGCTTTCCTTCCTTGCTTTGCATCACTAGATGTGATTGCATTTCCCAGTTCCTGTTTATCTCGTATATGTGATTTAGGATATTTTCCAATGTCCTTTGCTTATATTCATGTATCCACCTTAGGAAATTTTCTAATGTCTTTTATCTATACTATTTTATGTGATTTTAGCCCTCGTGCCAACCCTTTATTATTTTAATTATGTGTGTATGTGGCATGTGAACATGCCTTGTATGCTTGCTTCTAAGTTTGAGTGGCATGTACCCATGTCCCTTATTTTTTATGGCCCCTTGATGAACCTTTTATGATTCTTGCCTTATGTGATTTTTTCTTGTTTACTCCTCATTTATTGCAAATTCCATGATTCACATCATGCATTTATCTTGCTTTCTTAGATGCCATGATGGACATCATGCTCCATCCCTCCAACCTTAAACTAAAAACTAACTAGACTTTCATTTCTAGTTTAATACATTACACATGTTCTTACATTATTATATCTATCTAGGCATATCCCTATTACCATCTCTCATTACAAACCATGTTATATCTCAAGATATCTTGTCAATTATTATTGTTATATCATATATTTTGTAGCATAACACACTTGAAAGGCTCTTTCTTCTGAGGGTAGTCATTGCATGGTCTCCATTCCTACCCTCAAAAGAGGAGGCAATAAACAAGGGTTTTTTCATAGAGATCATAGCTCCTATCAACTAAAAAATCCATTTTTAGAACACTCAAAATAGCAACCAAACATAAAAATAGTCAAAATAAACTAGGTAAATAGTGAAAAATCTAGAATAGTCATCAAATTTGTCCTAGGACAACAATGTTGAGACTAGAATATAGTGTCAATGGTGATCCTATCCATTTCTAATACTCCTATCCAAATAATATAAAAACCATACTTTCCAAAAGTAGGCAAAAAAGTAGGTTCAGCTATAGATTTACATAGCTAGACCAGTTTAGAATTAGTAGTTTTAGTACACATTTTACTCAAAGAATCCAGATATAGGGGGCATCATGTGCAGCCCGATGGGTCTCACTTCTATTTTTAGATATGATAGTTGGTATAACTTCCTAATTAGAATCCATGTTCTAGACATCAATGATTGGGGGCAATGTACATGACACATTTATTTCTTTTCTTTCTTAGTTAAACATTATCTAGACATTATCAATAGTTGTGAGCCTTATTCCACATGTAGGTGGTTGGCATCATTTTAGAATGGATTTCATATAATCCTACCCTCCACATTATTGATTTATTTAGTTTCTAAGTGGCTTCCACATAAGCTAGATTCTCAATTTTGAAGTAGCTTTTGTATAAGCTTAATCTCCATCTTTTGGAGTGGCCAAGAGTGGCCTATTTTCTAGCATACTTTCAGCTATCCACACCAACATTTTTGGATCATATTACATTCATGGGCTTCAAGATCCATCTCATATGACACATATTTCATATCAGTATTAGTTCATAGCTTCACTTCACAAGGTAATGATGGAGCCAAAGGTCTAACTAGCCTTTGTATTCTTGAGCCACCTATTCAGAGGGATTGGACACATAGTTCAAACATTGATCAACATATTCATGACCACCTAGATTCACTTAGTGGGTGATGATGGAGCCAAAGGGCCAACCTTTACATTCTTGAGCCACTTTTTAGGGAATTGAGCACTTAGCTCTATTCACATTATTACTCTTGGTTCAACACATATCTAGCATTACTCAACATAAAAATAGGTTTTATATTGGTCCACATACCTAGTGAGGTGTATTCATTCCTTTTTCTTCCTCTCTCTCTTACCCAGCTTTGTACATTCTTATTTTAGATATAGTGTATCTAGTAAGAACTGATTTACTTTCTATTTTTTCTTGTAGATTCACACTTCATATTATGCTCTCTCTATGCACACCTAGCATCACAATAGCTTCATGAGATTCACTCTTATAGGTAAGTTCAAGTAGATTTTCTATTTTTCTTTTATCCTAGTATTTCACTTTGTTTCATCACTAGAATAAAAGGGGGGCTAAATGTAGTCATATAAAATGCAAAAAATGGTAACTTGAGCATGGATAATGACACCCAATCCATATGTCCCTCTTGCTTGCTCTCATGACCCTCTTAAGATTATTTTCACTAATTCCTAGTCATCCATAGCCTTCCATACTTGATCTTATCTAAGCCAGGACCCTCTTTTCATGACCAATCCATCCCCCTAAGTCTTGTCTACTCAGGACAATAATTCCACACTAAGACTATAGCACCAATTCCACTCTTGTTCTCTTTTAGCATTGTTATCCAAGCTCATTTTTGGCCCTAATAGTCAATTCCTTCCATTTTCCCATCCTTATCCTTATCAGCCTAATGTGATAAAATTCAATCCATGACCAATATATCCTTATAAAATTCCATTCAAAGATCGTTTGGAAAGGGTTGGGAAATATCACAAAGAAAGTAAGAATACAAGAAAGACTATTTAAGCACATTTCCCTATTATCTTCATACAACCATCCAATATTATTTCCATCTAATTTAAATCCATACACTAGTCCATAATCATCTCAAGCACACATATTTTAGCATTTTCATGTGCATTCTCATATCATAATTACACTAAGTAGTTTCAAAGGGAGAACTACATATGGCTTGATCCCTCTTTGGAGTATTGGTATATATAGGCAATGTGCCCACACAAGGGGTGTGGATCCATGTCCATTGAATATTACACACACTAAGCCCCCCTCTTGTTTTAAATTAATCAAATTATAATGAAAGATAGGGTTTTAAGATAAAATAGGCTATATAGGGAGCTTTATAAACTTTCAACCGCTAAAACTTTAGAGGCAGGGTTACATAGACCTATCGAACAAAACCTATAAATCTCATATGCTCATGAAAATAGTGCCAAACAAGGAATATAATGTTGGTTCCATTATTTCCACTTTTGGTGCTCTTGTCTAATCAAAAAACAAAATTTAGAATCTTTTTTGTGATAGTGTCCCAGGCCTGCATAGTGAATATCAAATCTCATCTCAGTTGGATTAACATAGTTTAAGCTAAGTCTTATTTTCTCCCTCTTATTACTATTTTTATAAAATATCTGATTAAAAATGAATTTCACAAATTATTAACTTTTTTATCATATATTATTTATTTATTTATTAATTTAGACCCTTTAACTAAATTAGGAATAATATACCAATATTCCCAAAATTCTTAAATCAGTGGGCTAGAAAGAGAGGTATTAATATTTTGAAAGTTAAATATGATAGTGAATTTGTAGTAAAAAAAATAAAGGAACCCTCTCCTAAAGGTCTAAAAACATAGATTTCGGGACCTCATGTAAAATTTCCTAGCATTTCATATCTGCTCCATTCCTAGAGGAGCTAATCAACATGTAGATAGACTTGTATCAATAGGAGAATAATGTGATATAGTGGATCAGATCAAAGACAATAAAGATCAAATATAAATCAAGGTTTTATGTAGGCTTTTAGTTCCAAATAATGAGGTAAGTTGGAAAGTATTTGATAGTGACAAATAGATAGCTTATTTCCTATAGAATAAGGTAGAATTTGACTCAAAGAAGCAAAATAAATTGCAATACCAATATGAAGATCAAATTATGAAATTAAGATAAAACAATATGCCCAAAGGTTTAGTAACTTTGGAAATAATTTTTAATGAAGATGATCATTTAAGGAAGGACAAGGTAAGCATATCTTCTAAGGAAGAACATTATGAGCAAGTTCACATAGCTAAAGGCAAGCAAGTCAAGTGGGGTAAAGTGAACACTAATACTAAGAGAGAGGATTTCATTTCATTATGTAAGGAATTCATGGACTTTTTTTCTTATTAATACCATGATTTGAAGGGTTTTGATCCTAGGTTAGCACATCATACTATTGAGCTTAAATAGGATGCAAAACTAGTAAGATAGAAGCAAAGACCCATCAACACCAAGGTTGAAATTCTCATGAGAAAGGAGCTTATAAATCTGATTGAGTCAAGTATAATTTTTCATATAAATCACTCAACATGGGTAGCAAACCTTGTACCAGTGAGAAATAAGAATGGAGTTATAACACTATGTATGGAATTTAGAGATTTGAACAAAGTGTCACTAAAAACCCACTATCATCTTCCTTCTATGGATCAAATCTTGTAAAGGGTATTAAGCTCACAAATATTCTCCTTTTGGCATGGGCACTCATGTTACAACCAGATATTGGTGAAAGAGAAGGATCAGTATAAAATAGCTTTCACAACCAAATGGGGTATTTATGCTACCAAAATATGCCTTTTGGGATATCTAATACTAGATCCACTTTTCAATGGGAAATGCATGTTTCCTTTCATGGTATTTTGATTTAAATGGTCTTAGTTTATATTGATGACATTACTATATTTTAAAAGGGTCTTAATGATCATCTAACACACTTAAGAGTTGTTTTTTATAGATGCAGATAATTTGGAGTTTCATTAAATCCAAAGAAGTACATCTTTTTAGTGCATGAGGGGAGACTTCTTGGGTATGTAGTGTCCAAATATGGTCTCTCTATTGATCCAAAGAGAATATAATAAATCCTTGATATATCATTTCTAAAACATATGAAAGGATTGTAAAGCTTCTTAGGCAAGATCAATTTCATTAGAATATTTATTTCTGGATTTACATAACGGGTAAGGCCACTCACTCAAATTCTAAAGAAACATCAAAAATTTACTTGGATTAAAGAAGGTAAAATAATATTTAAATCCATAAAACAAGTAATCAACCAAGATCCTACTCTACTTAATCTAAATGTTAGTAAGGATTTCTTTATGTATACTTTTTCTACATTTAGTACAATTTCAGCCATGCTTATGCAATAGAATAGTTAAGGTTTGGAGCAACCCATTAATTTTTTTAGTCAGGCTTTGGAAGAATATGAGGAGAGGCATGATTTTTTTTAAAATAATTTACTTTATATTATAATATTTTTGAAAAAAATTAGACATTTAGTTTCAAATAACAAGATTATACTAATGGTAGCTCATCCTAGTGTGAAGGATTTTATCCTCAACAGAGACTTAAGTGAAAAGAGAATTGGATGGGTCATTAAGTGCATGGAATATGATATTAAATTAAAATTAAAAAAGTTTTTTTGAGTTAAATGGTTGTGTGAACATATTTCATAAAACGTGAAAGAAAAAAAGAAATGGTTTTGACACTTCAAGACACCCAATAGGAAGTTGAAACTACTTCTCCATCTAGCTGGACATAAGACATTGTTAGATTCCTTCAAAAAAAAGAATATCCAATGGGCTTAGATGCATCAAGGAGAGATATTTTAGGGTAAAATTAGTACCATACATTCTAATTTATGGAGTGATTTTCAAAAAATACATTGGAGGTATGCTTTTAAGGTGTGTTGAAACTAATCAATTTGACAAACTTTTTGAGCAATTTCATGATAGTCCTTCTACAGGCCATTTTACAACCAAGACCTCAAATACAAAAATCATTAAATCAATTCTATTTTGGACTAATTTATTTATGGATGCACATACATGGGTTAGGAAGTATGTGATGTCTGTAAGACAATAGAAACTAGTTGGTATGCCACTAAGGCCTATTTAGGTTGAGAAGCCTTTCATGTGATGGGGTTTGGACTTCATTGGCATGATACATCCTCTATATAGTTTTTTTCATAAGTGGGTCTTGATATCTATAGATTATTTCACTAAGTGGGTGGAAGTAGTACCTTTTAAAGAGGAAAATGAGAACTCTATACTTGAGTTCTATGAAAGTCTAGTCGCCCATTTTGGAGTACCTTCCACTGTAATATTAGACAATGCTTTAGCATTCATTAGTGAAAAGGTATGTTAATGGGATATTTATAAATGTTTTTATCTGACATCTTCTTCAAATTACTATCCATATGGTAATGGACTAGTTGAGTCCACTATCAAAAACTTGATTTGGATCATCAAATGAACACGAGAAGATAATCAGAGATCTTGGCATATAAAGTTGAAGAATAATTTATGGGCTAATAGGATTACCCCTAATAATTTCATTTTTAATTAACCTTATCTATTTGGAAGAGAAGCAAGGTTTCTTATCTCATTGGATATTCCAAATTTAGATCTTGTGTACCAGCTAGAGATTTTATAAAGTGATGCAATGGAGGTTAGGATGAATGAACTAAGAGAATTGAAGGAGATAAGAGATGATGACATGCATATCATGTGGTCAAACAAATATCAAGTCAAGAAAAATTTTTAAAAAATATATTCATCAAGGACATTCCAACAAGGACACATAGTACTTAAATAGGATGAAGAGAGTGTAAATCTAGGTAAGCACTCCAAATTTGATAGCCTTTAGAGTGGACATTATATTATCACTGAATGTAAGGAAATAAATTATTTTAAATTATCTAGATTGAGTGGAGAGGAACTTTCCATTCCTATGAATGTGATGTTCCTTAAATACTACTATTAATAAAGTCACTCCTTTGTACATAGTCATAGTTTCATTCCCCTAAGTGCTCATGTGCACATGATTTTAGTAGTTGTTCTCTTTCAGTCTGTTGTGGTTATTTCCTTTAAGTCTATAGGTGTGCATGTTATTATATCATTTTATCTATTGTGTTTGTGTGTCTTCAAGTTTTCCTAATTTTTATATATAGTTCAAGCCTACTTTTACCAAAGTTTCTACATTTCCTTGACTAGTAGGATGGTCAACCCCTACAAGTCACTAGAAATGTTAAAATTTTATCCTCACAAGCCAAATTTTAACCCATATCATTCAAATATCTAATGACCATTGCCTTAGCTTATTTGTTTTATGCCCCATAGTGTCCTTGTTTAAATAAAAAATGACTAACATAAGCTTTAAGAAGCTAGACCATCATATACATGTTAGGTAGGGATGAATAAATCATCTTAGTTGTGCATTTAATAAATACACCTATAAAATCAACCAAATCCAAAATATTACATGAGCATGATGTACTTTGTCCAATATCACCCCCTACAAATTTAGTGCCTTGATGAACCTTCCATCTCAAGTTACAATAATTTAAATTTGAACCTACAAAATGAGACATGTGTGGAGATGTCAAACTTAAGTCATAAGAACTAATCATTTGAATTTAAATGACCTAAGGTTTAAAATGAAGCTAACAAGTGTCCAAATCTTAGGATCTTAGATTAGATATAATGGTGAGTGGGAAATCTATAGCATCAGTGGGTCCCAAAGATCTAATGGTGAGTGTTTGATCATACATCTAAGATCAATGGTGAGCATCAAGTCAAAAAGTTAGCATGAACACATTAATGACAAGTGTTAAGATATTAGGTACCTAAGTAGAGATCCAATCATGAGCATCCACTGATAGATGTTAGTGGGTCTAGTAGATAAATGGTGCATGTGCATTTGTACATAAATATCTAATGGTGAGTAATGATTCAAAAAGTTATTGAATCTCAAAGACAAATGAGAAGTTACCAAGTGTCTAAACCACATTAAACTAACATAAGATCAAAAACTCTTGTTCATTTATATATAAATAGATCTATAGTGTGCATGAGGTTAAAGAGTCAGAGAAATAATAGTAGGATCCTACCAGATGAATATAGAGCTATCAAATGGCATAGTTTGGGAGGTCTAGATCAAGATCAGTGGTCAAAATTAAAGTCAAAATCTAATGGAAAAAAAAAGTGACTTGGGTTGAATAGGAAGCAAGATCTACAAGTTTAATTGTCATCATTAAAGCTAGACCAAATACCATCTATTAGGAAGACCTATGCTTATATTTTAAGGTAGGTTTGGATTTGTGATCTTGTAAAAACATCTTATCAGCCAACATGGTCATTTCCTCAAAATATAGGTAATTATAACCACTTAAAGTAGGCATTCATAGCTTTGTCAGGTCTATACATATGAATACCTTGTCTCTATAGTAGATCAAGTTTGAATTTGGCATTAAAGTGTCTATCTTGGAGTTCAAGTAGAGTTTCCATGTTGTTCATCTACTCTTCACATGGATATTTTCATGCACTTTTAGTCATTAAGTACTAGATCATGTAGGGGAAGGATAAAGTGGAGTTAACTAGTCATCAAGCACCAAATCATTTTCACTTGACTACATAACTAATCTCATGCATATTCTTATGTTATCATGTAAAGCACATTCAAACACTCCAAACTTAGCTTTAATCTTGAGTTAACAATCGAGGATGGGTGTAGTTTTCATGTAAGGGTTTTCCAACTCAACAAGGGATCACAACCTTCCTTTCTATGCCAAAATTGAATATCATGCATGAGTTTGAAGACTTAATTTAATATTTTAAAAGGATTTGAGTCTTTAGTTAACAAAATCAATACTAATCCTTGTCTCCTCTACACCACATTGGCTAGAGTCTTTCCCTTTTTGGCTATATACATTGGCTTTTTAAAGCCATTTTGGATGATCCCTAAAGCTGGTATATGGAGAGATATATATATATTTTAACTTGTATCATAAAATCAATAAAGAGTTTCATTTATATATCATTTTATGGTAGTAGTGTGTATTTTTGATTGTGTATTTACATATAAGTGTGATGGTTATCATCTTTTGTAGGTACTTTCCTCACCTATTACTATAATTTCATCCTCAACATGTTAATTAAAGAGCTAAGAATATAAATTGCATTGAAGATTGTTTGTATGCAGTGTCTTTAAAGACCTTCATGTAAATACCTTCAATCTACAAATCTTCTTTAAATCCTTCCTTTAATACACTAATGTTTAGGATTAGTCTATAAAGATTATTTTTTATCCATATGTGTGCCTTAGTTTCAAAACTTTTAGAGGATAAACAACTATTCAGGTGCATCACCAAAGGTAAAGTAGGTTTCATTTTTAGTTTCTTCCTTTCCCTTTTCATCCCAACAATCATTAGTTTAGTAAGTAGTGAATAGTGATATAATCAAAAGAGCTAGCCTCATCAAAATCTTGAGTTTTAATATAGATATAGGCATCCCATGACCTTAGATCATTTCCATGTTAGCCCAAGTATGAGTCAAACTTGAGTAATCTATTCTCTTTTAGGTGCTATCTAGATAATCTAATAAATAGGCCTTTTGGAGATTTTAGCCACAATAGCCAGATACTTAGAGATTCTAAGTAAATAGGGGAAGAGATAAAGGAGGCAATAGAGGAGGATACAATGGTGGTATATAAGGAGGTAGAGTAAATAATGTGAAGTAACCTCTAATCTAGTGTTATATATGCATATAATTTAATAATATACAAATAAATTGTCCCAGGAACCCTCAAAGACAATTGTATTGTGTTTATTGTAGGGACTTCAACCAACATGACACAGAGGATTGTTAAGGTTTAGAGAAATATTACATGAAAAAAGAAAGGAATGTGAACATGGTTAGCACATAACCCCAAGATGATGGTTTTTTTCAAGTTGTTACATGCCAACAACATGAATAACAAGGCTTACCACCTTTGGAGATGTTGAGAGATCATGGAATAAGGAAAGCTCAACCAATTAAGTACCATGAACCAGCCACTAAAAAATGATTAATGCATGAAGCTACTTAGATTTTTAAGATAATCCAATAGCAAGATACATTAAGAAGATTATGTGGCTACTGATGCATAGATATAGTATGTTTTTAAGATAGTATGATGGTATCACTACCCTAACGGACCTCATGAAGTTACTTATCACACTACATAATGAAGACATTTCATATAACATCACCAACTTTTTCCATAACCTACTAAAATGTGCACATAAATGCTAATAATGGACCAATGGAATGATCTAGTATGTTAAGACTAAAAAACATTAGGATGTTAATTCTAGGATGGATATTGAGTTAGCAGGGTATGAAATACCTAATGAAATATTTTATTTTGGAATAACTATCAACATGATACCAAGATCAATGTTAGTTACTATTAGGTGACTTAAACTGATTTATAGTCCTATCACCCTTAGCCTTGTGGATTATGGACAAGTTGAACCTATCGGTCACTTGGAGGATGTGGAAATCAAAGTCATAGAGTTGAGTCTCTATGGTGAATTTGAAGTCATAAATTTGAAGATGGATGAGAATCACTACCCTATGTTGATTAGTAATAAGTGGGTATATGATGGTTTGATGACCATAAACACAATCATAAATCAACTAGAAGTTCATTAAGAAGATAAAATTATAGTAATTCTATTAAATAAATGTGGGAAAAAACCACATTGCATCCCAAAAGATCTAGATTCACCCTATGTCTATGGGGAAAGTAGCTAGATGAAAGTGAACAAAGAAGATAAATAGCCATCTCTATGAGTTCCTACATATAGTTTCCTCTATGACAACACTAATCCACAAATGCAATTTCTACATAAGGACCTCTTACTATGAAAAATTATCCCAAATCATTTATAAATCATGAAACTGGAACTAGAGGAGGTGTAATCTATGTTTGTTTAGTTGTTAACTCAATCTGACATAGACTTTGTATACCAAACTATTCATACAGACAAAGATTACATATATCTAAATCTAGAAGGCATATTACCATGGGATATAACTTATTCAATGAGTGGGGATTTGAATATGCATATTCTCAACTAGGTTAAGGGAGATCACAAGATATGTCCTCTATGGATGGTCTTTGAAATGGAGCAAAAAATACCTCTATATTTTTCCATTGAGGATGTTGACTAGTTTATTTTTTGATTCCAACATGTACTAGATATTAATTAGAGATTGAGTGCTCTTAATTATTCACTAAAGGGGATTACTATGAAATAGTGGTCACTCCACCATGATGATAAATTGAGTTAGGATTCAACATGTGAAATAATTTTAGCAAGATTTTAGTTATTAGAGATCATCAAAAAACACTGACCAATGTTTAAAGAAGGAGACTATCCAGAACTTCATATCTGCCATTGTGGTAAAACTTAGAGGTTAGAAGATGTGGATCTAAATTATTGGGTAAATGTTTTCAAGTATATACTATATTTTCTTCCAATCACCTGGTATATACATCAAGAGCATAGGTAAGAGATAAATCATTAAACATAGGTGCAAAGTGAATTTATTCAAACATTCATTTTTGAAGATGATAACCCCTTCGCACAAGGCAAAACAAAAATTAAATATTTTTTGATGACAGGGATGGGATAAGAACTTACATGTTGTAGCTAAGTCATCTTCACAATAAAGTGTAGCCTATGACTTGAATTAAGTCTTACAAATTGATAAAGTATAAAAAGGAAAGAAACCAATCTTCATTCAACCTTGCCATAGGATTCAAGATCAAATGATGAAACATATAATTTAGGTAGTGAGGATGACATGGATTTAACTAATATATTTAAACTATAATGGGATCTTGACCCATTCCCAACTCAAGTATTAGAGTAGATAGAAGAAGAAATATTGCAGAATATCAATATCCTAGAGAGACAAGCCTTGAGGAAACTATGTAACTCTATCCCAGAGGGAGAATGCAACATATATCAATAATTTTTAAAGTAACATGTGGGGAGTATTAGAATAGAGGCTATTCCCAAGCTAGCACATATTAGATATTATTGGTCTCAAGAAGACATAGCAAAAGTTATGCATATCTTAAGGGATTACCAAGATGTGTTCCCTACAAAATTCACAAAGGTTAAGGGTGTGGATCCATCCATAGGTGAAATACACATTGAAATGAAGGAGTTTGAATGTCAAATTAATAAAAGATCCTACTGATCAAATCCAAACAAGAAAATCAAAGTTAAATCTAAGTTGGATCACATGTTAGAAGTTGGTATCATCTTTCCTATAGAGAAAGATAATTAGATTAGTCCCATGGTCATGTAACCTAAGAATATTGGTGATATTTGAATCTATGGAGACTATTATATCTTGAATGAGGCCTATGTTAATTATCTATTTCTTATTCCATATACAAATGAAATTTTAGAGGTGATTGTAGGACACAAAGTGTATTCTTTCAAAGATAGTTTTAGTGGATATCATTAGATCCAAATTTCAAAGGAAGATATAGCCAAGACTACTTTATTAACTAATTGGGGTTTGTTGATATACAAGGTCATGTTATAATCTTTGAATAACACACCTTTGGTTTTACCTAGAGCTGTAGTCATTACATTTAATGATTTTATCCATGACTTTTTAGAGGTCTATTTAGATGACTGGGTAGTATTTTCTTTGTTTAGAAATCATTTGTCTAAACTTAGATTGATGTTGGAGAGATGTAGAGTGTTAAAAATAGCATTTAATTTAAACAAATGTTTATTTTTACACCCTTTGGGGTTTTTTAGGTCATGTAGTTTGTAGTATGGCTATCTTGGTATATCAAGCTAAGATCATAGTAATTATGGGAATGCCACCACCTATAATCGATAGAGGTATGATTTTTTTGGGGACATACAAGATACTAAAATAATTTCATTAATGGGTATGCAGCTATATCTTCCCCTTTAGAGAAGTTATTGTGGAAAGGAACATAGTTCATATGGATAAAGGAATTCCAAGTGGTATTTATTGATTTAAAATATAGACTAGTGACTATATTGATTTTGATCTTCCTAGATTGGAATAAACCATTTCATGTACATGTAGATGCATCATAAAAAGTAATCAGAGTAGTATTAACACAACCAAGAAAGGTGGGGTTAGACCACCTTATCCATTTTTCAAGTAGGAAATTGTTTATTGTAGAGAAAATTTACACAATAAGTGAATGGGAGGCCTTAATAATGATATTCACACTTTAAAAATTATGACACTACCTATTAGACACACCATTTGAGCTATTCACCAATCACCAGGGATTGCGATACCTAGTTAATAAGCCCCTATTGGGAGGATGCATTTCATGATGGTTGATGTTATTCCAGGAATTACAATTTTAGGTCAATGTTAAGTAGGTTTGGGAGAATGTCAATCTAGATCATTTGAGTAAGCTAAAAAATGGTGAAGATCTAGAGGAGATCCCAAATTAATCTCTTAGTGCATATCTATTTTGTGTGTCTATGACTCTAGATTAATTACAGGAAATCACATAGTTCTTAGAATAAGGTACATTCCTAGAGCACTATATATAAATTGATAAGAAGCAACTCATTACCAAGGTCTTTCCATATAATATTATTGATGTATTCCTTTACTATTTAGGCAAAGATAAGGTGCTACATATACTCACACTATAACATAATCAACCTCAAATACTGGAAGAAGTTTATTAGGGGATAGTTAGAGGTCACTATATAGGAGATTATACTATGGAAAAAGTATTACAGAGTGGTTTTTGGTGGCCCTACATATTTCAAGATGCTCATTAAGTTACATAATGGTGTGATGCGTGTCAATTAATTATTAAGCCAAATCAAAGAGACAAATACCCCTACAACCTATGTTCACACAATAACCTTTTGAATAGTGGGGAATCAATTTTATTGGGCCTATAAATCCACCTAGTAAATGTAGGCATGTGAGGTATATAATAACTATGATGGACTATTTTACCAAATGGGTAAAAGCTATTGTGACAACCACTTATGGTGTAAAGGACATAGTGAAGTTCTTGTATGAAAGCATCATTACCAAATTCTATTACCCAATTAAATTAGTAATCAACATATGTACACACTTTATAAATAAAATTATAAATACCCTTATAGATGAATTCTTAATATCACACCATAAAATTATAGCTTATCATCCTTAGGTAAATGGCCAAGCTAAGGCTATGAATAAGGTACTTGTCAAAATGTTCACTAAAGTCTAAAATGTTTCCCAAGATGATTGGTAGGATTGACTTATTATAGTGATATGGGAATACCAAACACACTAAAAATGTGTGATAGGGTTCAACCAATTCCATTTGGTCTATATTTTAGAAGCAATCATGCCCATGGAGTATGTAGTACCTAGTCTACAAATCATAATCATTATGCACATGGGTGATCAATAATCTTGTCAACACATGGGTGATCAATAATCATTGATAAGAAAGATACTAGAGTTAAATCACATGTAGGAGGATAGATGAAGGTCATATTGGACACAAGAGGTGTATAAACATAGCCAAAATTCTTGGCATGATAAGAACCTATGCATGAAATAGTTTCATGTGGATCAGCCATTTTTACTTTATGAGAGTTAGTTTAGAGCCTTCCCAGGTAAGATCCACATTATATGAAAAGGACCATATATCATCCATGAGTTAATGCATCCAAGAACTATGGTCTTAAAGGATCTACAGGGAACCATTTTACCTCGAAGGGTATAAGGTAGTAAGCTTAAACCTTGCTGCTAGTAAGTTATGCATGTAGACATTGACAGTTGCTATAATATAGATTATGATGATTTTTCAGTTATGTTGTGTGGATTTGGTTTATTTTTTTATGTTGTGTTCATAGATTATAAGTGTGCCTAGTAAATTTGTAAATTGGAACAAGATAAAATATAATGGAGAGCGCCATTACTAGGGGAGTGTATTAACCAAGTAAAACATCATGCCAAAGTGGATTATATGTGTCAGAATTTAAGTCTAGGAATGCCATGAGTGGTAAGATTCTAGTTAGATAAAATATAATGGTTATTTAGGGTTGATTAATAAAAAATGAAAGGGGAGGGTTTAACATTATGGAAATAATAATCATGTATGATAGGTGAATGGAAAGGTATCCAATCATATCACTTATTCATAATATCATAAAAGTGATGATAACTTAGCAAAAATCATGTTAAATCAAAAAAATGTGATCTTATTAATTTAATGATATTAAGATCAAGATCACAAGACATTTAAATCATCATGATATGAAAGGGTACATGAAGATCTATAAGTATATTATTTGGTTAACCATGTTGCCTTTTTTTTAGCATTGAACATTGAGTCTTCAAAGCATTAGGCCTTTTATATTGAGCCTACAAGTATTAAGTATTTGATTTTTGAGCCTTAAATCATTGATATTTATATTAATAAGATGTTTTTTTATTAAAATCTTCACAAACACACATACATGATGGTTGCTTATGAACATTCTAAATTATGGAGAGGACTCACCATAACACAGTAGGTAGATATAAGGATTGGAGATAATTTATGTCAAACAAGATTTATGGACCCAAATGCATATCCATCAATTAATCTAATAGAATATTACATATTTTCCCTCGTAGGAGTTTAAGGAGAACACCCATTAGTAATCACATAAGTACATAGAATCCAC
The DNA here is from genome assembly GCA_037957365.1 of Torreya grandis. NCBI lineage: Eukaryota > Viridiplantae > Streptophyta > Pinopsida > Cupressales > Taxaceae > Torreya > Torreya grandis. The sequence continues at coordinate 2,291,411 of JARHVA010001391.1, read as the reverse complement.
AACATGGATATTGAATAGTTGAGTAGATTGCCCACATTTGGTTAATTAGGAGATATAATGGAGTTACCACTAGGTATATTTAAGCAAGGAAATATTTTTCTTTCCTCAGATATCAAAATTTATGTTAATGAAGTTTTCATGGCATGATAAACTAGACCAATGGCATGAGGAAGGCCTTTGGGTCCCTGTAACTTCAAATTCCCACCTATTCTACCTAAAAGCTAAGATGATTATACCAAATACCATTAAGGGATCCAACTAGAAGATATCCAAGACTAGCCAGTTTGCATTCTCATAGAATTCATCACTAATAGGTTCTAGAAAGTGACCAAGGCCACCATAGAAAAAACAAAAAAGTATCATTAATATCACTCATTACATGATCAAAATAAATGAATAATTTAATCAGTTGGAGTTCTTAGTTTATGAACTCATCAATAAAATTGACAAAGTCATGACCTCTATGAAGCAGACATTTTAGTACCAATTCTTGATTTTATTGTTGGTCTTTACATAGTAGAAGTCTTAAGAGGGCATAGTGTATCCTGATATTGACTATTAGCTCAATGTAACATTCAAGAACCTCATATGGATATATGAGATCACATATTTAACACATCAATGACTATTCAATACCTAATGGGATGAATTAGTAGAATTTATTGTCAATAATCCATGTATCCCTCCTAATGTGATGAAGTGTTTGGGCCAACATGTATTGGTGACCAAACTCCCTCAAGGAATGGTCATTAAAACTCATGAACTGCCTAAGGCACCAAGTGCACCTTTACCATTCTTCATTTAGATGGTCATCATGTAGACAAAGGTTAACCATAAAAATAAGCTAGCCACACAAAGATTGACTCCTTTATAAATAGTATCACCAAGTGTTCCACTCATCACTACCACAAAAGTAACAAATATATCACAAGACCTTGGTAAACATAAGGCTCTTATAGACCATAGATATCCTTCTCCACCTAGGTGCAAAATAAGGAGCTATAAGACCTATCTAGATGATCTTAATGTTCCTCATATCATAGGTTAATGCCTCTAGTCTAACATCTAGATAGATGAACAAGAGGTGTAATTCATGATGATGGTTGATGTATATTCATAATATTTTAAACTTTATCAATTACTAATGCTTTCTCTCTTGGAAGACCTCATTGAGTCTCAATCTCTCTAAGTGCACACTTTAAAGGGTACACTAGGAAAGGGGTGGGTAGACCATTAGTGTTTCACAATATTGTTGTCCCTATACTACCACTTAATATCTACACAACCATCTCCTAAAAACACTCCCCTAATATTTTCCTCCTCTTTTTCACCCTCCTATAGTCATTTTTTTCTTTAATTAGCCCTTCCCTAGCCTAAAATCCTTTCCAATAGTTTACATTACACTTTCAACCCCATTAACCATGCACTCTAATTGATAACACTTATTTAGGGTCTAGGTCAGCCCCTAACCAACCTACATCAAGACCTAAATTGAATTTGTCAATAATGATATAGAGTCGATTAGGTCGACCCTATCAGCTAAACTTTGGGAAAGGTTTAGGGTTAGATTTAGTTATATGCACACATTCATTTTGTCATTTATTAAGGAAGAGAATAAGAAGAAGAAGAATATATTGTACATATACTTATCCACCATTCTACTTGAAGAGCATAGCTTAGGGTTTCAATACTTTCTTTAGAGATACTAATCTTGTCTTGTATAGAAGTCTTTTAGATGCATAGATAGCTTGTTTAGCCTAGATTTGGCGTATCCTTGTTATCCTTACATACCACAAAAACCTATTAAAAATAACCTTGGCCAAGGGAGAGATTGAGGCTCAATGGGTTCATCTTCAAAGGTAAGTATTCCTAAATTTGTTCCTCCTTCGTAAGAGTGGACAGATTTGTATTTATACATATCTCCCATGCATTAGGATTTCTTATACATTTACGTGAGTATAGATCTTCTATGCATGTTTAATTTTTATCTTTATTACCCTAACTTTGAGCCATAAGCTTTGGTGATTACAAGATTAGACTTTTTTGTCATTATACTTAGTGAATATGAAAACATAGGATTTAGATAGGATTATTTCATAGTTTTGTTTAACTGGAGGCTTTGGTACCCTCCCTAGTGATTTTATTATGATAAAAGATCCCTTGGATTGATCTATAGAATCCATCTTGGTTATGACCCTGAATATCTAATGTATCAACAACTAGAAGTGTAAGTAAGATTTATCTACTTTGGATAGGATTGATTAATAGATTAGTTGCATTTCCCTTTGTATCTATTATAGTGAACTTGACAAGAATATAACCCTTATAGGTTTTATTTCACACCATCATTTTTTGTCATCATATTATATTTTTCTATATTTGCAAGACTATATCAAACTAGTTAGTATAGTTCTAAATTTTTGTGCACAAGTTTAACACATAGTCACTTCAAAATGAATCTATTTTGTCTATACAGTGTCTTCACCAAATATAGGTTACTATATTTATTAGTTTAGCATAATATTTTTCTTCAATTATAGATTGGAAAACATAGTCAAACTAGTCAACTATGTCTATTATTCTCTTCTATCAACATATTAGTATGTAAACATAGTCAAACCAATCAACTATGTTTGCTATTTCTTCTTTAGTATACAAGGTTTTGCAAACTTGGTCAAGCAAGTTGAATCAATTAGTATAATTTTGAAGCAACATTTGAGCATCATAGCAACCCCAAAAAATTTCTTTTCTTTCTCCCTTTATCATTTTAGTTCTTCTTTTAGTACTATTTTCACAAGTTTGTAGTCTATAAAACTATAACCCTACAGCCAACTAGGTTGACCTATTCAACATAGTTTTATATTCTATATTTGATATAAAAGACATAGTCAACCTATTTGACTATGTTTTTATATACCTTGCTTCTATAGAATAGCATAGACCCATTTGAATGTGTTATGTACTATTTGTATATAGTGTTGTCTAAACCAACTTTTTATTATTCTCAATCAAGGAATTAACATATATTCTATAGTAATTAATTTAACTTTCCTTTTCAATTATTTTCATGCTTATATTAATTCACATAGCTTAAATAGATGGTATTTCAAATCACCATTTTAGTTACACTATTTTTTTTGTACACACTACCAAATCACTTTACATTTAAAAAGCATTAAAATTTTGTCTTCCCAAGGCCTACCTACTTAGATTTCATCACCAAGGGGGAATCTGATGTTTATTGGCCAAGTATAAATACATGTTTGATGTTATATATTGTAAAATAATCTAACACCATTATCACTGTAGGATTGTGAATTTAGGGGGTAACCCCAATACCAAGCCATTACTATCACCAATACAGATTCTTTTCAGCTCAAACATCTTGAAACTAACATTAGATTGATTTCTAGTTCCTTATTTCAACCAACTTCCCTATCACATTAAAATTAAACTTTCTTATAAATTAATAACACTTAGGATAACCAACTATTTAGCATTTACTTTTTATTTGTTACTTGTTCTTTGATCATTGTGTGTGATATTGTAAAACTTTCATTGGAAAACATTGGTGAAAGGTTTATGTTATGCATTCTAATTAGGTCAACCACATTGATCCAATTGTTTGTGTGTTTGCTTTTATTTTTGCTTCAAAATGATCTTACAAAATTTCCCCCTATTTTATAACACTATCATTTTGGTTAATATAGTCTCTTATATATTGTTTAGCCTTCCTACCTATAGTACATATTCAACCTGTTCAACTCTATATGCCTATCTTCTTATTCATTTTCTTGTTCAATAGTACACTATCAACCCATATGACTATGTATTCTTTTTTAGCTTACATTTATTCTATCTTTTCTAGTACATAGTCGATCAACTCGATGGTGTCCTCTTATCTCTCTATTTTATATATAAATCTATTGACCTAGTTGACTTCATACCTATTGGATGACTCTATTCTTTATCTAGCTGACTCTATCCCTATTTTTCCTTCTTGTTTCCTAATCTCATATTCTTTCACCAAGTATCATGAATTACCCTATTAGAATCTTTTTAGACAACCTAAATCCATTTAGACACTATATGAGGTGTTCTTTTCTTCCTCTCTTTACGTCCCAAGAGAATCCTCACTCTTGGAGTACTTCTCCTCCATTATCTTTAGATTGAAACATGGTTAAAATCACTCCACAATATGATAATGGTGTATCAAATCAATTTTATACCTATCAAGACAATTTCCATATTCAAACATCTCACCACAATGTGGGGGCATTTGACACAAGTCTATCCAATAACCCCATAGGGAATCCACCAATCGACCAATTGATACCACTCATATTCTTAGATAAATAGTGAAACAAATGAACATAATGTGGACATATAACACATCCCAAATAATGTAACTACAACATCATTTGATCAATATGGCTAATCAACCTCTCATTCTTCTTCCTCAAAACAATCAAAATTTTATTCCTCTACCTCTTAGAGATGCCATGGGAAATGGTATCCCCTACACCATCATGAACAATAAGATGCTTCAACACATATAAAACAAGCCTTTAGCCCCTTTCATTATTAATATTAATATTGGTAACATATCTCCAATTATTAAATATGATGGGACTAAAGACCCTACATCCTTCCTTAACGTATTTGGCAATCTTTATAAGGAATGGATCCAAACTAATAATTTTACCACAACTAAACTATTAGTTAAAAATTTCATCAGTGATGTATTCGAATGGTATAATCAACTTCCCTAACATTCCATATGGAAACTAGATGATTTAGTCAATCCTTTAGTTAAAAAATTTCAACACAATGACCTTCCTGAGAATTTCCCTAGCCATTTCATCAATGCTAATCAATCTCCCACCGAATCAACTTCTGATTTTAACAAATAATGGAAATATTTGCATCACAAATACAATCATAACATGACTAATTATAATTTTTTAAAACTCTTTATAACCACATTAACTCCTTCACTTTAGTATAAGGTTTGAACTTTTTCTCCTCAAATACTAAATGAAGATATTGACCAAGCTAAGCATCAAGACTTATTAATGCAGTAGTTTGAACCTAACACCACAATCATTAAAGGATCTTTTCAAAATTCAACTAATTCCATATTCGGTAATATTATTCAATCCAAACTAGGAGTTTTCAAAGCCGATAATCCCCAATCCTCTCATACACCATTAACTATGTAGCAAATGAAATAATTTTTAGTGCCCTCTAAACCATTCACTTATCTTAATAATCCTCCCAAATTGTATGATCCTAATCATTTTTTTTGGTTCCATAAGAATGTCGATCACTCCTACAAAACATGTAGAGGGCTTACCAAATTTGTTGTCTCCTATATTCTTGGTTATTTATTCAATCATGAAGCCATGATTCAAATTCATCATCAAGATTATAATAATTTTTCTCAAAAATGACAAGCTCCCAAAGATTATTATTTTAATAACCAAAAAATGTTTTACACATATAACACTCAATAACCAACAAGGATATTTGTGTAATTGACACTTAATATGATCAATATTACAACAATTCTCAATATTAAATATGGCTAAGGTCAATTATCATCATAAACCAACTCACAAAGATCCTATCACCAAACCTAAGAAACCATATTTAGAAGAGCAACTCCTCAAAGATGATATAAATACTCACTTAGTTTTAGAAACCAATGAGCAACCATCTCCTCCTTTTAAACCCCCAACCACTTCTCTTCCTCCTAAAACTATTTTACCTTCTAAGCCTCATGTTGATTCTTCTTCTAAAACCCATTAAAACATTTTAAAAGAACTAAACTCCCTTCCTTACAAAATTCCTCTTATGGAGTTAGTACATACATCTCCTTATCATCATAAATTCCTCATGCAACATCTTCAATAAATTGAAGAGCCATCTTCTTTATATGATGAACCACCTTCTCATGAGCCTCAACCAATCAAAGTGCATACCATTAAATCCATTTGTCCTTTGAAACCCTCCATAGATTTCCTTAAATAAGGCATGATCAACGATGAGATCTTCTTTCAAGTTGATGTTCCACCCCTATTAATTGAAATATACATTAATTCCACCCTCATTTGTAAAGTATTAGTAGATAAAGGGTTTGGTATTAATGTGACATCTTTGTGGCTCATCCAAATACTTGGATATAATAAAGATAATCTTAAATAAACTCACATGACATGTCATGGATCTAACAAAACTAATCAAAATACACTTGGTTGTATTTTTCTCCCTCTTACAATTGGACCCAAGAGTATATGAACTAAGCTCATGGTCCTTGATTTACCCTTATCTTAAAACATACTCCTAGGATGCCCATGGACTCATATAATGAGGGATATCACCTATTCAGGTAGCCGATGTATCAAGTTCCTTCATAACATAAAAAAAATTAAACATGAGGCCTATCCTAACCCTTAGATTTTTAGCTTCCAAATCCCAAATATAAATATTTTATTCCCACTATTTTTAAGATTAATAGTTCTCTTTTATCCAAACTCATCAACATGAATCTGGATTTACATGTCACTCTTGTTGATTTTGATGATGATGAGCCTAATGACTTGTAAAATACCTAAAGCACTACCAAGATACCTCCTTACATATTAGAGTGGATCCATCCATGTATATTACCTCATGATCATCATGCTATCCCTCTCATTTATTATATCACTGATTTCCCACTCCATGTAATGCTCAAGAAGCATTTTACACTAAATATGACTTCACATGCAATGATTATGGAGTTTATAAACTATTATAAGATCTTTTAATGATGTTTCCATGTCAAATAATTTATTTAGACATCTCCCCTTCCAAATTTCCTCTTAAATCATAAGCATGTATAATTTATCTAACTTATGATGACAACTACATCATGGCCCAACTCAATCACAAGAATTGGATGTTCAACATTATCAAAAAACTCTAGCTGAAATAAATGATTTCAATCATGATGTTCATACCTTTCCACAAATTTTGAGTTAACACCTAAAGTTCATGTACCTTCTACTTACTTTTCACTTATTGATACTCCTTAGGTGGTAGAATAAATCTCACCCTCTGGACCTTAGAAAATTATAGCCTCTTCTATTCCTCCTATTGAACTAGTTATTCTCTCTAATCCTCTCCCCATAAATAATGATAATAATAAACCAATCAAGTCAAATAAATCTTCTCTTCTTATTCCACCTACTCCTAAGATTACACTAGATTCCAAGGCCACATATGTATGCCAATTACATTCTTAATATGACCACCATGGTAATAAAATTATTGATCTCAAATTAGATGTGGAGTATTATTATCCTCTTCCCACTTTTCTTAGTGATGAAGCCATTCTTGAATTACTTCATTCTTGAGAACCTCAACTCCCTCAATAACATCATAATTGGGAATTTCAAGCAAAAATCCCCACATTTTAACAACTTCATCTCTACTATTGATCTTAAAATAAAACCCATTTCCTCTCTACCTAATGTGCCATATCATTTCCAATATGGAAATGATATGCTTATCAAGGAAACTACATGAATCAAATATGGCACCCCATTATGCTCTTGACCAATCATAGCCTCTAGAGAACTTACACCAATTGAACATGATAACTTTAGTTTATTGTTTGATAAATATTGTGATATTTTCACTTGGTCTTATGAAGACATGCTTGGTATTGATCCTAGCATCTTGGTGGATAACATCATCACCTATCCTAACAACAAACCCATACCAACAAAAATAACATAAATTTTCACCTGAAAGTTTCCAATTTATAACATAAATAAATCATTAAACTTCTTAATGATAAATTTATCAAACTTGTGGACTATTCAGAATGGGTCTCAAACATTGTCCCTATTTAGAAAAAAGTCACCATGGTCATTTGCATTTGCATCAATTTTAGTAACCTCAATCTTGCTTGTCCTAAGGATAACTGCCCTTTACCTTCCATATATGCCATCATCAATTCCACTAATGGCTATGACATTTTATCCCTTATGGATGGTTTTTTTGGTTATAATCAAATTCACATTGCCCCCAAAAATAATATAAGACATTTTTCACGATTTAATGGGGAACCTATTATTATGTTAAAATGCCCTTAAGCCTCAAAAATGTTAGAGATACCTATCAGTGGGATATGACCCACATTTTCCATAACCTTAGCCATAATATTATGGAAACCTATATGGATGACCTCATCACCAAGTCTAAAATCCATAAAACTCATATTTATGATCTTGATATCATCTTTGATTGCCTCATCAAATATAAAGTTAAACTAAACCCCTAAAAATATGTCTTTGGCATCACATCTATAAAATTATTAGGGTTCTTAGACTCTCTTTGTGGTATTGATGTTGATACAACCAAAATCAATGATATTATCAATGTGCATGTCCCTCATTCCATTTAAGATATTTGCACTTACCTTGGTAAGCTTGGGGAAATAAGATGATATATCCCCCAAATGGCTTACCACATCTATTATGTTAACTCTCTTCTAAAGAAAGGTAATGCTCTTGAATGGGTAGATCCTTGTCTAAAAGCATTTGACAATATAAAATAATATTTACTTCATCCACCCACCCTTTATCCACCTTCTAATGATCATCCTTTAATCTGATATACTTTTATCACACCTGTATCAGTTGGGGAAGTGTTTGATCAGCAAGATGATATCAAAAGAGAATATTCCATCTATTATATTAGTGGAGGCCTCATTGAATATTAAAAAAAAATTATATGAAAGTGGAACATGATTACCTTATAATATATTTCACAGCTAAAATTTTTGTCATTATATACTTTATCAAATAACTTACGTTATCATTCATTATAATCCACTCCATCACTTCTCCAAATTCTTTATTCTTAGAAACAGAATCAGAAATTAGATGGTCCTCCTAATGGAATTTGATCTCCACATTATTACACAAAAATATTTCAAAGAATAAAACATTATTGATCAACTCACAGCAACTCCCATCCCTAATACTGACCACCTTTAATATAGTCTCCTCAATGACACTATCCTCTATATTTAATGTCTTAATGAAGCTATATCTTTAAAGATTACTTACAGAATTTCACCATTGATCTTGAAGCAAGTAACTTATAAGACTCCTCTATCCTTCTCACTACTACTAAATCTAAAGTATTCATTAAAGAATTACCTGTAATAAATGTCAATATACATGTAGATACTTAGACCCTTCATTCAAATGGTGTAAAATGCCTTCAAGGAGTTGGGTTAGGTTTTATCCTCACTATCCCTCTTGGTAAAATTATTCCTTTGGCATTTATCCTTACATTTGATGTCACTAACAACATGGCACAATATGAAGCCTTATTCCTAGGCATGAGAGTGGTACTTGACTTAGACATTACATATCTACACTCTTTGGGTGACTCGCATCGCATTTTCTAATAGGTTAATTGTGATAATCAATGAAAAAGAAAAAACCTCATTCCTTATCATCAAATATCCACTACCCTTTCCAAATAATTCATTTCTTTTCCCATTGAACCCATCCCTCAAGATCAAAACTCTATTATTGAATTAAACATCTCTTTTTAACCTGCACCAAATTATTATTGATTTTACCTTTATTATTCAACTAATAAAGTACCCATATTCTATTAAACTACAAGATTCACTTATCTTCCATACTGAGGTTGTCACCATTGGACAAAGCCCATAGTATAAATACATCATTTATTTCCTTGAGTAACAAACTTATCTTCCAAACATAGATTCTCATAAAAAGACTCAAATTCATAAAAAATCATTCAAATATGTATTTTAATATAATATCCTTTATTATCACAATGTTGAAGCTGCCCTGCTCTATTTTTTATCAACTAAGAGGTTCCTCCTCTTCTTGAACAAGCATATGGGGGAATTTGTAGTGGTCACTGTAGCGGTCATGCTATAGCACATAAATGCTTACATATGGGTTAATTTTTTCCTACTTTTAAAAAATATGCCATCAACCATTCTCCCCCATCAAGATTCAAAATATGGAATCTCCCTAGCCATTTTCAATGTGGGGATTAGATTTCATAGGCAAACTACCTAGATCATAGGATGGGCATGTCTTTATTATCATGGATATTGATTATTTTACCAAATAGATTAAAGCCATGCCTCTTGTCAATGTCACTAGAACCACCATTTATAAATTCATTATAAACAAAATCATTTATCTATTTATCATTCCTCATACTATCATTTCTAATAAAGGTGATAATTTTAAAATAAAAAATGTCAAATAAATTTGTGCTAAATTCAAAATCAATCATAAATTTCCCATGCCTTACCATCCCCAATGAAATGACTAAGCCGAGGCCACTAATAAAATTCTACAAAAGACAATCTATGAAACCCACATGGATTGGCATCTTCATCTATATCCTAATCTTTGGGCTTATCACACTAGCATATGTATTGTCATTGGGTCAAAGCCATTATCTCTAGTCTATGGTTTCAAATTAGTTATCCCTTTAGAATTTGAGTTTCCCTCTCTTTGTATTTATCTTCATTGTATCATACCTAATGAAGAATAATTTTAATCTCACCTTCATGCTCTTTATCTTCTTGATAAATACTACCTTTTAGATCTACAACACAACTACTAATACAGGGCTCACATTTCCATAATAAAAGAATCAAAGTTCACACTTTTGATGTTAGAGACATTGTCCTTAAATTATATTACACACATGACAAAGAAGGAAAATATGCACAAAAATGGTTGGGCCCTTATTTTGTTAAAGACATCCTTGGTCCTATCAACTATCACCTTCCAACTAATGAAGGACACTTTTTTAAAAAGCCCACCAATGAAAATATTTTAAGTATTTTACTTATCTCTTTTCCTTATTATCATGATTTCTATCTACTATCCTTCTAACACTTTTTGTATGATATCCACATAGGTCTTACCCTTTGCAACAATTTTTCTTTCCACAAACCTTAGCTCCTTTTCTTTGGTCCTTTGGTTTCCCTTTTCTCATGATTTGCATTGTAAAATCATGGATAGGACCCATTATTCCTCATGACTTCCTTTTACTTTGTTTTCACTTATTTCTTTACAATGATTTTTTCACCCCTTGGGTTTTCTTTCATGAGTTTTAGTGTAAGACCATGGATAGGACCAAGCCTTCCTCATAAATACCATCTTTCTCATTTATTTTCCACATGTTTTGTGCACCCTCTTTGGTTTCTCTTTTATGAGTTACATTTTAAGCCCATGGATAGGACCAGGCCTTCCTCATAAAATCACCATCTTCAATTCAATATTCCTTTTTTTAGAATGTGTTTGCAATGGCTATAAGTTTATGTTTTCTTGTTCTCAAATTTAGCATTTACTTCTTTTGTAAATAAAATATGCATAAAAATAAAGTATTAGCATGTTTTCCTACATTATCTCATTATTTTGATAAAGAATCACACTTCACTTTCATTATATCCCTTTCTCACCCTTTGTCACATTTTTTGTGATTTGAAGTAACTCGAATTATTTCATGTTCATTCTTCTTGATTTCCTTTCCTTTCATTCCACTCTATATAAACCAAGGTCAAAGTCAAGATAACACTTTTATTTCACCTAAAATAACAAGACTCTTAAACACCATGCTCTTTAAGTTATCCTCCTTATCAACTAAGTCTGAAGTCTTCAAATAATAGCCATGTTTAACACCCATGTTTGGCTATCTAAATTTGTATGGAGGAGGAATAGAAAAGCCATAAAAATAGTAAAAATCCAAATAATTTGAAATAAAAGGTAATGATACAAAAGGAAACATACAAAGTTAAAAGTCAAAATCACACCAAAATATGTGATTAAAATCACATGTCATATTTATAATCAAATATCAAACTCCATAATTGACCTCATGATAGATCCTAAGCCCATTGAGGTGTAGTAGGCCAGTAGATTAGACTAGGAGAATTAAAAAAAAACTCTATGGTGCTACCTAATTTCTCATGTAGGCACCCAATCTTCATATTAGATTTATGACTCTATATGGGGTGTTGAGGAATGGGGAACATGTTGTGAGAAGGTAGGTCCGTTTTAATTTTCATGCATATAGCCTTCATAGGATGATATTCACACTTCATTTATGGACCTATGATTTGTGTGGCTAGGAGAATTTATTTAAATTCATCAATGTCAAAAGTCATCTTATTTTGAAAAACCTAATTTGAGTGTCTTGACTTTGATAAAGAGTTTCTCTACATTTATTTTTCCTTCATTTTCCCCTCCACCCATTTCATTTCCCCCCTTGATAGGCAAGTGTGATTCTAAATCTATTTTCCCATTTCTTCTATATTACCTATTATTCATATTTTAAAAACATGATATCACTACTTTGTTTCAATTTATCTATCTTTAGAACAAAACAATATGCTTGAGCAACTATGGATTATTTTTCTTTACACCATTGCTTTACATCTTTAGAACTGCTTTGCTTTATTGTACCATTTTTCATTATTATAATTATTTTTTTTAGACACCTGAGTTCATTTCTACTTTCATGTAATTTTTCCATTATTAAGTGACGTTAGATTGTTACTTCTCACTCACTAATGTTATTTTCCCCTTTCATGCACTTTTCCATTGATGATTGAGTAAGGATTGTTACTGCTTACTCATTAATGTTGTTTTATAATTTGATTGTCCATATTTTTCTAGGTAAGGATTGTTAATACTTTAATATTGATGTTTTATTACCATTTTTGACATGTATCCTTGGTTTGAATTGGTGAGTTTACCTTTCTTACTTGAGGTTTACATGTTTGTTTTTTTAGTCTTTAGTAGCCTTAGATTTTTGGTTACCCAATTTACTCTAAATTTTGACTTGGTATTTTGGTCCTAACTTACAATTTGTCACCCTATCTTACCAAATTTCCAAGTACATCTTGTCTACACCACATTAGTTATCTTAGCTTTCCTGTATTTGTTTATTTTTTCTCTTTAGTTTTACATCTTTAGGTTTGTCAAAAGTAGTCTCTGTGCCCTCCATGGTCAAAACTAAAAACATAACAGACAATCATCTAGTAATAAAATTAAGTCAAGTTACACATACATTACTTTTATTTTTAGTTATTTCCATTCTAGTCATTTACTTTTAACTATTTTATGCTTTAAAATACTACAATTTATCTAGCTTTAGCATTATGTGTTTCTATGTTCTTTTTCCAAAGTACCATCTTATGTTTTACCTACATGACACATGATGATATTCAAGTGGGTCATATGTATACATAATATTTTCAAACTTTATCAATTACTAATGCTTTATCTCTTGTAGGAACCTGTTGAGTTTTGATATCTCTGAGTACACACTTTAATGGGCATACTAGGAAAGGGGTGGGTATACCATTGGTGCTTTATAGGATTATTGTCCCTATACTACCACTTTATATCTACACAACCATCTCTTAAAAACACTCCCCTAATATTTACTTTTTTTTTCACCCTCCTCTAGTAATTTTTTACTTTCATTAGCCTTTTCCTAGCCTAAAACCCTTTCCAGCAATTAGCGTTACACTGTCAACCCCATCAACCCTATAATCTAATTGATAAAAATTATTTAGGGTTTATATTGGCCCTTGGATGACCTAAACCAAGACCTGATATAATTTTTTCAATAAAGATATAGATTTGATTGGGCTGACCCTATCAACTAAACTTTTGAAAAGGTTTAAGGTTAGATTTAGCTATATATGCACATCTATTTCATCATTTATTAAGGGAGATAAGAAGAATTAGAATATATTATGCATCTACTTTCAACCGTTCTACTTGAGGAGCATAGCTTAGGATTTTAATACTTTCTTTAGATATATGAATCTTGTCTTATGGAGAATTCTTATTGATGCATAGATAGGTTGTATAGCCTAGAGATGACTTATCCTTGTTATCCTTATATACCATAACAACTTCTTTCAAATAACCTTAGACAAGGGATAGATTAAGGCTTGGTGGGTTCATATTCAAAGATAATTATTCCTAAGTTTGTTCCTCCTTGTTAAGAGTAGATATATTTGCATTTTTATTTCTCTCCCATGCATTAGGATTTCTTATACATTTATGTGAGTATAAATATTTTATGCATGTTTACTTTTTATGTTTATTATCCCCACTTTATGCCACAATATTTGGTGAGCACTATATTAAACTTTGATTTTATCATTATACTTAGTGAATATGAAAACATGGGATTTAACTAGGGTTATTACTTAGTTTTTCTTGACTAGAAGCTTTGGAACCCTCACTAGTGATTTTATTATGATAAGATATCCCTTGGATTTATTTAAAAAATCCATATCGGTCATGACCCTAAATATCTAATGTATCAACAATTAGAAGTGTAAGTAGGATTTATCTTCTCTGAGCTAGGATCAATTATAGATCAATTGCATTTTCCCTTTGCATATAGCTGACATGGATGGAGATTTATATGAGAAGGAAGAGGAGAAGGAGTGTTTCTTCTAAAAAGTAATGTGCATGGTCTAGATATAGAATAGGGTAACACAACATCTATGGGTGGAATTACCTCCTTGTCCCACTTCGATTACTATGCACATAGTTGGTGAAGAGGCCAAACTCTAGAAAATTTAAGAGGTGATTTATATAAGAGGATTTGGTAGTTCCTCACAACCACACCCCGTTGATCCTCTCCCTAAAAGTCCTTTAGGTGCCCTTACATGAAATAATTAGACATTATGATGTTATAAACTAATTTTCAAAGAATAATAATAAGTAATAACTCCAACATCTACATAAGACTAAGTACTTGTACCAACTTCAAAGGACACTCCACTCATGCATGCAAAAATGTCACAAAGGTTGGAATAGATACTCCTTCCCTTTGGATAGAATAAATACCATATTAATAATACCACCATGTAGGCATCAATTATTTATTCTTCCTCATCATAGTTTTATGATAACTTCACCAACATTGAGGAGGTGGCTTTAGATGCATAGTTACAGGAGGAACAACAAGTTGCATGTGAAGAGGTGATAAGAGTAGATCAAATATATTATTTCTAGGAAAATAAACATCATGATAAATTAGAGGCTAAGTTAAAGTTTGAATGGGCCTAAGAATCTCAACACTTATAAAAAGTGCAAGTGTAAGAAGAAGATGAACATAAACAAAAATCCCAAGCAATACAAGTGAAAATTGTTCACAAGTAGACATAAGTAGAAGAAGTTAAAATTAAGGATCATTGTAAGGGGAGGATATAGAAAAATAAGTGGTAGAAGAGAAATAAACTTAGGAAAAGTTGAATAAAGAAGAAGTAGCTCATGAGGCAACTAGGAATCAGAAAAAGGTTGAGGAAATAGAAGCTAAATTTATGTAATAGGCTAAGGTTATATAGGACATAATGGAAGTTGAGGCCAATCAAGAAGAGAAGGAATCATAAGTAAAGGTTTCCAAGCAAATATCACATGATTTGAAATCTATCATAGATAAGGTGATGGTCAAACAAGATAAAGTTACTATAGAAACACTACAGGACATGAAAGTTGTGGAGACCCCAAGGACCAAGGGGAAACTATAGGCACTCAAGTAGAGGATATACTAATAGAACTTTAGAGTCTCACAAATTTTAATGTCCCCACAATATCCACTAGGTAGACCATTTTCTCTATCCCCTTTGATCTATTATAGTTCATCTTGTCAAGCACCTTGATGACCACATTGGTTATGGATCCACATACAACCGAAGCATATTTGGATGTTTCATAAATCACTTTAGCCAAATAGGTTAAAGGAGTGTATTTATTTCAAAAGGTTATTACATAGACATCAGTCTCTTTGGAGAAGAGGGTCATAAAACTAGGCCAAGACAATGCTAAACTTTGGTGTCAGATAAGCAATGTTAACACTCTCATTGAGGATTCATGCCCTTCACTTTACAATCAAGTCGTCATCACCAACCTCCTCTCTGCTCCTTAGAAACTTCCATTGTTGATTTCATAGCTCACCAAGGATTATCACGCCATCTAACATTTATCCAATCTCACACTATAGGGTCAATCCATTAAAGCTAAAACCAGATTTCTTTATGAACTTATTATAGCATACTAGTTAGATATTATAGTTGTGCTTGTTAAAGCCATATGATTGGCTCAAAAAATGCTAGACTGGAAGTAGAATTTGGACATGGTCTAGAGTAGTTCACAACTTAACTTCACCACTACTAATTTGAGGGAAACCTTACACAACAAATCTACAACTTCCTTAGGTATGGATGTAGCATTATAGGACTTCATTTCAAGATTGAGATTCTATCATGCAACAGCTACAAACTTGGCATAACCAAATGTTTTAAAACACTTTTTTATGGGTTAAATCATAATTAAATGTTAAAAAACTTTCACATCTCTATGTATATATCACTTCCAATATGGATACTACTCAATTTGCTTTGTCTACTAAAGAGGATAACAACATTTAGTAACTTTTGTATTCTCAAGCTCCTCTACACAAATTACTATACAGCACATAAGAATTCTTGCTTACCTAACAGTCTTATAAGATTGATTTGGCTAACCTAAATATTACTCTAAAATCCTTGGTTGATGTACCCTAGTTTATTTCACCTAGTCAATTATAAAAAAAATTAAATAGTAGAAGACTACCATAATAAGTTCATCATAGAGCACACTATCGACATTGTAGAAACTTTCCAACTCTGCAACATAGCAGATGCCTCTACCATTTAGCTAGTTTCAACATAGGTGGGAAATTTTGAAATTTGTCTACTTAATTTTGCTATAGGATGGATCACATTACATCACAAATCCAAGTTTGTATAAAACCCAAAAGGGTGCCCCCTAGTTTTAATAGCCTATTAAAAACCCATAAGGGTGGTAGTTTGGCTTACTACTTAGTTGAAAACCCATGAGGGTGGGCTAAGTAGTGTACAATAGGGTGAAAATTTGTAAATGGCACCTTATGACAACTATGATTCCTATGAATTTAACCTATTTTTTATGTATCCATGACATCTATGATGTTGTCTCAGGATGAGACAATAGTTGATGTCTAGGAAATTTTTAGTGGGTGAATGTGAGAACAAAATCACTTCATCAAATGTAATTACCACATGGATAGAATTGCAATTAATTTATATTTCTTAGTCATTCTAAGTTTTTCCATGATTAGTCTATTTTGGTATATATGGTGTTACAAAGAAATAGAATATGATGTGGCACATGTGTGTGTTAAAGATGGATTTAGAGGTTAGAATGATAATAACTTTCAGGCTATATATTTATTTAGAATGTAATAGAATGGGTTAAAATTTTGCATAATTATTTTAGTGTATTTATTAGTCCCTTGATTGTCTTAAAAGGATTATAATAGAGCTTTACGCTCAAACTATATTCATATATGTATGAGTAGTGTTCCAATTATTATGAATAATTATGATGGAGATTCAATAGAATATCTAATATGATTTCCTTGTGTTTTATCCTGCATTTTATGGAATTCTAGCACAAGAGTATATTTCATGTGTAATCCTTTTGTTAAGAGTTTTGTTAGTATTTACTAAATGTGATTGTTGCACAAGTGCATTCTCCTTAGTAAAATATATGTGATCTCAATTTAGATGTTGAAAACATGTATATATATATATATATATATATATATATATATATATATATTCTAGTAAGTTATTCCTTAGATCATAGGGTTATCCCTATAATTAGCATGTTCTAGTGAAACCCAAGAACTGTTGCTAATAGTCTATGTTTATGGCTCATAATCATGTGATGTCTCCTACTAGGTTCCACCTGAGAGGCCTCCCCTCCTCTTATTTATCAGCTCAAATAATCCCAACTTTTCATGCCTACTAAAATATTACTCAAAGTCTTCACCTGAGACTCTACCAATGTATCCATCCCTTATAATCACATGATGTCTCCCCTTAGAACAACTAGCACCGTAGATGTATAATAGGTTGGGTAAAATATGTTTATGTCAAAAAAATCTCCTATTATCATGTTGAGGTTTCAAATGTGGCTTCACAACCATCAATTCAAAGTCTAAGTTTCTTAGTTTACTCATTATCTAAGGTGGTTATGTAACTACTACAAGTTGTGACAGATAAGTAAACATCCCTAAAAGGCATAGATTTTATGTAAACACCATGGTATAAATGTAACTACTAATATTCAAAGACCAATGGTTTCATCTTGTACTTTTGGTTTCATTCACCTACTACATTTAGCCCAAAAACCCTCCCAAACACCCTAAAATCAACAAAATCCTAGTCCACCCAACACTACAATCCCATTTATGTGATTTAATTCAAAAATTAATAGATCTAAACATGTTTTTACTCAAATTTGTGTAATTGGGACAAAAATGTAAAAAAAATAAACTAACCTATCTGCCCCATTCTTGATGTTGTTGATACATTCTCAATCTCTTGATCATACTCTTTGATTTGGAAACTTTATGGATCAATTCCATCATTATGAATTTAGAGCTCCAAAATCTCAAAACTCAATTTGCATAAGAGAAATCTATTTTTGGAAAGTTTTCAAATATGTAATTCATTTAACTAGTCGTTATATTTTTAAAACTTACTATTTTTAATAATTTTATTTTAATTTTTTTTCTTGTATGTCAGGTATATTTTTCATCTTACAACCCATAACATTTCAAATATTAACAATTTTTAGCATTTTATTTCCTATAGCACTATTATAAGGCATGTTATCATTTTTTTATTTTACAAATTGATGACATTTCAGTCATGAACTTAGTCCCTGACAAGATAGATAAGGTAGTATTCTCACCTCCACGAACATAGTAAATAAATGTTTCAATGATTTTCTCTTCGTTAATGTTGCACTTGATTCTCATTTTTTTCTTGTATGCTAAGAGGGTGTGTCAGTTAGCTTTGGTATACCACATAGGTAACTAATGTATGTTTTATAACCATTATTTTCCTCTTTATGTGTCATTGATTGGGAAAACACCCTTGAAAATTCATGATGAGGTGTTTCCTTGAGGGAGAAATATGTACACATCCAAAAACTAGACGGTGCAACATATTCAAAAAAATCTAATGATGATGCAAAAACCTCTGCCTATGATGTTTTCTTGGTCATTTTTTTATACCCTTTTTGAATTCGTTTTTATTGTCAAATTTCTATTCATTTTATTTATTTACTTTAAATTTTGGCTTTACTTCTTGTGTGATGAAACTATCAAATCCTATAATGCAACCACTATACTTCATGATGACACCCCCACTTTTTTGATGTTCACATCATGATGGGTTCATAAACTAAAAGACAAGTTAATTATATAAGTAATTGTTCCATAACATTTCATGATGGTTTTGATCTTGATAGCATGAGTTCTATCTTTGACCACAATGGTCTCTTCTCTGCCACTTGCACAAAGGGGTAGTTTCATCACCATTTGTGTGTTTTTAAAATGAGACCTCACTTTTCACATGTTTTACATGCTTTTGGTCATGTTTATTGCTTATTTTAGCCTGTGTTTACTTTAAAGATAGCCAAACTTATCTCTAACTTTATTTTCATCAAATATTATCTCTCTTATCCCTTCTAAAATTGGTTCAAGCTCTAATTAAATTATCACATGTAGCCTCTTTCTTAACTTACAAGTATATCTTCTTCCTTACATTTATGGATCCAAGATTTGTATTAGATATTGAATATTTTGAGTCTCAAAAATACCTAGCATGTCTAATTTGAGTTTTGGAGTATTATTTTCTTTAATTTTTTATCAACTTCATGTTGTTCTAGGTAATCTTGGAGAGAAGAATCCATGAATTGGCAACCTTTTTTTTGGATTTGTGGATTATTCAATCCATTCTTTAGCTATTATTTATTTAATAGTGTTTCCCTCTTGATTTATTTTATTTCCATCCTCTTATTTTATATTTATAAGGGTCATTATTGAGCAAACAAGGAGCTAGCATACCTAGGGATAGTATACTCACTACAACAATCTTTGGATTCACTTAGTCATCACCATTGACCAAGTTGGGGGTTTTCACTTTCAAATTTTATTTATCTATTATATTATATTATATTATATATATATATATATATATATATATATATGTGTGTGTGTGTGTGTGTATATATATATATATATGTATATGTATATATATATATATATATATATATATATATATATATGTATATATATATATATGTATATGTATATATATATATATATATATATATATATATATCTTTAATATGTTAAAATTCATATTTATAAAATATAAAATAAATTGAAAATAAACTCTTCTCTCTTTATTTTGTACCAAAAAAAGTAGTTTAGATCTTTTAGTTTTACTTACACATAGAAAAATTGAAAAGCATGTAGTTTTATTTAAGACCTAGGGTATATTAATTGAATTAATTAGTTATCTATATAAACTTAAAAACAATCTACTTTAAATTTTATAAAATCTTATGTTGATAAGCATACACTCACACACACATACCAAAACCTAAAAAACTAGATAAATATAAACTTGCATGTTAGATCTAGCTTCTTTCTTTCAATTTCAATTTTTTATTTATATATTACAAACATTTCATTTTTATAAAGTAGTATAATTTTATTTTATTTACAAAAACCCAATCAAAATTAGCATGAGTATAAAAATAATTCAAAACAAGCCTTATCAAGACAAGTACAAGCTAAAACCTTGCTTTACACCTTCTCAAACAACAAGTACCATCTTTACCACAAATTAAAAACAAGATATCAAGTTTTTAAATTTTAAATAAACCTTGATTTACCATTGGATGACACTTATTGAGTGCCCCTATCTCCATATATCAAGTTTTTCCCAAAAGTTCCAACTCTCATTCTAGTACGTAACTTTCACTTTAGTAACTTCCAAATCTAAATCTTCCATTCTCCTTTCCTTTATCCTCAGGTCTAGTTTTGTCTTATCTCATTAGGCTACCCATGTAATCATATTTTCATTATTTATCTTTTCCATACCTTGAGAGGTCAAGTGCACAATGTTGGTGTGTCACTTTTTGTGTGTGTTATACTGAAGCAAGCAAGGAAGTTATTTAGATTTAAAGGTTAATTTTCATTATTTGGTTTGTTCAAAATAGTGTAAGGATAAATTATGAATCTCAAAGTGTAAATCTCAAAGTGTAATTATTATATCAAGGAACCTTAAGTATCACTCCAAATCAAAAAAATTGATGTACAACACCATTTTGTAATGGAAATGGTCGAGGATAAGATTATATTATTATAAAATGTGGATACAAGTGAGAACATTGTTAATTCACTAAAAAAGGTTATGTGTAATGATAAATTTTATTTTTATATAAAATCAATGGGCATAGCTACACTTAGATGTTTAAAGTATGGCTATATGCCCCCTACAAAAATTATTCAACAAGTGGGAGATTGTTAGAAATTTGTTGTATATTTTTTATGATTTACACTTTGCTAGATGGTTGGAAATGTGTTGTATATTTTCAAGACCATATTTGCATGTATTTGGGTGTTTTGTCCCATGTTTTACAAACCCATGGTTTTGGTACCTAGGTATTTAAAAACCATTTTGACAATTACCTATTTATATTCCTATATATACTCACACATACAGTAGGTGAAAATCAAAACTGGAAAGTAAATTATTATATTGAAAATGGTATAGTTAATATAATAAATAAGTAATTATTATGTTGAGTTTTTCACCCAAAAGTGTTTTCCCAAGTGAAATCATGTGTACTATGTAATATTGTATGTATGTCATTTCTATTATTTTTTTAGCTTAAGGATTCTATTAGTATTGGTTATCTCATTTTATTTTATAAAGTATACTTTTTTATCTTCATTTGGTATCAAAGCTAGGTCTTAACTTTGTGTGAGGAGTTAGGGTTTATTTAACTTGTGATAAACTATTATTTGAGTGGGAGATACATCTTGGATAATTTTTTCAAGTAAAAGAGAATAAAATGAAGTATAAGGGTATGAATTTAAAAATTAAATTATCAACATTTTTAGTTGTGGAAGCTCAGATGGAAGATATTTTTGTGGATAAAAATCAATGGGTTATTGTATCAGGAGTGTAACTTGTGGAGTATGAATTTAGAATATTGGAAAAATATTGATATAAAGACAAATAGTTCAATCAAATTTTATATGCTTGATTTGATTTTTTGAATGTCTCAATTGATAAAAGTAAATAATTACAAGTGAATTTGGGGACTTTGTATCAGACAAAGTCTCTAGTGAATAAATTATTTCTCTAAAATAATTTGTATTCATTGATAATGAACCATGATGACTCTATAAATGAACATATTCATTATTTTGATATTATGTTAAGTTGGTTAATTTCTATTAAAATTAAAATGGATAAATAATAAAAGTTTATTTATTGTCTATCTAACTCTTGAGATAATTTAATTATGCCAATAACTACTACTGCATCGACATTAAAAATTGAGGATATAGTGAGAGCCTTATTATCATAATAAATGAGGGAAAACAATATTGAGGATTGCCAAACAAAGGATCCCTTGTTTTTAAGATAACATTCCCAAGAAATAACTAAAATAAATACAGGATGATCAAAGTATAGAGGTAAATCTAAGACTAAAACAAAAGATAATATAAAATGCTAGATTTGTGGTGAAATGTAGCATTTTAAGAAAGATTACGAATCTAAAAAGCTTTAAAAAGGTAATTCATCTAATAATTATTTATCTACATAAGCAAATTCATCTATTTAATACTTGGGGATTTATTTTTGGTAACTTCAAGCTCACATGCATGTGATGGTGCATGGTTGATTAACTAGGGTGCCTCTTTTCATATGACCCCTCACTAAGAGTGGTTCTATGAATATGTAAATATCAATGAAGGTAATGAATTATTAGGATAAAATTTAACCTATGATATTATAGATTGAGGGATATTCAATTTCAGGTTTAAATATGGAAGGCTTAAAATCCTCCCTGGTGTTATGTGCATTCTAGGTTTGCCTAAAAACCTAATGTCTATAAGCAAGATGAATGTTGTGAGAGTGAAGGCAGTATTTGATAAATAAATTTATAATATGGATCATGGATCAATATTACTTGAAAGAGGGTTTCATATAAGAATTTTTTTCAAGTTTGAGGCAAGTATTATAAGTGATGAATGTACTAGCTTTGTGTTTCCTGAGGTGAACAATATTTCAGATTGGACTCCTACAACTCTTGTAGAGAAGACAATGCTATGGCATTAGAGGATGGGACACATTAGAGATAAAAGGCCTTTGAGAATTAAAATATAAAGGTATAGATAAATTAATTTCATATTTACCATTAGAATTTGATTTTTGTGAGCATTATGTGTTTGGTAATCAAACTTGATTAAAGTTTCCCATTAGCACTACAAGATTAGAATGGATTTTTCATTTAGTGCATAGTGATGTGTTTGGGTTTATGAAGGTACCATCACTAGGAAAATATTTGTATTATTTTTATTTAATATATGACTACTCAATAAAAAACTTGGGTTTATTGTATCAAGGCTAAATGTAAGATTTTGAGTAAAATTAAGGTCTTGAAGAGCAGTAATGGTGAAGAATATTTCTCAAACATTTTTGAGTAGTTTGTTAAAGACTATGGAATAGAAATGAAAAACACAACTCCATATACACCATAGATGAATAGAGTTATATAATGAATGAATATGACTCTAATTAGATAAGGATAGAATCATGATCAATAGTGTAGGATTGGAAAAACAAATTGTGCTAAATAAATTATAGTTGCTTTCTCTTTAATTAATAAATCCCCCACATCAATCTTGGTCAATAAAAATCCATAGAAAGTATGGAATTGTAATAAACCCTCTCTCAAACATATTATATTTTTTTTTATGACACACACACACACACATGCATATGTATATATGTGTATATGTTTATGTGTATATATGTACATACATATACATACATATACATAATACATATTTATGAATGTGTGTGCATATATATATATATATATATATATATATATATATATACATACATACATACATACATATACATACATACATACATAATATATATATATATATATATACATACATACATACATACATACATACATACATACATACATACATATATATATATATACATACATACATACATACATACATATATATATATATATACATATATATATATATACATACATATATATATATATATATATACATATATATATATATATATACATACATATATATATATACATACATATATATATATATATATATGTATGTATATATACATACACACACACACACACATATATATATATGTATGTATATATGTATGTATGTATATATATATCTATAATATATATATATATGTATGTATGCATGTATGTATGTATATGTATGTATGTATATGTATATATATATATATATATATATATCTGTGTGTATAAGTATATATATGTATATGTATATATATGTATGTGCATGTGTGTGTGCGTGTAGGTGTATATATGTACATATATACATATATGTATGTATGTATGTATATGTACATATACATATACATTTATATATACATGAATAAAGATATACATATATATACACACGTATATAGAGAATAAAAAGGAATAATCTAGATGATAAATTAGTATAGTGTATATTTATTGGATATGGGACTGGTGTGAATGGATATAAATAATGGAATAGTGAAATGAATAATATTGTTTATAGTGGAAATGTTTATCTTTAGAGAGGTAGTAGGGGTTCCAAAGAAAAAGGAAATTAAATTAATGAACCTATACAAATTTAGCTTGAATAAGAAGATTAAGAAAAAGTATCTAAATTTGAAGCAACTATAGAATATGATTTGGGCAACAATTCAAGCGTCAATTTGGGTGACGGTTCTACCCCAATTGATAATGAAACTTCTAGGAGCCATAACTTTTGCACCGTAGCTCCAATTGACTCCCCGTTTAAACCATTGGAAAGCTAAGAATGATGAGAATGTATTGAGATGTCACAAAGATATGTTTGGTGGTTTTTTACCCCTAAAAACCTAATGTAATTTCCCAAATTTCAATTTTAGTAGTGTAGTCTAAAAATAGTAAGTTTCTAAAAATAGTAATTCCTCAAATTTTGTATTTTCTTAAATCATGGAAGTCAAACCACTTAATCTCCCTCGATATTGGTGACCTTACACATCCTTCTCCTACTTTAAAAATGTGTATAAATGAATATGTAAACCAAAATGGAAATCAGACATCTCTTCCTAGAGATAAGCATATAGTTATATTGTGATCTTGAGTAATAAAACATCTCTTCTCAGAGAACTCATTGTTACTATGTTATTTTTGTGTTCTTGAAATATCTATCAATCAAAACTTCTAAGTTTTGTATCAGAATATGAACTAGAGTAATATCGTAAGAGGAAGATTCAGTTGAAGGTGAAGAAGAGGAAATAGAAGATACATAACCATTAACTCCAATCTTGAGAAGATCAAATTTGGTGAGAAGGACACCTTATAGGTATAGTCTTGTTTATTTTTACTTTGCATTCACTTTTATCAATTTTTTTTGTTACTACTGAATACCCAAATATTTTAAAGGAATATTTCACCTCAATAGAAACTAAGTCTTGGAATAAGGCTATGGAGGAAGAAATGGAGTCCTTAGCTAAAAATCATACAAGGGACTTGGTCAAATTATCTCAAGGAAAAAACTTGCTTGTTATAAATGGGTATTTAAGAAGAAGAGGAAATTGATTTTGGTAATACTTTTCCTCATGTTTCTAAATTACATTCAATTATATTAATTCTAGATATTATTGCTACTTTAGATTTTGAATTAGAATATAAGGATGTAAAGATAACTTTTCTACATGGTGAGCTTGTAGAGTAAATATACATGATTCACCCAAAAATATTTAATATAAATAGAAATAAGGATTTGGTTTTTAGTTAAAAATATTTTAGTAAAGCTTGAATCAATCACCAAGAATTTAAAACTATAAAATTGATAGGTGTGTGTTGGGACTTGGGATTAGAAGAATCAAAGCTAATATTTGTGTTTATTTTAAATATGAAGGTGAAAAAAATTATCATAGTATTTTATGTGGATGACATGAAATTAATTAGTAATAATAAATATATTATCATCCAAGTGGGTCTCAATTATCATCTCAAGTAGATATGAAAGATCCTGGTGCTACAAAATATATTTTGGGCATGTAAATTAAAGGGATTTGGTAAATAGGAAACTATGGTTAAATTAAAATAAGTACATTGAGATGATACTACAAATGTTTAAGATGTAGGAAAGTAATCATGTTTGTATTCCATTTCCTATTGGTAAAAATTTATTTATTGAATAGTGTCATAAAATAGAAGAAGAAATTGAGGACATGTCTATAATTCTATATGCTAGTGTTATTGGTAGTTATATGTTGAAATTGTCTTTACTAAACCTTTTAATTCTCAAGTAGTATAAGTAGTGAGTATATTTATGTCAAATCCTAGAAAGTAACATTAGACCTTGGTGAAGAATAAATTTAAATATCTATGTGGAACATAAGACCGAAATATTTTATGCCTATAATCTTGGTGAAATAAAAACATTGAATCTACATATTTTGTGGATCCAGACTAGGCTAGATATTTTGATTGTTGAAGATATATAATTGGTTATGTGTTTTAACTTGTTTGGTGGAGCTATAATTTGGATTATAAAATGGTACTCTATTGTTTTAATATTCACCATAGATATTGATTACATGCAAACTAATCAAGAAAGCAAGTATGCAGTTTGGCTTTGAAGGTTAATTTATATTATTGGGTTTGTTAAAAATGTTTTAAGTATATATTTTGAGTCTTAAATTGAAATTCATCTAATAAGGACCCTTGAGTATCACTCTAGAACTAAACACATTAATGTACAATACCATTATGTAATGGAAATGGTAGAGGAGAAAAAAAAATTGCTAGAGAAGGTAAACAATGGTGAGAATGTTGTTGATTCACTGACAAATGAAAATTTTCATTATGAAGATAATTAATGGACAAATATTCCATTAGCTATTGAAGGTATGACTATGTGGCCCCATATTGAAAGTATTTAACAAATGATATATTTTTGGAAATGTGTTGTATATTTTCCATGATTACACTCTACTAGATTGTTAGAAATGTGTTGTAAATTTTTGTGACCACATTGGCATGTATTTGGGTGGTTTTATCTAATTTTTTATAAATCCCATGGTTTTGGTACCCATGGTATTGTAATACCACTTTGATGGTCACTTGTTGTTGTGCCTATATACCCATGCATATAACATATGAAAATCATAACTTGAAAGTACATTACTTTATTATAAATGGTTGAATTAATATAATAAAGGAGTTATTGTGTTAATTTTTTAACTTGAAAGGGTTTTCCTTGGTGAAATTATATGTACTATGTAATCTTGTGTCTATACCATTTTTATTATTCTATTAGCTTAAGAATTATATTAATATTACTTTTCTTATTTTAGTTTATAAGGCATATTTTTTATCTTTATTTGGTATCAAAGTTAGGTCTTATATTTGTGTGAAGAGTTAGGGTTTCTTTAACTTATAATAAACTATTATTTTATTCATAACTCTCTATGTGATAAATATTTAGAGTAAAGGATAATAATGGAAAGCACAATAATAGAGATTGAAAAATTAAATGGTCAACATTTTAATTTGTGGAAGATCAAGATGGAAGATATTCTTGTGGAAAATAATCATTTAGTTATTGTATCATGAGTGAAACCTATGGATATGAAGGTAGAATATTATAATAAGATCAATAGGAAGGAAAACACATTATTTAGATTATGTCTATCAGATTCAATTTTTTTATATTTTGATGGAGAAAACTTATCAATAACTATGGGAGAAGTTAGGGACTTTGTATCACA
Organism: Torreya grandis; assembly: GCA_037957365.1. Taxonomy (NCBI): domain Eukaryota; kingdom Viridiplantae; phylum Streptophyta; class Pinopsida; order Cupressales; family Taxaceae; genus Torreya; species Torreya grandis. Next base: position 2,263,372 of record JARHVA010001391.1, on the reverse strand, counting down.
CAAAGTCTCATGTGAACAAATTATTTCTCCAAAATAAATTGTATTCATTGAGAAACTATGATGGTGACTCTATAGATTAATGTTTGAATGTTTTAAATATTGTGGTAATTTACTTTATGTTTAAATTAAATTGGATGATGAATAAAAGTGTATTACTTTGATTTTTTCTTTGTTTGGCTCTTGGGATAATTTAGTTATGGAAATAACTACTACTACATCAACATTAAATTTGAGGATATAGTATGAGCCTTACTATTAAAAAAATGAGGAAAAACAAATGATTCCTTGTTTTTAATAGCTCATTACCCATAAATAACTAAAATATGTTAAAATAGTTAAATTATAGATGTAAATCAAAGACTAAGGAAAAATATAGGAAAAAGCATTGGAATTGTGGTAAATTGGGGAATTTTAAGAAAGACCGCAAATCTAAAAAGGTTGAAAAGGGTAATTCATCTAATGATTCCTAGTCTAAAAAGGCAACACCATATAGTGAAGACTCAAGGGATTGATTCTTGGCAACTTTAATCTCACATGTGTGTGATGATGCATGGTTGATTGATTGGGGTGCCTCTTTTCATATGACCCCTCATAGGGAGTGGTTTTATGAATATGAAAATATCAATGAAGTCAATGTATTATTATGAGATAACTCAACCTATAAGATCATTGTTCAAATAAGAGTTAAGTTGAGGTTTAAATATGTAAGGGTGGAAACTCTCATCAATGTTATGCATATTCTAGGATTGACTACAAACCTAAAATTTGTAAGTAATATGAATGATATAAATGTGTAGGTAGTATTTAATAAATATAGTTTTAATATGGTGCATTAATCAATGTGTTTAACCCTAAATTTATGGTATTTTAGGGATTTAATATTATCATGGATATATACATGTGTAAACATTAGCATATAAGATCAAACATGATAATGTATAAATGATCATAAATGACATCAAACCTATTTCAATCATGACCAAAGAAGAAAATGCATCCAATGTACTATATGAAGTGAGTAAAAGAAAGGTCCAACATCTATAGGTGCATAGATCATATGTCTAGGTATGAATGTATCATACTCAGATATGCATGAAATATATTTCTATATATGAATGGAATGATATGTTATCTATTAACATAAATCAAACAACATAGATACCAAGGAGCTAATAAAATCTTGGAATGCTAAATATTTTTTTATTTTTAAATTATTTGAATGTTTTGTATTTTCTTAATTTTTTTTTTGTATTTTTAGAATATTTAATTTGAAAAGGATATATTATGATACCATACAAGGAATGATCATAGGTATCTCCAAGTTTTTAATATGGTGTATGAAACTGGTGCTACTAATAAAGAGCATGTGTAGGTGTCATATATGGATCTATAAAATCTTTGGTATTCTACATAGTATAATATGACTATTGGTCATGAAGAAATAATAGAAGGAATAGGGGTTTCTAGAACCCATATTTTAGTGCTCAATAATTTATTTAGAATAAATGTAATTAGAACATGTTTAGTTTCTCTAAGTAATTGAGTATGATGTGTAGGAGTAGATGAATATTTTATGGAATCCATTGTGTATATTTGGTGCAAAGGCCTCTCAAGTATGGGCCACCTAGGAAATGGGATCAGATGTTACTTACCCTTTCATGGGGGATAAACCTTAGTCGGTTTGATAATTAGTTATCTTGGAATAAACTTCTCTTGTTCAAGTGGATGTTGATATGGAATTATGGGAATTGTGACGACCTTATTGGTATGAACTTATTTAATACACCTATGCATTGTAGAAGTTATTGCATGAAGTTTATGTATCCAATGTCATCCCAATAACATATAAAATATTCATGTATAGGGTATAAATAATAATGTTTCAACCATGTGTTATACCATCTTATAAAGGTAAATCAATCTAACCAATAACATGTGATGTTCCATCGAATGCTCTAACCATTTTGGTCAAAGGGTATAAATCATCATGTGTGTATCCCAAATGTGTAAGTATTATCATGGTATATATTTTATCACTATCACTATGTTGGTCATAACAATATACATAGGCTAGTGGTTAAGGTATGCTTGAATAAATAATGAATGAATATCTGAGTCATCATCCATAATTTCACTATCATCAAATGTAATATAAGGTCATTGAACCATGGGAGGTATTGTGTCTGTATAATTGATAATAATCCAATCTAATGGGTGACCATAATATGGTGGAAGAGGATGTGAATAGGATACCATTTTCACTTATGGATATTTCTTAGGATGATCTTGCAAAGTATTTTTAAATATCTTTTGATTCTAGTGAACACCAAATTATGAACCTAAATCCTTTGGAGGATCATCAAAGGTAATGTTTTGGTCATCAATGAGGTCTTGGATATTATGATTTAAGGTATAACATGTGTTCTTATAATTCCTATGGAATTGGTCATAGTCATAGTATGCATTAGCATCATATATTTTGGGCAGATTTCAACTCATATCAACCTCTATGGGAGGAGGAAGAGAAATGAGATGACACTTCATAAGCTTTTGAAGTAAATAAGATGGAGACTCAAGTAAGCATGTAAATTATATCTTAGGTGCATTGGATAATATGATTTGATTAAATTGATGTGAAACTAAGTTTTTATTAATGGTAAAAGTGGGTTTTTTGAAAGAGGGACCTTACCCTTTACAATATAAACTACAAACAAGGTCTTATAGACTAGATATAACAAAAATATTTGTAGAAAAGAATCCAAAAATAAACCAACACTAAAACAATAGTAGATAAATAGAAAAATCTACCTAAGCTATGCAAAACAAATATGTATCAAGACCCTTCAAAAAAAATTCTTTTTGTGATCTAAGTTTCATATTAAGAGGTGATAAATCCTTCTTTCAGTGTTCATTATTATTGTTACCCATAGTAATAGACTCCCCCCGTCATTAAGAGGGACAGGAATGGAATTTTCTAAAGAAGGTTTTGATTGATCCAATGGATTAATTCTTGAAGTCTCATATGTAATTGTAAAACTCTCTTTTCCTTCCCCAAGGAGGATGAAATTTTTGCCACTAGTGCTACTTATTTTTGAGTTGAGATCGTTTCTTCTTCTAAATTTTATAAATTTTAATTCTCACTTTTTTTCCACAATTTGATGCTTAGGGAAAGCCTCCTTAAACCATGATATCTTTTTAGTATGCTTATAAATATTGTAATAATAAACAAGATGACATGTTTGAAAAAAAATTCTACATGGAAAGGACAAGGTCTCAAAGTTGAGAGATTGTTTCCAGGTTCTATCATGTACTACTAAATCAATGGACTCAAGAAGCTCTTTGGAAAATCTAGATTAACTAATATTTAAGCAACCATAGTGTGGTCAATGGACTTGTAATCCACGTATAAAAATTCACCCAATGAATCACCTATTGCTTTGAAATAGAAAGGAGGCTAAAACTGTAAAGGTAAAAAGGCTAGCCTTATCCAAATTAGTCTAACATCAAAGGCCTCAGAGTGAGGGTCAAATGATGGAGACCATGGTTTAAAATCTAGGGCATGATTATTCCATGACCAAAAAGTATTTTTAGACACAAAATTCATATCATCCACTAAATAAAAGAGAATTATGAAAAAGCATTTTGCATAGGGAAAAATAAGTAGGTTACTTTTTATTATAGGTAGTCAATTCTCCTTAATCCATCCATTCAGATCTAGGACAGTTAGACATAATTTAGGAAACTTACAAATCTTCCCCAAATCTAAAAATAATTGTTCTATTTAAAAAATAATCTCAATATTCTCTCCTTTAAAGGAGATGGAGGGGTTCCTTTTTGATGGTATCAATGGCCTGCTTCAACTTTTCCATAACAGTAGCATAAGATAGATGTGTGTCCCCTATTTTTAGGTTCAAAATCATAGAAATAAGTAATAAATTCAATTTATTTTTTATGGCTTTGTCCTATGGCACCCCATTTACTATATCTTTTACACCTAAAAAAGCCTCCTTGTCCTTATTATAAGTAGTCAAGGTCTCCTACATAGATTATTAATCTCCCATAAATTTTTTCTCTTGGTCAGAACCTACAAATAGTTTTTGAAAATCCTTGTCAAATGAATCCATCAACCCTACAATATTAACTAAATGAATCTACATTATCACTCCATTCTCTTCCCATATCTGAGACACTACCATCATATCCCTATTTTTTAAATACTCAAAGCATCACTTAAGGTCACTCATTGTTCTAAAATATGAATATTATTTAGACAAATTTAGACTAATCATTGAAACTAAGTTAACCATTATGGTTTTATTTTTATTTTTAGGTTCTATACATTTCATCTTGTAGCTTAGTTTTATATGAAACTTAGTATTAGATGTAGTCAATGTGTTTGACACATAATTTTAATTTCATGATCTCAAACAATATGGTATAAGTCATTAAAACTTTTGAACTTTTTGAATACAATGGACTCATGTAATGGGGCAAGTAAGCTTCTATTGAATATGTATTGAATTTTTTTATTTGCCATTGGATTTGTCATTTTAGCTAACATTGTTTTATATTTCAAAACATATTCATTGATAGGTTTATTGGTTCCTTATTTGATCTTTGTAGTTCTAACATATGACATATTTTTGGTGATGTTGATAGAGAAATATGCTAGGAATTGATTAAATAAAAGTTTGAATTCTTTCAATGATTGGAGTGGTAAATATTAGAACCATCATAAAACATAGTCCTTGAGGCTTCTTGGAAATAATTTGATCAAAATTTTATCATTGGAGGCATAATCAAGACATGTTACATATAAAACTCAAATATGTTGTTTAAGATCACCATTGCCATCATAAAATGTGAACTTGGGTGAAATAAAACTAGTTAAAAAAGGGTGTAAAGATATTTCAAGTGCAAGAGGATTATGTAACACATCTTGTGAATCAATACAATGTTAGTAACCTTAACTTGAAAATTATTTATATGTTGTAAAAGATATTACACATTTTGATCATTAAGGTTTGAATTATGATAAATCACCAAAGTGGATAGAAACATGGTTTGAGTTGATATAGGCATTGAAATTAGTAATTGGGTTAAAGTGTTAATGGTTCCCATGGAGGAAGTAACAATAGTATTATTTTTTGGGGGGAACAATGGTGTAAACACATAACTCAAGAACCAATTAGATGTAGGAATTGATGATGTGCTCAAGGGGTGTAATTTTTTGTGGTACTACATAAGTATTCACTATGAATGTTGATTGGTATGTAATTTTTTGTAGTACTACATAAATATTCACCATCACCAGGGGAGGATGCCTTAGCCTTAGAATGTTTTTTGTTCTCATCTCTTGTAACATATATAAATGCATCTATTAAGTTTTTTTTGTTATTGAGATGATTAGATAGTGTTTCATTATCTTCTATTTGAATATGGTTTATGTGATTAACATTTTACGTTGCTTATAAATGAAAATTTTAGAATTCAAAACAATAATTTATAGTAATAAAAAGTTATAAAATAAAAAACCCTAAGCAAATATAGGGATTGGAGACCAAAGCTTGGGTTCAATAAATATATAACCATAAGTTTATGGTATGTAAGGGATCTAGGGTTAAGAATATATAAATAGTTCAAACACAAGGCTGATAAACTAATCTATGGCAAGATAATTAATAGGAAATTTAGATAAATAATATTCTATATTTATACAACTTAGATTGTTAAAAATAGTAAAATAAAGCTATTGAAATATATTTCAATAAATAGAAATAATGGTACTTAGTTGGTTTACTATGCAAAAGCAAATATGAAATTTTAATAGTGTAAAGTATACATGATCAATATTCAAGATCAGTCATCAGATTTTGATAATTATACTTGTGTAGTCACAGACACTACCATCAATGCTAGTGTCTGACTATGATACAAGTTTTTAGTATGAAAAAATGACTAGATATATATGTGACCAACTTCATTATTATGGATTTTTTATCACCTTTTTGTTGATGCAATAAAATCTGGGACACAAGTTATCACTTTTTGTTGATTGACCAAACATTAGCTCTTCACCCTTGGAATTAAATTGTTATAAATGAGTTAATGGGCTTACAATGTCAATATAAATATAAAGACCCATATTTCAATGGATGCTTCCTACATATCAAATACTCCAAGGAGGACTTTAAACTTATGTAGTTATCCTTTATGTGTGGGAAAGTGTGCGCATAAGGGTTTAATATACTATATGATGATGCATGTAGTGATCTAGCTTGTAATTTGAAAAATATCACTTATGATCTTCTATTTGAATCCTTTAAACCTTTAATATGATTGCTTATATGCATTATATGAAAACAATGACAAATAGGTCAGAATAGCTTGGTTGTGCAGTTGATTGATTTAGCTTTTATAGGTGTTTTCTTGTTATTTGATAGATGAGGAATGAGAAGGCTTAGAATTATATTTATACCACACCTTTTGAAAGTATCTCATAATAAGGTTTAATAAAAAAAATAGGCTAACCAATATGTTTCAAATCATTTGAAATTTGGATGAATTTTGACAATTGGGCACTAGATAAGGATCTAGACACTACCATCAGCGATAGTGTCCCTCTATGGCTAGTAGTATCTAGAAGGCTATAAAATAGGTATATATATGAAACTAACAGTGAATAATATTTATAAATTTATAATATTTTTGAGTATTACATAAAACTTAGGTCATTATAATGATATGGATTAGATTAAGAGATAATAATTTAGGCACAATGAGATGGTAAATGCAAGACTTTCAACAATAGGGAGGTCTAGAACTAAAGGGTAGAGCCCTGATTTATGTTTGTCAAATGTAAAAGACTGAGATGCAAATATTTAGTTTAATTTTTTATATTTCCCTCTTTAAAATAGTAATGTATAAGGATGAAATTAATAGTTTAAAGGAAATAAATGCATACCTAGGTATGTATAACACACCTTGCCTTTACTTGAGCCCATTTTGAGTGATTTTTTGGTGTATGACTCATATCCAAGAGCATGTTAAAGTATGAATTAGTGCATATAATTTGAAATTTTGAATAATTGAAATGCTTGAAAATAAAGAGAGAAAGTAATAAGTGCACATGTGTGTCAATGCAAACATGTTGCCTCTTGAAGCTTTAACTTGGTAATGATGGTTCTTTATGAAGCATTAGAGTTGGAAAAGGTTCAAACCTAAACCTTGGATATTTAAAGAGGGAGATTAGAAGGTATCATGCCTAAAATATGGTGTAAGGATGAGTTTTAACATGACCATTGAGATCATTATATTTCAATCTCACAATCCATGTTTGAGAATATATAATTTGGTAAGGATGAGTGATTTAATAAAGTCATCCTATAAATATAGTGATATAAGATAATTTAATCATTATAATATATAAATATGGTGAGGTTGAATTATTTAATAATGTCAACATGTAAATTTAACCCACTTCTACAACAAAAAAGTCTTGATAACAATATATCTTGGTGTAACCAATAAGTCCTTTTAAATAGTATCATCGGTAAAGTTTGAAATTTTTATTGCAATAGAATGGAATGTGCACCTATAATATATCTAAGTTGGATTATATGTGTCATAACTATAAAAAAATATGTTTCAAGTCTATGAAAAATTAGTGAAATGTATAGGATTGTGACCCAAGTGTATATTTGAATCATGAAATTGAACTGAAGATTGTGCAAGTGTGAAGGTCATGTCTTGTGGCATACCCCACCAAATCATAGAGATACTAAGAGGGTGTATAAGTGTGGAGTTCATGTATTTATGATATGCCCCCACTAAGATCTATAAATTTATAAAATCTATAAGTGTGGACGTCATGTCTCTATGCCATGATCCCACTAAAACCTAGAACTATGAAAAATGTGGATTTTATGATTCTATGACATGCCCCCACTGATATGCTCCCATTTTGAGGTGAGGTAAATATAATTTTGAAATTACCTTACCTCAAAAGGATAGGCATATATATAATTTGTATATTAATCATGTAATATATAGGTATAACATGTATAGGTAGATATATCAATTAGGATCGTAATATGTGATCACATCATGAAGATGCATGATATAGATCATGGAAATGTCTAGAGAATAACAATACAATATCAGCTGCTATCAATATAGGTAAACGAGCCAATGAGGAGACCAAAGCACTAGAGGGTCCTAGCAAAAAGACAAGGCAAAGTTCCAGAAAGAAAGATACATAAAAAGGAGCTTTGTTGGAGGTTACCACCCAGGAAACTGCTTTGAAAGGAAAAGAAGCCATGAACTTGATACTGGAATTGGATGAATAATCTGGTCCTTCTTGTTGGTTAAGAAACTGGTACTGATCTTTGTTCTTCTTTTGTTAGCTTTGTTTGTTATACCACCAGACTTCTGTTTCTGGGTTTTGATCGGATGTGTCTCTTATGGTTTCAGGACCATTCAAAACTTATTTTTGCTACCTCTCTATAGTGTTTTTTAGGCGTTGCCTGTGGGCTTAGTTGTTCTTATTTTGCTCTCTGTTAAAGGGTTTCGGGGCCCCTTCAAAACCTGCTTTTACCTCAATCTAAAACAATACAATATCAGCAAGAAATCAAGAAAACATATAAAATCACTTAATATAATGTAAAAGAATGGTCCAAAGAGACCTTATACAAGGCACACATTTAAATGTTGTACAATCAAAAGGGATTACATATTTAAATGTCCAATTAACATAGAATGGCATTTTAAAATGTCCAAACAACATGCAATGACACATGGGCCAACATGTAAGGAACATATTCAAATGTTTGACAAGTAATACAATAAAAAGAAATAGAATACACTCAAGGAAGTGAATAATATATTAATTAGAAGCAATTATCATAAGCATATTATACTAGTCTCTACATATATATGTTAGCAAAAAATGTTATGTATTATAGCATATCAAGTACATTACGAAAGATGTGTGTGTGGATATAGACATGTGTAAGAGTTAGCATATAAGCTCAAACATGATAATGTATAGATTATCATAAATTATATATAATCTATATCAATCATGATAAAATAAGCAGATGCCCTCAACATAATATATGATGTGAATAGAGGAAAGTTCCAACATTTGGAAGTACATAGATCATGTGTATGGGTATGCTTGCATCACCCTCAAATATGTGTGAAACATATATGTATATAGGAATGGAAATACATATTATCTACTAAAAAAATTAAACAACATAGATGCCAAGGAGCCAATAAAATCTACGAATGTTGAAAATTTTTGTATTTTTGAATTATTTGAATGTTTTTATATTTTATTGAATATTTGATTTTTTCTTTTGTATTTTTAGAATATTTGATTTGGAAAGTATATCTTATGATCCCATCCAATGTATGATAATAGGTAGATCCAAGCTCATAATATGGTGTATGAAATTGTTGGTAATTCTAAGGATCATACATATGTGTCATATCTGGATCTATAGAATCTGTGGTATTATTTATATGTATAATAGTACTCTATGGTCATGAAGAAATAATAAAAGGATTAGGGGCTTATGGAACCCATATTTTAGTGTTATTTGGATTCTTTGGAGTAGTTTTAATTGGAACGTGTTTAGGTGTTCTAGGTAACTGAGTATGATGTGTAGAGGTAGATAAAGATTTTATGGAATTCATTAGGTATCATTAGTGCAAAGGCCTCTTAAGTATGGGTCACATAGGAAAGGGGATTTACTATTGATTACTCTTTCATAGAGGATTAATATTAGTAGGTTTGATAATTAGTTTTCTTGGAATAAAATTTTATTATTCAAGTGGATGTTTATATGGAATTATGAGAATTATGATTACCCTATTGGTATGAATGTATTTATTACACCCATGCACTATGGAAGGTACTATGTAGAGTTTATGTATCCAAGATCATCCCAGGAACATATCAAAGACTTATGTATATGGTATAACTGAGAATGTGGTAACCACATGTGTTGGAATAACATATAAAGGTAAATCAATCTCACCAATAACATGTTGTGATGATCCTTCAAATTCTTTTATCCTTTTGGTTGAAGGGTATAAATCATCATGTGTATATTCTAAATGTGTAAGTAGTGTTATGGTAAATACACTCTCAATATCACCATTTTCAATCATATTACTATGTATAGGCTAATGGTTAAGGTATGCTTGAATAAATAATGAATGAATATATGAGTCATCATCCACTATTTCACTATCACCAACTGTAATATAAGGTATCTAAACCATGGGAGGTACTATGTGTATAAGTTCCAATAATCCCATATAATGGGTGCTCATAATGTGGTGGAGGAGGATGTGAAATTAGATTCCATTTGCACTTATAGATATTTCTTAGAATGATATTATATAGGATTTTTTAAATATCTTATTTTTCTTATGATCACCAAGTTATGAACCTAGATCCTTTGGAGTGATCTACACCATGAGACCCAAGACCAGGTGTGTAGGACATAATTGAGTTTGGTTGTGGAGAGGGAATGCATAGAGGGTATTTAGGTAGAATAATAAATCACACATTCAATGGATCATAAATATTAATTATAGTAAATGTAACTTATATTCATAAATGATGTTAGGGTGTGGAGCTAAAAGCTTCAACTGTTACAGACACGAAGAAGGGAGGTTGCTGAAGATCCAGAAGTACCGATGTCGGCAGCATGACCGACATTGGTCATGACCAGTGCGGAAGGCAACCAGCATTGGTAGGGAGTCAGCCGATGTCAGTCAGCACCAGACAGATAGGGACCGACGTCAGTCGCCTGTGGCGGTTCCAGAACTGTTGTTGACGAACAGTCAGTTAAGTGAAGTGAGTGTTTACATGTTTAAGGACTAATTATAGTCACGAGATGTGTGTCTAATTATTGTAATTAGAGTTCTATTTTTGTATGCATGGGATTTTATTTAAAGACCCATGAGGCATGTATTGTAAATCAAGCAAGAAAGTAAAGCATTGAAGCAAGGAAGCAAGGTCAAGGAGATCTACAGGTGTAAGGTCAACAAGATCAGCTGAAGCATTCAAGGAGGGGATAGAAACTCAGGTTGTTGAGTTAGTTGTGTTGAGAAAGAGAGAGAGGGAAGAAGGTCTTGAGGTGTGGCAAGCCTTTGAGGTGAAGCAAGAAGTGGCATCTTCCTTATTGTATTTTATTTTAAGATTACCTAATACAAGATTGTGTATTGTCTCTCAAATTCTTTGCTATCTTAAGTTTTTAGTTACTTAATCATTCTGGTATATTTCCAGGTTTAATTGCTTATAAGAAAGTAATCAATTGTGCTTCTGTTGGATAGGGGTTCCTAACAGTTGGTATCAGAGCTACGATTTGCAAGGAGCAGGGTATTGTTTGTTGATTATAGGTCATTCACAAGGTTTCTGATTGAGTGGGAGTTCAACAATGGTAGAAGAAAGTAAGCTATGAATGGAGAAGTTTAATGGCAAGAATTATCAACATTGGAGGATGCAGATAGAGGATTATCTGTATCAGAAGGATTTGTACTTACCGTTGGGTGGGGTTGCATGCAAGCCCATAGATATGAAGGATGAAGAATGGAGTGTTCTTGATCAGAAGGCTCTCAGTTCCATAAGGTTGAGCCTTGCATCATCTATGATTTCCAACTTATCATAGTGTAAGACAATGGAAGAATTGATAAAATCTTTGGTGAATTTATACGAAAAGCCCTCGGCTTCTAATAAGGTATTTCTTATGAAGCAGTTATTTACTTTGCAAATGCAGGAAGGTGGATCCGTACATACTCATCTTAGTGATTTCCATGGTTTGGTAAACTAGTTAACTTTAGTCAATATTGTTTTTGATGATGAAGTAAAGGCTCTCTTGATTGTATGCTCTTTACCTAAAAGTTGAGATAGTTTGGTTATGGCAGTAAGTAATTCTGCATCTGCTTCTAAAATATTAAAAGTTGATGATGTTGTGAGTGTGATCTTGAATGAAGAAATACATAGGAAAAGCACAGGTGAATCATCAGGGAATGCTCTAAGTGCATAAAGTAGGGGAAGGCAAAGAGAGAAGGTTGAGCAAGGGAAATCAAGGTTGAAGGTGGGAAGGAGATCCGAATCTAGAGGTGTTACCTGCTAGTTTTATGGAAAGAGAGGACACACAAAGAAGGAGTGTTGGTTGAGGGATAAAGAGAATCAACATGAAGGTAATGAAGAAGCAAAGGATGTAAATATTGTGGCACAGGACGCTCTCATACTTTCTTTGGATAGTCAGGTAGGATCTTGGGTTTTATATTCTGGTACTTCTTTTCATGCATCCCCAAACAGAGATTTGTTCCATGAGTATGTCCAGGGAGACTTTGGAGTGCTTTATTTAGGGGATGGTATGCCTTGTCAAATAGTTGACAAAGGGAAAGTGTAGCTGAGATTGTAGATGGACAACACATGGGTGTTGAAGGAGGTCATGCATGTCCCAGTTTTGAAGCAGAGTTTGGTTTTTGTAGGAAGGTTGGGTGATGAGGGATGCACAATAACCCTCACAGTGGATTCTTGGAAGGTTACCAAGGGAGCACTTGTTTTAGCAAGAGGTAAGAAAGTAGGTACTCTTTATCTATCTACTTGTATTACTGATTCTACTTCTAGTTTATCTACTTCAGCTGTAGATTTAAAAATGTGGCTTAATAGGCTTGGTCACATGAATAAGAATGGAATGGAAGTTCTTGATTCAAAAGGTATGAGTTTAGATTCAGAAGGCATAGATAGAGTTCATTGCAGGAAAAGGAAATTTGATGCTTTTGACAAAAAATAGGGAAGCCTTGGTGTTTATGGAGGAGATGAAGGACAGAGATCAGTCACAGGGGCTGAATGATTCTGAGCAAGGCAGTATGGACAGGGGTTTGATCCAAGATGAGCTCATGGATGAATAATTCATCACTTACAAGAACACACAGACACCGATGTCAGTCACTTAAAACTGACGTCAGTCAGGCAGATACCAACATCAGTCATGTGAAGACCAGTAGGGTCGGTAGAGTTGAGCAAGAGAAGACCAATGTCGATCAGGAAGGAACTAATGTCAGTAGAGGGGACACCGGCATCATCCAAGGAAATGATGTCAGCAGTCAGGGTCAGTCTAGGGAATCGACATCGATCAGGAGCAGACTAGGAGATGGTTGAGATCGGTCACTAGAACGGATGTTGGGTGGACAACAAGTTGTCAAGGAGTCTCAAACACCCATATGGAGGTCAAAAAGGGTAAGTGAACCTCATATTCATTGTTCACCTTATTTATATTGCTTAATGATGGTTAAGAACTAGGAAGATGTGAAGAAACAATGCAGGTAGAATCCAGAAATAGTGGGAGCTTGGCATGGATGAGGAGTGTGAGTCCTTGGAGAAGAACCAAATAGGTATTCTTTTGGTAGAGTTGTCAGTTGGAAGAAAGCACTAGATGAGGGATGGATTCCCAAGTTAGAGAAGAGAGTGGATGGACATGTGAGATAGACGGCTATGGTATATGGTCTTGAGTAGGCTACAGTACAATGGAGGTTTGACCATTGTATTTATCCTTACTAGGTTGGATAATATTAACTACATTATCCTATTACTGTATTGTGTTGCTTGTTGCAGGGTTTCATATACAAGGAGTTTTTTGAGCTAAGGGTAAAGTTAGTTCAAAATTATGTCATGAAGAATTTGGGAGTAGCAAAATTCTTTTGGCATAAGTGACAGGTATTGCATCACAAGTTTTGTGGTGGTTGGTCTTCAAGAGTGACTTTAAAGAGGGATATAGAGCCAAGGGAACAAAGTAGATGGTGTACAAGTACATGTACAGTTGTAGTTGTTTATCTCTAAGTGGGAGATTGTTAGGGTGTGGAGCTAAAAGCTTCAACTATTGCAGACATGAAGAAGGGAGGTTACTGAAGATCTAGAAGTACCGGTGTTGACAGCATGATCAACATCAGTCATGACCAGTGTGGAAGGCAATTGGTGTTGGTAGGGAGTTGGCCAATGTCATTCAGCACCAGATAGATAGGGATCGACGTCGATCGCCTGTGGCGATTCTAGAATTGCTATTGATGAATAGTCAGTTAAGTGAAGCGAGTGTTTGCATGTTTAAGGACTAATTATAGTCACAAGCTGCATGTTTAATTATTGTAATTAGAGTTCTATTTTTTTATGCATGGGATTCTATTTAAAGACCCATGAGGCATGTATTGTAAATTAAGCAAGCAAGTAAAGCATTGAAGCAAGGAAGCAAGGTCAAGGAGATCTACAGGTGTGAGCTTAAGGAGATCAGCTGAAGCATTTAAGGAGGGGATAGTAACTCAAGTTGTTGAGTTGGTTGTGTTGAGAAAGAGAGAGAGGGAATAAGGTCTTGAGGTGTGGTAAGCCTTTGAGGTGGAGGAAGAAGTGGCATCTTCCTTATTGTATTTTCTTCTAAGATTATCTAATACAAGATTGTGTATTGTCTCTCAAATTCTTTGTTGTCTCAAGTTTCTAGTTACTTAATCATTCTGGTATAATTTTGTGTTTAATTGCTTATAAGAAAGTAATCAATTGTGCTTCTGTTGGATAGGGGTTCCTAAAAAATGAAAGAATGGGCAAAACTAATATAATATCTATAGTACATGTATATAGAGTAGATGTATAGAGCAATCTAACTACGTTATGAATGTGTAAATGAAATCGATATGGTATTTTTGTTCTAACCATATGCATATGTTACATATTTAACATGAATGATTATAAGATTAGTATTAACTATTATATAGTTACCAAGGAGGATATTGATAGGTGTGTCAATCTCTTGTCAAATGTGATATTTAGAAATGATCTAAACAGTTGATGTCTAGGTTGTCTTCAATGACATCTAGTCTTGGTATATTTTATTGGTGGCTAATAAATAATTGGGACACATTTAAAATTATGTAGTTAGGGTCATTTGACACATGGTTTTTCTAAGGTGGGGCCTAAAAGAGCAAAAAAAATTGTGAGTAGATGCCCATAGAGTACAAAGGACTATGAGTTGTGGAGTGTATAGTGAGGTGCATAAGCTATGATTTGAGGCAACCATTACATGAAATTTTACAATTAGGCATAAAAATTATATGTAATAATGTGAGCCTACTTTAGGAAAATGAGTGTACGTGATTGTGTGATACGTGTGATCTTTGTGTAGAAGAACAAATGAGGAGTGTATTCAACTAAGTAGCAGTTGTGCATGGATCATTGGTATCAAAGTAAAGATTATTCCTTTTTATGCATGTAACCACATGATCACAATTACATATATGTTTTAACAGTCATATCTATTTCAAGGATTCAGAAAGAATTTTGTGACAAAATCAAGATGGCTAATGCCTAGAATTAACTAGAGGTAGTCCTAGAAGTTTAAATGCCTATTATCGATGCACTAGAGGCACAACCCACTAAAATTTTTGATTATTTCCACAAGTTAATGTGAAAATTAACTCGGCACCTTCCCATCCATCTCAATAGTACACTCCATAATGATTTTAACAACAAACTCCCTTCAAATTAAAAGTCAATCTTGACATCCCTCTATTTGAAGGCAAGAACAATGTTAAGGTAGTAGATGCCTATATTTGACAACTTGAGGCATACTTCTCTGTCAACTACTTCATTGATGTTGAGAATATCACATCCATAGTACTAATGATGTCCATTCTAATTATTCACTAGTGGGAGACCTTTAGTGTGTATCATACATAAGAGTGTGTTCCAATTGAATCATGAAAGACTTTTTTCAATGTTCTAAAGGAGGAATAATTCCTTCTTTGACATTTTTAAGATCAATACATCAAGTTCCAACAACTATGTTAGTATAAATATTAGTCAGTGGAATACTACACTAACACATTCCTAACTTTTCTATGTGCCTACATGAGAAGTTGAGTAAACAACATAGGGTGTTAAAGTATATCATCAGGATCTCACCTTATATATTTTCCAAGTTGGAGTTCTTAAATTCTCTAGGTAAATCATGTCACAATGCTACCAAAATTGAAACCAAGGAAAAGATGAAATAACATCCCCATCCAATGCAGTACATAAATCCCAACCCTCACACAAACCACATTGTAGCCCATTATGTGTAATTATTAAACTTATCATAAAGGAAAACAACCTTAGAATATTACATAACATTTGATGGATCCTAGATCTTTTAATTCAATCAAAGGCAAGAAGTTTGGTGATAGGTGGTGTCATCACCATCATTCATCCACCCATGATGACTCTAATGTTGTGTACATCAATTTTTACTTACACAATATACATTAGGACCCACATAAATGGATCTAATTGATCCAAATGCCTCTTTTCTAAGCACCAACACCACTATTATTGGCATATCTAAAAATCATGAACATCTCTTCCACACCAAGTTATAAATGAAGGGTCAGCCTCTCCATGTCATTATCAACAATGGTAGTTAGAAGAACATCATTACATAATACATAACTCAATGCCTTGGTCATACCACTACTATGAAATCTATTCCATATTCTATGGGGTGGTTTTAATAGAGGAAATATATATAGGTCTGGTGATAATGCACTTTCTTGTATAAAGTTAAGAATATATAGGATAATGTCACTTGTGATATTGCACCTCTAGAAGTTTATGACATTTTATTATGGAAACTATATGTGTACAAATTTAAAACTACATATTGATGCCTAAAACCTATATTTTCATACTCTTGGCTCTAAATTTTGCCTTGAATTTCTTAATGAACTATGATTTGTTTGATTCATGTAAGTACCTTGCTTGTCTTTTGACACCTTATTCAATCTTAACTTCAATAAGGTTCATAAGCCTCCTTACCTTGTCCTTATTCCCTCTCTCTCCAAGACACATCATCCATAATCATCCTATGCATTCTTTCTCTCCTAACACCAACATCATCCTCTCATCCACAAATTTCATCTCTTCACTCTCTTTGCATAGTTTAAGCTTGTCATTCTTCCATTGGCTCATAGACCCAATGCATGGATATAATGTTATATCTCCACTCTAAGGATCATGTTTCCATCATATTATGCATTTTATCTCCCCTCAATCATCTTATCAAATAATTAAATCCCCAAATTAGAACTCTCAACCCAACTACTCTCTCTCTCTTTAAGGCCTCTTTCCTTATAGCCTTATTTTAGGATAAATATAGTAGTTGTGAATAATATACACATATTAAAATTAAAATAAATACATTTTTTGACACCCATTTATTCTTATTGAGATCCACACAAAGTTTTAATACTTAACTCTTACTGTAAGTACCTTTTCTTTCACTCTCTTCTTGTTAATTAGGTCTCTTTAGGCCTAATTTACTCCCACAATCCTATAGACCATATTGTACTAATTTTAAAACACCTAAATCCCTTATAGAACATAAAAACAAAAAACATCCCAAAGTTTTATCAATTTTGGCTACGTGGAACAAAATTTATTCAAGACTATGTTTTCAAACCCTAGGTCTAATGTTGACAAGATAGTAAGCACTATAAATTACATAATTAGAGTTTTATACTTGTTAAAAAACTTATACCAATTTTAAAATCTATTAACTACATCCCTTAACCTTATCCAACTATTATATTCTCAAGTACAAACACAAAACATTCCCAACAAGCAAATTTTCAAAGTTCTGAGTGTAGGATATGAATATGTGTGAAGGTTTCATTGGAATCTTACACTTATAAATGGAATTTTAGAATATCCTAAGGGATATGATTCATATTTATGATATTCCCCACCTCTCTTCAAATAATCCAATTTTTTCTTAGTCTTGATCAATCCTCAAAAATCTTCAACAAACACTTCTACAAAATTTTGAGTTATTCTTCAAGGATTGTGTGACTATGTTCTTCATATTTTGCATTTAAAATGGATTTATAAGAATTAAAAAGGATAAAAAATCATTAATAAAAACACTATAATATTTATTTTATTCAAAATGATTCATAAATCACTTAAACAACCATCAACATACCTCACTTATTTGACCTTCTTGACTATAATACCATAGAGTGGCTCTTATATAGACTGTATTATGGACGAATTTATTCTATCTGGAAAATGATAAAAGAAACCCAATCAAAAAAATAAAATAAATTTCAATTATATCTCACATTCCATGAAATTTATTTCAATTCACAAATTATCTCCAAATCATTCTTTATTAAGTGATTCCATCATTCATATAATCATTAAAACACAAAATTTTGCATAAGGTAGAGTTTACTCAATTCTTAATCATTATTGTTATTTTATAGACTCTCCTCCATGGTCATTAAAAAACATACTATATTAATACCTTCCTACCACATACTCTAACTCATTACATGCACTTCTACCCTTAATATCCTTCAAACATGCAAGAATAACTCTCTTTCTTGGCTAACCCACGTATGGTAGTTGTTACAAAATATCTTTTCTTGGATTTGAATTGATTTTCCAACACTTTCACATTTAAATACACATAATACCATTATTATGACCTTATATTACCTTACATAATCATTTACCAACATTTATATTTACCCAAGACTCAAAACACGACTCTAAAGCATAGTTCTAAATTCAAATTTTCAAATTCTTGATTTTGGTAGGAAAACATATAAAAGTAAGTAACACACCATTCTAAGACTTATAAAGACTCATAAACATTCCTAGGGACCCTATAAGACTATCACATCCCCACAACACTAAATATGGTCATTATGACACTAGTAAACATAATATCTTCTTTATTACTTGGTGATGCTCAACATCACATATCAAGTCAAGCCACAATGTTAGAATATCCATTTGCAATATCATTTCTACCACCTCTTCAATTTAGTTATCATGACCAAATTCACCTTGGTATTTTTCAAGTAATGTATCAAGATATTATAACATGCATATAATTTCATGGTTCTCATGGTCTACCCTAACACACCTACATAAAATATGATGAAGCACATTCTGGTAATACACAGTACTCACACAGTGTTGTAACAATAGTATCTTAATAGGTTACTAGAGTATCATACTAAAGTATTAATAGAACCTAAAGCCTTACAACACATTATGTATTAAATCACCACATTGATTTGGTTCATGTATCCCCTCTTCTAAATAGCCCCTGTATCATAGATTAGTTTGGGAGAATGATGAAATATAATGCTAAATATAATAGCTCCTTGTTAAGGGAAAGATAAAACCAAGATCTTTGCTTGCAATATTTTGATATTCCTCTCACCTAAGAATAATGGGTCATAGATACTCTACATAAATTATCATGCACTCAATAAGATAATTATGAAGAATTTATACCTGCTACCATGCATTGATATCCTTTTAGACTAGTTTAGAGGCACTCAATAATTCACCAATATGAAATTGAAGTTTTATTACC
Organism: Torreya grandis; assembly: GCA_037957365.1. Taxonomy (NCBI): domain Eukaryota; kingdom Viridiplantae; phylum Streptophyta; class Pinopsida; order Cupressales; family Taxaceae; genus Torreya; species Torreya grandis. The sequence goes on along the minus strand of JARHVA010001391.1, from coordinate 2,243,930 downwards.
ATTAGCTTCTAGTCCATCCTAAATACATCTGGAAGATAACATTCAAGACTTGGTAAGGACTGTATGAATGATTAGTCATGCCTTTTAGGCTAACTTATATGTCAACCACTTTAATTTGTTTAATGGATGATATACTCAGGCCCTTCCTAAACTCCTTCATCATCATCTAATTGGATGGCATTCTCATTTTCAACAATACTTGAGAGGAGCATATGGAGCATCTCACACATATTTGACACCTTGTATCAACATAATTTTCAATCCAACTTATCAAAGTGTATATTTAATGTTGCACAAATATAGTACTTGGGATACATCATTGATCATACATGCATCCATGTAGATATAGAGAAGATTAAAATGATCCAAGAATGACCTACTCCATGAAATCTTAGGAATTGAGGACTTTTCTTGGACTTTTTAACTTATACTATAGGTTCATCCTTGGTTTCTCAAACATTAATTGGGCTCTTAACTAGATAACACATGAAAAATCTAAGTTCAATTGGACTCATCCACAATAATATGATTTTGAGACACTTAAGGAATGCCTATGCATAGTGCATGTTCTCACAATGCCCAACATTGTGAATTATTTTAAAATTCAAGTTGATGCATCTAACTATGCACTCAATGAAATGCTCATATAGAATTGGCATTTGATCATATACCACTCAGATACATTTAGTAATAGGGTATAAAGGTACTTCCCCTATGATAAATATTTGTATGCTATTATGCAAGAAATTAAGCAATGGAAACACTACATTTTAGGGAAAGAGATAGTTGTTCATTTAAACCATAAGCCACTTCAGTTCTTATAGATGTAGAACAAGTTGGAAAATGCATGGCACATGAAATGGATGACTTATCAATATTAATTCCATCTTATGATCAAGCACAAGAAAGGGAAGGATAAAAAGGTATAAAATTTACTTAGATAATCACCAGTTCATGTGTTCATTAAAGTGATGACACTACATGGCCATAAATTCACATAATATGTATCCCTCTACTTATCTGACTAGGAATTAATAATGAATTACACTAGCCTAGTACAAGGTAGACAAGTTTTGGAGTTCTACTTGTCTAGCCAACTTCTCTACAAGCTTAGACATATTTTTTTCCTAATATCACACCTTTCTAATGACTCATCTGGTAGGTGCACTATGCTAAGACCTCAAGACACTTTGACATGATAAAGACTTTAGTCACATTATAGTTACACTTATACTGGTTGCACATGCACACAAACATGGAATTCCACATCAAGTTTTACATTCTTTATTCCATCAACAAACCCATGAATAAGAAATTGGGAATTTATACACCTCTACCAATTCCATCTATACCATGGGAATATATCTACATGTATTTCATGATTGGATTGCCTAAGACAAGATGCTACGATGATGTTGTGTTTATTATAGTGGATAAGTTTTCTAATATGGATAGCATGGTCACTTTTAAGGACATTGATGCAGATATCATTACATAAGATTTCTTCAACTATATTTGGTTTCATTTTGGGCTTTCCACATCCATCATTTTTTATTGATATCCACACATTGTAAGTCACTTTTGTCAAACATTTTGGGACTTGATGGGTACATATCTACATCAGTAGATGGATTTTAATCCATTGACAGATAAGAAAACTAATGAGTCAATCATACACTTATTTATCTTCTATGAATGTATAACCATGCACATGATCATACTTGGGATGAAAAACTCTTTTACATTTAACATTCTTACAATATATCCCTTCATAGCTTAATGGGTCACAGTCCATTCTAGACATGTCTTAGGTTTTAACCTTTGGCACCCCTAGACATATCCTACCATGCACCAGTTTAAACTAAGGCATGCATATAAGAATGGGTAGTAGACAAAGCCAAAAAGTTTTTGAGACATTTATTCTATCCATTAGTAGGTTTATTAGATCCTCTTTTTCATATAATTAAGGTATAAAGAGTGCCACAATGCACATCACACAACTCATGCATTATGATTTCATGATAAATTTTGGTTGCACCTTCAGAAGAAATGCTTCAAATTTCTACACCAAAATATCAAGCCTATATGCTATGTTCCTAACAACATTCTACATGCAACTATTGAGAACACTTTTATTTTTAATCTACCTCCTTACTTGGGCTTACACCTAGTCTTCAATGTATAACTTATCAAGCCTTTCACTCTACCACTTATTGATCTAGAAATGACATAACATCCTTCTGATTTGGATCTTAAACACTTGAACCCCATAGATAAGGACTAGATCATTGAAGTGATAGACATACACACTTTTTATGGCACATATCAACATTTCCAAGTGGTTAAGGTTGGAAAATACATTGATCAAGCTAAATGGTACTCTTCATAACAACTTAAAGTGTTATTTCCTTAGCTACACACCAACACAATGGAGACAATTTCTCTTCAAGAAAGGATGACTGATATGCGCACAGTCAAATACACTCCTCATTTATTCTTCTACATAAATCTTGCACCTCTCATGTAATCATGCACACTTTTTTTCCTAAAGTTGGCTCACAACCTTATGAATAAGTCATGTACCTACTCAGACTTTTGTGCAATAGTTATTTCAGATTGTATCCTATGCACCTCACTATGTACTCCATAGCTTGTAGTCCTACACACTCCATAATAATTTTATCATAAACTCACTTGATCCTTTGAGACCCATATCATCACAACCATGTATCATCCTACCCTAATTGCATGATTCAAAATGTGTCCCAACTAGCCATTAGCCATCAATAAAGGATCTAATATTAGACATCATTGAAGATAACTTAGACATTAATTATTTATACCATTTCTAACTACCACATCTTATAGGAGATTTGAATTCCTATCAACATCCTCCCTGGTAATTATATAATAGTTAATACTAATCTTTTAATTATGCATGTGTAGAGTAAAATACTCTACATTTTATTTTGAGTTTCAGTTATGCACTCCAGTTTTTGTCCCTACACATTTTAGTTTCAAGGCAGTGAGGGTTTTGACACAAAGTGCGGGTGCAGGTTTTCATTTTGCCTAAGTTTTTTCTAAGTCTCAAAGTCGTGCAGAAAATGCCATGTGTCCTATTATATACCCACAGAGCTCAACAAGTGTCAGCATCTGCATTTTATTTTCTTATAAGTTTTAAAAGCTTCTTTCAATAAACTTTTCTCAGAGTCCCATGGAGGTCACCAAGTAAAAACTATGAAAGGTTTTAATATGTTTCTCTAAATGTAGTTTAAAGTGCCACGTGTCCCTTGTTAAAGCTCAATGAAGACCACCAAGTGCCAACATCTGTAGTTTCTTCCTTTTGTTTTGTTATTGAGTAAGGACTGTGGTGGGCCTCGAGTGAGTTGCTAAAGTAAGTGGAGTGCACTAAGTGTCATCATTTGTGTGAATCTAAAATGAGTCCCAAATGTTTCTATAGTGTTTATAAAGCTCAATGGAAGCTACCATGTGTCATCTTCTAAATGGTCTCTCAAAAGGTATCTAAAGCTTCTATAAACAAGTGAAAGCCACCACATGTCACCTATTAAGACTAGTAGATGCTGCCAAGTGTCTTCACTTGTTTCACAGTGGGAAATGCCACGTGTATATGTTTTAACCAATGAACTTGTAGAGAGACTATACATTTTAGATATAAAATATATCTTTTATCAGACACTTCCAATTAAGTTCTAGTTCAGTTAGACCATTTGGATTTGATCATGCAGGCAATCTTGAGCTAGTCCTATGCTATAAATATGGGTTCAAATCGCAACAACAAAGAGGGATCGAAGGGGAAAAAGAAGAGAAGGGAGAGAATTTTTTGCATATAGATTTTTAGAGGGATCAAAGGGAAAAAAGAAGAGAAGGGAGAGAATTTTTTGCATATATATTGTTAGAGAAATCAAAATAAAAAAAGAAGAAAAGGGAGAGAATTTTCTGCATATAGATTGTTATAGGAGATTTACAAGAAGTTTTTGAGACTTTCTTGCTGTGGCCAGTAATATCATTTGCCTTTGTTTTATTTTTTTAATTCAAAAAGTTTGTATAATTGTGCATGTATCAGTGCCTTTTATGTGACTGGAAAATTAATAAGAAGACTGAGTTCTACGCATTTGCTGATATTTTTTGTGTTATTGCAAAATCATCTAAGTTGTGAGCCTTTGATTCTATTTGTTTTCATCTTTTACATTGATCATGCATTGTTTTCTCTTTAATGTAATTGAATCCTAAAGATATCTTCAATGTGCTTAGTATTAAGGAATGAATCATACTCATGCACATCACCATAGTTAAATTTTCTTTCATTATATTGGTGATTTTATTTAATTTTTATCCCCTTTTCCCATAATACATTTGAGATAAAGAAGACCCAACGTCTTTAAAATTTGGAGGTCATTTCAGATCACAAGTCCCACATTCCTTAAACTTCTCATGTTGGTGTTGGAAACAACACAATTTTAAGCATCAACAATTTTTGGCACGCTCGATGGGACAATCTCTTGAAGTTTCTTTCAAGACTATATGAACCAGAGAGCTACAAGGAATTAGAGTTGTGGACTAGTAACAAGAGCTCAATCTGATATGAACCCAGGTATTCTTTTACCACCATTAATAACTAATTCAAGAAGGGTCAATCAGTTTATAGAAACACCAAGAGAAAACATGGGAGCACCTATAGCCCCAAGGAATTGTGCAAATTAGAACACTAGCAGTCCTCTGATTCTCCCAAGACCACTAGCCACTTGGGATCTTATTCCAGTAAATGCCTTGAAAGCTCTACCCAAATTCAGTGGGGAAGATTTCAAAACACCTGAAGAACATCTACAAGATGTGTCTGATGTCTGTGCAATACATGTGATCACATAGTAGAGTGTGGCTATAAAATTGTTAGAAGCTTCTTTTAAGGGGAAGGCTCTGGATTAGTACAGATCTTTGATCCCAAATACAATATCTACATGGGATCAGCTTGGAGATGCTTTCTTTGCAAGATTTGAAGAAAAGGGTGATAAATCTTCTTTGTTGAAACAATTGATTACTATCAAAAGGGCACCACAAGAAGCAATGACTGATTTCAATTCAAGATATCAAAAGACTTGGGAAAGAATTCATGTTATAGCAAGACCATTACCAGGTATGGCTATAGTATTTTATCTTAAAGCTTTAATTTTAGATATATCAGTAATGATTCAATCACTTAGAGGTCAGACTCTGCCAGAAGCCTATGACTATGCAGTCAGAGCTAAAAATAACTTAATAGACGCTGGAAATTTGCCCCCAAGGCCTCCCATGCCCATGTTTCCAGATATTACCTTACTTTTGCCTCAAGAAGCCCCTAATCCCATAGCCCAACCTATGTCTATGTATACATTTCCTCAACAACCTACTAAAAAACTTGTCCCTATCTAATCATCTGAGATGGATGATGTCAAGAACATCTTAAGGACATTTTATAATGAGATAATTAACCTAAAAAGATAGTGGAATCCTTATCTTAGACCCTAATATCAAGGCTACCAAGGAAATAGACCTTCACCATAGATAAATCATTATCATGGTCCTCAAAGGCAAACTAACCCTCAGCCATTGAACCAATTAGTTACAGTCCCTACACCCTCACAGACTGTTCCCCCCTAATCCAAATAGGGAGATTATTCTAGGGTAGAATAATTATGCAGATGGCACCAATGCCTGGTGTTTCCATTGTAATAATGCTCATATGCTTAGAGATTGTCCCAGGGGTAATCTAAAACAAAAGATAGCAGAGCAAAGAAGAATGGATGGACAATTTGCAAATACTTCTGACACTCAACCCTACCAATCCCCTGGTATGCAAAATTTAGTCCTGATAGCTCAGATGCAAGGGATGTCCTTATAGCAAGAAGAAGAAATAGCCCTTGATCATGGTTTGTTTTCATGGGTTGAAGATGAAGAGTTAGTATTCTTAAATGAAGCTTCTACTTCCAAGAAGCCATTAGTATAACTAGATTACTACACTAGATCCAAGAGAAGGATGATGGAATGGCCTAAAGTCACAAATAATGAAATTATGGGGATTCCTCCATTTTAAGGTCATCAAAACATAGATGCTAGACAAGAAATACCTCAATGAATGCAGAACCAAGTAATTTCTAGACAAGTTCAAGAAAAAGCAAGGTACCCTTATTATCCAAGAACCCAAACACTAGGACCAATGAATGTGGTCGATCGGCTGAAGAAGACCCCAGCACATGTGTCAATATTGGACATATTAGCTATTCCTAAGCAAAAGACACTATTTCAAGAAGCTCTATAGGGCCAAGCAGTGCCTAAACATACTAGTACCAAAGGACTTGCTGATAAGGAAAATCTCAAAGACATGGTTCCTCTACAAATAATAGCTCTTTTGAACAATGCACCAGAGGTAAGCAAATCCAAACTAGAACCCTTATATTTGACTTTGATAGTTGGAAAGAAACTATTACATAATTCAATGATAGACTCAAGGGCTAGTACTATAGTAATGCCTAAATAAATACCAGATGCTTTAAAAATAAAGTATGAGCCACTTACTAGAGGAGTTATGCAGCTAGATGGGAAATCGGTGCAAAAAATAGGGAAAATTAAACAACTCCCATTACAATTTTATACTTTCCCTAATATAATTGTTAATCAAGATGTGATAGTCATAGATATATCCTCTATATTTGGCTTATGTTTATCTAGAGATTTCACAGCCAAGATAAGATGTTAATATGTCACTTGATTGGTCTCACCTCATCCTAAGAAACCAAATATGGTACAAATATGAAAATAATATCTGAGTCACTATCTAAGGATCACATCACTAATGAACCAACCCCAAAACTAGAGGCAACTCATACTATGCTGAATAGGGAAGAAAGGGTCTTTGTTGGAGAGTTAGGTGACTGGACTAAACATGACCAAGAGGAGGAAAATAACCAATTGTTAACTATGATGCAAAGTGACCCATATGGAAATTATGACTCTACTAGTCTGGGCACTTATGTCATATTTGATGAAAACCATGAAATCCCATATGTTTTAATAGAATAAATGCCAAAGACTCAAGAATCTAAAAAGGACTCAAAAATTTAGACCTTAAATTTTGATGGGGCTAGAGGTAAAAATGGTGTTGGAGCAAGAATTTGTCTTGTTGGTCCAAATGGTGAGAAATTTTTAAGAGCTATCCATTTCTAATTTACCTATACTAATAATGATGCTAAATATGAATCCTTAGTACATGGCCTCATGTTAGCCAAGAAAAAGGGAGTAAAGAATTTGATAGTAAAAGGAGATTTAGAACTAGTAGTGAAACAAATCAGAGAAAAGGCAATAGCCAAAAATGTAAGGATGAGATCCTATAGACACAAAATTTGGGACTTAATAGATGATTTTAAAGCTTTCAATATTGAAGTAGTTCCTAGAACCCAAAATTTTGAAGCAGATAAGATGGCACAAATTGGCTCACAGTTTGACCTAGCAACTGATCTATTAGTCAACAATGAGTCAGTCAAAGTTATAGTAAGGCCAACTATCCTAGATAATGATGAAAATTGGCAAGTCTTTGAAAATGATTTTTAGGTACTCTCATTTTTGTAATAGTCAGGGGAATTTACTGATCAATTACAACCCAAAATTGAAGAAGCATATGGAGACCAAATTATTCAATTAAAGACTAATAAGATTCCCAAAGTCTTGATTACTTTAGAAAACATATTTGATCCAAAAGATGTAAGCCTAGAGAAGAAAAGGTTTCAAGAAAATAAAGCAGATTATTCTAAGATACAAGTGAGTGAAGGGAGAAAACTAAAGATTGGAAATTCTGCAACCCATGAGGAAAGGGAAAGACTAATTGACTTGTGTGAAAGATATGATAGAGCAATAGCCTAGACCTATGAATACCTTCATGGCTATAATAGAGACATCATTCAGCACACCATAGAACTGACTAAAGGATCTAAGCTAGTCAAATAGAAGCAAAGGCTAATGAATCCAAGGATTGAACCTCTAATGGTGGATGAGTTGTAGAAACTCTTAGAATCTAAAATAATTTTTCCAATCAAACACTCAACCTAGGTATCCAATCTAGTACCAGTCAAAAAAATAATGGTCACATAAGGCTATATGTGGATTTTAGAGACCTAAATAGAGCATCTCTGAAAGATCACTATCCCTTGCCCTCTATGGAACAAATTTTATAGACTGGCTAGATTCGAGAGATTTTCCTTGCTAGATGGTTTCTCTGGATATAATAAAATTTGGTTAGCTGATGAAGACCAACACAAGAATGCATTAACTACCAAATGGGGAATGTTTGCATATGCCAAGATGCCATTTGGCTCTGTCAAATTTTGGAGCCACTTTTCAAAGAGCAATGGATGTAGCATTTGGAGAACTCATAAATAAAATCATTTTGATTTATCTTGATGATCTCACTATTTTTTCCAATAATGTTGATGATCATTCTGATCATCTAGAATCTATTTTTAAGAAGTGTCAAGAGTTTGGAATATCCCTAAATCCCAAGAAGTGTATCTTTGCAGTACCTCAAGGCAAACTATTGGGACATACAGTATCTAAAGGAGTCTCTATAGATCTAGAGAGAGTCATAGCCATAATGAACTTGCCCTTGCTAGTAAATAAGAAGGCAGTTTAGTCCTTTTTGGGAAAGATTAATTTTGTCAATTGGTTCATATCAGACTTTGTAGACCTAATGAGACCAATGACACTCTTGTTGAAGAAAGACCTGGTGTTCAAGTGGACTATAGAAGGAAGACAAGCTTTTGAGGAGGTCAAGAAAGCAATTTCAATAGCCCCAGTACTTAGTAACCCAGACTTCTCTAAGTCTTTTATAATGTATGTTTATGGAGAGTTCAGTGTGGCTAATGTCCTAACATATAAAGATGATCAACAAGATGGAGAATACCCAATAGCCTTTTTCTCAAGGACTCTTAGGGAGTATGAATCCAGATACAACTTTGTGGAGAAACAGGCATATGCTATGGTAAAAGCCCTCAATAAATTTAGGCATATGGTATCAAGAAATAAGATTCTGATACTTTTAGCTCATCTTAGTGTCAGAGAATACATTATGGAAGGTGAAATTACTAAAAGAGCAAACTAGATAACAAAGATCCTTGAGTATGATTTAGAGGTTAGACCCACTAAGCTAGTCAGAGGTAGGGGGTTGTGCCAATACATGGCTCAAGATATGGAAAAGATGATAACTGAAGAAATAGAAAAGGAAAATGTATTGAGGATACAATAAATTGATCAAAACTCCTAAGTCACAAACAAAATCCATTTTATGAAACATGGGATTTTCCCAAAAGAGCTCTCTCAAGAAAAGAGGAGATACTATAGGCAGCAAGGGGTCCATTTTGTTTTAATTGACCAAGTTCTTTTCAGAAGAAATACTGATGGCATACTTTTAAGATGCATAGAGAAAGATGAGGCTAAGAAAATACTACATGAAATGCACCATAGAGTCTCAAGTGGACATTTTTTTGCAAGAACCATAGCTATAAAGATAATTCAGGTAGGTTATTTCTGACCCACTTTATTTATAGACTATTATCAATTGGTCAAAAAGTGCCAATCTTGTCAGTATTATGTGGGGAAGAGAAGGAATGTAGCAATGCCCCTTAGTCCTGTAATTATTGATGAACCCTTTGCTCAATGGGGTCTTGACTTCATTGGAATGATCAATCCAATGTTGAGTATGGGACACAAATGGATTCTAACTGCCATAAATTATTTTACCAGATGGAGTGAGGTAGTGCCACTCAAAGAAGCAACAGAAAATGTGATCCTAGACTTTTTGGGGGATATCACTACTTGCTTTGGGCCTCCTCGTACCATAATTTCAGATAATGCTAAGGCATTTTTAGGAACAAAAATATCTAAATTTTCACTAAAGTATGGAATCTATCTAAAAACTTCCTCAAATCATTACCCTCAGGGTAATGGTTTGGTAGAATCAACCAACAAGAACCTGATTAGACTTATTAAGAGAATAGGGGTTGATTATCACAAAGAGTGGCATAAAGTGCTTAATATAGCACTTTGGGCTGATATAATTACACCTAAACAAGTGAAAAATATGTCCCCATATGAATTGGTCTATGGTAAGCCTATTTTAATGCCCCTAAGCTTGGAGGTTCCTGCTCTCCAATTATTAAAATAGATTGAAATTGAGGAGAATGGCCCCATGTAGGTCAAACTTGCTGAGCTCCTAGAAGTTCAAGAAAAGAGGGATACAACACATGAATCATTAATGAAACATTAGAAAATAATCAAAGATTTATTTGATAAGAAGACTTCAAACCCCCATTTTGAAGTAGGCTCAGTTATTTTGAAATGGGATGCAAGAGCTACCAAGCTGGGTCAACACAATAAATTAGAGGCATTGTGGACTGGCCCCTATAAGATTTGTACATGTAAACAAAAAAATTCATTTGAGCTTGAAATGATGGAGGGTGAACCCAAATATATTCTTGTGAATGGGATCTACTTGAAATGTTTCATTTAAGCAGTATCTCCCATGTATTATAGTTAGATAGTTTCCCTTTTCTTGTTGCTTTGTTTTCCCATTTTTTTTCTTGCTCTTTCTTTTAATAAGTGTTTTATGAACACATGGCTATAGCTCAAAGTCTTTTCAAAAATTTCAAAAATCTAGCATTCACTAAATCTCTCTCAAATCCCCAAAATTCCCTAAGGTACCTTTACGTAGCCACTTTTATGACGTGTCTAACACGCTGTCCCACATAGATTTAATAAAATTCACTAACGGTTATCCAATTTTAATGCCATTTTATGAGACTTGATGTGTCATTAAATACCCTAATAATAAGAGTTAAGGCTTAAATGTGTCTCATCCATTCTTACATCTGCTAGGAAAATCCCTATTACTTGCATTTCAATTCATAGCAAAACTTGCTTATTAAAAGTGCCTTCCCTATTGCAAAGCACCATACTTGTTACATAAGTTCATTAATTCCTAGTATAGACATAGATATGGAGGAGACACAGTATTCACAATAGGGGTTTGGGATTTATGAATCCATTGATAAGCTTCTCACCAGCAAATCATATGCTTTGGCCCCTACACAACCCTTAAGGACCTATCCAAGGACTAGAGTCCCCAAAGTTGGTTATGTGATCAACCCAGCAAAGGTGAAGGATTTTGTAGATGAAATCATGGACCTAACTCTTCAAAAGTCTAGAAAAGCTCTGTGAGAAGGGGCACACCAAAGATGTATCTAGAATGCCAAGGCTAGACAATCACAAACATTTGGGATGAGGATATGGACTTCTCAATTGGCACAATTCATTGTTCTAGGTGTAAATCTGTGCCCTGAATTAGTTGAAATATGCACTAAATTATTTCATGCACCCTTGAGCACCATACAATAGGGTTAATTCATGGTGAAAATTACACTAAAGGCCATTAGGGACATGTTGGCCCTATATCATGACAAAATAGCCACATTTCCCACCATTGCCAAAATGTAGAAAATGTGGGCAAACTTTAATAATCAATTAAGGTTTCTCATATCAAAATTGCAATTAGGGGACAATGATACCATTATGCCAGTGTTGCCAATAGGAAGGGCACAATTTTCATAAGCCATTCAAGAGGAACTATCCATGATGGCATTCATTTTTGGAATGAAGGAAGACATAACTATTTATGATTGGCAAATGGCCATTCTCTTCAGATCAAAACTGTAGACAAGTCTCAGGATTTTCAGCTAGACTTCTCAGAGTAGATTACCTATTCAATGGTTGACCAACTCACCCATTCCAAATCTAAATGGTTTTTTAGGTATTCTTCTTATCTATTTCACCTCATATTATATCAAAACTCTAGCATCTTTTCACAATATTTGTATCTGAATATGTATGACCCAAGTTTTAGTCATAATAGGACCATTCCTATGTTTGCATGGACACATATCTTATCCAAAATGTCTAACCCATATGAATTTTGGGAAAAATTTTTTGCCCCTACCTTTTGTCACTTAAGCCCAGAGCCTATTGAAAATAGATTAACTCCAAGTGTCAGAGGCCTCATGACAAATTACACTATTCCCTATGACTACTTTTTTAGATCTCATCATACCATCATTAGGGCCCATGGTTTTAATGGAGAACTAATGTTGCTACCCAGAGATTTTGACTCCTAGGTCAGCATTCTTAGAGTTCACCTAGAAAGTGTCTATGGTTGATAATGAATATGGAACTAGGGAAGAAGAAAAATAAAATGTATGATATTCCATGGGTAGAGAAAACATGGCCCTAGAGGTCAGAGATGCTGAGCACTTGTTGTTGAAGAAGCTAGCTATCTTGGGTTTCTTTCTAATTGAAGATAAATGGAGATATGACCTAAGCATTTTTGTAACCTTATGGATCAAAAATAACAAGGTTGGCACTAAAATTGTGCATAAGGGCCATCCCTTTTGGGAAGATAGAAGAAACCCTAAGGAAGATATTCCTGATTTGTATGTAGAATTGACAGATTTGCCCTTTCAGGGGGCCAGGCCATGGGAGACATTTTATGTTAAGGAAAAGTTTTTTGACCCTAAAATTAGAATGAATTCTGGTTTAAAAAGGGCATTGAAGAACAAAGAATGGAAACACGATAAAATAGAAGCCTATTGGAAGTATAAGCAGGAGATTTATGAGACAACTCACTCTTTTGGTAATGTAAACTTAGATGAGAAATGGGAGGAAATATGGGATTAATGGCATCCATCTCATTTTTCTAGTCCTGATACAAGCAAATTGTAGACACAGGGTGGAGAGTCAAAGGGGGAAGCAGAATCCACTCATATAATGTGGGCCCCAGGACAAACCTCATCTACAATCGTTATAGCTGTCTATCCCCAATCTCTTAGTACCATATAAAAACAAAAGAATGGGGTATCCTCACCACTCAAAACTTCTCCATTAGTGTCATCCTTTAGGGTTCCCAATTTTGTGCAATCACCACTAGCAGCAATGGTAAACACTAAAGAGAAAGAAGCACAATAAGAAGAAGAAAGGCCAAGGAAACATAAGAAGCTGAAACTTTAGCCTAATTTAGAAGAGGAGGTAGAGCCCTCATAGCATCGACCATTGAGTACATTTGTTGCTCTTCAGGTACGTGTTATTTCTCCTTCTTCTTTAAAGTCTTTTTCTTCTTCTATAGGGGTGGCAATCCCAACTAGCCAAATATTATCCCCTGCCACCTTTGTTGTGCCAATTTCCCAATTTGCCTCACCTATTACTACTCAGGCCATGTCATCACAAGCCACATCATTTCCTCCTTTTCCCCCCTCTATCCCAAAGAAAATACCTCCCCATATTCCCCCTAGCCAACATTTGGCTATTCCCTATGGCTTACCATAGGGTTATCCTTTTGTGGACAGATATATTGCCCCTCCCTCTACCTTCCAAGCTCAAGCAAACATAGCTAAGAAGGCTAGGGAATCATAGATGGATAAAAATAGGAAGAAAGATAATAAATATCTAGCTGCACCACACATGAGGTCACTATTTGACCCAATCTAGTAGTAGCTAATTGTGACTCATTTGTCACCTAATATAGTCAGGCCAAACGAGCAGATGTAGCCTCAATATTATACAATGAGTGTAGTGGCTATGGATATGTCACTTTTCAAACCATAACACAAGGTTGAGCTACTAAATGAAACTAATTTTTCTATAGCTACTAATTATTTGAAAGTATCAAAGAAGTTGTAGAAGATGGAGACTGATCTAGTTCAAGAGAAAGCAAATGGTAGCAATTTGGCTATAGAAATCAAAACAAAGAATGATGAAATAGAGAGTCTCAGCAAATAGTTGTAAGATACTATTTCTTGTTAGATTCACTAGGCTATTCAAGCCCTAAATTCTTTTTTGAAAGAAGGAGATAACACAAGAGGAAGTTGCAGTGACAGCCCTAAGGCAAGAAAAGGCAACACTATAGAAAAAATGTCAGGAAAACCTACAATAGGTCACTCAATTCTAGCAGAATCTATTGAATGAGCAAAATAATACCGCTGCCCTACAGGCCCAACTTCAAGCTAAGCAATAAATAACAAAATAATTGACACTTGAGTTGGCTAATAGGCTAAAAAATGTAGGAGTTCTGAACCTAGTCAAGGAGTTATATGTATCAATATGGAAAAGAATCTCTAAGGAGATTACTCAACTCAGACCCTTTCTCACTTTCCTACTAAATGCATAGAAATTATGTGAAAAGGTGGAGACTTTAGTCCAGGCCACTATATCCACTGTCTCTTTGAGAGTGTCTAATTCTCAAATGCTACTAAAAAAGCTATATGACACAACTGATGAAACATTATCAGTAGTAGGGATTAGTGACAAAATATTGCTATAAAAAGGGTGAACGAAGTTCTTAGCTATAACTCTACAATAATTAATTACAAAGAGCTCCTATATGTGGTAAAAGAGGGAGTAAAAGACATGAATAAGCATATTGAAGATCTGGTGCAATTGGGTCTTCCCTTCCCTTTTTCTGATAGCAACATTGTGTTAATGGTTGATGAGATTAAGCCTTTGTTGTTAGCCAGACAAAATGATCAGTCAATTTTCTAGGGTTTAATAGATGCTTCATCAATGCCAAAAGTGGAAGCTATCTTGCTTCCCATGGCCCAACTTGATTTCCAATTGAAGGCTATAGTTCATATTTTGTAGATTTTTTTGCACAAGGACATCATCAACCTTGATTTAGCCTTCCAGGATTTGCAAAATAAATAGGGACTATCTAATGATGAATGGTCTATTTATCAAACGGCTTTACAGAATTTGTGATTTTTGCAACATTTTTATATATTCTTTGGATTCTTTTTGAGTAGGATCAAAATTACTTGGGGTCACCAAGAACTATAGAGTAAAATACTCTACATTTTGTTTTGAGTTTTAATTGTGCACTCCAATTTTTATCCCTATGCATTTTAGTTTTAAGGGAGTGAGGGTTTTGACACAGAGCACGAGCATGGGTTTTCATTTTTCTTAATTTTTGTCTAAGTCTCAAAGTCATGTGGAACATGTCACGTGTCTTGTTATATACCCGTGGAGCTTGACAAGTGTCAGTAACCATGTTTCAATTTCTTATAAATTTCAAAAGCTTCTTTCAATAAGCTTCTCTTAGAGTCCTACAGAGATCACCAAGTGGAAATTGCAAAAGGTTTTAATATGTTTCTCTAAATGTAATGGAAAGTGTCATGTGTCCCTTTTTAAAGCTTGGTAGAGACCACCAAGTGTCAACATCTGCATTTTCTTCCTTTTGTTTCATTATTGAGTAAGGACTGTGGTGGGCCCTAGGTGAGTTGTTAAAGTAAGAAAAGCATGCCAAGTGTCATCATCTATGTGAATCTAAAATAAGTCCCAAATGTTTCTATAGTGTTTCTAAAGCTCATTAGAAGCTACCATGTGTCATCTTCCATAGGACTATCAAAAGGTATCTAAAGCTTCTATAAACAAGCTGAAGCCCCCACATGTCACTTGTTAAGACTAGCAGATGCTGCCAAGTATCCTCGCCTGTTTCACAATGGGAAATACCATGTGTATTTATTTTAGCCAATAAACTTGTAGAGAGACTAAACATTTTAGATCTAAAAGATATCTTCTATCAGACACTTCTAGTTAAGTTCTAGTTCGGTTAGACCATTGGGATTTGATCATGCAGGCAATCTTGAGCCAGTCCTATGCTATAAATATGGGTTGAAATCACAACAACAAAGAGGGATCGAAGGGAAAAAAGAAGATAAGGGAGATAATTTTTTGCATATAGATTGTTAGAGGGATCAAAGGGAAAAAAGAAGAGAAGGGAGAGAATTTTTGCATATAGATTATTAGAGAGATCAAAAGAAAAAAAGAAGAAAAGGGAGAGAATTTTCTACATATAGATTGTTATAGGAGATTTACAAGAAGTTTTTGAGACTTTATTGCTATGGCCAGTAATATCATTTGCCTTTGTTCTATTTTCTTAATTCAAAAAGTTTGTATAATTGTTCATGTATCAGTGCCTTTTATGTGACTAGAAAATTAATAAGAAGACTGAGTTCTGTGCCTTTGCTGATATTTTATATGTTATTGAAAAATCATCTAAGTTGTGATCCTTTGATTCTATTTGCTTTCATCTTTTACATTGATCATGTATTTTTTCTCTTTAATGTAATTGAATCCTAAAGATAGCTTCACTGTGCTTAGTATTAAGGAATGAATCATACTCAGGCGCATCGCCATAGTTAAATTTCTATTTCATTGCATTGGTGATTCTATTTAATTTTTATTCCCTTTTCCCACAATACAATTGAGATAAATAAGAGCCAGCTTCTTTAAAATATGGAGGTCATTTCAGGTCGCAAGTCCCACATTCTTGAAACTTCCCATGTTGGTGTTGGAAATAACATAATTTTAAGCATCAACAGCATGTTAAATATGTAACATATGCATTTGTTATAACAATAAAACTATATCAATGCCATTTACATATTCATAATGTAGTTATCTTGCTCTACACATATACTCTATATACATGCACTATAGACACTGTACTTTATTTTTCCCTATTCTTTCATTTATGAACACAAGTTACATTTCCTACAAGTAATACTTATACTCTATTTAATTTGTTTTTGATTGTTCTATCTGAACACTCTCTACACATTCACTCTACAAAACCAAACTTGTTTGTATCTAGAAAACCTGATCCTAGGTCCCATGGTGCAGATCATGGAGGATCATCAAAGGTAATATTTTGGTCATAAATGAGGTCTATGATATTATGCTTCAAAATATATAATATATTTTTATAATACTCAAGGCTTTGGCGATAGTCACAATATTCATTAACATCATATCCTTTCGGTAGAGGTCAATCATATCAACCTCTATGGGAGGAGAGAGAGATATGATATGACACTCCATAAGCTTTTGAACTAAATAAGATAGAGACTGGGGTAAGCATGTAAATTATATCTTAGGTGTAATGGATAAGATGAGTTTATTAGGTTATTATGACATTATGTTAACCATTGTGGTTGTTTTATGTTTAGGTTCTATATGTTTCATATTATAGCTTTGTTTGATATGAAACTTTGTATTAAATGTAGTTGGTGTGTTTTCTACATACGTTATCTTGTTCAAGGAAATGGCTTTCATTTCAAAATATCTAACAATATGGCATAAGCCACAAAAGATCTAAAATTTTTGAAAATAATGGACTCAAGTAATGAGACAATTAATCTTTACTTGAAGATATCTTAAAGTTTTTTATCTTTTATTGAATTTCTCATTTTGGCCAACATTGTTTTATATCTAAAAATATATTCATTGATAGGTTCATTGGTTCCTTGTTTGATCATTACAATTTGAGCATATGACATATTTTTAATGATGTTGATAGATAAATGTGCTAGGAAATAATCAATTAAAGGTTTGAATGTTTTTATTGATTAGAGTGATAAATCATAGAACCATTATAAAGCATAGTCCTTGAGGCTCCTTAGAAATAATTTGGTCAAAATTTTATCATTGGAGGCATAATCAAGACATGTTATTAGGCTCATTTTTTGGAGCTAACCCCAAAGACCCCTATGTCAATGGGAATTTCCTACATATCCAATATTCTAAGGATGACCTCAAACTTATGTAGTTCTCTCCTATGTGTGGGAAAGTGTGCGCATAAGGGTGAAATATACTTTTGGTGATGTAAGAAATGATCTAGCTTGTAGTTTTACAAATATTACTCATGAGATTCTCATGGAATTCTTTAACCTATAATATGATTTCTCCTATGCTTGATATGAAAATAGGGATGAATAAGGGAAAATATATTGGTTGTGTAGTTGATTGGTTTAGCTTTTGTATGTGTTTGCTTGGTATTTTATAGATGAGGAATGACAAATATTAGAATTTTATTTATACCAAACATTTTAAAAGTATCTCATGGTAGGGTTCAATAATACAAATAGTATGACCCATAGGTTGTGATCCATTTTCAATTTGGATGACTTTTAGCAACTAGACACTAGATAAATATCTAGACTCTACCATCAATGGTTATGTCTCTCTATGGTCGATAGTGTTGAGAAGGCTGTAAAAAAGGTATGGATCTAAAATTGATAGTGAAATATATCAAGGTTTAATATATTTGTATAGTATATGAGATATAAGTCATAAAAATGATATGGATCAAACTAAAAGATAAGCATTTAGGCAAAGTGAGATGGTGAATGTAAGCCTTTTTATATTAGGGAGGTCTATAATTGAAAGGTATATCCCTAATTGATATTTATCAAATGTAAAATATTGAGATGCTATAAATATTTAGTTTTAGTATCTACATAATGGTACTAACAAGAGGAGTCTATTTTGAAACATTGTTCAAGCTTAAGTAAAGTATTGTAAGTGATGAATGTAATAGATCTATGGTTCTTGAGGTGAACAATATTTCATATCAAACTCTTACATTACTTGTAGAGAATAAAATTTAGTGCTGTTAGAGGATGGAACACATTAGAGAAAAAGATCTTCAATCTAAAAATATAAAGGTGTGGTTAAATGAATTTATGGCTACCCATTAGACTTTAATTTATATGAGTATTTTGTTTTTGGTAAGAAAACTCTAGTGAAGTTTCCCAATAGCACTACAAGATCATAAGGGATTTTACATTTAGTGCATAATGATGTGTTTAGACCTGTGAACATTCTATCATTACAAAAATATTTTTATTATTTTTATTTTATATATGACTACTCTATAAAAACTTGGGTTTATTTTATCAAGGCTAAATTTAAGATTTTTAGTAAGTTTAAGGAGTTTAAGGATCTTTTTGAAAACTAGACAGATAAAAAGATTAAGGTCTTAGGAATGACAATGGTAGAGAATACTCCCAAAATTATTTTTAGTAGATCTATAAGTGTTTTAGAATGTAAAGGTAAAATACAACTCCATGTACACCACAATAGAATGGAGTTGTATAAATAATGGACATGACTCTGACAGATGAGGTGAGAAACATTCTTAGTGGTACAAGATTGGAATGAAATTTTTGGGAAGCATCAGAAATAGTTACTTACTATTTGATCAATAGATCACCCACATCATCTATATTTGATAATACTCCATAAGAAGCATGAGATGATAAAAATATTAAATTTTATTGTTATGATGCTTATATGTGTATTCTAAAGGAAAAAGGACTAATCTTGACAATAAATTAGCAAAGTGTTATTTTATTAGATATGGTACTATTGTGAAGGGATATAAGTGATGGAATCATGAAACTAAGAAGACTATTCATTATCTTAATATTATATTCATATAGGTAAAATGAGTTCCAAAATAAGAAGGATATCCAAAGGATGAACTTAGACATTTGAAGAAGAAAAGGGAGAAGTGTCTAAATATGAAGCAACTACTAAAGATGAACTAGAGCAGGAGTTTCAAGAGGAATATTTAGATGAATTTGAGGGAGAACTAGAAGATGCATAACCAAAAATTCTAATCTTGAGATATGATGTTATAAGGACACTTGATAGGTATATTCCTTGAAGTGCGAGCATCTAAAGACACTGCCAATGAAATAAAAGACCTCAATGTTTCAAGTCTAACTGGAGGACCCATCATCAGGAGAGAATGATTTTCCTCCATATAGCCATTCTACATTAATTTTATTAGTTTTAATTTGTTACTAATGAAGAGCCTAATACTATAAAAGAGACTTTCATCTCTAAATAAACTAAGTCTTAGAATAATTTTATGAAAGAATAAATGGAGTCCCTAGATAAAAATTAAACATGGGACTTGGTGAAATTACCTCCCAAAAGAAAACTAGTTGGCTAAAAATAGGTATTTAAGAAAAAGTATAATGAAAATGGGAGAGTGGAGAAGTATAAATCTTATTTATTATCAAATAGATATGCTTAGGTAAAGGGATTTCATTTTGTTGATATTTTTATGTTGTTATAAAATTACATTAAATTAGATTTATTCTATCTATTAATGTTGTTTTTTATTTGGAAATAGAGCATATGAGACCATAAAGGAAGATTTCACCTCTAAAAAAACTAAGTATTAGAAGAAGGCTATGGAGTAATAAATGGAGTCCTTAGATAAATATCATACGTGTGACTTGGTGAAATGGAGTCTCTTAGGTAGAGGGAATTCATTTTTGTGAGATTTTTTTATCTTGTTACAAAATTACATTCAATTATATTTATTCTAGATATTATTATTGTTTTTGATCTATAAATAGAACAAATGGATGTAAAGATAATGTTTCTACATGGTGATCTTGAGGAAGAAATCTACATGATGTAACTGGAAAGCTTTAATAAAAACATAATTTTTTTCTTAAGACAAAAATGTATCTACATGTATTGAAGCAATGAATAAGAATTTGTAACCATAAATTTGAAAGGTGTGTGTTGGGACTTTTGCTTGGAAGAAGAAAAGTTGATCCCTGTATTTGTTTTAAATGGGAAGGTAAAACTTTAATTATCATGGTATTGTATGTGGATGACATGTTATTAATTGGTAATAATAAGAAAATGATCAACTAAATTAAGTCTCAATTATCATCTCAATTTGATATGAAGGATCTTGGTGGTATAAAACATATTTTGGGGGTGGAAATTAAAAGGAATATAGTCAATAGGAAATTGTGTTTAAATCAAAGGAATTACATTGAGATGATATTGTAAAAGTTTAATATGCATAAATTAAGATAGTTAGTACTCCATTTATTTTCACTCAAAATTTATCAATTAAACAACATCATAAAATAGAAGAAGAAATTGAAGACATGTTTCTTGTCTTGTATGCTAGTGCTATTGGTAGTTTGGTGTATGCAATTGTATTTACCAAACTTTAAAATGCTCATGTAGTGGGAGTAGTGAGTAAATGTATGTCAAATCTAGGAAAGTACCATTGGATTGTAGTGAAGAGTATATTTAGGTATTTTCATGAGACATAAAACTATGTAATATACTATCAAGGCAATCTTAGTAAAATCAAAACATTAAATCTACATGGTTTTGTGGATTCATACCAGACTAGAGATCTTGATTGCTAAAGATCTACTTGTTGACAAATTTTACACCATTGGTCAAGGTTGATTATGTACAAGCTTTTAGGAAAAATACATTCATGGAGTGAAGATTAAATAATCTCTCAAAAAAATCCTATATACTTAATCAGTCATAAACCATGCTCAAGAATTGATTACAAGTCAAAATTTTGGCAAAAGTTTTTTTTATTCCTTTAGCAAGCTAATTGTAAGCTAGTAACGATAATTTTTAGATGTTCAGTTCAAGAAAGAAGAAGATTTTTTTAAAATTTTATTATTAAAATATAGGGTCCCCTATTCCCTCAATATTTTATGCATTGGTTTTAGGTTACAGTTGCTTAGCTTTAAGAACAATCATTAAGAAGAAAAGGTGCTCTAAAACCCTAATAGCTCAGTTTTAGGAGATGTGATTAAATTTTTAATTTATTTATTGAAAATAAAAATTTAGGTGAGATATTATTTTTAATAATAACCTTAATACACATTCCTCAATCAAAATGTCAATGCAAATAATGTATAAAGGTAAAGGTATAGGTTACAAGGTTTTAAGCATGCAAGAGAGATAGTCAGAAAAAAAATTGAGAGGTTTAAGTGATTGTTTGAGTGTATCCAATGGTTTTAATGATTATATGGACTATTATAGGTTTTAATTCAAAAATAATGAGTTATTTATGCCTCATAAAACTCAATAAAATTCTAAAACTCAAACTTACAGGCATTCAAAAATGAGATTGTGCAAGCTAAGAAGCACTAAAAAGTACATATATTGAGTTTTACTAAATCAAACCTCTTTAAATTTGACATGTACGTATATTTTGATGTATTAAATTTTTAAAATTTATTTAATGTCTGTAATGTACTTGAGGAGAGATAAAATGGTATAATATAGATATGTACCATGAAGGAAATTGGTTTTTAACCAATTTGCTCATAAATGGAGTTACAAATGAGTGTTTCAGATCTTTCTAAGGGAAAAAAATGATTTTATATCATTATAATTCATGTAAAGGTCTTACTACATGATTATATAATGAAAACCAATTCAAAATAGGCTTAGAGCATTAAAAAACATCTCTAGGCAACCTTACAGGCATCAAGCAGGCACTTTTTGTGAATTTTTGTTTGAGTTTGATGAAAAGTTTTCAATATTTTCAAAATATTATAGGTATATGAGTTTTTGGTGAGTCCCATAAATAATTTTAGACCCCAAAATCCAAATTAGGGGTTTTTTAGGCTTAAAGAGCACAAAAGAGCATTTTTTGATGTTGTATATGGAGTTTGGAGTTAAGATTTTGTTTGAAGATCTATGACACCATGGTTATGATGTTTCAATACTATTTATACTCCTATATTAAACTTACAAAAATTTATCAAGCTATAGGATCTCATGTTTCATTCAACAAGCTTATCAAGTTAGACAAGATAGACATATCTAAGAATAACCAATATGAAGAGTTGTGATTGTTCATCTTTAAATGCGCTTTTAGCAAGGATATTTCATGAAGAGAAAGACAAATTAAACATTCAATAATACCTTATATCTCCTTCTATGTCATTTGAGATAATTTTATAAAAATTCAAGTAAACAATAAGAAGTCTTCAATCAGCCCTAGGAGGTTGAGAGATAGAAACATGCATGTAAGATACAAAGAAGATAGCTAAAGTAAAACTCTAAGATACAAGTAAGATATCTAAATTCAAACTCCAAGATACAAGTAAGATAATTGAATTCACATACTAGATAGATAAAGAGTCTTAAGGAGATTTAATATTTTTTTCAAAATGAGTTGAGTGAAGATCAAAATGAGTTAAGTGAATATGATCAAGTTCTCTTCAAGATTGAAGACCATCAAAGCATGCATGAGAACCTTTGAATTTTTCAAAGCATTCAAACAAGTTGATCTCTCTCTCTCCTACACCATATTCAAATAATAAAAAGTTAAAATTAAGAGGTATTGTGTAGGATTTTTAAAGTTGGTGGTTGATTTGAAGGTTGAGTTGAGGGAAGAGTAAAGGATGACTAGGATGATGACTCATCCCTAATTTTGGGTTGCTTTGTCTCCTCTCTCTTTCCTTCCTTTTCTATATGTATGTTCATTTTTTAGAGAATATGATAAAATTATGATTTTTACTATACATAAACTCTACCAAAATTTATACTACATCACCTTTGAAGCAATAAGAAGCTAAGTTTTCTTTCATTTTCATGTTTTTTATGGAGTATGTGCCTCATGTTCATTGATATAACTTAGTGAATGATTAATTTTTCTATTTTTATGTCTAAATATTTCACCTTTATGTAGTAAATAATAACTCTTTAAGGTCATATAAAGTTTCTAAATCTTATTTCTACCTAATTTGGAAGTGAATTCAACCTATTCATTATTTCCATGCTAGTGTGAATGTTTCTCAAGACTTGTGTATGAACTATTGATGTAAGAGACATTGTATGAAGATGAAGTGAATGTGTGAAAGTTATTAAAATTAAAAATTTGGTAAAGTATAGGCATAATTGACCTTGACATTTGTGCATCACCTTAAATTTTTAATTTTCATGTTCAATTCCATCTTGAATAATACTCCTTTTACCCTTTTCCTAGTCAAAAAATCATTGAATTAGAGAGTTTAGATAGAATTAGGTGATTATACCAAAATTAATTATACCTTTATCTATATATTATCTCCAATATAAGGCCACCCACACCTTTGATAGTTTCCATTTTATCAATATAAGTGAGAACAATGCACACATTCTTATAAGGGTGCACTTCTGAGTGATAATAGTTTCTAGCATGCCTAGTGGGATAATAGCTCAAAATATTTCTAAATATTAGTGTTAGTTTTATAAATTTGTATAAAATACATTAATAAAGTACTAATAATAAATGGTAACTCTAATTTTGTAAGATTCATCTTTTGTACCTTTATATTTTGAGTGATATACAGTTAGGTTAAATAGTCCAGGTTCTTAAAGAGTATCAATTGGTATGTATTTTAGTCCTCCATTTTATGAAGATGCATATTTTTGACCTTTATATTATTATTATAAAACTAAAAATATTTATTGATTCACTTTAATTAGCCTTATACTAGTAGGATATCAATAGTCTCAAAATATTTATCCCCTCCACCCCCTAATCATGTTTCCAATCAACCTTGGAAAAATCATGTTCTTTCCAATCAACCTAAAAAAAGTTTGCAATAGATAATACTTGATTTTGAGATAAAATTTATGGAGAGTGATAGGGAAGGTTAATATAATAGGCATCAATAATAAATTTCATATTAGGACTATATACATAAGCAAGAGGTAGAATCATTGAAGAGATACAATGAGGCTATAATAGAATAAATGCAAAAGGTGCCCATGAGAGTATAAAGAATTGAGTCAAAAATTCCAAGTTGGAAATAAGAATAAATAAAACCCATTAAATATTCAATAGGGTCTACTTGATTAAAAAGTATAAGTTTTATGACTCCCAATCCTATAAAAGAGACTATGCTTGTGCAACCCCCCCCCCCAATTTTTTCTTAAGTTCCTCAATCAAGGAAGTTTCCAAGTTTCTTGATCCCTCCTTTCAAAGAATCATTAAATAAAACTATTATTTCCATATCTCAAAATCTTATAAATGAATCTTAAATCCCAAATCCTATTTAAGAGCATCCCATAATGACTTATATTCCTATGCCACCAAGTGGAACCTCTTACCATCCCACCATCTCCCTTTTTGAAGAAGGACCTATTATATAGAAGGTAAAATAAGAGCATCTAGGTAAAGAGGAGAATTTTTTAAGTGATGATGATTAAGAGTTGTGTTGGTAAAATGATATTCAATTTGACATAGAAGAATATCATTTTTCATCCCTTGAGGATTAAATCAAATTGTAACTGCAAGTGAGCCTCAATAAGTCTATCACAAAGATGTTAAAGATGACATGTAGTAGATATTAAGATTATAATAGTAATTTCACAAGTTAACAACCATAGACATGATCTAATTAAAGATACAAAATAAGATGTATTGGTTCCTAGTGAACATCAAGGAACTACAAGTGAAGATCAAGAAGGTTTTGATGAAGAGTGGCAATAGTATCTTGAGCTTATTCAAGATATTGAGAATATTTGTAGGCCTACATCTCCTTATGAGGACATTGATAAAGTGGTTATGGAGGTTGGAGGACATGTTTAGGAAGATGTTGATTAAATAATATCTCAATTAGACCCTAATGAAGCTAGAATAGTTTTTTTATCTCCTTGAAGAGCTTGAACAAATTACATCAATTGACAATCAAAATTACATCTCTCAAGATGTTATAAAAGGTCAAGAACAATGTTCTAGTGATCCTTTAGAGGCTGAAGTTGTAGTTATTCCTATGAATCTTAATTTGGTTACACTAGAGATATTTCTTAGCATTGATGAATAACATGAGGTGAGCATTGAACTACAAGAAAATTTTATCTATATTGAAGATATGTTTGCTTTAGTTGATTCACTTGAAGATAAACTAGAGAGGTTGACAAGCAAGAAAAGAGATAAGACAACTAGAATGGAACACAAAAAATAGCTTGTTCCTCATTTTTGTAAACCATATGAAGAGGACCTATTAGGTTTTTGATTTGATCTAGGTGGATTCTAGTTATTTTATATAGTAGTATTAGTTGTTACTTTCCTTTAAGTGTTATCTTGCACAATTTTAGTTGTTATTTGCTTTAATTTTTAATTCCCTAAGTGATTATGCACAAGTTTTGTTTTTTATTAAGGAGTATTAAGTTTTATATTTGGTGATATTTTCATAACTGCATATCCTAATGCATAAGGCTACTAGTATTTAGTGTTTAGCAAGAAAATGTCCCAATAGGGTCATCAAGAATGTTGTTAAATTTTGCCATCATTGGTTAAGGTTCCTTATGTGCAGGTTTTAAGGAAAACTAAATTCATGGATTAAATATTAAATAATATATAAAAACCATATTAAATCTTTCATAAGTCTTAAACTATTCTTAGGAACCACTCACAGGTCCAAATTTTGGCAGAAGTTTCTTTTATTCCTTTAGCAATCTAGTTAAAAGCTAATAAGGGCAATTTTCATATGTTTAGTTCATGAAGGATAAGAATATTTGGTTTGAATGGTATTATTTGAATATATGGGCCCATATTACCTTGATATTACATTAATTTTTTTTCATGTTACAGTGTCTTAACTTTATGAACAATCATTAAGAAGAAAAGGTGTTATAAAACCCTTCTAAAACCTTAATAGCTCAATTTTGGGAGATGTGATTAAATTTTTAATTTATTTTTTGAAAAAAAAATTTTTTTTAGATAATATGTGGATTTAATAACCTTATTATACCTTCCTATATCAAAATTTAAATTCAATAATGGATAAATATAAAGGTACATGTTGCAGGGTTTTAAGCATGCAAGAGAGACAGTTAGAAAAGACATTTTTGAGAGGTTTAAGTGATTATTTGAGCATATCCAATAGTTTTAATTATTATATTTGATATCAAATGTCATAATTAAAAAATATTTAGGTATTTAAGCATCATAAAACTCAAAAAATCACCAAAACTTAGACCTACAAGCATATATAAATGAGATTATGCACGTTAGGAGGCACTAAAAAGTGTATGTTTTGAGTTTTACTAAATTAAATATCTTAAAATATTATTTGTATGTATATTATTATGTAATTTAATGTTTCCAATTTTTTTAATATCCATACTATACATAATGAGACATAAAATTAGAAAACATAGGTCTACACGATGATGGAAATCAGGGTTTTTGACCAATTTGCTCATAAATAGAGTTATAAATGAGTGTTTCAGATATTGTCAATGGAAAAATATGATTTTATAGGATGTATAATTAATTTATAGGTTTTAATCCACGCTTATACAATTAAAAAAAAATTAATAGGCTTAGAGCATTAAAAAATATCTCCAGGCATCCCTGTGTACAACAAGCAAACACTTTTTTATAAATTTTTGTTAGAGAGTTTGGTGAAGATTTTTAAATATTTTTTAAAAAAATTCAGGTATGAACCATATATACCTATATAATTAGAATATTATTAGTTTCTAGTGAGTCCTATAACTCATTTTATACCCCCAAATCTAAATCAGGGTTTCTTGAGGCCTAGAGAGCACAAAATAACATTTTTGAAGTTGTATGTGGAGTTTAGAGCTAAAAATTTGTTTAAAGGTATGTGACACCATGGTTATGATTTTTTAATCCTATTTATACTCATTTTATATTCAAATAATACAATTTTATCAAGTTTTATGTTCTCATGTTGCATTCAACAAGCTTGTCAAGTTGGAGAAGATAGGCATATCTAAGAAGAACCAATATGGAGAGTTATGATTGCTCATATTCAAATGAAATTTCAAAAAGGATATTTAATGAAGAGAAATATAAATGAAACATTTAATAATACCTTATCTCTCCTTTTATTCCCTTGTAGCTAATTTTATAAAAATTTAAGTAAACAAAAAAAGTCTTCAATCAACCTTAGGAGGTTGAGAGAGAGAAACATGCATGCAAGATACAAGGAAGATAGTTAAAGTCAAACTCCAAGATACAAGGAATATATCTGAATTAAAAATATGATATATAAGTAAGATAATTGAAGTCACTCACTAGATATATGAAGAGTCTCAAGGAGATTGAATAAGTTGTTCAAAAGGAGTTAAGTGAAGATGATCAAACTCTCTTCAAGATTGAAGACCATCAAAGCATGCATGAGAACCTTTGAGTTTTTAAAGAATAAAACAATATAATATCTCTATATCCTATGCCATATTATAAGAAGAGAATTATAAACTCAATAGGTATTACGTAGGATTTTTAAAGTTGGTAGTTGAGTTAAACGTTGAGTTGAAGGAAGAGTGAAGGATGACTAGGATGATGATTCATCCCTAGTTTAGGGATGATTTATCTCCTATCTCCTTTATTCCTTTTCTATATGTATGCTCATTTTTTAGAGAATATTATCAGATTATTCTTTTGTCTATATATAAACTCTACCAAAATTTATACTACATCACCTTTGAAGTAATAAAAAGTTGATTTTTCCTCCATTTTCATGTTGTTCAAGACGTGTATGCCTCATGTTCATTGATGTAACTTAGTGAATAACTAATATTTATATGTTTATGTCTAAATTTTTCACTTTTATGTATAAAATGGTAACTCTTTTAGGTCATATCAAATGTCTAAGTCTGATTTATACCTAATTTGGAAGTGAATTCAACCTATGTTCATTATTTCCATGCTAGTGTGAATGTTTCTCAAGACCTATATATGAAATATTGATGTAAGATCCATTATATTAATATAAATTCAATGGTTGAAAGTTATTAAGATTCCCAAATGTGTTAATTATAGGCATAATTTACCTTAACATTGGTGCATCACCCCAAATTTTTAGTTTTCATGTTCAATTTCAGCTTGAGTAATGCTCATTTTACCCTTTTCCTAGTTAATAAATCACTAAATTAGAGAGTTTAGAGAGAATTATGTGAATTTACCAAAGATTAAAAAACCCTTGCATGCATTTTTAAAAAGGTGCACTTTTAAGTGATAACACTACCATTGAGTTTGTGTTCAACTTGTTTGGTGGAGTTGTAAGCTGGATGAATAAATAGCAATATAGTATTATGATATCCACCATATAATTTGGGTACATGTTGTATACATAATATTTTTAAAATTTATCATTTATTGATGCTTTCTTTCTTGTAAAAATATATCAATTTTCAATCTATCTAAGTGCATGCCTTAAAGGGTGCACAAGTAAAGTGATGTGTAGACCTTTGGTGCTTCACAAGATTATTGATACCTATACCATTACCTAAAACCACTAAAATTCACTTTTAAATAATTCCCTAAAAAATTAAATCCCATTTATCCACTTCTCTAAGTAATTCCCCTTTCAAAATAGCCAATTCCTAAGTAAACACCCTTTTTCTTCATTTTCCTACTAAATCAGCAAGGTCGAACTTGTTAGAAAAGATTCAACTCATGTTATGGAACTAAGTTAGAATGATTGACCTAGTTTGAGACCTAATGACTATTTTTCCTACCTAAAAAAATTGATTTGGGCGTTCATGTCAACTAAAATTTTGGAGGGATTTAGGTTCAATCTTTGGCTATAAATACCACCTACACTTCAATCAAATAGAGAGGAAATTTCATTTTTACATTCTTATAGCTCAAATTTTTATTAATTATACACTCGAGTCATTAATTAGGATTTTTCCTTCGAAGTAAATAAGTGTGTCTTGTGTAAAAAATTTATATGCAAAGTAGGAGCCTTTTAGCCTAGATTTGATTTCTGTAGTGTGATCCTTACAAAGCCATAACAATTTATTGCAAAGCACCATTGTCCAAAGGAGATATTGAGCATAAAAAGTTTATTCAAGGTATGTATTATTAACTCTTACTCTTTCTTTTTGTTAGACAAATATTTCACAAAGTAATAGGTTGAATGTTTTACTCTTTCCTTAAAATTACCTCTACATTTTATTGAGTAGATTTTTCCTTTGCATGTTATGTTTTGTTTGTTTAACTATCCCCCTTTGTGCCATAACCTTTCATGATCATTATATTAGTTTATTTTATTCCATATATTATAGTCCTAGCTAGGGTTATTGTGTAATGCTACTTGACTAGAGGTTTTTAAAGACTCTCTAGTGGTGTTGTGTGATAAGAGATCCTTTAGTTAGGTTTAGTGGATCCAAATTGGTCATGTCCTGTTATATATAGTTATGTAATGAGTTGTTGGTAATATTACCTTATCTAATCTTGGAATTCACTAAGACAAGTTATATATCCATCCTAATTCATTACATGCACATGGTATCTACTCAAAAAAGTAAGGAATTAGTTTGGATTCAAAGTTTTATTTCCACTATTGAGTTTGTTTGAAATGATATAAGGATAAATCATGACTCTCAAACTATAATTTTTCTAGTAAAAAACCTTCAGTATCACTCTATAACAAATAAATTTTGTGTATAATACCTTTTTATTATTAAATGGTGTAGGATAAGAAGATATTATTAGAGAAAGGATTATTGGATTATGGTGAATAGGATCTTTAGGTATTTGCATGAGACATCAGACTATACAATTTGCTATTAAGGTAATCCTGGTGAAATCAAAACATTGAACCTATACGGTTTTGTGGGTTTAGATTAGGCTAGATATCTTGATTGGCAAAGATCTACCATTGGGTATGTGTCCAACTTATTTCATGGAGTTAAAATTTGGATGACCAAATGACAAGCTATTATTATAATATCCACCACAAAGGTTGAATACATGGTAGTTACTCAAGTAATCAAAGAAATTTCTTTGGTTCATAAAATTAATAGGCATAACTTCCCTTAGGTTCTAAATTTTTCCATGATGCCCCCTATGGACATTCTTCAATAAGTGGTATATTTGTAGAAGATTGTTGGATATTTTCCTTGATTTACAATCTACTATATTTTTGGAAATATGTGGTAAATTGTTGGGACCATATTGTCAAGTATTTGGCTAGTTTTAGCCCATGTTTTTTATAGTCCATGGTATTTGTACCAATTTTATTGTAATGTTTCTTTAAAGGTTACCTATGTATGTGAATATATATATATACTCACACATATAGTAGATAAAAATCAAAAATTGAAAGTAAATTATTGTATTGTAAATAGTTGAGTTAATATAATAAAGGAGTTATTGTGAGAGGTTTTTTCTTGAAAGGGTTTTCCTAGGTGAAATTATTTGTGTTATGTGATCTTGTGTGTATGTGATTTTTATTATTCCTTTAACTTATGGATTATGTTATTATTTATTATCTCTATTTATTTCATAAGGTAATTTTTTTTCTTCATTTATTATCAAAGCTATGTCTTAGCTTGTGTGAAGAGTTAGGATTTGTTTAACCTATGATAAACTATTGTTTGAGCTAGATATCTTCACATGATATTTTTTTTAGATTAAATGAGAATAACTAGAATCACAAGGATAGAGATTTAAAAATTCAAGGGTGAACATTTTGAGTTGTGGAAACTAAATATAGAAGATCTTCTTATGGATAAATATTAGGGGGTTTATGTATCAAGAGTACAACAAGTGGGTATAAAGGAAGAAGCTTGATAAAATATATATAAGGTGAAAAGGAGTTCAATAAAATTGGTATCTACCATTTTAATAATTTCTTAATGTTTTTATCAAGAAAACTTATAAATAACTATGGAACAAGTTGGGTAATTTGTATCAGACAAAGTCTCTAGTGAATAAATTGTTTTCTAAAAGAAGTTATATTCATTAAGAAATAATGATGGTGGCTTGATAGTTTTAAATTTGAATTATTTAAATAATAGGGTAATTTAGTTAATTTTTATTGAAATTAAAATGGGTGAATTAAAATATATTTCTTTTCTTTATTCTCTACCCAACTCTTGGGATAATTTAGTTATGGAAATAATTGCTACTACATTGACATTAAAATTTGAGAACATAGTGGGAGCGTTATTATCAAAATAAATGGGGTGGAAATCCACTTAGTATTATCAATAAATTTATGTCTTATTTTTAATATGTCATTCTCAATAAAAAACTAAAATAAAGTTGTAGCAGTCAAAGTCTAGAGGTAAATCTATGGCTACAACAAAAGATAAGAAAAAATGTTAGAGCTATGGTAAAATAAGACATTTTAAGAAGGAATTAAAAATCTAAAAAAGTTTTAAAATGGTTACTCATCTGATGATTCCTATTATGGAGAATTAAAACTTTTTAATGAAGACTCAAGGGATTTATTCTTAGCATCTTCAAGCTTGTATGCATGTGATGGTGCAAGGTTGATTGATTCAAGTGCATATTTTCCTATTACCCCTCATAATTATTTATTTAATTAATATGTAAAGATCAATAGAGATGATGCATTATTAGGAGATAAATCTTCCAATAACATTAGAGGTTGAGGGAGAGTCAAGTTGATAATTAAATATAGAAGTTTTAAAACCCTCCCTGGTGTTATTCACATTTAAATTTTGACTTAAAACCTAATATATACAAGTAAGATTAATGATTTGGGTATGAAGGTATTATTTAATAAAAACATTTTCAATATGGTTCATGGAAAAATGGAATAGTCAAGAGGAGTTTGTACATGAACATTATTCAAGCTTGAGGTAAGCACTATAAGTGATGAATGTAATAACTTTGTGGTTCATAAGGTGAATAATATCTTAGATTAAGATTCTACATCTCCTACAGAGAATACATTATTATGGAAGCATAGGATGGGACACATTGGAAAGAAATGCCTTCAAGCATTAAAATATAAAGGTATGACTGAAGGAAATTTTGACTACCCATTATACTTTGATTTATAGATCATTATGTGTTTGGTAAGAAAACTTGAGTGAATTTTTCTAATAAGGCTAAAAAACCATAAGGGTTTTTTCATTTAGTGCATAGTTATGTGTTTGGACATGTGAATATTCCACTAGGGAAATATTTATAATATGTTTTTTCTATAGATGACTACTCAATAAAAATTTGGGTTCATTGTATCAAGGATAAATCTTAGTGTTTTAGTAATTTTAATGAGTTTAAGGATCTTGTTAAAAACTAGATAGATAAGAATATTAATATCTTGAGGAGTGAAAATGATGGATAATACTTCTCAAATGATTTTGAGTGGTTATGTAAGGACTATGGAATAGAAGTCAAAAGACAACTCCATATACTCCATTGTAGATTAAATTTGTATAAACAATGAATAGGAATTTGATGGATAATGTGAGAAGAATTAGTCACAACTACTTTATATTTGATCAATAGATTGCCCACATCAACCATGTTTGATAAAACTCCATGGGAAGTATGGACTATTAATAAAACCTCTATCAAACATCTTAGAGTTTTCTATTTTGATGTTTATATTTATATTCAATGGAAAAAAGGACTAAGCTCGACATGAAATAAAGATAGTGTATCTTTATTATATTTGGTATTGATGTGAAGGGATATGGTCTTTGAAACCCTGAAATGAGGAAGATTGTTTATAGTCACAATATTATGTTCAAAGAGGTAAAAGAGGTTCCAAAATAATAAGGACAACCAAAGGATACATTGAAATAGATTCACTTTGAAGAAGAAGAGGGATAATAAAAGTGTTTGAATTTGAAGCAACTATAGAAGATAAACCAGAGTGGGAATTGTAAAAGGAAGATGTAGATGAAGTTGAGGAGGAGGAACCAGAAGATGTAGAACTAGAAACTAAAATCTTGAGAAGATCAAAATGAGTGAAAAGGATAATTCATTAGTATAGTCCTCATGATTTCCATTCTACATTCATTTTATCATTTTTTTAATTATTGATGAATACTAAAAGACTATAAAGAAGGTTTTTCCCTCAAAATAGACTAGTTTTGGAAGAAGGTTATGAAGTAATAAATGGAGTCCTCAATAAAAAATTAGACATGGGACTTGGTGAATTACCTTATGAAAGAAAACATGTTGGCTGAAAACAAGTTTTTAAGAATGAGTAAATTGAATATGGAAGAATGGAAAAGTATAAATATTACATGTTAGTAAAGGGATTATCTCATGTAGAGGGAAATGATTTTTGTGATATTATTTATTTTGTAGCTAAACTACATTCAATTAGATTTCTTATAGCTATTTTTGTTGATTTCATTCTAGAAATAGAACTGATAGCTGTAAAGATAAATTTTTTACATGGTGAGTTTGAGGATGAAATCTAAATGATGCATATATAAATATTTGATATCAATATAAATGAGGATTTGATGTTCAGACTAAAAATAGTCTCTATATAGCTTGAAGCAATCACCAAGAATGTGAAACTAGAAATTTATGTGCTATGGACTTGGGCTTGGAAGAAGTAATGTTAATCCTTGTGTTTATCTTAAACAAGAAGGTGAAATTTTTATTATCATCATATGTTATTTGGATGACATGTTATTAATTGATAATAATAAGTAAATATCAGCCAAGTTAAGTCTCAATTATCATCTCAATTTGATATGAAATACCTTGGTGTCATAAAATATATTTCAGGTATGGAAATTAAAAGGTGTGAGGTAAATAGGAAATTGTGGTTAAATCAAAGGAAGTATGTTGATATGATACTACAAAGTTTTAATATGAAGGAAAGTAAGAATTTTAGTACTCCCTTTCCTATTGGTCAAATGTTATTTATTAAACAATGTCCTAAAATAAAAAAATAAATTGGCATGTCTCTAGTCCTATATGTTGGTAGTTTGATGCATGTAGTGGTCTATACCAGACCTGGGATTGTTCATGTAATGGGAATAGTGAGAATATTTATATGTTGTATCTGGGATAGGAACATTGAACTGAGATGAAGAGGTTTTTCAAGTTTTTTTCTGGCACATCAGACTATCCAATATACTCTAAGGGTAATCATGGTGTGATAAAAATATTGAATCTACATGGTTTTGTGAATTCATATTGGGTTAGATAGTATTGTGTAACATGTCATTCTATACATAATTTTACTTTTAAATAATACTTATTAGATCTTTTCAAAATTACAACCAAGTTACTAATTATTTTGGTCAAACAAATTAATAAATCAAAGGAGTAATTTGATGTGGACTTGGTTGAGATTAACAATGAACGTAATACATATGTGTGTGTGTAAATATCTATATAAATCTAGAATATCTTGATATGGATATTTTTTAGTATTGATTGATTTTATTAATCAAATGGAATTTATATTAATGGGATGTTAACATAAAAGTATAAGTAGATTTAAAGGATTTCATGAGGAAATTTATTTAGATTATTAATAATTGTGGGATGTTAATCATATTATTTTAATCATTAAGTAGATGACCTTTCTGGGTATTCATTAATTAATGAATTTTTTCCTTATGCATTTTGATAATAATTTTATAGTGAGGAGACTCGTAGAGAATGCAAACACCATAAGCATTTGTTAGTAAGGTGGAACAAGGAAGTGAATATAATTCACCTCTTTCAAGTTATTTAACTTAAGTTCACTATTAATATTATTGTCAAATAATAATATAGCATATAAATTAAATTTAAATTCAATTTTTTATGTCAATATGTGTTCTACATTAAAATATAGGGTTAGAGTGGCACATTAATAGTGGGGAAGAGACGATACCCATTAAGAAATAAAAATAAAAATAAAAAGGCTAAAAAAAGAACACTAAAGCATGAAATCTTATTATATATTATGTTTGGGATAAGTTTCAACCCTATAATAGAGTTTTTAAATTGTCAAGGATACATTGGGATCATTATTTTATCTTGACACAACACCTAAGCAATAAAAAGGCTTCAACACATGACAACGAGAATATTCCACCTTAGAATAATAATGAATATCATTGTTGAAAAATGGATTACGATGAAATATTATGTGAAGACAAAACTCAATAATCCAAGTAAAAAATAATAATATTTCACTAATGTCACAAATGACATACTTGAAAATTTTCACAACCTATAACAAGAGGTCATTAAGTTAAGCTTCTACAAAAAATGTGAACAGGAAGAGCTTTCTAAGCTAAGGAGTTACAAGGACCTCATAGATCAAAATAATAATTCTCTTGAAGGTTCCATGATTTTTGTGTCTTCCAATGAGAATGCCCACCCAAAACTTAGGGTGTTATCCTCTAAATAAGGCACCAACTAAAAAAAATGATTTGAATAGCAAACACACATTCTCATGGGCCATGCACATGGGCTTGGGTGGCTCCAATAAATTTCCATGATTGCATCCAATGAGAGGGGTAGCATAATGGAGAGTGTGATAAACTTTGGTGCTTGAAAAATGACAGTTATCTTAATTTAAAATTTTTAAATCCTATCCAACAAGTGGATGTGGAGGCATATCTTGTAATAATTCTATTCCATGAGAATACATTTGGTCAAGGCATTTATTTAAACAGCCTTAAATCCTCGTTAGGAATGCCATTTTGAGGGGTTTTATGGTGAAATATACATGTGCCTTGGGTATGGGGGAATTTAGTGGAGGCTCACCAAGTTTTTATAATATATGAATGACTAAGACCACTTAATGGAGAATTTTTCATAATTGTAGTTTACACAAGACATGGGTATCTACACAAGGCATGGGATTATTTCATTAAATAAAATTAAGAGGTATAATTTGAGATGTTCACCTGTGTTAAATAAATGAGGGTGGTAGTAACCTTTTTGACCAAAAAATATATGGTTCTCATAGTGATTTTCTTGAGTAATATAGAGAATAAAAAATACAACATTTGATAAATAGAGATGGTGAGATAGATTGTTCTAGCGCCTTATTCATGAAGACAATGAAGATAGAGAAAATATGGGAGGAGGTATCTATCATTTTAGACATTATGTTGTCATGTATAATTAGATCAAGGTTGATATATTTTCATTTTACATTTTTATGTGTGTGAAAGGATCTACATGTTTTATTTTTTATTTTGAAATTTTAGTTATAGACAACTATATTTTTATTATTCACAAGTATAAATTCACTATGTTGATTGAATAATGTTATTCTTCACATTCTTATTTTACTACAAGGACTAGAATAATAATGTGTATAAAAAGTAACTTATGAATAGTGACTAGCTTATATTTTTATATAATTTAGAACCAAAAACAACAGTCAACCTTTGATAAATTAACATTGTGACGTGTTAGCATATTAATTATTAAAAGTTAATTCAATTTTATTTAAAGGTTACAACTTGCTTAGTATTTACAAACTATGGATTTTAATTTGTAAAAATGAATTCAACCATGCTTTCATAATTACCACTTTAGACCAATAATGAAAGGTTTAATAGTATTTTTTTAAGGAAACTGATTGATATAGTAAAGCATCCTCAATGTTAATGGCATCAAATATATGTAAATATATGTGTATATGTTATATATTTCAATATAGTTTAAATGTTAGAGAGTTAGATGTTAGTTTTTAGTCATGAATTTGATCTATAAATGTAACATTAGATGCTTGGAGGCAATTTTGATATGTTACGGTTGTATATATGGGATCACTTATAATGTTGTTCTATAGACCATATTACTCTATCTAATGGATAGCTTATTAGATACTTGAGACATGAAAAAATGTGGTCACTTAGGGTTATGATACTTTAAATATTAATACTCATTAAACTAAAAATGATTAGATGATTAACATTGTATTTTAGGCTCTAAATATATATATATATATATATATATATATATATATATATATATATATATATAAATTTCTTAAATTAATTAACCAATGTATTTTTATTGCATGCTATATTAACAACATATCATGCTTGTAAACCAAAAATAGAGTCTAGACAATGAATCAAATGTCACCAAGTTTAAATAAAAACCAAAAAGAATAAATTCCAAGCTTATAAATTGTGACTTAATCTACAAGTAGCTATGATGGGTAACAACATTTATTATAAACCTACTTATTGTCACTTAAAATTTCACCCTTTGAGGAGATGACAAGTCTCTCCTCATTAAAATGGCACAATGGAACCACCTCATGGCTGTGGGTGACCCAAATTTGAAGTGGATCTCTAGATTAGGTCTAGTTCCCTTAATCTTTCACTATAGAACAAACCTACTACTAACTCTTTAGGGGTGAAAAGGGATAAGGATAACTAAAAAATATATAATCTAGGGGAGGTGATACATCAAATAGTTGCTCTATTCACACCACTTACAATGCACTTGGAACCAAAGAGAAGCCTACGCATACACTTTATCCAATTCAACACTCCTCTTTTACATCAATGTTTCAAGCATGGGGTTTTGAAGAGAGCTTAGGCTAGGAATACTTATATAATAGATCTTCTAAGAACACTAATGAATGAGCTACTCACTATACCTACAATCCAAATTAGACACTTATTTTTGACCTACAAAAGAGAGCTTTCAATTCACATAAGGCACTAGGAAGAGTAGCATGTGAAGGTAAGCAAAATACACTTACACAAGACCAAAAACCAAATAATGCACTTAGTGGAATATTGAATGAGGTAAAACAACATTCTTCATTAATTTAAGGCAAAAATTTGGTAGGGATTCACCATACCCAAGTGGAGAGATGGATATACTAGCCAAAAAGGAAAGAATTTATAGCAATTATGAGAGGAGAGAGAGAAAGTGAAGCTCAAGCATCACTAAGACACTTTTAAATCAAAGAGAATGAGTTATAACATCAATAGAATCTAGAATGAGATAGGTCTTTAAATAAAGTAAGTAAAAATGTCTCTTAAACTTGTCTAACTCCTCCATATGTGGCATAGATGCTCTTATGCTTGCATAAGAAACTATTTTCATGATTTATCCTCATTAAACTACTTCACCACTGAGTAGGGTCAGGTCTGATGATTGATTTGAATGGGAGGGGTTACTATAAATCCCTCACATGCATTAGATTGGTCTTCAATCATTCATATTCCTCTAACCATGAGCAATCATTCATGATAGTCACAAATAACTCCTTCCCATGCACCTCTCACACTTGGCACCCAAAACCTTTCCAATTCTATAAATTTATCTATGAATAAGGAGGAATGACACTTTTCAATAGTGTTTGTGGCATCAAGTTAATGAAACTAAGCTCAAAAATATTCTCAATTAGATTTTTTCACCATTTTCACTAAGTGTTTACTATCTACCCACTAGATTGGTTGAGATGAAGGAGATGGTAGGCATACTTTGGATATTATATGACTCAATATATTGGAATGAGTACTTATAACAAGTCTTAATCTCTTTCCCAAAGGTGGTTACATCTTTTGAAACTCTTCCAAACCTATAAAATACACAAATTTGTCAAAATAAGTTATGGTGTACACCATTTATAAAAGTGAAGTACAACTTATTCATATAATAAGGAGTCTTGAAGAGCATTCAGTAGCTTTTAATAATCTCCTAGGCCTTTCCACTACATTTGGATCCTCTATTTGTCTTCTTTTCCCAATCGGGTCCATAAGGAGGGTTTTATGAGGGTTTCTAGTCTTTTCAAGTCTTAGGTATTTTTCATGAAGACTAGACATTGGATTTATAAAAAAAATGTCACCTATGGCTTCTTGAGGACCCTTTCTAACAGTCCTAAACACCTTAGGTCACCATGTAAGGTATCATGAAAGTTATAAGCATTTTAAGTTGGCCATTCTTGACTTTCCTATGCATTCTATGAGATTTGAGTGCACTTCAAGCCAAAAATGGCTTCTTGGAGACATACCATGCATATAAAAGGATAAAAAGCATCTATACACACCCTAAAAACACTATATAGTCATAATAATATCTTGTTAATAACTAGAAATGAAAATACCCCCCCCACCTTTGGCATTAGACCTAATGTTGCCTTGTAGGTCTACCCTGTATTCTTGGGCTAAATGACCCATATTGACACTTTCCATGAATTTATATAGTTTTAAAAAATAACTTCCACCCTCATTAATATTATTCAAATCATTATAATTCTTTTCAAATGCTAAGACTAGAAGTGACTCCCTATTTGGTGTTATGTTTGTATCTTGTCTAATTACCCTGTCTACAAACCTTGTTGTCCAAACCACCCTACTTGGATTAAAACTTAACATATTGTTTTTTCATGATTTATTACGTGTTTTATATCTCAAAAAATCATATTTAATGGTTTTTTATTGTTCTAGTTCACCAGTTCATCTCTTTTCCTCAAAACTATATATTTGGTGCAAGGAGAAAGAACTCTACCTCTAAGACAAAACAGAGACATGTTTCCCTATTTTATTATAAAAAAAAAAGTCTTATAGGGGGTTATAAAATTCATTAGTATTATAAATACCAAATTTTTTCACCTACCTCCAAGTATAGGACCTCTTACTTCCTCAACTTCTTAAACAGACCTTGCCAATTAGCTCTGTCTACAAGGTTTTGTAAGATTGACCATGTTTCATGAAATTAGAGGCTCTTTGTTTTTCAATATTCTCATGTAAAGGACATATATATGTTTCTAATATCACATATATTTTCTTAAATATTTTTCCAACACCCTAACTTCTCAAACCGCCTCTATGCTCCATTCCCAAGACTAGGTTCACAAAATCTTAGTTGTAAGTTGCTTGACAAACCCTTATTCACCCCTGCCTATAGGTTATGAAGTTTTAAATGAGACTTGAAAACATGTTTTGGAACATTATTTAAATATCCATGATTTTTTACACTTTTTTACAAATGTTTCATTCTTTACTAGGTCCTTTTCATGCACATTAGCTCATAAATAGGTCACTCACTATTTTGACTGAGACACCATATTTTAGCTAGCCCCTATAGGTTGCTTGTCATAAAGAAAGATTAAAATAGTGTTTGAAAACATATAAATAATCCCCTAAGGTAACCTTCCACTTTTTCTAAGCCAAACTCCACCAACATAGTCTCTTTTAGCACCAAGGAAACCTTACTCTTAACTTACTTCATGTATCTCCACATACAAGGTTTTAGATGGTGTTATGGATTTAGTAAGCTATATAAGCTTAGAATTCATTGATAAGGGTGTCTATAATATTTTAATATCCAATATCATTGGTTTTAAACTATTTAACACTTATTTGAGCCTAAATAATCACTTTGTATCTTAGTCTTACTCATTGTCCTAACACCCAACTGATTGTGTTTCTCTTCCCTTTATGCCTACCTGTAGATGTTGGTGTATGATTATAACTCAAGTTTAGTGTTCTCTTCTTCTCCTAAATACATATTTCATTGCTTTATGTCCATTTTCCTCATATACATGTCTCATTTTAACTCAAATAGTGTTTTGTCCTTAGACTAAGACACTCCTATTAACCTCTATTGTAGATGAGTTTTTGCTTCAACTAAGATTGGATATGACATTGAAGAACCTTAAATAAAGGTGAAGAACCCATTAATACATATCCATATGTGGATATAACTTATATTTCATAAAAAAATAATCAAACATATATTCAAATCCTTATTTTCCTACTAGTTGAGGCATCTCTCCTTTATCCTGCCTGTAGGTGTACATCTTTATAGTGTAAGGACTATGGGTGATGTATGGGAGGTAAAACACTATATGGAATTATTTTGGATGATCTCTCAAGCTCATGTATGTTACCCTTACCATTTATAAGTACTCCCATTATGGTATCACAATCAAATTACAATTTTTGATTATAAAGACCTCATTTTCGTCCCAAACCTCTAGATGACAATGAAATAATTTAGTGTGTTTGAGCATGACATTGGAGTCTTCAAACTCATATTCCTTCTGCTCTCTAATTTCCCTCTCTTTCAATGAGATACTCTCATATTAGGGCTACTCTATGGATCTCTTAATGTCTATCAATAATTTACTTCTCAAACATATCTAATTTCTTCAAAAAACACTAAGCTCACTATTTCTTTAATACAGGGAAAGGTTCCCAAACTCAGAATTCTTCCTTTTGGAATGGTTTTCCAATGACTAGTGTTTCCAAAGGGATCATTCATGCTCATCAGGATAACTTAAAACTTAATAAACTTCATGAGAGCTCAGCCATGATAATTTCTATCATACAACACCCTTATGACTCTATCAAATGCCTATGGATGCAAAATAAACTAGTTTACAAGCATAGAAGAGGCATAGAAGAGGCTTCTTTGGCATTTTATAACTCCAAAACAAAAATAATAATGATAAAACCTATGGAGAAACCATTAGACACACATTAAACTATCAAATCCATCAAACCAAAGTAAAGAATTCTAAAACTATGTCAAACAGTGACCCCTCTTAGATGAAAAAGCATAAAAAGTTGCCTAGCTTATTAGTGATGGTTCATAAAGGATAATCCATGGACCTTATACTTCTTACCATGAATATGAATTTGACTTGGATTCCTTTTAACCACCAAGATCACTCCTCCCAACTCCACCTTTACGGCTTACACCAAGCATTTCAAATTGACCTTTCTTGGCTTGCAAAGGCAAAAATGAAAGAAATAGAAGTTGAAATTGATATTTTTGACATTTATTATGAAAAATGACTTTAAGGAGGTGAACAGGCATATTCCCATGTTTTTAGCTAAAGGTGGACTTCTCAAGTCCATACAAGTGCCATTAAGGGGTAGTTTTGTGGAGTTTCTCCTATTTTTAAGCATGAAAATATTTCTTGAACTAACATCTAACTAATAAATAACATTCTTTGACCTCCTCCACATTTAAATCCAACTTTGTGACAAATATTTTTCCTTGACAAACTGCACAAGTCATTAAATGAGCTATAAATGTGACTAAAAGGTGATTTTTGCATATGAAACATGGTAAAGGACCAATTTATGACTTAAAAATGCCTTAAAACATCTCAAATACCATATTAGGACATTTCTAACATAATTTTAACCTTTGACCAAGTTTTACTAAAGTTGACTTTGTTTGACTTGGCAAGTACAAGGAAGATGGACTTATACCAAGGCTAAAGTCGGGATAGGTATGGTATTTAGACACACATGAGACCCTATTAGACATATGGGAACTTGTGAAAAGTTTCAATATGTAGGGGTTGACCCAATTTTACTAAAATTAAATTTAGTCAACACTTTTGGCAATTTCTAGGGGTAACATGCTTGCTTATGTTAAGGACTGGTAGCCTTATCCCATCCATTAGGAAAAGGGAGTCAAATGTACTCTAAAATAGTAGGTTCAAACCTTGACTTGACCAACAATATAGATAATTGACCTCAAAACACACAAATGAATGACAGCACACAACAAGACCAAGTAAACATATAAAGTAAAGGTGCACTTATGCTACTAAGCACTTAGGGAAAACAAGACACAACAGCAAGGAAACTAATTATGTACATTCAACCTAAACATACCTCCCTTCCTAGATCAAAAGGAAATTATCTTGAATATCAGTCCTCATTAGATGAATTAGGGTGCTAATCATTTTTCCTTTTGGATGTAGTACTAGATGACTCATGCTTCCTTTTTGCTCCTTGGCTTGGCATGTCTTTTGATGGAATCATCTCAAACAAGTATCCAAAGTATATGAATTCTTCTTGACTTTGGAAACATGTTTCATATTGTTGTCCCTTTGTCTCATCATGTCAAATTTACATCTTGATACATGGGAT
Source organism: Torreya grandis (assembly GCA_037957365.1). Lineage (NCBI taxonomy): Eukaryota > Viridiplantae > Streptophyta > Pinopsida > Cupressales > Taxaceae > Torreya > Torreya grandis. The sequence goes on along the minus strand of JARHVA010001391.1, from coordinate 2,200,640 downwards.
AGCTTGTTGGAAGTCTATGACTTCTTGAAAGGCCTTATTATCCTTCTCATTTTTTATAACCTCTTTAAATCCTGCAAGAAGTGTTGTGCTAAATAACTCTAGTAATGTTTCTTGTTCAAACTCTTCCTTCATGGTTGTAGGATCAGCTTCACATGAGGTTATAGAATAAAACATCAAACCTTCGTCAAAAAATTCATAGTCATCATGAATTACTCCATCATGGTTTAGATCCTCTTAATGATGATACCTCTCAACATATACTTGTTCCTCAATAGATCAAGTTTGTGTTCTTTTCATTTTTGTCCTCTCATTATCTTCATATTATATGAACATTTTCATATAGGTATACCACATGTCTTCTTCTTGAAACACATCATCTTGCTTACCATGTCTTTTAGTTAGCTTTAAAGGACTTGTAAGCCCCATAAAACCTTCAAATTCATTACAAATGTCCTCAAAACTTTACCACAAGTCATCATCTTTCTCTTGCTCAGCATCATGAAGGGGAAAAACAAGATAAACCTCTTCCTCTTCTTATTTGGAAATTAAAAGAACTTCTTCTAAGGCATATTCTTCAACATAAGGAATGTCATTTTCATTACCATTACAATCTAAAGTTTCTTCATAAGGAGTCAGCTCTTCGTCATCATTAATCCAATTTGAAATCTCCATTTCCTTCACCCTCTTAGTGATGCTAATACTAGGCATATCAAAACCAGGAAGTTTAGCACAAGAAGGCTCCCAAGGAGCAATGCATTCCTCACCATTAGAAGGGTGAAATGGATCAATTAGAAGAGGTGTAAATATGGGTTCAATGGCTTCTTGAGGAGGGGTGGGAGGTAGTTGAGTAGTCTCAAATTTCTCTTCAATTCCAAATTATCCACTTAAACAAGCTTTGTTATTCTTTCCATGAGCTTCCACTACTCTCCATCTTAGAGAGTTTTCCATGGGGTTGAGATGTAAATGGAGAAGGAAATTATAGGTTTAGTAAACTTGGGGTTTCCTTGGTCTTGGTATCTTGTCTCCCACTTGGGAAATTAGGCTTAGGAACCTCATTTTCTATTGCCATGATGGATTGCCTAAAAAGTTGGTTTACCAATTCAATCTTCTTGTCAAGATGGGCCTCAAAACTCAATCTTCTTTTCTCAAAATCTTCTCCAAATAAAATAACTTGATCAATAATGGTATCATCCTTCCTTTGGTTTCTCTCTTGGATGGACCTCCAACAAGGGAAACTTTGGGTAATGCATGAAGGACTTAGCATCTTGAGTGGGCAAAGTTGACACACTTAAAGTTTGATGTGGGATGTATTAGAGCTTCCAAGACTAAGCTGATTCATGAACTCTCAACCTCTCCTCTAGGTGGAAAATCAGACCACAAACATCAAGGATCTCATTAGTAATACCTTCCCAATTATCTCTCTCTATAGGCATCCATTCTTTCTTGACTTTCTCCAAATCATTTCTCACACTCTTGATACAATCACTAGGGATGACTTGACCACAACCATTTCTAGTATCAAGTTCTAACATATAGTCTTTGTAACTAATGAGAGTCTTCTTGAAACTTGTAATGGACTAACTTGGAGAGGACCTAGGTAGACTAGATGAAGCACAAGCTTGATAGGGATGATCATAGGGAACATATCATTGAGAGGGTTCATGACAAGATTAGCCAAGGACTTGGTAATATTGAGAGGGAATGGGAAAAGATGGATATGTCTCCCCAACTTGTGTTAAGACAAACTCAACATCAAAATTATCCATGAATCACTCATGATAAGTGTATATAACAAGAAAATACCTTTAATTAGAGTACCTAGACTACTTAACTAGTATATTTATGATTGGAGTCACAAATGGTGCTTAGTGAAATTACCTCCAAAGGTTGATATCTTGAGGAAAACACCAAAACTCCTCAAATTCTTGGAACAAGTGTCCCATCAAGCATGCCAAAAACTATTTTCACTTGAACTTTCACCCTTTGAGGAGATGAAAAGTATCTCCTCATTCAAGTGGCACAATGGAACCACCTCAGAGCTATTGGTGACCTAAATTTGAAGTGGATGTCTAGATTAGGGTTAGTTCCCTTGATGTATCACTATAGACAAAACCTACTACTAACTCTTTAGGGGTGAAAAGGGATAAGGATAACTAAAAACAAATCTAATCTAGGGGAGGTAATACACCAAATATTTTCTCTACTCACACCACTTACAATGTACTTGGAACCAAAGAGAAGCCTACACATACACTTCATCCAATTTAACACTCCTCTTTTACATCAATGTTTCAAGCATTGGGTCTTGAAGAGAGCTTAGGCTATGAGGACTCAAAAAATTTGTCTTATAGAAAAATAATGAAAGAGCTCCTCACTATACCTACAATACACATTAGACACTTCTTTCTAACTTGTAAAAGAGACCTTTCAATTCACACAAGGCACTAGGAAGAGTAACATGTGAAGGTAAGCAAAATACACTTTCACAAGACCAACAACCAAATCATGCAATTATTAAAATATTAAATGAGGTAAAACAACATTCTTCATTAATTTGAGGAAAAATTTGGTAGGGCTTCACCATACCCAGGTGGAGAGATGGATATGATAGCCAAAAAGGCCAAAATTTATAGTAATTATGAGAGGAGAGAGAGAAAGTGAAGCTCAAGAGTCACTAAGGCACTTTTCAAGCAAAGATAAGGAGTTAAAAAATCAATGGAATTTGGCATGAGATAGGTCTTGAAAGGAAAGTAAGGACAAATGTCTCTTAAACTTTTCTAACTCCTCCATATGTGGCGTAGATGCTCTTGTGCTTGCATAAGAAACTATTTTCATGATTTACCCTCATTAAACTACTTCACCACTAGGTAGGGTTAGGTTTGATGATTGATCTAAATGTGAGGGGTTACCATCAATCCCTTAGATGCATTGGATTAGTCCTCAATCATTCATATTCCTCTGATCATGAGAAATCATTCATGATAGTCATAAATAACTCCTTACCATGCACCTCTCACACTTGGCACCCAAAACCTTTCCAGTTTTGTAATCTAATCCATGCATAAGAAATAAGGACACTTTTAAAGAGTGTTCATGTCATCAAGTTCATGAAACCAAGCTCAAAAATATTCCCAATTAGAGTTTTCACCATTTTTACTAAGTGTTCACTATCTACCCACATACACCAAGTCCTAATATCTCTCCTAGTGGTGCATAACTTTATTAAAACAAGATCTATTGTACACCATATATACAATTTTAGTACAACTCAATCACATAGGTAGTATCCCTAAAGAGTATTATATAGCTTCCAATTATCTCGCAGGCCTTTCTACTACGTTTGGATACTCCATTTGTCTTTTTTTCCAAATCAAATCCTTAAGGAGGGTTTTGTGAGGGTTTCTAGTCTTTTGAAGTCTTAGGAATTGTTCATGAAGAATAAATGTTGGAGTTATAAAAAAATTCCACTTATGGATTCTTGAAGACTCTCTCTAATGTTATTTAACACCTTAGGTAACCATGCAAGGTATCATGAAAGTTCTAAGCATTTTAAGTTGGCCATTCATGAATTTCATATGCATTCTGTGAGGTCTGAGTGTACTTCAAGCCAAAAATAGATTATTGGATACCTTCCCTACATAAAAAAGGATTAAACACCTCTATACACACCCTAAAAACATTCTCTAATCATCATAATAGCTCATAAAGAATTAGAAATGAAAATACCCCCCTTTGGCATTAGGCCTAATGTTGCTTAGTAGGTTTGTCCTACATTCTTGAGCTAAATGACCCCTATTGACACTTTTCATTAATTTTTATATTTTTAAAACATCATTTCCACCCCCATGAACATGATTCAAATCATTATAATTCTTTTAAAATTCTAGGAATATAAGTGACTCTCTATTTGGAGTTAGGTTTGTATCTTGTCTAATTACCCTACTTGCAATCCTTATTATCCAAACCACCCTACTTGATTTCATACCTTTTATATTGGTTTATCATGATTTATTACATGTTTCCTATCTCCACAAATCATATTTAATGGTATTTTATTGTTCTAGTTCACCATTTATCTCTTTTCCTCTAAATTACCAGTTTGGTGTAAGGAGAAAAAACTCTACCTCTAAGACAAAATAGAGACATGTTACCATATTTTATCAAAAAAAAATTCTTGGAGGGTGTTATACAAGTCAAAATAATTCTCATTACCAAATTTTATCACCTAAATCCAAGTATAGGAACTTTTACTTCCTCAACTTCTCAAACAGACCTTGTTAATTAGCTCTGTTTACAAGGTTTTATAAGACTGACTATGTTTCATGAAATTGGATGCTCTTTGTTTTTAAATATGCTCATATAAATGAAATATAAATGTTTATACTATCACATATAGTGTCTCCAATATTTCTCCAACACCCTGACCTATCAAACCACCTCTATGCTCCATTCCCAATACTAGTTTCACAAAATCCTAGTTGTAGGTTGCTTGACAAAACCCTATTCACCCCTGCCTATAGGTTATTAAGTTTTAAATAAGACTTTAAAACATTTTTGGGAACCTTATTTAAATATCCATGGTGGTTTACACTTGTTTAAAACTATTTCATGCTTTATTAGGTCCTTTTCATGCACATTAGCTCATAAATAGGTCACTCACTATTTTGACTGAGACACCATATTTTAGCTAACCCCTATAGGTTGCTTGTCATTAATAAAGATTAAAATAGTGTTTTAAAACCTGTAAATATTACCTTAAGGTCACATTTTAATTTATCTAATCCAAACTCCACCAACATAATCTCTTTTAGCACTAAGGAAACCTTACTCTTAACTTACTTCTTGTATTTCCACAAACAAGGTTTTAGATGGTGTTAGGGATTTAGTAAGATATATAAGATTGGAATGATTTTATAAGATTGTATAGAATATTTTTATATCCAATATCATTTTTTTGATACTATTTAACAATTATTTGATCCTAAACAATCACTTTGTAGCCGAGCCTTGCTCATTGTCCTAACACCCAACTAACTATTTTTCTCTGCCCTTTAGGCCTACTTGTAGATGTTGGTGTATGATTAAGCCTCAATGTTAGTGTTCTCTTATTATTATAAATACATCATGAATATTTTTAGGTTAATTTTCCTCATATACATGTCTCATTTGAACTCAAATAGTGCTTTGTCCTTGGATTGAGACACTTTTTTTGACCTCTATTGTAGATGAGTTTTTGCTTCAACTGAGATTGGATATGACATTGAAGAACCTTAAATAAAGGTTAAGAACCCATTAATACATATCCATATGTGGTTCTCACTTATATTTCATCAAAACATAATCAAGCATGTACTCAAATCCTTATTTTTCTACTAGCTGAGTTATCTCTCTTTTATCGTACCTATAGGTGTACATCTTTACAATGTACAAATTATGGGTGATGTATGGGAGGTAGAGCACTATATGGCATTATTTTGGATGATCTCTCAATCTCATGTATTTTTCCCTTACCATTAATAAGTACTCCCATGATGGTATCATAGTCAAGTTGCAATTTTTGATGACAAAGACCTCATTTTGGTCCCAAACCTATAGATGACATTGAAATAATTTAGTGTGTTTGAGCATGACTTTGGAGTCTTCAAACTCATATTCCTTGTGCTCTCCAATTTCTCTCTCTTAAAAGGAGATACTCTAATAATAGTGATAATATATGGAGCTCTTAAGATCTATCAACAAGTCACTTCTCAAACTTATCCAATTTTGTCAAAAAACACTAAACTTATTGTTTCTTCAATACAAGGAAAGGTTCTCAAACTTGGAATTCTTCCTTTTGGAATGGTTCTACAATGACTTGTGGGTTACCAAAGGGATCAATCATGTTCATCAAGCTAACTTACCACTTAAAAAACTTCAAGGGAGCTCAACCATGATAATTCTTATCATACAACACCCTTATGACTCTATCAAATACTTGTGGATGTAAAATGAACTAGTTTACAAGCATAAATAGGCATAAAAGAGGCTTCTTTGGAATTTGATAACTCCAAAACAAAAATAAAAATGAAACCTATGGATAAACCATGGGACACACATGAAACCATCAAATCCATCAAACCAAAGAAAATAATTTTGAAACTATCTTAAATAGTGACCCCTCTTGGATGAAGAAGCATAAAAAGTTGTCTGGCTTCTTAGTGATGGTTCATAAAGGAGAAGCCATGAAACTCAAATTTATTTCCATGAATATTAATCTAACTCAAATTCTTTTTAACCCCCAAGATCATTGCTCCCAACTCCACCTGTACGAGTTACACCAAGCATTCCAAATTGATCTTTCTTGGCTTGCAAAGGTAAAAAGAAAGAAAAAAAAAATTAAAATAATATTTTTCACCTTTATTTTACAAATCAATAATTTTAAGGACTTTATGGAGGTAAAGAGGCATATTCCCATGTTTTTATCTAAATATGATAGTTTTGAGGAGTTTCTCCTATTTTTAAGCATGAAACTATTTCTTGAACTAAAATATAACTGATAAATGACATTATCTAACCTCCTCCACATTTAAATCCAATTTTGTGACAAATATGTTTCCTTGATAAACCATATAAGTCATTAAATGAGCTAGAAATGTGACCAAAAGGTGATTTTTGCATATGAAACATGGTAAAGGACCAATTTATGACTTAAAAACACATTAAAACCTCTCAAATACCATATTATGACATTTATAACATAATTTTAACCTTTTACCAAGTTTTGCTAGAGTGGACCAAATTTGACTTTGGTTGACTTGGCAAGTACAAGGAAGATGGACTTAGACCAAGGATAGAGAAGGGATAGGTAAGGTATTTAGACACACATGAGACCCTATTATACATATGGTAACTTAAGAAAAGTTTAAATATGCAGGGGTTGACCCAATTTGACCAAAATTCAAATTTGGTCAACACTACCCAAAACATAAACCAAATAATTTTTACATGTCTTATTCAATGGGATTAAAGTAATTTTACTTTTTAATGGAATGATTACAATTGATTTTAGCCAAATATAACACTCTCATTGGTGTTCACATACAAATGATTTAATGGCTTATAAGCTAAGGGATTTTTTTAAATACTTATGCATCATTGGGATTTATGATCTAATATAGTATATACTATAAATTTTCATTAGTATCCATAGCATGGTAATATCACGACAAGAAAAAATTATTCTAAATATGAACTCACAAGAGAAAAGTATATATAAAAAATAAATAAAAATAAAATACAAGAGCTATGTTTTTGAGATATTTCTTATGACAATAGAGTTGTGGAGACATTAACATCTTATATTGATATAAATAACCATCTAAGTTATAGTGACTAGAGTAGAATTGTTCAATGTTTAATACAACTAAAACTGTGAAAAGTGCACTTTAGACTCCTCGAAAAGCCTAGGAAAGTCAGTTTGGAATTTAAGTAAAATAAATACCCATTGAAGAAAATTATTAAATCTGACATTTAAACTACTTTTTAAATAGCTTAAAATTATTGGAGAAATGGTCAATAAATTTTTTTAATGACAATTGCAAATAAAATTGGTCGTATTTCAAAAGCATTTTCATGAGTAGTTTGCTATTGCAATTTCTATCTTGTAAAATTCATCTCAAAATATTGGGTGATTTTATAACATAATTCCACATAAAAAAAATTCTAATGCTACAATAGTATTTTATTTATCTTATAAAATTTGATCAAACTATCATAATAATTTGTTTCTTACTTTGTGGATCAATTGAATGTATTTTTTCTTTATCAACCTAAAATTGTTTTGAAAAGTGTTGAGTTAGAATATTGTATCTTATGAAAGCAAAATTTTAATGTTCTAGTTATATAATGATAGATCTTATATAAAATGGGTAGGGTAAGCTGAGAATAACTCTAGATAGCCCCATCAGCCATATCTCTCTATATAGGGTGCCTCATATAATATTAAGATATGGGGCCCTCCCACGTTGTCCCTACATCAAGTGAGTTTTGACTATATATAAATTCCCTTAACCTACCTATACCCTATACTAATAGTGGGGGGGTTAGCTAAGTGCCCCATATATATAATAGAGAATAGATAAGGGCTCTCTCATTGATTGAGAGTGAACAAAAATAAATGCCCCCCTCATATCCATAGTAGAATGGCAAGCCCTCTATATCTAGATATATAGGCATTCAAGTGTACCCCCTCCCCCACCCCATATAGAGTCTATATATGGGGACATTAGACTATCGATGGATCTCATACACCTCAATGAGTACACTCATCTCCTTCCTTCATCGGGGGAGTGCTATGAGGCCCTCCTGCTTGGGAGAGGGTGGCTATATCTAGTTTTATTTGGAAACTCGATTCTGTTGGTTGAGTCCTATCCTCAACTTCTCCCATCCTTCTCCCAATTTATTTCATTGATAAGAGTAGAGTGAATATATATATATATATATATATATATATATATATATATATATATATATATATATATATATATATATATACATATATATATACATATATATATATACATATATATATATATGTATATATATATATATATATGTATGTATATATATATATGTATGTATATATATACATATATATATGTATATATACACATATATATATATATATATATGTATATATATATATATACATACATATATATACATATATATATATGTGTGTGTGTGTGTGTGTGTGTGTGTGTGTGTGTGTGTGTGTGTGTGTGTAAACTTCTCCCATCATTCTCCCAATTTATTTCATTGATAAGAGTAGAGTGCATATATATATATATATATATATATATATATATATATATATATATATATATATATATATATATATATATATATATATATATATATATATATATATATATATATATATATGGTGTAGAAATGATTAATGTTCTAGTTATACACTTCTAGAGATTATATAAAATTATTATAATCATGATATTTTATATCCCTTAAATTATCTTAGATATAAAACGCATTCTAAGAAGAGGTCTTGTGGAGGACACTACTCACTCATATAACTCAAGAACTACATCTTACCCTAATTCTAATAAGCCCATAGGTAGGTTGCCCAACTAAGTGGGCAATGGGTCCTTAGGTTTAGGATAGGTTAGGGTTGATTTATGTATCACTTATGATATAGGCTCAAATAATTTTACAATGATCATCAGCACGAAATTAATGTGTATTCCTAACCTAAATTTTAAGGATTTTATACCTTATAATTAAGTATACAATAAAAAGATGATTGCTAGTGTGTTTTTTCATTATAGTAGAGTAACACTTTTTTTCTATGTGGGTGTTCACTTGAATAAATGTTTTTCTAGATCTCTTTCTAGAGTGGTGTGGTACATCAACCCTATCAAGTATAACTCTTATCCTAGGATTATTGAATGGTCAAATTGTGTGTCGAATGCAACTATTGAATAATTCTCCTTGGTAAAAATATAGCTTGTCTTGCTTATATACCCTTGAAGTTATGAAGAGTAATGGTGGTAAAAAATAGACCACTTACTTGACATTTTATTTACATATACTACTACTTTTATGTTTCACTAAGTTAAATTCATGATAATTTATTTTTAAAATAAACCCTCATGATATGTGGTGATTTCTTATAACCCATTAAGGGTATAAGTTTTTTTAAAGATGTTTGTATCAATTACATTTTTATTAATACTTTATTATATTATCTTAGTCCCCTTGTGACATATATTTTTGCTAAAAAATTGATCTATTTTTTTAGATTTCATCATGTAAAATTTTGGGCATGAAATTTTGGTATCATAGAACTATCTCAACACTAGGATCTCTAGGTAAATTATCTTTTGAATGGTTAGTTTTATTCTATAGTAAACATAAACTAGTTTGTGTATTTTATTTTTGGTCCTTTATGGGATGAGTTTATCCATGGTATACTTTTGATACTTGTGGTGCACTTAGATACTATGCATGGGGATGCATGTGTTGACCTTCTCTTTTAAAACATCAGTTTATATTCATGATTGATTATTTAAGGATATAGATAAATCATGTATATTTTAGACCCAAATTATGGGCCAATAAGATGACCACTTACCTAATGTAAATTTATACTATTCATGTTTTTGTTATTTTTTCATGTGTTTATATCCCTTATATCTATCGATTGTGGACCATTGTGTATTAGTTTTCCTTATGTTGTTCTTATGTTTACAAAGCCTTGGTGGCATTACAAGTATATATGTATGTGAAACCTCTTATTAAACTCATTACATAATTTTTTATTTGTATGTACCCTTTGGGAAAAAACTTATTCTCATCCTAGTAATATAGTTTTTTGTTATATGACCCTAAATCATTTCCCTATGGGTTGAGAATTGGTGCATGTATGGGGGGTTGAGGAAGATGTTAAATGCTTGTTCATAATTTGACTAGAAAATTAGGCTTAGAAGTGGAACCTATCATGGATTTAAAACCCACTTTTCCCCTATTCATATGTATGCATCTTTAGTATTCAAGATTAGTTAGTTGTATTCTTATTATATGACCCTTTAAATTCTCCCCTATTTATTTATCTACATGTAATCAATATGTGAACCATGTGTGAATATTATGGTATCTACAGTTACTAAGAGATAAATTGGAACTATTATTCTTCTCATTACCTCAGGCAGGTAGTAGAGGCTTCTATGTTAGTTACTAGTACTTTATATTCCTTCTTCCCCTAGGTGGATTCTTAAGCTAATATAAGTAATGTAAAAAATTTATTTATCATAGTGAATTAGAAATTAAATTTGGATTGATTGGGACTTATAAGTTTATTTTGAGTCATATTTTTATGGTTTTCCTTGTTATGGGATTTGAGGCTATTTATCCACTTAATATTTCAATCTTTTATTGAATTTTGGAGCCCTTAGTTTTATTGTTTTAGATTAGGGGTAAAAGCAGGTTTTGAAGGGGCCCCGAAACCCTTTAACAACGAGCAAAAAGAGAGCTATATAAGCCCACAGGCAACGCCTTAAAAACACTACTTAGAGGTAGTAAACACAGACATAGAATAGTCCTGAGACCTAGAGATTCAGCCAAACAAGGCCCAAAAAACAAAAGTCAGAAAGAACAACAAACAGAACACTAGCAAAATAAAACCAGAGATCAGTACCAGTTTCTTAACCGAAAAAAAGGACCAGATTATTCATCCAGTTCCAAAATCAGCTTCCTGACTTCTTTTTCTTTCAAAGCAATTTCCTGAGTGGAAGCCTCCAGCAAGTCTCCTTTTTGTGTGTCTTTCTTTTTGGAGCTTTGCCTTGTCCTCTTGCAGGGGCCCTCTATTACTTTCGTCTCTTCATTGGCTCGTTTCCCAATATTGATTGCGGCTGCACAGATGTTGGATGTAACTTCATCCATTTTCTTTCTGTTTTCCTTTATAAGCTCCCGGAGGTTGTTTTCATAAACTTTAAGCTTCACAGGGATCTCGCTTAACTGGTTTTCCATATCATTTACTTTGTTCCAAACAGCTTCCATAGATTCTTCCAGTGTTTCCACTTTTTTCTTTAGATCAATGAACTCCCTACACAACCATGCATCTAATTGGGAAGAAGACTCAGCTTTACTGTTAGCCCAAATCAAAGGAATGTTTATTTCCTCATTCTGTTTCTTCCCTTTCCCATCCTCAGCCTTTTCGTTTGGGCTATTTCTAGCTTCTTCGAAGAAGTCTTCTTGGCTCTTTAATTCCCGCTCATTGGATCCTTCTTCAATGTCCATCTCCATGTTTTGAATATTTTCCTGGACTGGGATTTCCTTTTCATTCTTTGAGGTTGGGTCCTCACCAGAATCTTCCTGGACAGTGTCATCCTCCTCGTCTTTCTGATTATCCTCCTTCTCTTCTATTTTGGTTACAGAGTCCTCCTCAGTATTGTCTTTATCTTTTTCCTTTTCCTCAGGTCCTTCTTCCTCATTACTAGCATTGGTTTCCCAGCTCTCTGTTTCATCTTCTTCCACCAGTTTTTCCTCCACGGATTCTCCAAATCTCTCCCGACCCCTTTCTCCTACTGCATTCTGTGTATTAGGAATAGGGGTCTTAGTTTTACCTCTTCTGCTTTCATTTTCATCCTTTTTATTCCCTGTCAATTTGTTTTTCCCCTATTTGGGAAACTTTACCAGTGCCCTACTCTTGCAATAGCCTTCAATGAGTAGGATAAGGCCTTTGTGAAGAATAGGGCGCAGTTCTTTCTTCTTATGAGCATAAAGGCTTTGTATCAGGGAGTAGCGAAGGTAGAATGGAAAAGAAAGACTTACCTTATGCCTGAAGTGGTTGAGGAAGATGAAGTGGAACTTATGCACTCGTTTACTTCTACCATCCAGTATGAAGTATTCCCTAATACAGCTTAGGACTTCCCTCCAAATCCCTTTTATCTGGTCCAGCTCATAAAAATCCCCATTTTTAACCATTTTCTGCTCCTCCTCATCCGTTTTGGGGAATTTGCAGAATGCTTCGTTCGATATGCCGGTTTGCTTTGAGAATTTGATTCCTACCATTGACAACCCTGTAACCTCAGCAAGAAAATCCTCAGTTAAATTGACAGTTACTCCATGCAGGGTGACCTTGTCGTCAGACCAATTTTTATAGAAGGCCGTCGTGATGTGCGGTTTGGAGCCATGAAGCCTTTCCATGTAACTCGTGACATTTCCTTTCTGTAAAATTCTCCATACTTGATGTTTCTCTCTCCATTCTGCGCAACTCTTGGGTTCCTGTTTACGGGGTTCTCCCTTCCTCTCACGCGCCATACTCATTTTCTTAGAATCCCGTTTACTGTGAATGTTTCCCTGGATCCTGCTGCTGTCAAATTGATTTGGACGCCAGAGTTTGTTTATGGCTTATCAGGATCCTCTTCTCCCTCTTGAGGGCCTTGCTTTTTGATAATTGGGTTTCATTCCCCATGCTGCCACTCCTCCTACTCATTAAGTTTTTGATACGCTCCAAACCTTCCTTCATTCGCATGTGTGGCATCAAGGCGGATGATCGCCTTTAGATCCACATTCCTTTCTAAGGTTTCGTCCCACCTCACTTTATGCCCCTCCTGGACAGCACAATTTGCAAGCCAATCTGCTACACCATTGGCTTCACGGTAGGTATGGGTGATTTTTATTTCTTTAAATTTCTTCATAAGGGTTTTCATCTCCTTAACCTTATCCTCTATGGTCCAAGACACTGAATTCTTGTTATTAAGTATATTAATAACATTCAAAGAATCCCCTTCAAGCCACAGTTTAGAATATCCCGATTCCACAGCTAATTTAAGGGTCTGTAGAGCAGCTGTAGCTTCAGCAATATGGCAATTTGATATACCTATGGGAATTGCAATAGCATCAATAACCATTCCCACATGGTTTCTCAAAACACCACCACAACCAGCATTTCCCAGATTCCCTTTTGCTGCACCGTCAAAATTACCTTTAATCCATTCTTGAGGCGGACTAATCCAAGTCACATCTGATCTGGGGTTATCATGATTACCTAGAGTAGTGTCCTTCTTTAGGGGATTATCCACATTTAGATTAGAGCTTAGATTTTTTTGAGAAGAAAAATTTTCCTTTAGAGCTCTAATGATGTTCTGGCCAACCACCCATCCTAGGGAGCTCTTTGTTTCTGAATATTCGGTTGTTTCTTTCCTTCCATATTCCCCACCAGATATGGGGAAGAGTAATTTTCCATAAGAAGATAACTTCATGATTCTTAGAAGGGCAAAACCAGCTTTTAAGAGAAAGTTCAACATTTTTTTGATGAACCCAAGTAATACCCCACATATTGAGAACCTCCTTCCATACAAGCTGAGTGAAGGAACAATTCACAAACAGATGATCTCTGTCTTCAAAGTCCCTCTTACACAGAATACACCTGTTAACAATATTGATTCCACGTTTTTGTAAATTATCCAGAGTCAAAATTTTGTTTTGGAGGAGGGTCCAGCAAAAGAACTTGATTTTTGGAGTGAGCCCCTTGATCCAGGCTCTAGTCCAAATCGGTTTTCTGCCATTTCCCTTAGAGATAAAGAGGGAAGAGACTTTAAACTGACCACTAGGCTCCTGATACCACACAATTTTATCTTCTTGGTTAGGGTTTAGGGATATAGCATTTAGGGATAATTGAATATCCTTGAGATCTTGATCATAGTCAGTGAGGTTTACCCAAGTATTATTCTGCCAATATTGATTGACCATAGTGCCCACTCTTTGTTTACATCTTTCTATAACATCTTTATCTTGGATTTCTTCCTGTAAAGGTTTACCTCTTACCCAGATATCTTCCCAAAATTTCACCTTTTTACCATTGCCAACTTTCCATGCACTTCCTTCTTCAAGAACATGTTTTGTTCCCTGGACTGCCCCCCAAATAGCAGACAGATGAGAAATATCAGGAGTGGAAAAGAAATCATGGAGTGACTGTGCCTTAAATAAGTAATTTTGCATCCATATTTTACTCCATTCATTATTTTCCTGAAAAACCCTCCATCCCTGTTTAGCTAGAAGGGCAGTGTTCATGCTTCTTATTTTCCTTATGCCAAGTCCACCATCCTTTATCGGTTTGCAGATGTTATCCCATGCGATAAGTGGCATTCTCCTGTTTCTCTTCAGATCCAGACCAAAGAAAGTTTCTTTGGATTTTTTCTATTGCCTCAGCAAATTTGGAGGGTATTTTGAAGAGACTCAACGCATACGTAGGTATACTTTGAAGACTTGCTTTGAGGAGAGTTAACTTTCCTCCTTGACTAAGAAGACAGCCTTTCCATCCCGCTAACTTCTTGCTGAATTTATTGATGAGACCTTCCCAAAAAGCTTCGGGGGCTTTCAATCCAAAAGGGAGGCCAAGGTAAATGGAAGGAAAAGAGCCTATAGAACAATCAAGAATTCTGGCAATTTTGTTCTGTCGATAAACAGGGGTGTTAGTAAAGAAAACTGCACTTTTATTCCAATTTATCAATTGTCCAAAAGCAGAGGTATACAGATTAATGGCTTCCTTAAGAGTTCTAGCTTCAGTGACTTCAGATTGACCCATGAAAATGGTATCATCCATGAATTGACCATGGGAGCAAGTTAAATGATGCGAGGAGGGTCTCAGACCTTTGTACTGTCTTCTTTGAACCAATTCCCCAAGGTAGCGACCCATACTATCTGCCATGATAATAAACAGAACAGGGGATATAGGATCCCCTTGTCTTAATCCCCTAGACAGTTTGAAAAAATGAGACGAGGTCCCATTTACCAACATAGCTATTGAGGTTGTTGATATCAACTGATTGATTATATCAACCACTCTTTTTTCAAATCCAAAGGCAATAAGGCTTTTTGAAAGGAAAAGCCAATCCACCCTGTCGTATGCTTTAGCTATATCCACTTTCATCAAGAACCCCTCAGTGTTGGATTTGAGAAGTGAATGAATATTCTCATGCACCGTTATAACTGAGTTGAGGATTTGTCTGCCAGGAATGAAACCATTTTGTTGCTCAGCTATGATTGAGGGGATCACAAGGATTAGTCTGGTCGATAGTACTTTGGAAATGATTTTATAGAGGGAATTGCATAGACTAATCGGCCTGAACTGATCAGGGCTATCCGCACCTGCTTTCTTCAGGATAAGGCAAAGAAAAGTGGCATTTATTTCCTTCAGCATCTGTTTCACTCCAAAAAACTCCTTCACCGCGTTACTGACATCCTCTCCTATTAATTTCTAGAACTTTTGAAAAAAGAACATGGGGAAGCCATCTGGTCCCGGAGCTTTTTCTCCTCCAAGAGATCTCACAGCTTTAAAAATTTCCTCCTCCTTAGGTATAGAACATAACATATTATTCTGCTCCTTCGTGATTAATGGAGGAATCACCTGGAGAATATCAGCCTGACTTTTCATGTCAATGTTTCTATCAGCCTTCATCAGGGAAGAGAAAAATGAGATCATTTCCTCCTTAATTTCCTTATCCTCTGTTATCTTTTGAGCTCCTTTTTTCAGATGAGGAATATGTGATTTCGCTCTATGTTTCAAGGTAGAGAGGTGGAAGAACTTTGTATTTTTATCTCCATCTTTCAGCCATTGCACCCTTGATCTTTGTCTCCAATAGATTTCCTCCTTAGTTATTATGTCTTGATACTGTACCAAATATTCGCTTTCTTCTCTTTGGGATTCTGCATTATATCCATTTTTCTAAATTTTTTCCTGTATTCTACTAATATTCTCCTTGATGATCTTCTTTTCCACGAAAATATTTCCAAAACAGTCCTTATTCCATTTCTTAACTTTCTTTTTAACATTTTTGAGTTTGGAGACAACTCGAAAGAGAGCTGATCCCTCTATAGAGATATTCCACCATTCTTTTATTTTGTCTTCAAACTGTGGATGCTGCAGCCACATCTTTTCAAATCTGAAAGGATGATTCTTTTTTTGGTTTAATTTGTCCGCTAAGAATATTAAAGGGAAGTGATCTGAGCCTATTCTATGATATGCTTCCAACTTGCAATTATAGTCTTTTATCCAATTTGGGGAGATGAGAGCCCTGTCAAGCCTGGCCTGTATGCATTCCTTGTTCAGTCTCTTATTGCTCCAGGTGTACTGAATTCCTTGCAAATCCATATCCATTAAACCTTCTTTGCTGATATACTCCATAAGGTCAATTCTTCCTTCCATTTGAATTATATTACCACCCATTTTTTCATGATCATAAAGAGGGACATTAAAGTCTCCCATTATTATCCAGCGCCCACAATGATCTTTCCTTCTGATCTTTGAGAGTGTTTCCCATACCTTTTTCCTTTCATTCTTGATATTAGGAGCGTAGATGTTAACAACATACCAGCTATCCTTTTGGTCAGCATTTATTAAATTGGCCACTAGAAAATTTTTTCTTTCTATCAAAATTGATCCAGCAAAAAGATCTTTTCTCCATAAAATCGCAGTACCTCCTGAGGCGCCTTCGGAACTACTAGCTTTAAAGGTATAATTTTTAAAGTCTTTGATCTGTTCAGCTTTCTCCTTACTCATTTTAGTTTCTTGAAACAGAAGGAGGTCTGGCTTTTGCTCTCTAACAAAATTCCTAACAAGGTCTATTTTAAGACGACTATTTAGACCCCTTATATTCCAATGAAGAATCTTCATTTCTTTTTATTACTATTTATATATTGCCCCAATGTTTTCTGCTTTCCATCTGCTATATTGACCTTACTTTCCAATTCTTTGTTCTACTTAGTAGATTTTTTCCCTGGTTTTTCTGAAGAACCTACATCCGGTTTTAATTTGGCTTGTTTTCCAGGTTCTTTTCCTCCTTTACTCTTTAGAGAACTATTAGCTTTCGCTCCTCCATTTCTTGTCATAATGTGTTTAGACTTATTCTTCATCTCTCCTTTAATCTTTTGGTTTTTAGGTTTTTTACCATCTTCATCTTTTTCTTCTGCCTCGATGACCTCTTTAGCTGGAGTTGTAATTTCTACCTTTGGTTCCTCCTGCTTTTCCCCTGGCTGACCCTCACTCAATTCACCCTCTACTTCTTCTATGATTTTTCTTCTTTCAGGATCCACTTCTCCTTCCTCTACTTCCTCTTTTTCAAACATCTTTGACTCCTGGATTTTTGAGCTTTGAGTGTTCTGATTTGTGGCAATAACCTCATCTTCAGATTAAGGATCTGATACATTGTCCTCTGTTCCCTTCCCTTTTTCTTCCATCAGGATATTAGAAATCTTTACAAGGGAATCTGATGTTCCTATAATCTTAGGGTCGTCTGCTTCTACTGAAGCAGTAGAAGTGCCCTTATCTATTTGCTGGTCAGCTACGGCCTCTTGAGGCTTCCCTATCTTTCAATAGTCTTCTTTAATCTTCCATATTTTCATTTGTTGGGTCTTGATATTTTTTCCTTCCTGAGAGTTTTTTGAAATGGCTCTTCCCTTATTGGGGCATTTCTTGGCCCAATGCCCCTGCTTCTTGCACACAAAACAAGAATTTGGCAAATCTTCAAAAACAATCACTTGGGTTTTCTTGCCAAGTTTGGAGATAAGATCCACTTTTTTGGGAAGGATATTTAGATCCACCACTTTAACGTAGATTTTGGCACTTTGGAGTTTGGTTCTTGAAGCCATGGCTTTATCCACCGCCACTAATTCACCAAAAGAGCTAGCTATTCCTTTGAAGATGTCCTCATGCCAGAACTCTAAAGGTAGCCCAGGTAGCCTAGCCCAAACAGGAGTTGTTGAGAAAAAAGACTCAGATAAATCCATGTTTGGTTCCCATTTCTTTATAGTGAGGATACTTCTTCCAAAAGACCAAGGTCCTTCACTCAGGTTCATATTTTGATCTTCTTCACAGTTACAGATGAAGGAGAAAAAACCATTCACCATAGGTGCAATGTCAACTTCTCCTCGTATTGCCCATCTCTTTTTGATCATGGACCTGAGTGAGTCTATATTTGGTCTTGCTCCTTGAAATTTCCCTACTAGGGTGAGGTCCAAAGAGGAAACCGAAAAATCAAGTAAGGGGTCAGGGATGAAAATTTGGAACTCACCTTTCTCCCAACAGGATTTTGATGTCACCGGGGGGAAGATGGATTTTCCAGTCGATTTTTTCCCAAACAATGACAACCAGGTCCTTTGTTCGTGGGTCCCTTTCTGCCTTTCAAGATTCTTTTCTGTGTTAAAAGCAGTTATGTCTTTCGCTATCTCTGTGGATTGTTCTGCAACTATTTTCGATGGAGGATCTTCGGCCCCACTATAGAGCTCAAAAGCTGCTAGCGGCCCTATCATGTCTGCATCAGTTAAGAATCCTGACCCTCCACATCTCCCTCCTTCCTCTACTGTTTCTCCTGGATCTGTTCCTCCTGCCAGATTTCCCCCAGTTCTTTTCCCACTCATACCGATTTCAAATTTCTCCATCACCTCCTTTGTCTTTGAGTGATTCATGTTTAAATTGGTTCTTAGTTACAGTCATTTGTTATTATTAATATTGAACACTAGTTCTCCCTTAGTTTTATTATTTATCTTCCATTTTTAATTGGATTGGGTTGCTTATCCATTTTCCACCTTTATTATTTTGGATTAAATTGGGATATTGGAATTTTCAATTTTTTCTCATTTTAAGATTTAGCTGGACTACTTAGCTAATTTTTAAGTTTGTAAATTTTCACTTTGATTAAGTGTGTTGTATTGATGAGCCATTTTTTGGTACCCTTCACCTTATGTGAGTGTTGGAGTAGTAGGTTATAAGGATATTATTAAATATTAAATTATGAAAAATCTAAGGACATGTTGATTAACTTTTTTAAGAATTTGAGACATGTTGTTTTCATATGTTTTCTTATCAAAAGGATTTAAGGTAGATGTTAGCCTTAGTCCTATTTTCATGATGTTTATAGATGTGTCTCTCCTAAATCATGGAGTGGTGGAGATGGATTGTGTTCTTACCATAGATACACCTAGGTATGGATGGCTTGATTTTGATTTAGGCATTAGGATGACTGTCCAAATTCCTTTTAATGGTCTGATTGATTGGGGTTTGGGCATTGGGATGAGTGTCCAAAGCAATTTTGATTAATTAGGGTTTGGGCTTCATGATGAGTGTCCAAATTCATCCTAATGATTTAATTTATTAGGGTTTTGGCATGCGATTAGTGATTCATCCCAATGGTTTTATTGATTGGGATTTTGGAATTGGGACAAGTGTCTAAATTCCTCCCAATGGTTTGATTGTTTTGGGTTTGGGAAATGATGAGTATACAAAGTCCTAAAAATGGTTTTACTTATTAGTATTTGGGCATCAATGCAAGTGTTTAAAGTCCTCCTAATATTTTGAGTGATTGGGGTTTGGGAATTAAAATGGGTGTTCAAATTCCTCCTGATGTATTGAGTAAAGGGTTTAGGCATCAATGATAAGGTAAATTCACAAAGTCTTTATTCTCTAATCCTAGAGATTGGAAATCATAATTCTTGTTCACTTGGTGAATTATGAACCTCTTAAGATGTTAAATTATATTTTATTGTTAACCTTGTGGGTTCCATGTGCTTGAGGATTTTTTATTCATTATTGAATTAATAAGAATGGGACAAGTAGGAAATTAATATGTTCTTGGTCCTCTAGATAAAATACAATAAATGTTTAATATTTACCTTCTACTTAGAAACTAGCTCACCTTTGGTGGAGTTGATCTAACTTTGGCCATGGAGATTTTAGGTTATTACTTATTGCACTTTGCAATTTGTTAGTTGATATTTCATAGCATTGTCTTTGAGAGATTATTGAGTTGAGTCATCAAGATTCCCTAAGTTTTTATAACATATTTTGAACAATAATTTAAACCATTTTAGTGATTTCCAAGAGGAATTATTATAAGAGAGGGAGAATGTAACACCCCATTCTATGTAGAGTTTGACTTTTGAATAATATTGATTAGATCTTTTCAACCTTATGACTAGGTTATTAATTGTTTTGGTAAAACAAATTAATAATTCAAAGGTGTAATTTTTCATGGACTTAGTTACGATTAGCAATGAATGTAATACGTATATGTGTGTGTGTGTGTGTGTGTGTGTGTGTACATATATATATATATATATATATATATATATATATATATATTTAAAATATTTTGATATGGATATTTTGTATCATAGCATTAATTTTTTTATTGAGGAAATAGAATATATATTATTGGGATGTTAGCATAAAAATGTAAGCAAAGTCTAAGGATTTCATTAGGAAAGTTGATTAGGTTATTAAAATTGTTCATGTATTTTAGTCATCATGTAGATGACAATTCCAGGTAGTCATTAATTAATGACTTTTTTCCTCATGTATTTTGATAATTATTTGTATAGATGAGTCTCACATAAAAACACAAACATTGTAAGCATTTATTAAAAATAGAGAATGAGGAAATGAATATAATTCATCACTTTACAAGTTATTTGACTTAAGTTCGCTATTAATATTATTGTTAAATAATATTATAACATATAAATTAAATTTAAATTTGTATGCCAATATCTATTCTACAATGAAATATATGGGTATAGTGGCACATTACTAGTGGGGAAGAGAAGATACCCACTAAGAAATAAATAAAAAGGCTTGAAAAAGAACATTGAAGCATGAAAGCTTATTATCTATAAAGTTTGGGACAATTTTGAACCTTGTATTAGAGTTTTTAAATTTACAAAAATATGTTGGGATAATCTTTGGTATCTTGAGATGAAACCTAAACAACAAAAATGCTTCATCACATGACAATGAGATAATTCCACCTTAGAATAATAATAAGTATCATCATTTGAAAAAGGGTTATTATGATGAAATTCTATTTAAAGAGAAAACTAATTAATCAAAGTAAAAATGTTTGATCTTTCACTAATGGTAGAAATGACACACTTAAAAAACTTCACAACATGTCCTATTATTGTATATAATATTATTTATCCTTGGTGTAATTTGTAAATCTTTTATGTCATAGTGGTACATGAATAATCTATATAAGAATATGAATAGTCTTCATATAAGTTGAAACTCATTTCCATATTATGGCTATAAATTTTTATAATTTTTCTTCATTTTATTAATGTGAATATAATTTTGGTTTGCACCAAAATCTTGTTTTTTTATTCCATCTTCTTAACTTGACATTGGTATCAGAGCACATGCTATTTTTTATTTTTCCATCTTCTCAATTCTTCCATTTTATCCAAATGTTCCACATGAAGTCATTATTTTTACATATTAAAAGTTGGCGTTTCAGTTTAAATTTGGTGTTTCATCTTAAAAGAGGTGTTTCCATTAAAATATGTTGTCTTTTTTTTAGCATGGAATAATATTATATGTTGTACCTAACTTGAGGTGTAATAAAGATATTTCATGAGAAGACAATGGTGTTTGAAACCTACATTTTTATCCTTACTATGACCTCCTCTCAATAAAGGCATTTCATCCTCACTTATCCAGACATAAGGTTGTGTTTAGTTGCATATGATTGTGTTTGGATATGTTTCACCCACATGTTGGGTTGCATCAAAGTGTGACAAAAATATTTTCTATCTTTGAATGTGTTCTATTGAATAAGGGAATTTAATCTTCATTTCATTTCATATTTAGTGTTCATCCTAAGTATCATTTGGTATGCCATATAACATGTTGTTGATTTTTTTTGGAAGCCTACAAAATATTTTTTTTAATTCAAGGTATAGAAGAATCAGTTTAGGCAAGGGTCTAAGGCATTAGAACTATCTAGATGGCATTTTGTGGTCCACAAACATTTATTTTTCTTCTTATCTCCATGTTTCCATTCTCTACCATTTAGCCCAAAATATATATGGGAATTCAAGAGACACACTTATTTTTTTATAAGGGGTTAAAAAGGGGGTTTTGAAAGGTGCCAAACCTAAAAAAATTAAGTATAATAGATAAACATAAATATCAATAGGATACAATGAATATCAAATAGGGAAAACCCAAAATCCCACAAATAACAAAGATAACAAGTAAATAGCAGCTTAAAAACATCAACTAAATAATAATGAGATAAAAAATAACAAAATAATATGATCTAAATTTTATAAACACCCTATCCACCTCCCATTATTTAGTCATAATGTTGAGGTATTTTGTACTATTAGAATATGCCTCCTTGGTATCTATATCCTTCCCTTTTTCCTTCATTATTATCCTCTTGCTTGATCTGGTTCCCACAACTTTTTCATTTATATTTTTGAGGTTGTCCCTCATAATGATGATACTCACAAACAATTTTTAGTTATAACCCTATTGATTTAGAATAGTTTGTTTATGTTAGTTTGGATTTTCTTCTTTCCACTTTCCATTTGAATCATTTTTTCTTCCATCTGAGACATTTTATTTTTTAAATCCTCCATTTTAAAATTTTAATACTTTGCATCCTTATTTAAATTTAGATTAATGTGATCAATTTTTTTCATAAACTTGTAGCATCAACTAATTGGTTTTATTCTTAAATTATTCATTTTCCTTCAAAATAAATTTTATTGCATCTTTGTGTATGTTAATTATCCTTTATAGAGGACTATATTTCTTTAAAGCTATAACGATCTTAGAGTATTTTATTTTCCATCCTTTCTTAATAGGGTTGGTAATTAGGACTGGTTCCCCATAATTATATAAGTTATCCACAAAAAAATTAGGCAACTTTCCCCTAATAGGAAAATTAGTACTAGAAGAAGGGAATCTAGGACTTAGGTTATCTAAGACCTCCAAATGATCATCCAAAGCAATAGGATCAGTTTCAATAGGTGAGACCTAGTAAATTATTTTATAATTTCTTATTTTCAAGGTCTATTTAGTAGGATAATTGTATATGAGAGGTCTAATGATATAAATATATTTCAAAGATTTGATTGGAGGATTTTTAACATCACCTACAACATGTTTCACACAAGATTTTAAAGTGATGTTATCAACAAGGTTAATTTTGGGTTAGGGATGAGGGTCAAAGGCCAAGGTATTGGCATGGTGGAAAATAAGGTATATAATAACTTCATAGAGGTGGAGAAGACAATTTTTGCATTGTACTTCTAGAATAGAATTCTCCATTAACATCAAGATATAAAAAGGAAAGCTTAACATATTTTATACCTTAAATTATTTAAAAATTCAAAGTGATGAGATAAATCAACCTTATATCTACCTTATAATGTGATATACATAATGACGTGGGGTAGGACATCATTCCAAGGCTTTGGTATGGAATTATTGAGATATCCTCCTTAAAACTTGATCAAATTATCATTGCCAACCAGAAAAGATCAGACCTCTTCTTTCCTTTCCCTTTTTTACTTTTATAATTTTTTTCCTTCCATGATAATATTGGTTACTTATGAAATACTCTCCTCATACACTTAAAAGGTAATGCCTATGATTAATACCTTCCTAGAATTTCATGCCTTTGTGAATTCTAAATAAATGTGTGGGTTATAACCTATGATCATGTCTATGAAGATAGTTATCTCACCTTCTTTAAGTATCCTTAAAATAATTGTCTGATTTATTGTTGTTTTAGGAACCATGGGTTTCACTCTAAACCTATATCCTCCCATGACTTTAGTGATACACAAAATTACAATCCTCTTGCTAGTTTTTTTACCTTTGTTAACCCATATTTTGGAAGGGTAGGTCTAATTGGAAACTTATAAATAGTTATTATGGCTTCATTGAGGTCACTTAAACTCACATGAAAAGTAATAAATGACTCCCATGTGTCATTTCTCCTCTCCAAATGATTACTCCATAGGAGAGCTGAATTGGCATGCTTGGGAATAATGTTAAGGTCCTTCCTTATCAAAATCTTATTAAACCATAACAACTCATAATGAATGCCAATGATGACTATATTCAAAGTGTTAAATTATTGGAGGGTGAAATTAGTATCCTTGAGATGATTTTTCAACATGGTCATTAGATTATCCATTTTATGACTATTGATAATTACCAAGTCACAAATAGAGTTTGTGGGAATCAATCCCTTTAGAAAACATATCTCAAACATTATCAGATTTTAGAGAAGCATACATGGGTCTATGTTCTTGTAATAACCCCATAGCCTCATATGGTAAATTTTGAACTCTTTTTCACTTTTTAAATTTGTCATTTAGAACACCTTGGTTGGAAAACTAGTCAATGGTTTTATTGCCTTCTGTATACACATAGTTTATTGAAATTTCTTTGAAGGATTGAAGGATACTTACTACATATAATATAAGATTTTTTATAGTCTAGTTCAATGTATTTTTCATCATTAGGTAATTAATAATATTAATTGAAACTCCTTCAATCATGAGATGATTTTTTTTATCCTCCTTTACTACTTGTATACCCCATAAGGTAGCTTTAGCTTTTACCAAATTATTGATTTGATTTCTCAGATTTATAGCATAGGTAGCTAGTAGGTCTCATTTGTTATCTAGAATTAATCTTTTTCCTCCTATCAATCCCATCTTACATTTTGAATATAAATAAATTTTTGTTTTACATCATCCTATGGGAGGACAAGACCATTTGAATAATTTCCTATCTATCTTTCCTTGGATTGTCTCTGAGTTTTCTTCCTTTGAGAGGTTCTAATTTGTAATAATTCAAAATCTATGATTTTATCCTTATTTTTAGTTTTGATATTTAAAAAAAATAAATGATGGAATTTATGATTCTCAAATCAAATCTATGTTCACTTTTCATCTTGTTTTGAAAGATGCAAATATTTATTTCCCATCATAATCCCTAAACAACATGATGAAGAGCCAGCTGCTAGAGTTGTTTTATACTTTTACTATTGAAATGGGGTTTCTATTAGATAACTATATATATAATGGATGTTGGTTTAACCCAATATAATTCAAATTTTGATAGGATTCTTCCAAGGATTTGATAAGCAAATGGGTGGTTGAGACATAGATTCTCCTTCAGACTCTCAAATAACACATCTATTAGGAATGTGAAAACTTCTTTTCATTAAATTATCAATGGGAGTATCTTTTTCTATACATCCACCCAAAATAGTAAATATATCTTAGGGATAAGATATTTATCTTATATAATATGACATAAAAACCCATATAGGTTTATATTTAAATTTATCTTATAACTAGATTTTACATTGTACTAATTTTCATTAGTACCTAACCATATTATTCATCCACTCTATCCATTTGAATGGCATGAACACCTTTAAGTAAATCATTAAAATTAGATAAAATGATAATATCTTCTTGAAGATTATATTTAATATAAATGAGTTTCCATTCTTTACTTGATGGTGATTCTTCAAAATATTTAACTACTTTTATCCTATATTTATCTTCAATTGAGGTATATTTAATCTCAATTACTAATATTTCCAAGAGGATGAAATAATCCAATTTTTGTTCCAAAATAAATCCTATTCGCCATTTCCACATTCCATTTTCACATTTTCCAAATAAGTTTTCTATTGTTGAATAATTTTTTATAAAATCACAAGCCTAAGGGAAGGGACTCAATAGACAACAATCTTTCAGATCTAGAGATTCCATATATTTGGCTTTGAGAATCTAAGACCAATTAATGTTTCATTTTTAAAAAAAATCATCACAACTTAGAAATAAGGGTTTTGTTCATCAATTTAATTTTATGAATCCCTAAACCTCTAATATTTCTAGGAAAATAAACTATGTCCCATATAAACAAGGCAAATATTTTTTTTCTCAGCACCATTCCATAAAAATATTATTTTTATTTGTTAAATATTATTTTTAATACATGAAGGCATTTTTAAGGACATAAGATAAACTTACAGATTTTGTAGAGTGATTTTAATGAGTTGAATCTTTCCTACCTGGCTAAGAATTTTGCCCTTCCAACTAGAATGTTTATTTTGGAACATTTAAATGAGAGGGTTAAAAATAGAAGAATTCATTCTTCCAAAGAAAACAAGTACCCCTAAATAGGTAGTGGGAAAGTATTTTATTTGGCAGCCCAAGATTTAGCAAAACATTCTTCATAAGGTAAATTTAAGTTTAATTTTTTTAACTTTTATATATTTTATTTCAAAATAAAAGCATAATTTTTTAATAGAGGATATTCCCATAAGGAAATAATTTTTTTTGACTTATTTAAGGTTATTAAAAAAATTAAAATTTTTCAAACTAAATAAAAATACAAATTCCTATTTCAAAAAATCAAATAATTTTTTAAAAACAAAAAGATTATGTAAAATCAAACAAAATGTAGTGTTCGGTATCAATGGTTCCTTTATTTTTTGCTTACAAGTGAGGTTGACAGACTCTAAATACTTCATATATAGCCTAAAATAGTTGTAAAAATAGTGTTTTCAACATCATCCCTACAAATATTTGGGGAAGAATAAGGAAATTTTTCATTTTCCCATTCCCTTTATTACCCATTCATGATTATTGTAGACCCCTAATTTTGGCCACCTCTATGCCTAAATTGGCATTCAGTTCAATTTCTAGAAAATGACATATTTTAAGCCTATAAATCACTTAAATTTACAAAATTCATCTATGTAAGGGATTTAATTACCTATAAACATGATGAGGCTAAATTAAATAATGTATTACCATGAGTACACTACTAACCTAGTTCGTTTCTAAACCTAGTCAAAATTTAACACTTTTGGCATGTTAATTTATTAATTAATGACATTAAAATAAATTACCAAAATCTAAAAAACACTAAGCAAGATTAATTATATTATAAATCCTAATTAACTTGCCTAAGCATAAGATCCAAATCAAATTAGTGAATTTCATTTATAAAAAAGGAATTTGTGCCAAAAATGAAGTCAAATGAGCTAATAAAGTAATTTATTATCTCATAAATATTCAAAAATATGACTCACATCTCATAAATATATAAATTGAGTTGTCATGCTTCAAAAATATCAAAAACAAAGGTGTCAAGATTTCATGAGTGCCTTTAACCCTCTTAGAGTTAGACTGATCTAACCAAGGTTGATTTTTACTCAACCCAAGTTGAATTTAACCTAACCTACACATGGTTAGAGTTAGTTCTCTAAGATATAAATACAAGTTACCACACCATTGATCCACAAGATTTTATGTGTAAGTTTATTCTATAGGAATACCTTCTTCAAGTCTTTAAGAGTAAATTTACTATGCCAAAATTCTATCAAACTTCAACACCAAGCTACAAGTGACATTTAAGAGATGCTACCTCCATGGATGAGCATTGATAAGAGACTAAAATCATCATAAGTTGAGCATGAAAATTCTTATGCCAATAAGTAAGCACCATGTGTGATAAGGGAGGTAATAATTTGTATTATCTTCATCTCTTTTTTATACTTTTGCTTATTGTGTTATGTACCCCCTTAATATTTAGGTAAGAGGGCTTAGTCTTAGTGTATTATTGTTTTTATGTTTTATTATTTTGAACTAAAAATATACTAATCTACATGTTTGTTTCCTCTTCAAACTCTTAAGCTACATAAATGGCACACTCGGTGGGACTCACACCCCCTTAAAGTTCTTCCCAAGGCATTTTAGGGCCTTTTTCTAACATTTTTCATGTCAAAATCTCAACTTAATGACTAAAAAAAGTGAAAATTTTAAGCTCACAAATGTTACACAATAAATTTCACTTTTGCTCTGTGTAGTTGCATTATTTCAACTCCTAGTTGCATTATTGCAACTCCCAATTGTCTTATTACAACTCCTAGTTGCATTATTATAAAGTTAATTGCATTATTGCAAAGTCAATTGCATTATTACAAAGTCAATTTTTTTATTAAAACTCCCTAGTTACATTATTTCCAAATCATTTACATTATTACAAATTCAATTGTGTTATTGCAATTCACTAGTTGTGTTATTATAAAGTTAGTTGTAAGTTTGCATTCTTAGTTGTGTTATTGCATTTCTAGTTGTGGTTTTGTATTTCCAATTACAATTTTGAATTTTTGGTTATGGTTTTGCATAGTTATGTTTTTGCATTTCTAATTATGGTTTTATGTTTCTAATTATGATTTTTTATTTCTATTTGCATTATTACACTTTACAGTTATGTGTTTGCACTAACAGTTTGATTTGTAGGCAATTGTGGTTTTGTACTAACCAATTATAGTTTTATAGTAAAGTGGAAATTTTGTTCTATATATCTATGGTATTACACTGTGGGAAAAACATAAGAAACTTGAGATCTAAATTTCAACATTCATTTGCTTCTAGCTTCTAAGCACAATGACTCCCTAACACTTTTTGTAGGACCTAAAGACCAAGAAAAGACATTTTTAACACTTTAAGATTTAAATCACATTTACATTTCAAATTTCACAACTCAAACAATTCCAAGGGACCAAAATTCACATCAAATTTCATGAACTCACACTCTAGTTAAGTTCTCATAAAAGTTTTTACTCTTTTATTGGTGTTGTGTTTTTGTTTCAAAAACCAAGTGTAGTGTGTATGATCTCCCCCATCCCCTTTAGGGAACTTGGGTGATAGAAAATTATTAAATTATTACTTTTGTTTCTTTTTTCAAAGCATGGAAGGAAATTCACTAAGACACTCCCCAAACTTTGAGTAATTTGGGTGATTCCAAAACAACCCTAAAGTCCTTATACAATTTTTATTTTGTGCATCTTGGCTTGTGGGTAGGAGTTCATAGCCTCCCCACAGGTTCTCTAGGGAATATTTAACCTAGGAATTCATCTTATAGCATTATTTTAACCCCACTCCATAGTATGGGTATATAAATTGAGATCAACTTATTAGGAGCTTGTTTGAGTGGTTAAAAAAACTCTATTAATAAGAGATTGCCTTAGAATGTAGGTTTAACTCAGACATCACACTACACTAAATAATTGATGGATGTAGTGGTTGTGAAAAGGAAAATACCTTTTCACAACAAATAGGTTAACATGTATCCAAATGACATAATGTGCCCTAGTGTTAACCACACATATGGGACTATTTTTGATGTATGAAACTTGATAGTTTTTAGATAGCCCCACTTGCTACAGATATATTGTCACTGCAGGGCAAGTAGCCTGAAGTTTCATGTCATCATGAAAATTATTGAGAGAAGATGGGACCTAAAAACCTTACTTTTCATGCATATTTAATTTTTTGGATTAACTATTATTTACTCTCAAGAAAGAGTATATGGATAGAATCTGATAGTACAATGCTACTTTGTCAATTTTTTAGATTAGGATGATACAATTAAGTGGTTTTGAGTCTTTTCCTTTTTACTTACATTATTTTTAGTCAAAAATATTTTATTTTTTAATAACACATCAAAATTAGTTCAAAAACATCCATGTTGTCTTGTACATCTCTTTGGCCTAAGAGGTGTTACTCTATCCATGTGTGTCACACTTTTTGCCTTAAAATTTTGTTCAAAAACTATTTGTGTGTCTCTTGTTTACATAAGGCATCATTACATTGTTTGTTTCATTTTAAACTTTTTCCTTGGTTATTATAGTCCAAAATATTTTACCATGTCATTTGTTTTAAAGTGTATCATTATTTTTCTAGATTTATTCCCATCTCTTGTCACTTTTGAAACCAAGTTTTGAACCTTTGTTATACATCTCTTGTTTCAAATGCACAATTATGATACCCATTTTGGTCTAACCTTTTGCCTTAGAACATTCAAATCATTTTTTACATTAAATATGAATCTCAACCTTTTTGAGTATAAATTTTAAACTAATCAATTTCACACCAAAGCCTCATTTAATTTGGGTTTAGGTTGTCT
Organism: Torreya grandis; assembly: GCA_037957365.1. Classification (NCBI taxonomy): domain Eukaryota; kingdom Viridiplantae; phylum Streptophyta; class Pinopsida; order Cupressales; family Taxaceae; genus Torreya; species Torreya grandis. The sequence goes on along the minus strand of JARHVA010001391.1, from coordinate 2,170,348 downwards.
GCCTTTTGTGTTTGGATTGTATTACTTGGGTTGGTTTCATATTTTATCTCAATAACAATTGCCTAAACCTAGCACTTGTTGATTTTTTTGCCTTGTTTAGAGTGTCTGTTTGAGCCACATTGATTACATGTGCTTTGTTTGAAGTTTTTGTGCCAATTTTTCAAGTGTTGTCCTAGTCCCTTTATTCCAATAGTTTTTGTGAGTCAAACTTAGAGTCTTAAGTGAGCCAATTATCAAGTGTCATCTAAGCCAATTATCTTAATTTAGTTTTATTTTTAGTTCTTGTTTGAGTTTTGTGCTTTCAAGTCTAGACATTTTTTAATATGATTATAACCACCTTTGGGTAAATAGTTGTTATCTCTTGACCCTAGTTCCCAATTGTTCTACTTTTTTTAGACACTCTTGTGACTGATTATAGCCACTTATGGGCAAATTAGTACCCTATCCATAAATGATTTTAAACCTTTATGTTACATTTAGTGATTATTATAACTACCTTTGGGAAAATCATTATCATTTTGTTAGATTGGTTTTACTTTCTATTTGTCCTACCCTTGCCTAATTTAGTTGTTTTTAGATCTCAATGGTTCATTACCTTTAGACCCTTTATTTGTCATGGAACCTATCCATGGATCTAAACTTGTCTTGCTACACACATAGCAAGACCATAAATAATCATGGCTATGGAAACTTTGTGACTAGTGACCCTTTTATTCAAGAGTCATATGATGATATCACTTATGAGATGGATCCTTATCCATATTATAACATTCCATACATTAAATAAAGGCATGACCTTTTAGCATAGTATTTGGTAATTATGACTCCTTATCTAGGCTAAGAGCAAGAGAAAATGCAATAATACCTTACTCAAATAATGCCTAACCTTGAATAAAACCAATAACAAGAGCCCTATTATGTTATGACACCCATGCAAACTAACTATGATCTGTACTTACTTGAATGTCATTTATTGGAACACAAAGATCAAGTGTTAGTTAGATTTGTTGAAGTAGGTGCTAAATTTACATCAAACTTACCACAAAAAAGTCTAAGTAGTTCAATCAAGATCCCTAGTAATGCACTATGAATTCAACCATTTGAATCAACATCTACTAGTTATTACCAAGATTTGGTCTAAATGACACAATAAGACTAAAATGTGCTTGCAAAAGGAAAAGGTATTATGGATGAACAAATGGAATAGATACAACAAGTACACCAAAACTATCTCAGCCTAGCTTGTAACCTCAATGTAATGGCCATTTGTAAAACATTGCTCACTGAGATATATCTATCAACAAGGCAATAAATAGATGACTTAAGATACACAAGTCAAAATGTAGACCCCTTTAGCTAAAAAATATTTTTTGGTGATATGTATAATGGTCACATTTCAATAGAATATAATATTTCTCAAATAGAAGGTACCATCCAAAATGTTGTAGATAACATGCAAGTGTAATCTAATATAAACCAAAGTGGATCTAATTTACCATCAAGTAATACCCAATAGGTTCATCCAAACAATGTCATGAGTGGATTGCAACAATAGGGAATAAGTACACCTATTGCCCAAAATCAACAAGAAACCTCCACTCCCCAACTAGTTTCTTCCTTAAATGTGCAATAAGAGACAACAAGCCAACACCAAACCAACTTACCACTATAAAAAGTGTAGAATACTATGCCACCTCCATAGGTGACAACAAATGTTTCACCACAATAAGCACAAACCAAAATAGCTTCTCAATCATAACTTTTACTTAACTAATAACATATTCCTATTGGTTACAATGTGTTAGTTTTTCAATAGCAAAAATTACTAAATCAACAGATACCAAACCCTTAGAAATTTCCAAACCAATAAGTGTCATTTCAATAGTTGCCAAAACAATAAGTTCCATCCCAAAAATAAATGCTAAATCATCAATAAGTGTCATTTCAACATGTACCAATTCAACAGCAAGTGTTTAGCCAACAATAAGGTTCTTCCACATAGTAGGTACTAGGTTCTTGAAAATAATTACCTTTCACCCAATGGGTATTACACATGTAACAAAAATCCAACTACTAGCACCTTTAATAATAGGGATCTAGTTAGTAGTATGTTCCCTATATTCAATAGGGTTCAACAAGTAGATAATAAGTTCCCTCCCAAGCCCAAAAATACCAACACATTTTATAGAGTCAAATAGCATTGCCACATCCATAAATCATTAGCCAAGGATATGTAACCAACCCAAACCAAAATGTGCTTCAATAAAAGTGTATTATGTACCCATAGTATAACCTTAATGCATGGATATGTATACATAGTCATCTAATCAATTTAACTAGCATCCCATAGTATACCCATCTTAGTCAATTAGTCCTCATTTAATCATGCAACCTCAACAATATGCCACTCCTATTGATTTCCTATCCCAAGAGTTATAACAAATGAAGGATTCAATTCAAGTGATACAGGTTGGAAAATAAATGAAGAAATTCAAATTGGAGGAGATATGTTCTTATCCATTCAACATGGAAAATTTACAAATACCATTTCCACTAGGTTATGAGCCACCTAAATTTTATAAATACAAAGGTAAAGGTGACCCTAAGGCACATATAACCAAGTTCTTGGTTGCTTTTAAGCTAGTGGATTATACCGATATATATGTGTTTATACTCTTTCCAAGAAGTCTAGCTGGACAAGCCTTGGAATGGTTGTTGCAATTACTAAATAACTATGTACCTAAATTTGATGATCTCTTAGAGAATTTTGTGAAGCACTTTTCATAAATATTGAGTAAAAAATTATTGTTGTGGATTTAGTCCAAGCTAAAAAAATAATAGTGAGAGCTTCATTCCATACTTGTAATGTTGGAGAGCCCTAGCAAGTCAATTTACTCACAATCCATCAAACAAATAGTTAGTTGCAATATTTATAAAGAGCTTACATAGTGAGATATATTACCATCTTAAGATGCAATGTGCTCATAAATTTAAAGAAGTCATAGCAAAGGGAATCCATATTGATAAATCCCTTGTTAACAAAGGCATACTCAAGCTATTCTCTTCTAATCAGAACCAAAACCAAAATTAAGGTTAGAACCATAATCAAAACCAAACTCAAATACTAACTTTAATGCCACCTCAAGCCAATAATAATTAAAGACCTAAACCCTACAACTACAAAAAGAATATTGTTAGCATTAGAGTTACTGAGTCATACCATGTTTAGATGGTGAAAACACTAATTATCCATATACCTCCACCTACTAAAAACCCACTTCCTCCATATATTCCACCAGGACCTACACATAACCAATTACCACAAAATCAAAACCAATTACAAACCCCTCATCTGAGGAGAAGACCACCCATTGCCCACTAATTCAGTGACCTTGGTGAGCCCATTGAGCTTGTGTTTTTAAGACTAGTTAAAGCCAATATGATTAGTTGGCCTATACCAAATCCATTTCCTAAATATACTCCCTTTCTTGATTGGTACAAATAAAATGAATTTTTTGAGCATCATTTTGTTAGGGGACATCTCATTAGATGGTGTATCCAACTTAGACACCTGATTGACAACATGTTGTCAAATAGGGAGAAAAAAAGAGATACCCATGATCTTATTAACAATCATAACTTGGGTATATACCAAAATCTATTTCCATAACATAAAAACCAATAGCAAAACCAATAACATCAACAACACTAGTAGAGAACATTATAGAATCAGCAACAACAATGTTATCAACAACAACAATAGAAGAATGGTTGGAAATAAGGGAAAAATAATCAAACCAACCAAGGAGGTAATCATGTCATTATGTATACCTATAATAATATTGTAGGAAACATTTTAGGTAGTCATGTTTCCACCATCACTATTAACCCTAGACCAACTACCAATAGGCTTGGTCTTTGACACAATAATACCTATTTGCCAAATAATACATACCATTTTCCCAATGCCAATGATTCTTCTATAGGCTATGTTGATAATCAGGCACCATATCACCCATGAATCATCATTCTAAACCTCCTCACCTACCCATAAAACTATCAAATCTAAGTTTTATATCAATAATATGTAATCACAACTCGATGTACCAAAGTCATTATTATAGGACCATAACCAAATAATACCAATGAGCCTAATCAACCTTCCATGCCTATCAAAAATTAAAAAATTGATAAAATTGAGGGGAAATCTAATGATATTATGGAATAACTCAAGAATACACCTACACACATCTCCATCATGGATTTGTTGTGAACATTTACCATCCACAAAGACATCCTGAAAGAGTATTTGAACCAATCTCTTGTGCCAGATGATATCACTCCAGATAAAGTCCAAACTATGGTAGGACACTTGGCTCCTAGCCAACATATCACTTTTGACCAAAGTGATATATCTTATTTAGTCCCTCTTCATAACAACCCATTATAGATTAAAGTTGGTATAATGAACCATAGAGTTAAACATGTCCTTGTAGACAATGGTTCAAGTCTCAACATTGTATATCTAAAGTTAGTCAAACATCTCAGATGTAAAATAATTGACTTTTAATTAGATACCATCATTATTAAGGCATGTGATAATGAATAACAAGAGTATCAAGGTACCATTAGCCTATCGATAATCATGAGGCCATTTACCCATGATACTTGGTGTCATGTTTTAGACCTGGATCTCTCTTACAATCTATTATTGGGTTGACCCTAGATCTATGAAATCAGGACCATACCTTCTACATTCCATTAGTGTATGAAGTTTCCATATTTAATAATGTAAGTGACTATATATGTTGATATTTATCCATACCAATATTGTAAAATCCTTAAGGCCAAGTATAAGAACTACAACTACAAATTTGGCATGAATCATATGCCCAAGTCAGATAATGACATATCCTAAAAAGGAAAAGTTATTAAATAAATCCTATAATCCAATTACATTAACCTAGATAGCTTAACCTCTACCTCATCCATGCCTCCACCAAATATTTACAATCATTTTTATCTCAGTGACATAGGTATTAGAGAATATAGCACCCATATTGCATTCCATATAGCCAAATTTCCCATCAATCCTAAAGATTATGTGAGACCTATAGCCAAAACTAATAGTATGGCATGGGACACCAAAGGAAAATCTCAGTTAAACAAGACTATTATCTTCAAATTGGCCTATGGCCTAAAAAAGGACCCTTTAGTAGAAGATTAATCATGCCTCTAGACTAATGAGTTAGTCAATTGTTACCAAGTGTGAAGTACCCTATTTCAAACTAGATTATGGATCACCTATCTTATGAAGGTCAAGGCTTGGGTTACATCAACAAGGAACTATTCAACCAATTTTAATAACTAAGTACAAGTGAACTCATGGTATCAGATTTAAACTACCTGGGGGTGACCCCACATACCTAATCCATGTTCCAACACCAATGACTAATGATTGTGATGTTGGTAGTGATGTAAGGTAAAATTATAACATCTAAACATCTATTATGACCTTACTACTACAAACTTATTTGATCCCCATACCATCTTCATTGTTAACCTCATTTATCAACCTTCAAACTTAACCCTTTAGCATCCCCAATTTATATACTAAGACTAGAAGGAATCAACATTACCATTAGATGAGTTCAAAAATGATAAGGCCATATACAAATTTTTGGGATTAAGAAGTCACATACCTATTAGAAACCACAAACAAGACTTTTTTATTATATTGGATCCTCCTGCCTACTTTGGAGAGTGGGTAAACTTCCTTAGACAAAAAGAAAAAGAAAATCAAGCTTTGAGGTTTGAAAGTGAAAACCTCTTTGGAGTGATTTTTGACTAGGGAAAAAGTAAATAAAAAGGCTAGCCTTTTGGTGAAAATTAGTTTCTAGTTCCATTAGATGGGGATGTTCATCCCTCTTCCTATGAATCATAGGAGACCTTTAGTCCATGGCCTTATTATGGATCAGATATTAACATCAAATAATAATGTTTTTTTGCAAAAAAATAAAGAATGCCTTGAGGTATTTGTATCATGGCCGATGCCACCATTAGGAGATTCTAATTCATCCTACTTAAGAGTATTAGAATAGACAAGCCATCTATAAGACTTTGTTCTTGCTAATTAATTCAGCTCATTACCAATTATTCTATATGATGGTTCTACACTTCCCACGGAGGACACTTTAGAGGTGAATATGGGGACTCTAAAGGACCCAAAGTGGATTAAACTAGGTACATCCCTCAATGAGGAGGAACATGAAGATTTTATAGCTCTTTTGAGAGAGCTTATTGATATATTTGCATGGGCTTACTCAGACATGCTAGGTTTAGAACCCACCTTGGTTGTACACCATCTCATTATACATCTTAATGCCAATCTAGTTAATAAAAAGTTACATAAGATGCCTCCTAATTTTATTGTGTTAGTAAATAAATATTTGGAAAAACTCTTAGATGCAAAGTGAATCAGGCCAATCGACTATTGAGAGTGGATCTCAAATATTGTGCCAGTATGTAAAAATATAGAAGGGATCTAAATTCACACTTATTTAAGAGACATTAACAAATTTTTTTAGAAAGATGACCTTAATCTACCTAATATTCACATTATCTTCAACTCAACTATTGGCTATGAAATTCTCTCATTGATGGATGGATTTTTAAGCTATAATTAAATCAGGATAGTTCTAGAAAATCAACATAAAATAATTTTCATGACACTATGGGGAATGTTTTGTTATTATGTAATGTCATTTAGACTTAATAATGTTTGATCCACTTACTAAAGAAAAATGACAGTGATTTTTCATGACATGATGCATGACATTATTGAGTACTATGTCAATGATTTTTTGGGTAAATCAAAGACCCATGTCGATCACCCAACTATGTTATGAATAATCTTTGAGAGACTTCATGGGTACAATGTCAAGCTTAATCTGAAGAAATGTGTATTTGGCATCACTTTTGGTAAACTGTTAGGTTTCATTTTCTCTTGTAGGGGCATTAAAGTTAACCTAATGAAAGTTTGTGCAATTATAGAAATGCCACCACTATTTACATTTAAATAGTTCCATAGTTTACAAGGAAAGATTCAATCTATCAAGAGATTCATCTCATAATTAGCTGATAAATGCCATCTATTTATGTACTTGATAAAGATAGGTGTTATATTTGCCTAAAATGAAGAGTGTCAAAAATCATTTGATCAACTCAAAGAATACCTTACCAACCCACTTTTTGTTGCCACTGATGCCAAATAAGTCATTACTTCTTTACCTATCAGCAATTGAGAATGCCTTGGGGCAACTTTTAGCACATCATGACAAACAAGGAAAGGAGCATGTTTTATATTATCTAAGTTGAACTTTGGTCACATATGAACATAAATATATGTCGATTGAAAAATATTGTTTAACTATGGTGTTCACAACCCAAAAACTATGTCATTGTATGCTAAATAACAAGACCATTTTTATTGCCAAAGTATATCCACTCAAATATCTACTTTCCAAATCAACTCTATAGGGTTGTATGTAAAAATGGATCATGTTATTAAGTGAGTTTTAAATTGAATATGTCAACCAAAAATCTATTAATGGGCAAGTACTCATAGATTAGCTTGTTGAAGCTCCTCTTCAAGATACTCAACCTCTCACATTTGGATTTCCAAATGAGGCCATTATGTTGATTGAAGAAGTAGATGAAACTCCTGAGGCTACATAGTGGATGATGTACTTTGATGGACCATTCATGACACATGGAATAGGGGCTAGAATATTTTCTGTTGTGCCATAAGGGGATCTCATTCCTAAATCCTTTTATATTGGATTAGCCTATACCAATAACATGGATGAGTAAAAAGTGATCATTGTAGGGATTTATCAAGTAGTATAGTGGAACATTCAACATTTATTGGTATATGGTGATTCTTAGTTAATCATAAATCAAGCCACATATTAGTATCAAACTAAGGACAAGAATTTGGTACCCCATAAATCTATGGTTGATACTCTCAATAAATAGATTGATAACTCCCAATTTAAAAGAATACCTCAGGACAATAATAGAATAGTAGATGTTATGGCCACTATTGGTTATATGATCTTGATCAATAATAGAGATAGATATTATCAATTTATTTTTGAACATATCTTAGTGTCAGCACATGAACAATCCACTATTGAGATGTTTTGTGACATTGTTGCTCCTATATCTCCCAAGTACTCAGATATATATGCCTATCTTCAAGACCAAACCATACCTCCCAATTTATCTTGTAAAAATAAAAATCCTTTGTCCATAAATCCTCTCACATGCCTTACTTAGACCAACATTGTATCATAGAAGCTATGATGGAACTCTGCTTCATTATTTACCTTTGATAGAATCTAGACTAGCATTGAGGGAAGTCCATGAAGGAGTGTGTGGAGCCCACACCAATAGAGCAATATTATCTAAAAATTTGTTGTATACCAATTATTACTAACCAAAGATGGAAGTAGATGTAGTTGCACATATAAAGAGGTGTGTCAAGTGTCAAAATCATGTCAATCTAATTCATGTTCTTGACAAGACACTCAAACCATTAATGACACCATGGTCATTCTCAATGTGGGGACTCAAGATTATTAGGAAGATAAATCCAACCTCTTCATATGGTGATAAACACATATTGACTACTATCAAATACTTCACTAAGTGGGTAGAAGATATTCTCCTCACATCACTAGTAAGTAAATTTCCAAGTTCATATTCAATCATCTCATTTATCGCTATGGCATCCCTTCCAAAATTATATCTAATAATAGCAGATCATTCAATAATAAGGATGTGAAGTCACTTTTTTCTCAATACCACATCAAACAACATTTCTCTACCCCCTACTATCCGTAAGGCAATGGCCAAGTTAAGGTTTCTAATAAAAACATTTTCAATATTTTAAAGAAGATGCCAATGGCATTAGTCATAATTAGCATTTATAACTATTTAATTCCCTCTAGGCATACCATACCATATTTCATACTCCAATAGGAGCTACACCTTATTCACTTATTTATGGAACTAAATCCATTATTCCTATTGAGGTCGAGTTGTCTTCTCTATGAATTTCATTACAACACATCATGTTAGGAACCCCTCCAAGGAAGCATAATTGATTACTTTTCTTATAAGCAATTAAACACATAATTATACCAAAATGATTAAGTAACTAGAAACTTGAAACAACAAAGAATTTGAGAGACAATACACAATCTTGTATTAAATACTCTTAGAAGAAAATACAATAAAGAAGATGCCACTTCTTCTTCCACCTCAAAGGCTTGCCACACCTCAAGACCTTCTTCCCTCTCTCTCTTGCTCAACCACAACCAACTCAACAACCTGAGTTGTTATCCCCTCCTTGAATGCTTCCACTGATCCCCTTGACCTTACTTGCTTGTAGATCTCCTTGACCTTGCTTCCTTGCTTCAATGCTTTTACTTGCCTTCTTGATTTACAATACATGCCTCATGGGTCTTTAAATAAGATCCCATGCATACAAAAATAGACTTCTAATTACAATAATTAGACACGCAGCTTGAGACTATAATTAGCCCTTAAACATGCAAACACTCACTTCACTTAACTGACTGTTCATCAACAGTAGTTCTAGAATCACCACAAGTGACCGATGTCAATCCCTGTCTGCCTAGTTTTGACCGACGTCAGCTGACTCCTTGCCAATGCTAGTTGCCTTCTGCACTGTATGTGACCGATGTCAGTCATATTGCTGATGCCGGTACTTCTAGAACTCAACAACCTCTCCATGTCTGTAATAGTTGAAGCTTTTAGCTCCACAACCTAACAATCTCCCACTTGGAGATAAATAACTACAACTGTACCTATACCTGTACACTGTCTAGTTTGTTCCCTTGGCTTTGTATCCCTCTTCAAAATCACTTTTGAAGACCAACCACCACAAAACTTGTGATGTTATACCTATCACTTATTCCAAAAGAATTTTGCTACTCCCAAATTCTTCATGACATACCTCTGAACTAACTTAACCCTTAGCTCAGCAACTCCCTGTATATGTAACCCTGCAACAAGCAACACAATATAGTAACAAGATAATGTAGCTAATATTATCCAACCTGGTAAAGAAAAATACAATGGTCAAACCTCCATTGTCCTGCAACCTAATCAAGACCATATACCATAGCCTTCTATCTCACATGTCCATCCACTCTCTTCTCTAACTTGGGAATCCATCCCTCATCCAGTGCTTTCTTCCAGCTAACAACTCCACCAACAAATACCTATTTGGTTCTTCTCCAAGGACTCACACTCCTCATCCATGCCAAGCTCCCACTATTTCTAGATTCTACCTACATTACCTCTTCATATCTTCTTGGTTTATGACCATCAGTAAGCAATAAATAAAATAAAGAAGGTGAATAATGAATATGAGGTTCACATACCTTTTCTGACCTCCATATGGGCATTTGAGACTCCTTAACAGCTTGTTATCCACCCAACATCCGTTCTAGTGACCGATCTCAGCCATCTCCTAGTCTGCAACTGACTGATGTCGATTCCCTGCACTGACCCTGACTATCGATGTCATTTCCCTGGCCAATGCCGGTGTCCCCTCTATCGATGTTAGTTCTTATCTGATTGACGTCAGACTTTTCCTGCCTAACTCTATCGACCTTGCTGGTCTGCACATAATCGATGTCAATATCTACCTGACTGACGTTAGTTCTATGTGACTGATGTCAGTGTCTGTGTATTCCTGTAAGTGATGAATTCTTTATCCGCAAGCTCATCTTGGATCATAAACCTATCCATACTACACTGCTCAGAATTATTCAGCCCTTGTGACTGATCTTTGTCCATCATCTCCTCCACAAACACCAAGGCTTCCCTGTTCTTGTCAAAAGCATCAAATTTCATTTTCCTACAATGAAATCTATCTATGCCTTCCGAATCTAAACTCATACCTTTTGAATCAAGAACGTCCATTCCCTTCTTATTCATGTGACCAAGCCTATTAAGCCACATCTTCGAATCTATAGCTGAAGTAGATAAACCAGAAGTAGAATCAGTAATACAAGTAGATAGATAAAGAGTACCTACTTTCTTACCTCTTACTAAAACAAGTGTACCCTTGGTAAGCTTCCAAGAATCCACTATGAGGGTTACTGTGCATCCCTCATCACCCAACCTTCCTACAGAAACCAAATTCTGCTATAGAACTGGGATATGCATAACCTCCTTCAACACCCATGTGTTGTCCATCTGCAATTTCAGCTGCACTTTCCCTTTGCCAACTATTTGACAAGGCATGCCATACCCTAAATAAATCACTCCAAAGTCTCCCTGGACATACTCATGGAACAAATCTCTATTTGGGAATGCATGAAAAGAAGAACTAGAATCTAAAACCCATGATTCTATCTAACTATCCAAATAAAGTATGAGAGCATCTTGTGCCACAATACCTGCATCCTTTGTTTCTTCATTACCTTCATGTTTATTTTCTTTATCCCTCAACCAACACTCTTTCTTTGTGTGTCCTCTCTTTCCACAAAACCAATAGGTGACACCTTTAGATTCGGATCTCCTTCCCATCTTTGACCTTGATTTTCCTTGCTCAACCTTCTCTCTTTGCCTTCCCCTACTTTCTGCACTTAGAGCATTCCTTGATGATTCACTTGGGCTTTTCCTACATATTTCTTCATTCAAGATTACACTCACAACATCATCAACTTTTAAGATTTTAGAAGCAGACACAGAATTACGTACTGCTATAACCAAACTATCCCAACTTTCAAGTAAAGAGCATAAAATTAAGAGAGCCTTTACTTCATCATCAAAAACAATATTGACTGAAGCTAACTGGTTTACCAAACCATGGAAATCACTAAGATGAGTATGTACTGATCCACCTTCCTGCATTTGCAAAGTAAATAACTGCTTCATAAGAAATACCTTATTTGAAGCCGAGGGCTTTTCATATAAATTTGCCAAAGATTTTATCAACTCTTTCGTTGTCTTACACTATGATAAGTTGGAAATCACAGATGATGCAAGGCTCAACCTTATGGATCCTAGAGCCTTCTGATCAAGAACATTCCATTCTTCATCCTTCATATATGTGGGCTTGCATGCAACCCCACCCAATGGTAAGTATAAATCCTTCTGATACAAATAATCCTCTATCTGCATCCTCTAATCTTGATAATTCTTGCTGTTAAACTTCTCCATTCATAGCTTACTTTCTTCTACCATTTCTATACTCCCACTCAAACGAAAACCCCTATAAATGACCTGTAATCAAATAATAACCTACTCCCTGCAAACCGTAGCTCTGATACCAACTATTAGGAACCCCTCCAAGGAAGCACAATTGATTACTTTTCTTATAAGCAATTAAACATAGAATTATACCAGAATGATTAAGTAACTAGAAACTTGAAACATCAAAGAATTTTAGAGACAATACACAATCTTGTATTAAATACTCTTAAAAGAAAATACAATAAAGAAGATGCCACTTCTTCTTCCACCTCAAAGGCTTGCCACACCTCAAGACCTTCTTCCCTCTCTCTCTTGCTCAACCACAACCAACTCAACAACCTGAGTTGTTATCCCCTCCTTGAATGCTTCCACTGATCTCCTTGACCTTACTTGCTTGTAGATCTCCTTGACCTTGCTTCCTTGCTTTAATGCTTTTACTTGCCTTCTTGATTTACAATACATGCCTCATGGGTCTTTAAATAGGATCCCATGCGTACAAAAATAGACTTATAATTACAATAATTAGACACGTAGCTCGAGTCTATAATTAGCCCTTAAACATGCAAACACTCACTTCACTTAACTGACTATTTGTCAATAGCAGTTTTGGAACTGCCACAGGCGACTCACGTCAGTCCCTGTCTGCCTGGTTCTGACGAACGTCGGCCGACTCCCTGCCGATGCCGGTTGCCTTTTGCACTATATGTGACTGACGTCGGTCATACTACCGATGCTGGTACTTCTAGAACTCATCAACCTCTCCATGTCTGCAATAGTTGAAGCTTTTAGCTCCACAACCTAACACATCATCGATGATGAAGATGATAGAGTAGCATGCATGTAGGAGCTAGAATTACTTGATGGTAAATGTTTAGCTACCCTAAATAATATTCAATCTTATTATAATTGACTCAAAATCCAATACAATAAGCACATAAATAATCATGAATTTGAGCCTGGTGACTAAAAGAGAATAAAAAAAATGTAAATGTTGAATCCAAGGAAAAGGGAAACTTCTAACCAAACTAGTTAAGATAATATGTGGTTGTTGGAAATTATGGTTTTGAGCATATAGGCTCACTATGCCATAAGGAGATGAACTTGATGAACCTATAAACATAATTCACCTCAAATGTTTCTATGCTCAAGGGATTTAGATTATTGTCTAGAAGGATCATCTAAGTTATGTTGCATTATGCCTTTTATTTGTACTATACCCCTTACCATTCTACCATACCCTTAACCTTTTACTTACCATTTCTTTTTACCTAAATCCTACCTATCATGGTTGTCCTTGGTTTTGATTCATTTGTTCTTCATGCACATTTAGTGGTTGATGATAGATTCAATTCTAGTAGGTGTTTCATTATTACATGTTTGAATGGTAGTATATGAAATTAGTATGGTAGTATATCTAGTAATTGCATCTTTTATTTGTTGTTACACTTTATTGGTGCCACTAATTATGACTACCTTAAGAAAAATTAGTGTTCCACCTTGTGATATTAATTATAATTGCCCATGGGCAAATTAGTACCACTAACCATTTATTAGTGTTTCTTAATTATAACTGCCTATGGGAAAATTAGGAATAACACCTTTACCATGCATTGTCACATCACCTTATCATTATTATTATCATTTTCCTTGATATTTCCCTTTTACTTGGAACTTGTTGGTACTTAATTAGACACCTTTTGTGTAGGTAGAACTATAGTGACTTGAGGTCTCATTTTAGGACTATGTAGGCAATGCTTGATTCACATTCACCCTTTAGCAATGTTCTTTCCATTTTATGAGAATATTAATTTTGAATGCTCTTGCCATTTTGTGTGCATATTTCATCCATGCTCTCACCATTTTGAGATTTTGATCATTTAGTCTCTCATCATTCTCAATTGAGTTGAGACACTTAGAAAAGTCCAAAAACATTTGTTAAAGATCTAAGAAATCATAAAAATCACAAAATTGGGAAAATTGGCATAAATTTTCCATGTGAGATATTGTTGTAAATATTGTCATTGATGTCAAAGGTCTAGCATTATTGGTGATAAATTCCCCATTGCATTTAATGTTGTTTGTAATAAATATATCTTGGCTAATATGAGTTAACATTTATTTAATATTAATGAATATATTTTTGGTTGCATATGAGACAAAAGAAGGGCCCATGGAGAAGTCAAAGAGCCATGGGGTAAAGACAAAAGAAGGATGGGACACATTTTCCCATGAAGAGTCATCTTAGGGAATTCCAAGAGTCACTAAGTGAAGACAAAAGAGTAAGGGTGCAATTTCTCATGAAGGGACACTTTGAGGAATATGAAAAGTCACCAAAGATAAGGACAAAAGTGGGAATGATGTTTTTGGTCATGAAGGGTCACCACATGACTTTTCAAAGGCTTGAATATGAAGCGTCATACAAGTTTGGTGCCATTTTCCATGAGGATTGAAGGGTCACAAAGGGGGAAGGCCAAAGGTCATTTGGAAAGATATAAATAAATGCTTGAGAAGCCATTTGGAAATATGAGAGATAGAGGTTGATTTGATATTTTAATATCTAGCTTAGAAGATCAATTGTGAGAGATGAATATGATTTATATTTGTTATATCTAGATTAGAAGAGCAAAGGTGAGAGAGAGGAAAGAGATGTTGTATTGATCTATCATCTGTTGAGATAGCAACATTGAGAGATAGGTGTGTGGTATACACAAAGGGGTTAGTGCTCCTGTGGGTTGGTGCTCATGAATTGTTGTTGGGTTGGTGCTCGGCGAAGGGGTTAGTGCTCTTGTGGGTTGGTGCTCATGAATTATTGTTGGGTTGGTGCTCAGCAAAGGGGTTAGTGCTCTTATGGGTTGGTGCTCATGAATTGTTGTTGGGTTGGTGCTCAACAAAGGGGTTGGTGCTCACGAATAGTAGTTGGGTTGGTGCTTGGCAAAGGGGTATGGTGCTCCTACAAGCTTGGCTTGTGAATATTGTTTGGGTTTGTGCTCATTCATATACTTGAGATTTTTCTTCATGGTTTTTCCCACATTGGGTTTTCATGTTATATCTGGTGTCTCTCTCTATCTTGTGTGGTGTTTATTGTTTGAGCTTCATTGCATATCTTGAATGTTTGATTAAGTGAAATTTTGTTAAAGAAAAGTTTTATAAGATATATGATATACTGATTCACCCCCCCTCTTAGTATATCCCATGCTTAACAATTGGTATCAGAGTAGGTTCCTTCATAAAGGGTTTAACAGCTTAAAGGTAGATCAAAGAAAATCATAAGATGGCCAAGTAGCTAAAGAAGGAGAATCAAGAGTTGAAATCTATGGTTGAGGCTCTTAAGGAAAAGTTGTGTATCTTGGATTCTAAGTTGGCTATAAAAGTAAAAGAAAATAAGATATTTATTCAAGATCTTAAGAATTAGTTAGAGGTTGCAAATTCAATTTAACCATCAAAAGAAGAAGAGTGTAATCAGTTGAAGGATGAGTTAGGTTCTTTCAAGGATAATCATGAGAAGCTTATAATCAAGGTTGAGAAAAATCATGAAATATTGGTCCAAGGAAAGAAGGATGCAAGTTTTGAAGGCAAATCAAAGAAGTCGATTAGGCAGCCCAATGCTTTTAAGTTTTCAAATTCTTTTCATGGCCATTGTTTTGTTTGTCATCATGTTGTTATAGGGAAAGAGACTATATGAGGAGAATCAATCAGTCAAAGGGAGATCTCAGTCACATTCAAGAAAAAGGTATGAGAAATATTGTTTTCTTTTGTTGTCATAAGGTTGGCCATATTGCTAAATTATGTCCAAAACAAGTAAAGAGATCTTCAAAGTATGTCAAAGGTTATAAATCCCATAAAAGATATGAGAAGAGTCAAATTAAGGTTTGGAGACCTAAAATAGTAAAGGTTGATCAAGTTGAGTTTAAGAATGAAAATGAATTACTTGTTATAGTAGATAAAGAATCAAATAAGAAGGATTGTGTAGAATCTCTTGTTACATTTGAGCATGAGCTTTGTGAAGATAAGATAGTTGCAAAAGTTGAGAAAAAGAAAAACATCATAAATGATAAGGTTAGTAAGTCAAAAAGGTTAGACATGCTTAAACGGATTCTAAAATAAAAACACAAGAAGATCAAGGAAGAAACAGAGGAGATGTGGGAATCTCTTGAGATTTATTTCTAGAACCCTATTGTGTGGGGTGTCTCTTCTAGGCTTCAAGGAGACACTTTTAATAAAAATTGAAGCATGGTGGATTCTATTGGGTCTTGGTTATGTTGCATGACAATAAGGTGAGTTGGAAGATTAATTTGTATATATTTTGAGGGAATGGTTTTTTGAAGAAAATTTTGCATCAGTATTATGGTTTGAGGCTATTAGAATGATTCTTGCATAAGCAATGTTTAAAAGTTTTAAAGTGTTTCAAATGATTATGGTCACAAGAAATTAGAATGTTGAAAAAGAGCGAACAAGTTTTAGAAAGAAGGAAAAGGATACTCATGCATATTCATCAAGAAGAAGGATCAGAGTTTCAAAGCTCCATTCATGAGGAAGAAGGTTCAGACATGTTCATGGCAAAAAAAACAACCTAAAGATTCTATGTTGGTGAAAATAGCTTTGCATGTAAGAAATAAAGATCAGCCATGTTTCGTTTATAGTGGATGTTCAAAGCATATGACAGGAGATAAGAGTAAATAAGATCAATGGTGGCATAGTGAAATTCAATGATAAAACCACTGTTAGGATAGCCGAAAAAGGTATTTTAAGTATAACCAAAGAAAAGAATGTTTTGTAAGCATAATCTATTGAATGTAATTCAAATATATGTTCAAGGATACACCTTAAAGTTTCATGCAGAAGGTTGTGAGATTAGAATAAAATATTCAAATGAGTTGATTTCATATTCTCAAAGGACAGGTAAAGATTTATATGCATTATCAGATATCTTCTCAAAGACACGCAAGAGGAGTTGGGAGTAATTTCTATTACTTCCTGCCACTGATGTTCAGCATCGGTTGAGGGGGAGCTAAGTGTTAGCTCTAGGTAGGCCCTTTACCATTGATGTCAAAGGGGGATAATAATAGGTATAGGTATAGGTGTAAAAATAGGTACAAAGAATAGGTACAAGTTGCTACAATAAGGGGGAGTTATTGTATGTTTTCACATGATAGTATGTGTAGGTGACAGGATGTGGCAATTTCAAGATTGAGGTTGCCATCAATGACAAAAGGGGAGATTGTTGGAAATATTTTCATTGATGTCAAAGGTCTAGAATTATTGGTGATAAAGGCCCCATTACATTTAATGTTGTTTGTAATAAATATATCTTTACTAATACGAGTTAATATTTATTTAATATTAATGAATATATTTTTGGTTGCATATGAGACAAAATACGGGCCCATGGAGAAGTCAAAGAGCCATGGGCTAAAGACAAAAGAAGGATGGGATGCATTTTCCCATGAAGATTCATCTTGGGGAATTCCAAGAGTCACCAAGTGAAGACAAAAGAGTAAGGGCACAATTTCTCATGAAGGGACACTTTGAGGAATATGAAAAGTCACCAAAGATAAGGACAAAAGTGGAAAGGATGTTTTTGGTCATGAAGGGTCACCACATGACTTTTCAAAGGCTTGAATATGAAGGGTCATACAAGTCTGGTGCCATTTTCCATGAGGATTGAAGGGTCATAAAGGGGGAAGGCCAAAGGTCATTTGGAAAGCTATAAATAAAGGCTTGAGAAGCCATTTGGAAATATGAGAGATAGAGGTTGATTTGATATTGTAATATCTAGCTTAGAAGAGCAATTATGAGAGATGAATATGACTTGTATATGTTATACCTAGCTTAGAAGAGCAAAGGTGAGAGAGAGGAAAGAGATGTTGTATTGATCTATCATTTGTTGAGATAGCAACATTGAGAGATAGGTGTGTGGTATACACAAAGGGGTTAGTGCTCCTGTGGGTTAGTGCTCACAAATTGTTGTTGGATTGGTGCTCAACAAAGGGGTTGGTGCTCCTGTGGGTTGGTGCTCATGAATTATTGTTGGGTTGGTGCTCGGCAAAGGGGTTGGTGCACTTGGGGTTGGTGCTCCTATGGGTTGGTGCTCATGAATAGTAGTTGGGTTGGTGCTTGGCAAATGGGTATGGTACTCCTGTAAGCTTGGCTTGTGAATATTGTTTGGGTTTGTGCTCATTCATATACTTGAGATTATTCTCCATGGTTTTTCCCACATTGGGTTTCCATGTTATAGCTGGTGTCTCTCTCTATCTTGTGTGGTGTTTATTGTTTGAGTTTTATTGCATATCTTGAATGTTTGATTAAGTGAAATTTGGTTAAAGGAAAGTTTTATAAGATATATGATATACTGATTCACCCCCCTCTCAGTATATCCTGTGATTAATAGATATAAATCTATCAAAAATTTTGGGATGGGTCATCTTCTTTATTCAATTTATTTCTATACCACCTTAGTCTTTTTCCTCCCATTTATGGGAGAACTACATCAGCCTAAGGTTCACATAGACTATGTAGGTAGCACTTGAATACATAGGGTATCTTGGCTTAGCTTAGTCATACCTTCCTTTCTTTTTCAACCACTTCCTTACCTTAAGGATCTTGGGACCCCTAACTATTTCACAAGTAACCACTTGTAATTTATTTTACCCATAATTCTTGGCCTTAATTTGTATGCTCACCATTTTAAAAGTCAATATTATGAGCATTGTGTATTCAAATTTGATACACTAATGATCACTCAACTTCATCTTACACTCTCATAATTTTATGATTTCATTCTCCTTCCAAGCCTTGAATGTGTTATACACTATGAATAATAATTCTAATTCATTCATGGATACTAATTTAACTATTTTGGGAATATTAGAATTTTATTTCTAATTTAGTTAAAGGTTTGAGTTGACTAAATTAGTAAATAATATTTCAATAAATAGAGTACTAATTTGTATAATTTATTTGACCTTCATATATTTCTAAAAATAGTAATAAAATAGGAGAAATACAACTTAGCTTAAATAGGACTGAGATGGCTAAGACAAAAGTTGGTACCAGTTGTGTAGGAATAGAATAGTGTTGCAAATCAAGGCCTAGCTTTCACTCAGTGAAAGGATAGGAGCACCAAAATAGGACAGTTTAGGGTCTAGTTCTATAGTCTAGGTCATGTCATTATTGTCCAAATTGGTCATAAATATTTGATTTTTCTAGGTTTTTTCCATTGTCCCTATATTAGTTTATCTGTGAAATTTCAAGTCTTGACTATTGACAAAGCTCCTTGTGCTAGAACTTAAATGAAAACTTTGAGAAAGAGGGGTGTTAATGTGTGTAATATGTACTAAAAAAGTATCCACACCCCATGTGTGGGCACATTTCCTACATATCAATACTTTAAAGAGGGATCAAGCCATATGTCATTCTCCCACTTGATGTGCTTTGTGAAACAGTGTTATGTAGATGCAAAAATGCTAAACTAGGTGTGCTTGAGGTGGTTAGGGACTGGTGTGAGGGTTTGAATAGGTTGATAGTTGTATGTAGAGAATAAGGAGATTTTAATTACTGGTCTTGCTTGTATTCTTTCTTTTCTTTGTGATAATTATCAACCCCTTCTAAATAAACTTTGAATGGGATTTTATAGAGATCTATTGGCCATGGGTTAAATGCATTCATGTTAAGCTGACATAATGAGGAAGAGGAATCAAGAGAAAATGGTGACCTAAGTTTGATATGTGATTGGATAAGAGTGTTGTAAATGGGACACCCTAGGTTCCAACAGTATAGTCTAACCCTAGTGCTTCTATCATATAGGCTCAAGACCTAGGGGATGGAATAAACATGGAAAATGGAGCCTGGCTAAGCTAGAATGAGGTTTTGAAAGTCTATAGATGATTGGTACTCAGTGAAAAGGTAGAAGGGTCATGAGAACATGCAAGGGGGACCTATGGGTTGGGTGTTACAATCCACTCTCAAGCTACCAATTTTGACATTTTATATGACTACATTTGCCCCCCTTTTACTCTAGTGATGTAGCAAAGAAAAATACTAGGATAAAATAAAAGTAGAAAGTATACCTGAACTTACCCTCAAGGGTGAATCCCATGAAGCTATCTGATGTTGGGTATGCATAGAGAAAGCATGTTGTGATGTGTAAATATGCAAGAGAAAACAAAGAATAAATTTTTTTTACTAGATATGTTATATCTAAAATAAAAATGTTCAAAAGTTGGGTAAGAGAGAGAGGAAGAGAAAGGAATGAATACACCTCACTATGTACATGAACCAATATAAAACCTATTGTGATGTTGAGTGGTGTTAAGTGATATTAGATATGTGTTGTATCAAAAGTAATAGCATGAATGGAGTTGAGTTCTCAATTCCCCAAGAATGGCTCAAGAATGTAAAGGCCAACCCTTGGGCTCCATCATTTCCCACTAAGTTAAAGCTAGGTGGTGATGAGTGTGTTAATCGATGTTTGGATTATGTGTCCAATCCCTCTAATTAGGTGGCTCAAGAATACAAAGGCTAGCTAGTCCTTTAAATCCATTGTTGCCCCATTTATTGAAGCTATAAATTGATACCAATATGAATGTGTGTCATATGAGATGGCTCATAAATCCCATGAATGCTCTATAATTTGACAATGTGACATGTATAGTTGAATGTGTACTAGAAACTAGGCCAATCTTGGCCAACTCTAGAAGGAGGAGATTAGGCTTGCATGAAATCCACTCTGAAATTGGAAACTAGGCTTATGTGGAATCCACTTAAGAATGTGGAGGTTAGGATTTTATGAAAGCCACTCTAAAATGATGCCAACTACCTATAAATGGAATAAGACATGTAACTACTAAGAATGCCTAGGTAGTATACTGAACTCAAAAATAAAAGAAGTTAAATGTGACATGAACATTACCCCCAATCACTAGTATTTATAACATGGATTTTGATCTAGAAGTTATACCAACTACCCAATCTAAAACTAGAAATGAGAACCAACATGTTTTGCATGATACCCCTATATCTAGATTCTTTTAGAAAATTATACTAAAACTGATGAATCTGGATTGATTTGTATCTAATAAAACTATAGCTATGCTAACCTTTTTACCTATTTCTAGAAAATCTAGGTTTGTTTATTTGGATAAGAGCACTAAAAAAAGGACACTCTAGTGTCTAATCATCACTATTTTTTTGGTCTATTCTACCTAATTTTACCTCTTATTGTTGTTCTAAGTGTTCTGAAAACTAATTTTTCAATTGGTAGGAGCTCTAATCTCTATGATAAAACCCTTATTTGTTTCCCCCTCTTATGAGGGTAGGAATGAAGACCTTGTAATGACTGACCTTAGAAGAAATAGCCCTTAAAGTGTGTTATGTTGTGAAATACATGATATAGCAATGATAATTGATAATATATCTCAAGATATAGCATAATTTTGCATGATATATTATTATATCAACAAGTATATGCCTAGATAGATATAACAATGTAATAGCATGTGCAATATACTAAATTGAAACTAGAAATATTAGCTATTATTTATTATTTGTTAGTTGTCAAGGAGGGATGGAGTATGATGTCCATCATGGCATCCAAAAAAACAATAAAATGCATGATGTGGATCATGGCATTGCACACAACGAGAATCAAACAAGCAACAAGCACACAAGGCAAGAAGTAAGAAGCATACAAGAGTGGCCAAGGGCCAATTAAACAAGGGACATGGGCACATGTCACTCAAACTCCAAATCAACCATACAAGGCATGTTCCAATGCCACATACACATACAATTAAAAACAAGAAAGGTTGACATGAGGGCCACAATCACATACAAGAGTATAGGCAAAGGATATTGGAAAATATCCTAAGGCACACGCAAAAATAGAATCAAATGACATTGGCAAATGTCTTAAGGCACATATATGAGATAAAATAGGAACTGAGAAATGAAATCATGTCTAGATACATAAAGAAAGAAAAGAAGGCATGTAATATGTTAGAATATAATCGTATCTAACTAATCAAAGGAAGAGGTGAAAGTATGCAAGACATTGAGTACAAGACTAGGTATATGCTAAGAAATACACAAGTACTATATACAAGTGAATGTCAATAGAGTAATCTATGTAATCTAGTAAGTAATATACATCAACATGATAACTAGAGTATGTGGTGTAGGAATGACATAACCTAGATGATGTTGTCATGTAGAAGATGCCCTTAGGGGGTATATATATTGATTTATGTCTTGAATTTAGAATTAGGATGCCCCCCAAATGGGTAGATTGAAGCAATCATGGATTTGGATGTCACTGCACATGCTCAAATAAGATCAAGTGAAGCATGGTAATGTAGAAAAATGGACAAACAATAGCATATATTAGAAAATGTAAGTCTAGCATGGTATTATAAATGTAAATCATGGATATTGAATACAATTGAAATGTTTTTAGTATTTTGAGTTATTTAAATGTTTTTATATTTTGAAATGTTATATTATTTTTGGTATTTTTGACATGTAAGCTATGTACAATCAATCATGAGGAGACTATGCACAAGAAATTGAAAAGAAGCTATGTACAAGTAAGACTGAGAATAAATGATACTAACCAATGAGTCTCATGGGATACTCCCTATCATGGTGTCCTACATCAAGGAGAGGGATCATGTGTGATCGTGAATCATGATGGAAGGGCTGAGACTATGGCTCTAAAAGCTGTATATACTATAAATGCTCTAAAATATCTAAAGTATAAATTAACTATGGGGTCCCCTTATGACTCTAAGAAGTGGATATAATTGTAGGATTCTTAGGGACCCATCTGCTAGTAGGATAAGCTCTTTGAACATGTGATCTATGTGTAGAGGCATGAGATCTCAATGAGACTGCCATGGGTGTGAAAATTATAACTAAAAACCATCTAAAATTATAAAACTATGGTTGATCTAAAATAGGCCTTTGTTTAAGTGTATGAAATCTATATGTTGGTGATGGAGGCCTCAAGTATGTCTAAATCTAAACTAGAGGAAGAATTGAAACTAGTGAAAAAACTAAAAATGGTGGTAGAACTAAAACTAGTACTTCAAAAATGGTAGATGGCTCTAAAGTGGGAAGTGGTAACTCATATAAAACTACACCAAATATAATAACCTAATTATCATGATGAATTTCATGTATCTATGAATTGTAGAAGGTATCACTCAAAGTTTTTGAATCCATAGTCAACCAAGTAACACATCAAAAACTCCTACACTGAGAATAATAGTAAATGGGGTGGCCACATGTGTTGGACCAGCCTATTGATGAAGTATATTCTCACCCAATGAACTCTATATGTGCCCACTAAATCCATTCATAACTATGTCCATTAGGGTAATATCCTGCTTTGAATATCCCAAATGTTGTAGTAATGTCATAGTGCACATGTTCATGTTGGATCCATTGTCTATGAGAACACTATGAATAGGATGATTATGAATGTAAATCATGAGTAAATATGACATGATAATCCAAATCATCCTCAAATATCTCTTGATCAGAGAAGGAGATCAAAGGTCTAGCTATAATTCTAGAATTACAGACACCAACCATGTTGCTCAAAGGGTGTAACTCAATTGAAGGTGCCTGATATGTAGCTCATGGAGGATGTGCATGATATGCATGATGAACATCAGATGTATCCCCTATATCTTGTTTATAATGTTGTGGGAAAGGATCTGATAATATTTTCAAAGCTTTATCCTATGTTTGCTTTGCCTGAGGAGGCTCAACTAAAGTTCCAAGATCAATAATTTTTCCATCTATCAAGTCCTATATCTTGTGTTTCAAATTGATGCATCTATTTGTTATATGGCTTGGTGCCCTATGAAAATTTCAAAATACATTCTGATTATATCCCCATGGAAGAGGCTTTGTTGGATCAACTTCTCAAATAGGAGGGAGAGATAAGATATTACATTGTAATAACTGCTATAAGACTCTGGCTAGAGATACTAGTAGATTGGTAAAAGTTCATCAAGGAGATGCTAACAAAATCACTCACTAAGGGGCTCTGAAGCCACATTAACTATTAGTTGATTTTGACTCTTGCTATCATTGACATTTGCTTTGTATGGGACTTTGGTTTTACTCTTGTTTTTTATTTCTCCTATACTTGTGTACTTGAGTTTGCCCATTGAAATTAATTTGAATTCCCTTTCCTTTAGTGTATGACATAAATTAGTGAAGGAAGATAACCTTTTGAACATTATTGATTCATGAAAAGATGGTATAAGACTCTATTTGAAGAGATCTTTTAACTCTTGATCTGTCATGGGGCTAGTCATCTTAGTCAAGATAGTCTTATATCAAAGAACATAATCTATGAGATGCTCATTTGACCTTTATTTTTGTTATGCAACTTAGACATAAAAAAATCTTATCACCAATATTAATGCTAAAATGAGCTAGGAACATGTCAGCTAAAGGATTGAATGCATTGATCAACTAATTTGGTAGACCATAGAGCCATTATAAAGCATAATCCTTTAGACTCTATGGAAACAGCTTGGTTATTAGCCAGTCATTTGGTACATAGTCCAACCATAATACGTAAAAATCTCTCAAGTGTGTCTTTAGATCACCCTTTCCATCATATAAAGTGAGCTTGGGTTGAACAAAACCTAGTGGTAACATTGTTGAAGCAATATGGCATGCCAATGGTGTATTATAGGTCTAGAAGCACCTTGCTTAATATGTAACACCTTGGATTGAAGAGATTTTATCTCTTGCATAAGGGTAGCTACATTAGGAGACAAAGATGTACTATTTGTAGCTGGTGGTGGCATAGGGGAAGGTTGGGATGCTATAGGGGGTTGTTGAGAAATAGTTTCCCCCATAGTGTCATTTATAATTGGTAACTCTATGGTTTGAGAGGATTGACCATTATTTTTTTTTTTTGTTCTTATTTTAATATTTTAAGCATATCATCTTGCATGTTAGGGTGTTTAGTTAAAAGGTCTTGAAGTTCCCTCTTATCAGTTTCATCAAAACTAGTATATTAGGCTATTGTTAAAGTAGGAAAACAAATTGAAAATGGATTGAATTTTTTGTAATAAGTTGTAATAAAAAAATGTAGTGAAAAGAAAGTACTGAATAAAGGAAATGTAAAGTCCTAAAAATTGCAAACTAAAATATACATAAAAAGCATATGAAGCTCACAAACATGTAAGGTGATACCTTAAAAGCAAGGGGATCTAGTATATGTAACTAGGGTTTTGAAAAATGATATTTTTAAAATTGCTAAGGAATTTATAAATTTAATGTGAATTTTTTATTTAATTATATAGGTAAAAAATCAAAAAAATATTGGAAAATTATTGATTTAAAGGGACCTAGTATGTACAACTAGGGTTTGGAAGAAAAATAATTTTTTTTAAATTACTATGGAATTTTAAAAATTGAAGTGAATTTTTTATTTAAATATACACGTCAAAAAATTATAAAAATATTTTAAAAATTACCAAGAAATTTACCCTAAGGTTTCTAAGGTTTTTATGCACAAATGAAGTAAGTTAAGTTCACCAAATGATTTAACTATTTTAGAAATATTAGAGTTTTATTCCTAATTTAGTTAAAGGTTTGAGTTGACTAAATCAGTAAATAATATTGTAATAAATAGAGTATTGATTTTTATAATTTATTTGACCATCATAGCTTTCTAAAAATAGTAATAAAATAGGATAAATATAACTTAGCTTAAATAAGACTAAGATGGCTAAGATAGAAGCTAGTACTGGTTGTGTAGGACTAGGACACTATCAAAAATTAGGATTTGGATTTTGTTTGGTGAAAAGATAGGAGCACCAAAAATATGACACTTTGGGGTTTGGCATTATAGTCTAGGTCATGCCATTATTGTCCAAATTGATCATAGATATCTGAGTTTTATAGGTTTTGTCTGTTGTCCCTATATTAGTCCACTTATGAAATTTTAAGTCCTGATTTTTTATCAAGCTTCTTGTAGATATAATTTCATATATAACCCTAGATCTTCTTATGCTAGAACTTGAATGAAAACTTTGAGAAAGAGGGGGGGTTAGTGTCTGTAATATGCACTGAATGTGTATCCACACCTCTTATGTGGGCATATTGCTTACATATCAATACTCTAAAAAGGGATCGAACCATAAGTAGTTCTCTCACTTGATGTGCTTTATGTAATAGTGTTATGTGAATGAAGAAATGCTAAAGTAGGTGTGTTTGAGGTGGCTAGGGACTGGTGTGAGGGTTTGATAAGGTTGGTAGCTATATTGGATGGTTATATGTAGAGAATATGGAAATTTGACTTAGTGATCTTGCTTGTATTCATGCTTTGATTTGTGATAATTGACAACCCCTTCTAAATGAACTTTAAATGATCTTTTATAAAGATCTATTGGCCATGGGTTAAATGCATTTGTGTTAGGCTGACACAATGAGGAAGAGGAATTGAGAGAAAATGGTCACCTGGGCTCGAAATGTGATTATATAAGAGCGCTATAAATAGGACACCCTAGGGTCCAACACTATAGTCCAACCCTAACACTCCTATCCTAGAGGTTTAAGACTTGGGAAGATGGAATAAGCATGGAAAATGGAACCTAGTTGAGCTGGAATGAGGTTCTAGAAGTCTACAAATGATTGGGAATCAGTGAAAAGGTGGATAGAAGGGTCATGAGAGCATGCAAGAGGGACCTATGGGTTGGGTGTCACAAGCCACACTCAAGCTACCAATTTTGATATTTTATATGACTATAGATACTCATCTCTTGACTTTTAGTGTGGTTTTAACCTAAACCATACTCTTGTGCTTACATGATTTATTTGTGTTGATGCTTTCATGATGGTAAAATGTCATCCCCTATTCTCCCATGCATTCACCATTTTGTGAGACTAATCCTATTTTCCTCTACATGTTTATCATGTTTTCATATTATACATTTTTCTCTATTCCATGTCCTAATATAACTACATTTGGCTAGAAGTTCACATTGGATATTATGCCCATAAAACTATGTAGGCCAAATTCACTTGCCCAGTGAATCTAGAGTCAGTTCGGCTACCCCTTCCTTTTCTTTTACTCCCACCTCCATGTTGTTGTCATCTCATTTTTTTGTTGTCTCTTATGATATAGGGGAATTTTTTGTTTTTCTTATTTATTTATTTGTTTACCTATAGCTTAGGTACAACTTTTCACCAATTTTTCTTTTGTTGTGATACTTAAGTCATTTTTACCTAGTTTAGGGGTCACCATGATGCCAAGAGTAACACCTTTATTACACATGCACGAATAATTTGTTTTTTTGTTTTCACTAACATTATGATTAACCATTGTTTAATTGTTTTGATTTATTTATTTTTGTGTGTTTACATTAGTTTGCTTACTTATTTTTTATTTACTTTGGATTGTTTAGTTGTTTTGATTATTTTCTTCACTCTATTTGTTTTTGTTGTGTTTTTATTATTGTTTTGTTGTCTTTATTGGTTTTTTTTTTTTTTTTTTTTTTTAATCTTTTTGTTTATTTCTCATTTTTTTAAGATTATTACTTTTTTTTACACTTAAGTCTTGATTATTCACATCATATACTTCAATTGTGGACTTTTGTATTTAATCTTACACTTGGGATTTGTTATACTTAATATATGAATTGTCATTTTATTTATTCATAACTATCATGCATAATATCAAAATTTAAAGCACAATTGTGCTCATGAAGTCTTTTAGCGATGGAAACATCTCTATGATGGTAACAAACTAGACAGTAACCCTAAATCATGCCTCAATTCATGAGTAATAAACAAGTGCAAAAAATGATTCATTATATGCTTATATAGATGATCATATCTACATACGCATCCATATGAATCATACAACATACTAAGATGATAATTTTCAAATAACAACTCTTAACCTTAACCCAACCCTTTTGGGCCTCCCTCTGAGGCATGTTTCACAACATAGATTCTTAGCCTATATCTCGTGTTTGTTCAAATATGCATCTTTGAACTCATATTTAGGCTAAAAATTTGTTGTTATCCTTTACTATCACCATTTTTTTGGGCCTCCCTCTAAGACCCATTTCACAACATGATTTCTTAGCCTATATCTTATGTTTGTTTGAACATGCATCTTCAAACCCACATTTAGGATAGAAATGTGTTGTTATCCTTTGCCAACATCATATTTTTCAACCTATATCCCATGTTTGTTTGAACATGCATCTTCAAACTCACATTTAGGCTAGAAATGTGTTGTTATCCTTTGCAACTATATGTGTTCTTGATTATAACTACCTTTGAGCAAATTGGTTTGTTTCCCTTTTTGTTTCTAGTTATAACCACCTTTGGGCAAATCAGTGTGTTTCCCTTTTTGTTCCTAGTTATAGCCATCTTTGGGAAAAAAAGTGTTTCCTATTTTTCCTTCCGTGATTATAAACACCTTTGGACAAAACAATATTTCTTATTTTTCTTTCCAGATTATAACCACCTTTGGGAAAATCAATTATTTTTATTTGGTTAATTATTATAATTTCCTTTGGTCAAATTAGTATCCATCCCACCACCCTATCGGGTCATCCATCAATGCCACTACTTATGACTACATTTGGTCAAACAAGTGTCACACCCTTCATTACTAATTATAACTATCTTTGGGTGAATCAATGACTCTATTGCTATTATTATTTATAACAACCTTTGGGTAACGCAGTAATCCCACCCCCGTTACCATGTATATCATGTCATTTTCTTCATTTAAAGGGAACATTTTATGACTCTTTTTTTTTTACCCACTCCATTGAGGGGGAATCATAGGCTTATTAACCATTCTTTAGAGCATTTTCTTTGAAAAGATATTAATGTGCTTGTGTCTTAAATTAAATTTATAGAAAATAATATATTTTACACCTATAAATCACTTGAATTTCCCAAATTCATCTGCATAAGAGATTTAATTAACCAAAAACATGATGAGGCTAACTTAAATGGTGTATTACCCCATATACACTACAAATCTAGTTTGGTCCTAACCCTAGTCAAGTTATGACTTAGTAATTTGGCACTTTTAGAATGTTAATCTATTAATTCATGAAATTCAAATCAATTACCAAAAGCTAAAAATCACTAAGCAAGATTAATTATATTGTAAATCTTAAGTAACTTGCCTAGGCACAAGATCCAAATCAAATTAGTGAATTCCATTTACTAAAAAGGAATTTGTGCCAAAAATGAAGTCAAAGAGTCAAATGAGCTAATAAGATAATTTATTATCTCATAAATATTCAAAAATATTACTCACATCTTAAAAATATCTAAAGTGATCTATCATGCCTCACAAACACTATAAATAGAGGTTTTAAGATTTTAGGAGTGCATTTAACCCTCCTAGAGTTATATAACCTAACCAAGGTTAATTTTGACTCAACCCAAGTTATAATTTAACCTAGCCTACCCATGGTTAGAGTTAGTTCTCTAAGTTATAAATACAAGTACCCACACCATTTATCCACAAGCTTTTATGTGTAAGGTTATTCTATAGGAACACCTTCTTAAAATCTTTAAGAGTAAAGTTATTATGCCAAAATTATGCCAAGCTTCAACACCAAGCCACAAGTGACATTGGAGAGATGATACCTCCATGGATGAGCATTACTAAAATACTATAATTATCAAAAGTTGAGCATGAACATTCTTATGCAAATAAGTAAGCACCATGTGTGATAAGGAAGGTAAGAATTTGTATTATATTCATCTCTTTTTTTTTACTATTGCTTATTGTGTTATTCTCCCCCTTAGTGTTTAGGCAAGAGAGTTCAGTCTTAGTGCATTATTGTTTTTATGTTTTATTATTTTGAACTAAAAATAGACTAAACTACATGTTTATTTCCTTTTCAAACTCCTAATCTACAATTATCACTAGACTTAAATTGATAAATCAATAATACTCTAATTATATAGGGTTGTTACATCAATGTACAAGGAATTACCACTATTTTAGTGTCGTAGATATATTGAATCATTTTAATTTAATACCTTGGTACCATGTATCATTCTAATCTCACATGCTTTAATATCTCTTTCATGTATTCCAAGTATATATAAAGACAAGTTTATTCCACGTACCACCAAAATTATGGGAAGGAAAATCATATAGAGAGTTTTGGTATATCATTCAGGTGGTATATATAAAAATGAACCTTTTCGAGAGATAAGGAACCAATGCATCTCCCTATATTAAAAAATGCACCCACTCAAAATAATATTTGGCACAACACAAAATAGTAAGGACATTATGTTATAATGGTTGAAATATGAGTGGAATACACTCTCATACTCAATGAATTATGGTTTTACATTTGTGATGGGCATGCACAACTTGCCAAACCAAAGGAAGAAAAATAAATATAATCTTGAAAGCATAATAATTCAAAAGCATTTATCTTGATGAGGGCCTTCATTGATGGTGATATTTTTCATCACATATAGGGGTGCAACACTACATGTGAATCATTATGAAAATTAAATGACTTGTATGATTCTCACTCATAATTTGAGTTCATATAATTGTAATTGAAATTGTTCAATCTTAAGTTGAATAATGGTGATGTCATGAGTTTGGTTTCAAAAATTCATGCTAGCAAACATGATGTTTATATTATTAGTGTAAATATTGATGTATACATGACCAAATTCACAAAATCTCTTCTTCATACATACTCAATCTAATTTGAGTCTTTGTAATAAAGTAATACTTTGAAGACACTCTTTTGGTCAATTGGTTTAGAAGATGGTCGAGAGAGATAAATCCTTTGGAAGAAAGAATAATTCTATCAAATAAAAAAAAAATTATTCTAATCAAAAGTGTAGTTATTATAATAATGATAGAAATGATAAAGGGAAGGCTAAAAATAAAGAGCAATATTGCAAAGCTAGAAAAATAATTATCAACATTAGGAGAAGTAAAATTATAAAAAAATACTTATTTTATAAATGTTTTCAAAGGAAAAAGAGTCATGAGACCCATGAATGCAAAACAACATGGGAAAATATTAAATCCTATTGAAAATAAAATTATAAAAGGAAATAAAGAAAATCTCAATCTTAGATTCATCTCAATTCTCAATTGAATTTATGCTTTCCATCTCATATATATATAATATCAATAACATGTCCATCAATACATAATCATAATATCATCTCTCTCTCAAAATATACATCTCACATATTTGGCTTGTAGTTTGGTGTACATATAAAAAATGACAAAATCTACCACTCAGTATCATCTCTGATGAAGAAAATAATGCCTCAATGAGTTAAACCTAGGATAATGTTTGGGTTTTATATATTGGTTCCACACAATATATAAATTCCTAAGAGGAATTATTTGAGGATTTTCATGAAGAGATTTTTGATATAGTATATTTTAAAGATAAAACAAGTCTGAAACCTCAAGTTGAAGGTTTAATTTGACTCAAATCACTAGGGTTTCTAAATTCCTTTCTCTGAATGTCATATGCCTTTGTCAATTGAAAAAAAAAATCTCTAGTGCTCATTTGATTATAAGTTCACTCCATTCAGATGGATGATGGATAAGTAAATATCATAAGGAAATGTGATAATACAATTGTATTTATTATGTTTGAGAATGAAAGTTTCTAAAACTTGGGGTTGAGCATTGAGTTTCAATAAATTTTTCTCATCCCGTTAAATAAGGAATGCCTACATGTCTTCTTTGGAATGATAAATCTGGGCATACTCACTATGACACCATTCACACAATGTAAAATAATGGTGTTTTAGGCTCGCCAAAATTACCTAAAATTATTAAAAAGTGTTAATCTTGCATATTGGCTAAACATGAATGGGAACCATTTCAAAAGTCAGAATGAAATTCAACACAAAATTTTAGTTGGTTTACTCTGATTTGTGTTCTCTTCCAATTATTTTAATTATTAGTCATTATAGACATTTAAAATTGGCCACCAATGGCTTCATACCCAACTTTAGATCAATTCTTACCAATCTTTTCAAATCTATCCTAATAGTTTCTAAATCTCTCATATTTGGCTTCATAAACATGCAATTTGGCCTAAAAACTAATTAAATGGGGTAAATTCACACATCAATTAAATCAAATCTTGAAAATGTTCAAATGCCTAAAAATAATTAATTAACATGAAAAACCTAATCAAATGCCTAAATTGAATTAACCTTGAGTAATTAAATGAATTATCAAAAAGGAAATTCAAAAATCAAGAATATCCTAGGAGTTTATCATTACCTTTTGTGAGTTGTCCAAAATCCAAAATATCTCAAACACACCTATTCCATGATAACATGATATTTGGACACCTTTTAACTCTACTAGTGTAAATAACAAACTAAGGTGTGGTTTGAACCCATTTTAAGCCCCTTTGGTAAAGATATAAATACAAGCATTTGCCTCTTCATTTGGAGAGCTTGGGTATAGTAATGTTATAATGCAGGATTTAGTGCATGAAGCTAGACTATAGTGTTATATTGTCAAAATCATAAGCCAAGCCACTTTGAGACATCAAGATACATTAAGCAAGCAATGAGACAAATAACCATGGTGCCAAGAAGAGAAGGACCCACACAACTCCGTTTGTCAAAGACTTCTTGAGCACAAACTGAGCAAGCCAAATGAAAAAATCTCTTAGAGCATTCAAAGAAGATAAGAAAGATTGGTTTGCTTACATTTTAATTATGCTATATCAATTTTTTTATTTAATATGCTTCTCCCTTTGATCTAGGTAAGATAGTGTTATGCGTGTTAGTGTGTTTGTTTTCATTTTGATTCAATTTCATTATGTAGCTAACATATGATCTAACCACCCTTCTTAGATTCCTTGATCATAAATGACATGTTGGGTGGGATCATGAGCATCCCACATTATAAAGAGATGAATATGCAAGTCAAAAATTAATAATTAGATGCTTCAATGTCTCTAAACTTTGTAAATTTAGCTTTGTTTTTGCCATATTTGGGATTATTTTTCTAACTTGGATCTTCATAGAAACTAGCATCGATCAGCTATAACCAGTGTCGATTTAGCCTAAACCAACCATAATTCTACCCAACTAAGTCCCATCTTGTGTGACCATCATTGATTAGGTTACAAGGGTAAAATGGCTCTAAATCTTGCATTTATTATCCTTTTTAAAATTCATTTTTGTGATTTCTTGGTTTTAAAAGCATTTAAACTCTTTGACTAAACTTTACCTTGCAGGTCTACTCAAATTTTTAGCTAACCAAGCCTAACATAACATTTTTTGTTTTATGTTGATTTTTTATTTGAGTTCACAGGTGATTGATGATGGTCTTAATTAACTAGCATCAGTTCTTTATGACTAGCATTGGTTCCCTTTGAGACTGATCAGCCACAGTTGCCTTAGAACTGGCATCGATCATTTCTGACAAACCACAGTCACTGTGTTTTCAAAAGTTAAAAACTAAGAGCTAATTTTCTAATGTTCATTTGATCACAATAAAAAATGATTCAAATTAGAAGGTTATTATCTAACAATTGTATGTCATGGACATGATTTGAACACCAATTTGTTAGTTTTGGATAACAAACATTTTGTTTTGAGCTTCTAAAAGGAACCTAGTTAAATCTTTCACATTTTAATTTAGGTACTAAAATGAACATGTTAGATATTACACATTTGGATGTTGGTGTTTAAAACAAATCTAGGATGACTAAGTCTTAGAAACACTTCATTTTTAGTGTTTAAAACAAATGCTTAAGTTTTGAAAACTTAATTGTTGGTGTTTAAAAATAAACTTAGGCTAAATCTTAAACATTTGTGTTTTTGGGCTTAAAACAAACATAGATGCTTTTGCTTAAGTTGTGTTGAGTAATTATTTTAATCTTTTGAACTTATGCCAAGGGAAAATTAAAGAACATCATCACATTTTAATTTGGTGTCTAAAATCAAACTTCACTCGTAATTGCTTGCAAACTATTTTTTGATTATTTATCTTCACTAAAAGAATAGTGTGTGTGTGTGATCTTCCCCCATCCCCTATAGGGAACTTGGGTGATCAAAAGTGACTTTTCATTTATTTTATGCCTTTGCCCAAGGTGTAGAAATAAAGTTGCCTAGGCTCTCCCCAAAAACTACATGGTTTAGGTGATCTAAAATCAACCCTAAAGTCTTTCTACCTAGTTTTATTTTCATGCATTTTGGCTTATGAATGGGATGTCATTACCTCTCATGAGTTATCTAAAGAATAATTGACTTAGGGCTTCATATTTTGATATTGTTTCAATCCCACTCCATTTTGGGGTATACAAATTATGGTACACATACTTCTAGATCTAGGGGGTTGAGCGGTTAACCTCTCCTTTAGTAATGAAAGCCCGAGTTAGGTCTGGTCAACTAGGGGATTCCACTAAGTAGTTCATGGATGGAATCATCATGTAAAGGGATAGACTCTTGTATGATAATTTTATTGGTATGAACTCAATTTACATGTTACTTCTCTTGTATTTTCCACACATGGGATCTATCTAGATGATCATAACTTATAAGTTTTAGTCAACACTAGTTTGCCACACCTTGATAGTATTTATGAGGATATAGTTAGTTGTATTTTATCATTGATTCTTTTATTTTTTTGGTGTGTTGGATCTAAAACTAGTTTTTTCTTATACCACATCATGAACAATTTTCTTTGTCTACATTATTCCATTATTTTAGGAGGCATTATGCCATCTGTTTGACATCTTGATTTAACTTAGAAAACTTTTTATCAAAATGTTGAGTGTGGTACTTGATTACAATAGGTAATTTTATGTTTCCCAAATCAATTCAAGTCTTGTGCCTTAGAAAGTATTGAAACAAACCATCGTTACATCTGTTAGGAGTGATAGTGTCATTACGCTACCTAAATTATTTCATAGACTTGTCTTGTCTTATCTTGAGTTTCACATTGTTGAAACCAAATCCATGTGCCTTGTTGGATATTTTTTTAGCACAATCATGTTATTCAAATTTGCCTATTTTTTTGGTCATTAAAACCCTAGTTTACCAAAGTTGAGTTTCTAATTAACTTTTACAATTTTTGATTTAAGCATTGATTGATTTATGTTTAGGCCTCATTTTATAGGGGTTGATTAATAGATCTTTCTCTTTTGGGTTGCTTAACTTAGGTTAATCCATTACTTAAATTTAGAAACTATATTATTTGTGCCTTTGTTTGATAGAATCAGTCTATCTTCAATTCCCTTTTATTTTGTGTTTATACTAATTTGATCATGTTTATGTCTAGAATTAAATGTGTAGTCTTTTCCAAACTGTTCCATGTTTTTTATATTAATCATCCTTTATTTCAAGTCTAGATTTTGACACTACATTTAGCCAAAAGTCCTAGCATAACCTACTTTGAGCCTATATTTTGACATCGTATTTGTCTTAAAGTCCTAGTGACTCTTTTCCCTTTCCTAGTTTAGACCTATTTGGAACATCTTTGGACCTTAGAGTTTGGCATCTTATTTTTAATTCATTATACTTGACCTTGTTTTTGTGAGACATTTAACATTAAACATTTGACATTATACTATCTTTGCCAAGTCTTTACATAGACATTTTGGATATATAGTTTCACCCTCAACCTAATTAGATATATTTGAACCCTTTGTCTTTTCATACATAGCTTTTCAGAGTTTGTAGAACTCTAATCCCATCTTGTTGTCAAACATTTGTCATAGATTTGACCATGGATAACTATACACATAATTGAACTATATGCAATCCAGTTTATGAAAATTTTAGCACACAAGAGGACTTTGTTCAAGACCCTTATGGATATGATGTTGTTTGGGAGATGGACTCCTACCCACCTTACAACACTCAAATAGGGGAATAGGGTCAAGATCCTTTGGCTAATTATTTGGTTAGCATACATCTTTACATGAAGCAAGATCAAAAATAGATGGCCCAATATTTGGATAGCATACCTATAGTTTTGGAAAACATTCAATAGAAACCTTATTACATTACAATACCATCAAATTATGATCTTAATAGAGCCACAAAGGTAGGGCATGATAATTTTCCAAATTTACCAAGAGGGCCTTATAACATGTCTTACAATTAGAAAAATAATTAAGCCTCTTATAATAACCCTAATGTCATTATACCAATGCCATATCAATATCCTCATATGTTTGTCACACAAATAGGCCTTATGGAGGACCAATTCATTTAAATGCAGACATCATACTAGACATATCAAAACCTAGTGTGTAACTTCAATCAGATGGCCACGTTAAATGCAACTTTTATTCATTCACTTCCTTCAATAAGAGTTTTATTGGAATTTAATGGTCAATAAAATTAGGTTTTAAACCCATTCATGTAAAGTAATTTGGTAGAAAACATGTTTAATACCCAAATTATCGAGTGTCTTCTACTTCTACACATAATAGTGAGAAAAACATAGTGGATAACATGTAAGTAACATCCAATTTAGACCAAAGTGGTGTTAGTGAAAAAATGAATAATTAATAATAAAATGTGCCTTTAAATAACACCATGAGTGGTTCAAAAAATCTTGGAGTAGGAGTTTCTACTTCTCAACCTCAATCAACTACCTTTAATCCTTAATTAGTTGCTTCTTCAAGCATAAAACATTAGGGATTAATTAGTCATCCAATGACCAATGCTACACCACAAAAAAATGCAATGAATCTTACTCCTCCCCAATAGGTAAAAAGTAATATTCCACAATAGTGGGCACCATCCAACATACCAACATAGCATAGGTAAAACATATTTCCACCTCAATAGGAGGAAACTAATGTTCTACCATGTCGAATAATGATGAACATACCTCTTCAATCATAGACTAACATGCTAATCTAAAATCAAATGATGTCTAGACAATAATGTATTATTCTTGGTCAATGATAGTTGTCAAATCTCCAACATGCATCTACTTCCCAATATGTTATTTTTTAACCAATGTTTCATAAGTATGCATTAGGAATCAATTTCCTTTTATGCAAAATGTGTCACAAGCTCAGAGACGGAGTCTTATTTTAGTAAGGTATGACTAGTTGGTAGCATGTCCCTATTCAACCTCAACATAAATAGTACAATGATATACCTCCATCCCAATCATAGTATTCCTAACATCAATCCTACATACCCAATCCCAACCATGATATTACATTGTACTATGTGTAATTTCAATAATTGCACCCTAATTTGTGCATACATATTCCTGGTCCATTCCCTACCCAATCCAACATACCATAATAAGTAACTCCATTATACCCTGATCAAATTAATCTACTTATGACCACCCAACCATCACTTTAGGCTAATATTCCCTTTAGTTTCCTTGAACAAGAACTGAAATAAATGAAGGATGCAATTACCACCATCCAAGCTGGGAAAAAAATCAAGAAGTTTAAGTTAGATGATGTGTGTTCTTACCCTTTCAACATGGATTACTTATAGATACCATTTCCTCCAAGGTATGAACCACCAAATTTTGACAAATATAAGGGCAAAGGTGACCCCAATGCCCATTTAATGGAATTCTTTGTTGAGTACCAACCAGTGGCCTATAGTGACATCTATCTTTTACTATTGTTTCCATGGAGCCTAATAGGATAAGCCTTGGATTGGTTCCTAAAATTACCAAAGAATTTAGTTTATGATTTTAATGATGTTTTATACAAGTTTGTGTAATACTTTTCTTACAATCTCAAGCACAAGATTTCATTAGTAAACTTGACACAAGCAAAACAAAAACTAGGTGAAAGCTTAGCAATCTATTTGCAACAATGGAGAACCCTTGCAAGTTGATTCACCCATAGTCTATGAGAAAAATAATTAACTATTGTGTTTACCAAAAATATACATAGTGAGATATCTTACTATTTGGAGTTACGGTGTGTGCATACCTTTAAATAAATCATTGACAAAGGTTTGGTGATCAAAAGAACCTTTATTAACAAAGGGATAATTAAACTAACCTCGTCAAATTAGAATAATGGCTTGAATCAAAACCAAAAAAATATCCAAAATTAGAACCAAGTCTAAGCATAAGCGTCATAACTAGCATAGGCCAATAACAATGATAGACCCAAATAATTCAATCATAACAAGAATGTTGTAGGGAACAGAGTGATAGAGTCGTGACATATCCAAATGGTGCAAACATCATCTGTGAAGATTTTGCCATCTTTCCAAATTACTCCTAACCAATAACCTCTTCAGCAAACATAGTAATCACAACAACATAGACTAGCATTGCAACAAATGCTTATGCCTTTGTAAAACCCTCCTCCAAGGAGAAACATGCCTACTCATTGTGTTTTTAGTAACATTAGAGAGTCTAAAGAATTAATATTTCACAAGTTCACAGTGACTAACTTGATTAAATGGACTAATTTGAAAGATAAAGTTCATGATGGGTACTTATTATCTAGACTGGTATAGGCCAAATGAATTCTATGAATATCATCAAGGTTAATAGCCATGATTTATAGCATTGTATGCAAATTAAACATGTGATTCAAAATATGTTGGAAAATAGAGAGAT
Source organism: Torreya grandis (assembly GCA_037957365.1). Taxonomy (NCBI): domain Eukaryota; kingdom Viridiplantae; phylum Streptophyta; class Pinopsida; order Cupressales; family Taxaceae; genus Torreya; species Torreya grandis. Next base: position 2,131,452 of record JARHVA010001391.1, on the reverse strand, counting down.
CACATTGGATCATGGAGATTCCACATCTAATCATAGCCTTGACATTTATTAGAATCCTTTTCCCCAACATAACAACCAACAATAATAATAATGGCATCAACAACCAAGGCTGAACTAATAAAACCAATAGCAGAACCAACAACATTAAAAAAAATGGATAAAATTAAGGCCAGAATGATGCAAATAAAAAATAGACATATCATGCAATTTCACATGACAATAATTACATTGTATTCCATATTGTAGGATGTCATGTTACCATAATTTCCATCAATCCAATACCAAGTATCAATCAAAAAATACCATTATTAATCATACCTAACCAACCAACCTATGCTTGTAATCCTTACTTGACTTGGGACCACACATAGGTGAACTAGTAAGCAAGGATTCCCGTGTTTGAACCTTAATGATAACTCATCATTAGCTTGTGACCACACACAACTACATCAACAACTGAGATTTATCCTATCTGATCCCCCTTCACCATCATTTGTTAGCAATAATGGTCTTATATCTAATATTGATTATGCAATCACAACTCTATGGTGTAAGATTACCATATCAAGCCCACAACCATCTACCACTTCACCCATCATCCAACCAATTGTTCTACCTTGGAACAATCCATTTACCACTATCTAAGAAAAGATGTTTGATATTGTGGATAATTGCAAAAGATGCTAGCAAAAATCTCTATTTTAGATTTATTGCATACATCAACCATCCACAAAAACATCCTGATAGAGTTCCTTGGTCAATACAAAGTTCCCAATGACATATTTCTTGACAAATATCAAGCTTTTTTTGGACACCTAGCTCTAGGCCAATAATTAACCTTCAACCAAAGTGATATGTCATCCCTTGGCCCATTGCATAATAACCCATTATACATCAAAGTTTACATAAAGTGGCATAAAGTGAAGTGTGTCCTCATAAACAATGGATCAGGTCTAAATATTGTGTCTCTAAATATCATCAAGCTTCTTGAGTACATGAAAGTAGATCTCCAAGTAGAAAAAATCACTATCAAAGCCTATAACAATGAAGAACAAGAATCACCAGGCACCATTAGCTTAATAGTTATCATTGGGCCTTTGACCCATGATACACTTTGACATGTGTTAGATCTCAATTTTTCATAAAATATGATTTTGGGTAGACCTTGGTTACATGATATTCATGTATCCTCATTAACATTGTACCAATGGATCAAGTCCTCCCATTCAGGAATAAAGGTTAGTATTTCAAGAGATTTGCATCCATATGAGTATTGTAAGCATCTAGAAGTTGAGTTTAAAATATATTATTACTATTTAAAAATGAATCCAATTGCCAAGAAGGACAATGGGAAAGCAATACTTATTAATTTACTAGAGGCCAACTATATTGACCATGATACCCTTGATTCACTTTCTCATAGGCCTCCTCCTGAAATATCCAATCATTATACCATCTCAGCTAATGGCCTAGGAGAATATTTGACCCATGACACCTTTCATATTACAAAACTTCCATAGAACCCAAATCCTTTGGAATACCTAAAGCCAAACCACCTTTCATGGAATGACAAAGAAAGGGCAAAGCCAAATTACATAGTCTAGGACATGTCACTTTCATATCAACCTCTAGCCAAGAATAGGACCCTCTTAAATATTATGAATCATGGTTGTATAATGACAAAATGGTTGATTATTTAAAGAATTTAAAGTATCCTATTCCTAATCAGATCATGAATAACTAAGACTGTGAAGGTGGAGGCCTTAGGCCAAATCAACAAGGCACACTTGGGCCAATTTCTATGACTAGGTAAAAAGGAACCTATGGACTTGGATTTAAACTACTTGGGGGTGACCCCATGTATCTTATTTGAGTTACATCACCAATGACTAGTGATGATAATGCTAACAATGATTCAAAGTCCAATCATAGTGAATTTAATGACCTAGACAATACAAATTTATTTGATAATAACATCATTTGTACCCTTCAACCAGTTATTCATCATAATCCACTACCATTATATTATCCCAAAATGATAGACTAGGGCCAACTAGAATCTAATGTGCCATTTGATGAGTCTCAAAATGATGAAGCCTTCTATGATTTTCTAAGACTTAGGGACAATGTTTCATTAGGAGACCACAAAAAAGGGTTCTCAATCAAGTTAGATCCTGAAGCCTATTTTAGAGATCGGGTGAACACCCTTAGCCAAAAGTAATCAAATAAAGCATTGAGGTCCCCAAGTGAAAACCTCTTTAAGGAACTTTTGGACTAGGGAAAAAGTAAAGATAAGGCCAGTCTAGTGGTGAAAACTTGTTTTAGGCACCATTAGATGGGGATGTTCAGCCTTCTTCAAACTTAGACCAGGAGACCACCAATGATGAACTTGTCTATGGGTCCAATTTTAGTTTTGAAGAGCAATAAGATTTTGATCAAATCATTCAAGGGACTACCAATGACGAAATTGTCTATGGATCTGAATTCAACCTTGAAGAACAACAAGCATTTTATTGAATTATATAAGAGTTTCCAACTATTTTTATTACATAGCCATTCTTACCTTTATGGGATTTGGATTCATCATGTCTAAGAGAACTTGAAGAACTAGTCCTAATAGAGGACTCTATTATTACAAACTAATTTAAATCTTTTCCCACTATTCTTGAAGATGGTTCAACCTTTCTAGTGGAAGATACAATAGAGGTAAACATTAAGACTCTAGATGACCTAAAATGGATTAAATTAAGTACATCCATCAGTAATGAGGAGTGTGAAGTCCTTACAACCCTTTTGAGGGAATTTTTAGAAATATTTACATGCTAGGTTTGGACCCCACCTTGGTTGTTCACCACCTTGTGGTATACATCCTGATGCCAAACTAGTGAAATAAAAGCTACACAAAATGCATCCTCGCATTGCTATATTAGAATATAAAGATTTGGAAAAGTTCTTGGAAGCAAGATGTATTGGGAAAATTGACTATTCTAAATGGATTTATAATGATGTACTTATTGGATAAATCTAGAAGGAATCAAAATTTGCACTGATTTCAGAGACATTAACAAAGCTTGTCTAAAGGATGACTTTCCTTTGTAAAACATTGACATGATTATCAACTCCATAGTGGGTTATGAGATCTTTTCACTGATGGATGGATTCTTAGGCCACAATAATATTACAATTATATCAAAAGACCAACACAAAATAGCATTCACCACTCCATGGGGAACATTATATTATTAAGTTATGCCATTTGGTCTTAAAAATGTAGGGGTCACCTATCAAAGATCCATGACAATCATATTTCATGATATGATGCATGGCATTGTTGAATACTATGTTGATGACATACTAGGCATATCAAAGACCAAGACCGATCATTTAGTAGCATTAAGGAGGATATTTGAGTGACTATGTGAGTATAAAGTCAAGCTCAACCCTAATAAATGTGTTTTTGGAGTTACTTCTAGCAAATTGATTGGATTCATTATGTCTCATCGAGTCATTAAAGTTGATCCATCTAAAGTATAATCCATAATATAGATGTCGACATCGACCAATTTGAAGAATCTCTATAGTTTATAGAGCAAGATCCAATCCATCAAATGCTTCATATCTCAATCGACTAACAAGTGCCATATATTCACACATCTACTAAAGGGTGCAACATTTCTTTGAGATGATGATTATCAGAAAGATTTTCAATAGCTAAAGGACTATCTAGAAAATCCACCTATTTTATTACCTCCCATGCTAGGAAAACCATTCTTGTTATATCTCTTAGCGATAGACAATGCCCTGAGGGCACTTCTAGCTCAATATGATGACAATGAAAAATAACATGCATGTACTATCTAATTCATACACAAGTCACATATAAACACAATTATACACCCATTGAAAAATCTTGTCTTATTATGGTCTTAGTAGCTCAAAAATGATGTCATTACATGTTGAACAACAAGACCATGGTTATTTCAAAAGTAGGTCCACTCAATTTTCTACTATCTAAAATAGATTTACAAAGCCATACAGCCAAATGGATCATGCTTCTCAGTGAGTTTGAAATAGAATATGTGAACTAGAAATCCATCAAGGGGAAAGTTCTTATAGATCAATTTGTTGTAAATCACCCCTAGTAGACACAAAGCTACTAACATTCCAATTCCCAGATGAATCCATTATGACCATCATTAAATACATCTCGAGGAATAGCATTGGAAGATGTATTTTGATGGATCATTCACTACAAATAGATTAGCGGTAGGTCTTTTGTTCATTACTCCATAGGGGGATCTAATCCCTAAGTCCTTTAAAATCAAAATTCCTTATACCAATAACATGGTTGAATATGAAGCACTCATCATATGGCTTCAATAGGTAGTACAATAGAACATATGTCATCTAAAGGTTTATGGTGATTCTCAATTAATCATCAATCAAGTTATAGACCACTTTTAGACCAAAGATGACAAGCTATTTTTATACAAGGTAATGGTTAACACTCTTAAGAAATAGATTATCGATATTCAATTTAAACATATACCTAGGGTAAATAACAAAATAGTAGATGATATGGCTATCATTAGATCTTTGATTCAACATGTAGACATGGGAAAATAATACCAATTTCTTGTTGAAAATATAATATCAATAACTCATAAATCTTCAAATGTCACAATGATATGTGATATTATTGGTTCCAGCTTTACTTGGTATTCAGACCTATACACCTATCTTCATGAACAAATACTACCACCAGACTTATCTTGTAAGACAAACCAAAGACTTCATCCACCAATCTAAATGTTACACCTTACTCGAACCAACCCAATACCATCATAGTTTTGATAGAAGTTCAGATTCATTGTTTAACTTTGGAAAAATCTACATTATCATTATGAGAAGTTCATGAAGGAGTATGTGGAGCCCACACTAACAGGGCCATCCTATCCAAACAATTCTTATGTACTAGGTATTATTGGCTAACAATGGATGTAGATGTAGCTACATATGTCAAAATATGTGATAAATTTCAATAGCATGCTAATTTGATTCATGCCCTAGCCAAGACTTTAAAACCAATGCTGACACCATGGCCATTTGCTACATGGGGACTCAATCTCATTAGGAATATTTAACCCACCTCATCCAATAGCCATAAACATATCCTTACCACCATATAATATTTCACTAAGTGGGTTGAAACTATATTCCTCACGTGACTAGAAATTAAATTTCTAAATTCATCTTTAACCATCTCATTTATCACTATAGTATCCCTTTTGACATTATATTTGATAATGGATGATCATTCAAGAACAAGAATGTCAAAAATCTATGTGTTGAGTACAATATCAAATAGCATTTTTACCCTCAAGGAAATATGCTCACACAAAACCATCATCAACATTCTCAAAAATATTTTGAATGATGTCAGCCATGATTGGCACCTTCAAATATTTTTTACCCTCTGGGCATATCGTACCAATCACCACACTCCCATGGGTACCACTCCATATTCACTTATTTATGTCACTAAATTCATTCTTACCATTGAGGTCAAGTTACCTTCATTATGTATCTCTTTGAATAATGTCCTAGACAATGATGACTATTGAGTAGCTCACCTGTAAGAGCTAGAGTTACTTGATGAGAAATGCATGGACATAATTAACAACCTTCAAGCTTATCAAAATTGACTTCATGGTTAATACAATTGGCATGTGAAACATAGAGAATTTTAGCTTGGTGATCTTCTTCTTAAAGAGAACTAAAAGAATACCATGGTCGAGAAGAAGCATAAAGGCAAGTTCAAACCCAACTTGGTGGATCCATTCATCATTTTTGTAAACTATGGCATTGGAGCATATAGTATCACCACACCAAATGGGTACAAATTTAATGATATAATGAAACTTATACACCTCAAGTGTTACTTCGCTTGAGTGACACAGTGTATTATCTATGAGGACCATTTCAAGTTGCACCATAAAATCAAAATTCTTCTTTATACCATAACATTTCACCATTATACCATTATATCACTTCACATTTCCACCATTCTATTCTACCATACCTTTTATATTGACCAACATGTTTTTATCCTACCTACCTATCCCACTTAACCTTGGTTCATCCATTAGTTTCACATTCATCATGAATAATTAGATTAATTTTAGTGGTTATTTCAATAATTCTAGATAGAGGTCATGTCTTGGAGTAGTATGATAGAAGTTTTGGCAGTTGCATCCTTCATTTCTTATGCCATTTTATATCATGTTTATTTGTGTGGGCCTGATTATAACCACCTTTGGGAAAATCAGTGTCTCACCAATCTTGCTACTAATTATAACCACCTATGGGAAAATTAGTATCATTGATCTGAGTCATTATATCCTAGTTATAACTACCTATGGAAAAACTAAGGTTAATATTTGTTTATTGTGCCTTGACATACCAACTTGCCATTCTTATGTTGTATTATGCCATTATGCCAACTTTGCCTATTTTATTTGAAATGGATGCTACACTAGTCAAATTCCTTAACTATAAGGTGAAACTAATATGACCTAAGGCCATTTGGGGACTATGTGGGTCATGTTGAATTCATGTTGAGATTAGCTCAGTCCCCATTTTTGCCATGCTCTCACCATTTTATGAGTTTGGACCATTTAGTGTCTCATCATTCTTGATCGAGTTGAAATACCTAGAAATTTGGAAAAACATTTGTAAAATAATTTATAAAAACCAAAAACATTGACCACTTATTTACCTTAAGGATTTTGGGAACCCTCACTAAGTCATAAAAAACCACTTGTTCCTTAGTTTCCCCATCCTTTTTAGCCTTTTACCCTATGTTTTCACCATTTTGTGAAGCTCATTCCTATTTATTCTATCACATCCATCATTTTTTATTTTTTCATCATTTTCTTCTATTCCATATCTTGGGAGAGCTACATTTGGCCTAAATTTTTTTTTAGATATCACATCCATGGAACTATGTAGGTAGCATCCACTTGCCTAGTTCATATGGAGAAAGCTAAACCACCCCCTTCCTTTTCTTCTATTCCCCCATCTTATTTATTTATTAATTTATCTCCTATTTTCTTAGGGATAATATGCATCATCATGTTTATATCATGTTGTTTGTACTAACATTATGATACACCATTATTTGTTTATTTGTTTCTTGTTTGTGTGCCTGTTTGTTTGCTTTTAGTATTGTTGCCTTGGTTCAATCTATGTGCATTCATTGGGTGATTCCTTGCATATTATTATTGAATCTCTCCATATTCATGTGTCAACATTATCATCATGGTTTTTATCATTGGTGCATTATGTTCAATTATTTATTAGATACCAAAATTTAGTCCTTATGCATATTTTGTCCAAGTCATTATGGTGTTCTATCATGATGCCTACTGACACATGCTATAACAAAAATCATCTTCAATAAGTCCACATGGAAATCTAACATTAATATCTCCTTAGCACTAGCACCAACAACATTATTTATCTAATCTAAATCATACCCCAAATAGATTAATTAAATAATGAAATAATTTCAACCTTTGTTAGTTCAAAAAAGCATCTCTTGACTAGCAGGTTTCCCAAATTCATCTTTATCCTTCATATCAATCTGCCATCATCATTCTAGATCATGTTTACCACTATCAAGATACTAATTATTATAAATACCTATGGGTAAATCATTGTATACCATCCCACCTACATCTTCATATCATGTTTTCCACTATTAGGGTATAATTGTTATAACCACCTTTGGGCAAACCATTTTACACTATCCCACTTGCATTCTCAATAATTATAACCACCTTTGGTCAAATCATTATGTTATCATCCATTTGAGGGTTAATGATTATAACCACCTTTGGTAAAATCATTCACTTTATTCTACCTACTCGGGGCATGTTTTTATCCTATTTTCTATCCTAACTGTGGTAGCTCCATATACTACTGATTATAACCACCTTTGGGCAAATCAGTTTGTTCTATCCCATCATTTCATTCATTTGGTCCACTCACTTCCTTATTTTAAGGGACCATATGTCGACCACTTTTCTAACTACTACCCTCAAGGGGGAAACTATAGTCATCCATTTTCATTGAAGACATAAGCATACAAAACCTTTTCAATCATTGATAAGATGTTACTATGCTTACAGCTTCTAATTCCTTCCTAAATAAGGGCAAATTGTAGACATCTAAAATTGGCCACTAATGGCTTTATACCCAAATTTAGATAAATTATTACCAACCTTTGAAAATGTAGCGTATGAATTTCTACATGTCTTAAATTTGGCTTCATCAACATGCATTTTGGCCTAAAAATCAATTAAATGGGGAAAATGCACACAATAATTAGATCAAATCTTGGAAATGTTCAAAGTTAGAAAAAAAATTAATTAACATTCAAAACCTAATCAAATACCTAAATCTAATTAACCTTGAGTAATTAAATGAATTATCAAAAAAGAAATTCAAAAATCAAGCATATCCTAGGATCATTACCTTTTGTGAGTTTTCAAAAATCCAAAATATCTTAAACACACCTATTCCATGTTTATCATGAGGTTTAGACACCTTTTAACTCTAGTGTGGTTAATTAATGAACTAATGTGAGATTTAAACCCATTTCAAGCCCCTTTACTAAACCTATAAATATAAGCATTTACCTCTTTATTTGGAGAGCTTGGACATAGTAATGTTATAATGCAAGATTTAGTGCATGAAGCTAGACTATAGAGTTATAATGTCAAAATTATAATCTAAACCACTTTGAACCATCAAGCTACAACAAGAAATCAATGAAATAAATAACCATGGTTCCAAGAGGAGAAAGAGCCACACAAATCCATTTGCCAAAGACTTCTTGAGCATAAGTTGAACAATCAAAATGAAGAAATCTCTTGGAGCATTCAAAGAAGGTAAGAAAGGGTTTTCTTGAATTTTAGTTGTGTTTTGTCAAAAAGAAATCTTCACTATGCTCCTCCCTTTGATCTAGGAAAGATAGTGATATGCATGTTAGTGTGTTTTTTTTCATTTTGATTGGATTTCATTGTGAAGCTAACATATGATCTAACCACCCTTCTTGGATTCTTTGATCACAATCATAAGTACTTCATGTTGTTCATTGATTACTACATTAGAATGACTAGGATCTAGTTTTTGAATAAAAAATTAGAAGCCTTCAAAAAAATTTAAAAATGGTTTAAAATGAAGCATAATCCCACATGGGACACCTAGAATTGACAATGGTGGTGAATTCATGTCAAAGGTGTTTTAATCCTATCTCAAAAATAATGGTATCAAGCATTATGGCATACTCCCTTACACTCCTCAATTAAATATAGTAGTTTTGAGCATATGAACAAAACTATGTTGAGCATGGTTTGAATAATGTTGTATTCAAAAGGGTAAATCTACATTTTTGGGTAAAATAAGCTCAAAAAATAGTGTATATTTTCCTTAGGTCACCATCAGTGTCCCTTTAAATGGCTACATATGAAGTGGTGTAGTCATCTCCCTTTAGTGCAACATCTTCATGTTTTCAAATCCACTTACTATGCATTGATTCCCAAAGAGAAAACCAATAAATAAGACCATGAGAGTTATAATTGCATCCTTTTTGGATACTCTTAATCCTTAAAGGTATATAGACTTAATGATGAGAATAGCAATAAATTTCTCATTGTAAGATATATTATATTTTATAAACTATAAAGAACACAATAAACATCAATTGAAAATTGAATCGACTTGAGAAATATGTTAAACATTATGTTTTCAAGGAGATTAATATGGAGTTTATAAACAATGAAGGGGGGACCTATAATTGGGAAATGATTGAATCTCTATTGACTTATGTAATTAAACATTACACTCCCCTTATATAATAATGGAAAAATTCATTATAAAGTGGTATGATGTCAAAAAATGAAGGATCTTGAAATTGATAAAATGAGGCACGGGTTATTCCACAAGCTACTTATAAAAGCATATCAAGATGGGTTGAACAGACATTGGGAGATGTCAAACCTGATGAAATGAACTTGAAGTGCACATATAGCCACAAAATATTTATAAAAGTTTCTAAATGAAATTTAAGATAAGATAGAAAATATTACCTTAGAAGACACTCTTGAAGAAGAAGTCAATGTTGCTTTTGATTGTGATCCAATTTCCTCCAAACAAGCTGAAAATATTGATGCATGCAGAGAAGTAATAAAGAGTGAGTATGATGCATTGGTTAAAAATGTAGTTTTGGAGTTGGTTAATCCTTCAATCAAATCTAAACCCATTGTTTGTAAGTGGGTCTTTTGAAACAAATAAAAATAAGATGACTCACTTAAAAAACACAAAATAAATCTTGTTGTGAAAGGGTTTTCTAAAAAATAAGAAATATAATACAATTAAACCTTTGCACCAATAGAAAAATGGACTACCACTCAAACTTTATTAGCTTTGGCAGCTCAAATCAGATGGAAATTTCATCAAATAGATGTACAATTTCCATTTATGTATAGTGATCTCAAAGAAATAAAATACATGACTTATCCATAAGGTTTTATAGTGGATGGACAAGTGCATAGTGTGTCCAAGCTAGAAAAAATTCTATGTAGTTTAAAACAAGCCCAAAGAGTATGGTATTAGAAAATATTTGAGCACTTATTAGAACATGAATTTTAAGCATTTTTTAATTTTAAGATGAAACATTTTTTGTCAAAATAGTTGTATTTCAAGATATGTATGTGGATGATCTGCTCATCATAGGAAATGATGGAGATACACTACAAAAATCAAAGCATATTTGATGAAAGGATTTGAAATAACAAATCTTTATTATCTTCATTACTATTTGGGTATTGAAGTGATTTAAAAATTAAAAAAATATTCATCACTCAACAAAAATATATTAGTAAAAACTAAGAAAATTCATAATGACATATTGTAAGCCTTTTAGTAGGCCCATGGCACAAAATATGAAATTGACATCAAAATATACCATAGATATCATAGATGACACTAAATACAAACATATCATTATAATTATTATCTATGTGACCATAACTAGAATAGATATTTCTTTTTCTATTAGTGTCCTTTCTATATTCATGTAACAACCTAGAGAATATCAGTAAGTAGTAGTAAAAATAATCATTAAATATCTTTAAAAAGCATAGAATCTTGAGCTCAAATACTTCACGGTAGGAGACTTCAAATTTCTTGAATATTTAGATTATAACTATGTTGGTGACTTCAAAGATGGGAAATATACTACAAGTTGTATAATGAATTTAGGAATAATAATTTTCTATTGGAAGTCAAAGAAGTAATAAGTGTAGGAAATTTCTTAAGCAGAATCAATAATACATGTCAGCCTCAAAGGTAGCCAAATAAGTTTTATTCTTGAGAAGGGTTATTTCAAATTTTCAAGAACAATAGGTTTCATCAACACAACTCATGTTTGAAAACACATCTACAATTTAAATGGTAAATAATCTAGTCTTTAATGAATAAACCAAGCACATCAACACCAAATTTCATTTTCTTTGACATTATGTGAAATATGGCAGTGTAAAATTGTTACATTATCATGTTATGGATCAACCAATGGACATATTGAAAAAAATGTTTGGAAGAGATTTTTTTTTAAGTTTAGAGGCATGATTGGTCTTTCAATAACCCTTATATATTATGGGGGGGTTCATATTATTATATATAATATTATTTATTCTATGTAATTTGTAGGAAAGTTTTTATCTCATAACCTTAACCCAACCTTTTTGGGCCTCCCTCTAAGACCTATTTCATAATGCAATTTCTTAACCTATATCCCATGTTTGTTTGAATATACATCTTAGAACTCATGTTTAGGCTATAAATGTGTTGTTATCCTTTGATAGCACCATCTTTTTGGGCCTCCCTCTAAGACCCATTTCACAATAGGATTTCTTAGCCTATATCCTATGTTTGTTCAAACATGCATCTTCGAACCCACATTTAGGATATAAATGTGTTGTTATCCTTTTCCAACATCATATTTTTGGGCCTCCCTCTAATACCTATTTCAAAACATGATTTTTCAACCTAGATCCCATGTTTATTCAAATGTGCATCATCAAACTCACATTTAGGCTAGAAATGTATTTTTATCCTTTGCCACTGTATCTGTTCCTAATTATAATTGCCTTTGGGAAAATCAGTTTGTTTCCCTTTTTGTTCGTCATTATAACCATGCTTGGGTAAATCAATGTGTTTCCCTTTTTGTTCCTATTTATAACCACCTTTGGGAAAATTAGTGTTTCTTATTTTTCTTTTCTTGATTATAAATTCCTTTGGATAAATCAATGTTTCTTACTTTTTCTTTCTTGATTATAACCACCTTTGGGAAAATCAATGTTTTACATTTGCTTATTGATTATAAATACCTTTGTTCAAATTAGTATCCATCCCACCACCCTACTGGGTCATCCATCAATGCCACTACTTCTGACTGCCTTTGGGTAAACTAGTGTCAAACCCTTCATTACTTATTATAACTACATTTCGGCAAATCAGCGACTTTAACACTATTACTATTTATAACCACCTTTGGTAAATATAGTAATCCCACCCCTATTACCATTTATGTCATGTCATTTTATTCAATTTGAGAGAATGTTCAAAGACTCTTCTTTTTTATCACCTATTCCCTTGAGGGGGCATCATGGGTTACTAACCATTCTTTGGGGTATTAACCATTTGGAGTAATGAATTCTTCATTCTTTGAAAAGACATTATTGTGTTTGTGTCTTGTAATTCCTTCTCAAATAAGGTAAAACTATAGACACCTAATTTTGGCTACATCCATGCCTAAATCGACATTCAATTTAATTTCTAGAAAACAACATATTGTAAGCCTATAAACTAACTAAATTGCCCAAATCCATCTATGTAAGGGATTTAATTACCTTAAAACATGACAAAGCTATCTTAAATGGTGTATTACCCCATATACACTACTAATCTAGTAGAACCTAACCCTAGTTAAATTATGACTTAGTAATTTGGCACTTTTAACATCTTAATCTATTAATTCATGACATTCAAATCAATTGCCAAAATCTAAAAATCACTAAGCAAGATTAATTATATTGTAAATCCTAATTAACTTTCCTAAGCACAAAATCCAAATTGAATTAGTGAATTTCATTTACTAAAAAGGAGTTTGTTCCAAAAATGAAGTCAAAGAGTCAAATGAGCTAATAAAGTAATTTATTCTCTCATAAATATTCAAAAATATGACTCACATCTCAAAAATATCAAAAATGAGTTGTCATGCCTCACAAATATCAGAAATAGAGATGTTAAGATTTTAGGGGTGCCTTTAACCCTCCTAGAGTTATGTAACCTAGCCAAGGTTAATTTTGACTCAACCCAATTTATAATTTAACCTAGCCTACCCATGGTTAGAGTTAGTTCTCAAAGCTATAAATATAAGTGCCCACACCATTGATCCAGAAGCTTTTGTGTGTAAGGTTATTTTGTAGGAATACCTTCTTAAAGTCTTTAAGAGTAAATTTATTATGCCAAAAAAATTCCAAACTTTAACACCAAGCCACAAGTGACATTGGAGAGATGATACCTCCATGGATGAACATTGTTAAAAGACTATAATTGTCAAAACTTGAGCACGAACATTCTTATGCCAATAAGTAATCACCATGTGTGATAAGGGAGGTAATAATTTGTATTGTCTTCATCTCTCTTTTGTACTTTTGCTTATTGTGTTATGCTCCCCCTTAGTTTTTAGGCAATAGGGTTTAGTCATAGTGTATTATTATTCTTATGTTTTCTTATTTTGAACTAACAAGAGACTAATATATATGTGTGTTTCATCTTTGAACTCTTAATCTACAATTATCACTAGATTTAAATCTAAAAATCAAGAATACTCAAATTATATAGGATTGTTACACCAATGTACAATAAATTATCATTATTATAGTGAAATAGATAGATTGAATCATTTTCATATACTACCTTGGTACCATGTATCATTCTACTCTCACATGATTTAATATCTCTTTCATGTATTTCCAAGTATATATAAAGATAAGGTTATTCTATGTACCACCAAAATTATGGGAAGGAAAATCATATAGTGAGTTTTGGTATATCATTCAGGTGGTATATATAAAAGGGAACCTTTTTGAGAGATAAGGAACCAATGCATCTCCATATATTAAAAACATGCACCCAATCAAAATAATATTTGACACAACATAAAATAGGAAGGACATTATGTTAGAATGGTTGAAATACAAGTGGAAAACACTCTCATACTTAATGAATTATCGTTTGACATTTGTGATGGGGATGCACAACTTGATAAACCAAAGGAAGAAAAGTAAATATAATCTTGAAATCATAATAGTTCAAAAGAATTTACCTTGATGAGGGCCTTCATTGATGGCAATATTTTTCATCACATATAGGACTACAACACTACTTGGGAATCATTATGAAAATTGAAGGACTTGTATGATTCTCACTTAGAATTTGAGTTCATACAATTGTAATTGAAATCATTCAATCTTAAGTTAAATAATGGTGATGTCATGAGTTTGGTTTCAAAAATTCATGATATCAAACATGATGTTTATGATACTAATGTAAAAATTGATGTATACATGATCTCATTCACAAAATGTCTTCTTCATACATACTAAACATAATTTGAGCCTTTGCAAGAAAGTAATACTTTGAAGACACACTTTTTTGGTCAATTGGTTGAGAAGATGGTTGAGAGAGATAAATCCTTTAAAAGAAAGAATAAGTCTACCAAATAAATAATTGCTTTTTCTAATAAAAAGTGTAGTTATTCTAATAATGCTAGAAATGATAAAGGGAAGGCTAAAACTAAAGAGAAAGATTACAAAGCTAGAAAAATAATTTTCAATATTAGGAGAATTAAAATTATAAATGATTTCAAAGGAAAAAGAGTCATGAGACCCATGAATGAAAAACAACATGGAAAAATATTAAATCCTATTGAAAATAAAATTATAAAATGAAATAAAGAAAAGTTTAGAACCAGATTCATCTCAATTCTCAATTGAATTAATGCTTTCCATCTCTGATGAAGAAAATAATGCCTCAGTGAGTTAAACCTAGGATAATGCTTGGGTTTTTTGTACTTTTTCCACACAATATGTAAATTCCTAAGAGGAATTATTTGAGGATTTTCATGAAGATATTTTTGATATAGTATATTTTAAAGATAAAATAAGTCTGTAACCTCAAGGTGAAGGTTTAATTTGACTCAAATCACTAGGGTTTCTAAATTCCATTCTCTAAATGTCATATACCTTTGTTAATTGAAGGAAATCTCTAGTTCTCATTTGATTACAAGACCACTCCATTATATGGATGATGGAGAAGTAAATATCATAACTAAATGTGATAATATAATTGTACTGACTGTATTTGAGGATGAAAGTTTCTAAAACTTGGGGTTGAGCATTGAGTTCCAATAAATTTTGCTCATCCCATTGAAGAAGGAATGCCTGCATGTCTTCTTTGGAATGATAAATTTGGGAATACTCACTATGACACCATTCACATAATGTAAAATAATGGTTTTTTAGGCTTACCAAAACTACCTAAAATTATTAAAAAGTGTGAATCTTAAATATTGGCTAAACACAAATAGGAACCATTCCAAAAGTTCGAATGGAAATTCAACACAAAATTTTAGTTGGTTTACTCTGATTTGTGTTCTCTTCCAATTATTTTAATTAGTGATCATTATAGACATCTAAAATTTGCCAATAATAGCTTCATACCCAACTTTAGATCAATTCTTACCAATATTTGCAAATCTAGCCTAATAATTTATAAATATCTCATATTTGGCTTCATAAACATGCAATTTGTCCTAAAAACCAATTAAATGGGGCAAATACACACACCAATTAAATCAAATCTTAGAAATCTTCAAATGCCTAAAAATAATTAATTAACATGAAAAACCTAATCAAATTCCTAAATGGAATTAACTTTGAGCAATTAAATGAATTATCAAAAAGGAAATTCAAAAATCAAGAATATCCTAGGAGTTCATCATTACCTTTTGTGAGTTGTCCAAAATCCTAAATATCTCAAACACACCTATTCCATGCTAATCATGAGGTTTGGACACCGTTTAAATCTACTAGGGTAAATAAATAAACTAAGGTGAGGTTTGAACCCATTCCAAGCCCTTTTGGTAAACATATAAATACAAGCATTTGCCTCTTCATTTGGAGAGCTTGGACATAGTAATGTTATACTATGCAGGATTTAATGTGCGTGAAGATAGACTACAGTGTTATAATGTCAAAATCATAAGTCAAGCCACTTTGATCCATCAAGCTAAATCAAGTAAGTAATGAGCCAAATAACCATGGTGCCCATAGGAGAAGTAGCCACACAGCTCCATTTGCTAAAGACTTATTGAGCACAAGCTAAGCAAGCCAAACAAAAAAATCTCTTAGAGCATCAAGGAAGATAATAAAGGTCATTTTACTTACATTTTAAATATGTTTTATCAAAAAAAATCTTTAATATGTTCCTCCCTTTTAATGATGTGGTTTTTATGCACACCATAGCCTTAATGAGTTATCCTCTAAAAATTTAGGATTTCAATGGAGGTAATCTCCACTCTAAGGCACAAATTGTAGGTATGTGATTTGTTATAACATGTTGATGGAATAGCGAGTAGGGCATGCAGGTTGTTGATAAGGTTTTTGGATAGAAGTGTGTTTCCTAATAATGTGAGTTGGATGGGCATTTGGTTGCTAATCTAGAGTGTGTATATTTCAAAACAAACTCAAAAAGGGAGGGAAAGATAAGGTAAAAAATAAAGCTTCTATGGTTTTTAGGAACTAATTCCCTTGTTGGTTTCTAAAAGGACAAGTGCTCTCAAAACCTATGTCTAGTGCTAGCAACAATTGCACACACACAATCAGACATGACTAAGAATTCTACGAAAATAATGATGTAGGAAATTCATAAGCCTCAAACAAAGGTTTCTCCTTTTAGGGTAGCTGTTGCACACCCTTAATCAAGAGATTATGGCTCAGGCTAGTGAATTATTTGAGGTAGTTGTTACATATGCATAGAAAACAACATCCTAAAAATCACTCATGCATAATCATAATTATGAATAAATTTGAACTTGACTATATTAACCAATTTTTTTTTCCAATCTTTAAATAGTTTTTACACATCTACAGATTATTATATCAATCAAAATAATCAATAATCCATTCATATATCTTACACGCTAAAGATTATTGAAGCATACAACCAGTGAAAGTAATAATTAATTACACAAAAATTGGAAAGAAAATACACAAACATATTCACTAATGATCAAAATTGTTGTTGCTCCTTTATTCAAAAATTCTCTAACACAAATCCAAGTTGGATTGAAATTGTTTATATAGACTTGGGGAAGGGGTCTCCTCATCCTCCAAGTTCATACAAGGTTATTACATGTGATAGTCAGAACATGTTTTATAACTATGGTCTAAAACCATATAAGAGTCTACTTACATTTATCAGTTTAAATTAGCCTTTACCAAAGTTATACAACATGTGCATGTGTATAAATATAGAGTAAATTTTTAACAATTATAGTTCAAATTGCATGAAAAAATTCAAAATGTGCATTATTTCCAAAACTATACATGCTTCCTTTTATAGGTTATGAGAACAACCTATTGATCTTTTGGATTAGCCACCTTTAAATGAATCTCAAGTTATGACAAAAATATTGAAGGGTAGGTTGATAAGGAAAAGGGTCATTTAAAAATTCCCAAATGGTAAAAGGCCTAAGAAAAAAGTCTTGAAAGATATGCTCATAGGGCAAAATGCCCAGGACAAAGTCTCAAAGGGCATGTGAAAATGGAAAAGTTTCTTGGACAAAAAATCTGAAGGAATAGGTTGTAGGGCAAAAGGCTTAGGATAAGGATAGGTGTAGAAGGAAAAGGGCCTAGGATAAAGTCTACAGACAAAATGGTTGTAACAAAAAGGATGGATATGTCTATTTCATCAGACAAAATGCCCATGGAAAAAAAGGTTACAAACCAATTCCATCAAAGGAATTGTTTTAGATAAAATGTTTGTAAAAATTTATCTAATAAAGATAAGTCCATGGACAAAAAATCCCCTATGAATTCATGCATGGTAAAAATCCTAACAAAGAACAATAGGATAAGTCTAAAACAATAAGTTTGAAAAGACAAATTGCATAAGCCCTAAAAGAATTCAAGCGTTAGTCGATAAAAACATAATATACCAATGCCATTTTGCTAAAGTATAAAGGTAAATAATTAGTCTTTTCCTAGTATTTTCCATAAAAATATAGAAGAGGGGGCTCAAAGTCAAGACCATATTCTAAAAAAAAGTGGGTCCCCATTTCCTTATGGAAAAAGGGGGCATGTTAGGTACAACAAATGGTGACTTACAGGGGGAATACTCCTGAGTATTCAAGAACCTAGAAGTTTGGTTTGTAATCCTAAATACATCATGAAGTGTTCCACAAAAGAATACTCAAATTAGAAACATGAAAGAGACTCATAAATTCATTCACATAACATACTTGCCTCCTAATTCCTTAGATATGTGTGTGTTAAAACATGTAGTTTTTTTAACCCCTGATGTGTCTATTTTTTTAAAGGCTTTGATGGGGTTGTAGGTTTTTTTCTAGTATCTATTAAAGATAAAAAATAAGGGAAGATTAAGCATTACCCTATTGTTAGTGAGGCATTCATAACCCCAACAGAGATACCTTGGGCTCCTTCTCTTCTCATTCCATTATTTTATTTTGATCATGGTGTGTGGTACATTGACCTTATTTCATCATGTGAGCCTTTTGATTTTATTTAGATTTTCTTTTGCTCTTTTGAATCCATTGCTTCTTTCTTATTTTTATTTTATTTTTCTATTCTTTTGTTCTTGAATGGAAAAGATAAGAGTTGGAACCCCACTGAGTTGGTGTAATTATAAAACAAATCATCACTAGAACATCCTTACCAGCTACACTTATACCTAGAATTATCACTTTCAATAGGTATTTAATGTGATAAGTACATTTGATCTAATCAAATAAGAAAAATTTATAAATTTGTATGAAGTACTTTGAGAGGAACTTCCATATTCCTGGTAAAAGGATTAAATTGGGACACCATTCAGAATAATCCATGATTACCTACCTTCATCCCAAAGATTTAAAAATGCAAAAATATGCCTAATCTATAAACTAGTCCCAAAGTGTCAATATTTTAATTTTCCCCTTTTACATAAGTCATAAACTTAGTTGGTTTGGATTTTAACTTGGTTATAGTTAGATCAAGTGAAATTCTAATCATCAAAGAAAGTAAAGAATAACTAATCTAGGAAAGTAAGAAACTAAACTAAGAAAGCACTAAAATCTAATCTAGAAATCAAAATATTGAAAGTAGGAAAGATTAATCTATAAAGTAGGAAACTAATCTATTAAATAAAAAAACTAATCTAAAAAATTGGGAAATATAATCTAATCCTACAACTACATTCATCTATCCCTCGTTACTCAGTAACATCAACAAATGGTACAACCCTAAAGTAGTGCTTTAAGAACTGTCTGTTGGCTAGATATGTAAGATTATTGCCTTAGTGGTCCTTCAAACAAAAAATATGTTATTTCCCATGATCTCTAAAATCTGGTATGGTCCAATTCATAGTGGGACAAACATATCATGTCCTTTCTTCTCATGGGATTTATCCTAAAGTAGCACTAGATCTGAAATTCTGAATGATTTAACTTTTGTTCTCTTATTAGACCACATCTTAACCATATCCTGGTGTTTGTTGAATGTCTATAGGGCCTCAGTCCTTGAATCTTCCATTTCTATTATGTCTAGTAACTTTGATTCTACTTTATCAATTAGTTCCATGTGGTCTTACATGAACTGATAAGTGGGTAATTTTAGCATAATTGGGAATACAAGCTTGCATCCATACACTAATAGGTAAGGTGAAGCTTTAAGGGCTTGCTTGTGTCTAGTCTAGTCTACCCAAAGACCATACTTAAATAAATTTTACAAGTCCCTAGGCTTGTCTCCAGCTGATTTCTTAATTGCATCAATCAAATTTTTGTTTGTTGATTCTACCAGTCCATTTCCTTGAGGGTAATGGTTAGAATCTAACTGATAATAATTTAGTTATTGTGTGCCCACTTAGTAAATTCTATTGATATGAAATTTAGTCCATTGTCACAAACCAAATAAATGGGCATGCTAAATTTGGTTGTTATGTGTTCCTCCAAGAAGTGAATCACATCTCATGCTATGTAATTCTTTGTGGTTATGGCTTTGATCAACCTAGTGCAATAATCTATAGTAGTAAGTATGTATTCATGGCCTACTAAGGAATTTGGGTTGATGACACCAATGAAGTCTAAACCCCATTGGATGAATTGTCTTCCTTCAAAAATTGGTTGTAAATGCATTACTGCATGTACTTCTCTCTTGACTAAAGCTTGACATTCATGGTATGTTCTCACATGAGCATGATCATCTTTGAAAATTGTTGGCTAGTAATAGCCCATTCTTAAGATCTTATGGGTTGTGGTATTTCTAGATGGGTGACCACTACCTATCTTCTAATGCAAATTCTCTAATATTTATTTATCTTCCTCTATGGATACAAACCTGAGATAAATACCTTCATAATTTCTTATGTAAAGGACTCCCTTCTTGATCATGTAATGAGCATATTTGAGCCTCAAAACCCTCTTCCTCTCTCTATTGAGCTTGGGGGAATAATTTCCTATAACCAAATGTTGTATTTTATCATTATACCATTCTCCTTTGGATACTTGAGCTTCATATTCCTCTTCAACTATGATGCATGAATCTAGTTTAGTCATAAGTTGAATAATGCCTTTCTCTCAAACTAGCTTTGTAGACTTGATCTCTATGTCAAATTCTTGCAGCTTGGCCATCTATTTACCTCGTCATTATCCTAGTTCATTCTATGATAGGGTGAGATTGACCATAGGATTAGGTATGATGGCAATGAATTTATTCTTCAATATGTAATACTAAAACTTTTTTACTGCTTTGACAAGGGTAAAAATCTATTTGTCAATCATAGAGTACCTAAGCTCTACATCTTTCAGATTCATGCTCATAAACATGATTGGATGCTCGATGTCATCATTTTATTGCATGATGATAGTATTAATTATATGCTCTAAATAAAATGAGTATAGGTAGAAATCTTTATTAAAATCTAGACTGATCAGCACTTGAGCCTATGATATTGCATTTTTAATGTCCTAGAAGGACTTTTGGGCTTTAATTATCCACTCTATTTTGGCATCCTACTTGAGCATGGCCTTCAGGGTTCTGATGATATATACAAATCCTGAGATGAACTTCCTTATGAAGTTAATCTTTTTGAAGAATGATTTAAGCTCCTTCTTGCTATTTGGTGGTTGAATTTTTTAAATCACCTAAATTCTATCTGGATCAATGGTGATCCCATCTTTGGTGATGATGTACCCCAAAATATTACCTTAAGTCACTATATATATACTTTTATTTGGGTTTAATGAAATACTAAACCTTTTTCATCTCTTGAATATGGACTATGTGTGACTTATGTGGTCCCTCTAATTCTTTGAAAATATTATAAAATCATCCATGTAGATGATTATGCATTTTCTTATCAGTTCTTTGAAAGCATGATCCATGGCATGTTGAAAGGTCACTCTTATGTTTATTAGGTCAAATGGCATCCTCTTATATGCATAAGTTCCCCACTTTATGGTGAACACCATCTTCATTCTATCCTTAGATTTTACCAATACCTAATTGTAACCTTAAAATCCATCCAAGAAAGACATCATTTCAAAACCACTTACTATTTGTATTACCTCATCCATAGAAGGTAGGGGATAATTTTCCTTTCAAGAATCCTTATTTAGGTTCCTAAAATTGACACATAATTTGATCTCACCATTCTTTCTTACTACTACCAAATTGGCCACCCAAGTAGAATGTCAGATTGGGAAGATGATTTTTGCATTTAAAAGCTTCTCCACTTCTCTCTAAATGAGAGGCTCTAGAATAGGATTGACTAGCCTTTACCTCTATCTAAATGGTTTATGATCTAGCTTTAATGGAATCATGTGAGTGATGACTTGAGGGTCATAAACTATCATATCTTCATATACTACATATTCTAGGTGGGGTTTCTTATACCGATGTCATCATGAAGATAAATTTGCACTTAGATGGATTTTTGACAATATTTTTAGTGAGGTTTCCAAAACAATATGCAGTGTTACATATTTTATGTGGGGTTTCATATACCAACATCATTGTAATGCCACTCAGGCTCACAATGGAACTCAGGCTCCCAATGTAACTTAGGGGATTCTCAAATAATATATAGTGTAGCATATTTTAGTGAGTGTTTCCTATGCTAGTGTCATCGCACAAATAAATTCACACTTAGATGTATTTTTGATAATATTTTGAGTGGGGTTTCCTATACCAACATCATCACAATAAAAATCAAGATCATAACGCATATTGGGAGCTCATAATGCAACTCATGCTCCAAATACAACTCAGGGGAGATTTCTAAGACAATAGGTAGTGTTGCATATTTTAGGTGGGGTTTTTTATACCAATTTTATTAAACAAGTAAATTCACCCTTGTGGTGTTACATATTTTGGGTGGGGTTTCTTATACCAACATCATCATAATGCCACTCGAGGTCACAATGCAACTCAAGCTCCCAATACAACTTGGGGGGTTCCAAAATAATATGCAGTGTTGCATATTTTATTTTGGGTTTATATACCAATTTCATCTCATAGATAAATTCACACTTAGATGGATTTTTGACAAAAATTTAGAGTGGGGTTTCCTATACCAACATCATCACAATGTAACTCATGCTCATAATACAACTCGTACTCCCAATACAACTCATAAGGGGGAGTGGGGGGGCCTTCCAAAATAATAGGTTATGTTGCATATTTTAGGTGGAATTTCCTATACCAATGTCATCACATAGAGAAATTCCCACTTAGATGGATTTTTTTAAATATTTTTAATGTAGATTCTAAAATAATACACGATGTTGCATATTTTGTATGGGGTTTCCTAAACCAATGGCATCACAATACCACTTAAGGTCATAAACTTTTATATATTCATATCTCCAACATTCATCTACTTCCCAATAGGGATTCATGTAACCAAGATATTCTAATGTTCCATAAGTACCTATCATGAAGTAATTGCCTTTTGTGAAAAATATGCCACAAGCTCAGAGATAGGGTCTTATTTCACAAGTTTTCCTCAATCAACAAAGCATGACTAGTTGGCAGGATGTCCCTATTTAACCTCAATAGGAATAGTATGGACATATACCTCCATCCCAATCATATTATTCCTAAAATTAAGCCTACATACCCAATCTTAACCAAAATATGACACTGTAGTACATGTAATTTCAATGATTGCACCTTAATATGCACATGCATATTCCTAGTCCATTCCCTAGCCAATCCAACATACCACAAAAAGTACCTCCATTGTACCCTAGTCAAAATAATCCACTTATGACCACCCAACCATCACCTCAACCCAATATTTTCACTAGTGTCCTCGAAAAAGAATTGAACCAAATGAAGGATGTAATTGCCACCATTCAATTTGGGAAATAAGTCAAGAAGTTTAAGTTTGGACAATGTATGTTCTTACCCTTTCAACATGGATTACTTGCAGATACCATTTCCTTCAGGGTAGGAACCACCAAATTTTTCTAAATATAAGGGTAAAAGTGACCCCAAAACCCATTTTTTGAAATTTTTAATTACGTGTGAACTAGTGGCCTATAGCAAAATCTATCTTTTACTATTATTTTCATAGAGCCTAGTAGGACAATCCTTGGAGTGGTTTTTGAAATTACCAAAGAATTTAGTTTCTAATTTTGATGATATTTTAGACAATTTTTTGAAACACTTCTCTTACAATCTCAAGCACAATATTTCATTAATAGACTTGACACAAGCAAAACAAAAACTAGTTGAAAGCTTAGCAAGCTATTTGCAATGATGGAGAGCCCTTGCAAGTTGATTCACCCATAGTCTATCAGATAAACAATTAGTTGTCATGTTTACCAAAAAACTACATAGTGAGATATCTTATTATCTGGAGTTACAGTGTGTGCACACCTTTAAGGAAATCATTAACAAAGGTTTGGTGATTAAAAGAGCCCTTATTAATAAAGTGATCATTAAACTAACCTCATAAAATCATAATAATGGCTTGAATAAAAACTATAATAATATCCAAAATCATAACCAAGTCCAAGCACAAGCATCACAACTGCATAGGATAATAAAAATGATAGACCCAAAAATTTCAATTGTAACAAGAATGTTATATGGAATGGAGTGATAGAGTCATGACATGTCCAAATGGTTCAAACATCATTTGTGAAACCTACATCACCTTTCTAAATTAATCCTAACCAATAACCTCTTTAACAAACACAAGTATAGCAACTGCAATAACCTAGACCAGCATAGCAAATGCATAAACACCTATGTCTTTGTAAAACCATCTTCCAAAGAGAAATGTGCCTACTCATCATGTCTCTAGTAACCTTGGAGAGTCTATTGAATCAATATTTTACAAGTTCATAGTGACTAACTTGATAAAATGTCCTAATTTGAAAGAGCAAGTTCATGAGGGCACTAATTATCCAGATTGGTATAGGCCAAATGAAATCTATGAATATCATTGGGCCAATGGCCATGATTTGTAGCATTGTGTACAAATTAAACATGTTGTATACACATAATATTTTCAAACTTTTATCGATTACTAACACTTTTTATCTTTCAAGAACCTATAGAATCTCAATCTCTTTGACTACATGCCTTAAGGGGTGCATCGAGAAAGGGGTGAGCAGACCATTAGTGCTTTGTAAGATTATTTTCCCTTTTACCACTTACCATCTACACACTTGTCTCATAAAACCATTTACCCTAAGCTTATTCTTCATTGTTATACATATTCCAAACATTTATCATGTTTTATCCTCCTTGATCTTACCTTGACCCGCTTTTACCAGTTGATTGTACTAGGTCAATTAGGTCGACCCTGTATAGTTCTGAGCCTCTGATTACTAAACAGGGTTGATAGGGTATACCCTATACTATTTAGGGATATTTTTCACTTGGAGTTTCATTAACACTTTGGCTGACCTAACTTGAGACCTAGTGATTTACCTCTTGAAAACATACAGGGTCAATTGGGTCAACCTTATATAATTGACATATTCAAAAGTATTTAGGGTAAGATCTGCCTTTATATACAAGTTCATTTCCAATCATTTTAGAATAGAGATGTAAAGAAGAATAAGTGTGAATAAACATTTTTTTATTGACCATTTTACTTGAGGAATAAATATTAAGGTTCCGTAATTTCTTTGGAGATACAAATATTGTCTTATGGAGAAGTATTTTAGATTTATAGATAGTTGTGTAGCCTAGAGCTGATTTGTTTTTCTTATCCTTACCACAACAATCTCTTGTGAAGCACTTTGGCCAAGGGAGAGATTGAGGCTTGATAGGTTCATCTTCAAAGGTAAGTATTCCTAAATTTATTTCTCCTTTGTAAGAGTAGATAGATAATGTAATTGTGCTTCTCTCTCATGCATTAGGATTTCATATACATTAACATGAGTATACGTCTTCTATGCATGTTTAGTTTAGTTTATTTTATTTCTAACCCCACTTTGTGCCATAAGATTTTGTGTACACTAGATTAGATTTACATTCTTGTTTATTAGAATAGATTGAACATTAAACCTATGAATCTTTTAGGGTTGTTACATGATTGCATTAGACTATATGCTTTGGAAACCTTCCTAACATGGTGTATTATGACAAGTGATCCCTTAATTGGGTCTAGTGGATCCTCATATTGGTCATGCCCCCACTTAACAAATGTATTCCTAATTAGAAGTATAAGTATGCTCTATCTTCTCTGATCTAGGATTGATTTATAGATATGATGTATTTCTGATTGCATACATTCTGGTGAACCTGACATGAATCCTATCCCACCACCTATTGGATTGTCTTCACATTTCCATTTTCTTCTTAGTATTTTATTCACTTTGGCTTCACCTACATAATACATTTTTAGTGAACCCAATGTGAACTAACCCTTAAAATATATCTTTACCTTATTTCATTTCTTTCATCCTTTCATCATTATTTTTATCATATATTTTTTATACTAAATCAACTCTATCGACCTAGTATCTAACTTCTATGTGTAGGATTTTAGGTATAGGCTACTGGATCAACCCTATCAACCCAATATAGGTTTTTAGCTTTTAAAACATCTAATTTAGACTACTAAGTTGACCCAATTGACCTTGTACATTTTTAAGCACTTAGAAATAGGTTTCTACAAAGCTTGATCAAGCCATTCGACCCAATTAGCCGAATTTACAAGCATATATCAAGGTTCTTGAATAGAAAACTTTATTCTCTACATATTTGATCCACCAATTTCCTTTATATCTCTCTATCTCTTTATTTACAGTATTTCCTTTTATATTTTATAGTCTTTAAAACTACCCCTACACATTCAACCAGATTGGCCCTATTGACCCAATTTTGTTTTTATGTGCTATCTGGATAACTGGATTGACTCTACTAACCCTATTCATATTCAAACCTTGTATTTTTAGTACAATTTCAACCTTATCAACATTATTCTATATTTTGTGTATATATTGTTGACTATATCAACATTTTACCTTATTTTAAAGTTGGAATTAACCATATATGCTAGTAACTAGTTCATACTTTCTTTTCTTGTTGCTTACATGCTTAGAATAGATCACATAGCTTAATTATGTGGTTTTAAATTAATCATTTAGTTTCACTATTTTATATTTTATGCACATATGACCAAATCACAAAATCTAAACAAACATTTTAACATTTGTCTACCCAAGGCCAACCTACTTAGATTTCATCACCAAGGGGGAAGTCAACTTGATGTTCTGATCAAGTATAAAGCATGGTTAATGGTATATTTTCGCTAATCACCCAACACCCTTATCACTACAGTGTGTGAAGTGAGGGTTAGGCCCCAATACCAAGCCTATATCATTACCACTAAAGATCCCTTTCAGCACAAACTACCTGAAACCATCCTTAGATTTGTTTCTAGTTCCTTACTCCCAATTTCCCATCACATTTAAAATCATATCTTAATAATATAATAAAACATTTAGGTTGAATAATTATTTAGCTATTTACTTTCCAAGTTGATTTCTTGTTCTTTGCTCAATTATATTTTGTATTACAAAAACTTGCATTAGCCAGCATTGGTGCAAGGTTTTATATTGTGTGCTTCAATTGGATTAGACAACATTAATCCAATTGATTATTTATTTCCCTTAAGTTATTTATTTTATAAATTACTTGTAAAAAGTATCTTATTTTAGTTCACAAATCTATTATAGGTTTCTTAATTTTCCCTTTCTACTATATTAGATCGACCCATTCAACCCTGTACCATTTTTTGGCCTCTATTCACTGCATTGGATTGACCCAGTTGATCTTATACTCCTTTTAGACCCTTTTTTCTCTTTTTATAGCCTCTATTCACTATACTAGAATGACTTAGTTGACCCTATACAATTTTTAGAACCTATTTTTGTGCTAGGTCAACCCTGTTGACCTTGTACGGATTCTGTCATTTCTTATTTTCTTGCTTTCTCATCTCTCTTTCTTTCCCTTCATCATGGACTTTCTACTTGATGACAATACTAAGTTACAGTCAATAGACATGATGAATTTTACCAACCCTCATAGGGTCTCCCATAGACAAATTAGGGCTCCTCTCTTAGATGCTAGTAATGTTCATATTGCCACTCATACAATAAACTATGGGACCCCTCCTAATACCTCTTTACAGTGTAATCCTCTCTTCTCATTTGAAGACCAACCTGAATTAGAGTATACCCCTAAAATTCTCTTCTTTATCTCTAAATTTCCTCAACATCGAGGAAAAGATATTTATATTATTTACAATCTTATGATTAGTGGTCAGTTGAACAGCCTCATTCACCTACTCCTACATTCTCAATTAGATTTAGGGGTATCACTTTCTTTAATTCTCAAACTCTTCCTTCAATTATGACCTCTTCTTATCTAAATTCTTATACCTTCATGTCTAGTATATACACTAACATGGTAGGTTCTACATCTAGTGGGCCTCTCATAAGATCCACTATCCTTAATCCTTCCACTAGTGCATCATTTTCTACCCAAGGTGCTAATAGTGTTTATTCTTCTTAACCATTCACTAGTCCATCTTTTTCTACAGAAGAAAATTTTTCCACTAGTGCCTCACATTCTCATAGTTCCTCTCAAGCTCCTATCAATGCTAATAGTGGTATCCAAGCCACTAATACCACCTCTAATGCTTCTAATGATTATAATTAAACACATCAAATATTTTTATAAACACTCAATCAAGTGAATACCATTCAAACTCATAACATAAATCAAATGATGAGAATGCAAAACCACCTATCTTCATCTTCAAACTCATCCTCAACCAATGGATTGGAGCACACATAACAAAAAATTCCCCCCCCTCCTCTTATATATTTTCAATTTTGTCTCATTCTTCAACCTCATTTGGTCATCAAAATAATTAAGCATCTCCAAAATGAACCTCTAACTACTCAAATTACTAGAATTGATATAGGAGGTATCACACCTACAATTTATTAAAATGGATCAACCAATCCTACCCTTCATCTTAAAACATTTGGAAATCTTTATAAGTATTGGGTGAAATTAAACATTTTTACCGCTACTAAACTATTGGCCAAAACCCTCACAGGTGATGCCTTGGATTGGTATAATCAACTAATAACTCATTCTATTGCTAGTTTGGATCATTTAGTGAATGTTTTAGTTTAAGAATTCCAAACTAATGATCTTCCTAAAAACACTTTGGCCCACTTCATAAATTGTAAACAACTCAAAAATGAAACTGATCAAGCCTTTGTTAAAAGGTGGAAAACTTTATCAAATAAATGTGAACATAACATGGTTGATGATAATCCTTTCCATCTCTTTACCAATGCCCTTTTTCCTAAACTTTAATATTGGGTCTACACTCTCTCTCTCTCCACGTGCATTAGAGGAGGCTATTGACCAAGATAAGACAATATTTCCTTATGCATCAATTCTATTCACCCCAACCTTTTGTGGGTCCTCATCTCTTATTTAAGAATAAAAATTACAATGTTACCAATGATAATGTTACATATTCTTATGACACCATTCACAATGTTCAAGTTATCATTCCTACCCCTTCATCAAAACCAGGTCCCCTTTGTCAATAATATACCAATCCTAACTTATCTTCACCAAAAAACATTAATGTTCATAAACCTCTATCCTCAGCTAAATTGCTTAAGCATCTACCTAGGCCTTTTCCATGAGATCTTGACCCTACCCATCCTATGAAATCCTAGTATGATCCTAACAAGTTTTGTTTATTTCATGCTAGTTTGGGTCATTCTCATGAGACCTATAGACAACTTGATGATTTAGAGATGGACTTTCTTTTGGGTCCTAATTTTGACCATAATTCTATCATATGAAAGTGTTAACAAGCTTATGAAATTGCCTTCAAATATTTTAAATCACATGACAAAACTCAAGCCTTAAATCAAGCCAATGCTCATTTGTTTATCTACAAAGACCCTCTTCCTAATCATCAACCTATCTAAGACAATCAAGACAAAACCACCCCTTCCACCAATAATGTAGAAGCTCTTGTTGAACCTATTAAGTTGTGGAGCTAAAAGCTTCACTGATGTAGACATTGGAGGAGGTTGCTGAGTGTCACAGTCATCGGTGTCAGTTAGGCCAACCGATGTCAGTCAAGGGTGGACAGGAAGCTGCTGACATCAGTCAGATATCAGCCAATGTCGGTCATCTCTAGGTAGATAGGGACCAACGTCGGTCGCCTGTGCATTTTAGAACTATTTGTTGCACGAACAGTTAGTTGTTAAATAGCCAATTTGCATGTTAAAGGCTAATTATTGTCTTGAGTTGCATGTCTAATTATTGTAATTAAGAAAGTCTAATTATTATTTGCATGAGGTCTATTTAAGAGACTCATGGGCTATATTGTAAGTAAGGAAATGAAGAGATCCTTCCAATTGTAAGATCCGGTTGATTTACAGGTTGTGCAAGATCAAGGAGAAGATCTACATGGTAAGTAAGGTCATTGATTTGTAGGTTGTTGCAAGATCAGGGAGATTTACTTGAAGTACTTTTGAGTGCTTGGTACTAGCAGTATTGATACTGACTGGTTAGAGGTGAACAACTCTATGTTTGAGTTGTTTGTTGTGACCGTAATTGAGAGAGAGAGAACTCTTGATTGAGAATTACTGGGAACACTAGAGGTGTGGGAAGCCTCATAGGTGTGAGAAGAGTGTGGCATCTTCTTGATTTTATTTTCTTTCTAGATGAGTTGAATATAAGATTGTATTGTCTCCCAAATTTTGTGTTGTTTTTAGTTTCTAGTTACTTATTGCTTTTGGTTTAATTCCATGGTTAGTTGCTTGTATATGGTAATCAATTGTGCTTCCTAGGTCCTAATAGAACCAACTTCTAAAGAGAATGTGGTCAAAATGACTAATATGTGAATGTTGGTTGCTTTTGTCTATTCCTAACATACATATACTCTTACTTCATCTAAAACATATTGTATTATCCAAGATTCTTATCTAACTCATTTAAATGAGTTGGGGCAAGATGACCTTATTACTTTTGATGATTTAATTCTTGATTCTCCCTTAGGTAACACTTCATTTTCTATTTCTACCACACTTCCATCATCTTCTAAAAGTAATGATACTCAAATTTCTACTAACACTTCTACAAATTCTCAAAATCAACTTGAACTAGCTACTTCATCATCATAGCATTATTTACAACCTTGTTCCAAACCTTCTTCTTATCAACATAAATTCCAATGCACTTCAGCTCCTCCTTATGATGACCTTATTTATCATTATTCACCTATATCTAACAACCTCCTTATGGTTTATGATGCGTGAGATCCCATTGTCGAAGTCACTAATCTCCCATCCCAAATTTCATTCCTTTAACTTATGAGTACTTTTCCACGTCATATAAACCATCTTATGCAACTATTATTCAATATGAATATCCCTCATCCTCCCCTAGTAGGGCAAGAGGTAGCCTTATATGGATATGAGGATAGTATATTACAATAATGTGAAGAGAAGTGTATCAATGTTGATGAAACTATGGACACTCCTCTTTCCTTAAAATTTCCTTTAGCTTATACGATTCTTGATGAGATTCTACTTCATGCAGATGATCTTCCCTTATTCATTAGTTTTCAAATAGGTGATATCCAAGTTAAATGTGCATCAATTGATGAGGGTTCTAGCACCTGTATTTCCTCTCTCAACTTCATTAAGACCATTGAATATTCAAAATGCAATCTCAAGTATACACACAGCACCTACCAAGGATATGATAGAAGGCAAATGCCTCATCTATGGTTATGTGTGGCTTCCCATTACCATTCCACCTATCACCATTCATGTGAAGGTGATGATCTTTAACTTTCCCATTTCTTATAACATCTTTCTTGGTAGGTCATGTACTCACCATATGAGAGATGTTACTTCTTATGTCATCCAATACATTAAATTCCCTCATAATGGATCCATTTATAGTATTCAAGGTGATAATAACCCTTGGAATTTTGAACAATTCTAAGATCATGGTGTCTTCAGGATTCCTACTATTGAACCTTTGCCTAGAGTTCCATTTTTTGAGTCTCAGCATCTTAATTTTCTCATTAATTCAACTCAAGGTTATAATGGGCATCCTAAACTCATTCAGAACATTCCTCTTAACCTCTTAGATTTTGATGATGATGAGCTCGATGAGATTAACCTAAAGATTAAAGCTTCTAATCTCTCACCTCACCTCATCTTACAACTTCATGCTTCCTCACAATCTTATTCTCTTAAGCCTCCTTATGATGATATTCCCATAGTCTTGACCAAGACTCAACATTCTATTCATCATGCTTATTTAGATGACAAGGTCATCCCTACTTATGTCATTGATCCTCACACCTCATATTATGATGATGGTTATTCCTTAGATGATCCATTCTTATGTGGTCTTGTACAGGCCCATGATGCTAAGATTATCCATTATCATTCTTCTTTACTTGAGTCTTTTCACGTATCTTTCTATCTTCCTTCATTTATAGTTCCTAATTTTATAAAAAAAATTCTTTATCATAGGGTATATATGGAACCAACCCCTCCAATTTTTGAGGAGCCTCATAGGATTATGTTCATGGATCATGTTATGATCAAGCCTTATCAGTTTCCTAAATTCCCTGGTCACCATAGTTGGTTTACTCCTAAGATTAGTGTGACCCTCCTTATACCTTTTGTAGATCCTGCTCTTCCCTTAGTAAATCCCTTATTAGAGCCCATTCCTACTTTTGCTATAGTTGAGCCTCTTCTAGCTCATCTTATAGTTGAGCCTATTACCCCTCCTATTATTGATGAGCTTACCCCTACTTCTCATCCCATTTACCTTCATTACATTCCTCCTCCATCACCACCTTCCCTTGGTGATAGTTTACTTCCCTTACCTAAGATGGCTCTGTTGCCCACCAAATTGGCCGATGAGTCCTCTTTGGCTTCTTCCACTCCTATTATACCTCCTTCTATGAGTGTTTCTCGTAAGACCACTCATAAGTGTATCTATTGCTTTTATGGGATATATAATCATTCTTCTACCCATTATCACAAGTTATGATAATATATTGATACTTTTCATCCTTCCTCTCTTTCCTTAGACAAAACCATTCCTCCTTTGAAGGTTCTACCTAAATATATACCTAAGTATGGTGAGGTGTATTATCTATGGCACTAATTTGGCACCCATCACACTGATCATTATCACATCCTTCAATAACACATTAAGGACCACCTTATAGTTATTCCCAGACCTTCTTCTATTCCTCCCATAAGTTGTCCCTGTAAGAAGGCTTCTCCTTCTTCTCCCATCGCTCCACCTCTAGTGGTCCCATCCTCTACTATGATCCCTTCATCACCTTTTGTGCTTCCACCCATGATTCCTTCACCTGTGAACCTTCCCTCACATATGGATCCTTTTCTACCTATGATTCCTTCACCTATGGACCTTCCCTCACCTATAGATCCTTCTCCACCCATGAATTCCTCACATGTGGATGCTTCTCCATAGGTTATTCTTGCATCTCTCATAGAGCTAACTCCCATGCATTATCTTGAGCATCCCTTGCTTGATTTCCCTCCTCAACATGATCCTTTGAGCATTCCTACTTTTTTAGTTGAGGTGATTAGAAGAGAAGTCTTTTCCTAGTTTTCATTGAGCATTCCTCACAAATAATCACCTTTTTCCTTCCTATTACCCACATCATTTATTACCTAATTTGTTTTCCTATTTATTCCACCCTAGTGGTGTTCTCTTTATGAGTTGCAGTATAATACCATGGATAGGACTCGGTATTCCTCACAAAAAAATTCAATAATACAAGTCACAAAAAAAATTACATGTGTCAAATTTGAGATAAGATGTGATTGATTATAAGTTACACATCATTGGCATGCTTCCCAGATTGATTTAGTGTTTTTTATGC
Source organism: Torreya grandis (assembly GCA_037957365.1). Lineage (NCBI taxonomy): Eukaryota > Viridiplantae > Streptophyta > Pinopsida > Cupressales > Taxaceae > Torreya > Torreya grandis. The sequence goes on along the minus strand of JARHVA010001391.1, from coordinate 2,097,585 downwards.
TTCATTTTTATTTCTTTTTTATTTTCTTATTTTTTGAGTGCATGTAAGAATACAACTATTTATTAAATTTTTCATACTTCCCAACTTGAATTAGTGTGATAAATTTAAGACCAATCTTTAGTCAATTTTATTTTTCTCTTATACTTCCCAATGTGATTTAGTATAATTGATTGACTTAATTAAATTCACTTTTATACCATTTGTGCCCTTTTACATACCTTCCATTTTATTACATTGTCTTCATACTTCCCAACATGATTTAGTATGATTTTATTTGTTTTAATTTAGTGTAAAAATATTTCACTTTAGCTTAAAACAAATTCTTTTTTACCATGTTGTTTTACCATCCTTTGGTTCTTTATATTTAGTCGTTTTCTTGTAATTACACATTTCCCAACTTGAAATAGTGTGTAGTACATTTTTTATTGATTACATTTTACCAAGTCTTTTTTTGTTTTTTTTTTTTTAACCATGCATGTGTTCTACATAATGCTAGAAAAGAAACCACATCTCATATATTTCCTATAGCATATACAACAACAACTAAATACATGTGCTAGAAAGAAATATATCCAAATCATCTAGAACCAAAACCATAATGATGAAAACATACACAATCAAAATCAAAATGCCAAAATGATACATGATATATACATATATATATATATATATATATATATATGTATGTATGTATGTATATGTATATATATATATATGTATGTATGTATGTATGTATATATATATATATATATGTATATATATATATATATATATATATATATATGTATATGTATATATATATATATCATGAGTTTTTTAAACAACCATATATACAATGCTCCAGCTCTATAGTTGGGCTCCATCATATATATATATATATATATATATATATATATATATATATATATATATATATATATATATATATATATATATATATATATATATACATGAGTTTTTTAAACAACCATATATACAATTCTCCAACTCTATAGTTGGGCTCCATCATATATATCTCATGGCCTAGCCACGGCACCTGTCGAAGCCTCAGTCTGACTCTTAAAAATAGTACACTATAAAGATTCCATCTAATATCTCAATCCATCCACCTATCCCTCTAGATGTTCCACCCATGCCTGTACCTATGCCAACTAGGCTATAGTTACCATGTGTGTCACCCTCTCATGCTCCCGCACCTATATCATATGCGTTAAGGTCATGGTATGTGCCTTTGTTATCTATGTCACTATATCCAAATGTGTATCTCTCTCCTCTACCAAGGTCTATCATGAATATATCTCTCCTATACCCATCTTTGTTGGTGGTTACATCCTCTCTCTTTGCTTATATCTACCTTGTTGGCTCTCCATCTAATCTAAACCAGCTTACTTGAGTTTGGGTAGATGGTACACTAAAGTCTTATAATGTAGTAGGGTCATATGGTTATATATTCTCATTTAGGATGTCATGGAGTGCTTCCCTCACAAGGGACCCCCATCTCTCCTCCTCATCCTTAGCTACACCTACAAAATCACACCCAAATAGATATTATATCTCATAATATCTATTTACCTCTATTCTCTATTTAAAAAATAAAAACTTAAGCAATAATTTACCCATATTTATTACCTATCTATGTATTAGCCACTATAGTTTTGCTTATTTTCCAAAATTTTCAATTTTTAGCTATCTTTTTGCACTAACCTCTACAGTTCACCTAATGCTTTTCACATTGAACACCTTCACATCTCTTATAGTCTAATTCTTTATCTCCAACACTAAGGTAAGTAAAGGTATGTGTTTTTCAATTCTACCCTTTCATTTATCTTATTTTCTACTTACTACACTTTACTTAGCATTAGCATTGTGTGTTATCATGTTCTATCTTGAAGCACCATCTTATGTTGCACTTACATGACACATGATGAGCTTCGAGTGGGGCATATGTATACACATAATATTTTACAAAATTTATTGATTATAAACACTTTGTATCTTGTAAGAACCCATCGATTCTCAATCTCTCTAAGTGCATGCCTTAAGGGGTGTACCAAGAAAGGGGTGGGTAGACCATTAGTGCTTCATAAGATTGTTGTCCCTTTTGCCACTTTCTATCTACACACTTGTCTCCTAAAACCATTTACCCTAAGTTTATTCTTCTTCTTTTACCCATTCTAAACATTTGTCATGCTTTATCCTCCTTATTTTTTCCTTGACCCCCTTTCACCAATTAATTGTACTAGGTCGACTAGGATGACCCTGTATAGTTTTCAACCTCTATTTACTATACAGGGTCAATAAGATTGACCTTGTACTATTTAGGGATATTTTTCACTTGGATTTTCATTATCCCTTCAGTTGACCTAGCTCAGGACCTAGTGATTTACCTTCTAAAAACATACAAGGTTGATTGGGTTGAACATATATAGCTGATATATTCAGAAGGATTTAGGGTAAGTTCCACCTATATATACAAGTTTATTTCCAACCATTTGAGAATAGAGAAGTGAAAAAGAATAAGTGTGAATGAAAATCTACTTATTGACCATTCTACTTGAGGAATAAAGCTTAGGGTTTCATACTTTCTTTGGAGATGTAGATCTTATCTTATGGAGAAGTCTTTTGGATGCATAGATAAGTTGTGTAGCCTAGAGATAATTTGTTTTAGTTATCCTTACATACCACAACAATCTCTTACAAGCACATTGGTCAAGGGAGACGTTGAGGCTCGATGGGTTCATCTTCAAAGGTAAATATTTCTAACTTTATTTCTCCTTTGTAAGAGTAGATAGTTAATGTATTTGTCCTTCTCTCCTATGCATTAAGATTTAGTATACATTGACATGAGTATATGTATTCTATGCATGTTTAGTTTAGTTTTTATTTATTTATAACCCCAAATTTGTGCCACAAGCTTTAGTGTACACTAGATTAGATTTATTTTCTTATATATTATAGGAAAGTGAACATTAAACCTAGGACTCTTTTAGGTTTGTTGCATGGTTATGTTAGATTGTAGGATTTGAAACCCTTACTAGCATGGTGTATTGTGACGAGTGATCCCCTAATTGGGTCTATTGGATCCCCATATTGGTCATGCCTCCACTTAACAAATGTATTCCCAATTGGAATTGGAGGTATGCTCCATCTTCTTCAAGCAAATATTGATTTATAAACATGATGCATTTTAGATTTCACACAAATGTGATTCAAAATATGTTGAAAAATGAAGAGATCATATTGGATCATAGAGATTCCAAATCCAATTAGAGCCTCAGCATTTATCATAATCATTTTCCCTAATATAACAACCAACAATAATAACATCAACAACTAAGGCCAAACCAACAGAACCAACAACATCAAAATAATGGATAAAACTAAGGCCAAAATGATGTGAATAACTAATAGACCTATCATGTAATTACACTATTAGGTGTGGACCCTGATTATATTCCCATATTAGAGGTTAAAATTTTCATGTTATTTCAACTGAGTTTGGATCCTATTATTTAAATTTAAATTTCATAGTTTAATGTATGCAATGGTGTGTACAATTCTAGACATTGTGCATGCAATGGGAGTGGTGAGTAGGTTCATGAGTGATCCAAGAAAGGAAAATTGGAAGGTAGTAATATGGATCCTTTATTACTCAAGAGAGACCATAGATATAGTGTTAAGTTATTGTGGATTAGATGTGACATTACAGGCATATGTTGACTTAAATATGGTAGGTGACTTGGATGGTAGAAGTATTACAGAGTATGTGTTTATAGTAGTGGTATAGCAGTTAGTTAGGTATCATGGTTATATAAGGTTATGGTACTTTCAACCATAGAGGTTGAGTATGTTGCTTCTACAAAAACAAGCAAGGAAATAATTTGATTATAGAGGTTGATGAAAGAATTGGGACATAGTCAAGAAAGATGTATACTATATAGTGATAGTTAGAGTGTAACCCATCTAGCAAAAAACTTAGCTTTTCACTCTAGGACAAAACACATTCAGTTGTGGTATCATTTTATTCATTTAGTGATAGAGGAAGAGCAACTAAAATTGGAAAAGATACATACCATTGAAAATCCTATAGATATAATGACCAAGGTAGTTACAAGAGAGAAGTTGAAGATTTGTTCAACTTTAGTTGGTCTTCATGGATGATAATTAAATTAATTAACTTATTCAGGTATAGATACTATAGTGGATACATTAGTAGTGGAGTTGTTGAAATCAGCCTCCAAGTGGGATATTTTTAGGTGTGGAGCCTGATTGTCTTCTAGGATTAGAGGTTAAAATTTTGATGTTATTTCAATCGGGTTTTGATCCTATTCTTTGAACCCCTCATGATGTGAGGGGTTATAATTTTGTATTCAATCTATTTCATTGATTAAAGGTTTATATATCTGATGGTAGAGGTTATGTTTAGGCATTTTTCACCCTAAAATGTACTGATATATGGCTGATATGTATGATTGAAAAAAATTAAATATTGTACATAGAGAGGAGGCAAAAAAGGTGGAGAGGTGTAACAAGGTTTGTTATAGGATTTTGTTTCTCCCTTGTATTACTAAAAATAATATCTTGGAAAAGTTTAGTGGATGTAGCCCATCTTAAGTGAACCACATTAAATCTAGTGTCTCTTATTATGTGCATGTTTATGTTTATTTTTATAATGTTTGATTAATTTGTTTCACAGTTTCTCTTGTATTTGATTTGGGAATAAATATAGGTTTTAATTTATCCTAACCTGCACATGAATACAACTCAGTTATAGGAAATATTTTAAAAGGTAGTATTACCACCATTTCCATCAATCCAAGACTAAGTATCAATCAAAAAAGACCATTGTTATTCATACCCAACCAACCAACCTATGTTGGTAATCCTTCCTTAACTTGGGATCACACATAGGCAAACCAATAAGTAGGGATTCCCATGTTTGAACCTTATAATAATAACTCATTATTAGCCCATGAACACACACAAGCACATTAGTAACTAATACTTATCCTATCTAGTCTCCCTTCACCATCATTTATTAGCAACAATGGTCTTGTATCTAATCCTGATTATGCAATCACAACACAGTGGTTGAAAATTACCATACTAGGCCCAAAACCATCTACCACTTCACCCATCATCCAACCAACAATTTTACCTCAAAACAAGCCATTTACCACTATCCAATAAAAGATGTTTGATATTATGGAATAATTGCAAAAGACACTAGCACAAATCTCTATTTTAGATTTTTTTCACACATCAACCATCCATAAAAACATCTTGATAGAGTTCCTCATTCAATCCAAAGTTCCCAATGACATATCTCCTGACAAATTTCTAGCTTTGGTTGGACACCTAGCTCCAGGCCAATAAGTAACCTTCAACCAAAGTGATATGTCATCCCTTGGCCTGTTGCATAATAACCCATTGTACATCAAAGTTTACATAAAATGGAAAAAAGTGAAGCATGTCCTCATAAATAATGGATAAGGTCTAAATATTATGTCCCTAAAGCTCACCAAGCTTCTCAAGTGCATGATAGTAGATCTCCAAGTAAAAATAATTGCTATCAAAGCCTATGATAATGAAGAACAAGAATCATAAGGCACCATTAGCTTACTAGTTATCATTGGGAACTTAACCCATGATATACTTTGCCATGTGTTAGATCTCTATTTTTAATAAAAATGTCTTTTGGGTAGACCTTCATTACATGTGATTCATACAGTCCCATTGACATTGTACTAGTTGTATCAAGTTCTCCCATTTAGGAATGGAGATTAGTATTTTAGGATATATGCATCTATACGAGCATTATAAGTATCTAGAGGCCAAGTTCAAAATCTACATTTACCATTTTGGCTTGATTCAAGTTGCTAAGAAAGACAAGGGGAAAGCAATACTTATTGATTTACTAGAGGCCAACTGTATTGACCTTGATACCCTTGATTTACTTTCCCACATGCCATCTCCTAAAATATCCAATCATTAGACCATCTTAGCTAATGGTCCAGGAGAATATTTGACCCATGAAATTTTTCATATTTCAAAGCTTCCATAGAACCCAAAGTATTTTAGAAGACATAAATCCAAACCAATTTGCATGGAATGGTAAAGAAAGGGCAAAGACAAATTACATAGTCTAGGACCTATCACTTTCATACCAACCTCTAGCCAAGAATAGGACCCTCTCAAAGATGATGAATCATGGTTGTATAATGATAAACTAGTTGATTATTACAAGAATGTAAAGTATCATACTCTTAATTGGATCATGGAAAAACAAGAGTATAAAGAAAGAGGCCTTAAGACAAATCAATAGGGCACACTTAAGACAATTTTTATGACTAGGTACAAAAGAACCTATGGACTTGGATTTAAACTACTTGGAGGTGACCCCATATATCTTATTCAACTTTCATCACCAATGACTAATGATGATGATGATGTTTACAGTGAATTAGAGTCTGATCATAGCCAATTTGATGACCTAACTAATACCAATTTATTTGATAATAACACCATTTATACCCTTCAACCATTTATTCATCATAATCCACTACCATTGTATTATCCCCAACTAATATATTGGGGACAAAAATAATCCAATGTGTCATTTGATGAGTTTCATATTGATGAATCCTTTTATGATTTTCTAGGCCTTGAGGATAATGTTCCATTGGGAGACCACAAAAAATGTTCTCAAGCAAGTTGGATCTAGAAGCCTATTTTAGAGAGCGAGTGAACGCCATTAGCCAAAATCAATTAAATAAAACATTAAGGTCCCCAAGTGAAAACCTCTTTAAGGCACTTTTAGACTAGGGAAAAAGTAAAAATAAAGGCTAGTCTAGTGGTGAAGACTTGTTTCAGGCACCATTAGATGGGAGTGTTTAGCATTCTCTAAACTTAGATCATGAGACCACCAATGATGAGCTTGTCTACAAGTCTGAGTTTAGTCTTGAAGAGCAATAATATTTTTATCAAATCATTCAGGGGACTACCAAAGATGAAATTTTCTATGGATTTGAATTCACCCTTGAAGAACAATAAGCATTTGATCAAATCATAAAAGAGTTTCCAAATAATTTTATTACATGGCCATCCCTACCTTTGGGGGATTTGGATTCATCATGTCTAGGATAACTTTAAGAACTAGTCTTAATAGAGGACTTTACTATTATAAACTAGTTTAAATTTTTGCATATTATTCTTGAAGATGGTTTGACCCTTCTAGTGGAAGATACAAAAGAGGTAAGCATCAGATGACCTAAAATGGATAAAATTAGGTACATCCCTCACTAAGGAGGAACATGAAGTCTGTATAACCCTTTTGAGGGAATTTTTAGATATATTTGCATGGGCTTACTCTGACATGCCAAGTTTGGACCCTACCTTGGTTGTTCACCACCTTATGGTACATCCTGATGTCAAAGCAATGAAATAAAATTTATGCAAATTACATCCCCACATTACTATATTAGTAAATAAATATTTGGAAAAACCCTTAAAATCAAGATGTATTAGTCTAATCAACTATTCTAAATGGATTTCCAATGTTGTACCTATCAGCAAAAAGCTAGAAGGAATCAGAATCTAAACTGATTTTAGAGACACTAATAAAGATTACCCTAAAGATGACTTTCCTCTACCAAACATTGACATGATTGTTGACTCCATAGTGGGTTATGAGATTTTTTCATTGATGGATAGATTCTCAAGCTACAATCAAATCAAAATTAAACTAGAAGACCAACACAAAGCACCATTCACCACTTTGTCGAGAACATTTTGTTATCAAGTTATGTCATTTGATATTAAAAATATAGGGGCCACCTATCAAATATCCATGACAGACATATTTCATGATATGATGTATGACATTATTGAAGACTATGTTGATGACATACTAGGCAAATCAAAGACTAGGGTTGATCATCTAGTAACATTAAGGAGGATATTTGAGTGACTATGTGAGTACAAAGTCAAGACCAAACCTAAAAAATGTGTTTTTAGAGTTACTTCTATAAAATTATTTGGATTCATTGTCTCATTGATACATTGAAGTTGATACAGCCAAAATATGAGCCATAATATAAATGTCACCATCAACTATTTAAATTATCTTTACAGTTTGTAGAGCAAGATCCAATCCATCAGATGCTTCATATCTCAATTGGTTGACAAGGGCCATATGTTTACACATCTAATAAAGAAGGGTGCAACATTTCTTTGGGATGAGGGTTTCCATAAAGCTTTTCAATAGCTAAAGGATTATCTAGAGAATCCACCTATTTTATTACCTACCATGCTAGGAAAACCATTCTTGTTATATCTCTCAGTTATATACAATGCCCTAGATTCATTTCTAGCTCAACACAATGACAATGGAAAAGAGCATGCAGTGTATTATCTAAGTCATACACTCGTCACATATGAACACAATTCTATGCCCATTGAAAAATCTTATCTCGTTATGGTTTTCATAGCTCAAAAACTATGATATTACATGTTGAATAATAAGACCATGGCTATTTCAAAATTAGATCCACTTAAGTATCTACTATCTAAAATATCTTTACAAGGCTGCATGGCTAAATGGATCATGTTTCTCAGTGAGTTTGAGATAGAATATGTGAACCAAAAAGCCATTAAGGGGTAAATTCTTATAGATCAACTTACTGAACCACCCCTAGTAGACACAAATCCACTAACATTCCAATTCCCAAATGAATCCATTATGACCATCATTGAAACATCACCCAAGGAATAGTACTGGAAGTTATATTTTGATGGATCATTCACTGCACATGGATCAAGGGTAGGTATTTTGTTCATTACTCCATAAGGGGACTAATCCTTAAGTCCTTCAGAATCATTTTTCCTTATACCAATAACATGGCCAAATATGAATCACTCATCATAGGGATTCAATAGTTAGTACAATGGAACATACATCATCTAAATATTTATGGTGATTCTCAGTTAATCATAAATTAGGTTACAAACCACTTTTAGACCAAAGATGACAAGTTAGTTCCATACAAGGTGATGGTCAACACTCTTAAGCAGTAGATTATTGATGTTTAATTTAAACATATACCAAGGGAAAATAATAAAATGGCAGATGTTATGCCTACTATTGGATCTTTGATTCATCATGCAAACATGGCCAAAGAATACCAGTTCTCATTGAAAATCTAATAGCACTAGCTCATGAACCTTCAACTATCATTATGATATGTGATATTGTTGGTCCCAACTCTACTTGGTATTTATACCTATATGCCTATCTTTATGACCAAATACTACCACTAGACTTATCTCACAAACAAACTAAAGCCTTCATCCTCCAATCCACACATTACACCTTACTTAGACTAACCCTATACCAGCATAGTTTTTATGGAAGTTTAATTCATTATTTAACTTTGATAAAATCTAGATTTACATTATGGTAAGTTCACAAAAGAGTATGTGGAGCCCATACTAGACGGGTCATCCTATCAAAAAAAATCTTACAAATTAGGTATTATTGGATAATAATAGGCATAGATGTAGTTACATATGTCAAAAGATGTGATAAATGTTAATGGCATGCCAATCTCATTCATGCCCTAGCCAAGACTTTGAAACCAATGCTAACACCATGGCCATTTGCTATATGGGGCCTTGATCTCATTGGGAAGATTAAACCCACCTCATATGATGGCCATAAACATATCCTTACTATCATTTAATATTTCACTAAGTGGGTTGAACTATACCCCTCACTTACATGATTGGAAAACAAATTTCCAAATCCATCTTTAACCATCTCATTTTTTGCTATGGTATCCCTTCTAACATTATATCTGATAATAGAGGATCATTCAAGAATAAAGATGTCAAAAATCTATGTGTTGAGTATAAGATCAAACAACATTTTTCCATGGCATATTACCCTCAAGGTAATGGCCAGGTAGAGGCATCAAACAAAACCATTATCAACATTCTTAAAAATATTTTTAATGATGCTAGCCACAATTGGTACCTTCAAATATTCTACGCCCTCTAGGTATATCATACCAATCACCACACTCCCATAGGTACCACTCCATATTCACTTGTTTATGGCACTAAAACCATTCTTCCCACTAATGTTGAATTACCTTCATTGTGCATCTCTTTGAAGCATGTCTTGGATGATGATGATTATTGAGTAGCTCACCTGTTGGAGCTAGATTTACTTGATAAATTCATAGATGTAGTTAACAACCTTCAAACTTATCAAAATTGACTTTTTGGTCACTACAATAAGCATGTGAAACATAGATAATTTGAGCTTGGTGATCTTGTTCTTAAAGAGAACCAAAAGAATACCATGGTCAAGAAGAAGCATAAAGGCAAGTGTAAACCCAACTAGGTGGATCCTTTCATCATTGTCGTAAACTATGGTGTTAAAACATATAGGATCGCTAGACTAGATGGGGACAAACTTGATGAGCCAATGAACATTATACACCTCAAATGTTACTTCACTTGAGTGACTTCATTTATTTTCTATGAGGACCATTTTAAGTTATACCATATTATCAACATTCTTCTTTGTACCTTAAAATTTTACCATTATACCATCCTATCACTTTGTATTTCTATCATTATATTCTACCATACCTTTTCTATTGACCAATATGTTTTGATCCTACCTACCTAGCCTACTTGACCTTGGTTCATCCATTGGTTTCACATTTAGTATGAAGAATCAGATCAGTTTTAGTAGTTGTTTCAAGAATTCTATATGCAGGTCATGTTTTGGAGTAGTATGACAAAAGTTTTAGTAGTTTCATCATTCATTTCTTATTCCATTCTATATTATGTTTATTTTTGTGGGCTTAATTATAATTGCCTTTGGGTAAATCAGTATCTCACCAGTCTTGATATTAATTATAACCACCTATGGGTAAATTATTATCATTGACTTGAGTCATTGTATCAGAGTTATAACTACCTATGGGCAAACTAGGGGTAATATTTGTTTATTGTGCCTTGATGTACCAACTTACCATTCTTATGTTATACTATGCCATTATGCCAAATTTTCCTATTTTGTTTGAAATGGATGTTACACTAGTTAGATTCCTCCATTTTAAGGTGGAACTATTCTGACCTAAGGCCATTTAGGGACTCTATGGGTCATGCTCAATTTAATTTGAGATCAGCTTAGTCCCCCTTTTCACCATGCTCTCACCATTTTGCAAGCATTTCTAAGTTTGAACGCTCTTAACATTTTATGATCTTAGACCATTTAGTGTCCCATCATTCTCGATTGAGTTGAGATACCTAGAAAATTCCAAAAACATTTGTAGAATTATTTATAAAAACCAAAAATATTGACCACTTATTTGCATTAAGGATTTTGGGAACCCTCACTAAGTCACAAGAAACCACTTGTTCCTTAGTTTACCCATCCTTTTTGGCCTTTTATCCCACACTTTCACCATTTTTGAGCTCATTCCTATTTATTCTATCACATCTATCATGTTTTATTTTCTCATAATTTTATTCTATCCCATATCCTAGGAGAACTACATTTGGTCTAAGGTTTTTGTTAGATATCACATCTATAGAACTATGTAGGCAGTGTTTACTTACCTAGTTCATATGGAGACAACTCAGCCATCCCCTTCCATTTATTATATTCCCTTATCTTATTTGTTTGTTAATTTGTCTCCTATTTTTCTAAGGACAATGTGCATCATCATGTTTATATCATGTTGTTTGTACTAACATTATGATACACCATTATTTATTTATTTATTTCTTGTTTATGTGCTTGTTTGTTTGCTTTCAATATTGATGCCTTGATTCAGTCTATGTGTATTCATTGGGTGATTCCTTGTGCATTATTCTTGAATCTATCCATATTCATACATCAATATTTCCATCATAGTTTTTATCATTAGTTCATTATTTTTAATTATTTATTGGATATTAGGAGTCAGTCCCTATACATATTTCGGCCACATCGTTATGGTGTTCTATCATAATGCCTACCGACACATGATATAATTAAAATTACCTTTAAGAAGTCTACACAAAAATACAACATTAATATCTCCTTAGCACTAACATTAGTCAGGGTCCCTTCACACTCTTAGTCCAATCAAAATCATATCCCAAATAGATTAATTAAACAATTAAATAATTCCAACCTTTATTAGTTTGGACAAGCATCTCCTTACTAGCAGGTTTCCCAAATTCATCTTTATCCTCTGTATCAATTTCTCATCATCATTCTAGATCTTGTTTACCACTATTGGGATACTAATGATTATAACCGCCTATGGGTAAATCATTCTATACCATCCCACCTACATCTTCATATCATGTTTGCCACTATCAGGGTACAATACTTATAACCACCTTTGGGAAAACCATTGTACACCATCCCATTTGCATTCTCAATGAGTCTAACTACATTTGGGTAAATCATTATGTTATCATCCATTTGAAAGTAAATGATTATAACCAATTTTAGGCAAATCATTCACTTTATTCTACCTACCTGGGGCATGTTTTATCCTATTTTCTATCCTAACTGGGGTAGCTCCATATACCACTAATTATAACCACCTTTGGGAAAATCATTCACTTTCTTTTACCCACTTGGGGCATGTTTTTATCTTGTTTGTCTATACTAACTTGGGCAGCTCCATATACTACTCATTATAACTACCTTTGGATAAATTAGTTTGTTCTACCCTATCATTTCATTTATTTGGTCCACTCACTTCCTTCTTTTGAGGGACCATTTGCCAACCCCTTTACCAACTGATCCCTTAAGGGGGAAACTATAGTTCATCCATTTCCATTAAAGTCATAAGCATACAGGACCTTTTCAATCTTTGAGAAGATGTTACTGTGCTTATAGCTTGTAACACCTTCCCAAACAAAGGCAAATTTTAGACATCTAAAATTAGCCACCAATGTCTTCATACCTAACTTTAGATAAATTCTTACCAACCTTTACATATCCAGCCTATGAATTTCTAAATGTCTCAAATTTGGCTTCATAAACATGCAATTTGGCCTAAAAATCAATTAAATGGGGTAAATGCACACATCAATTAAATCAAATTTTGGAAATGTTCAAATACCTAAAAAGAATTAATTAACATGCAAAACCTAATCAAATGCCTAAATTGAATTAACCTTGAGCAATTGAATGAATTATCAAAAAAGAAATTCAAAAATCAAGCATATCCTAAGAGTTCATCATTACCTTTTGTGAGTTGTCCAAAATCCAAAATATCTCAAACACACATATTCCATGTTAATAATGAGGTTTGGACACCTTTTAACTCTACTAGGTTTAATTAATGAACTAAGGTGAGGTTTGAACCCATTCCAAGCCCCTTTGCTAAAGCTATAAATATAATAATTTACCTCTTCATTTGGAGAGCTTGGACATAGTAATGTTATAAAGAAACATTCAGTGCATGAAGCTAGACTATAGTGTTATAATGTCAAAATCATAATCCAAGCCACTTTGAGCCATAAAGCTACATAAATAAATTAATGATCCAAACAACCATGGTGTCAAGAGGATAAAGAGCCACACAACTCCATTTTCCAAAGACTTCTTGAGCACAAGCTGAGCAAGCCAAATGAATAAATATCTTGGAGCATTCAAAGAAGGTAAGAAAGATTGGTTTTCTTGCATTTTAGTTGTGTTTTGTCAAAAATAATTATTCACTATTCTCCTCCCTTTGATCTAGGCAAGATAGTGTTATGCATGTTACTGTGTTTGTTTTCATTTTGATTGGATATTATTGTGAATATAACATATGATCTAACCACCATTCTTGGATTCTTTGATCACAGTCATAAGTAATTCATTTTGTTCATTGATTACTACATCAGAATGACTAGTATCTAATTTTTGAATAAAAAATTAGAAGCCTTCAAAAGTTTTGAAAAATGGTTGAAAATGAAGCACAATCCCACATTGGGACACTTAAAATTGACAACGGTGGTGAATTCATGTCAAAGGTGTTTTAATCCTATCTCAAAAATAATGGTATCAAGCATTATGTCATAGTCCCTTACATTCCTCAATTAAATATAGTAGTTGAGCAGATGAACAAAACTATATTGAGCATGGTTTGAATAATGTTGTATTCAAAAGGGTAAATCTACATTTTTGGGTAAAATCAGCTCAAAAAATAGTGTATATTTGTTTTAGGTCACCATTAGTATCCCTTTAAATTACTACATATGAAGTGGTGTAGTCATCTCCCTTTAGTGAAACATATTCATGTTTTCAAATCCACTTACTATCCATTGATTCCCAAAGAGAAAACCAATAAAGAAGACCACGAGAGTTATAATTGCTTCCTTTTTGGATACTCTTAATCCTCAAAGGTATATAGACTTCATGATGAGAATAGCAAGAAATTTCTCATTGTAAGATATATTATCTTTTTAGACACTAAAAAGAACACAATAAACATCAATTGAAAATTGAATCGACTTGAGAAATATGTTAAACCTGATGTTTTCAAGGAGATTAATGTGGAGTTTTTAAACCATGAAGGGGGAACCTATCATTGGGAAACAATTGAATCTCTATTGACTTATGTAATTAAAAATTACACTTCCCTTATGAAACAAAGTAAAAATTCATTATAAAGTGGTATGATGTCATAAAATGAAGGAGCTTGAGATCGATAAAATGAGGCATGGGTGATTCCATAAGCTACTTAAAAAAGCATATCAAAATGGGTTGAACAAACATTGGGAGATGTTAAACCTGATGACATGAACTTGAAGTACACATGTAACCACAAAATAATTATAAAATTTCCTAAATTAAATTTAAGATAAAATACAAAAGATTGCCTTATAAGACACTCCAAAAGAATAAGTCAACATTGCTTTTGATTGTGATCCAATTTCCTCTAAACAAGCTAAAAAATATTGATGCATGCAGAGAAGTAATAAAGAGTGAGTATGATACATTGGTAAACAATGTAATTTTAGATTTGGTTGATCCTCCAATCATCTGTAAACCCATTGGTTGTAAATGGATCTTTCAAAACAAATACAAATAAGATGACTCACTTAAAAAACACAAAATAAGGCTTGTTGTGAAAGGATTTTCTAAAAAATAAGGAATAAAATACAATGAAAACTTTGCACCAATATAAAAATGGAATAACACTCAAACTTTATTGGATTTGGTACCTCAAATCAGATGGAAATTTCATCAAATAGATGAATAATTTCCATTTATGCATAGTGATCTCAAAGAAACAAATTACATGACTTAGCCATAAGGTTTTATAGTGGATGGACAAGTGCACAAAGTGTCCAAGCTAAAAATATTTCTATGTAGTTTAAAACAAGCCCCAAGATTATGGTATGAAAAAATATTTGAGAACCTATTAGAACATGAATTTGATGCATTTTTTAGTCTTAAGATGCAAAAGTTTTAGTCAAAATAGTTGTATTTAAATTTGTGTATGTGGATGATTTACTCATCATAGGAAATGATGAGAGATACACTACAAAAATATGTTGTTCCCAAAATACAACACTTGTTTTTGTGGAAAACAAGTTGACCATTTCATTCCTACAGGCTAAAATGGTCTCTTTCTTTCTCAAAATGTTTTGAGAAGTCAAGATATCTAGTCACACAAGCCTTTTCAGCTAAGGAAATCACAGGTTCAAAAGGTAGGCTTTCGCAAGGAAAAATCTCAAAACACTTAAGGCATTTCCTAAAAAATTGTAAGAATGGTTCAATGTCAAGGTTCAATCAAAAAGGTTCAACAGTGGGGTTCAATGATATGGCATGAACCATTGAACCGTTGAACCATTGAACTCCACCTCTGAAAGAGTTCAAAGCTTCAAAGCTTCAATGCATTCAAAGAGAAAAAGGTTTGAGCAAATGGTTCAAGTAGAAGATTATAGAAAAAGCTCAAATGAATGGTGCAAATAATTATTTCAATGACACCTTGAACTCCTAAAGAAGACTAAGTGAATGTGGCTCTTTAAAAAACATTGAACCACTAAACCGTTGAACTTTAAACCATTAAACCTTGAACCATTGAACTTAGAAAGGTTTAAAGGGTTCAAGGTTAATAGTGGTTCAAAGCAACAAGTGACGTCCTCGTAGATGTCAAATTTAGGGTAATGGAATAACCATTGATTTTCAAATAACATAAACCCGAAGACAAACTCAGCTATCTACTGAGAAAGGAGCTACAAAAGCCAGTAAAACATGAGAAGATAGCCCTGAGAGCTCAGATCACAAAAAAGAGAAAAAAGGTAGAAAATAAAGAGGGAAAGTTATAGATACATCCAAAATATCTATAGAAGAGTTATTCTAATAGGTGGATCAGTCCACCAGGTGTATATTAGAGAGTGCAAGCATTCAATGGTGCAGCCTATTTTTCTCCATTTAAGTTAAGATGAGTGGATAGTCATGTAAGTGTCATAAAGAGGAGCAGCCTTACCTTTTAGAAGATCAGATGACCCATGCTTTGGGAAGACATTTGAGATGATTTAAAATGCCAAAAGTTAAGGCTGATGGCCTATTCTAGCATGGCCCCTTCATATAATTTCTAATGCATTCAATGCAACATGGGCCATTTCATGGAAACAAGCACCCAAGTCTTTCTTTGGATGTTGTATATTATAATCTCTCAGTTTGTAAAGGGGGATCTCTCAGTTATTAGAAGCAAAAATCTACCCAAATTGAAAGGCATTTTTGAGACTTTGATCTCAGATTGTTAATCATATTTTATCAAGTGAATGAGAAATCAAGTGACCTTTCAAACTTGTGTTGAAATAACTTGGGTTATCTAGGAAATTTTTCTTATGTCTTTTTCCTAAATGCAGTCTTGTCCATTTAATAAAATAAGTAGAACAAGTGGAAATAATCTAAAATATGTCTTGAAGTTGACTGTGGGAGACTTTGTGTTGCCATAATTGTCTTTAGTTTGTGTGTGTTTTATGTTTCAGGATATTGGAGAGACTTTGAGCTCCCCTTATCCTTCATAATATTTTACTCTATTGTAGTTTTTGGTGGAGACTTTGTGCTACACTTCATTCTACTGTGTTACTTTGTCCTAAATTAGTAAGAGAAACAATTAAAGACTTTGTGCTTTCGTGGGTTTCTTGTGGATCTAGTTACTACCTAGAAAGAATCATTGTTGTTTGTTGAACGTCATTTTTGAAAGAAGATAAATGCCTTCATTAATTACACAAGAATTCTCCTTTATTTTGTGAACATCATCTCTAAAAGAAGAGAGATGGATGGTATGATTTCACCCCTGAGTCTATTTTCAATTTATATTAGTATATTATAGGTTATAGGGAACCTCCCCTTACTGAGAGGAGAGATTTATCTCATTATGTTGTGGTAACCATACCCATTTAGTCATATAAATCTTATTGTGATGTGGTCGATATACCCATTTTGTCATCAGTTAGTTGATGACAAAATATTCACCCAATAGCCTTTTTGATGACTTCGCTAGGGAAGAGCATGCAATTTGAAGCCTCAAGCTTCAAATTGAAGCATTTTTAGTTTTTTTTTCATTCTACACTCTGGTAGACCCATGGTATACATGAAGCCAAAGAGCTCAAGGTATTATTGATCTTGTGTTCAAGTTTGTACAGCAAAATAATTTTGACCTTTCTCCTCCATAATCTCACCTTTAGCAAACTAAGAGTTTTCCTCCTTCCAACATCAGGTCCTCAATACCAGGCAAAGCTTCTCTTTCCTCTACTAGTAGAGCTTTATCTATATGTACCATATAGAGATTCATTATCCCTCCTTTCAATCATCATATCATGGTAGCCCAAGGCCCTTGGGGTAACACTTTTGGCCCTCTGAATCTAACCCCACCTTTACATGAACTACCCCGTAGTTCAAGAAAAAAATTTCCTATGTTATATGGTGATGGGAGAGTTCATCCTGATGAGAATATTAAAACTTTATGCATATTCTATGGTGTGATAGGTGTTGAATTTGAAGATATAGTGGTCAGACTTTTTATGGAAATGTTGTAAGACACTACAGCAGACTAGTTTTATCATCTACAAGCACAAATAGTAACTGACTAAAACACTCTCAAGGCTAAGTTTAAGGCTAGCTTCAAACCTATAGAATATGCACATGCCCTATTAGCCCAGCTTACTCAAATGAATAAGGAGCCTCATGAACCCATGTGAGACTTCATTGCTAAATTTGACAAGCTGAGGGATAGGATTCCTACAATTTCTCAGCCTATGCTAGAAAATCGTAAGTGCTTCTTCATCAATTCTTAGCTTCTAGAAGTGAGTTTTCTTTTGAGGTAGGCTGGCCACATAGATCTTGTTGTAGCTCAGATTTTGGCCACTAAGGTTGAATATGATTGTATCTTGGCAAGAAAGATAAGAAGAGATCCTAACATAAATATTCTCCATCTAAAAATTTCTCTATAGGCACCACTGATCCTATGGTGCAAAAGCTAGCAAATGAATTGCTAGCTCTAAAAAAGTAAATGGCACAAAGGATGTCTGCCCCTCCTTCTTTTTGAGATATACTAAGGAAGATGTTTCCTAACTAGTCATATCAAGGCAATGCTGCCAGAAATCAAGGGTAACCAAATCATCTTCCTCCCCCACAGGGGAAGCTTGCCATTGAAGTAGCACAAGCTAACTCAGTTGTTGGTTATCATGAATCTAAACATGATTTCTCTTTCCAACCTAAGTTAGACCAAGAAGATGATGCTAATCTCTTTGTAAAAGGTGAAGAAGAATTAGCTGGTGACTCCAACATTGGTTTCCTGAATTACCAAGATGAAGCTAAGAGAAAGGGATAAGTGTTTGATGGATCATACACTATTTTTACTAGGTCCCAAAACCAATCAACTCAACAAGCTGATAAGGGAAAAATAGGGGAAGAATCTTGACTAGTAATTTCAATTGCTAAATGGGAGACTTCACTACCTTTCCAATCGAAGGACCCAGTAATTAATAAAAAAGTAAGTACCTCAAACAACCCTATACCTTCTGCTTTAATTTCTTAGACCAGTGCCACACCTAATAAAACCTAGAATGATGGACTTCCTTCCTCTATTTTTATTTCATTTTAGTTATTTGACATAATTAATCATACTAGGAAGATCGAGATCCAAATTTCTGAGTTTGGATACTTACAAGCTAACCCTGAGCAGTTGGATAAGCTAGTTGAATGCATCAAGAACAAAACCATCCCTACAGGACAAGATGTTTCAAAGGTAACTCATGATCCCCAAAAGAATACATCCACCTAAAATAATCTTTTCATTGCTCCTCCTATTTCCCCTGGGAAGATAGAACCTTTATATGTTTCTCTATTGATAAATGGTCATAAGCTGAACAACTACATAATAGACTCTAGCACCTCTGACAATGTGATGCCCACCAAGGTGGAAAACTCTCTTGGTCTCACTCTGACTAAAAATATATGTCTCTCCATGGAAAACAAGCAAGTGCCACTTTTGGGATACATCAAAGATGCTCAATTTACATTTGTGGTGTTCCTATAAAAAAGGATTAAAATGCCAATTTTAGTGGCCGACATTCCAGCTTCCTATGGCATTTTGCTTGGATAAAAATTTTGCAAGGATGTTGGTGGGGAATTAAACATGGACCTATCTGAGGTGAGGATACCTGTCAAGGGAATCATGCAATGGTTGCATCCTGAGAAGGAATCAAAATATATTGTCACTCAACCATCTGACCTTAAAGCTCAAATTCTATTTAAATCCTCAAGAATGGGTAACTACTTTTTGTCTACAAAAGATATATCTATTTCATCAAATGAAAGTTCTATAAGTGACAATCCAAAAAAATTATACAAGACATTAGAAGAATTGGTAGAGCACTATTCAGATGAAAAAGGATCTTCCCTCTCTAATAAAGAAAAGTCTGAAAGGAGATCAGATTCTAATGATGTCTAAATTCTAGAATTTTATGGCAGTTGTTCTTCTACTAGTTTTGGAGCTGGAATTGTTTTGATATCACCACAAGGAGATATTTTGCCCTATTCATATAAGTTGTAGTTTGTAAATACCAATAACATTGCCGAATATGAATCTTTGTTACTCGGATTGAAAGCTGCTCAAGCTAAAGATGTTAAGGTTAATCATGCTCGAGGAGATGTTGAACTGGGGGTTTGTCAAGTGAGGAACCTGTATCAAACCAAGAATGAAAGATTATGACATTATCACAATTTGGTGTGGGAATACCTTAAAATTTTTTAGGCTTTTAGTATTTCTACGGTGCCTAGAGAATTCAATGATCGAGCAGATTCCTTGGCCATCTCTACAACCCTCATGGTTCCTCACAAATATTTTAAAGGGCATAAGTATACTATTGAATTAGTATTTTAACCAAGTGTACCTAATAATGCCAACCATTGAAAAGTGTTTAATGAGGACAACCAAATCATTGTTTTACTAGAATAGATGAATGGCTTTGAGGGGCTTTATTTTAAAGGTAGTGAATCTCCTCCACGGGAATCAACTACTGAAAAAAATTTAAAAATTTGTGAAGAGTTATTTAAGCTTAAAGGGAATAAAATTCCCAAAGGGTTAGTTTCTCTTGAGAAGCTATTCAATAAGAATGATAGGTTTATCAAGAAGTAACAAATAGATTTGAGTTCTTCCAAAGATTTTGATCAAATAAATTTGAGTATAAAAGATAATCTCAAAATGGTCAACATTGAGAATTATTGCACTCCTGATGAAAAACTCAAATTCATTACTCTACTTCACCATTACATTGATGTTTTGGCATACTCTTATGATGATCTAAAATCTCTCAGGCTTGAAGAAATTCAGCACAACATTCCTCTCAAGGTTGGGTCATTACCTCACAAGTAGAAACAAAGGTAGTACAACCCTAAACTATCAGGTACTATTCTTTCTAAGATCCAAAAAATGTTAAATGTAAAAATAATTTTTCCAATCCATCATTCCACCTGGATCACGAACATAGTCCCCGTGAGAAAAAATAATGGAGAAATTTGCCTCTGTGTTGATTTCAAAAATCTAAATCAATCCTCTTTAAAAGATAACTACCCCCTGCCCATCATGGATCAACTACTGTAGACAGTGACTGGCTCAAAGATGTTATCAATGTTAGATAGTTTTTCAAGATATAATCAAGTGGAAGTTGGTGAAGCAAACCAACATAAGAGGGGCACCTTTATATATTACAGAATGCCTTTTGGTTTGATCAAT
The DNA here is from genome assembly GCA_037957365.1 of Torreya grandis. Taxonomy (NCBI): domain Eukaryota; kingdom Viridiplantae; phylum Streptophyta; class Pinopsida; order Cupressales; family Taxaceae; genus Torreya; species Torreya grandis. The sequence goes on along the minus strand of JARHVA010001391.1, from coordinate 2,076,325 downwards.
GTTGGTGCCACCTTTTAGAGAGTGATAGATCTTGCCTTCAGAAATGAAATGGGGAAGTTCATTGTGGTATATCTTGATGACTTGACCATCTTTTTCAAACATCATCCTGATCATGTGCATCATTTACAACAAGTGTTGAAATGATGTCAACAAAATGGCATTTTTCTCAATTCTAAGAAATTAGTTTTTGGGGTTATAGAAGGGAAACTTCTCAGTTACATTGTATCTTGAGAAGGCATAAAGATCGACCCAGAAAGAGTCAAATCCATCCAAGAGCTTGCTCTTCCTGCTAGTAAGACTTCAGTCCATTCTTTCTTTAGAAAGGTGAATTTTCTATGAAGGTTCATCCCTAAATTCATAGAGAAGAATTGCCACATTATCAACATGATGAAGGGTAAAGCTACTTTTCACTAGATTAAAGAAGGCAAGTCAGCATTTCAAGAGATCAAGAAAGCTATCACCCATGCCCCAATCCTAGTTTGTCTAGATTATACCAAAGACTTCATAATATATAGATATGCTTCTGAACACATGCTTTCAACCATTTTGGTTCAATAGAACAAAGAAGGTGTAAAGTCCCCCATATATTTCATGAGTTGTCCTCTCAAAGCTCATGAGCTGAAATATTCAAACATGGAGAAGATGCTTATGCTATGGTTAAGGTGGTAAAACACTTCCATTTTTACATCATGAACTCACACATAATTACTCTGGTTCCTAATACACTAGTAAAGTCCATTCTAACTCAATAAGAGTTTGGAACTAAAAGGGTCAATTAGATTGCTAAAATCTAAGAGTTTGATCTTGTTATCAAACCTATGAAGCTTCTGTGGGGAAGAGGTCTCGGCCAACTAATTATTGATAATATACCAGAGGAAGTAGGGCATGAAGAAATAGAGGTTGAAGACATGCCTAAAGTTCTCTTTGTCACCACTAAGAATGAGTGGTATTCCAATATCGCTCATTTCTTTACTTATGGTGAGTATCTTGCCCACTTGTCTTGTAAATAAAAGAGGACTGTTAAGTTGAAAGCTACTAACTTTATCCTGTGGGATAATGGTTTGTACAAGAGGAGCCTTGAGGGGGTATTTCTTCATTATGTGGATAAAGTGCAACAGAGCAAAATTTTGGAGTCTTTCCACAATTTGGCTTGTGGAGGACATTTTTTTACACCTACGACTACCCATAAGATTTTATGAGCTAGGTACTATTGGCCTACTCTTTTTTGAGATTCATACACCTGGATGCATAGATGTGAGTTGTGTCAATAGTTCATTGGGAAACCCAAGTTGGCTATGTTACCTCTCAAGTCGGTGGTGATTAAAGAGCCGTTTCAATAATGGGGTATTGATTTCATTGGTTCTATAAACCTATCCTCAAGTGTTGGACATAATTATATCCTCACTGTAATAGATTATTTTATGTAATGAAATTACTTCAAGAATTAAGTATAACAGTAGAATTATATCCAAATATGACTGAAATATATCCAAATATATGATAATAGATAAGCCACTTCGAGGGGGAAACCTCCACAAGCTTCAATAAGAGCAGAATTCACAATATGCTGATAAATGATTACCCACTACCTCCTATATATAGTCTAACTAGGCCATGGTTACTCCATAGGCTGACCTACTAATCTAAAGAAAGCCACAAGTCAGCCACAAGTTGGCCACAATATAATGTCAAAGAGGGATAAGTAAGCCACAAGTTGGCTAATACTATCCTCATACATGTGATAGGTTAGGGGTGTAGCATGCCCTTCCCCTTCAAACCAACATTGTCCTCAATGTTGAATAATTGTGGATTTTGTTGCAAAAATTCTTCACCTTCCCAAGTTGCATCTTCACTACTTTAGTTTTTCCACTTGATCAAATATTTCTTAATTTCTCTGGTTTTCAACCTCTTAGTAAGTGTTTGGAGGATCTTCTCTGGTTCCAAATGACTCGTCCTTCTTCATCTAGTTATGGGAGCTCTGTCTGGGCAGAAACTTTCTGTCTAATGACCTTCTTCAAACAAGAAACATGAAATATTGGGTGTATGTGAGATGAATGAGGTAACTTGAGCTTGTAAGCCACACTACCAATTTTTTGTAGAACCTGATAAGGGCCATAATACTTTGGAGCAAGTTTGTTATCTTTTTTCTATTGCTTCAAGGACATCTGCTTGTAAGGTTGCAAATGAACAAATACCCAATCACCCAGCTCAAAATTTCACTCACTCTAGTGTTGATCTACTTGTTGCTTCATCCTATTTTGTGCTAAGGCCAAATTGTCTCTCAAACTAGCCAAAACCTCTTGTTGATGTTGAATGTGCTCTTCCACATCTCGAACCTTGGTGTGCAGCTTTAATGAAGAAGTGATGGAAGGTGGATGGTAACCATATAGTGCTAGAAATGGAGACATTTTAGATGAAGTATGGAAAGATGTGTTATACCACCATTCTACAAGTGGTATCCATTTAACCCAATGTTCTTGTTTATCTGATACAAAGCAATAGAGATACCCCTCTAAACATTTATTAACCACTTCAGTTTGTCCATTAGATTAGGGGTGGTAAGATGAGCTATGAGCTAGCTGAGTACCCAAACAAGAAAATAGTTTAGTCTAAAAATTACTAGTGAAAATAGGATCATGATCACTTACAATTATTTTTGGGGTTCCATGTAATTTGAGAACTGCTTCCATAAAAATAGCCATAACTGTACTTGCTGAAAATGGGTGTGAGAGAGCACAAAAATGGGCATATTTTGTAAGCCTATCCACAATGACCAAAATAACATTATTACCTTCAAAACAAGGCAACCTAATGATGAAATCCATGGAAACCTCCTCCCACCTTTGACTAGGAATTGCTAATGGTTGTAACAAACCTAGGGTCTTAACTATTTCACCTTTATTCTATTGGCATATCATGAATTCTTCCACAAAATTTTGTACATCTCCCTTGAGTCCTTCCCAAAATAATTCTTTCTTAATTCTATGATAAGTTTTCAAGAACCCTGAGTGTCCCCCAAGTGGAGATGCATGCAACTCTGCAAGAATCTTATGCTTAAGCTCTGAAGTTTTGCACAAGTATAACCTACCCTTATACCATAGGACATTACCTTTCCATTCAAATTTGTCAAAGGATAAATTACCTTGCTAGAGATTCTAAATTAGAACCTGTGTATCCTTATCTTGCTCCCATTTTAACCTAGCTTCATCCACCTAATCTGCTTGCAATATGGACATTACACCAAGTAATGCTTCTGTGGATGCATCCCGTCTAGATAGTGCATCTGCTACTACATTATTTTTACCCTTCTTGTAGATGATTTCAAAATCATAACCCAACATTTTGGTTACCCATTTTTTTTGTTCCTCAAATGATAATCTTTGCTCCAAAATGTATTTGAGACTATCATGATCCGTTTTCACCTTAAAGTGTCTACCCATTAGATAAGGCCTCCATTGTTTAACTGCATGAAGAATAGCCATCATTTCTGTCTCATAGACAAGTTTTTATAGATTCTTACCTTTGAATTGATGACTTTAAAATGCAATGGGTCTTCCTTCTTGCATTAGTACTACCCCAATCTAGACCTAGAAGCATCACATTTAATAATGAATGTTTGTGAGAAGTCTGGAGTAGCCAAAATTGGAGTGGTGCACATAGCTACTTTTAGTTTCTCAAATGCTTTGGTGGCATCATCATTCTAATGGAAAGCATCCTTCTTTAGCAATGCAGTGAGTGGAGCTACTATGCTACCATAACCTTTCACAAATCTTCTATAGTAACCTATTAGTCCAAGAAAACCTCAAAGGTTTTTGAGAGTTTTTGGCATGGGCCATTCCATTATCACTTTGATCTTTTGAGGATCAACTTTGACCCCTTCATGGGAAACAATGTGACCAAGGTACTCTACCTCTTATACTCCAAAAGCACATTTAGATGGCTTTGCATAAATTTGGTGCTTCTCCAAAACTATCAATACCTATTTCACATGTTGCAGATGTGCTTCCCATGTCTGACTATAAATCAATATGTCATCAAAGAAAACTAGCACAAACTTCCTTAAAAAAGGCCTAAAAATAGTGTTCATCAAGCTCTGAAAAGTATATGGTGCATTTGTAAGACCAAAGGGCATTACCAAAAACTCATAATGGCCCTCATGTGTTCTAAAAGTAGTTTTATGAACATCTTCATCCTTGATTCTAATTTTATGGTACCCCAAGTGAAGATCCAATTTTGTGAAATAATTAGCACCATGCAACTCATCAAGTAAATCATCAATTACTGGAATAGGAAACTTATCTTTGATGGGGTACTTGTTGAGTTCCCTATAATCAGGGCACATCCTCCATGTGTCATCCTTCTTCTGCACCATGACCACTGGTGATGAATATGCACTTTGGCTATGCTTGATGATCCCTGCCTCCAGCATCTCATGGACTATCTTTTCAATTTCACTCTTTTGTGCATATGGATATCTATATGGTATGATATTTGGTGGTTGACTACCTGGAATTAGCTGAATGGCATGATCATGTTCTCTTTTTGGTGGTAGTCCTTTTGGCATAGCCCCAAAAATAGATGAGTGGTCTTCAAGAATTATTTATAGATCAGGATGTGTAGATACCTTTAGGGGTTGAACTTCTATAGAGCATAATCATGCAATAATTCCCTCTGCCCCCTTTTTTAGCATCTTGGTCATCTGATGTGAACTAACCAGTTGTGGAGATTTTGCATGTAATCCATGTAGTTCAATTTTCTTACCTTCAAAATGAAAGTGCATGAATAGTTCTTGGAAGTTCATCTCAATGTTACCTAAGGTTGTGAGCCATTGGACTCCCAAAACAATGTTTGTGTTACCCATGGGAATAGCAAACATAGGAGAGTCAAGATTGTACCCACCCATAGCAAGCTTAATACTATGGCATTTGCCTGAACAATTAATTATGCCACCATCTACAATCATGACCTAAAATTTTGGTGTTGGGTAGATGAAACAGTTCAATCGAGTGGCCAACTTATGGTTTATAAAGTTATGTGTGCTCCCTGAATCAATCAACACTGTCACCTTTTGTTTCTTGAGGAAACCCACCACCTTAAGAGTTTATGGAGTGTTAATACCTGAAAGTGCATGACAAGAGATTATAGGTTGGGAATCTTCAGGTACCTCCTCTATATCTTCCTCATCATCATTGGAGGCATCATCTACTTCTTCATTTTCATTTGGTCCCTCAATGTAGAATAACTTCTTCTCAACATATCTATGTCCTTTACTCCACTTGCTATCACAACCAAAACATAATCCTTTTACACGTTTTTCTTCAATTTGCTGAGGGGTCAATCTAGTGGGTGGAGGAAATCTTGATGATGATATGCTACGATCTTTGAAGTGAGTGAATGGCTGCTTCTTATTGGCTATGAATTTTTCCTCAGCTCTACGTGCTAGGATAATAGATTCAAAAATATTAAGTGGATTAAACATGCGTACCTCATGTTAAATGTGGTCCTTGAGTCCACCCAAAAATAGGTCATTCAAGTTTGCATCAAAAATTGTCTCCACACGTAAGGATAGGTTTTGAAAATGATGAATATAATCCTTGATAGAGCTAGTTTGTCACAATTTTTCTAGTTGGCTAAAGTAATTATCTGTCACACTATTGCCATAGTGTAATTGTAGCTGCTTTGTAAAAATTAACCAGGTGACATTGAGACTCATCTTTTTCTTTTGAGCACACAACCATCGATACCAAATGAATTGATCAGGTTCAAGATACAAGGATGCCATGGTAACCTTCTATCCACTTGGAATCTGATGTAGGTCAAAAAAACTCTCCATTTGGTTGAGCCAATTGAGTGGATCTTTTCCATCGAATTTGCACATATCCACTTTTGGTAATAGATTCTTCTGTGGCCATGGAGTTGGATTTGAAGTAGACTGGTTAGGAGAACCACCCTGGTGGGTTTGTGAAATATAGTTAGCTTGATGATTTGATTGATTAATATTTAAATCCATCATGATATATCCCAAACTATCTTGTATGGATTGCATATTAGATTGTATGTCTTGCACCTCACTCTGAATGTCTTGCACACTATAGTCAAGCTGGCTCACTTTGTGATCTATGTCAGAAAACCCTGGTACAAAGGGTCTGTTACACCCCCCTTCTAACTCCATCTCATCCTTGTTAAGATTTTTTCCTGGAGTTTCAGCACCCTTTCCTTGGCCCCGAGTTTGTGGACCTACCATAAAAGGGTTTTACGATGTCAACCCTTATTGACACTTTTGACCCAACTTTGACCAAGTGATTTTGGAATTATTTTGGCCTCAATTCAAAATATACAAATAAAAAACCATAGCCAAATTTTTATAATATTTCCAAAAATGTAAACTCAGAAAAATTCTTTGAATGGCGCACGATAGAGCAATTTTATGAAAAACCATAAAATAGCAATAACTTTTGAAAAAAAGATCCAAATGATCTAAAATTTTAATGGAAGATTAATGTGATGATTTCTCACCTCCAGTAAAAAAATTTCAGATAAATTCACAACTATTTTTTATATATCACAAAATTAGTGTTTCACCCACAAGATTGCCCAAATCGCAGCTCTGATACCACTTGTAATGAAATTACTTCAAGAATTAAGTATAATAGCAGAATTATATCCAAATATGACTGAAATATATCCAAATATATGATAATAGATAAGCCACTTCGAGGGGGAAACCTCCACAAGCTTCAATAAGAGTAGAATTCACAATATGATGATAAATGATTACCCACTACCTCCTATATATAGTCTAACTAGGCCATGGTTACTCCATAGGCTGACCTACTAATCTAAAGAAAGCCACAAGTCAGCCACAAGTCAGCCACAATATAATGTCAAAGAGGGATAAGTAAGCCACAAGTCAGTTAATATTATCCTCATACATGTGATAGGTTAGGGGAGTAGCATTTTAACAAGTGGGTGGAAGCCATTCTAGTCAAGCATGCTACTTCAAAAGTGGTATGTAATTTCCTCAAGGAAAATATTATTTCCTGGTTTAGAGTCCCAACCAAGATTGTAACAGATAATGCATCATGTTTCTCTTCTCATGAGGTTACCCAGTTCTACTACTAATATGGGATTATCCTCTCCCACTCTTCTAACTATTATCCGCAAGGAAATGGTCAAGCAGAATCGAGCAACAAGAACCTGGTGACCATTATCAAGAAGTTGGTAAATGACAATCAAATAACTTGGCATAAGGCATTGTTTGATGCTTTATGGGTAGACAAGATTACACCCAAAAGGGTTATAAGTATGTCACCATTTCAACTTCTATATGGTTTGAATGCAGAAATACAAATCACACTGGAACTACCAACACTAAAGTTGGCAAAGGCAGTCGAAGATCAAACATTTGAAGATTCTATCGACAAGAGGATCATGTGCTTGACTGAACTAAATGAGCAATGAACTATGGTGGTGGACTGCATTGTTGAACATCAAAATTAGGTGAAGAAACTTTTTGATCAAAAAGTAAGGATTCATGATTTTCAAATTAGAGATCAAGTCTTGTTATGAGACAAGAGGAGAGAACTAAAAGGAATGCATGGTAAATTTGATTCTTTATGGAGAGGTCTATTTACCATTCATCAGGTATGTGGTGAAAATAGTTTCTTGCTAAAATATCAAGATGGAATGCCATTTTCACTACCTCACAGTGGGCAGCATCTAAAGCACTTCAATCCTTGAAGTATCAAATAAGTCTAGTAGTACATTTGTATAGTTTGCTTTATGTTGTTTTGTGTTATTCATTTGGTTTTTGGCATCTTTCTCTTTTTTGGATGGCATGACTCCATAGCCCAATGGCATAGATAAAGGCACTTAGAGTCTAAATTCTAATCCCTTCGATTATTTTAGAGTACAACTGATGGAAGTTCCCCAATTGGAGCCAACTATTGTTCCCAAAATCCATCACTTGTTTTTGTGGACAACAGGTCAACCATTTCGGTCTTATAGGCCAAAATGGTCTCTTTCTTTCTCAAAATATTTTGAGCAGTCAAGATATCCAGTCGCACAAACCTTTTCAACTAAAGAAATCGTAGGTTCAAAAAGTGGGCTTTTACAAGGATAAATCCCAAAACACTTAAGGCATTTCCTAAAAAATTGTAAGAATGGTTCAATGCCAAGTTTCAATCAAAAAGGTTCAAAATGGGGTTCAATTATATGGCATGAACCATTGAACCATTAAACTCCATCTCTGAAAGAGTTCAAAGGGTCAAAGATTTCAAAGGTTCAAAGCTTCAATGCATTTAAAGAAAAAAAGGCTTAAACGAATGGTTCAAGTAGAAGATTCCAAAAAAAGGTTCAACCTAATGGCACAAAAAATTGGTTCAATGACATCTTAAACTCCTAAAGAAGACTAAGTGAACGTGGATCTTTATAAAACATTGAACCACTAAACTACCAAACCATTAAACTTTGAACCATTGAACCTTGAATCATTGAACTCTGAAAGGCTCAAAGGGTTCAAGGTTCATAGTGGTTCAAAGAAACCAATGATATCAACATAAACGTCAAATTTAGGGTAATGAAATAACCATTGATTTTCAAATAATGCAGACCCAAAGACAAACTCAGCTATCCACTGAAAAAGGTGTCGTAGAAGCCAGCAGAAGGCGAGAAGATAGCCCTGAGAGCTCGGATCACCAAAAAGAGACAAAAGATAGCAAGGAAAGAGGGAAAGTTACAGAGACATCTAAAATATCTATAGAAGAGTTATTATAGTAGGTGGAGCATTCCACCAGGTGTATATTAGATAGTGCAAGCATTCAATGGTGCGGCCTATTTTTTTCCATTTACTGTCCATACTCCTCCTTACCTTTCAAAAGATTAGATGACCCATGCTTTGGAGAAGACATTTGAGATGATTTAGAATGCCAAAATTTGAGGTTGATGACCTGTTCCAGCATGGCCCCTTCACAAAAAATTTAATGCATTTAATGCAGCATGGGCCATTTCATGTAAACAAGCACCCAAGTCTTTATTTGGATGCTATATATTGTAATCTCTCATTTTGTAAAGGGTGGTCTCTCAATTATTAAAAGCAAAACTCTACTCAAATTGAAAGGCATTTTTGAGACTTTGAGCTCAGATTGTTAATCATATTTTATCAAGTGAATGAGAAAGCAAGTGACCTTTCAAACTTTGTGTTGAAATAACCTGGGTTATCTAGGAAATCATTCTTATGTCTTTTTCCTAAATGCAATCTTGTCCATTTAATCAAATAAGTAGAACAAGTGGAAATAATCTGAAAGATGTCTTAAAGTCGATTGTGGGAGACTGTGTTGCCATAATTGTCTTTAGTCTATGTGTGTTTTATGTTTTAGGATATTGGAAAGACTTTGAGCTCCCCTTATCCTTCGTAATCTTTTACTCTGTTGTAGTTTTTGGTGGAGACTTTGTGATGCACTTCATTCTACTATGTTACTTTGTCCTAAATCAGTAAGAGAAAAATAACGAAAGACTTTGTACTTCCAAGGGTTTCTTGTGGATCCAGTTACTACCCATAAAGAATCCATGTTGTTTGTTGAACATCATTTCTGAAAGAAGAGAAATGCCTTTAGTAATTACACAAGAATTCTCCTTTATTTTGTGAACATCATCTCTGAAAGAAGAGAGATGGATGATATGATTTCACCCTTGAGTCTATTCTCATTTTATATTAGTATATTATAGGTTATAGGGAACCTCCCCTTGCTGAGAGGAGAGATTTATCTCATTATGCTATGGTAACCATACCCATTTTGCCTTATAAATCTCATTGTGTTATGGTTGATATACCTATTTTCCCATCAGTTAGTTGATGACAAAATATTCACCCATCAAAATCAAAGCATATTTGATGAAAGGATTTGAAATACCAGATCTTTATTATCTTCATTATTATTTGGGTATTTAAGTGATTCAAAAATTTAAAAAAATTATCACTGAAGAAAAATATATTAGTGAAAATTGAGAAAAATCATAATGATATATTGTAAGCCTCTCAGTACGCCCATGGAATAAAATCTAAAATTGACATCAAAATATACCATAGATACGTAGATGACACTAAATACAGATATCTCATTATAAGTCTTATCTACATGACCATAACTAGACAAGATATTTATTTTTCTATCAGTGTTCTTTCTATATTCATGTAACAACCCAGAGAATATCACTAATTAGTACTAAAAATAGTCATTAAATATATTTAAAAAGCACAAAATTTTGGGCTCAAATACTTCAGGGTGGGAGACTTCAAATTTCTTGGATATATAGATTATAACTATGTTGGTGACTTTAAATATGGGAAATATACTTTAGGTTTTATAATGAATTTAGGAACAATAATTTTATGTTGGAAGTCAAAGAAGTAATAAGTGCTAGAAATTTCTTTAATGGAATCAAAATACATGTCAGCTTCAAAGGCAGCTAAATAAGTTTTATGGCTAAAAAGGGTTATTTAAAATTTGCAAGAGCAATAGGTTCCATCAACACAACTCATGTTTGGAAACACATCTACAATTTAAATGACAAATAATCTAGTCTTTGATGAATAAACCAAGCACATCAACACCAAATTTCATTTTATTTGACATTATGTGAAATATGGTAGTGTAAAATTGTTACATTATCCTATTATGGAGCAACCAATAGATATATTAAAAAAATGTTTGGAAGAGATTTTTTTTTAACTTTAGGTGCATGATTATTCTTTTAATAACCCTTTTATGTTATCAGGGGTTTCATATTATTATATATAATATTATTTATTTTGTGTAATTTGTAGGAGAAGTTTTATCTCATAGTGGTAGATGAATAGACCTTAGTAGGGATATGAATAGTCTTCATAGAAGGTGAAATGAATATCCATATTGTGGCTATAAATATTTTTCATATTTATTCATTTAATTAACATGAATACAATTTTGGTATGCACCAAATTCCTATTTTTTTCATTCCATTATTCCTAGCCTAACACAGCTTAAAAAAAGAGGTCACTAAGTTACATTACAATAAAAGTGTGAATAAGAAGATTTATTTAAGCTAAGGAGTTTAAAGGAACTCATAGATCAAAATAATAAGCCTCTTGAAAGTTTTGTGATTGATATATCTTTTGATGAGGATTCCCACCCACTCCAATTGTTATCCTCCAAGAAAGGCACGAACAAATGAAATCATAATTTAATGGTAGACAAACATTAAAGGAAAATCAAGACACATTAAATGGGAAAGGATGAGCCACACATATGGGCTTGGGTGTCTCCCATAACTTGTCATCATTGCATTTAATAAGAGGGGTACCATAATGGAGAGTCTGATGGACTTTATAGATTGAAAACTTTCAATTTTATTAATTTAAAGTTTATAAATATTATTCAAAAAGAGGATGGAGAAGCATATCCTACAACCATGACATTCCATGAAAAAGATGTCTGGTCAAGGTGTAATCACCTAATAGTGGTAATTGGATGCTACGAGTGTAGCTTGAGTTACCCTATTCCTAGCTTAGCCCTAGACCTATCCTAGAGCCTTAAACACACTTTTCTAGTCATTTTGAAGACACAAACATATATAGTCAGCCAAAACATACATGATTATCTTCTTATATCCCAACCCAAATTTCTCAACAATTCTCCAAGTGGGCATTAGTGCCACATTTGAGACACTACATCCATATGGTGCTAGTGTCCCCAACTAGGTGTTATTGTCTTGGCCCTAGATCTTCCCAATAGATACTTCTTCAAATGTATGCCCCTCTTAAGTTTTACCTAATCATATTTTATTATCTACACAAGTAAAAAAACTCTATAAATATAATTTTAATTGACCTCTATTCACTAGATGGACAAGAGATACAAAAGAACATTCAAACCAAAAACAAGTTGAGAAAAATTAATGTATTTAATCCCTATTCTACCCTACTTCTACATACTACCATCTACAACCCCAAGCCCAATTTTAAAATCTCAATCACATTCAAGGCATCCAAGTCCACTCTCATGATAGCATTCACTTGTACTTACATCAAGCATTAGGTGGGAGAACTACATTGGGCATGATCCCTCTTCAAAGTATTGGTATGTAGGCAAATATCTTCATAGTGGGGTGTTGAGAATGTCTATCCTATCATACTAATGACCACCTAATTATTTATCATGCCATACTTATAATTCGGATTAGGGTTTGCACACTAAATCAATTTTTCTAAGGACAACATAGAGCTCTAGGTTTTATGTGTGTAGTAATAGGACCTAAAACATAGGTACAAGTGCTCCCAAAAAATAAGAATAATACCAAAAAGGAGACACTAGCACCACATTGAGGACACTACACAAGCATGGCACTACTGTCCATATGTGATGCTATTATCTAGTGAGCAAACAAACACCTGAATCTTGTTGATGACACTCAGAACTATCAAAAATTCAGTTTGTAGAACCCAAATAATCCATGATAGTCACTTCTTAGATAAGTCTATATTTATGGATATTTATTTCTATTTTTGGTAAATTCAAAGAAGGTCAAATTCTATAAAAAAATTAGTGCTTAATTATTTCAATTTATTTAAATTATTTATACATCTCAACCCTTTAATCTAAACATAGGTTATACATAGTTAAACCCTAAAATGTTAAATCATTTGGTGAATCTGATTTACTTCAAATATTGCTTCAAACACTAGCTTGTATTAGTTCTTATTTTTGTGTAAAAAATTCAAGTTTTTTTCTTTTGATTTTCTAATTTTTTTATACAACCTAGCTAAATAAAATCAATTTTCACATTAGGGTTTTGATTTATTTTACATATAATTGATATTCATGCAAAGAAGCCTTAGATTCCAAAACTCTAACCCTAGATAACACTAGGGTTAATATTTATAGCAGTTACTCAGTCTTAATTTACATCTTTCTACCATTATTATCATTATAGAATCCATCTTTCCCTTCACGGTAAAAAGCTTGGTACTTTGCTTGGCGTATTTATTACCAACTATTTGTAGAAAGGTACACAATTATGTTACTCCTATCATGGATTCAATTAGAACAAATCATGTTTTACATATTGGTCTTCCATTATGTGAGCAACATTTTTTTATGAATCATTTATATATGTCACACTTTGAGCTACCTCCATTTACTACTAGATGACAAAGGGCTCAAAGGACACCTTTTATTTTGCCTCCATCTAGACCACTTGATTATCTACGCTTCCATCTCGGCTCTACTTCTCACCTCTAGAAAATAGTAGATCCTAAAATTTGAGTTATCATAAGGCAAAATAAGATACCTCATTATCCTATACAAGAGAAGCATAACCCTACCATTCCTCCTCATTGCCAAAAAATGACAACAACACCCATAGATTAGCAAATAAAGTTTTATATAGTGGATCAATTGAGAAATACACCAATTAAAATATCTATATTGTAATTACTTCAAAAAGTAATGATCTTCAAATATATTTTGTTTCAAACACTTAATCACACATCTATTACTCATGATACTGATACATCCTATTTTACATCTATCACTAATACAATCAAAGATGTGGAAGATGTGATATCTTTTTCCAATGAGGATTTACCTTCATAGTCAGTAATTGATTAGAACTTGCCACTTTTTATTCAAGCTCAAATCAAAAACATAAATATTAAATGAGTTATCATTGATAGTGGTTTAGGGATAAATATATGTAACCTCACATTTTTACAAACCATGAGAGTTGATATAGAATCTATTCAGAAGACATAGTATAATATCTGAGGGTTTGATCACATTACTAGACAGACATTGGGATCAATCACATTGGAAATTATAGTGGGACCAAAGACATTATCTACACACTTTTAGGTAATGAAAAACCATTTACATTATAATTTAATACTTAGGAGACCCTATATACATGCTATGGATGTTTTACCTTCCACTCTTCACATATGTGTCAAATTTTTGCATGATGGGTATATATACACATGTCTAGTAGATAATTAGTCATTCAAATATTATAGGCTCACTAAACCACCTACATTGATTACATCATCAAATGGGACACCTCATTTTCTCATAAAAACCCCCACCTCACTAGATTCCCATTGATCAAATGCATACTTATGAGGTGGGGGTGTCTAGTAATATTATTCATATACCACCTTTAGAGATTCCTATAGCATAGGCACCTTCACTAATGATAAGGGACCAACCTCTCCTAGCATAAATACCTTCAATGATGATAGAGTAACAACCTCTCATAGTACAGACATCCTCATCTAGGATAGATGATGAGATCCTCATGGCCTAGTTACCACTACTCATTAATTTAGAAGAGGCTTATATTTATAATTCTAATACAAATTCACAAGCCACTATAGAGGATGATCAACCACATATATACATTAATGATTATTTATGTGGATTGAGTTTTACACTAGTGGGACCAGGAGAGTATAGATATAATTCAAAGGCACTTATACGTCACCCTACACTAGGAGCCTCACTTATTTAAAATTTTAAAACTATAGGATCTCCTCCTCAGACATAGTTAGTAGTAGATCCACTAATCCATTCAATACATATGGTCACATCCATGGATATAGATTCAATCATACATATTCAAGTAGGGAGTTCATAGGATAGACCACACCAGATATTATAGGTATTACTTGATAGAGGATTGATGATATTACCAAAATTATGATAGAGATTAGTTAGTAGATTACCACCATAGGAAGGGTAACCATTTTACCACTTCTATAGGCTCACAAGACATGATACAAACATGTGTGTAGCACTACAATGTCAACTAAATAAATTTAAGTCTAAGGGAACTATCTAGGTCATCTATCCTTCACTTCCATAGGTAATACCACCATTAGTGATATTAGATACTTCACATATATGCACATTGTGACATATTCATCATCACAATAGATATTCATGACCTAATCCATTGACTATATAGTTATTTGTCACATATAAATATCTTCCCTATGTGGTATAGAGGAGGATTTTGATCCTAATATTTGTACTTTGGGATATTTACACCACATTGGTTATTAGGAGAGTGAGCTACATCATGTTATACATTGTCAAGACTCCATTCGACATATTACATTACCAATTGCATGTGACCCCAAGTTGGCCAATACATTATTATTCTTTTTTAGCATAGACGCTCATATATAGATTATACTTGGTAGTACATGGTTACAAGTGATGGATTCTACAATTAATATATTAGATAGATGCTTGACATTCACTCATGATGGACACATGGATCACATTTTACATGGTGACATAGATAATAACCATAGGTTTCACATAGATATACCATAGTCTAATGTGGTTTACCTTGGGACCACATAAGAGGCATCTTACATAGTAGAAAAACATGTCATTAGGATGTACAGACTCCATACTCATGCCAAAGATAATGCCTCATTGATACATACAAATTGATATGATGATCACAATTATGATGACTTATTTGAGTTTGGATAGGTTCAATATATGACACTAGACAAGCTTCCACTAGATCTACCATTTGATTATCCACATCTCAAGGATGTGATCTTGATCCTATAAAGACATTACACTTTACTTATATACTATTTCATTTACATTTCTAGTATTTAATTCTTGATCCTTGTACATAGTTTATTTTCATTTGCTTGTACATAACTTATAATCAAAAAATACAAAAATAATATAACATGTCAAAATATAAAAACATTCAAATATTTCAAAAAAAACTTTTACAAATTGTATGCATTATTATGTTTACATTTCTACTACTTACCAAATATTGCATATTACTAGTTATCCTAGAAAAGTTAGTGTTTAGCATACACATATGCTTCACTTATTTTTATTGAGTGCTTGTAGGTTTTAGATAGGACTTCAATCCCTTACACTAATCTAGACCAGTTATCATCTACCCATTGGGGGCATTTACACCAATCCAAGTTTACACATTTGATACATCTACCCACTTGGGGGCATTGCCTACATAGTTGTTGTAACCAGGTTTTATCTTTAAATGCTATAAATTCAAGTTTAAACATTGATTTATCTTGATATTGATCATTACTCCTCATTTCTCAAATATTTTTCCAACTATCACTATTTAGAATCAGTATATATGCATCTTATCATCTAAATATATTTGTATTACATAGTTATACATGCTTTCATTTCTAGTTTTCCTATATTAGACTTGATTTTATTCCTATGTTTCTTCTATCTTCGAGGGAATTTGAATATGTCATTGTTCTTTGGATCTATGACATTTATCTATTTTTATGCATTGGACATGTGCCCATGTCCCTTGTGTGTGCTTTAATGCTTCTATATGTGGACAATTTAACATGTCCCTCTATGTGCCTCTACGCCAAATTGTTTGTTGTTTGTGTATGTGGACATTTGAGCATGTCTTTGTATGTCTTCATTCTTAGATTTAGTGGAATGTACCCATGTCCCTTGTATTATATCCCCTTTGCCTATCTTTTGTGTGCCTCATGTGTTTTTATGTATGTTTATACACCATAACACTTGATTTATTTGTTATACATACTAATTTTTTATGCCATGAGGGATCTCATGCATCTACTCTTCATAATTGGGAGTCATGATGGATATCATGCCCCATGCCCCTAGGTTATTACTTAGATTTTCTACTATACACATTGATTACATATATATTAACACCCTTTTACAACATACATCTTACATTATCTACTTATGCTTAGATTTATTTACATTCCAATGTCATATTTGTATATTATATTGGAATATCATGCACATGCTCCAGCTAACATATTTTACAAAGATACTTATTTAGAGGGGAGTTCTTACACAAATTTATCAACTACCAATCAAAATAGGGGTCATTCATAGGGGTTTATCATAGAGATCAGGCTCATACCTTTTTATTCATAGATAAATTTTAGCACACATGCTCAGTTTTAGAAATTAGACTCAAGGTAGACACAAAATAGAATAGAGACTTAAAAGTTAGTTCAACTCACTTAGAAATTAGACTAGGTAGACATTATTACCTAGATTGGGACATTATTACCATTGGGTGATACTATCTAGTATCCCTAGCTTCAGGATAGTCTCGATTATTTAAACCAATAAATGAGGTACAGTACAAATTTATAAAGATACAATCACAAGTTTGATGATTATGTTTATATTTTTCTTAGATGCATTCATTTTAGTTCAGGTTCATACTAGTTGTTCAGATTTGGGGCCATCATGCATGACATGATCACTCCCACATTTCAATTTAGTTACACATATTCAATTATTATACACTCAGTTCATATTCAATATACTCATATACTAGATTGGGGGCATATATGTAATATATTAGTTTCCACATACTCAATTACACACAATTTGATCATATGGAATGGAAAAATCCATGTCATTCTATACATTATATATACTTTCTATCACATTCCATGTTATCACTAGATTCATGTCTTACTCCATTTATAGTGGTTGACATTCTCAAGTGGCCCATAGCTGCTTAATATACCTGAGTGGCCATAGAGCTAACATACATGTTTAGATACTTTTAGCACTTTACATAGTTTAGTTATAGATTCATCTACTTCACATGCATGGGAAATGATGGATTCATGGCATAATTGATTTCTTGAGCCACCCACATGAGAGGGTTAGACACACTTATAGTCTTACCTAATCTATTCATAAATCAAGATCTATTGAGCAGGGGTGGGTAATGATGGAGTCAAAACTAGATTGAGTTATTGAGCCACTCATATGAGGATTGAGTAAGCCATTAGCTCAATCCAAGTTATTCAATTATATGATCACTATGTAAACTCTCACACATAGGTTATCACTACGTTCATGCATTGGTTTACGTACCCAATGAGGTGTATTCATTTTTTTCCTCTCTCTTTACTCAGTTTTACTTAACTACTTTATTTCACCATAGTATTTTACTTTTGATCATCTCTTAAGTAAGGACTAATTTTTGCATGTTTCATTATAAGACATTGCTTTAGATCATATTCCACATATGCAAACCTAGATTCACATACTCAAACTCAGCTATGTAGGCTTCACTTCTAAGGTAAGTCTAGTGATGCTTATTTTTCCTTTATACTAGTCATTTAACTTTACCACATTAATAACATAAAGGGAGGGGCAAATGTAATGACCTAAAAGTGGTAATTATATGTTAAGAGTGTCTCTTAAATTATCTTATTCCTAGCTTAGCCATAGAGCTATATTAGAGCCTTAGACACACTTTTCTAATAATTATCTAGACCACAGGCCTATATAGTCAGCTAGAACACAATCCTAGAACTATTTTCTTAAATCCCAACCCAGCTTGCTCAACATCCTACCAAATGGACATTAGCACCACATTTGGGACACTACAACCACATGGTGCTAGTGTCCCCAATTGGGCACTATTGTCCTTAGCCCTAGATCTTCCTAAAAGATACTTTTTCAAATGTGAACCCCTTCTAAGCTCAGCCTAAGCATGTTTTATTATCTACATAAACAAAAAAAATCTACAAATATAGGTCTAATTGACCTTTATTCACTAGATGGAAAATATATGCAAAATCACATTCAAACCAAAGATAAGTTGAGCAAAATTAAGGTATTTGATCCCTATTCTACCCTACTTCTATATACTACCATCTAAAGCAGCCATAAGCCTAGTTTTCAAAGATTTCAAATATCAATCACATTCAATGCATCCAATTCCACTCTCATTCTATAATTCACTTTCACTTGTATCAAGTACTAGGTGGGAGAACTATATCATTCTTGATCCCTCTTCAAAGTATTGGTATGTAGAAAACTCTCTTCATAATGTGGTATTAAGGATGTCCATAATATCCTAATAATGATCACATAATTATTTATCATAGCATACTTATAATCAATATTAAGGTTTGCATACTAAATCAGGTTTTCCAGGCACAACATTGATCTCCAGGATTCATGCATGCAAGAATAGGACCTAAAAACATAGGCACAAGTGCTCTCAAAAAATATGAATAGTCCCATAAAAGGGACATTAGTGCCACATTAAGGACACTAAATAATCATGGTGATACTATCTAATGAGCATATAGACACCAAAATCCTATTGATGACAATTAGAACTATCAAAAACTCAGTTTACAAAACTCAAATCATCTGTGACAACCAATTTTTAGATAAGTATATATTTATGCCTATTTATTATTATTTTTAAAAATTCAAATAAGGTCAAATTTTATAATAAATCATTTCTTAATTATTAAAATTTGTTTAACTAATTTAGACATTTCATCCCTTTAATCTAAACATAGATTTTACATAATTAAACCCTCAAAGATTAAATCATAAAGTATTTATTTGAACAACCTTAAAGTCCTATCAAGAATTATTTTTTATTGGAATTCTAGTTAAATATCCACATGCCTCAAGTATGAGTCATTTAATGGAGGCTCACCATGTTTTTGAAAAAAAGAGCTCTGAGAGAGACATTTGGAGGGGGTAAGATATCATAATTACAATTTACAAAAGACATGGATATCCACATGAGGCATGGGACTATTTCATCAAATGAAAGGAATAGGTTTCCAATCTATAGGTTTCACCTTACTTGTTGCCTCAAATAAGAGCATTTGAAATAAATTAGGGTAATAGTAACCATTTTGACCAAAAAACATATGTTTATCATAGTGATTTACTTGAGTAGTATATAGAATCAAAAATAAAACATACGAGAAAAAGATATTGAAATATAACTTGTTCTAACACCTTCTTCACAAATATAGTGAAGATAAAGTAGAAATGAGAGGCATTATATACCATTTAATGATTCCATGGTCATATAGCATGAGATTAAGGTTAATATATCTGCATTTTACCTTTTTATGCATGTGAAAGGATATGCATGTTTTGTTTTTTATTAATAAAGTTTAGTTGTATACATAATTTTATTGTTTTTATTCATGTCTAAATATGATACTTTGATTAAATATTTTATCTTACCCTATGATTGTGTGTTATGCAAAAGTGTTGATGGATAAAATTTGTGTTTAGTTACTACTAGTATTTCCATGCATGGTCAGTGTTAACTAGTAGACATTGGTGTGACAGTTAATTGATGATAGTGTGGTGGGCATTTTTGCTACAGGCACTAGAATAACAAATTGGATATGACCAACTTGTGAATAGTGACCAACTTATCTTTTTATAAAATTTAGAACCAAAAATAAGGGTCAACTTTTGATCAATTAACATAATGATTGGTTGATGTATTAATGAATATAATTTAATTGGAAATTTTTCAAAAGGTTAAGGTTTGTATAGTATTTAAAAACTATGGAATTTAATTTGTAAAAAGGAATTCAACAATATAGTGACCACTTGATACTAATAAGGAAAGATTTAATAGTTTTTTTTTTTTGGAAAATAATTGATATAGAAAATTATCCTCAATGCTAGTAGCATTAATTAGATGTAAATATATTTGTATATTTTATATCTTTCAATAAGTTATAATGTTAGATAACTTGATGGTATCTTTTAATCATGATATTCATTAGCATCTGATGCTTGGAGATAGTTTTGATGTTATGGTTATATATATGGGCTCAATTATAGGGTTGTGTTATAAACAATCTTACTCTTATTTAATGGATAGCTTATTAGATACTTGAGACATAAACAAATATGGTCAATTAGGTTTATGGTACTTGAGATCTTAATACTCATTTAGCTAATAATGAGTAGATGACAAGTATTGTATTATGAGCTTTAAAAATTTATCTATTGAATTACTTAAACCAATCTACTAATAAGTTATTCTTTAATGTTTTATTAACCACATATCATGCTTATAAACCAAAAATAAATTTTAGACAAGGAATCAAATGTCGTCAGGTTTAAATCAAAACAAAATAAATCAAGTCTAAGCTTATAAATTATGACATAATCTACAAGTATCTATGGTGGCTTTATTACTAGCCTACCAAAAATATAAACAAAAGAATATTTACATGTTTATCCAAAGGGAGTGAAGTAGTTTTATTTTTAAACAGAATAATTATGGTTGTTTTAATCCAAAAATAACACTTTTATTAGCATTCGTATATAGATGATTAAATGGATTATAATCCAAGGGAAATTAACTATATTTATGCATCATTAGAATTTATGATGAAATATAGTATATATTATATATTTTCATTAGTAACCATAATAGGGTAATTGGATGAAAATAAAATTTTATTCTCAATATGAAATCGTAGGAGAAAAGTATATAAAAATAAATAAAATAAAATACAAGAGCTAAGTTGTTGAAATATTTCTTATGACAATAGAGCTATGGAGACATTAATATATTATATTCATATAGATAATTGTATGAGTTATAGTGACTAGAGTATAATTTTTTCATGTTTAATATAATTAAAATGGTTATAAGTGTCCTTTGGACTCCTTGAAAAGATTAGGAAAGTCAAATTTGAATTTAAGTAAGATAAATACCCATTGATAAAACTTATTAATTCTGACATTTAAACTAATTTTTATAGATTAAAACTATTGTAAAAATGGTAAATCAAATTTATTACCAATAATTGCAAATAAAACTAGTTGAATTTCAAAATAATTTTCATGGTTAGTTTGATAGTGAAATTTATAGCTTGTGAAAGTTGTCTCGAAACTCTAGGTGACTTTATAGCATAATTTTATAGAAATAATTTCTAATGATACAATCGTAGTTTCTCTAGCTTATAAAATATGATCAAACTATTAGAATAATTTATTTATTGCTCTATGAATTTATTAAATAGTGTTTTTATACAAAATTTATCAACCAAGAGATGATGTGAAAAATGTTTATTTAGAATATTAAATCTTATGAAAACAAATTATTAATGTTCTAGTTCTATACTTTTAAAGCTTATAGAAGCTATTATAATCACTATAGTTTTTATCCTTTGCATTGGATTATATGTCAAACCCATTTTGACATTAGGTCTTTGGAGGAGAAAAATCACTAATACAACTAGATAACTATGTATAATCTTAATTCTAATGAGTGGATATGTAGGTTACCCAATTGAGTGGGCAACAGTTCCCTAGATTTAGGCTAGGTTAGGCTTGTTTTATGTATCACTTATGATATAGGCTTAAAACATTTTATAAATATAATCAACATGAAAGGAACATGTATGCACAATATAAATTTTAAATATTTTTGACCTTATAATTGAGCATATAATGAAATGATGATTGCTAGCATGTGGTTTCATTGTAGTAGAATAACACCTTTTTCTATGTGGGTGTTCACTTGAAGAATTTTTTATCTATACCTCCTTCTATGAGTGACGTGGATTTAAATCCTTTTGAGTGTGACTCTCACCCCATGATTATAAAATGATTGACTTGTATGTCAAATGCAACTACTAAATAATTATTTTTAGGAGAAATATATCGTGTCTTGCTTATATAACCTTGAATTTTTGAAGAGTAATGGTGGTCAAAAAGAGACTAATTACTTGAAATATTATTTACACTTACTATTGATTTTATGTTTTCAAGGTGAAATAAATGGTAATTGATTGTTATAGTAAGCCCTCATCATGTGTGATTATTTCTTAGAACCCATTAAAGGTATAACTTCTCTTAGAGATGTTCATATCAATTACATTTTCATAATGTTGTAAGACTCATTACTAATTTAGTATATTATCATAATCCCCTCGTGACATATGTTGTTGGTATAAAAAAATGGAAAAAATGGTGTATATTTTTTTGGATTTCATCATGCTAAATTGTTTGCATGACATTTTGGTATCAATGTATAGTTTCAACATTTGTATATCTAATTAAATTATCTTTTGAATGGTTATTTGTATTCCAAAATGAACATAAACTGATTGGTCATATGCTTATTATGCAACCCTTTAGATTCTCCCCTATTGATTTTCATAGATGAAATATTTATGTGAATCATGTTTTAATATTATGGTATTTATAATTACTAAGAGATATTTTTAAATTGTTATATTTCTCTTTACCTCGAGGAGGTAGTAGAGGCTTCTATGTTGGTTACTAGTACTTTATATTCCTTCTTCCCATACGTAGATTTCTTAAGCCACATTGTGAAAGTAATGTATAATTTTGTTTTATCATTATGCATTAGAAATATATTTTGGATCCATTATAACTTATAAATTTATTTGGAATAATATTTTTAGAGTTTTCATTTTTAGGGAATTTGACCTATTTAACCATTTATTATTTCAATCTTTTATTGAATTTGGGAGGTCCTAATTTTCTTGCTTATCTTTAGTTTTGAGTTAGACTTTTTGTTTAGCAATTTTTAACCTTTTTTATTCTTTTAGACTCAATTGGGCTATTGGTCTTATTCATTTGTTCTCCTTTTTGGATTTAGGTTTACTACTTAGTCAATTTATCTTTACTTCTTTATTAGAATTGGAAATTTTTTCTTTGATTAAGTGTGCTTTATTGATGATCTATTTTGGGGTGCCCTTCACCTTGTGTGAGTGTTAGAGTAGTAGGTGACGAGTATCTTGTTAAGTATTATCTTATTGAAAAGATAGGGATGTTTTTATTAACTTGTTGAGAAAGTTGAGAGTCATTTTTTTCATATGTTTTCTTCTTGAAAATATATAAGGTCGATGTGAGACTTAGTCATCTTGTTATGTTGTTGATAACATGTGTTCCCTCCTAACTCAAGGAGTGATAGAGGTGGATTATATTGTGACCATAGATACACCTTGGTATGTATGGTTTTATTTGGTTTTGGGCATCCGTATGAGTGTTCAAATTCCTCTAAATGGTATGATTTATCATGGTTTAGGCATTAGGATGAGTGTCCAAAGTCTTCCCAATGGTTTGAGTGTTGGGTTTTGGGAATTAGGTTGAGTGTCAAAAGTCATCCCAATGAATTTAGTGAAGGGTTTGGGCATCAATGATAAGGTAAATTCAAAAATTCCTCCTTATCTAACCCCATTTATTTTAAAGAAAGAATTATTTTTCACCTAGTAAATTATGAATCTCTTAAGATGTTAAATGATCTTATATTGTTAACCTTGTGGTTTCCATGTGCTTGGGGCCTCTTTATTTGTTATTTAAATAATATTAATGGGATAATAATTAAATTAATATGCTCTTCATCCTATAAATAAAAATAAATAATTCTTTACCTTTTGATTTTTTACTTAAAAAATAACTCACCCTTAATGGAGTTGATCTATCTTCAGCCATGGATAATTTAAGTCATTGTTTATTACACTATGATTTGTTAGTTGAGATCTAATATCATTGTCTTCAAGAGACTACTGATTTAAATTATTATGATTACTTGATTTTTTTAAATGTCATTTGAGCTATACTTTAAACTATTTCAACAACTTCAAGGAGGAAGTCTTAAAAGAGGGGGGAAACATAACACCCAGTTTTGTACAGACTTTGACTTGTGAATAATATTGATTAGATCTTTTCAACCTTACAACTAGATTATTAATTATTTTGGTCAAAAAAATTGATAATTCAAAGGAGTAATTTGATGTGGTTCAATTTCTATTACCAATGATTAAAATAAATATATATGTACACACACACAAATGTGTGTGTATGCACACGCATTGTACATATTTATATAAATTCAAAACATCTTGGTATGTATATTTTGTAGTATTTATTTTTTTATTTAAAAAATGGAATATATATTTTTGAGATGTTAACATAAAATTATATGTGGAGTTGAATAATTTCATGAAGAAATTTAATTAGATTATTAATAATTGTGGGATATTATTCATATGTATTTTAGTCATTATATAGTTTACCTTTCTCGATAGTCATTAATTAATGAAATTTTTCCTCAAGTATTTTTATAATCATTTTATAGAGAGGAGACTCCCATATAATGCAAACATGGTAATCATTTTTTATTAAGGGGGAACAAGGTGGTGATATAAATACAATTCACATCTTTAATATTTATTTGATTTAGGTTATATGTACTTGCAATTAATAACTTTAAATAAAAATAGTTACAACCAATTCCTAATCTAAACCAAATGAAAACATAGATTGAGCAAGGAAATGGATAAATGAAACCTGCACTTACCATGTGGTGATCTCCCTTGTTAAATGGGTTTTCTCTTGATTTGATGGATTTTAGTTTCTCAAAGTACCATGCAATATTCCATCCATAAACATGTACCTATGGCGAATGTTTTATTGATTACAAAGATGACAAATATTTTCTAAAAAATTTCCCAAGATCTAAACTATGAGAATGAAGGATGATGGGTGAATTTATATATTTTTTAATGGGATGATGAATGGTTGAGATTAAATTTGACTTTGGATGGATGAGATTAACTTACTTTACCTAAGGTTTTCATACTTTTATTTACTTGATTTATTTGATTTATTTTATTTTTTGGATGTGTAAGCATAAATCAAGGAGTTGATTGATTGCATCAATTAATGAGTGGGTAGATTTGATTTTTAATGAGGAGTCAACATAAGGTGATGACATGGGTGAGAATAATTAATTTTTTTTTTTAATAATTATGTGTGTATGGAATTAGATATGAATTATCTAATTATCCATGGAGTGCAATTAGGAATTGATTAACTAATTAATAATGATTAAATAGTTAATTATTCATGGAGTGATTTAATATTATTAAATGGATATAATTTATTAACATGGTGATTTTAGTGTGAGTTAGTTAGGATGCATTGAAAATAAAATTAGGAGGCAGAATTAAGGTGTCTACATTTTAACCTCTTTAAAAGGTCATTGATACTTTAAAGTGGTAGTGGATTTTTAAATATTATAGAAAAAAAGATGTGTTCAAGAGGATGACCCTAGTGGCATGGTTGGTACTGAAATGCCCACTCAAGAGAGAGTATGAGATGAAAGACACATATGGGGTTTCAAAGTGAGAATATGGGTTTAAATGGAATAATGAATGTTAATTTTGGATGGTTAATTAGAATTAATGTTTAGGAATAATTTTTAATGAGAGTTGATGACGTGATGATGAATGTTGCAAATTTTGCACTGAATTTCAAATGTTTGAGCAATTTGATATTTACTATAGAATATGAAAAAATACACCATGATATGAAAAACTATGATGACATTGTTATGATATGCAGTTGTAGTGACACAAACATACCAAATAAGAAAACACATAAACATTAAATAATAATAAAAAATTAACAAGAACAAACACAAACTAAAAAATATATATCAAGTTTTGTCCCTTATCAAGTTAAAAACCCAATATTTGTTGATCGATGATAATTATAACTTTGATTTTCCCCAAGAAAATATGTATGATAGAGGGTTGGATTGGGAATAATATATCATGATAAATTTTCAATGATTTGTTTAAAGTTTAAAAATATTTTTTAACAGGACTAAGGACAAGAGAAATGGGTTTTGAGATTTCTAAAAAAATGATTTTTTTTTTTTAATTTTTTACTAATGATAAGGCTTAAAAAATTAGAAAACTTGTCATATGTAATGAAATTACTTAGATAACTTACACAAATGGAATAATATGTTGTAAAATATGAGTAGAATAAGTAGATCTGTAAAAATAATTGACAAAAGAGTAGAATATTTGATATATACGACTGAGCCACTTTGAGGGGGAAACCTCCACAATAATGCAAAAAGAATAAAATTCATAATATGATGCTCAAAGATTAAACACTAACTTTATATATAATCTACTTAGGCCATGATTATCACATAGTTCAAACATGCTAACAATATAATAATCATAGAGAAAAATGACAATATATTATGAAAGGTTAGGTAAGCCACAAGTTGGCCATACATATCCATACACATGTTATAGGTTAAGGGTGTAACATGACCTTAGCTCAAAAACAACATTAATCTAAATGTTTAACAACTTTAGATGCTGAAATAGAAAATTTTCATCCTCCCAGATTACATCTTCATAGTTCAAATTCTTCCACTTGATTAAATACTACTTAATCTCTCTTGTTCTAAACCTTTTTGTGCCTATGTGTAGGATGTCCTCAAGTTATATAATGACTTGAAATTATTCATCTAGTTAGAGTAACTCAATTTGGGTATAAACTCTTTATCCAATTACTTTCTTTAGGCAAGGTACATGAAATAAAATATGTATGTGAGTGGACAAGGGTAACTCTAGCTTGTATGCAACATTACCAATTTTATGTAGGATTTTATAAGGACCATGATACTTTGGAGAAAGTTTTTTATTATTGTTCAAAATTGGTATACATAAAAAACTTTTTCCTATATGGATTAGGCCACTCTCTTGGACCCTTCAATAACCTCCTACCCTTATGACTAGTCCCTTTATGGTCCTAAATTGATGATGCAATATAATATTTTGAGAGGTCTTGGTGTGGTGTGAGAAGATAATAAGAGTTATTTTTAAGTGGGTGATCCAATGGTGGAAGGAGAAGACAAACCTCATGACCCTACCACATGTCACTTTCAAGCTTTTGAAACACTTTAAGCAAGCTTTAAGGTGAATTGGGTGATTTTAAGGAAAAGGCCTAGAAATAGGTCTAGAACTGCAAGTGAAGGATCCAACAAGTTTCCATGGTGTTTGATTATTTTTGGCATGAATTATGTTTTCATGAAGTCTCATAGATTCTAACGATCCAAAAACAAGGTCTAGAAGAGCTATTATGCCCAGAAGACCCCAAAAAGTGCTTTAGATGACTTAAGGGTCCTCAAAATATAATTTCAAGTGAAAAAGTAACCTTTTGAGGAATTAAAATTGGTTTTTAATTCCACATCCTTATGTATTTTTTTACCTTTTTATACATTTTCAAGGTCATTTAAATTCATTCAGAGTGGAGGGAAGGAGTTTGGGAGCAAAAGGATGCATTTTGGAGCCTTTTCGAGCTTTGGTAGAATAGGTTTTTGGAGATTTTTCTTAATACAGGGGATCATTTTTTATATTTAGGCATCCAAGGTGTCTATAATATCCCTTAATAGGCATTTAAAATCATATTATATCATAATAACCAACATAGGTAAGGAAAACCTATTGGTTATAAATTAGGCATGAAATAGGTTTTCTGCCTTTAATAGAGTTTTAGAAATTTTATAAGGTTTAAAAAAGGAAATAAAGGTAATTTACATCATAAAAAATAATTACCAAGTGTTTTATTGCATATTTAGGCTTTTGGTTCTTCATTCTAAGTAAAAATCATTTTGGGCAATTTTGGATAGCTCTAGGAAAGCCTCAAGTTTTCACATGGTATGGTCGAGAGAGAGAGAGAGAGAGAGAGAGAGAGAGAGAGAGAGAGAGAGAGAGAGAGAGTTGAAATAGAATATTTTGGAAATTTATATATACTATAATATCCTTAAATTTTTTCTCATTGGAATTTTTTTTCACCTCCCCATATTTATAATATATCACTAATAGTTTAGGGGTGTCTAGATGGCTTAGTCATCCAAACAGGGTTTAGGTTTTCCCTTGTTTCTTCACTTTAGAATTCAATAAGAAAGAATGGTTTTGGAGGAGTCATTTTAGGGTAAAATAATACCTATAAAAAAAATTCATCATATAAATTCTCTTAGGAAGTTATTTATGGCATAAAACTTGTTTTCCTTCTTATCCTTGTGAATTGTCTGTTTGATCAATTTTAGAGAAAAACTTGGGTTAGAGGGATATTGTACCTCCTCCTTACGTGAAATAAAATTAATCAATTTATCCTTGTTAAATTGTCCTTAGTATTTCATCAAATCTTTAATGGGTCAAATGATTACTAGTATAACCTGAGCAATCTCCATCTACAGCCATGGTTTGAGTAGAAAGGAAAAGAGGTACTCCCTTTGGGGGGGTTTGGCTTAATTATATCTTATTAATAATTGTAACCATATATAAAACCAATAAAGGAATTGGTTTTCACCTATAGGATAATGATCTAGTTCATAATTAGTGACCTTCCTAAGGTCTAAACTCAGTCATGATTGTATTTGATGTTATAGGGTAACTTATAGCCCTTATAGATTAAGGAGAGAACAAACATGCTTCAAGGAAGTCTAGAGTCCATTTTAAGGTTGAGTTAAATTCAATAGGAACTCCTAATCAAATTAAAAAGATCAGATTATAGGATGAGGCCACTATTGTAAAGTTGTAAACATGTTTCTCACCTCTCTACTTATTCCCACTTACATTCATGGTGTCTTGAGCTCTTATCATGGTTATGGAGATGTGTTGAAGCATTTTAAAGGCATTATACACCTTATTGGAGCACAAACCATCAGTAAAAACTCTCAAGTGACACAAAAGAGTTGTGACAATTAATGAAAATCTATCACATAGTCATACACCATGAATGAATACATACAGGTGTTGTAAAGAAGATCAATCATGTTGAAAAGGATCAATTTTCTAGTTTTAAGGACTTCATAGTTTAAATGTATTGTTTTAATATGATGAGGAGGTTTAATATGAACTATAAGGTCACATTCCATGCATGTTCCTCATATCTACATTCACTGTCTTGCATGTAGTTGTATCAACACTCTCAAGAGAATGTCACATTGATATGGGATGTGGAAAATCATGTCAAGCCTTGCAATGTTGTGAAATCTCATCTAGAAACCTTGAGAGAGTATAAAATTGGTTATGAATATATATCATTAGTTCACTAACTACATCCACCTTCACTGCCTACACATTGAAATGTCCACCTACAAGTGACACTAATAGAGATTTAGGATTGTTTCATAATCATGTTAAATAATTTTTTGAGGCCCTTATCAGGTTTGAAGAGGATGGATATGCCTTGAGAACCTAGTATAGGGTCATATAATGTGTACATTCCACATTCTACATTCACTACCTTATGTGTTGATGTGTGTGCATATACAGGCTACCACAGAGATCTGAGCATGGTCATAGAATGGTTCTACATGGTTTAAAAACCCTTGTGAAGTTTATATATGTTGAAGATGAAATTATAATCAATTTTAAGGCCAAAAGTAGAAATCAGAGTTGAAAAACTAACTTGCATTTTGAGATGACTGTGTTTAAGGACAAGTTCCCTAAAACACCAAAATAGAGGCCCAGGTGGTTTTGGTGATGTCATACAACAATGTATCAAGGATCCTTTTTAAAATTCAAACACATCCACATTATATCCCTTAATTAGGGGAAATATCTTGCAAAAGGGTGATTTGATCCCACAACTGGTTAAAATGAGACTCTCAAACCTGGCATATGTTCACTGTAGAAAGGCAGTGTTTTCTATAAGATATTGGAATTTCAATTGACCTTATTGTCCAAAGAATAATGAAAGAGTATATATGCATTACTATTAGTCAAATCAAGGTGAGAGGGATAATTTTGTTTCTAAGAGCATAAAAGGAGGTTGGAAAGTAAGGTATTGACCTCCATTCGCACCTTCAACTGCATCCTTACTCATAAAAGTCACCTATAGCTTGACTATAGGTGACTTACCAACTCATGAAGTGAACCTTGGTACTAATAATCCTACATACACCTTAACAACCTTTGAAGGCTATGAGAACATGAAAATGTGGATTCATATTGGCTTGATAAGGAGGCATAACACATAATCTATAACCACTTGAGTTAGTCCATCTATGGCATGAGGTGGAAATGGAATGAAAATGGTGCTTCATGAGACTTTCAGCCCCTTATAATAATTCCAATCTGTTATTAATGCTCAAATAAGTAGATCATCCATTTTTGGAGCTTCAATACTCTCAAGAGAGCCTAAAATAGAGATATATTTACAGGCAACATGTAGTGAGATCAACAATAGGTTGTAGATAGGAAGTTTGGACCCCTTAGAGAAAACTAAGGTAATGAATATTTTTTATTACTATAAGGGTTATATAAATATCTAAAGGAATCATAATTAAGCTTCCAAAGTGTCAAATTCTTTAGACAAGGAATGATCAAAATCTTAGGGTTTCATGACCTCGACTATGTATAAACTCGAAGCTAATTATGTGGGATATGCAAGGTTTGGGCTAGTTAAGGACATATTAGTGAAAACATATGCACTATAGGAGATAAATTAAGGTATTAAGGTTATATTATGGATTAAACAATCTATTAAACACCATTCACCCATAAAAACATCATACTCAGACCTACACATAGTTTGCATTATGAGGTATACCTATAATAGAGCTTTGCATCAAAATCCACACTTTGATTATAACAAAAGAGCAATGTTCATACAAGGATGTATAAATACTATATTAAATGTAAGGTAAGTTATTATATTTTATTAAGGCCCATCATGGTTTCAAGGAGGATCAAGGTTCTAGGAGTGGCCACCATAAACCCTACATAGTCAAAAGATACACAGTCCATACAAGGATTGTTTGAAGGGGTCTACATATGTGTAAGAGATACAAAAAATTAATGATGGGTGAATTAGGATATAAAAAGGCCTAAAGAACATTTAAATGACCTTATGAACACTTATTCTTTTAAAATACCATAAATAAAACTCTCAAAACTAAGCATATGAGCCCTGCAAGTTGTCTATGTATACAACAAGGACCAAAAACATTATATAAAAGTGGAAAAACAAAGGTAAAAGGTTTTTTGAGTGATTTAATTAGGTAAATGGATTTTAAACATACATATACAAGGTCATTTGGCCTTTTGAAACACTCTAAAACTCTTGATATATAATTTTTTAGGCTCTTAGGCCTGTGTAGGAGAAGAGGAACCCTAGGTTAGGGTTTTGTTCTTTTAGAGAGTTTGAACCATGGAAAAGTCTTAAAATTTGGTGAAAGGATGGGGGAGAATTTATATAAAAGTATTTTAAAATATTTGGATCTTTATGGGTCTGTACATATGAGGTATAGGGGACTATGTGTTGTGGGGTACTAATTACACCTAATTAGGCCTATTGAGACCAAAAAGAGCTACAAAGGTGTCTTACAGGAAAATTTAAGGTGATAAAATTGACAGGGAGAAATAAAAGGATTAGGGTAGTTGGAAATACCCAAAGTTTTAAAAAACTTGATAGTATAGAACTATACATGTAGATTTTGCCAGGAAAAAGGCTACAAGAATGGACTATGTAAAAGGGGAAAGGTGAAAAGTCTTGAAACAAGTGAAGAAGAGTTTTGAAAAGGGTAAGAGAGGTCTCAAAAGACCCTAAAAAGCATGATATAGTTAACAAGATACACAGTATAGTCTAGGCATTGATGAATCCTTGAATGACCATGAACCTTGGCTTAAAGAGAAACACTATAAAGGAGAATAGCATAGAGATCAATGGAATAAATGAACCTGGTACCTAAAGGAGTAGAATGATTTCATGGAAAACCAAAAATGGAATTAGATTTGCACCTAATGGAGACCTATAATAATCTTAAAAGGTGACCTACAGCAAAGAAGGATAACAAGGCCTTAAGGTGATTTCAAGGGATGTGGACCATCTTAGGACTTTAATGAGGCTATTGAAGGGATCATCATGATATATAAGAATAAAATACACCTTTTAGGTTTATAAATCTTTTCAAACACCCTCAAGCACCACCCTAGTCTGTACATCACCTCAATCAACCAAAGAATAGTCAAATGCCATTAATGGAGCCTTAATCATCAAAAGGAAAAGATGGTTGGTTTTAGAAACGTTTGATACTATCAAAAAAGGTTAAATGAAGATGTTATTGCCAATTATGGTGATTCATTAAGGTTCCATGTGCATTCAGGATTAGTGGGATCAAGGATCATTTGAGAAAGTTTCTTGAACACCTAATGCTTCAGTCTCATCAAAAACTTCCACCTACAGTCCATCCTTTAAGTTAGTGTGCATAGATATGATAATGGGTCATCTTGACTAGTTCCATGGTTGGATGGTGGTGTCCAAGGTGAGAGGTGTAATTATATTAATTCAATCATACTAGGGTAGGTTTCCAAACACCCTCCTTATATTCATACCCTCATACACCACCTACAACTACAATAGCACAAGGTTATTCTTCAAACTCTAATTCTGAGGCTAAAGTTATACTTTTGTTAAGTTTTCATGGCCATTTTTATTTCAAAATGGAAATGATGATATGTATCATAAATAATTCATCCTATGGACCACCAAAACCACATGAATATAGTCAAAGTCAACTTAAGATACCCCTTATAGCCATGCCTTGAAGTAGGCCTATTTTCAAGTTAGTAAGGATTATTCAAACATAGTGGTCTTTGGATAATATTGATGTTTAAAAGTTGGTTAAAGAGGATAAATAATATTAAATAGTCAATAACATGATGGGAAGGCTCCAAACACTATCCTACAACCATCCACTTCATCAATTGCACCTACAACGAAGAGTAGCATGCTCCCATAGTCTTCTACTATCAAGCATAACTCAAGGTACCTCTAGGTCAAGATATGGTTTTAAGTGAGATGTCCTATATAAATAAATGAAAATTTGACATTATAAATACCTTGATCAAGCTACTAAGGATCATGACCACCCTCAAAAGACGATAGTATAGGCTTTTGTACGGAGGTTGACTATGTGAGGCCTAAATGCCTTGTTAAGAGGTCAAAAAATGCTAGAGTAAGGTTGAAGGGTGGTTTATAGTGAAGTGATAGTCCTAATTTGGGATAAATAGGTGTGAATTAGACCAAATCCTCCCTTTTATCATAGCATGAAGCTCTAATTGCTATTGACATGTAGTCATATGAGGTTATTTGAGGAGGTACAAGTTGGCATGAGGTGACATGGAAGATTGTGAGATATAAAATGAAGGGTGAAATAATGAAAGGAGAGGTTACATGAGTATTTAAAACCACATTCACCTTTTTCTATCTCAAACCAAGGTAAAAGGGAAGAAAACTTAGTTGTGAAATTTGACCAAGCAGACACATTCACCTTGTTCTATGTCACTAGCTTTTGGCAAAATGGGCCTACAAGCTAAAATATGCATGATCTAATCATGAAATTTGGTGGATAATTTCATTATGACATATTAAAAATATTTTTAATGTTTTTTCACAATGTTAAATATTCACTATTTCAGTACAATCAACACTATATCTAATCACGATCAACATTGGGGCCTGCCTTGGAGGAACTGGCCATTTTGGGGCATCTAAAGTCAAGTCAAAGCACATAATTTGGTAATAATGGTATCCATGAGCCAAAAATCATCACATTCCATCATAAATGTCCTATAAATATTTAAATTATCTTTTTTTCTTACACAATCCTCTCACATCAAGCAAGCAGCCATTAGAGGCCAGCTAAAATTTTATCAGTTTTGGGTGCCATGAAGGATTTTAAGCCTTAGATAGGTCTTAAAACAATATAATATGATTTAAGAAACCTTATTTTATTATATAAGTGACCAAATTCATGTTTTTCAAGCAAAATTTTTAAGAAAGACGAGTTTAGGCATGGATGAAGCATGTAGATAGCTCAAGGTAAATTTTGGTAAAAAAGTTCTACATGACTAAGTATGCATCCAAAAGACTTTAAACTTGGTATTATTGGTCATAATTACATAATATAACTATATATAATATTTTTAATGTCATTTTATTAGTTTAAGTTCCTTTTGTTTATACATAGTCCCCTCTGTGTATCATAATGGTCACCATTGGTGCAGGCACACTTTTTGGATTTTTAAGGTGTGGATGAAGTTTCCAAGATTATGCAATTATTTTAAAATCATGTTAATATATTTTTAATCCCCTTAAATACCTTTAAATAGTGTTCACACTCCAAAATTCATTCAAACCCCGTAGGCAAGCTCAAAACTGCACACGCAAGCTCAAAGACATAAAGAGCCAAGTTAGTGTTTGATCATTTAAAAAGGTGTTATGAGATGTTTTAGGTGCCATTAAGGTGTTTTAAATAAAATAATACTAGTGGAAAGGTCAAATTTGTCCTTTGGAGGAATTCAAGCTTTTTAGGCCTAAGACACCTAGTTTTTGCCCTTCTTTAAATGCTTGTATCTTTCATACCATGAAGAGTTAGGCCAAGTGATTATAGTATGTTTTGATTACCCCTATGCAATTTAAATTAATTCTTTATTGATATTTGTTAGGTTCTTGAGTTCTATGAATAATCGCTAAGAGTGTAAGCATGTTTAGAATGCTTTCAAACCCTACAGGCAATCATCTTTACATATGTATCTTTTCATACCTTCCACATTATATCCCAATATTTTTAGGGATGTTGAATGGGTATATGGAATAGATATTCATGGAAATAAGTGGTGTAATGGGAGTCTTCATTTAATGATCAATCATCTTGAAGGTGAGCTTTTTTGAGCCGCCAAAGGAGTTTTTTGACCAATTTTGGTTTTTTGGACTCATAGGTCCATCAAATGGCCTATAATCACTTGGAAATAACCTATAATGCATATATGACTCCCTCTATCTCCTGACCAACCTATTTTTCAAAAGACTTTGGCACGTTTGGATGCTTAGGAGGCTTAAAATGGCTCAAAAATACTTACTTTTACAAGGCTTCAAAGAGAGAAATGGTTTAAAGCCATGGAAGAGGCATAATGGGACATAAATAATATATATATGGTACTTGGATCTATTCATAATGGTTTCTATGGTGCCTTCTTGAGCTAAAGGGGTCAAAAACCTAGTTTGTTGACATTTTGTGCATTGTTGCAAGTTTAATGGTGTTTTCCACCATTGTTGTAGGTATTAAATTTTGTCTAAATCTTCATTTTCTTCCTCATATACATGTCATTGATGTCTATAGGTTTTTTAATAGGTCCATAAGTGGTCTTAAGGGTGCCAAATGCCCTTGGGAATAAGTTTTAGAGTAGCTGGTTGAGGGTGGCTCAAGCTTGTGACCTCCATCAATGGGGTTTATGAGATTTTTAGGTTTCATGGAGTTTATTATAGGCTAGAAGATAAAATTAAAGTTAAAAATAGAAGATAGCCTCAACAATCAAACATAAGAGATAACCTCCATGGTCAGTTAAGCATCTTATGCCAAGTCAACAAACTTTTTCCTAACATCTTTTAGAAGAGCAAGTGGAGGGGGTGTAGAATTCCAAACAAGAGAGATTTGGAGGTTGGGAAGCAAGTGGAGCATTCAATGAATTTTCAAAGTATTTGGAGACTTTTCCCTTTTGAGTGGATCATGACATCGTCATCCTTAAAAAGTTTTGTCTTATAGTGTGTTTTTAAGCCAATGAGAGGGCTTCAAGAATATTTGGACTAATGAGGGTTATTTTGTTGAGGAAGGATTAGTTATAATTGATCCAAATGTGGTTGAGACTCCATGGAATTTGGTTGTGTCTCATTTATTGAATTTTGTTTGCTTGCTTCTTCTCTCTCTCTTCCCCTTTTCTCTTATATCTCCCATTTCTCCCCCATTGTTGTAAGATATTCTCATTTGACAAGGCAAAACCCTATAAAAATTTGTAAGATATACCTTTTGAATCAATAAAGATAAATGTTAACCTATCTCTTGCCTCTAACTTGTGTTTAGCAAGCTTGTGCATGATGGTCTTGTGAAGAAGTGTTCGTCTATGTCCATTGTCCTTCTCTATTGCCTCTTTTTAGGCATTTTCAAGTTATTTTAAGGTATGAACCCTAGCTCTTTCCACCATTAATGGACACTTGGTGTGAATTTTATAATTCCTCTATGCTTCATGTATTGTTTGGTGAGCCTAGCTTAAGAAATACTTATGCAAATTAGCTAGTTTTTGAGGTTGTGTAAGCAAGAATTGTCTTATGCTAAATTAGTGTTTATTTAAACATTATGTGAGTGTAAATTAATTTGGTGTATCACCCTTTTAGTTTTATTAGTAATCCTATACCCCCTCTCTATGCTACAATAGTTATCCTTTTTATGTTGCTTCAAATACATCTACGTGTATGGTTTAAATCACACAAATACCCAATCACCTATGTCAAATTTTGTATCACTCTAGTGCTAATCCACTAGGTGATTCATTTTATTTTGTGCCATTACTAAATTATATTTCATACTAGCTAGTACCTCTTATTGATGTTGAAGGCATTTTTCAATAGCTTGAACCTTGGGCTACACCCTTAAGGAAGAAGTGATGGATGAGGGCCGATAACAATAAATCACCACAAAAGGAGAAATTTTAGAAGAGGTATGTAAGGAATGTTTATACCACCATTCTTATAGTATCAACTAATGAACACACCATTTTTGTTTATCCAATGCAAAACAATGAGTATACCCTTTAGGATAATTTTTACCACCTCTATTTTCTCATCAAATTGAGGATGATTTGATAAGGTATGATGTAAATAAGTACCCAAAAATGAGAATAAATTAGTCTAAAAATTATTGGTAAACATGGGATCTTGATCACTTACAATGACCTTAGGAGTATGTGGGCATATAAAATTTCATTTAACTTAATGAGTGTTACTTGAGACCACCCTATAATTAGCTTAGCCCTAGCCCTATCTTAGGGCCTCTTTTGATCCTTTTCTAGCTTCTAGGCATGTCGAACCCACGCCTAGATATAACAAGAGATGTATTCAGCCATCACCTAGGCATCCCCAATATTTTTTCACACATTTCATCCACCTGGACAATAGCATGACCCAATTAGTCTATAGCACAGTGCATTATTGGGAAAGGGGGAAGCACTATTGAACCTTTTCTTCCCTTCCACCTAAAAGATATCTTTCCACTCTTTGAAGCATCTTAGGGTTTGCCTAGACTCATTTCATGTCTCAACAAGCATCATAACACTATATAAAGACCAATCTCATTCATTTATCCTTTATATGGTAATTCTTATGGATAAGCTCAGACATAGTTGTGCAAATTAAGGTTATTGATCCCTATTTAACCTATTTTTATATACATATATCTACAATATCCTAGAGCTAAATTTTACTCAAGTTTCTAGTCTCAATTCACACTCAAAGTAGTCAAATTAGCATTCATACTCATGCATGATAGCATTTCTCTCACTTTCACTAGCACTTGGAATGGGAAAATTGCATTAGGTTTGATCCCATTTCAAGGTATTGGTATGTAGGTAGCACTCAGCACATGGGGTGTTGAGGTCTCATCGAGCCTACCATACTACCACCACTTATGTTCATTGAAGCCCTAACAAACATGGAGGCTTAGATTTTTATAGTGAAATCAATCAAGGTATAGAATATACGATGATCTAGATCTTGGTCATATATGCATAAGATTCCCAAAATAGAGTGAAGGTCTACCCAAAATTTTACTACTTCACCTGTACAAGGTCATTAGCACAACATAGAAGGTCAATAGTGTAGTGTGATATTCAAAAAGAGGGTCACACTATTATCTAAAGAGGGTTTTGAAACTTGTTCTCTACTGATGACACTCTGACCTACTCCTGAAGCACTTCCCTACCCACCACTTGTCCGTCTCAATTATATTTTATAGCTAAGTACACCTTTTCTAATCTATTGTTATTTATAGAATCACTGACTCTATCTCCAAAAAATGGGGCATATAACAACTCCACTAGCTCCCCTATATCTTCTACTTTTTATTTTGTCTAAACATGATAATAATGATCATCCCATTGTTATCAAGTTGTATATCATTCCATATAATCACTGACTCTATCTCCAAAAAATTGGGTAGTCAAGTCAGCAATCTCTCCATAATTTCCGTGTGATGAGAGCCTTGTCCTTTAACTTCAGAGAGATGATGGCACAACTGAGAACAACAGACAAAAACAAAACACAAGCCATATCATCCCAGAATTTAATATGCTGACCATTTCCAAGTTTCCATCTAATTCCCTGTTTGAGAAGGCTTTTACTTTTTAGCATTTTATTCCATATCACGATCCCTGGGGTAATCCCGTCTGTTGAAGAAAATAATCAATCACTCTGGCCTTCGAGGTTTACCAGCAATCCACCCTGAATCATCAATGCTATGCATGTATTTGGCATACATTATTTCCCCCCAATCATTGTTTTTTATGGATCAGGTTCCAACTAACTTTTAAGAGAAGGGCTTTGTTCATGTTCCATATATAACCATCTTAGAGTCTCCTTGTATATTCAAGTTCCTTAATATTAAGTCCACCATGAGATTTTGGAAGACACACTTTTTCCCATCTAACTAAACACATCCTCTATTTGTCTTCCACTCCCATCCATAAAAATTTCCTTTAGATCTATTCCAGTTTCTCAACAAAATATGCAATAAAGTCCATTTTATAATTCAAAAGAGACAGGAAGTATGTAGGAATACCTTGCAGTGAAGCCCAAAGAAGTTGCAGTTTACCAGCACTGCTGAGTAGTTTCCCCTTCCAACCAAGAAGTTTCCTCTGCATTCTTTCCACAATTCCATTCCAAAATATTTTCTAGCTCCTCATCCCATTGTTATTTTCCATATAATCACTAACCCTATCTCCAAAAAATTGGGTAGTCAAGTCAACAATCTCTCCATAGTTTCCCTGTGTGATGAGAGCCTTGTCCTTTAACTAGATATCATCCCAGAAGTACCTCTTTGACCCGTCTGTTGAAGAAAGTGAGATTGGGAGATGGATCAGGTTCCTAAATTTTGAGAGAAGCATGTTCCTAGGTAGCTAGTAGGCCATGAGATTTTGGAAGACACACTTTTTCCCATTTGACCAAAGACATTCTCTATTTGTCTTCCACTCCCATCCATAAAAATTTCCTTTGATCTATTCCAGTTTCTCAGTTCAAAATATGCAAGAATTTTAAAAAGAGACAGGAAGTA
This sequence comes from Torreya grandis, assembly GCA_037957365.1. Classification (NCBI taxonomy): domain Eukaryota; kingdom Viridiplantae; phylum Streptophyta; class Pinopsida; order Cupressales; family Taxaceae; genus Torreya; species Torreya grandis. Next base: position 2,036,515 of record JARHVA010001391.1, on the reverse strand, counting down.
TGTAGGAATACCTTGCAGCATTGCCAGCACTGCTTAGTTTCCCCTTCCAACCAAGAAGTTTCCTCTGCATTCTTTCCATTCCATTCCAAAATCTAGGAGATACCTCTTTGACTGAGAGTGGGAGACCCAAGTAGGTAGCTAGGCCATTTAATTCTAATATATCAATGATTATATGTCTAAGTTCATTAGGAGTGTTGAAGAAATACACATTACTTTTCTAGAAATTTATCCTTTATCCGAATCTCTGGCATAATTATTTAAGATATTCTTCCATCTTCTAGCTTTAATCACTAATGAGATGCCAAAGAAGATGGTATCATCCACAAACTATTGTACCACCATAGGATGAAGGGAGGAGGCAGGTTTGATGCCCACTAGCTTTTTTAAGGCTATATCTGCTTGTATGTATCTTCCCAGTGCCTCAGCCAGAGAATTATTTGTTATTAAAACACATGGATATAACTTTGTTGATTATATTAGTGTCCATCTAGCCATAATTTCCATTTTAGAGCTTATACAACATTCTAACACATACAAAGATGTTTCGTATGCATCACTCTATGACATTATGGTACCAAGCATAGCAAAGCCAACTTATGTTGCTTCTATAATAAATACTATGAAATGGACCAAAGATCATATTTCCTTTGAAAAATAAGATCTCCCACCTTATCACATCATAGAACAACATCTACCTCTTACATCTAATAATGAATTAACTATGTGGGTGTCAAGTGAGTGTTAATGGATAATGGATCAAGGTTAAACATTTATAATATCTCTTTTATTTGACTTCTTAATATACATGCTAAGGATTTGGATCATTATGATATGAACATCTAAGGATTTGATAATATTCCATGCAAATTTTTAGGTCAGAAAACATTGAATTTTACATTAGGACCTAGAACACTACCTACAACATGTCAAGTTATGCCTAATGATCTTAATTACAACATTTTTCTTAAGAGACCTTGGATTCATGATATGCACACAATCCCCGTAACTTTATATGCATATTTAAAGTTTCATTACAAAGGTTATATATACACATGCCCTATGGATCAGGAACCATTCCAATATTTTCAAAATATAGAACCTACACACAACTATATTTCTCACATGGATTTTTCTATAACACTTATACAATCTACTATTCATAGTTCACATATGACTCCCATAAACACCTCGGGTGTACATGATAATAAATTTACTTCTCTATTTGAATTAAAATATTTTAGAAAAATGGGATACACAGGACAGGCCTCAAAAAACATGAATGAGGAATTCATAATCTTATTGAGGCATATGATCAAAAAGGTAGGTAAGGACTCATATATAAGGATAGTACTCTAATGCTAAGTATTTCCACCATGTTTCTAATTATATAGTGTTATATATTAGTGTAGGTTTTTATTTTTCCCTATTATTTAATTAGGGAAATTATATATTTGTGCATACATGGATTTTTCCTACATTCGTGGGATAGGCTAGCTTATGTGGAGATTTGTGTCATAGATGTGTCATAGGTGTTATAAGAATGTCATAAGTAACTCATTTGACCAGCTATTTTGGGTATGGGAGTTACTTATCTATTCTTAACACCTTGTCACCACATTTCATGAAGGAGTTATAGTCTATTCTTTGGGTGCTTTGACCACCATTTTTGGAGTTACTTACTAGCTCTCCTATATGTATTCTTCATTATGGCCATCTCATGTTAATGGAATATTGGATTTTTTCCAAATTGTCTATGCAATTGTATCTTGTTTAATTTTATTTACTTTAGCATTTTGTGGTATTCACTTGCTTCATCCCGTGCAACTATGACTCATGCATCTTCGTTATTCAAACCTTGGCGAATCCTCTGATATGGTATCAGAGCCACCCCAGTAACTGGTTGTCTATTTTGCTATTACTTTCATTGAAATCTAGAGCTTTGCTAAGGCATTTTTTTTGTGAAATTTGAAAAAATTTGGGAGATATTTCTAGTTCTCCATGCTCTTGTTCCTTCCATGGCTTGTTTGGTCTCTCCATATACATGCAGGTAGGATTTTGCAAGATCCAATAATCTTATTTTTGTCAATCGGCTTGCATATTTTGTGTTTTAATCAAAATTGCAGGTTGTCACATGCCTTTGTAATCTCTTGGTAGCTGATTCTACCTTTGAATTCCATTTTTTGGTTGTTGGGGTCATTTTTTTGGCTAAAGGCATCTATTTTACACTAGATCTACATCTTCTGTACATCAGCAAGAAAAATACCTTCTGGGTTTTGTTTGCAACCTAGAAAACCCATATAGGCATCTTTCAGCTTTTGCATATAATTTGTAGAAATGCACTTAGAAAGCTACAGTAGGACCCCTCTCCATTGGCAATTGCAATTTTGAAGGAAGTTTTCAAATGCTCTGTTCTTGCTCATACAGAGTCCTTTTCCCATGAAATATTTTTTGATTTTAGCTATTTTTTCATGCTCTATGCACTAGTGTAGACTTTTTTTTATTTTGATGCTAAGATTTTTTAGAAATAGCATATTCTCAGTCATGACATTGTACAGTTCTTATTTTGGGAACTTTAGAGGATCATAACTTTCACATAAGACCTTGTATCGAGACGATTCTTTTTTTGAAAGTGCATGATTTTTTGAGTAGATCATAGTGGTGCTATTTATTTCTTTGGATATTATGCCAAAGTTGTATTTTCATCATATGCTCTTCATGAGGGTTTTATAATGCATTGAAATCAAGACCACTTAGTATTTCTTGCTATTATCAGTTGTAAACACACTAATATAAAGTGCCAAATCATTTTTATTTTTTTTTGGGGGGGGGGGGGGTTTCTTTGATTGAGCAATATTTGAGTTTTTTTAAAGCTTGTATATTCGATTGTCGAAGACGAAGGGTGAGGCTCGAGTTGGCAGGAGGCCAATACCCCTCACAAAGACATCTTTTCGATTCCTCGCTCCATGACAAGTCCAATGAGTGGTTGGAAGGCCACTTTCTCTCTCAAAATAGGCATTTTTAATGTTTTAGTGTTATTTTTTTGCAAAAACACTAGTTTTTAGAAAATTGAATCTTTAATATCTTACAAACAGTAGCTCAAATTCGGGTGCAATTTTTTGAAAAAGTGTTTTTATTTCAATTCTCCATAATGTAGGCTTGTTATTTGTTAAAAATGCACTAGTTTTTAAAGTGCTTAAAATTTGGGTCTCCTAGGACGCATTTTCAGCTGAGTCCGACGTCCTGTTTGCTTAAAGTCTTGCACTAATTGCTCTAAGATGCATTCACAGTTAAGCCCAACATATTTTGAGAATTCACTTTCATATTTTTGGGGGGCTCAACATTTTGGGGGGGTGAGATTATTTTTCAGCACTTGCAATCTTTACATTCATTCTCCTTTTTGCATAATTTCACAACTTGTAATCAACACAACTTCACCTAAATTCAGCTTAAAATAGATTATTTTCAAATTAAACCCCTAACACCCTTCAATTATCATGAATGGAAGGTTAAAATGTCAATCATTCTTAGAATCAAAGGGTTGTATAGGATCACCATGGGTACTGAAGTAGAACCCAACACTGATGCTGAAAAGTTCAAGTGGTAAAACTGTAGTGATGAAGCCTATGGATTACTGAGCTTTTCCATGTCTCTAGAACTTCTCTTCCATTTATAAACCTTCAAGACTCCCAAAGACATATGGGACACCCTAGAAACCTTATTTGGGAAGCTTGATGAGATGAGAGGTCATGAGCTCGAAAACGAACTCATAAGTCTAAGTCCTAGCAACTTTAACACCTATAGGACTTCTTCACTAAGTTTAAGGCCCTTAGATTGTAATTGAAATAATGAAAGATAGAGAATAAAGATGATCAACTCATCCTTTCTATTCTCACAAAGTTAGGTCCAAGCTATTCAGTCTTTATCTCCACTTTCCATGCCACAAAAAGTGCCCTTGGCACTACATGGAAAATGTCTTCTTTGGATTCATTCATTGCCGACTTGACTAGGGAGAAAGATAAGCTAATTCAAATGGGCACAATGAAGTCTACTCAACACCAAGCTTTGATATCTAGAAATGGTAAGGATAAGACTTCATCAAAGGAGAAGAAGAAAAAGAACAAGGACTAAGAGAAGAAGAAAGAAAACAACAATCTTGCCAAAAACAACACTGAGTCTTCCTCCTCCAATGTTAAACCAAAGAAGGAGAAGGTTAAGTGTGCCTATTGTAAGAGGATAGGGCATGATGAACACAAATGCATAAAGAAATAAATAGATCACCTAACTCATCTTCTATAGAAGCACAACATAGGTGTTTCTGAGTCCATCAAGCAGAATTCATCTACCCAAGATTCTACTAAGGCAAAAGGCAAGGGTAAGGAGAAATAAAAGGGAAAGGCCCTTGTAGTTACAACAACTTCTACATCTTCATGGGTCATTGACTCGGGTGCTTCTCACCACATGGGCTCTTCCCTAGTTAAGTTTTTATCCTTAGAGCCTTGTTGCATGACTTCAATTAGTTTGGGTGATGACACATCAATTTCTGTTACAGGGAGAGGGTTAGTTGAAATGAAAGGAGAAACATTCAATAATGTTCTAAGTGTTCCTTATCTTTCAACCAATCTCCTATCAGTGTACCAAATCACTCACATTGGTCAAATCATGAGAGTTGAGTTTTCACCAGATTCTGTGGTTATCAGAGAGTTGCATAGTGATACTACAGTGGCAGTGGGTAGGGCAAATCACCAAGCAAGGTTATACACCTTCTCACAATTTGCACCAGATTCTTATCCAATAGCATTGCTGACTCATTTAGATGAAGTTATAAAATTATGGCATGAGCATTTTGGCCACCTTAACTACTACTACCTTGAACAACTTTGCAAAAATGACATGGTCATTGGCTTGCCTCATGGCTAATTCTCAAAAGGACTTTGTGAGGGGTGCTCCCTTAAGAAGCATCCCGAAGCAAAATTTGACAAAGGCAAAGCTTGGAGGGCTTCAAAACCTTTGGAGTTAGTCCACAGTGATGTATTGGGACCCTTTCCCAAACCATCTTTCACAAGGGTCAAGTACATCCTCACTTTCATTAATGATTTCTCTAGGTACACTTGGATATATTTTCTCAAACAAAAGTCTGAAGTGTTTGAAAATTTTATAGACTTCAAGGCTCTTGTTGAGAAACAGAGTGAAAAATCCATCAAGGTTCTTCGAATTGATAATGGAGGGGAGTATGTCAGCAACAGGTTTGAGTAGTTTTGCACCACAGAGGGGATTGATTTATAGCACATAGTCACTTATAGTCCTTCATAGAATGGGGTTACAGAATGCAAAAATAATTTCTTGAAAGAGATGGGTAGCTGTATGATTCACTCCAAATCATTAACATCACAGTACTGGGCTGAAGCCATCAATTGTGCTTGCTACATTCAAAACAAGGTTTCTCACAAAGCTTTGAAAGGGATAACACCCTTTGAAGCTTGGCATAAAATGAAACCTAATATTGATCACCTTAGGGTTTTTGGATCCCCAGCCATGGCCCACATACCGAAGAAGAAATGCAAAGCTATGGAACGTCAGTCTAAGCCTTTCATCTTTGTAGGATATTTGGATGGTGTTAAGGGGTATCACCTTCTAGATCTGACCACTCATGAGTTATTCATTGAGAGAAGTGTCCATTTTTAGTAGAGTCTTAGAGACTCAAGACTTGACACTTCTCCCTCATTAGATCTACTTCTTCATGATGATTCCTCATCAGATTCAGATTAGCCACATCAAGTTCTTGAGCTAGAGACATCTTCTTCTTCTTCGAGTTCAGACAGTGAGGATAGTGATGCAGAGTCATCCACCTCTAGTCAGTTAGAGGATGAGGAGTTAGCACCTGACTCACCCACTTTTGGGCCACTTTGGGCTAGACAGACACTTGAGAGTGTTGGCACTTGGGTAGGAGATCTTGTAGATGATAGATGTACTAGAAGGATTTTCAGAGAGATCCACATGCCTTCTTTGCCTCAGTTTCAAATCCACAGACTTTTGGAGAGGCATCAAGGGTACCTGAGTGGTATAATGTTATGGAGGAATAATATTCTTCCTTAATCAAAAATCACACTTGGGACTTGACTTCACTTCCTAAGGGAAGGAAGATGGTTTGATGTAGGTGGATATATCAAATCAAGTTTGTAGCAGATGGGTCAATTGATAAATAGAAGGCATGACTGGTCACCAAGGGTTTATCACTAGTGGCAGGCATTGACTACTCAAAGACCTTTGCACCCATTGCAAATATGACTTCTATCTGACTCACCTTGGCTATTACCATAGCACATGGTTGGGATGTGCACCAGATGGATGTGAAGAGTGCCTTTCTTTACAGAGACCTAGAAGAGGAGATCTACATGGAGCAGCCACCAAGATTTGTTTAAGATTATTCCTTAGTATGCAGACTTAGGAAATTTATCTATGGCCTCAAACAGGCCCCACAAGCTTGGTATGCCAAGATGGATTCCTTCCTTCTCACAGTAGGTTTCACTAGGTGTCATTCTAACCCTAATGTCTACTTCTTGTGGTAGGATGATTTGCTCCTAATTTTGGTTCTATATGTTGATGACCTTTTAATCATCAGGAGTTCTTCATCAGCTATTGCAGTGGTGAAGGCATCTCTCTAAGATAGATTTGACATGACAGACTTAGGTTTGTTGCACTACTTCCTTGGCATCGAGATCTCACAGTCAGATTCAGGGATTTCTCTTGCACAGCCTAAGTATGCTCTTGACTTATTGGCTTGGTTTCACATGGCTAATTGCAAGCCATCTCTAACTCCCTTTCTATCAGGAGTCAAGCTTGAGGCTGACTTTTCTTCACCATTGGTTGATGCCACTCAGTATCGACAACTTGTTGGTAGTCTCATCTACTTGACTCACACCAAGCCTAACATGTCATATGCAGTGGGACTTGTATCTAAATTTATACAAGAACCTCATGAGCTACATTATAAATTAGCTAAGAGGATACTGCATTACATATAGGGTTCACATAGATAAAAGATTCATTACAGATTTGGCATAGAGGTTGACTTGGTTAGATATACAGATTCAAACTGGGCTGACAATTCACAGACTCACAAGTCCACTTTTGGTTACAGTTTCTCTCTAGGTTCTGGTCCTATCAATTGTTCTAGCAAGAAGTAAAATGTTATTTCTATATCATCCATAGGGTAGAGTACAGGGGAGCTATTAATGCAGTTACTAAGGCTATTTAGCTTTAGGGGATACTTTTTGAGTTTGGCATTCCTATCAGGTAGCCCACTATCATTTATTGTGATAACCAGAGTACCATTTAGATTTTCAAGAATCTGGTTTAGCACCAATAGACCAAGCACATAGAGATTCACATGCATTTCATTTGGGAGCTTATTCATAGTCAGGCCATTGACATGATATTTCACCAGTCTTTAGAGCAGGTTACAGAAATCTTCACCAAACCTTTCACCGAGAGCAAGTTCATTCATCTATGAGCTCTTCTTGGGGTGTGGTCCACATCTATAGCAGCATCATCTTTAGGGGGCACTAGCCTCTTCATTTATTTATGTCTCTCTTTTGGGGGGGAGTTTTTTCCTACGATTTTTCTCCTTTTCTCTATCTTATGGGAGATTGCTTTTGTACATGGGTACCTCATCAAGCCTAGCTTTTAGGACCCATTTTATATTTTCACACTACCCACCTAAGTTGCGCTTATGGGGGGTATTAGTGTAGGTTTTTATTTTTCTCTATTATTTAATTAGGGAAATTATATATTTGTGCATACATGGAGTTTTCCTACAATCATGGGATAGGCTAGCTTATGCGGAGATGTGTGTCATAAATGTGTCATAAGAATGTTATAAGTAACTCATTTGATCGGTTATTCTAGGTATGGGAGTTACTTCTCTATTCTTAGCACCTTGTCACCACCTTTCATGGAGGAGTTACAGTCTATTCTTGGGGTGCTTTGACCACCATTTGTGGAGTTACTTACTATCTCTCCTATATGTATTCTTCATTATGGCCATCTCATGTTAATGGAATATTGGCTTTTCTCCAAATTGTCTATGCAATTGTCTCTTGTTTGATATCATTTACTTTAGCATTTTGTGGTATTCACTTGCTTCATCTCGTGCAACCACGACTCATGCATCCTCATTATTCGGACCTTGGCAAATCCTCTGATAATATTATCAAGCCTTTTGGCCTTAAATACATATAATTAATATACCAAAGTGTAATGACACACATTTTCAATGATTTTATTCATAACACCATCAAGTATTATGTAGATGATTTACTTTTAGAATTAAAATATTGACAAGATCATACAACCAATTTATGATAACTATTTTAAAAATTGCACAAATTCAATGTGTGACTAAATCCAAAAAAAGTGTGTTTCTTGGGTATCCTCTAGAAATCTTATAAGGTACATCATTTCACAAATAGGCATCAAAGTTAATTCAAAAAAGGTAAAATATATTAATGAGATGCCACCACCAATAAACATAAAACAACTATAATGTTTTCAAGGCATGATTGAGGCCATTCGATGTTTCATTACATAGTTGGTTAATAAAACAATACCTTTCACACATTTGATTAAAAATGACATAAAATTTGTATGGGATGATGTTTATTAGAAAATATTTGATAAAATCAAATATTAATTAGCAAACCCACTAGTGTTTATACCTCCTGTAATAGATAGACCCTTGCTCTTTTATATCTCAACCACCCATGCAGCCCTTGGGGCCCTATTAGTAAAATATAATGATGATCACAAATAGCATGTAATTTACTGAACAATCTGACAACTAGTTGATTACAAATGCAAATATGTTGCCATGGAAAAACTATGTCTAGCATTAGTATTTATTACACAAAAGTTATGGCACTATTTGATCAATAATGAGACCCATGTTATAATTAAATATGAGCCTTTAAAGTTTATTATGAACAAAACCCATCTAATGGGCTGCATAGATAAATGAGTGATGCAACTTAGATAATTTTATCTTAAATTTATATCTCAAAAATTAGTAAAAGGGTTAATTTTTCGCTGACCAATTAGTTGCAACTCCATTACCCGATCCTTTTCCAATTATCGAAGCCTTATGTGATGTATTTGAAACATATAATATATATTTAAATACATGGATAATTTTCTTCAATGGATCTATATGTATGATAGGCATGGATGTAGGTATCATATTTTAAGTGCATGAGGGTGAATACATGTCATCTTATTACATATTAGCCTTTTCTTGAACTAATAATATAACATAATATTAAGACTTAATAATCAAATTATCTATAGCACAAAAACTTCATATCTAGGACATTCAAGTTTTTTATGACTCTCAGTTGGTTTTTAATCAAATTATTAATCATTACAAAACCAAATAATATCATTTACTCTCATATAAATAAATTTTGGATAGACTCAAAAACATTTGACACATTATCTATCACCAGTATTCCTCATAAAGATAACTACCATGTAGATGTAATGTCTAGTGAATCATCCTTAATGCCTTTTGATATCAATGATGATTATATAAACTTTACCATATGGAAATTATGATAATCTTTTATTACTCTAGATAAAATAGATGTTATAGTAGTTCTTTTTATTATTCATAGCTCTATAAATACAATATGGTGTAGTGACATCTATAATTTCTTATACCATGATTACATACTATATCACTTCACATAGAATGATAAAAACAAACCAAAACTAGAGGCACTTTATTATGTTACTAATGGAAATGATTTATTCAATCAAGGGTTTAATGGGAAATTACTTTGATGCCTAAACAAATAGGAGGCATGAACCACACTCTTAGAAATCCATGATAGTTGGTGTGGGGGACACTTTAGTGGCAAGGCCATGCCCTAAAAATTATTATGATAGGGTTACTATTGACTTACAATGGTACATAAATTTATTGAATATGCCAAATTATGTTTACAATACCAAAAATATAGTTTTCTAAATCATATCCCATCTCACAAGTTACATCTCATTGTCTCCCCATGGCCTTTCTCCTTATAATAATTTGATTTGATTGAATAAATAAACCCTATGTCTACTAAATAACACAAATTCATAATTACATCCACAAAATATTTTACAAAATGAATGGAGGAAATTCTACATTAGTTTACCATAGGGGATGACATATGCAGGTTTTTTATGACTAATATTATTTCCCAATTTGGCATACCTTTGGCTATTATTATCGATAATAAATCATCATTTTAAAAAAATATTGAAATGATTTTGAAACAAGAACAAAATCAAAAATATATTTTTTACACCTTATTACCGATAGGGTAATGGATAATTAGAAGTAAAAAATAAAACTATTGTCTAAATTATTGGAAAAATATTTGAATGATACAGTATCGATTGGCACTAGTAGATGCTGTATTATTTATGGGTGTATCGTAATAGTGTTCTTACACCTACTAAAGCCATACCTTATTCCTTGGTTTATGGTACAAAGTTAATTTTACTAATTTCACTAGAAATCGCATTATTGCATATTTCTCTCAAGAATATTATAAAAAATAATGAATATCCAAAAAATAGTTATATCAATTGGAATAATTGAGTGTAAAATATAATCAGGCTATTGAATACTTACAATCTTACCATGAATGCATCAAGGGTGAATATAACAAAAAGGTTCAACCATGTGAATTTATTGTGCGAAACCTAGTACTAAAATAAAATCAAAAGAATATCAATGCATAAAAAAACAAGAAATTAAAATTCAAACCTAATTAGTTGGGACCATTCACAGTTACATAAAAATTGGGAAAATTCATATACAACCTAACTACACTTAAATGAAAACCTCTAAAAAAATTAATGAACATTATGTATATATGTAAATATTTTACTTGAAATATTTAAGAAAGTACAAAAACATTCAAATTATTTAAAAATATCAAAAAAAGTAAGCATGTTTCTAGTTGTACTATTTCTTATACATATGTTATTTTTTCCAAATTAGTAGATATCATATCATTCCTTTCCTATATGAACATATGTGTCATGATTCATTTTGTTATGATATAGGCATACCCAAATACATGATATATACACATAGAGATGTTGACTCTTCCTCACACTCACATCATAAGTACATTGGGGGAATTTTCTTCTTTGATCATGAAAAACCCATGTTAGATTATTTTATGATCACTTTCCATTATCATGTTTGAGCTTACATAAGTACACATGCCTATATACATGTTTATACCTTTCATAGTGTACTTGATATGTTATGTAATTAATATTTTGAAAACACGTAGGTTTAGGAATTAGTATGTTATGTTCATGTTGGTTGCCTATATTCCTTACTTTCATTTATGAACTTATTTAAGTGTGTTCCTTGCTTACTATTGTATTTCATTGTATTTCCTATTTGAGCAATCGAATATGCTCCATTGATTATGCCCATGTGCCTTTAATTTTCTATTTGTATATTTGAATATGTAAATCTATGTTATATGTGTACATTTGAATATGTCATTTCTATGCTTCGTGAACATTTGAAAAAGTCATGTCCCTTTAATTGTGTGGCATTTGAACATTCCCCTTGTATGAGGTCTCTTTGGACCATTTTCCTTATGATTTTATTTTGAGTGCTCTTATGTGTATGCTTGATTACTTGTTGAGATTTTATTTTTACTCTCTAGACATTTTCATGATTTATATCATATATATAAGGACTTGATATAATCACATAATGCATACCTCAATGTTATATCTACCTAGACATGTTAATCCTATATGCTACATGATCCATACACAAATTATACAGTTATCTTATCCTTTTGACGTAAGGTAACTACTAGATTCTACTTCCCCTCACCTTAAAAGTGGGGGCATGTCATAGAGGCATGACTTCCACATTTTCACATTTAAAATTACATTTAGGGCATGTCAAAATGGCATGACCTCCAAACTTACTTAGTACCCAACATCTCCAAATTATAGTGCAGGCATGTTATGGATCATGTACTCCAAATTTACACCAAATCTTATATTATCCAGTTTAAGTGGGGGCATGTCATAGAAACATGTCCTCCACACTTGCATCAATTTTAAATGCACTAGATTTCATAGTTATATAATTCATGTGTGTGTGTGTGTGTGTGGAAGCATTATATATATTGGTACTATTATTATACCTATATTTTATCTTAAGACATATATGAGGTACATATGTCATGCAAATGACACCTAAAATTATAAAATATAATCTATTTCTAGATTAAAATACTATTATGGGCTATTATCATACCCATGATGGACTATTATAGATTTTTATAAAGCCAATTTACTATAGTAGTTAGTTCAGTTTTAGAATGTTGAGTTGATTAAATCACTCAATCTTACCAAATTTATAAATTATATTTGATTAAATAATCTAACTTTACCATACTTATGGGTTGTATTTGATTAAGTCATACACCCTCACTAGATATATAGTGTGAATTGATTAAATCTCTCACACTCATAAGATCATGTATATATTTGGGTTGCATGATTCAGATGAAACAAGATTGATGGTCATATTACAACTCACCTTTACACCAAGGTTAGGGGTATGTGTCCTCTAGTATGTATGTATGTATGTATGTATGTATGTATGTATGTATGTATGTGTGTGTGTGTATGTATGTGTGTGTGTATGTATGTATGTATGTATGTATGTATGTATGTATGTATATATATATATATATATATAGATATATAGATATGAACTTGTAGATTTATAATTGTCCTAATCTCAACTTTAATGCTTTGTAATGAGGTATTATTGCAAATCAAATTGTCAAAAGGTAAGATGGTTGCATGTACACACATGTACTCATAACCGTGATTTTATTTCTTTTAAGCATTTAAAATTTTCTCAATTTCAAATTTAATACATTTATTATATACTATAACATGTTATTAGTTTTAGATTAGTCACTAGGAAAGCACTCAAGTTGGTCCCACATAAAGGCAAAGTTTATTATATATGCCTAGTTATACATTTCTTTCTTTTAAACTAATAATTTCATTAATAGATTAAATGGAGTAAAATTAACATAATAAAATATAATTAATATAGTATGTTAGTCTTGTACATTTGGAAAATACCTATCATGGTTGTACCTTTTAGTTCTAAAATTGCCCATTGTCGAAAAGCTTGCATTCACTATTATGTGCCTAAGTACTCATCTCTTAATCTAACCATTGTTATTTTGATGACCAAGAATTTTATACTATGAAAAAAACTCTAAACCTAATTATTATCCTTCACTATCAATTTTATACATGAACCTAATTTCTAGTTCCCTGAACACTTGTTGCCTAGGTGGACACATACGTCGATGCAAATGTCTAATATTCCTATAAAGTTTTTAGTGCCCAAAATTCATCTAATTTTAAAAATAATGTTAGAGGTACAATCACTAAGAGGGGGGGTGAATCAATGAGCTCAAATAATCCAACTTCAATTCTAATCTTTAAAAACACTTAATCAATTACCACAAGCATTCATGAAGCATACACATCATTCATAACAATGAGCCAACGAGACAATGTAAGATCAATCACATAACACATGACATACGTGGGAAACCTCTTGAGAAATAAAACCCACTAGAACCTATAATTGGAATATTATCCTATAATAATAATAATAACTAATTTAAACCATCTACAAATGATCAAGGAACTACAATTCCTATTTAGTGATACTATAATCCCACAAGGTGTTGTCACACCTATCTTGCTAAGTTGTAACAACAACCAAAATTTTAGAAAGTTTTACCTTGTAAGGAGGATAAAACCACCTTAGATTATAAGCTACCACAATAACACATATGAACACATCCATTTATGAACTAATGTCTTCAACACCTGATGATGGACCACTGATTATCACTCTTCACCTTCACTCATACTCAAATAGTAAGATCATTATTCTGCTAATAAAATTATGACCTATAGGTCATACAAATAGTCCTTAAATTAATCTAATCTTAAACTCATACATAATGCACTCTACCCTTCTTTCACTCCATAAAACACACACACAAGCCTCTCTCAAATATATCCTTAGTCTCTCACACAAAGTCTAAAAAATCACCAACTTTGATTTCACTATTTATAAAATAATCTTGATAATCAAAGCCTTGGTTGGCCATTAGGCATGCCTTAACCCTTAATACAAATATATCATTGAATAAATGTCTCAATAAAATCTTCATAGGTTGGCCATAACATCTATGGGTCACCCTTAAGTATCTACACCTTTTAATAAGGCCCTTGTAGCTCTTATAGGTCTCATGGAGACTTATTCACCCATTTAGCACATCATAGAACAAAACAAGAACATAAGACCACTTTAAAATACATGGGTCCACTCCTTATGTCCCCTTTGACACCCTCAGATGATCATAGTCATCTTTTCTCACATCTACATATGCTCAAACAACATAAACACTGACCTGGTGTATAGTAACATTATGAATGAAAACACAGTCAACTTATTAATCATTGTTCATACTCAAGATAGATTGATCATACCTCCAAAAAACACATAGATCATCCTTATGGAGTCTAAAACACTCTAAAATAGCCAATTCATCATGAGACATCAAAACAATATCTACATAAGCTCAAACATCCTTCTAAGGTTATTTGTAGAACATATACAAAAACATAGTCAACTTTAGAGCTTCATAACTATGTTTGTACACACTTTCAGATCTTTAAATCTATATTTCCACATGTGCCTTAGATTCCTCTATAAGTTCACTTTTTACTACTTAAGCAAATTTATCTTGATTCAAAAGGTATGGCCCAAAAACCAGACACTAGTTTTTCCTTTACAAATTCAAATATTCAAATACAAATGGTCATAGTTAACCTTCAAACACAATGCTCACATCTCGTGTCCTCTCAGCTTTGGATCAATATCACATAATTGATTGTTTGAACTTTAATTCATATATGCCAATGCTTAAATGTTAAACCTTATTCATTTTGACCTTATATCATGCAATCTGGCAACTTTGACTCAATGCACTCTATCAATCTCTATTGATTAGATAGGTTTTTAACTATCAACTCTCACCATTCGATCAATTTGTATGAACACTCACTCACCATTGATCCTTATCCTTTACCTTTGAATAGTCATTAAACATCATGCATCTTTCCTCATCTCTTTGCATCCTGACTTATATGAGCAATGTTCACCGTCAATCTTGATCGATCTTTACTTCATTTAAAATTGACTATGGGGGCCCTTTAAATATGCTTGGAAGGCCAACTTTGGATAGATATATCTTTTGTTAAAATCATTATCATGTCTCACAAATTTCACCATATGTTCTTCTTTTAAAGAGGAATCCAACCATGTATTAAACTTCTCCTGAAACCTTTGCATGTGCAAGATATAATGTCATTAAAATGCCTTCTCAAAATCTTCTATAATAGAACCAACTATGTCAAAAACCTACCTAAGAAGCCAAATTTAAACAAGAATAACTTTTACCATGCTTCAATACATGATCTAAATTTTAGACAAATAAACTAAGATCAAAACTGAATAAACCCATATGATCAATTTATCTTAACACCTTCACATGTGCAAGATATAACATCATCAAAATGCCTACTCAACTTTCCTTGTCACATGCAAATTTGGCTAAGTATGGAAAAACATAGTCAAAATACTTGGTAGCCCAACTTTACATAATCATATCTTTTGATGCACTTCATCACATGATCTAAAAATTAATGAAAATAAACTAAGCACAATAATAAATAAATACATGTGATCATTTTTTATTGACACCTCCACATGTGAAAATTTTGACCTTATCAAAATGCTTACTAAACTCTTTTTGGCCACATGCAAATTTGGTTAAGTATGGGAAAACAATGAATTTTAATTGAGAAGCCAACTTTACACCCTCATATATTTGATCATGTTTCAATGCATGACTTGAGATATGGTGCATAATAACTAGGAACGAATGTGATCACAACCATATAACCAACTACCCTTGACTCATTCCCACGTGGGAATGGTGACATCATCAAATTGCCTACTCAAATTTTATACCACTAGACCCAAAGTGTCTAGATGAGAACTATGGATATCCAAATGAATTTTAATTATGTACACGAGCACTCAAAGATTATAAAAACATCTTAGGGACCTCTTGTACATCCTCAAAACTCCATACTCATCTTTGAACATATCTAACCATGTCGACATTGAAGATTAACCAAGCATACTTCAAGCAAACTAGGACAAGCACATTACACACTTTGTCATTATCACTTAGGCTATCAAAACACTTCATCCACTCCCTAGAACATTTCCATGACATCATTTAAATTAATCTAACAATCTCCCCCTTTTTCATTGATGTCAACACTCATCAATATAGCAATATATATATATATATATATATATATATCTCACCTTCTTTCTCTCTCAAAGCACTCCCACAACAAGAACTATCTCCCCCTTTGACACAATGACAAAGTGGGTACCAACTAATCCTAAGGATCTAAAAAGACCAAAAACATGAAAGTACCATCTTAGAAAGATGATACAAACTCCCCCTTACCTTGAGCCTACCTCTTATTGCCTTGACAACTTCCTCTTGCTCCATGTTAACACTCTCTTCAACCAAGCACTACAACTAATGAATAAATAACACACAAAAATATTGAAATCTGATGAAACTCACCAATAAGTATTTGAGAGGGACTCCACTTAATATTTTTGAGCCATTTCAAATATTGAGCATCTTTAGATCTCCACACACCATGAAGAACCACTACACATGCTTATTAGCCTTCTCTCTCAAACTACCATAAGGACCACCAACAGAACTGCATGCCACTCACCAAATAGGAAACATGCTCTCAACCAACTTGAGAGCTCTCCCTAGAAAAAAAATACCTTTCTCTTTTGGTGAAATTGAGCAAAAAATATTCTTCTTCAAACTAGACCTATCTAGCCTCCTTGTATCCCTACCTGGAACTTGCACATCACACAATTTTTAGTAGACACAACTTCAGGACCTAAAAGTCCATATCTGGAGCAATCTCATATTCCCCCTCAAGCATACTAATTTTCATCACCAAGTTCATCTTTTGCAAGATACTTCTTTCACAAACTTATTTGACAAAAACTTGAATAATTTGAGAACCAGAAACCTTAAATTCTCTATGGATCTTTATTTGACCACCCATTTTGCCCATTCAACATATTAAGATGCCTCAAATCATAATTCACAAGCAAACCCACTTTTCTATCAGAGCCCAAAACCCTAGAATATTAAAATAAATAGGGTCAACAAACCTCCTTCTAGTCAATACACACCTCTGAAACTTCTTACACACTCAGAGACACCCATCACACATTTTTGGACCAAAATTTGAGATTCCACACCATTGGGATGCTTGACTTCCTATAACCCATTTTAGGCCTACTTGCCCTTAAGCTAAAAACTAAGAAACTAGAGAGCACTCAAAAATCTTTAATTTGACTCAAACATACCTTCAAACCACAAAAGCACCTGAAACACATCACAAAGAAGTGTATATACCTTTTTGAGCATCAACCTCTTCTTGACATTTGCATCAATCTCATTAAGCAACTTGGAACCACCCATTCTGACTCTATACTACAGCTCCATAAACCTCTAAAATAAGCTCATGAACTTGTTGCTCCCCCTTAACCAAAGATCTTATCTAATTATAATTATCATATTAAGAACATAAACATACTTCTCCATTAAAAAGAGTCTCTTAAGAAGCATAAATAGAGACCTCCTCTACACCACAATGCTCTACCATGGTGTGAAACCAAGAGTTTCCCATAACTCTTTATATTCCTTCTCCTCTTTAGTCATCTAATATTTTCAATTCTTCTTCTTAGGCTTAAGAAAATCAATATGTTCAACCACTACAACATTCTCCTTTTCTTCTAGAATAGATTGATAAAACCTGGAGATAACAGAGATTCATGACATACCTTTTCATCTATAGAATCTTCCTTGCAGTTGAAAACCTCTTCATTAGGCACAAACAATTGATGTTATTTGCATGATACATGATCATCAATAGTAAGATGTTTAATTGGATCTATACATACCTTAGGACTAGCTTCAACTAGCACCTTGTTCTTCTCTTTAAGCTTGATCTCTTCATTGTTAACATGAGAAAATAATGAGAGCCCTTGGCACTCTTCAACTTCAAAAGCATTCTCCACCATAGAAAAAAAATTACTTGGACCTATAGTCTCATCATGACTCACATTTTTCACCTTTGTCTTTCATGTGTTAACATGCCTTCTTCCTGACACTCTAAGAGCCTGATTAAATTTATTCTAACTTATAGACCTTTGCTTACAGAATCTAGCAATGTGACCTCTCTATTCACAATTGTAGCACACCATACTCCTTGATGTAAAAATAGTTTGTCTTATCATGTTTTGATAAAAACTTTATATTTCCTTTGTCATGACAAACAAAACAACCTCCCCCTTTTGAAGAGGACTCACCTTGTCTAATCTTATGTGGACAATGGTTTGTAAAGTATCCCACATCAAGATAGTTGAAGAACTTATTTTTTCTCAATCCTTTTGACTGATGACCCCCAACATAGTCCCGTGTAAACTCATTTATAATAGGTCTCTTGCATTCTATATCCATATGACCAAATTTATTACATGTGTAACAATAACCATTGAATCTTGAATACCTCATGGCATTTGGTTATCTGATCTGATTTGTCTTCATTCTGCCACCACCTTTAGTCCTTGTCTGATGATTTGTATTTAAATTATGATTATCCTAGTTAAAATTAGTCTTCATCTTGTCTTGAGTATCATTATTTTGTTCTTCTTCATATCCAAGACCATTTCTATCACTAGCATGCTTTTGACCACTCAGAATGTTGTCTAGATCATATGAGTTCTTTTCAAATCTCACAAATGACTTCATCTTAATAGATGTCTTCTCTAACTCAGATTTCAAAGACTCATTTTTATAAACATACTTTTAACATTCTTCTTCTTTTGATCTTAGGCTTGTAAATAGAATTTCCATTGAACAACTAAGATGCATGATCATATCTTCATGCTTTTTGGTGTCTGAATTCAGTCTTGCCTTATACACACTAAATTACTCTGCATAGTCCTTGAGCTTATATTTCATCTTCTTATTGATCTTCTCAATCTTCAATTCTTAAAGAGCATTCATCAATAAAGTCTCACAATCCACCTCATCTTCATCATCCTCTAAATTACTCCAAGTAAACACCTTTTATTATGAAAAACTTATTTCCTTAGCCATAAATAGAGATTCATCTTAATCTAGACCATCATCTTCATGATCATATTCTAAGTCACTATCTTTACTCTCATCTAATGAGCTAAAATCTTATTTCATGTAAAGACTCTTCTTATTCTTGAAAGACATCTTGTTGTTAAACTTTTTGAATCCTTTCTTCATGTATGTCTTCTTGTCTTCATCTTAGACTTCACCATACTCTTCATCATCATTATTATCATGCTTATGAGGGCACTTATGATCAAAGTGTCCTATCTCTCCATAGTTGAAACATTTGAAGGGAAGATTACCCTTATAAATCCCTAAGCCAGTGTTCAATTTATTAGTAATCAAAGTAATTAGTTCATCCTCATCAATATCAGATATGGCATCCTCTTTAGACTTCTTACCTTGGATCTTTTTCTTATGATTCATCTCTATCTTGAATACAGCTTCCTTTTTTGATGGTATATCATCATTTTTTCTCATCTCATATGTAGTAAGGGTGACATGTAATTGATCCATCTTAAACTAAGTAAGATCATGACTCTCTTCTATAGTAGATACTTTTGGATCAAACATGAAAGATAGAGACCTTAATACATTTTAGACTACATTTGTCTCTTAAATATTCTCTCCAAGACCTTTGATGATGTTCATAGTCTCATCAACTCTCTATAGAAAGGATGCCACAAAATCTTCTTCCTTCATCTTGAGACTTTCAAATTAACTTCTATGAATCTACAAATTAGCAATCTTAGCCTTTGAATCTCCTTCAAAAAAATTCTTCATTTTGTCTCATATCTCTTTTTCAAATGTACAATGTATTACCTTAGTGTATTCAGTCTCTGAAAGACCATAAGTGATAACATTCATCACCTTAAAATTATTCTCAAATAAATTCTTGTCTGTAGCACAAGATGGAGTAATAGGAGCAACATAACCATCCAGAATAGATTGCTAAACATCAAACCATATGGACATAATATATGTCCTCATCCTTGTACTCCAAAAATCATAATTGGATCCATTGAATGTTGGTGCTTGCTTAGTAGAGAAACCTTCTAGATGACTACCCATATTGTATCTTAGATCATCTTCAAGTTTTTAATACTTTACCAAAGGACCTACTCTAATACCAATTATTAGATGTATAATCACTAAGAGGGGGGTGAATCAATGAGCCCAAATTATCTAACTTCAATCTTGATCTTTAAAAACACTTAATCAGTTACCACAAGCATTAATGAATCATACACACCATTCATAGCAATGAGCAAGAAATATAATGCAAGATAAATCATATAACACATGACATACATGGGAAACCCTCTTGGGGAATAAAACCCACTATAACCTACAATTAGACTACTATCCTATAATAAAAATAACTAATTTAGACCATCTAAAAATGATCAAGTAACTACAATCCATATTTAGTGAGACTATAATCCCATAAGGTGCTACGACACCTGTTTAGCTGAGCTACAACAACAAGAAAACTTTTAGCAAGTTTTACCTTGTAAGGAGGATACAACCACCTTATATTATAAGCTACCACAAAAATAGAAAGATACAAACACCTGATGATGGACCACAGATTATCACTCTACACCTTTGCTCATACTCAAACAAAAAGAGCATTATTCTGCCAATAGAATTATGACCTACAGGTCATACAGATAGTCCTTAGATTGATTTTATCTTCAACTCATCCATAGGGAACTCTAGCCTTCCTTCAATCCAAAAATTACACATATAATCCTCTCTTAAATATCTCCTTAGTCTCTCACACAAAGTTTTAAAAATCACCAACTTTGATTTCACTATTTATAGAGCAATCTTGATAATCAACACCTTGGTCAGCCATTAGGCATGTCTTAACCCATAAATAAACTATATCATCAAAGATGTATCTTAATACAATCTTCATAGGTTGGAGATATCATCTATGGGTCACCCTTAAGTAGCTACACCTTTTAATAAGTCCCTTATAGCTTTTATAGGTCTCATGAAGACCTATTAACCCATTTAGCACATCATAGAAAAAAAAAGAACATAGGACCAATTTAAAATACATGGTTCCACTCCTTATATCCCCTTTTACATCCTTAAATAATCATATTCATCTTTTCTCACCTCTAAATATGCTCAAACAACATAAACATTGACCTGGTGCATAAGAACATTATGAATGAAAACACGGTCAACTTTGTAGCATTGTTCATACTCAATATAGATTGATCACACCTTCAAAAACCACACAAGGAATTATTATTTAGTATACAACACTCTAAAATATCTAATTCATCATGAGACATCAAAATAGCATCTACATAAGCTCAAACATCCTTCTTAGGTTACTTACAAAATATATACAAAAACATAGTCAACTTTGGAGATTCATAACTATGTCTGTACACACTTTTAAATCTTTAAATCTATATTGATAGATGCAACTTGGATTATTCTACAAGTTTTATTTTTATTGCATGAGCAAATTTGTCCTAGCTCAAAAGTTTTGGCCTAAAAATTAGACACTAGTTTTTCCTTTGCAAATTCAAATATTCAAATACAAACAGTCAT
Organism: Torreya grandis; assembly: GCA_037957365.1. Taxonomy (NCBI): domain Eukaryota; kingdom Viridiplantae; phylum Streptophyta; class Pinopsida; order Cupressales; family Taxaceae; genus Torreya; species Torreya grandis. The sequence continues at coordinate 2,014,535 of JARHVA010001391.1, read as the reverse complement.
AGTTAACCTTCAAACACAATGCTCACATATCATGTCCTCTTAGCTTTGCATCAATCTTGAACCATCGATCTTTTATAAATTTTAATTTATAGGCACCAATGCTCAAACATTAAACCTCAGTCACTTGGACCTTATCTCATCTAATCTGATAACTTTGACTCAATGTGCTTTGTTGATCTCTACAGATCAATCAGGTCTTTAACTATCAATGCTCACCATTTGATCAATATATACAAACACCCACTATCCCTTGTATCCTTATCCTTTACCTTTGAATAGTCTTTAAAAATCATACACCTATACTCATCTCATTGCATCATCATTCTTGGAGCAAAGTGCACCGTCGATCTTACTCGATCTTTACCTCTTTCAAAATTGACTATTGGGACCCTTTTAATATGTTTGGAAGGCCAACTTTGGATAAATATATATTTTGTTACAAAATATCTCATTTCCCATAAATTACACCATATGTTTTCCTTTCAAATATTAATCCAACCATGTATCAAACTACTCTTGAAACCTTTACATGTGCTAGATATAATTCCATTAAAATGTCTTCTCAAAATCTTTTGTTATAGAGCCAACTATGTCAAAAACCTACCTATGATTCCAACTTTGAATAAGCATAACTTTTTCCATGCTTTATCACATGATTTAAAATTTAGTGAAAATAAACTATGATCAAAATTGAACAAACCCATATGATTAGTTTCTCTTGACACATTCACATGTAAAAGATATAACATCATCAAAATGCCTACTCACCTTTCCTTCTCACACATAAATTTGGCTATGGAAAAACACAGTCAAAATTCTTAGAATCTAAACTTTGCACAAGTATATCTTTTTACACGCTTTGTCACATGATATAAAAATTAGTGTAAATAAACTAGGCATAGAAATGAATAAACCCATATGATCATTTTGTATTGACACCTCCATGTGTGAGAATGATAAACTTATCAACATGATTACTTATCTCTTTCTGGCCACATGCAATTTGGCTAAGTATGAGAAAACAATGAATTCTGATTGAGAAGCCAACTTTGCACGCTCATATGTTTTATCACACTTTGATGCATGACTTGAGATCTAGTGTATAACAACTAGGGACTAATTTTATCACAACCATATGACCAACTTCCCTTGACTAATTCCCACATGAAAATCGTGATATCATCAAATTATCTACTCAAATTTTTTGCCACTAAACACAAATTATGTAGATGAGAACTATGGACAACCAGATGAATTTCACTTATGTACATAAGCACTCAAAGATTAGAAAAACATCTTAGGGACCTCTTGCACATCCCCAAAAATATATAATCATATTTAAATATCTATAGCCATGTCAACACTGAAGATTAGCCAAGTATACTTCAAGCAAACTAGGACAAGCACATTGCACACTTTGTCATTATCATTTAGGCTATCAAAGCATTTCATCCACTCATTAGAACATCTCCATGGTACCACCATGACATCATTGATAATAATCCAATAAATAAATGTATTTTAAAGGTCATCTTAAGTTATTTAATGTGATATATTTATAAAATATATTGGTCTATACAAGATCAACCCTCATTCATTCCTCACCTGAAAATCACATATAGCTCACAAAGTAATATACCAAGAAGTACTCAATCAAGCATTCAAGTGAGAAAACCTCCCCTATTTGTCCTCATTTCCATATCAATCATAGAAGAAGTATTTTCATAGGTACTAATCATTCAAAGAGCATCCCATGAGCCATATTTTCCATGTTATAAGATAGGTCACTACATGTCTTTATTTATCACGCATTACATTTTTGTGCACACACAAACCAACATACAGGGGAAAATTACATAAGTCTGAGGCCCTCTTTAGATTATTAGCTATGTAGGTAGAACCCATTGATATATGGATCTTTGGGGTAACTTGACATTGTAATTTCACTAATTTATTTTTTCCACGGTCACTCCAAGGGTGAAGACATAAGGTTTGATCATTAGACAAAAAGTGATATTTTATGTGCATGATCTGAAGATGCTAGAATAAAGGTGAAAAAAATCCTAGAATGATCCAATTGGTTGCATCCAAATCTATTTAATATTCTATACAAGATACCTATTTTAGGGTTAGAAACCTATGTCGATAAATTGTCTAGATCTGACGTAAGCATCTGAAGCCATAAAAAGAATATTTATAAACTCTTACAATTGGTCCATGATCATCTTTTAGTCCACTTCCATCATGTTTTAGATCAGATGTGCATACACATAGTAAGTCTGCTAAGTATTATTTATTTTTAATTCATTTCAATATCTATCAATGGTTGTACTTTACTATTTTTAGTAATCTCAATTATACAAATTTTGAATACTATTTATCTAAGTTTTTTATTAATTGGCTTACTCATTAGATTAGTTCACCGTATTTTTGTAACATTTAATCTAATACCCTTAACCCTAGATACCTCATATCTAACTTTAGGATTAAACATATGAGCTTTGGTCTACAAACCCTAGTGGACTTAAGGTTTCTTGTGTTTTCTCTAATTTCTAATTTCTAAACTAAAAATATTTTAAAATTAGATTACCATTTATTTTTAAAATGGATTAATCATGGATGCATATAAAACTTACTTTATTTTTTAAATTTTCATGGTAACCCTTGTTTTTTATGTTTCATACATGTCTAAATCAATTTAAAAAATTAAAGAAAAGGGGTCAAAAATCTAATAACCACAAAGAAAATGTATTCTCACATACTTCTCATTGTTATAGTGTTTCTAATGAACTTCTACCTGTCACCACTAAGCATTAGAGAGAGTGAATTAAACACCCCTTTTTTCATTCCATTGTTACCACCCCCTCCAAAGAATTCATTGATAAAACTTCATTTTTGGATTTATTACGTAAATCTTCCCATCACAAAGATCTTCTTTTAGATTCCTTATGTATGACCATATTACTAAGCAATTTGGATCCCCCATATGTTGCCTCTATGTTAAATAACATTAAATAGATAAAGCATAACATCTCTTTTGAAAGATAATATTTACCACCTAATGATATTATAAATTGTTGTTTACCATTATATATCCCAATCTGTGTCTATAATAAAATATAAAATGAGTTATTATGGATAATGGTTCAGGACTCAACATTTGTAATATATCTTTTCTCTCATTACTCGATATTGGACCCATATATTTGAAATAATCTAACATGAGTGTTAGTGGATTTGATAATGTGTCATAAAAGGTATTGGGGTAAATAACATTAAATATCATTGTGGTACCCTATACGTTACCTACTTCATGTCAAGTTATGCAAAATGACATAAATTATAACATACTTTTAGGATGTCCCTGGATACATGAAATATTTTAATTCTATCCACTTTGAATGCATGCTTAAATTTTAGACACCAAGGGTTTATCTATATGTGCCCAATGGATATTGATCCCTTCAAACATTGTGCAATGATACAACCAACAAATGTTTCTACACCATAATCCTATAATTTTGATTTTGGATCCTAGTATTTATTAAAATATGGATACAAAGGATAAGGATTAGGAAAGAATGAACAAGGTATAACCCAGCCTATCACACATTCAAATAATCAAAATTGACAAGACTTGGGATTTTTAGAAGAGACTACAATTGCAAAATAAGGCACTCATAGTAAAAATTATTTTATAAAGATGCAATCAAAATCTATGCATGTACCTAATTATACTACTAAGTTACAATTGCAAAACCCTCATCTAATTGATAAAATTGCTTCACTAGAAATTTTAACATTGGATAAGTTCTTAAATGATGAGTCATTACTAGAGTACTTTTAGGTATAGAGGATCTCCCTTCCTTCTATCATAAGAATAGGTTCCTCATACCCCCTTTGCTTAGGCTTAATTTGGTGAGAGTGATGACTCTAATATCCAACATGATGCACCTAATATGATTCCCACCATACCATATATTGTAGAATACTCTACTTTGTTAAACGAAGTAACAATATAATATAACTATGGTAAAAAAAGATATCCAACTAGTATTACTTATTACAATGATGCAGGAAGATGAAGGCAAAGATTATTGGAAAGTCTTAAATGATTTCCCATAATTATTTGTTTGGGCTTATTTAGATATGCCTAGAATAGACCCATCTATTATAATGCACAATATTTTACTTTATCCAAATGCAAACCCAATAAAACAAATTATTTACAAAATTCATCCTAAGGTTGTATCACTAGTAAAAAATGAAATACAAAAGTTATTATGCACATGTTTTATTAGATCCATTTCACATTCTAATTGGGTTTCAAATTTTGTTCCTTTCACTAAACCAAATGGCAACATTCTATGTTGCACAAATTACTATGACTTGAATAAAGCTCATCTAAAAGATAATTTTCCATTGCCTTACATCAACATGATTGTAGATTCTATCATTGGTCATGAGACATTTTCCTTTATGGATGGTTTTTCCAAATATAATTAAATTAAAATTAACCCAAAAAATAGGAAAAGATAGTATTTACTACCCCATGGGGAACATTTTATTATAATGTCATATTATTTTCCCTTAAAAACATAGAAGCTACATACCAAAGGGAAAAAACACATATTTTCCATGGTTTCATTGATAAAACTATAAATTTTTATGTAAATGATGTACTTAAAAAATCAAAATACCAAAAGGATTGTGTAATCAATTTATGACAACTATTTAAAACATTACACAAATATAATGTGTGATTTATTCAAAACAAGTGTGTTTTAGGTGTCCTTCAAAAATCTTTTAGCGTACATCATTTCGTAATGAGGCATCAAATTTGATCCAAAAAAATTAAAATATATTATTAAGATGCCATCACCAACAAACTCAAAACAACTATAATGTTTACAAGGTAGGATTTAGGCCATTTGACATTTCATTACGTAGTTGACTAATAAAATAATACATTTCACATGTTTGCTAAAAAGGATACAAAATTTGTATGGGATAATATTTGTTAGCAAAGATTTAATAAAATCAAAGAGTACATAGTAAACCCATCAGTGCTCATGCCTCTTATACCAGATAGACCATTACTCTTTTATATCTTAATCGCCCATGAGGCCCTTGGGGCCCTATTAGCATAATATAATGATGATCATAAAAAGCATGCAATTTACTATATAAGTAGGCAAAAATTTGATTATGAATGCAAATATACCACCATGGAAAAACTATGTCTAGCACTAGTATTTGCTACACAAAATTTACTACATTACTTTCTCAATAATGAGATCCACGTTATAATCAAATATGATCCTTTAAATTTTCTCTTGAACAAAACCCATCTAATGGGTCCCATAGGTAAATGGGTGATACAACTTAGAGAATTTAATCTTAAATTTATATCTCAAAAATTAGTTATAGGTCAAGTTGTAACCAACCAATTAGTTTCAGCGTCATTACCTGATCCTTTTCCAATTACCAAAGCATTTCATGATGAATTTGAAACATATAATAAATATTTAAATCCATGGATAGTGTTCTTTAATGGATCTAGATGTATGATAGGTGTGGGTAAAAGTATCATATTTTTCACTCTTGAGGCCAAATCCATGTTATTCTCTTTAAGATTAAGCTTTTCTTGCACTAATAATATATCATAATATGAATCCTTGATAATCAAATTATCCATAATATAAAAACTTCATATAAAGGACATTCAAGTTTTTGGTGACTCTAAATTGGTTGTTAATAAAATTACCAATCATTACCAAACCAAATAAGATCATTTACTCCCATATAAATAAATGGTGGATAGACTCAAAGACACATTTGAAACATTCTATATCACCAGTATTCCCCATAAAGATAATTTCCATATAGAAACAATTGTTAGTGCATCATCTTTAATGCCTTTTAATATTAATGATGATTATATAAACTTTACCATATAATATTTTGATAACCTTCCATTTCTCTAGTTAAAATGAATGCTCTAGTAGTTCTCGCTATTACTCATATCTCTATAAATACATAATGGTACAGTGGCATCTATAATTTATTATATCAAGATTACATACTAGATCACTTCACATGAAATAATAAACACAAACTATAATGAGAGGCACTTTGTTATGTTATTATCAGTGATTATTTATTCAAATGAGGGTTCGATGAATAATGACTTTGATGTGTAAGCAAAGAGGAGGCACAAACCACACTCTTAAAGCCATGATAGTGAGTGTGGGAGACACTTCACTGGTAGGGCTATTTCTCATAAATTATTATGATAGTGTTACTATTGGCCTACAATAGAACATGAATGTATTAGGCATGCCAAATTATGTTTATAATGGCAAAAATATAGCAAAATAAACCATGCTCCATATCATGAGTTATAATTGATTGCCTCACCATGGCCTTTCTCCTTATGGGTATTTGATTTGACTAGAAAAATAAACCATGTCTTTCAATGTACACAAATTAATAACTATAATTATATAATATTTTAAAAAATGGGTAGAGGTAATTCCATTTGAGTTTACCATAGGGGATGACATATGCAGATTTTTAATGACCAATATTATTTTTCATTTTTGCATACATTTAGCTATTATTATTGATAATTTATCATTATTTAAAAATAATATAGTGAAACACTTTAATAGAAAGTACAAAATTAGACATACATTTTCTACACCTTATTACCCACTGGGTAATGGGCATGTAGAAACAACAAACAAAACTATTGTCAAAGTACTTGTAAAAATAGTTGAATGATACAATCTTGATTGGCACTTGCAGATGGTGTATGCTTTATGGAAATATTGTATTAGTGTTTATACGCCTACTCAATCCACACCTTATTCCTTGATTTAGGGTACAAAGATAGTTTTACCAATTGTACTATAAATCCTATCCTTGAGTGTTTTTCTAAAGAATATTATAAAATATAATGAATATCACAAAAACTAATTACATCAGTTGACACAATAGAGTGTAAAATGTACTCAAGTTATTGAAAACTTATGATTTTACCACGATCATGTCAAATACACATATAAAAAAAAGTTTGATCATGAAATTTTGTTGTGGGCAACTTGGTACTAAGAGAAAATCAAAAGAATACCAAAGTGAAAAATTGGAAATTCAAACCAAATTGGCTGGCACCACTCATAGTTACAAAAAAAATTGAAAAGGGCATATACTTCATAGCTACACTTGAAGGTAAACCTCTCAAAAACCCAATGAAGATTATGAACTTACATAAATATCTTACCTAAAATATTCAAAAAAATACAAAAACATTTAGATAATTAAAAAATACCAAAAACATTAAGCATATTCCTAGTTGTATTATTTATTATACATGTGTTGTTTGTTCCATGTTATTAGATAGCATATAATTTATTTCCTACATACACACATGTTTCATGCTTCATTTGAGTGTGATACAAGCATACATATATACATGATATATGTAGATATAGATGTTGGGCCTTCCCTCCACTCATGTCATAAGTATATTGGGTTCATCTGCTTCTTTGATCATGAAACACCTAGGTTACATTATTATATGATCACTTTCCATTATCATGTTTGAGTTCATATACTTACGCATGCCTATATCCATGCTTATACCTTTCACAATGTGCATGATATTCTATGTACTTAATATTTTACAAATGCATAGGTTTAAGAACTAGTATGTTATTTTCATGTTGGTTGCCTATAATCCTTACTTTCATTTATGTACTTCCTTAAATGTGTTCCTTGATTTCTATTATCTTATATTATATTTCCTATTTGATCATTTGGATATGCTCCATTTATTGTGCCCCCGTGCCTTTTCTTTTTATTTATACTTCTGAAAAGGAAATCCCAGTCCAGGAAAATAATCAAAACATGGAGATGGACATTGAAGAAGGATCCAATGAGCGGGAATTAAAGAGCCAAGAAGACTTCTTCGAAGAAGCTAGAAATAGCCCAAACGAAAAGGCTAAGGACGGGAAAGGGAAGAAACAGAATGAGGAAATAAACATTCCTTTGATTTGGGCTAACAGTAAAGCTGAGTCTTCTTCCCAATTAGATGCATGGTTGTGTAGGGAGTTCATTGATCTAAAGAAAAAAGTGGAAACACTGGAAGAATCTATGGAAGCTGCTTGGAACAAAGTTAACGATATGGAAAACCAATTAAGCGAGATCCCTGTGAAGCTTAAAGTTTATGAAAACAACCTCCAGGAGCTTATAAAGGAAAACAAAAAGAAAATGGATGAAGTTACATCCAACATCTGTGCAGCCGCAATCAATATTGGGAAACGAGCCAATGAAGAGATGAAAGTAATAGAGGGTCCCTGCAAGAGGACAAGGCAAAGCTCCAAAAAGAAAGAGACACAAAAAGGAGACTTGCTGGAGGCTTCCACTCAGGAAATTGCTTTGAAAGAAAAAGAAGTCAGGAAGCTGATTTTGGAACTGGATGAATAATCTGGTCCTTTTTTTTGGTTAAGAAACTGGTACTGATCTCTGGTTTTATTTTGCTAGTGTTCTGTTTGTTGTTCTTTCTGACTTTTGTTTTTTGGGCCTTGTTTGGCCGAATCTCTAGGTCTCAAGACTATTCTATGTCTGTGTTTACTACCTCTAAGTAGTGTTTTTAAGGCGTTGCCTGTGGGCTTATATAGCTCTCTTTTTGCTCGTTGTTAAAGGGTTTCGGGGCCCCTTCAAAACCTACTTTTACCCCTAATCTAAAACTATATGTTGTGTGTAAATATTTAAATATTTCATTTGCATACTTTGTAGACATTTTACTAAGTCATGTCTTTTCGATTGTGTGACATTTGAACATGCCCCTTGTATGAGGTCTCCTTGGACCATTTCCATTTTGTTTTGTTTTTAATTGCTTATTGAACTTGTGTTGTTACTCTCTAGACATTTTCATGATTTATATCATGCATCTTAGGACTTGATATGATCACATATTATGTACTTCAATGTTATATCTATCTATCCATGTCACTCATATATGTTACATGATCCATACATAACTTATACAATTATCTTATCTTTTTGAGGCAAGGTAACTACTATATACTAATTCCCATCACCTCAAGATGGGTTCATATCAGTGGGAATATGTCATAAAGGCATGGCTTTCATATTTTTATAATTCAAATTATAGGGGCATGTCAAAAAGGCATGAACTCCACACTTATTCAATACCCAACATCTCCATATTCTAGTGGGGACATGTTTTAGATTGAGGGTAAAAGCAGGTTTTGAAGGGGCCCCAAAACCCTATTACAAAGAGCAAAAGAGAAAACGTCTAAGACCACAGGCAAAGCCTAAAAAACACTACAAGGAAGTAGCAAAAACAGGTTTTAAATGGACCTGGAACCACCAGTGGAACATCCAGTCAAAACCCAAAAAACATAGATCTGGTAACACAACAGTCAAAAGATAACAAAAAGAAAACAAAGATCAGTACCAGTTTCAAAACCAACAAGAAGGACCAGATTATTCATCCAGTTCCAGTATCAAGTTCATGGCTTCTTTTCCTTTCAAAACAGTTTCCTCGGTGGTAGCCTCCAGCAAAGCTCCTTTTTGTGTTTCTTTCTTTCTAGAGCTTTGCCTAGTGGGGACATGTTATGGAAACACATTCTCCACATTTACACCAGATCTTAGATTCTCTAGATTTAACATGTCATGGAAACATATCCTCCACACCTGCACTAATTTCTTATTCACCATATTTCACAGTTATATGATTCAGATATATATTTGTGGTAATATTATATACATTGGTACTATTATTATACCTAGATTTTAGCTTGAAATGAGGTGTATATGCCATCAAATAGAACCTAAAATATCAAAATCAAATCACTTTCTAGATTTAAATACTATTATGGATCATTATCATACCTAGGATGGACTATTATAAATTATTATCAATTCAATCTACTATAGTAGTTGGTTCACTTTTGGAATGGTGAGTTGATTAAATCACTCAATCCTACCAAACTTATAAGTTATAATTGATTAATTCCCCTAACTTTACCTAAATTATAGGTTTGGTTTGAGTAAATCATCCACCTTTGCTAGATATATAGTGTGATTTGATCAAATCTCTCACACTCACTAGATCATACACATACTTGGGTTGCATAATTGATATGAAACAAGCTCAATGGTTATGTTTCAACTCACATTTACACCATGGTTTAGGGTATGTGTATTCTAATATTTGTGTGTGTGTGTGTGTGTGTGTGTGTGTGTGTGTGTGTGTGTGTGTGTGTGTGTGTGTGTGTGTGTGTGTGTGTGTGTGTGTGTGTGTGTGTGTGTGTGTGTGTGTGTGTGTGTGTGTTTGTGTGTGTATTTGCAAGTTTAAAATTATCCTAATCTCTGCTTCAATGCTTCATAATGAGGAATCCTTTCAAATCAAATTTCCAAAAGGCAAGATGGTTGCCTAGACACACAATTGTATTAGCCTTGCTCTTATTAATTTCAAGAATTTAAAAATATTTCAATTTTATATTTCATACACTGATTATAGACTATGACATGATCTTGGTTATAGGTTAGTCACCAGCAAAGCATTTAACTTGGGTTCACATAAAGGCAAAGTGTGTTATACACACCCAAGTACACATTTTTTCTCTTTAAACTAGCAAAGTCATTACTAGAATAAATAGGAGGCAAATGTCGATACTAAAATATGATGTATATAGTAACTTAGGTATACTTTGAAAATACCTATTATTTTTTTACCTTAAAATCTAGACATGTCCATTATCAAAAGGCTCCCATTCACTATCTCTTTGTGCCTTATTCTTTATCTCTTATTCTAACCATTATTATTCTAATGACCAAACCTTTTATACTATGCAAAAATATCTAAACTACCTTGAGGTACTTGTTTAGTCTAGCATACCAAGCTATAGGGACTTAGTTTATACCATAAAGGGCCTTCTTCAACCTATAGCCATAGTCCTTATTATCAGTCAATAGGAAACCCTCAGGTTGTTTAATGTATAATTCTTCTAAGTTCCCATTTAGGAAAGCTAACTTGACATCCATTTGGTATATCTTGAAACCTTTAAAACCTAAATAGGCAATAAACATCCCAATGGCCTCTAACCTTGCTATAAAAACAAAGGCTTCCTTAAAGTCCACTCCTACTTTAGCATTTCCTTTGCATATAATTCTAACCTTGTTTCTAGTGACATCTCCATTCTCATTCAATTTGTTCCTGAATACCCATTTTGTACCAATGATGTTTTTGTCTTTAGGCCTAGGTACTAACTCCCAAGTTTCATTCTTCTCAATTTGATTTAACTCCTCATTCATTGCATCTAACCAAAAATTATCTTCACTTGCTTCTACATAGATTTTAGGTTCAATTTTTGAAAGTAAGGTAGTATTTTCTTGATTAGCATTACTCACCATTCTTCTCCTTGTTTGTTACTTGCACTTTTGTTTCCAATGATTTGAGATTTAGGATTATCCTTTTGAATCTACCTAGAAGGACCTTTTGATTCCTTTCTCTCTTCAATTTTTTTTTCCTCCTCATCTATCTCTATTAATCCTTCATCATTCTTTGACTAAGAATATGATTTCTTTGTCTTATCACCCTTTAAATTTGTGTTATCCACTATATTTTTCAACCTATTGTTATAACATCTATAGGTAGCACTTACTGATGAATATCCCAGGAAAATACCTTTATCAGACCTTGATTCAAACTTGCCTAAGTCATCATCTCTCTTGATATATAATTTACTCCCAAAAACATTTAAATGTTCAACACTTATTAGTCTGCCATTCCATAATTCATATAGAGTATTATCACCATTGATCTTAATCTAACCTCTATTCAAAGTGTAAATTGTAGTACTCATAGCTACTCTCTAGTATCCATCAAACAACTTGGACTCATTTAACATGGTCCTTATCATTTCTTGAACTATTTTGTTCTTTATTTCAACCACCCCATTCTATTGAGGTGTTATAGCAGCTGAGAAATGTCTTCTTATTCCATTGACCTCACAAACTCATCAAATTCATTTGACCAAAACTTTCCTCCTTTTTCAAACCTAAGACACTTGATCTTCACATTCATCTCATTTTCAACCAAATCTTTGAAGGTTTTAAACTTACCTAGAGCTTCTAAATTCTCCTTCAAGAATGCTACCCAAGTCATTATTATGAAGTCATCTATAAGCAACATTAAGTAGCTATCACCTTGAATACTTTTAATACTTGTAAGACCACATATATCAATATGAATTAGTTCTAAAGGTCTAGTATTAGAATATTCTTTAGACTTGAATCTCCTCATAGTTTGCTTATCATTTTGGCATGCCTTGCAAAGAACACCTGCAAGTTTAGAAAATTTGGGCATATTCTTCATAGATCCCTTGGAGTTTATCTTGAATAGATTTTCAAAGTTAATATAACCTAAACTCCTATTATATATCCAAATTTCATCTACCTTGATCATGAAGCACTTCTCTTTCGTGATCTCCTTTAATACATAAAGATTGTTCTCAGCTCTCTTGGCTTTGACAATCAACCTTCCTAATTTTTCTCTCCTTATCTCACATACTTTATCATGAAACATTAGGGTATGTCCTTGAGTGCATATTTGACTTAAACTCAAAAAAAATTGTTTCAATCCATCTACATATAAAACATTTTCTATCTTGGTCTTCCTATTATCCAATCTCAAAGCAATTTTTTGAACTATATTAGCAGATGTGTTATCTCTAAACCTTACTGAACCTATGGCATTCTTCTTCAAAGAGATGAATTTTATTTTATCTCCTATCATGTGACTTGAACATACTTTGTCTATATACCACTTCAAATTTTCATTCTGAGTGTGAAAAGTGGTTTGGTCTATCATAGATTCTTCTCCTCTAGATTCCTACTTCTCTTTCAATTTACCCAGAAGGTCTGCTTTCTTGAGCATTATTTAGTGTCATGACTCCATATCTTCTAACATGATTGTTTTTTATTATATATCTTGTATTACACTCTCTTTCAGTTTATCCTCTTTGGCTGTAGTTATAAGATAAGATTCTATTTCTCCATCTATAGTTAACACATCTATGTCCAAATTTACCATAGGAGAAATAGTAACCAATTATGGAATCCACATAATGTGATTATTTAACCCTATTTATATTTTTATGATAATAGGATGATACACCACCACCTTTGTTATCCTTTGATGAAGAAAACCCCTTCTTGTCTTATCAATGATTGACTTCAAACTTGACTACTTATGCATAGGTCTTTATTCTACCAGCTTCATCACTCCTTGACTAATCAATGTCTTTTGTAAACTAACTCTTTTTGAAATCCTTTTGCTGTTCTCTAAAGCCAAGACCTTCATATCATTAAAATATCTTTGACTATCCAAAATATTGTTAAGCTTTCTAGTACTCTCCTCAAACTTCTGATAAGTCTTTATCTTGATTACATCTTGCTCAACTTCTGACTCTAAATTGTTTAATTTCATTCTAATATGGGTACATTAGTCCATACGATTCTTCTCTTTTGAACAACATTCACAATATTTTTTAATTATTTTGGACATATCCTCATTGCAATCATAGAAAACACTCTCATTATCAAAATTCATACATGTGCTCTAAAGATCTCCCTTAGATTATTAAATTTTCACAAAGGACCAAGATATAATACCAATTTTTAAAGGTAAAACCACTAGGGGATGAATTAGTGTGTAGACTCTTATTTCAATTACATATATCATCCATTAATCAATCAAACTGATCTAGATATATAACAATGCATAAATAATCATTCATATGAGAAAAAAAGTGAAAACATAACACATGAACATAAGATCTATGTGGGAAATTCATGGGAAATAAAACCCACTAATACACTACTTATAATACAGTCCTATAAGTAATGGATTAAACTTTGAGTGAGGAACCAACCCCATAAGGAGCACTAACCCCTCACTAGTCAAACACCTACTCAACTAGTCTTTTAGCAAATACCAACTTGTAGGGAGGCATAAAACCCCTTTGATAAATCAGAAAAAACTCAATTACCTTAAATTTTGTATCATCCTTGGACACCTATTTCTCACACAACTTAAGATGACCACCTTATTTTGCTCTTCTCACTCAACTAGCCTTTCCTTAGCAGAATTATGTCTTATGACCTTGATCATAATCTATAGAAACATAGTTATATCTTCATGGAATATTAATCACACCTATATAATTATCTTAAATCCCTTTACATGTTTTCCAAAACTCTATATCATTTGTTCATATGCTCAATATGTTAACTAGTCAAATTAGGCCTATTAGACCTTCTCTTTATACTTGACTCTTGTTCTCACCCACATTGGTTGGCCAATAACCTTACTATAATTGGATCAACCTTGGAATATATAAAAAATCATGTTTCATAAGTGAAAAAACCACTACATATGTCAGTCATTACCCTTAAGGTCCAAAACCACCATTAGGCCTAATAGAGACCTAATGAAATTAGGCCTTCTCGAAGCACATATTTCACTTAGGCCTCCTTAGAATATATTGATCCTCAAAAAATGGATGAAACACTTCATAAATGATTAAATTATATCCCTTATAATATAACCTTATTTTCCCAACACCATTTATCACATTTCACTCCTTCAACCACACAATTAGGTTTACTTGCCATTAGGCTTTCTTACTACCATAAAATTTGTCTTGCAAATATGAATCATAATCTCAACTTTTCCACATATAAATAATAAAAAACCACATTTATGGAACCTTAATGACTTAAATTTAAACACCAAGTCCATTATAATTCACCAAATATGTAAAAATACCTGAAACTGATCAACTTCATATGCTTACTCAGAACTGCACACAGGCCTTAAGAACCCAATCAAAATCCTTTGCCTTTTCACACATTTATGGTAGTTTATCATGCATAAAAATGTTTTAAATTAAAAATATGAACTTAAATAAAAACAATGTGGATTTTATTCTTCAACACTATGCAAAAACACTCAAGAACAACGTTCTCACTCATACACAAAAAACTGCCTGTAGCTCCAAAAACATAGTCATGAAGATCAAGATTTAGAACACCTATGTAAACAATTTTATGAAATTAAAATTAGTTTTAATATTAATTAATAATATTTATAACATCTTATAATAGATATATTATAATTTTCAATATCAATATTAGTCTTACAAACCAATCTCACATCTTCACCCTACACATACTTCAATGTGTTAGATAGATCACTTTGAGAACAACTTTTAGATTGTTTGTGTGCATCACAAAAAATTAAAATTAAAGGATATATGAGTTATAGGTATTTAAAAATTACTCCTTGAATTTTAATCCATCCCTAATCCTCTATAACCAATCCCTAATCTCTTTCTCACTACTACCTAATTTTCTTACTATCTTGCTCATTAGGCCCTTTTAGCAATAGGCCAACATTTATGACCAGTTTAGCACATTATAGGTCTATAAAATATTCATAAACTTACATGGTCACAAACTAAAATTATCACACATCATCCTCCATTGATTTTCATACTTTGATTTGGTTAACCCTACCTATTACATCAAAATTCTAAGAAATAAGGGGTTTTTTATAACTTCTACTCACTCTTCTGATAAACTAAAACCACCTAGAGAAACCTAGAAGAATATTTTACATGTTACAAACATAAATATAGGTTAATAAAACCATTATAAGCCATAACCAACAATATCTTTCCTATCAGGTCATTATGAGGGTTTTAGGAGGGTTTTGACTGGTTTTCCTTCTTAGAAATCATTTATAAAGGATTTCCCCTTAAATTCAAAACCAATGTCAAGAAATTAAAGATAGGAACCATCCCCAACATCCATGAACTATTCAATATCTCATGTATAGTTTTCACGTGTCAACAAGCATAAAAAAACCTTATTGGGTTTACAACACCTCATTTTATGTGTACAAAAGACCTCAACACCAATTTTCATGGTTTTTTCTTCAAGTTATGACCTCAAACTTGGTCAAAACACTTAACACAACCTCTCATACCTATATCAATTCTCTCAAAATATTTTTCACATTGGGACATTAACTTGACCCCTCATAAGTCCACACTTGGTCTCTTTGCTCATTAGGTCTTAAACTGCCTATCATATTTAGACCTTGATCACACCTTGAAACTTATTGTACTATTCCCAAAACCTCATTATCAATTCAAATGACCTCATACCTTGTTAAAAAACTACCACCCATCATCTCACAATCCTTAGACTAATTACCTCATCATTCTACCAAGCTTATGCCTTCTAACTAGGTCTCTCAAGTACATAGCTTATGGACTCAACATCAAGAACAAAAAATACAACTCAGAATGACATCAATTATACTTTCATGACATCAATGACAACTTAATGCATACCTAATAATAAATTTTCAATAATCTCCCCCTTTGTCATTGATGGAAATCATTTAAAGATGCTTCTCTTACTAGGATACATCTCCACCATACAAATCAATCTCCCCCTTTAACATTAATGACAAATCACTAACTCCAACAAAACTTCACTATATAGAAATGAAATATCATATAAAAAAACTCCCCTTATCTCATTACATATATAAGATATCTTCTTATTAACAAATTGATATGACTCCCTCTTTGACCTCACAGCTTATGCACTTCTTTCCTACTCTTGGAGCTAAAACACCTCCTCATTAGCTCCCCTTAAGCACTTTGACTTGCTCAGTGACTACTAAGAATAATAATCACACCCAATTCCTATCTTAGATGTTCAAAAGTAGCCTTTGGAAGAGGCTTAGTCAAGATATCTACAATCTAATCCTTGGTAGACATAAATTCAAGCTTAATACTTTGTTCACTCACATGTTCTCTTAAGAAATGATACTTGATAATAATTTTATTGGTCTTTGAATGCATAATAGGGTTATTTGAAACACTTATGGCACTAGTATTATCATAAAAAATAGGACTAGGACCATCAAACTCCACCTTGTAGTCTTTTAAGGTTTATCTCATCCATAGCACCTAAGTATAACATGAAGATACAGAAATGTACTCATCCTCACAAGTAAATAAAGCTACTAATTATCCATGAGACTAGGAACTTACCTAAAAATAAGGCTCCTCCACTAGTGTTATTTCTATCATCTAGACTCCCAACCCAATCTACCTCTATATAGGTTAATAGATCAAACTTCATGCTCCTTGGGTACCATAATCCATATTCCATAGTTCCCTTGAGATAACTAAGTATCCTCTCAATTTATTGTAGATGAAATTTCCTTAGGATCTAATTTAAATATTTTAATATACCTACTACTTGTATGATGTCAGGTCTAGAAGTAGTAGTATACAACAAACTCCTAATCAAAGATACATATTGTATCTAATTGACCCTTGAGGATTTATGCTCCTTGCTTAGCTTGAATTTTGTAACCATAGGTGTACTTACAGACTTGTATTCATCCATTTAAAAATTCTTCAACATCTCTTTTATATACTTGACCTATGAAATAAGCATACCCTTTTTAGATTGACTGATTTGAAGTCCAAGAAAGAATGATATTTCTCTAAGCATAGACATTTCAAATTCTAACTTCATCACCTCTATAAAGGCCTTAGTCATATTCTCATTAGTTATACCAAATATGATATCATCCACATATACTACCACTATCAACTAATGATCATTTTTAGTCTTGATATACAGGGTACTATCTGTAACTCCTCTCTTGAAACCTTGGTCCAAAAGGTACTTGTCTAGTCTAGCATACCAAGCTCTAAGGGCTTGTTTTTTACCATAAAGGGCCTTATTCAACCTATAGACATAGTCATTATTATCAATTAATAGTAAACCCTCAGGATAATCAATGTATACTTTTTCTTCTAAGTTCACATTTAGGAAAGCTGACTTGACATCCATTTGGTATATCTTCAAGCCTTTGAAACTTGAATCAGTAATAAGAATCTTAATGGGATCTAACCTTTCTATAGTATAAAAATGTTCCTCAAATTCCATTCCTTCTACTTGATCATATCCTTTTCATACACGTATAGCCTTGTTTCTAGTGACCTTTCCATTCTCATTCAATTTGTTCCTGAATACCCATTTTGTACCAATGATGTTTTTATTTTTAAGACTAGGTACTAACTCCCAAGTTTAATTATTATTAATTTAATTTAACTCCTCATTCATTTCATCTAGCCAAAACTTATCTTCATTTTCTTATACATAACTTTTAGGTTCAAGTTTTGAAATTAAGGCAGTATTTTCTTGATTAGCATCACTCACCATTCTTCTCCTTATTTGTATACCTGCACTTTTATTTCTAATGATCTGAGATTCAAAATGATCCTTTTGAACCTACCTAAAAGGACCTTTTGAGTCCTTTCTCTCCTTAATTTATTATTAATCCTCATCTATCTCTATTGCTCCTTCATCATTCTTTGACTGAGAATATGATTTCTTTGTCTCATCAACCTTCACATTTATGCTCTCCACTATATTTTGTAACCTCTTTTTATAACATCTATAGGTAGCACTTACTGATGAATATCCCAATAAAATATCTTCATCAAACCTTGGGTCAAACTTGGCTAATTCCTCATCATTTCTCTTGATATATCATTTACTCCTAAAAACCTTAAAATGTTTAACACTTGCAGGTATGTCATTCCATAATTCATATGAAGTCTTATCACTATTGATCATAATTTGACCTCTATTCAAAGTGTAAATTGTAGTACTGTTAGTAGTGTTTAGTGGAAAGAATGTAAAATACTAGTAGAGATTTATAAATAAGCTATTAATAATGGAAAATCAATGGATAACTAGAATTATGGGAAATAATAAAGATAAATATGAGGCCTAAATGAGATATTTCTTATTCCTTAAAAATGGTTTGATCTTCACTTTCCCATACAAATGATTATAAAATATTCCACATGACTCTTCTCCTTCATTTATGTCTCTTCATTTCTTATTACCTTTTGACTCCTTTTCAATACCTCATATCTCTATTTTCTCAATTAATGACAATTAATATTAAATCATATTTTCCCTTTACCTCTATTAACACTCACCTCAACTTAAAATGTGTCACATGCCAAGACACAAAACCCCTACTAACACTCACCCCAACTTCAAATGTGTCTCATCCTAAGATAAAAAGGCCCTAAACATTTCAAGTTTTTACAACTTTGATCTATTATAAATGCATTTTAAGGAAATATAAATAACTAATCCTACTCACTTTTATCCTCTTCCTCTTTCATCTCTTCATCATTTCACTCTTTTTCTCTATCTTTTCTCTATCAGTACTCTTCTTCCTCTCTTAAATCATCTCTTTCCACTTATTTCTTCTCTCTTCTTTCTTCTCTTCTACTTTAACTATATATTATAACCTCACAATGCATTTAAAATTTTGACCAAACCTTTTACATAACATGTCGAGAACATCAAAAATATTAAAAATAAGCCAAGGTCTGTAATCTTATGCACCATGTATGCCTTGAAAACCACTAGGCAACTTGATGGAGAATGTTATGCATGACATGCAATAGAAGTAACACCAATATATTTATTTTATTCCATTCTTGGGTTAATAATGGCAAAGTTGTTGACTTGCATCTATAGATCTATATCAAAATTCAATGACCCCATCATGAGGAGGATCATCATCCCTCTCTTCCTGTCACCTTTTCAATTGGTCTACCAGCCATTGATGTGATATTTAAAAATATCAAGGACTTGAAAACTATATTTAGATGTAGCCCTGCTCAACAACATCCTATGATTTATTGTTTCCTAAGCTAAAATTTATGTCACTTCTTTACCAACAAGTTTTATTCCAAAAATAGCCTTATCATCATACTGCATAATTATATCAAAGTGTTCATCTACATATAACAAGCCACAGTAGAATTTTTCCACTTATTAAGATCCCTTTCAACTTCATCGAGTCTAGATAAATCAATTCTAAAACATCCCTCACTAGAATGTGCTTCTTTATTATGGAATTATGCAGGTGCTTGACTAGAATGACCAATACCCATAAAATGCACTTAAAAGGTAAATGACTTGGATCTAAGGAGTCAAACTCACTACTCAGATTGACAAAAGATGATGATGCCTTGATAGACTAAGCTATGACATAGTAAGATGTACCTTGACTACATCCACAAAATACACCACACTAAAATTCCACCTCTAAACTCCCTCAAAGTGTGTTAAAAGTCCATAGACTTGTGGGTAAGCCACCAACTTTAGCTCTACATGCAATTGATCCTCCTTATAGATGTCCTTATAATACATCTCTTTTAATTCCTACAATACTTTATATGGATCTTATTAATATTATAGCATATGGCCCATTTCAATAGCATCATTATAAATGATTTGGGCTTGATAGTTAAGCAGCCACACCATTATTAGCAGTAAAATAGTGGAAATAATATAATAACCATAGAGATTTAAAATCAAAACTATTAATGATAGTAAATAATAAAGACAAATATGGAGAAGAATAAATGAGACCCAAATGATATTTTCCATTCACTCAAAATGGTATGATCTTCACTTTCTCATACAAATGCTTATAAAGGCTTTCATATCACTCTTTTCCTTCATTTATGACTCTTCTTTTATTATGACCTTTTGACTCCTTTTCAACACCTCATATCTCTATTTTCTCAATTAATGACAAATAATATTAAATCATACTTTTCATTTACCTCTACTAACAAGTACTCATAGCTTCTCTTCAGTATCCATCAGACAACTTAGACTCATTCAACATGGTACATGCCATTTTTAAAACTATTTTGTTATTTCTTTCAACTGTCCCATTTTGTTGAGGTGTTCTAGTAGTTGACAATTATCTTCTTAATCCATTTACCTCATAAAACTCATCAAACTCATTTGACCAAAACTTTCCTCTTTTGTCAGACCTAAGACACTTGATCTTCACATTCATCTCATTTTCAACCAAAGCTTTAAAGGTTTTGAACCTACCTAGAGCTTCTGACTTCTCCTTCAAGAATTTTACCCAAGTCATTCTTTTGAAGTTATATATAAGTAACATTAAGTATTTGTCACCTTGAATACTTTGAATCCTTATAAGGCCACATAGATTAGTATGAATTAGTTATAAATATCTAGTAGTAGAATATTCCTTAGACTTGAATCTCCTCCCAATCTTCTTACCATGTTGACATGCCTTGTAAAGAGCATCTACAAGTTTAGAAATGTTGGGCATATGCTTCATAGATCCTTTGGAGCTAATCTTGACTAGATTGTCAAATTTTAGATGACCTAACCTTCTATACAATAGACAAATTTTATCTACCTTTCTCATGAAGCACTTCTCTTTTGTGATCTCATTTAGTACATAAAGATTGTTCTTAGTTCTCTTGGTTTTGGAAATCAACCTTCCTAATTTTTCTCTCCTTGTCTAACATACTTTTTCATGAAATTTTAGGGTATGTCCTTGAGTGCACATTTTACTTACACTCAAAAATTTGTGTTTCAAGCCATCTATATATAGAAAACTTATGTCTTAGTCTTCCTACTATCCAAGCTCAAATCACCTTTGCCAACTATATTAGCATATGTGTTATTCCCAAACCTTACTGAACCTATGGCATTTTTATTCAAAATGATTAATTGTCTTTTATCTCCTATCATGTCACTTGAAAAACCATTGTCTATGTACCACTTTAAATCTTTATTCTAATTATGAAAAGCATTTTGGGCTATCATAGATTCTTCTCCTCTAGATTCCTACTTCTCTTTCAATTTACCCATAGGTTCTACTTTCTTGATCCATTTTTTAGTGTCATGACTCCATATCTTCTCAACATGACTAGTTTTCCTTATATATCTTGTCTTACATTCTTTTTTAATGAGTCCTTTTTGGTTGTAGTTATAACATAGGATTCTACTTTTCCATCTACAGTTAACATCTCTATATCCAAATTTACCACAAAAGAAATAATAACCAATGAAGGAATTCACCTACTATGATTGTTTAGCCTTATTTATATTTTGATAATCATAAGATGATAAACAACTACCTTTAATATCCTATGAAAGATCAAAACCCTTCTTGGCTTGTTGATGATTGACTTCAAACTTGACTACTTGTGCATAGGTATTGATTCTACCAACTTCATCACTCCTTGACTAATCAATGTCTTTTGGAAACTAAATCTTCTTGAAATCCTTTTTTTCTTATTTTAATCCAAGACCCATCATATCATAAAAATATCTTTGACTATCCAAAATATTTTTAAGCTTTCCAATACTCTCCTCAAACTTATGATAAGTCCTTATTTTGATTGTATCTTACTTAACTTGTGCCTCTAAAGTCTTTACTTTCATTCTAAGTTGGGTGCATTATTCCATATGATTATTCTCTTTTGAAAAACATTCACAAGTATTTTTAAATACTATGGATAGATCCTCGTTGCATTCATAAAAAACACTCTCATTATCAAAATACATCCTTGTGCTCTAAAGATCTCCCATAAACTGTTAGGTCTGCACAAGGGACCAAGATATGATACCAATTATTAGAGGTAAAACCACTAAAAGCGGGGGTTAATCAATGTATATAATCTTATTTCAATTCCATATATCATTTATTAATCAATCAAACAGATCTAGAGATATAGCAATGCATAAACAATCATTCATATGAGCAAGAAGTGAAAACATAACACATGAACACAAGATCTATGTGGGAAACCCTCATGGACAATAAAAACAACAAATACAC
Organism: Torreya grandis; assembly: GCA_037957365.1. NCBI lineage: Eukaryota > Viridiplantae > Streptophyta > Pinopsida > Cupressales > Taxaceae > Torreya > Torreya grandis. The sequence goes on along the minus strand of JARHVA010001391.1, from coordinate 1,991,698 downwards.
AAATTTTACTACAGTCATATAATAAATGTATCAAACTTTTAGTGAGGAACCAACCCCACAATGAGCACCAACCCCTCATTAGTCAAGCACCAACTTATAAGGAGGCACCAACCCCCTTAGGTAACCCAATACCAACTTAGATACCTTGAATATATGATCACTATTGGACACTTTTTTCTCACCCAAATAAATATGACTACCTTCTTTTTCTCTTCTCACTCTTCTATCTCTCTCAAATAACATATTAGACCTTCTCACTCAACTAACCCTTTCCTTGGAAGAATTAGGTCTTATGACCTTGCTCAACACCTATATAAACATAGTTATATATTCATAGAATATTTAAAACACCTTGATTATGATATTAAATCCATTTACCTAGTTTTAAACACTCTATATCATTCGCTCATATGTTCAATATGCTAACTAATCAAATTAGGCCTATTAGACCTTCTCTTTATATTTGACTCTTGCTCTTACCCATATTGGTTAGCAAAGAACCTCACTATACTTGTATAACCATTAGAATAGATAAAAAAAACATGTTTCATGAGTTAAACAACCACTACATAGGTTTTTCATTACTCTTAAGGGGGAAAACCACCATTAGGCCTAATAGACACCTAATGCAATTAGGCCTTTTCTAAGCACACATTTCACTTAGGCCTCCTTGGAACATATTGAGACTCCAAAAATAGATTAAAAACTTAATAAATGTTTAAATTATACCCTTGATAATATCATATTATTTCTTCAACACCATTTATCTCATTTCACTCCTTAAACCACATAATTAGGTTTACTCGCCATTAGGCCTTCTTACTGCCAAAAAGTATGTCTTGCAAATCTAGAACATACACTCAACTTTGCCACATAACCATACCAAAAAATCACATGGATGTAAACTTAATTAATTTATTTTAAATACCAATTCCATTATAATTCACCAAATATGGTAAAAGACCTCAAACTAATCAACTTCATATGCTTACTTAGAATTGCACATAGGCCGTAAGAACCCAGTCAAAATCTTTTAAATTTTCACACCTTCATGGGAATTTATCATGCATAAAAATATTTTATAATTAACCTATGAGACATTAATAATAAATTAACTTGAATTTTATTCTTCAACACTATGTAAAAATACTTAGAAACAATGTTCTGATTCATACACAAAAAATTACCTATAACTCCAAAAACATAGTCATGAATATCAAGATTTAGAACACCTATGTGAACACTTTTATGAACTTAAAATGGATTTTTATGATCCTTAAACATCATTATAATATGTGTGTGTGTGTGTGTGTGTGTGTGTGTGTGTGTGTGTGTGTGTGTGTGTGTGTGTGTGTGTGTTAGTGTGTGTGTGTGTGTGTGTGTATGTGTGTGTGTATTACAATTTTCATTATAAATATTGCTCTTACATACCAATCTCAAATCTTCACCCTTCACAGACTTCACTGTATTAGATAGATCACTTTGAGAACAACTTTTAGCTTGTTTGTGTGCATCACCAAAACTTCTAAACAAATGGGATATGAGTTATAGGTCTTGAAAAATGACTCCATACATTTGAATCCATCCCTAATCTTCTTCAAACAATCCTTAATCTCTTTCTCACTACTACCTAGTTTTCTCATTGTCTTGTACATTAGGCCCTTTTAGTGATAAGCCAACTTCCATGACTAGTTTAGAAAATTTTAGGTCTAAAACCTATTTAAAAACTTGCATGGGCACAAACTAAAATTTTCACACATCATCCTCCATCCATTTTTATGCTTTGACTTAACTAACAATATATTTCCTAGATAAACCTAAAAGAGTCCTTTACATGTTCCAAACATCATATTATGTCAACAAAACCATTCTAAGACATAACTGACAAGATATTTCCTATCAGGTCATTATGAGGGTTTTATGAGGGTTTTGACTAGTTTCACTTCTTAACAATCATTCATAAAGTATTTCACCTTAACTCCAAAAAAAATTCCAAGAAATTCAAGATAGGAACCTTCCCCAACTCTTATGAACTACTCATGATATCATGCAAAGGTTTCATGTGTCAACGAGCATAATAAAAACCTTCTCAAGTTTGCAACACCCCATTATGTGCACATAAAAGACCTCAACACCAATTTTCATTATTTTTCCTTCAAGATATGACCTAAAACTTGGTAAACACACTTAACACAAACTCTCATATCTATGTCAATTCTCTCAAGAGCAATGGCTCCTTGTAAAATAAATTCTACCCCTATTTAGGCCACACTAGGTCTCTTTGCTCATTAGGTCTTGAACTACCAGTCATACTTAGACCTTGATCACACTTTGAAACTTCTTATACTATTCTCAAAACCTCATTCTCAATTCTAATGACCTCATACCTTGATCACACACTACCACCCATCATCTCACAATCCTTAGACTGCTTACTTCATCATGCTACCAAGCTTATGCCTTCTCACTAGGTCTCTCAAGTACATGGCTTATGAACTCAACATCAAGAACAAAAAAGACAACTTATAATGACATCAATGACACTTTCATGACATCAATGAAAAATTAATACATGCCTAACAATACATTCTCAAAAATACCCCCATATCTAAATTTAGGGTTAAAACACCTTCACTAATACACAAATAAATGACAATTTGATTATGTTTTTTATTGCTTCATAAATGTAACCATCCATGACACTCAACTACTATGAGGATGGGTATGATGAACATGATTGGATGCCTTTGGTAACAAATATAAATTATATAATTTTTAATTTATTTATTGATTGATTGACCAAGTCTTCACCTTAATGCCAAATACTAAGGGGTTGCTTTATGTCAAATTCACCTAAGGATCAAACTTGACCTCATCCCTTATGGCATCAAGTTTTTTTATTTAATAATAATTGATCCCTGATGGACTCTTTATGATCCAAGTTACTTCACCAATGAACCAATGACCTTTTGACTATAATGTTTAACTAATTTTTCCTACATTTTAAAATTATTCAATTACATTTGGGTTTTACATATTTTATTTTTTGTAGTACATGTCTAGTTTCACTAGAATTGACACTTCCCTTATGCCCTGAGAGGATGAGGAGGTTCAAGAGGTTCACTTGGATGAGGAGCATTATGAAGGCAAATTTTAAAATGAATGAGGATAATAATAATTAAAGGTTTTTTGTTATTTATTGTGTTTTTTGTGATATAACACTTGATTAATCAATAATTAAAATTGATAAAATATATATAAATAAATGATGAAATTAATTAATAATAGCTAAATTATTATTTTTTTAATTTATTATTATTTTAATAAATAATAATTAAATTTAAATGAATAAAAATTAAATGTTTAATCATTATGATTTATCATTTAGTATTATCTAATTAATTTTTATTTATTAGTAAATGATTACATAAAAATAATTGGTAAACAATTTTTTAATTAATTTATATTTGAAATTATAACACTTGAATACACCATAATGACATTTAAATGACACTTTAACAACAAAAACAAAAGTAACTAAACAAAAAATGAACAAATACTTAATGACACCAAAAATAATAAACAAATAGTTTTTTAATGACTAACTAATTGTAAACAAACAACATATGAACAATCTCATAACAACATATTAATAATAGATGTACAACACCTTACCAACACTTAAACAAAAAATGAATGATAAGAATATTATTATTTAAGTTGTTGTAAATGTGTCAAAAATGAAATTTTCATTGAATAATTGCTTTACAACACCAATAATGCATTAAATGTCATAAATTAAAATCACAAAATGAAAAAAAAACATTGAAATCCATCTTAAATATGGCTTAAATTTATTAAAGTCTCTTAAAGCTGACTTAAAATGCTTGACAATGTAGTTTTATCTGGAGCTTGCTTGTTTGATGTCATTAGATCGATATCCACTACTCATCATAGTTATCGTAAATGTATTAGGAATCCACATCCCATATGTCATTTTTTATCGTCTCACACACATTTTCATGTTGAGTCAATCCCATTAAGTATTTTGTAACATAATTATTTTATGCCTTTGTGTATTTTATATTCAAAATATGTATTTTGTATTTAATGTATTTTAATGGAAATATTAATTTTCTCCATCATTTATAAATTTTGTATCAGTTAGATATCGACAACCCCTTTTTAATATTGATATAGTTTTCCTTACAAGGTGAGGTCACCTACATAAATATCCTATATCATCGAAGTTGGGAATCATTTCAAATGATCACAATATTGAGATTGAGGGGTCCTTAAAAACACCCTCAAGATGAATAAAGATTGGGATATTCTTATTTACAAAAATTATTTTTTCCCTTTTATTTATTATTTGAAAAAATAGAATATGTTCATTGTTTCATTATTTGCAAAACAAACACAAAAGTTATGTTCATTTGCACTTTGGGTTCTTCCTTGAACCAAAGAAGCAATGGTTTATTTGGAGATTAGGAAGGAATGTAGTGTGAGTTTATGATAACAATTTGATTCCAAAATGGGACATTGTTGTTATGAGTAGGGGTGAGATAGAGATAAACCCAAAAAAATATGAAAACAGTCCTAAGATAACAAGGCTTGCGAAGAAATGCAAATGTATAATTTTTTATCTTTTATGAAAACAGTCCCAAGATAGAAAGGGCTTGTGAAGAAATGCAAATGTATAGTTTTTAATCTTTTAGTTATATTTGTTATTTGCTTAATTTTGTTATGTTTTAGTTAATTATTCATTTTTCATTATTTTTAATTTATTTTTTTTAATAAGTAATTTGTTTTATAATTTAGTTTTTTATTTTATTTTTTACTTATATTTTAGTAAATTTTATATGAATTTTTATTTATTTAATTTCATAATAATTATTTGTATTTACGTTTTGACTAAATTATTTAATAATATTTTGTAAATATTTCATTTTTTATTCTTGTAAGGATTTGGTGGCTTTTTTGTAAGAATTAAAAATTATTGTAACATAGGATTATGAAGAGGATCGTTAGTCTCTTGTTAATGAATAAAATTAAAACTAAACAATTTCAATACAAACTAACAATTATTGCCTATGTACTAGGGTGATCATATATAACAAGAACATAATTAAGACACAATTAAAAGCATAAAATAGAAAGTCCCTCTGAACTTCCTTGTACCTCCAAATCTGCTTGTTGAGGTAGTTGGTTTGTTTAGCTTATGTACAATGGAGTCTTTGTCGATGGTGCTCTTACATCATCTCCTCTTTATTCACCTTGGCTTGGTTTGATTTGGGCATGGTAATACTATATCAATGTAGATTTTTGGAGGTATTTTGGCATATAACATTGACATAAAATCTTAAATATCAATGTGTGATGCCTTCTATTTATAGCCTTCAAAGTTAACTCTCACCTAAGTGTGCTTAAGTTAGGATTAATTGTAGTTGAGTTGAAACTAACCCTAGGTGAGTTAAGGCTAACCCTAGTTGAGTTAAAGAGGGGACATGTAATTGAAATTTGGGATAGAGATCTCATTAATTAGGCATGGCTCTCCATTTTTTCATTTAAGGCACTATAAGGGAATATTTTAATTCCTTGAATTTAAGGATGATGATGTCATCATGACCTCATATTTATTGAATTTTATTTTATTTTTAAATTTGTTTTGACTAATTTCACATGGAAAATTCACTTAATCATTTAATTTAGTTTAATTGGTTGATTCATTCTACTTATTATTTTAGCACTTTAGGAATTATTGAAGTGCCCTGCTTAATGGGTCTAAAGGCCAAACTACCAGTTATTAGGTCACAAGGTAATTAGAGATGAATCTATGAGAGGTTATTATTGCATACAAGATAATACACTAAATAGATATGTTTCAACATGATTATGAGCACTAATGTTTGATCTACAGATGAAATTAGGGCATTCATTGATTCTTAGGCTTAATTTACATTATTTTAGTAGAAATCAATTTGAAATCTAGTCAAAAGCTAGTTATGGCTAGAATGTGGTGTCTACAATTTTCCCCTATTTGGGAAGGCATTGAAAGATATAGGCATAGTAACATCTTCTTAAATAATAAAAATGTATTTAATGCCTAATGACCTAGATGATGATGGATGAGCCCTAGATGCCCCCTCGAGGGAGTGGGCAACAAATAAGGTCGACAATTAGTCCCTTAAAAAGAAGAAAATGATTGGACCTAAAGGTAAAGGGGTTGAAAAAGACTGATATGCCTAAATGTAATTATAATCAGTGCCATAGTGAGATGCCCCAGTTGGGTAGATAAAAAAGATGATTTTTCCAAAGGTAGTTATAATCATCAACATAGTGAGGTAAAATATAATGATTTACCTAAAGATAGTTATAATCATTAACATAAATAAAAATTCCCCAGTTGGAAAAATAGAGATAATGATTTTTCCAAATTTGGTTATAATCGTTAGTATAATGAAAAATACCCCAATCAACAAGGAGAATTATAATGATTTGTTCAGAGATAGTTATAATAATTAACACCCAGATAGATTAAAACATAATGATTTTCTCAAATTTGGTTATAATCATTGGCACTATATTTTGTGGGACAATATGGCAAATCAAAAAAGAGGGCTTACAAACTAAATCCATACTCATGGAGTAAGAGTATGTTGATATAGAGGATAGGTATGAATTTAGGAAACCTACTAGTATGGATATGCACGCCTTAACTAGCAAGGATTAAACTTTATTTGTGTTGTAATTACTCTGTATTGGGTAATATTGGATAGATCAGAAATTTATTAGGTGAACAAGGAGAAGTGCCAAAGCACCATTACTTGTAAAATCCATTGAACTTATTTTTATTATAGCATAGGATGGTATACAACTTGATATAAAACACCATGATAACTTGGTCTTAATATGCATAAGGACTGATACTCGATCCAATAAATAAGTGAAAACAATGAACCAATGATAAAAACCATGATGATAATGTTGACATATGAATATGGATGGACTTAATTATAATGTGCAAGGAATCACCCAATGAAATCATAAATACTAAGTCAAGGCACAATAATGAAATCAAACAAATAAGCAAACAAACATATAAACCAAGCTAAACAAAATAGAACAAAACAAAACACCAATAAATAAAAAGTGAATAAAATAATTTTTTTTTAAACAATGGTTAATCACAATGTTACTACAAATAGAAAATAAATTATTTGAGTGTGTGTAATAAAGGTGCTACTCTTCATGATAGGGTGGCCCCTAAACTAGACAACAATGACACAATTATAATAATGTAATGAAAATGAGCACAAGGTTACCCCTAGGCTATAGGGAAATAATGGCATGCAATATGATGACAAACATTGCCCATAGGCTATAAGAGACAATGAAACAAATAGACACAAATGGGGAAACTAGAAGAAAAGGAAGGGGTGACCGAGCAGACTCCAGATGTATTAAGTAAATGGATGTTGCCTACATAATTCCATAGATGCAAATTCTAAAATGAAATTTAGGCCAAATGTAGTTATCATAGGATATGGAATAAAAGAAAATGATGAAAAATAAACATGATTAACTTGTATAGGAATATGGGAGTGGTATCATAAAATGGTGAGGGAGAAAATATTGTTTACAAAATGAAGAGAGTGTATGATGAATCCAAGTGGTCATTAATGTATTAAAGTTGAATACATAATGCTCATAATATAAACTCACAAAATAGAGAGAGCATACAACTAAGGCCAATAAGGATGGGAAAACTAAATGATAAGTGGTTACTCATGAAATAGCTAGGAGTCCTAGAATCCTTAAGGCAAAGAAGTGGTTAAAAATAAAGGAAGGTATGGATGAGCTAACCCAAAATATCCCATGTATCCAAGTGTTGTCTATGTAGTCCATGTGAAACTCAAGTCGATGTAGATCTCCCAGAATAGGAGTAAAAATACTAAGGTGGTCTAGAAATAAACTGAACAAACAAGATGGCCCATCCCAAAAAAAAATTGACAGCTTTATATCTTGCATGGAAATTCTAAGCTAATTTTCATGATTTTATGATTTTTAGGAATTTCTAGGTTTTTTACAAATATTTTTAAAATTTTCTAAGCATCTCAACTCGATTAAGAATTAGTAAATACTTAAATGGTCTAACTCATAAAATGACAAGAGTGTTGTTAAGGGTACTCATAAAATGATGAGAGCATAGAACAAAGCGTGATTGAGCTGACCTCAACGTAAATCAAGTGTTTCCTACATAGTTTGAGAAGGACCTGAAGTCACTATAATTTTACCTTATACCATAAAAATTTGACTAGGTAGTAGTAATTTCATGAATTAGGCAAATGGCACATTTTAACAAAGGAATGACAAGGTGATGCAATTATGCATGATAAAGGTGTTGTTCCTAATTTGCCCATAGGTAGTTAGAATTAGGAAAAAATGACATGGGTCAATGATATTAATTTGTCCAAAGTTGGTTATAATTATTAGTATAGGGTGGGACACTAATTTTCCCAAAGGTGATTATAATCAATAGCACTCATAATGAATCAGAATAATAAATGAAGGATGTAACTACCAAACCACTGTCATGTTGGTCCAAGATAGTGCCTCTATCTATAATACTAAATCAACTACTGAAAATTGATCTAAATCCTCTCACTTAAGATGGTCTAAGGACCAATGAATTGGAACCAAGGTCAAAAGGGTGTGGAGGGAGGGTAAAATAACTTTGGTCGATAGTGAAGGTAGAAATAGTAGATGGTATGATACAAGGAAAATGTCAATATGATATAATGTAAACAAGATTTATATACAATACCTCAAGTCTTTCAAGCAAAATAATACTTAAAGTTTATTATATTCATATGTTCATCAAGTTTATCTTCATTTGATGTAGTGAGCTTGTATGCTTCAGAGCCATAACTTGCAATAATGATATAAGGGCCTATCCAATTGGGCTTGAATTTTCCTTTCTTCTTATTATAAGCCATGTTGTTATTTTGGTTTTCTTTGATAACAAGATCACCAAACTCAAACTCTCAAATTTTTACTCACCATTTATATTGGCCACATAACCTTTTATGGTATACTTGAAGGTTATTTATAGTGGCCATGTACTTCTCATCTAGTAACTCTAACTCTTGCAAGTGAGATAATTTATAATCTTCATCATCTAAGATGTGTTTTAATGAGATATGTAGAGAAGATAACTCAACCTCAATGGTAAAAATGGCCTCAGTTCCATAGACTAAGTAATATGGAGTGGTCCATGTTAGAGTATAGTAATTAGTATGGTATGCCTAGATGGTGTGAAACATCTATAGGTGTTAATCATGGCTAGCATCATTGATAATATTTTTAAAGATGTTGATAATGGTCTTATTAGATTCCTCTACTTAGATATTACCTTGTGGTAAATATGCAGTGGAAAAATGTTGGGTGATATTGTGTCAGCATAAAGGGTTGTGATATCCTTATTTTTAAATTTGGGACCAACAATATCATAGATCATGGTACTAGTCGAGGGCTCATGAAAAAGTGTTAAAAGATTTTCAATGAGGAATTGATGTTATTTTTCCTTATTTTTAATTCATATCAAATAAAATATAGTAGTCATGGCATTCACTATCCTATTACTATCCTAAAGTATGTGTTCAAACTATATGTCAACAATCTATTATTTGAGAGTGTCCACCATGGCCTTATATGGTACCAGTTTATCATCTTTGGTTTGAAAGTGATTTGGAACCTAATTAATGATTAACTAAGAATCACCATGAACTTTGAGATGTTGAATATTCCATTGTACTTATTAACAAATCCCTACAATGAGTGATTCATAATTATTCATGTTATTAGTATAAGGAAAATTGATACAGAATAATTTGGGGAAAATATCCCCCTATGGTGTAATAAAAAATAGACCTACCCCTAATTTATGTGATTTAAATGACCCATCAAAATATAGTTTACATTTTTTTGTTAAGGGGTTTCAATGATGGTCATGATGGATTCATCTAGGAATGTAAACATGAGTGGTTTGATATTTGAAAGGTGAGCTTTAGTAAGCTAGTCTTCAAGTACTTTTCCCTTTATGGCCTTTTGATTAATGTACTCAATCTCAAACTCACTCAATATCATGATCCATTTATCCATACATCCTTATAAATATATTTTGGATAGTAGATACTCGAGTGCATCTACATTGGCAATAACTATGGTCTTATTATTAAGCATGTAATGACATAGCTTCTAGGTTGAAAAGACCATAGTTAAACAAGCTTTTTCTATTGGCATATAATTGTGCTCATACATAACCAGTGCTTGGCTTAGATAGTACATGGCATGTTCTTTTCCATTCTCATCATGTTGAGATAGAAGTTCCCTCAAGGCATTGTCAATAGCAAATAGGTACATCAAAAATGGTCTTCCTAGCATTGGCAATAACAAAATAGGTGGATTGGAAAGATATTATTTCAAATACTCAAAGGCTTTTTGATAGTCTTCATCCCAAATAAATGTAATACCTTTCTTCAGCAAGGGAGTCAAGGGATGGCATTTATCAACCAACTATGAAATGAAGTGTCTAATAGACTAAAAATTTTCTTACAAACTATAGAATTACTTCAAATTGTAAGGTGGCAACATCTCAATAATGGCTTGTACCTTTTTAGGATCAATTTTAATGCCTCGATGAGAGATAATGAAGCCTAACATTTTCTTAAAGTGACACTTAAGATGCATTTTTTGGGATTTAATTGATCCTTGCATTGATGAAGCCTTTTAAATATTCTTCATAATACAGTTAGATTATCTTCATAGGTCTTTAATTTACCTAATATGTCATCAACATAATCTTCAACAATATCATGCATCATGTCATGAAATATAATAGTCATAGATCTATGATATGTGGCCCTAGTATTCGTAATGTTGAATGGCATAACTTGATAGCAAAACATTCCCCAAGGAGTGGTGAACATTGTCTTATGTTGGTCCTTTATTGCAATACTAATCTGATTATATCCTAAAAATACATCTATGGGGAAAAACATTTTATACCTAACTATGAAGTCAATTACCATGTTGATATTTAGTAGAGGAAAGAAATCCTTAGGGTAGGAATTTTTTATGTCTCTAAAATCAGTGTAGATTTTGATTCCTTTTAGATTTTTATTACTAGGCACAATGTTTGAGATCCACTTAAATAGTCAATCAGTCAGATGTATCTCACTTCTAAGAGTTTTTCTAACTCTTTATTTACTAATATAATAATATGATGATGCATCTTATTTATTTTTTACTTCACAATTTTGGCATTAGGATGTATAACAAGGTGGTGTACAACCAAGGTGGGGTCTAAACCTAGCATGCCTAAATAGGCCCAAGCAAAAATGTCCACAAATTATCTCAAAATAGATATAAAAACTTCACATTTCTCTTTAGTGAGGGACGTGCCTAATTTGATCCACCTTGGGTCATCTAGAGTCTTGATGTTGACTTTCATAGTATCTTCTATGAGGAGAGTCAATCCATCCTCCAAAATGGTTGGCAAGGATGTGAATTGGCCTATAACAACAAATCCATCTAGTCGAACTAGTTCATCAATCTCTCCTAAACATAATGAATCTAAATATCCTAATGGTAATGATGGCCATGTCACAAAAACTATAGTAAACTCTTTGGAAATTTGATCAATTGTATGTTGTTCTACTGAACTAAACTCAGACCTAAAACCAAGTTCATCGTTGGTGGTCTTCTAAGATACATTTGTGAAAAGGTGAACACCCCCATCTAGTGGCACCTGAAATAGGTTTTCACCAAAAGAATGGCCTTTCTATTTAATTTTTACCTAGTCCAAAAGTGCCTCAAAGAGGTTTTCATTGTGGGACCTCAATGTTTTTTCTTTTGTTCTTGGCTAAAGGTGTTACAACCAACCTAATTGTATTAAAAATAAAATGTAGTAATTTTTTTTTTTAAAACTTACTTGACAAGCATTCAATTAGAATCATAGAAACTAAAAATTAAAATATATTATCATAAAAGATAACATTATAATTTTAACTTTAAATCTGAATGCAACATAAATTATTACAACTTTATAAGAAAGTAAATACACTATGACATAGGCACTATTGGCTTCACAATACAGTAATTGTTGTTCATGTACAATAACATTACATCTACAATCTCAATAGGATTTTAGCCTTGAATACAATAGAAAGATAATGATCTCCCCAAAACTTGATTTATACCAACTCATGTATCTCTGATAATCTAAAGTGTTGTCTCTAGGTATATACTATAGTGGGGGAGGGAGAGCATCATTTGAGCACTTTTTCACTCTAACCACAAACCAATGATCCCCCACATAATCCCCTATCAAGGAATGTCCTTCCCTTCATGAATAGTAGATAGAATGGTATGGGAATCCATAATGAGATATACTATTACCCCATGTGCTATAATATTTCTACTACATGATGTGTATCCATAAAAAAAATATGTTTCTAATATGATATTACACAACATGCAAATCAAACATATGAAATGACAATGTCAACCTAGCATTATTTAGGCCAAAGTTCTAAATAACATATGATCACCCAGATTGATCAATTTTATAACACATCACTTGATCAGATTATCCATACCCAGCATTGGTGATGCTAACTAGGATTGAGAAGTCCATCTCACTATTTGGTTAGTATCGTCAATCTGGGACCCATAATATACATAACATAACATAATACTACTTAAAATATTTAATTAGATTATTCCTAATAGCTAAAATATAAACATGCTAAATTTGAAAATAATCTATCTTTTTTTTTCTTCAAATTCATAAAATAAATATATTAGTATGTTATAGTTATCTATATAATATATGAATAGTCCATACATAATCATATCATCTGGGTATGTTAAACAAAGGATCATAATATCATACAAACAATATCAAATATAAACAAGTACTATTTGACAAGATCACACTAATTGAGGATGATAACCAAAGTTCATAAATACTTTTTTATAATAGATATTCAAAACATATTCCCACATCATTCATACATACCAAGTATAACAAATATAAAGACCATCTATGCTAATCATTTATTTTTTTTAAAGCATCTATAAATTTATACAAGGTTTAATAAACATTATTATTATTAAAACACAACTAAGTATAAAACATTTAACTATTAAATATGGAAATAAGCAAATTCATCCACTAAATAGCTTTTTCCTAACTTAATAATTCACTTAATACATTATATTTATAATTCCAGTTACTTGCACACAACAACACAACTATTATCACTAATAAGGATAAGTTGGGTTTAACTTAGGATTTAGATGAAACTAAAAACATTCTCGTATAAACATATATATGAAATCCTATATGTGTGTTTATTATTTATTTATTTTTATTTAACTCTATTGAGTTAGCTATATTTTACTATCTGAAATACATATGAAAAAATATATAAAAACAACTTAGCTAAAAATGTTTGTTACCCATCTAACTATTTTTCCATTGGCTTTCCCTACTAACACTATCATTTTATATCAAATAATGTTTATCTAATCGACTCAAAAAATTTAGACCAACACATTTATTTCCAATGTATACTGTTATTCAAATATTCTAATTTGATTCTATTAGATAACTTAAGACCTTATTTGTTATAAAATTCCAACTTTCTCGGTCATTCAAATGATGTAGTGACCTAATAAAAAGATTATATTATAATAGAAGGGTTTTCAACTACAAGCCTCATTTTTTAAAAATTAAATTTGGTTATTCATATCCCCATGCCACACTTAATCCATCAATTAATAGCTCAAATCTTTAATTCTAATCGTTGGTTATACACAACCATGCAAATGTAGCGCTCGGCCCTGTATATAATGCTTAACCATATATATATATATATATATATATATGATTAAGCATTATATACAGGGCCGAGCGCTACATTTGCATAGCTGTGTATAACCAACGATTAGAATTAAAGATTTGAGCTATATAATGCTTAATCATTCATATATATATATATATATATATATATATATATATATAGGTTTCTCAAATTATTTCTTAAAGAGACATTATTCTTTATATATGAGTGTATATACATTTTTTGTGTTCAAACATGTGTCTCCTAAATCGCATTCTATAGGGTTTAATTCACTATTTAAAAATATGCAGCGATTTCATAAATATGTTCTATGGTTTCCAATCACTGTAAAAAATATATATATAATCACATGTGTGTGTGTGTATCCAATATTTCTATTTCAAGTTAAAATGTCTTTTCCTATGTGTATAGATATATATAAATTTATTTATATATATCTCTGTTAAAATGATTTTAGAGAGATTATATTTTGTCACTCAGTCCTTGGTTCATATATTAATAGAGTATATACACAACTCAAACAAAGTCAATAATAATGAGATTTCCTCGCTCTATCTTACATAGACTATAGATTTAGAAAAGGGTTTCATAAATATGTATCTTCTTGGATGTGCATATTCATGTCAAGGTTTTTTAAATAAATTCATTTGCTTTGGTCGAAGGGGGTTTGGGTGTAGGGGTTGGTGGATGGTCAAGCCATCCACAGAACCCTCCACCTAAATCCCTAAGTTAATTTAAAATAACTAACTACATAGAATTTAACAACCCAAAACCCCTTTTTTTTAAATCATACTCTAAAAATTAATTTCTAAAAATACCAATTTGAAGCATATATATATATATATATATATATATATATATATATATATATATATCTGTTAATATATGAACCAAGGATGAAGTGACACAATATAATCACTCTAAAATTATTTTAACAAAGATATATATTAATAAATTTATATATATCTATCCACATAGGAAAAGACATTTGAACTTGAAATAGAAACATTGGATATATAATTGTAAGATTGGTATGAGTTGTTATAAGCAAACTCAACCAATGGAAGATAATCTTCTCATTTGTATTTTTGATCCATGTAATACATATGTAAAATATCCTCAAGAACATGATTTACTTGTTTAGTCTGTTTATCAATCTCTAAATGATATGCAGTGCTAAAATTAAGTTGCATGCTTAAAGCTGAGTTTAGAGTTACCTAAAACCTGGAAGTCATCTTCAAATTATGATCTAAAATGATCTTCTTTTGGAATAAATGCAACTTATAGACTTTCTTTATGAACCTCTTCACCAGGGTAGGTGCATCATCTATCAAATTGCATGGTATGAAATGAGCCACTTTGGTTAGTTTATCAAAAACTAGTAGGATCATATTGTGCCTACTCTGTGATATTGATAAACTTTGGATAAATTCCATACTGATCACCTATCACTTCCACTATGGTATATCATGCGGATATATCAATCTAATTGGGTGCACATGTTTAGCTTTCACTCGCTAATATATTAAACAATGTGACACAAAATCACCCACATCTTTCTTGATTCCCTTCCAAAAATATAGAGGTCTAAGATTTGTCATGAGTTTGGTTACACCTAGATTTCTTTAATATGGGGCATTGTGTAACTCTTTCAAAATTGTGCTTCATAGATTCTCTTGATCTATCACATACATCCTTATGTTGAAATGTAGAAGGTCATCACTCTCAAAACTAAATCCTTTATACTGAGGATCTTGGGCATTATTAGATAATTCTTATCTAACCTAATGATAGTATTTGTCTCCTAGTGATAACTTAACTACTTGATCCTTGAAAGTACTCTTAATAGTAGCTACAGCTTATATGTACCTTCTATGACTCAAAGCATTAGCTAATATAATCTCTTTACCTTTGATTTAATTGACATCAAAGTCATAGTCAAAAAAAAATTCTAACCAACGTCTCTAACAAGAATTTAAATTTGGTTGGGTGAAGATATATTTGAGTCCCAATTTATCAATCTTGAGCTCAAATGGTTTTTTAGTAAAAAATATTGTCAAACTTTCAAAGCATGAAAAATCACTGCAAGCTCAATATCATGAGGAGCATAATTCACCTCATGAGTTTTTAGCTTCCTTGATTCAAAAGCCACCACTACTCCATCCTTCATAAGGACTCCACCTAAACTCTTTCCTGATGCATCTATGATCACTGAAAATTATCCATTAGGATCAGAAACTCTCTACACTAGTGCTAATGTGAGTCTTCTTTTCAACTCTTAAAAAGCTATTTCACATTTCTCTAACCAGTCAAACTTTAGTTATTCCATTGTAAAAAGGTAATTAGATTAGCTAACTTGGAAAATTTTAAAATGAACTTCCTATAATACCCTACTAACCCCATGAAAATTCTTATCTTAGACATATTTTTAGGTGTTGGCCACTCCATAATGACCCTTATCTTAGATAAAAAAATATAAAAATATTGTCTGTAGAAATAATATGCCCTAATATTACACTCTCCTTGAAGAATGCACATTTAGACAACTTATCATACAACTTTTGCTTCCACAATCATTGTAGAACCAATTTCAGATGTTATAGGTGCTCTTCTTCATTCTTAGAATAGACAAGAATGTCATCTAAAAATACCAAAAAAAAGTGATCTAGATAGTCTCTACATACATTATTCATGAGATTCATGAATGTTATTGGTGCATTGGTTAACGCAAAAGGTAGCATCATGAACTTATAATGCCCATACTAAGTTTAAAAAGTTGTTTTGGGAACATCCTCATCCTGAATCTTCAATTGGTGATATCCCACTCTAAGATATATCTTATAAATACCATTGCATCATGCACCTAATCAAAAATATCATCTATATGAGGTAGTGGATACCTATTCTTGAAAGTTTTCTTATTCAGCATTCTGTGATTGATGCAAAGTCAAAGAATAACATCTTTTTTTTTTACAAAAACTACTGGTGCATCCCATGGTGACACACTAGGCCTAATTAACCATTTTTCCAATATCTCCTAGATTTGTGCCTTCAATTAAATTAATTTAGTGGTCATCATCTTATACAGTGCCTTAGATTGTGGTTTTGATCTAGGTATGATGTCAATAGAGAAATCAAACTCACACTTAAGAGGAAAACTTGGTAATTATTTAGAAAATACATCATGGAAATCTCTAATAAAATAGAAATCTTTGAGAGATTGTTCCTTAAGTTACTCCATTTCATTTATATTGACTATAAATGCTTGGCACCCTTTTATTTGAGCCCTTCTGAGTTGTATTGTGAAAATTTGTCTGAGCCACAACTCTCTCTTTTTATGTTATAGTTGTGTATAATTCCTATAATCATAAAAACACTCAACCTTCTTTAAGTAACAATCAACCTTGGCCTTGTGTTTAGCAAGCCAATTGAATCTTAAAATCATGTCATATGACCCTAGTGGTGCTACATATAGATCCACTACAATTGAAAATTTAGGCAACTCAATCACTACTTCAACTAAACACTTATCCATAATGACTTTAGAGTCATTCCCATATTGTACTGACCATGCATTTTCCATATATCTAGTTTTTCTAGGAAACTTGTTAAGAATTTTAGGAGATATAAAACATTTATTATCCCCTGTATTTATCAAAACTAAAATTGGATGTTCAAACAAAATAGATGACAACTCTATAGGTGAAGCCTAAAATTCAACTTGTCAATTATCAATTATCGCATGAATACATTGCTAGAAATTTCCTTCTTGAGAAATATGGCCTTTATTCTTTTACTTGTCTTGAGGATATTCATGAGCATAGTGATTTCCTCTACAATAGAAACAACTGCCTGGTGGACCTTTCTTGTCAGTTTGAAATTTTATTTGGAAACTACCTTTGGATCCATTGCTTGGTTTCTTATTATTGTATCCACTATTGAATTTGGTATTTTGATTCTTGGGTTGTCCCTTGGAATATGCACTCCTCTAATTTCAATTCTTCTTCTTGAAATTTGGATTGGAATTGCCAAACTTTTTCATGAACTTTTCCATGATCTAAGCTAGATACTTCAACTTTTACTCATATTTCACCACCTTCTTAAAAACTTGGTCCATAGTAAAAGGCCCATGAACATCTACCTCACCTCTGATCTAGGGTTTCAATCCCATGATAAACTTCCTAATTTTTAACCTCTCATCATCTTGGTACTGAGATACATACTTCAAAAGTTTGGTGAACTACTCCTAGTACACATTCATGAAAACTCTTCTTGCTTCAAATTATAAAAATCTATAAGCTTCTGATTAAATTAAAGTTGTGACAACCACCATGACCTGAACAATGTCATAAACTACACCCAAGTTATGGTGTTTGAGTTAAGTTTCATCTCCATCTTTTTTTTATCCCACCAAGTAGCTATCTCACCAACCAACTAGTAAGCTCCCCAAACTAATTTGGTGACTTTAGAGTAGTTTTGAATCTTGAAATACTTATCCATCTCAGTTAGCCATGATTTAGTTATATCAACTAGAATAGTTCCATCGAACTTAGGTGAATCAAACTTAGGTGGATTCACCTTCTTCATGTCCTTAGATAGCTCTGCAAGTACCTGAGCTCTCTCATCCTACTAGTTTTCTTGCTCAGTATGGTGCTCAATAGGTACTTCTTGATGTTCTTCCTTGCCTTGGCCATAAATTTATTGTTTTAAGGTTGTAATTAGATCCCTAGTATCATTCATGATTGCGAGTATTTGATCCAACTTTATTGAATGCTTAGCAATAATATGGTTAAGATCAATGGGTGGATTATTTTCATTTGAAGGACCCTCACTCTGTGATCTTATTTACACCATTCTTCTTTCTCAATGAAAAGAATAATATGAAAATGTTAGTAAACTCATTAAGTCCTAGAGTTCGATCTTAAGCTTTGATACCACATGTTACAACCAGCCTATTTATACTCAAAACAAAATGTAGTATTTTTTTTTAAACTTACTTAAGAAGCATTCAATTAGAATCATAGAAACTAAAAATCAAAATATATGATCACAATAGATAACATTATAATTTCAAATTTATTTATGAATGCAACATAAAGTATTACAACTTTGTAAGAAAGTAAATACACTATGACATAGCCACGACTGGTCTCACAATACATCAATTATTGTTCATATATAATAATATTACATGTACAATGTTAATAGGCTTTTAGCCTTAATACAATAGAAAGATAACCAACTCTTTGGAGCTCAAGTTGTAGCAACTCGCGTATCTTTGATAACCTCAAGTGTTGTCTCCAGGTATGTATTATGGTGGGGAAGGAGAGCATCATCAAAGTGATTTTATACTCCAACCATGGACCAAAGATCCCCCGCATAAGTTCTTATCAAGGAATATCCCTTCTTTCATGTATAGGTAGATAGAATGGTGTGGAAATCTAGAATGAGACATGCTAGTACCCATGTATTGTAACATTTTTACTACATGACATGTATCATAAAGAAAAATATGTTTCTAACATGATATCACATAACATGCTAATCAAATATATAAAATGATAATGTTAATTTAAAATTACTTTGACCAAACTTTTAAATAATATATAATCACCTAAATCGGTCAATTTCATAAAATAACACTTGATCATATTATCCATAACCAGCATTGGTGATGTTAATTAGGCTTGAGAAGTCCATCTCACTGCCTAATTAGTATCGTCAATGTAGAACTCATAATATACATAATATAGCATAATACTACTTAAGAGATTTATTTAGATTAGTCCTAATAGTTAAAATATGAACATGCTAAAATTAGGAATAAATTGACTTTACATTTTTCTCTTCAAATTCATATATGAATCTTTTAGTATGTTATAGTTATGTATATAACAGATAAATAGTCCATACATAATCATGCCATCTAGGTATGCTAAGCAATGGACCATAATATCATATAAACAATATCAGATATAAATAAGTAATATTTGATAAGATCACACTAATCGAGTATGATAACCAAATTTCATTAAAAAAATTATTATAACACATATTCAAAGCATATTCCCACATCATTCATACAAACTGAGTATAACAAATAAAAGGACCATATATGTTAATCATTTATTTTTTTTAAAGCATCCATAAATTTATACAGGCTTTAATAAACAAAAATTGTTGTTATTAAAACACAACCGAGTATAAAACTTTTAACTATTAGATATGAAAATAAGCAAATTCATCCACTAAATAGATTTTTCTTAAATTAATAATTCACTTAATACACTATCTTTATAATTATAGTTACTTTCACACAATAAGATAACTCTTATCATTGATAAGGATAAGTTGGGTTTAGCTTAGGATTTGGATGAAACTAAAAACATTCTTTAGTCGTATAAACATATATATGAAATCCTATATATATGTGTGTGTGTGTTTATAATTTATTTCCTTTTATTTCACTCTACTGAATTAACTATATTTTACTATCTAAAATACATATGAAAAAATATATAAAAACAACTTAGCTAAAAAAGATTGTTACCCATCTAACTCTTTTTCCATTGACTTTCCCTACTAACACTATCATTTTATATCAAATAATGCTTATCTAATAAACTCATAATTTTTACACCAAAACATTTATTTCCAATGTATATTGTTAGTCAAATATTCTAAGTTGATTCTATTAGATAAATTAAGACCCTATTTGTTATGGAAGTTCAACTTGCTAAGTCATTCAAATGACACAGTGGCCTAATAAAAAGACTATATTATAATAGATGGGTTTTCAACTACAAGCCTCATTTATGCATAATGAAATCAGGTTATTCATATCCCCATTCCACACTTAATCCATCAATTAATAGCTCAAATCCTTAATTCTAGTTTTTGGTTATACACAACTATGCAAATGTAGCGCTCAACCCTATATATAGTGCTTAATCTATATATATATATATATATATATATATATATATATATATATATATATATATATGTTTCTCAAATTATTTTCTAAAGAGACATTGTTCTTTTTGTATGAGTGTATATACATTTTTTTTGCTTCAAACATATATCTCCTAAATCACATTCCATGGGGTTTAATTCACTATTTAAACATATGCAACGATTTCATAAATATGTTCTATGGTTTCCAATCATTGTAATATATATATATATATATATATATATATATATATATATATATATATATATATATATATATATATATATATATATTACAATGATTGGAAACCATAGAACATATTTATGAAATTGTTGCATATTTTTAAATAGTGAATTAAACCCCATGGAAACATTTTTTTTGCTTCAAACATATATCTCCTAAATCACACTCCATGGGGTTTAATTCACTATTTAAAATAATGCAACGATTTCATAAATATGTTCTATGGTTTCCAATCATTGTAATATATATATGTATGTATGTATCCAATGTTTATATTTCAAGTTCAAATGTCTTTTCCTATGTGGATAGATATATATAAATTTATATATATATATATATATATATATATATATCTGTTAAAATAATTTTAGAGCGATTAGATTTTTTCACTCGATCCTTGGTTTGTATATTAATATAGTATATACATAACTCAAACCCTTGATCTATCTTACACAAACTATAGATTTCGAAAAGGGTTTTATAAATATGTATGTTCTTGGTTGTGCATATTCATGGCAAGGATTTTTAAATAATTTCATCTACTTTGGTCTAAGTGGGTTTGGGTGTAGGGGTTTGTGGATGGTCGATCCATCTACATAAACCTCTACCTAAACCCTAAGTTAATTTAAAATAAATTACCACTCATACTTTAACAACCCAAAACCCCTTTTTTTTAAATCATACTTAGAAAATGAATTACTAAAAATACCCATTCAAAGCAAACCATAAATATTCTAATCAAATTTTTATGGTATATTTATATTTTGCTTGTTTAGGGGTCAAATACAAGGGTATGTGGATGGCCAAGCCATCCACAAGGCCCTCCATTCAAACCCTATGGGTTTTTCTCATAAAATTCCAAAACCCATAAACAAAATTCAATTCTAACAGAATAATATACTATCAAATGTAATACTGTACCAATCTGAAAATGTTTTGCCATATGTTGTAATTAGTATTCTCCTTTGATTAAAATATTATATTGTCCTTCCAATCTCTAGCTCTCTTTGTGTGTTTTTCAAATCCTCCTTCAATTCCTTCTTAATACAATTTTTCTTTTCCATGCACATTTTAATTTCTTGCATGCCACTAATGGTAGAACGATGAGTTAACCCTAGTTGCAAGCTTTGTTTCAAATATTAAAGTCGTAATCTAAAAATAATTGTACAAGTCAAAAATATTCATTCCAGACTTAAATCTTATTTAACCTCTAAGGTACTTATGTTAAAACCAAGTTTACTCACCTTAACTCTTTCTTTGAAGCTTCTAAACTATCCATTTTAAAATAAGGCCTTCGAAGGATTTCATTTAATTATTACAATGTTAAATGTTTAAGTCAACTTGATTAATCATAAGATTAGTCATTTAGTGAATAGGTTCAAATCAAGATATTTCACATATATGTTTAACCTAAATAATATATTAAATAATATAAATCAATAATTATCAAATATAATAATCAAATAACTTAGGATTATAATAAATTGTTATTTTGACAAGATAGATATAGCATTAATTACTATCTTCATTTCTTATTGAAAGATTCATTTAAATAACACAATTTAATAGAACACATAATAAAGCATCTCACAAAAACCATGATCATTATAACCAATAGAATTTATTCTAATACTATCAAATAATAAATTCATTACTTTTTAATGCACTATCAAAACATAATCAATACAAATTATTCTAGCATCAACAAGCATAATACTAGTAAACTAGATCAACATCATAAAGTATTAACAAGTCAATCTATGATGGTGTGTGAATTTGGGTTACTAGCATTTCCTTTCTATCATCTTACAATCATCCTATCTGCACCATCCTCTTTGATAATTCTCTCTCTCATCATGCTCTGAGTGTAAGACCAATCATGCATCCACCTCGCAACAAATATGTAGTTAGTCTGAGTCATCATAATATATAAACCAATGATGCAAAGTGAATAAGTATACATCTACAATGTATAGAATAATTAAATATAGCTATCACATCATGCATACTAATCATCAGTATCATTGTTCTTGACATTATATGTCATAATTCTCAAATCAAAGCAATAAAAATTAGTTATTAACCATATTAAATCCATGGATTCAAAGGTTAAAATCATAGGGTGAAATTAAGATGTAATAAAGGGTGTTCACCTGCTCTCCAAAATAGGTTGTAGGATCCAATTTTAGAGAGAACCCTTATTTGTGATCTCCCAAAGAACATTGTCTCTTAGGCCTAGAAAATCACAAAAGGCCTCATCATTCTCAAACTCATTTACAGGCACTGTGGATTCTTGTTGGTCCCAGTCTATAAGTTGAGGATGATAAAGGGGAAGTGTACAATGTTAGACTACTAGGTTAATGGTGTAAATGTTATGGGGATCAAATAGATGAGTACTTGTAAGGTCTTAATAAATGTTATGATTAGACTCTGCTTCATTATCAGCATCATCATCACTAGTCATTGGTATTGGATCACAAATAAGATACATGAGGCCACTCTCAGGAGGTTTAAATTTGTGACCATAAGTTCCTTTGTATCTAGTCATATAAATGGGTTTAAGATTACCTTGATAGTTTGGCCCGAGACGTCCACCTTCTTAGGCTTGATTATCCATGATCATGTTAGGGATGGTATAGTTGGCACTTTTATAGCAATCAACCAATTTATTATTCTATAACTAATAATCATCATTGGCCAATGGGTCATTTTCTTTGTAAGTGGATGATGTGAAAATAATAGGTGTTTTACTATGAATCTTGCCTTTTCCCTTTTGTCACCATTCCATGCAAGGTGGCCAAGCTTTAAGTCTTCCATAGGACTTCAAGTTTTGTGGACGCTTGGAAATGTAGAATTTATCATGAGTCAAATACTCTCATAGACCATTTTCTAAATTATTAAAATGATTACACATTCAAGAGGAGTATGTGAAGATGAGGCAAGGCTATCAAAGTCTATGCAATTATCCTCTGATAATTCAACAAGTATCTATTTGTCTTTTTCCTTCTTGGTTACTATATTTAGGTTGAAGCGGTAGTTGTAACTTTCATATTTGGCCTCCAAATGTTTACAGTGTTTATATGGTTGTAGATCTCCATGGATAGTTACCTTCATCCCTAAATGAGATAATTTGATACACCAGTGCAATGTCGAATGAATTTCATGAATTTTAGTATACATGGTCTACCCAAAAGTAAATTATATGATAGGTATAGGTTTAACACATAAAAAGTGTATCATGGGTCAAATGTCCAATGATCACTAGCAAGCTTATAGTTCTTTGTGACTCATGTTCTTCATTATCATAGGCTTTGATAGTAATAGTTTTTGGTTGTAGATTGGATATTGTATATCCCAAATTCTTGATGAACATTAGAGACACAATATTCAAGCCTAATCCATTTTCTATGAGGACATGTTTAAATGTGTGCTATGTGATGACAACTTCAATGTATAATGGGTTATTAGGAAGAGGGCCAAGGGATGACATATCACTTTGGTCGAAGGACAATTGTTGGCCCAAGGCTAAGTGTCCAACCAAAGCTCTAAATTTGTCTAGGGTTATGTCATTTGAAACTTAGGATTGGCCTAGGAGCTCTATTAGGATATTCTTTTAGATAGTAGATGTATGCAACAAATCTAAAATGGAGATTAGTGTGGGTGTCTTTTGGATTTGTTCCATAATTTCATATGTGTTTTCCTTAACATAGATATTTGGCTTGCTCTTAGCCAGTATAGTAGGTTGAACCGGTTCATTATTAGGAGGTTGTGGCTTGGGATGGTAATCTTAGACCATCAAGTTGTGATTGCATAATCAGGATTGGATACAAGACCGTTACTACTAAAAAATGATGGATATGTGCTAGATAGGATAAGTCTCGATTGTCGGTGCATTTGTTTATAGTCATAAGGCAATGATGAGTTATCGACATAAGGACCTAAAATAGTAATCTTTGGTTGTTGTTGTGCTTGGTTGCTATCCTAGGTTAAGGAATGATTATTGGCATAGGTAGGTTGATTGGTATTGTTAAGCAATGATCATGGCCTATTGGAACTTAGTCTAGGATTAATGGTGATGGTAGAAACAATCCCACCTATAATATTACCTATAACTTTATTTTTAGTCATTTTCAACTGCATGTCTGTAAGTCTATTAGTTTTTAGGGTCATTTTCAATTGCATGGTAAGTCTATTAGTTTTTAGGGTCATTTCAACCTTGGTTCCTCCCATTCGATTGACATTATTATTTTTGTTGATTTTTCTATGGTTGTTGCTGATACTATTATTGTTGTGGTGACTTTTGTTTTTGTTTATTGACATAATTATGTTGTGGAAAAGGGTTTTTATAGATACCCAAATTTTGATTGGACTTACATGCTCTATTATCCAATTGGATTTCCCTATTTTCCAACATATTTTGAATAATGTGTTTTAATTGCACACAATAGCATATGGAATGCCCATGAACATGTTGGCATTGATATAACTCATGGTCTTTATACTAGTTTGGATATGATATACCCTCAAGATAATGTTTTGAAATCATCCAACTAATCATATTGGCCATGACTAGCTTATGAAACACTACTTTGATGGGCTCACCAAGATCATTGAAGACCCAAGGAGTGGGTTTTCTTCTTGGATAAGGGGTTTGAAAATGTGGTTGTTGGGGTATCTGAGGTGTTGGTCTAGGTTATGATGTAGGTTATGCTTACTATATAGGTTAATGATGAGGAATAAGCTACATTTGTGGCATGGGTTGTGCAGATGGTGTTTACACCATCTGAACATGGTATGACTCAATTACTCCATTTCCAAAAATATTCTTTGTTATGGTTGTATGGTTTGAATTTTCATAGTTGTTAGCTTGAGTTGGTATTGATTCTTGCATTTGGACTAAGTTAGGGTTTTAACTTAGGCTCATGCCTTGATTTTGATTCCAATTTGAGGAAGTCAACTTAATAATCCCTTTATTAATAAGGGCCTTTTCAATTTGTAAACCTTTGTCGATGATCTCTTTGAAGGTATGTGCACACTAAAGCTCCAGATGATAGGATATCTCACTATGCAATTTTTGAGTAAACATAATGACTAATTGTTTATCTGGTAAGTTATGTGTGAAGAGACTAGCAAGCATTCTCCATCTCTGTAGGTAGCTTGTAAAGCTTTCACCAACTTTCTACTTGGCCCAAGTCAACTCTACTAATGAAATATCATGCTCAAGATTATAAGAGAAATGTTTCATAAACTTGTGTGAGAGATCATCAAAATTAGATACTAATTTTTTTGGAAACTTGTGAAACCATTCCAAAGTCTACCTAGCTAGGCTTCGAGGAAACAAAAAGAGTAGATAAATGTCACTATAAGCCACTAGCTGGAAAATGATAAAAATTCTGTTAGATATACCTTAGGGTCAATTTTAGCTTTGTACTTGTCAAATTTTAGTGGTTCATAACCTGAAATAAATGGTACATGAATATACTCCATGTTGAAAGGTATGAACACACATCATCTAATATGAATTTCTTGGTTTGATTCCCTATTTGAATGGCAGCAAATGCATCTTTCATTTGTTTTAGTTCTTGAGCCAAGAAACGTGATGGTACTATTGGCCAATATTTTAGCCTACATACAAAGCTTCTACCTAGATGGATAATCTAAACAAATTTCTAGATAGGATGAGTGATCCAAATATCACATACATATTGCAAATCTTTTGAAACACTTTAAGTAAACTTAAAGTGTAATTTTTCAAAATTTGAGAAAGTAGGTTTCCATGGTGATCATAACATTCAAGAACATGAAATAGGGTTTCAAAAGCCTCAGAAGTTCATTCAAGCCTTGGATATTCAAATAATAGTTCAAGCACAAGTCTAAAAGAACCAGATTGTCATCACACATCATAGAGAAATAGACTAGTCAGCTCAATTATGCATTTTATAAGTATGATTAGAAAGCCTCTCAAGCCAAAAGATCAAATGGACATGAATTTATTCATTCCTAAATCATCCTCTACAAATTTCATATCTTGATATCTTTTTAATCTCAAGATATAAAGCTTTAAATTTAGACTTGCAAAGTAAAACATGCATGCAGACGTCAAGTTAAAGCTGTGATAAATAGCCATTTAAATTCAAATGTTCTAAGGATGAATGCATGGTTGAAAAGTATCCAAATATCAAAATCTAAGATCAATCTAATGGTGTACATCGACTGATAAGGCTAATGGGTCTCAAATATCTAACGAAGCATATTTGATCATGCATCAAATATCAATGGTGAGCATCAAGTCAAAAGGTCAGTGGATCTTAATATGAACATGCACCTGACAAGTGTTAATATCATAGGTACCTGAATAGAAATATAATGGTGTGTAGTGACTGATAAGGTCAATGGGCCCAAATAGATCAAAAGAGCACATTTAATCATACCAAAGCAAATTAATAGCGAGCGAGAAGTCAACAAGTCAGTGGATCTTAAAGATGAATGAGAAGCATGACCACGGTAATTATCAGGTAAATCAATGATACACATTCAAGCCATGAAAATAAAGATCTAAGGTTCACATAACATCAAAGAGTTAAAGAGCTGATAGTAGGATCCTGAGAATGAATGAAGAGATGATAGATGGCACAATTTGAGAAGGCCTAGATCAAGATCGATGGTCATTGTTAAAAGTTGAAATCCAAGGACTTCAAATGGAGAATGAATTTAACTTAGGTTGAGCCAAGGAAAATATTTCAAGAGTATTCCATGAATTCAAACATGTTGGAAAAAGCATTTCACCACCCAAAGCAAGTAGAATACATAAATGCAAGATCAAACATGATTTGGATAACCAAGAGCAGACCTTACAAAGTCATCTAATGTCATTAAAGCACTATAAAACTTTTCAATAGCTTTCAAACATAGGTTTTACATTGGATTTAGATCTAAGAACCCTAGCCTATGAATCTTCATTTACAATCATAACCATATGAAAACCAATAGGGTGATTAGTTTCCAACCATAATAGATCTATATTCAAGATTTAGAAGTAATGGCAGAATGGTGATTGCATAAGGAATGTTAGAAAGAACATCAATGAGCAAGCTCAAGTAACTGTCTGATAACATGAAGAACATCAAGCATGATTGAGGGAGATAATGAAGTGCATTAATGTAGAGGATCTCAAGAAGGATTCATTCAGTGGTGGAGATTGCTTCTTACAACTAGTCTTGATCTTCACATTCTCCATCATGCCATAGAAAGATATAGTGACATTAATGTATGTGAAGGCTCAAGAAGGATTACGATGTTGGTTGTTCTGAGTGGAAGTGGGCTCATTAATGACCCCATCATCACCAATTTATCTCTCTTACCTTCTTTTTTCCTATAAATACTAGCTTTGAAATCTTGATTTGGATCTCTCAGCTTGATATATCAAAGCTCTGTCAAAATCACTTTGTAAAACTCTTTTGAAGTAATATAAGACATCTCATATTTTAGTTGAATGCTAAGTGTGCTTTATTAAAGTTTAATTTACAAAGTGTATGTTTCTTATTCATCATCTTATGTCCTTCATGTACCTTGCTTCAAGTCTATTGGTTTCTTGAAGGTTGTGTGAAGTGTTGGCTAGTGAGGTTTCCCTTGAAGTGTCATAAGTCCATAGTGTTTAACTTGAACCTATCCCTTTCTATCCTTCAAGTTGTAGGTCTCTTTTTAGCCTTCATACAAAATACTCATGTTTGCAACCTTGTCATAGAATCTAATTAGTTCTTGTCCTAATTGGATTCATTAGTAGTCATAAAAGTGTCTAAGCTAAGAGTGGATCATTGAACATTTAGTGCATCACCATTTAGACTATATTTTGTTCCTTTTAGCTTTCTTCCATTTCCCTTTTCCTTGGTATAAGTATAAGTTTAGGAGAAGAACTATATTGTCATATCAGAGGAGATAGCCTAATTAAAAACCCTAGAGGTCTAACCCAACATTAGGTAACTCATAGCCTAGGGTCATTCTCATGTTGGACTAGATTTGGGTAAAGGACCTAAACAATCCTTTGCTTAGCTAGGATGCAATCTAAGCCTCCAACAGGTACATTTAGTTGAGGTTGTGGTTGGGAGGTCAAAGGTGGATTATCTTGACCAGGGTACAATGGAGGAATGGTTTTTTGTGGAATGTTGGTTTGATGAGTGAATCAATTAGTAATATGCATCTATGGATTGGGATGCGACTACTAAAATTACACATGCTATTGATAGATATTCGGGTTTGAATTTGGTATATGGCCTTGGATATGAGGGAATTGTGGTTGAGATGGAAGGATATGTCTTTTTGACTATTTATGCCTATTGAGCTTGAGTAGGGACTTGCTACCGATTAATCTAACCTCATTTAATAGAGGGAACTTGTTGTGGACCAAGGCCCTATCTTTGAATTTATTGCACTTGTAGAATAAAAGGCCATGGTTGCCGAATAGGTACTTGTTGAAAATTGGTACCTCTTTGTTGTGCAAACACCTATTATGAACTAGATTATTGTTAGATGTTTGGTATTTGTCTTTGATCGATAAAAATACATTGTTGATTAGATAACAATTTTGATTGTAAAGGCACATTGATTTGTGATTGTTGAGGTATGTTTGTCACTAGCTATTGAAGTAGAACATTTTTTACCCCCTATTTAGGTGGCATAGTTTGCTAGCTATATTACAATGGTAAATTAGGATATGTCTATTTTCATGAACTATTAACCCTCACCTATTGAGGTGGGATAACATTCATCATTTATTTGTTGAGGAAAAGCATTGGTTACTCACCCCCTATTGTTGTGTTCTGAAGAAGCATTTGGTTGAGGATTAGAAGTAACTTATTATGGTTAGGAAGTAGGAATTATTTCCCCCTGTTGTTGTGAACCACTCATGGTACTAACTAAAGGCACTTATTGCAAACTATTTATTAGTACATTTAAACCACTTTGGTCTAGATTGAAAGACACTTGCGTGTTATCCATCAAATTTGGCATATTGTTTTATATAGAGGCCACAGTCACATCTTCGATAAGTGGGACATTGATCATGTCACCTACTAAATTACTTTGGGAAACTAGGTCTATACCTGGATTAGCTTGACCTGTCAAATCAAAGAGCACCCCTATTGAAGAAGTTAGTTCTATGAGTAGAGCATTTGATGTGGCCATGGCATTGAAATTATGTGTTAGATTTAGGTAGGTTTGATATGCTTATTGCATTTATGAAAATTGGTCCTCTGTGGGACCCTTTCCTCTTGCAAGCATATTTGGGTCTTTCTATGGCATCATTATGAGCACTTGAGGATAACTAGTAGAGGTATGTTCGATAGTTTAGGTGTAAGGCATGTTTCGAGGCACTCTAACTAGACTTGGTAGGTCTTCATATGGGAAGTCTACTAGAAACATGACCCCTACCTCCATGGCTCTGACTAAAACCTTGTCCTTATTTTCAATAAAGTGATGATCAAACAAAAAAAGGTCATATGTTGATGACATAGTAGCTTAATATGGTGGTTATTGAACTTATTCCACAACCAGTGGCACACTAGCTAGATATTGCATTGTTTGCTCTTGGTCTTGTTCTGAATAAGGAGGTGTGTTAACCAAGTAGTGTGCTAATGGATCTTGACTTTGTTTCACATAATGAGCACTGTAAGGAGGATAGGGATCTGTTTCACAAACTACATCATCATATGGATCTTGAACAAAGTTATCATTTGTGACAATGTTATCATAACCTGGATTGTACATGGCTCCACTATGAGTGTAACAAGACATATCTAAATTGATGACTAATGATTCACAAAAATAAATGTTTAGAGTTAAACAAACTCTAAAAATGAGGTCTAAATGGAAAATGGTCCAAACTTGGTATGTGTAGGAATTTGGTCTAAAATTCAAACTTAGTCTAGAAATGGTCTAAGAACAGAGCTATTTTCCAAAATTGGTCAACAATAAACTTGATATAAAACATCATCAAGGTATAATGTCAACTATCTCACACAAATGGTCAAGTGAAATACAAATCTGAATGTCAATCTTGGAAAAAGGTGTTTTAAATAACTCTAATCTAGGTCTAAAAATGAAAATGTTGCTAGGTATTTTAGAAACACAACATAAAAGCTAGGATCCAAACAACTAGGTCTAAAACAAGAGGTAAAATGCCAGGTCTTTTGGAAACATGACACAAAAGCTAGACTTGGAAATAACACTAGGTCTAAAAGGGTAAAATGCTATCAATTTGAAACTCTTGGACTCAAACTCGGCATATGGATTCAAACACAAACTTGACCATTGGTAAAAGGCGTTGGATTTTAGGCATATACATAAGGTGCACTCAAAACAATTTCAATACAAACTAACAATTCTTGCCTATGTACTAGGGTGAGTGTAATCATACTAAAATGTAATTTATATAACTTGAGCATGACTTATGACACCCAAACCATAGGTCTCTCCTAATCACTTACATAGCCCACTTAGACATGTTTTCATTGTTTCCTAGTGATATGAAGCCTTATAGATTCAGCCTCTATTATCTCATACTCTTCTTCCAGACATAGATCTATCCCCTAGGGTCCCTTCCCCCCTAGATAATTGTGCCATCAGTTGGACTACAGCATTGGGACCCAGGGTGTCCACTTTTTAGCATTGTTTTCCAAGTCCACAATAGCCTCAAATGGTCAGATTTTATCAAATCCTTATCTTTTCCCTTGTCAGCCTAATGCAAGTTCATCTAACCCAAGATCACTAGTTTCCCTATAAAATCCCATTCAAAGGTCATTTAGAACAGTTGGAAATCATTTAAAGGGCACAAGATAGAAATATACTAAAGCACACTCAAGTAAATCTTCCTATCCTCTGCATACAGCCAACCACTATTATTTCCAGCCTATCCAAGCTCTTGCACCAGTCATGATTCATCTCATGCTTGCCCAAATTTACATACACAGTATTGTATAATACACATTTAAATTGAGAGAACTACATTGGCCTTGATCCCTCTTCAGAGTATTGGTATGTAGGCAGTGTGCTCACACATGAGGTATGATCGCACGTTCAGTGCATATTACACACTAACCCTTTTTTCCAGTTGAATTCAAGATCACCTATTAAGCATGAAGAGGAACTAGGATCCTTGAAGACAAAATCAATTACACACAAAGCTTCAGGAATAACCAGGACTCGATATTTTAGGCACAAGGTCTCTTAGAGTAGACAAATAGAACCCAAAAAGATTAGAAAGCTTAGACACTAAGGACTATATTGCCAAAACTTGGACTACATCACTGGACATCCAGGTGTCCCATTTTTTATGCTCCTGTCTAGGTAGAAAATAGACTTTTGGATCATATTTTTGATAGTCTACCCAACCAGATCAGCAATTTGTAGCCTTTATCTCCTTTGTCTCAGCCCAAAATCAGCTTTTACTCTCTATCCCCTTATTTGTTATTTTTAAAAATCAATTAAGCACTTACATATTCAATAAATTAGTAGGTTAATTAAGGTACATCTATTTATTGATTTTCCTCTTAATCTATACCCCTTTACTATTTAGGAAATTAAACCTATAGTTTCCCAAATTCAGTAAAACATTTGGTGAACCTGACTTACTTCAAATTTTGCACAAAAACCCTAAAAACCCTAGGCCTAATTATTTCTGATTTTTTGAAATATTTTCTTGAATTTTTTAATTTAAAAATCAAAAAACTATAAATTAATTGAAATATTTTCAATAATTCACTTAAACCCTAGTTTGCACACACTAGGTCATATTTGCATACAAACACTTTCAAGTCACTAGGAAAAATATATTGCTAATTTTATAAATATTTTCAAATTTTTCCTAAATTTTTCAAGCTCAATTCTACAAATTTATAGAAAAGTTTTTTAAAACATTACATTAATTTTGAAAAAAAATCATTTCAAAGTTCTAGTTGCATCAACTAAATTCCAATATATTCCACTTATTTTTTGCAAATTTTGATTGAATATTAAAATCATAAAAACACTTCAAATTTCAAAAATTCATAGTAAATTCTAGAAAATTTATTTGTCTCAAAACCCTAGTTGCATCTACTAGGCCTCATTCAAGCAAGTAATTTTTCATAATTTTGTGAATTCTATCTTGCATACTTATTTCAAAAAATCAATTTCAAATTCAATAGTTCATAGTATTTTGCAAATAATATTTCTAAAAAATCCCTAGTTCCATACACTAGGTCCTATTACTTCTTTAGGTATCACCTTACACCCATATCTAAATTGAAAAAATGATGCTCACTTATTTACACATGCTTATTTCATTTCTTGAAAATAATAAAGAAACCATAATGGGCCCTATCATGTACATGAATTATGAAGTCTATCATATGTTAATACAAAGTTTCATTTTTTGCTTCGCATGTTTACTTTTTATAGTATAATATGATATCCAGCAAACTATCTTTGTATATATTAAGACACCTCTTATCCCACCTCCCTTGGAACCCGTCTTCCATGTTGACTATTGTTGCATGGTTGATTTCACCATCCCATAGGTCACTACCTATCACCAATGATCCCAACTAGCACCTTTCATCCCTCCACTTCCTTGCCCTATCGATTATCTATGCTCTCCTCCCATGCACACTACTAATCCTATATGGATAGTGGATAATGTAGTTAGAGTTGTTACTCAACGTGCCATTATCCCACCTCTTCGCCCTATCAATTATCTATGCTCTCTTCCCACACACACTACTAATCTTATATGGATAATGGATAATGTAGTTAAAGTTTTTACTCGACATGTCATTATCCCTCCTTCACCCAACCAGAAACCCTGTAACTCACCTATTCCATCCCGTCCCTGACCTGGGCCCCTTACATAAATATATTCAAATAAGGCATATGATATTGTGGATCAATGCACAATACTCCAGCAAAAATTTCAATGTTAGAATTGTTCCAAAAAGCCAATGTGTTTAAGGACATTATCTGTTAGGCACTCACTCAAACTTTTATACCAGCTAACTCTGAGCCTTCTTATTTTGCATCAGTGGTCAACACACTAAAAACTATCAAATATGCCATTTCTTTTGATAAAGAGGACACACCATCTCAGGTAGTTATTGATCAAAATTTACCATTATTCATACAAATTTAAATTAAAACTAGGGCAGTAAAGAGAGTTCTAGTTAATAGTGGTGCTGAAATAAATATATGCAATATCACATTCTTACAGGCTATGGGTGTAGATATGGCATCTATGTAGAAGTCATATAAGATTATTAAAGGTTTTGATGACATACCATGACAAACATTGGGCACCATTGCTTTGGATATCATGGTAGGAACCAACCCCTTACTACCCAATTTTAGATTATGCCTGGTCCTCTCCATTATAATCTTTTACTTGGATGACCATGGATACATGTTATGCAAATTATTCCTTCTACTTTATACCAATGTGTCAAGTTCAATCATGATGGATATCTCTACACATGTTTGGTAGATAATCATCCATTCATATATTACCAAGTTATAAAGTCATCTTCAACTATTTTACTAGATGGGACACCTTCTCTTATCATGCAATCACCACTTCACCATATTCCTCTTGATAAAATACATACATATGAGGTGGGAGAGACCAGCACCTCTCACATTCCTCCAATTCTAGATATATCTCTAGCTCCAGATGCTCAACTAGTTATAACAACTCTAGTCACTCCAACAGTCACAGTAACTACACCTGTTACACTTACACCATCACCAACATCAATTCTAGCAGTGTTAGTTGCTCCCACAAATATAGCCCCTCAGGCCGATACAGATATTCTCACAGCATCATCATCTTCTCCTACTATAGTTATCGAGACTCCTATTTCATAATTACCCCTTGTGGTAAATTTAGAGTTACCTTACATACATGATGTTGATACAAATTCCCAAGCTACTTCAGATGATGATGATATAACACCCACACTCATAGATACTTATCTATGTGGATTGAACTTTACACCAGTTATCCTAGGAGAATACCGAGATGATTCTAGACCACTTATTAAGCATCCTATAGCACTCTTAGAATCTCATGACACATTCTCAGGATATACTCCATATTCATGACCATAGATAAATTGTTGGGCACATACAATTAACATGGTTACTTCTATGAATAAAAAGATAATCATTTGGATCTAGGCAGGCAGTACACAGCATTGACCATAAATTTTACTATAGATGTTACTTGATCATAAATTAATCAAGATTCTTACAGTGTGACACAAATCTATCAACAAATTATCATAAAAGGAAGGTAACCCATTTTGCCTTTTTCATCAAATCACTGGCCACGATAACAACTCATGTACAGCTTTATAATAACAATTAGATAAACTACAAGATTGAGGCATTATTTAAATCATAGCACCACCATCACCACCAATATCACCATTACCACTTCCAATGAAATCACTTACCAACAAGACTAAATGACTAAGAGTAGAAGCAGCATCTCCACAACTAGATCAACCCTCAGTTTTTTTTCAATTTGATGACAACATGAACACAGTGCTTATAGCATATGATACTACTTATGATGATGATCTCGATACATTCGATGATGGCCCAAATATTTTCCTCCATTTTTATCCCCAGCAGCCTCCATCTAGGGATCCCCTCCCACCCCTGACCTAGTATTTTATATTATGATGTGATGTTTGTATATAATTTTCTTTCCAGCATTGATTATACATAGTTTCTTCGGATTGATTGTACATAGCTCACATATTTCAAAATACAAAAATAATATAATATTTCAAAAATATAAAAACATGTCAATTGTATGCATCATCTATGTTTTACACTACTAACCATTATGCTAAACTTACATTACGGTGTTCTATGCTACTGTTTGTTAATTTATATATATTACCAAGCTTCACTTGATCTTCTTTGAGTGTGTGTAGTGCATCTAGATCCTTGATTGCTTCACTCCACCCATCAAGGGGGCATCTTACTTCTACATTCCAGCTACATATCGATACATCTACCCACTAGGGGCATACTCTACATGACTACTCCATCAAGGTTATGTCATTCTTACACTATACACTCTAGACA
Source organism: Torreya grandis (assembly GCA_037957365.1). Taxonomy (NCBI): domain Eukaryota; kingdom Viridiplantae; phylum Streptophyta; class Pinopsida; order Cupressales; family Taxaceae; genus Torreya; species Torreya grandis. The sequence continues at coordinate 1,955,449 of JARHVA010001391.1, read as the reverse complement.
TCTTGTTGTAGTACATTCCTTACTTGCTTACATAGATATGACATCAACATCCATTAACATATATCACACTTTTGTATTTCATAGCATATACATTAGTCTTGTATTATATATCTTGTATACTCTTGCTTCTTGCTTTTTATAGTTAGTTGCATGTTTAGATTTCTAGTACTTTACATGCTTTCACTCTTCACTTTGATTCACTAGATGTCTTTGCATTTTCTAGTTCATATTTGCTTCTTGCTTGCATTTTAGGACATTTTCCAATGTCATTTGTTCATGTCTATATGTGTGTGCCTTTAGACACTTGCCAGTGTCCTTTGTGTGTGCCTTTCATATGTCTGTGGCCCTTGTGCCAATCTTTACTTATTCCCATTGTGTGTGTATGTGGTATTTGAACATGCCTTATATGCCTTGTCTGCTTATTTGGCCCCTTGGCCACCCTTGCATGTTTTTTGCTTCTTGTTTTATATGCTTGTTACTTGATTGGTTATCTTTGTGTGCAATGCCATGATTCCAATCATGCATTTACCTTGATTCTTGGATGCCATGATGGACATCATGCTTCATCCCTCCATGCCACTAAAAACTAACATTTTGAATTCAATTTTACTCTTATGCACATGTTATTATATTATTATATCTATCTAGACATACCCCTGTGGATTTAACAATCTCTCTCTACAACTTTTATTATATCTTGAGATAACATATATCAATGTTATATCAAATGTTTTCACAGCTTAACACACTTACAGGGTTTTCTCTTCTAAGGTTAGTCATTGTAGGGTCTTCATTCCTATCCTCAGAAGAGGGGGCAACAAATAGGGGTTTTTGTCACAGAGATCAGATTTTTTAACGGTTGAAAAAGTAGTTTCAAAATAGTATAGTCTAGAATCCAAAACTTAGCACAAATAAACCAGACCAGACAGATAGCAGAGAAGCCAAATTAGTCATCAATTTTAGCTCTAGATAATAGCACCAAAAATGGGACTACAATGCTAGACCTCAAAGTGTCCAATTTCTAGTGTTGTTGTTCAAACAACAAAATATTGAGTTTTTATAGAATCGAGCAGAGAGGTGAGTTCAGTCACAGTTTTGCTAGTACAGTTCAATCTAGAAATTAGTAGTTTTTAGCACTTATTTTGCTCAGAGAATCTAGATATAGGGGGCATCATGCATGGCATGAGGGTTTCCATTTTCAATTCAGACATGGAAGTTGATACAACTCTAAATTTAGAATCTATGTTCTAGACACCAGTTATTGGGGGCAATGTGTGTGGCACATGGGCCTTCTCTATTTCTGATTTTATTACATTTTTTTATACATTCCCAATAGTTACGTGCCTTACTCCATCTGTAGGTAGTTGGCATCACATTCAAGTAAACTTGCATACAAGTTTGCTTCCTGTGTACCCAAATTCATGAGTAACTTCCTAAGCTTTGATTCTAGTTTTAAGAGGGGCTTCTATACAAGTCTAATCTCCATCTTTTAAAATGGCCAATAGTGGCCTAGTTTCTAGTTTATATTTAGCTATCTACACCAACATTGTCAAATCATAGCACATTCAGGGGCTCCATGAGCCATCTCATACAACACTCATCTATATGGGTATTTTCTCATTTAGCTTCACATCACAGGGAAATGATGGAGCCAAAGGTCTAGCTAACCTTTGTGTTCCTGAGCCACATATTCAGAGGGATTGGACACATGGTGCAAACATCGATTAACACATGCATGATTCATTAACTTCACATAGTTGGTGATGATGGATCCAAAGGGTTTGCCTTTACATTCTTGAGCCAACTTCTAAGGGATTGAGCACTCAGTGCATTTATCGATATAAATTTTAGTTCAACATACTTCCAGCATCACCCAGCACAACCCAGTAGTATAAAAGACTTACACAGTACAATGTGCTCTCACTAGGCACAACCCAACATCACACAACTTTTTGGGCTTAGCCTCACAGGTAAGTTTAGGTATGTTTCTTTTATTTTCTTTTATCCTAGTATTTCACTTTGCTGCATACTTATAATAAAGGGGGGGGGGGGGGGAATGTAGTCATACTAAAATGCAATTTGTATAACTTGAGCATGACTTGTGACACCCAAACCATAGGTCTCTCCTACTCACGCATCCCACTTAAGCATGTTTTCACTATTTCCTATTCATTTGAAGCCTTATAGATTCAGCTCCTACTATTTCAGACTCCTCTCCTAGGCACAGATCTATCCCCTAGTGTCCCTTTCCCCCTAGACAATAGTGCCATAAGTTAAATACAGTGTTGGGACCCAGGGTGTCCACTCTTTAGCAATATTTTCCAAGTCCACAATAGCCTCAAATGATCATATTTTCTTGAATCCTTATCTTTTCCCTTGTCATATTAATATGAGTTCATCTAACCCAAGATCACTAGTTTCCCTATAAAATCCCATTCAAAGGTCATTTAGAAGGGTTGGTAATCATTCAAAGGGCAGAAGCTAGAAATATACTAAAGCACACTCAATCAAATCTTCCTATTCTTTGCATACAACCAACCACTATTATTTATAACCTATCCAAGCTCCTGCACCAATCACAAGTCATCTTAAGCTTACCCAAATTTGCATACACTTGCATTTCATACACACGATTGCATAATACACATTCAAATTGGGAGAACTACATTGGCCTTGATCCCTTTTCAGGTATTGGTTTGTAGGCAGTGTGCCCACACATGGAGTTTGATCACACATTCAATGCATATTACACACTAACCCCTTTTTCCAGTTGGATTCAAGATCACCTATCAAGCATGAAGAGGAACTAGGATCTTTGAAGACAAAATTAATTGCACACAGAGCTTCATGAACAACCAAGACTCAATATTTTAGGCACAAGGTCTCTTAGAGTAGACGAACAGAACCCAAAAATATCGAAAAACTTGGACACTAAGGACTATAGCATGAAAACTTGGACTACAGCACTAGACCTCCAGGTGTCTCATTTCCAGTTCTCTTGTCTAGGTAGAAAATAGACTTTTGGATCCTATTTCCAATAGTCTACTCAGCCAGATCAATACTTTGCAACCTCTGTCTCCTCCATCTCAACCCAAAATCAATTAAGTTTTACTCTCTATCCCCTTGTTTGCTATTTTTAAAAATCAATTAAGCACTTCCAGATTCAATAAATCAATAGGTTCATTAAGGCATATTTATTTATTGATTTTTCCCTTAATCCATACCCCTTTACTATTTAAGAAATTAAACCTATAGTCTCCCAAATTTAATAAAATAGTGAGCATAAATAACATGAACACAATTAAAACAAAACTAAAATCACAAAAAAGAAACTCCCTTTGAACTTTCTTTTAGCCCCAACTTTGCTTGTTGAGGTAGTTGGCTTGCTCAGCGTGTGTACAAAGCAGTCTTTGTCAATGGTGCTCTTGAATCATCTCTCCTTTATTCACTTTGGCTTCGTTTGATTTAGGCATGGTAACATTATATCAATGAAGCTTTTTGGAGGTATTTCAGCATAATAACATTGCACATAAAAGCTTAAAGATCAATAAGTGAGGTCTTCTATTTATATCCTTCAAAATTAACTCTCACCCAAGTGTGGTTAAGTTAGTGTAGTTGAGTTCAAAATAACCATAAATGAGTTAATACTAACCCTATTTGAGTTAAGGAGAGGACATGTAATTAATATTTGGGATAGAGATCCCATTAATTAGACATGACTCTTCATTTCTGCATTTAAGGCACTTTAGGGAGATATTTTAATTCTTTGATTTTGAGGATGATGTCATCATGACCTCATATTTATTGAATTTTTCTTTTTGTAAAATTTTTTTTCACTAATTGCACATGAAAAATTCACTTAAGCATTTAATTTTGTTTAATTAGTTGATTCATTCTGCTTAGTATTTTAGCACTTTAGGAATTATTCAAGTGCCCCATTTAATAGGTCCAAAGGTCAAACTGTCAGTTATTAAGTCGCAAGGTGACTGGGGATGAATCCCTGAGAGGTTATTATCGTGGCATAAATTTTCACCCTTGGAGAGGGTTCTTCAGGCTCTCTCCAATTGAGCTACATATTGGGAACAACCCCAGGCTGTGGGTATCATATGATAGGGTTGAACCTCCATAGAAGGTCGGCTTCCTCTTGATGAATCACCTAAACTAATGTTACTACTAGAAAAAGGGTTAAAAAGGAGGAAATAGAGATCCTAAGAAAGCTAACAAAGTGATGCACCAAATTTAAATGAGACACTTATATGCTTGAATCCACATTAGATCAGCATAAGACAATATTAGCTCATCCAACCTCACAAACTAGCTAATTACATAAGTATTTCATGGACTAGGCTCACCAAGCAATCAAAGAAGCAAAGAGAAGTTCTAAGACTCACACTATGCATTCATTAATTGCAAATGAACACAAATCTAGACCTGTAAATAGCTTGAAAACACCTTAAAAGAGGCAAGTAGAAGGACAATGGCCTAGGAAGAATCTTCTTTACAAGATCATCATGCAAAAACTTATTAAAGCACCAATCAAAGGCAAGAGATAGGTAAAAATTGTCTTATTTCATCAAGAGGTAGTTTTTATAAACTTTGACAGGGTTTAGCCTAGTCAAATGAGAGTCTCTTGCTCTTCCTTTCAGAATCAAAGAATCTATCTAAAATCAGAGAGAGAGTTACCATGTGGAAGAAAATAGGAGATATAGGAAAAGGTGAAGAGAGAGTGAGAGGGAGCACATCATCAGAGAGCATTAAATGAGCTACCACCATCTTTAATGAATGCTCCACCATGTTTTGATCCAATCAAGGTTAATACATCATAGACAAAATAGCCTTCATTTATCCCAATAGCCTTTGAATCTTCTCATTGGTTGAGCAACACACTAGAGGATAATAGTTTTCCAAAAATGATGAGTCATAATCTTGCTATGAATAAAACCCTTAGAGACCCTCAAAATCTATTAAATGCTTCAACTACTTTATCCAACCACCAGATCTCTATCTTGGAAATCTACACCATCTTCCACTTGACTTGCTTATGAGGAAAAAATCCTCATATCTTTAAACCTAATTTATCCATAACCATGTCTACTTTGGGTGGCCATAGGTACCTGCTTGTTGAAGATAAGACTATGCCAAAAGATGAGACATTTCTCCATAATCACATATCTGCCCCTACCTCAATATATGAGCATAGGTCTACTATAGATGAAAACCAGTCCATTTTATTGGTTTTCCTATAGTCATCATGTCAATGAAAATCCTACAGGCCATGTAGCCTCCTTTTGAACTATATTAGGTTTAACAAACCTATTCTACCTCTGAACCTTGTGGAAATTGAGAACTCCTTACACACGAGGATTTCCCTTATAAAAGAGTAACGAACATAGCCATAAAATAATCATGCAACTTTGGAAAATTGGGTCAACATGTTCTAAATCTTTGACTAGAGGACTTGACCAAACTTTAATAGTGACAAAAATTTATCATTAACAATCCTAACTATATAAATGTGTTTTTTGCTTAATAATGTTCAATTAAGCTCTAATGGCAGCATACGCCCTTTGAAATATTTACTCTAGTTTGACCTAGGTCACATTTGTTCTCCATTTGAAATCTCTTGGATTTGACTTTTAATATCAGTCGTTGATCTTGATACGGGTTCCTTGATCATGACACTTATCATCTCTACATTTTTTATGTGGGTCCTACAGTCAGACATTATTTTATTTTGCACTTAACGCCATGTGGTGACCTCATGTTCAACTTGAGCTCGTTAACCTTTTAACCTTGCATGTACCATTGATATTCTCTTACATGGTTTGAATGTGTACTATTGATTTATTCAATAGTTATCATGGGTGAGATACTTGTTAGTTCTATGTTTGTTTTCAAGATTCACTGACTTGTTGACCTCTTGCTCACCATCTATTCACTTTTGTATGATTAAACATGCTCCATTGATTTATCTAGACCCACTGACTTTGTTAATCGCCATGCACCATTAGATATTTGTTCGGGCAGCTGAGATATAGACACTTGTCAACTTCACATTCACCCTCAGGAACATTTAAATCCAAACGACTACTTCTCATGGATTTTACTTGATATCCCTGCACACGTCCCACTATGCTAGTTCAACTTTGAAGACTTGTATCTTGAGATTAAAAACTCATCAAGATACCAATTTTATAGAGGATGCTCAAGGCATGAAAAACATCATCTCCAAGTAATACTTTGACCCTGGTTGACTTCACAAGTGTATTTATGAAATGTGCAACCGGGATAACCTTTTCATTCCTACATGACGTTCCATGATGGTCTGGTTCCTCTACGCTTGAGCTAGAAACTATTATTTTTTCAGAATGACACTATAAGGTGTGAAACTTTGCCAAAACACTTTTGAGATTTAAAACATCTTCACTACCTTAATGACCTATAGGGCATGACCTTCATTTGCATTTTTAGACCTGTTCCCAAGCTTGTTCTTTGAAATCATCAAATTGCACTTTAAGCCTGCTTAAAGTGTTTCAAAAGCTTGCAAACATGATAATTGATCTTCTCCTGAAGTCTGTCTTCTATTCTAGCTATTGGATCACTCTCTTTAATAAGAACTCTACTCAGTTATTCAAACCTCACATAAACAAAAGTTTCTTATGTGCACCAATTTTGGCCAACATTTCTAGGGACATCCTGGGATTGCATGCCTGCTATGCAAGAGACTAGTAGCCTTAAATTGTCCATTGGGTGTGGAGTCTCAAGTATTTTCTTTCAAATGATCATGAAAATGATATAAGGCTGACCCTCTCCAAAAACTCTCCCCTTGAAATAATAAGGACCAAAATAAAATAAGGCAACAATTGTGTATGAAGCACTTATTGAAATGGAAACACACAACTGAAAGAAAATATGCACAAGGCACTTAGAGAAAAACATAGAAAACTACTCCAATATGTACAATATTATATAATGGATACAAACTTTTCTAATATCAAGGATTTAAATGAATGCCATTAATTGAGATGGTTAATACCTCTCCATCCAGCTGGACAAGCTGAAAAGCATTATGTTCTTTGCATCCATGGATCAAATAAGGACCACTCCATAAGCTATCAAACTTGGTATAGTTGTCGGGTTTGGCCTTATTTGAATCCCATTTGAGGGCTAGATCCTCTTCTTTCAAGTCCCTTGCTATGGTTTTCTTTTCAAAGGCTTTATTGACTTGAGCTTGATGTGATTCCAATGTCCTCATTACAAAATCCCTGGTTTCTTCAAGCTCCATGAGCTCTACCATCCTCACACTCATAGGTTCACTCTCCATCAACTCAAGCTGATGGGCTAACTCCGAGGCAGTTAGTTCAAAATAAACGGGCAACTTAGCTTCCCTTCCATATACAAGGACAAATGGTGAGTTTTCAATGGCAACCTTGGGAGTCACTTTGTTAGCCCATAAGGTTATCCTTAGCTTTGTATGCCAAACTCTTTGATTCTCTTTCGTGGTCCTATTGATAATCCTTATCAAGTTCTTGTTTATGGACTCTGCCAATCTATTGCCTTGGAGGTAGTAATTTGAGTATGTACCGAGGTAGATGACTAGCTTAAGTGACCATTCACTTGTCTTCATGCCAACAAATGATAAGGCATTATCTGATATTATCATAGTTGGGACACCAAACTTGGTTACTATGTTGTCATAGAATTCCAACACTTCTACTTCATTGGCTTCTTTAAGGGCAATTGTTTCCACCCACCTAGTGAAGTAGTTAGTAGCTATGAGCACCCATTTGTGTCCAGCACTAGAAAGTGAATTGATCATTCCTATGAAGTCTAAACCCCACTGCATGAAGGGTTGTTCCACCTGAATTGAATTGAAAGGAAAGGATTTCAACCTTTATTTACCTACAAATAGAGCATATTTTTGACATTTTCTTACCCATGCATAGGCATCCTTGAAAATGTTGGGCCAGTAATAACCAACTCTCATTACTTTTGTTGTTATTGTCCTTGGAGCAAAATGGCCTCCTACAGGCTCATCATGAAATTGCTCCAAGAGCTTTGTCACTTGATTATTATATATGCACCTAAGAAGCACTCCATTGAAGCCTTTTCTAAATAAAACCCCATTAATCAATGCATAAGGTATGGATTGAATTCTAAAATACCTTATTTTTGCTTTGTCCAAACCTTGAGGGCACTCACCTACTACCAAGAAATATGTCATATCTTGGAGACAACTATTATGAGGTGGAGGTACACTTGTTTGTGAGTTGTCTCGTGTCACCAAATCAACTTCTTTGTCTCCTTGAAGACATCAAACATATTCCCACATAAGCCTTTCCCTCTCACTATCTTAGTGACTTTGATCTCCACGTCATACTCCATGACTTTGGTAATCTAGCCAACTCTTTTCTCATTCAATTCCTTATTGAGAAGGAAGTCCCTTACTCCATGATGAGACACCATTAGATAGACATTGTTTTTGGAGAGTATTGGTCTAAAATTATTGTGGATTTTTATATTTACAAGGACTTGTTTTTCTACAAAAGTATATCTTACATCATATCTTTCAAGCCCTTGACTAAAAAAATCAATTTTTTGCTCAAGTCCTTCACCATTCTTTTGCATCGGCATAGCTAATATGTTGTCAACATTGGCAAAGGTGTACAATATGAAATCCTTTGAGAAGTCAGGATTCATGAGCGAGGGTGCTTGGGCAATGGCTTGTTTGATGGCCTCAAATATTGTTTTACCTTCACTTGACCAAGTGAACACTTGGTTCTTTTTCAGCATGGTAGTGATGGGTTTGACCAATTTTTCAAAACTAGGTATAAACCTTATTACAAAGTTTATTTTTCCAAGGAAGATCTGAAGTCCTTTCTTATGTTTGGGTAAAGATAGTGCCAAGATGACACTTATTCTATTAGGGTCAATGGATAGCCCCTACTTTGAGACAATGTATCCTAAAAGTTTGCCTTCATGAACAGTAAACACATATTTATTAGGATTTAAAGAGATCTCATATTTTCTACATCTTTCAAAGATCAATCTTAGATGATCCATGTGCTCACTAGCTCTCTTGAAAAAACCTATGATGTCATCTAAGTAAACTAGTACCATCTGATTTAGCAAGCCTTGGAAAGCCATGTCCATTGCTCTTTGAAAGGTTGCCCCAGTATTTGACAAGCTAAAAGGCATCTTCTAATAAGTATATGTGCCCCACTTTGTAGTGAAGGCAATGTTATATTGATCTTCTTCTCTTAACAGCACCTAGTTGTATCTTGAGCACCCATCCGAAAGAGAGAAGCATTTTGAATCAATAACTATGTGAAGAAATTGCTCCATAGATGGTAAGGGGTAGTGATCCTTCAAAGAGACCCTGTTTAGATCCCTGAAGTCAACACACAATCTGATTTCTCCATTCTTTTTCTTTATAGGCACTAAGTTGGATACCCATGAGAAGTGCTTGATGGGAAATATGATCTTGGATTTAATCAATTTGGTCAATTCTTTCCTCATAAGCTCTTCAATTTTGGGGTTGATAGGCCTTTGCTTTTGTCTGATAGTCTTGGCATTAGCCTCTAATTCTATAGTGTGTTGGGCTAGCTTGGGATCAAAGCCTCTCAGGTCACTATATTCCCAAGTAAAGATGTCTGCATATTCTCTACAAAGCTCAATGAAATCATGTTTCTCGACCTTAGTGATTACCTTTCCAACTTGAGGAGCTTGTATTTAAGGATAAGGACTCTTTCATAGTTCTCTTCATTGGTTGACATCATGGCCTTATCTTTTCTCATATGGTCTCCTTCATGAAAAAGACCTTCAAGGATGACTAGTCCTTTAGGAAGCTTGTTAGACCTCAGCTGAACAATTTGATCCTCATATTGATGCTAAAACTTATCACTCTCAAAGACCTACCAATGAGTTTCATTATCTAGCATCGATGGTCTCACTACCACTTTAACATGTGGTTATACTTTGGGCTTATGCAACTCCTTGGGAATGTCAAATTGAGCTCCCACAGCTGCCAACCTATCAGCATGTTGATTCTAGTTCCTTGGCACTATTTAGATGTCAAAGGCATCATATTCCTCAATTAGGTCCCACACCCTATGTTTGTAAGACTTCATCAAAGGATTCTGTGATGTTCTAACCTCTAACCTAATACATTATCAGCGCATTGTCCACATATGCTTGCAATTGATTGATCCTTCTCTTACTAGCACATTGAAGGCTATGGATGCTCTATGCTTTGCAAGAGAAACTAAATTTGAACCTGTAAGAAGAGAATAGTTATCGTTTGAGGGGGATACTAGCATTTCACCTGCACCCACTCCATGTTTTCTCCTTGAACCATCAAAGCTGGAGTCTTCTTCTGGCAACCTTATCCTGAATGCAATGTTTCTCCTCATGACTAATCTGAATTGCTAGATAACCTCCAATGGATTTTACTATCCTGAACTCTCTGAATAACCTCCAATTTTTACTATGATTCTCTGAATAACATAGAAAAAAATGAGGAGGCACATCTTGAGCCATTGAAACACTAGGGCAAGCATGCAGGGTCAAGTTGAGATCTTTGATTATACTAGATGGTTTGGTGCAAGAGCCATCAAGCTGCAACATTCCCTTAAATTGAGGTTCATATTTTAAACCAAGTTAATCAACTATAGATTTAGGCATTACTAAGGTACCTACCCCACTATCTACCAAGAAATTATGCACTAGAGAGTCACCAATTATCATATAAATATAAAAGGGTGGAGGCTTGATCGTCCTACTTGATTACCCTTCATTAGGTCCTTTGGTTGCATTGGTGAGGACTACATTCTCCTTGGTTGGTGGCTTGTCTGAAACATTGATCTTTGACAAGGCCTCTTGAAGAATATCCACTTGACTGGGCATGGAGAGCACATCCCACATGGGTACACTCATATTAGATTTTTTCATTTGTTCTACAATGTTGATGAGCAAACCACCAACCTTTTCTTGTGCTTTGGGAGCCACCACTGTACTTTGAGCTTGTGAGTTTTGAGGCACAAAGGTAGTCCCTTGGATTTTTATTTGAAGCAATTGGAACCTTTGGAGTAGCAGCAAGTTCCTTTGGCCTGGATAGTAAAGGAGTAATGGTAGGAATCTCTTTGACTACTTCCTGGTTAATTTCCATGTTCATTCTTTTGAACCTTGTATTAGCGACCACTGGGTGTATGTTTGGCTAGAACTAGCCTGTTGGTTGGATGCATAGCATTCTTCTTTTTCATAATTAACCATCGTATCATCCAACTGACCTGGTCCTTTATTATGTCCTTGGCCTTGTTGAGGCTCTTCCAATTTTGTCATTGTAGGTACCTCTGCACTCTGAGCCATAAGAGCTTGATTGTATCCATAACTAGTAGCATGTTACCATTGATCATTGAAAGCTTGATTGAAGTCAATGTTTGGGACAATGGATTGACCAAAAGACTGATTCCAAGGCATAATCCCTTCAGCTTCTTGAGTAATGTTTTTTCTGAGTAGGGACCAAAGTAGTAAAGATGCTTGTAGCATTTAAATTATAATGATTTTTCCTAACATAGTTTGTCCTTGTCCTTGGCTTTGTTGTTGGCCTTGACTTTGGAGATTTCCTTTGTAGGGTGGCCTATTTTCTTGATAAGATTGTTGTTGAGGCTAAGATGCAGCTTGATAAGGTCTATTGAATTGGGTTTGTTGCCTTTTCACATTGATCAACTCATTCCCAAAGGATTGAAACATGCTCTTAAGCTCTTGGAAATTCTTGGTTTCTTGTGAATCACTAGATTGACTAGTGGAAGCTTTTTCTTGCTTTGGTGTAGGTATGGCAGCAAGTGTTGGCATAGGAGTGGCAGTAAGGGGAGGAATAGAAATAGGTGGTTAGATTTTAGGGAAGAAAGGTATTGGTGGCCTAGGTGTAAGTTTGTCAACTTGAACTAGATAATTTTTTTCTCTAATTACTACCTCATAGGCATTTGGCAGTGTGTTTCCCCCCATATACTTGATCAAAATTGCAATATCATTGTTAAGGGCTATCAATTAGTAAGGGAAAGAAAAGTTAGGCATAAGCCTAACAGAGACTGGGATCCTGTCCCATGTCTTTTGAAATCTTGTGCTGAAATCTTTGCATAACCTCATGAGGATCCTTCTTGATTGTGGTTAGTTTCTCTACAAGTGACAAATGGTCACTTTTGTCTTCAAATCTTTTACACAATGCATCTCCTAATTGATCCTAGGATGTGATAGAGTTGGTAGTAAGGTTTCTATACCAATCCAAAGCTTTACCCTTGAAAGAAATGACCAAGAGCCTAATAGCCACATTTTCCTTAGTTATGTCATGAATATTACAAAAGTTAGCTATATCCCTAAGGTGTTCAGAATGGGTTGTAGATTGGTCTCCAGTAAAATAGGGAACACTTTTAAGAGCTACTACTAGAATAGGATCATACTGCAGGAGGTCCAAAGGACTTTATTGAAAGCCACAAAAGGGAAGCTCTAGGGGCTGCCATGGCAATGAAAGGATTCAACAGAGATGTTCTTGCAGAGGTAGGTTTTGAAATTGGTCTAGGAACAAAGTTCCCTTTATTTGGATGTGTATTAGAAAATCTTAACCTTTTGACTGAATTTAAAGGAAATTTAACAAATTCAAAAGGAATACCTCTAGAAGTTGATCTTATAGTTACTTTTGGCATGAGAGAATAAATATTGCTCTGCTACCAGATTGATTTGTTCTTTTGGAATCGCTAGATACTATTGCATGAAAGCTTTAACTATTGTAAATTGATCAAACCAACATCAAACTTGATCAATCTTCTTTGAAAGTGAGTCCCATCGATCATGATATAAACTGTTTTAGCATCAATTTGCACCTTTGGAGAGGGTTCATCATGCTCTCTCTAATTGAGCTACACAATAGGAACAACCCCAGGTTGTGGGTATCCTATGATAGGGTTGAACCTATGGAGAAGGTCGGATTCCTATTAATGGATCACCTAAACTAATGCTACTGCTAGAAAAAGGGTTAGAAAGGGGGAAATAGGGATCCTAAGAAAGCTAACAAGGTGGTGCACCAAATTTAAATAAGACACTCATATGCTTGAACCCACACTAGATCAATATAAGACAATATTAGCTCACACAACCTCACAAACTAGCTAATTACATAAGTATTTCATGGACTAGGCTCACCAAGCAATCAAAGAAGCAAAGAGGAGTTCTAAGACTCACACTATACATTCATCAATGGCAAAAGAACACAAATCTAGACCTACAAATAGCTTGAAAACACCTTAAAAGAAGTAATTAGAAGGACAGTGGCATATGAATAATCTCCTTCACAAGATCATCATGCACAAACTTACTAAAGCACTAATCCAAGGCAAGAGATAGGTAAAAATTATCTTATTGCATCAAGAGATAGTTCTTACAAATTTTGACAGGATTTAGGCTAGTCAAATGAGAGTCTCTTGCTCTTCCTTTCAAAATCAAAGAATCTATCTAAAATCAGAGAGAAAGTTGCCATGTGGAAGAAAATAGGAGATATAGGAAAGGGTAAAGAGAGAGAGAGAGGGAGCACGTCATCAGAGAGCATTAAATGAGCTGCCACCATCTTTAATGAATGTTCCACCATATTTTGATCTAATCAGGGTTAATACATCATAGACAAAATAACCTTCATTTATCCCAATAGCCTTTGAATCTTCTCATTGGTTAAGCAGCACACTAGAGGACAACAATTTTTTGAAAATGATGAGTCATAATCTTGATATGAAGAAAATCCTTAGAAACCCTAAAAATCTATTAAATACTTCAACTGCTTTCTCCAACCACCAGATCTCCATCTTGGAAATCTATGTCATCTTCCACTTGACTTGCTTATGAGGACAAAATACTCATATCTTTAAACCTGACAAAGCAATAACCATGTCTACTTTGGGTGCCCATAGGTACCTACTTGTCGAAGATAAGACTGTGTCGAAGGATGAGACACTTATCCATAATCACATATTTTCTCCTACTTCAATATCTAAGCATAGGTCTACTATAGATGAAAACCAATCCATTTATTGGTTTTCCTATAGTCATCATGTCAATGAAAAGCCTACATGCCATTTAGCTTCCTTTTGAACTATATTAGGTTTAAAAAACTTATTCTGCCTCTGAACTTTGTGGAAACTGAGAACTATATGCACATGAGGATCTCCCTTCTAAAAGAGCAATGAACACAGCCATGAAATAATCCTGCAACTTTGGAGAACGGGGTCGACATGTTCTAAATCTTTAACCAAAGGTCTTGATTGAGTTTTAATGGCAATGAAACTTTATCATTGACAATCTTGACTATATAAATGTGTCTTGTGCTTAATGGTGCTTGACTAAGCTCTATGGCAGCATATGCCCTTTGAAATATTTGCTCTAGTTTGACCTAGGTCGCATTTATTCTCCACTTGAAATAACCTGGATTTGAATTTTAATATCAGTCATTGATCTTGATCCAGGTTCCTTGATTGTGACACTTGTCATCTCTACATTCTTTCTATGGGTCCTGTAGTCAGACTTTGTTCGGTTCTGTGTTTGCACCATGTGGTGACCTCACATTCATCCTAAGCTCGTTGACCTTTTGACCTTGCACGCACCATCGATCTTCTCTTACATAGTTTGAACATGTCCCATTGATTTGTTTGACAGTTACTATGGGCAAGACACTTGTTAGTTTTGTGTTTGTTCTCAAGATTCATTGACTTGTTGACCTCTCACTCGTCATCAATCCACTTTTGTATGAAACAAACTCCATTGATTTATCTAGACCCACTGACTTTGTTGATCACCACATGCCATTAGATCTTTGTTTGAGCATCTGAGATCTAGACACTTGTCAGCTCCACGTTCACCCTCAGGAACATTTGAATCCAAACGGTTACTTCCTTGAGATAGAAAACTCATCAAGATACCAATTTTGCAAAGGATGTTTAAGGCATGAAAAACATCATGTCCATGCAATAATTTGACCTTGGTTGACTTCCCAAGTGTATTTATGAAATGTGTAACCGGACTAACCTATTCATTCCTACATGATGTGCCGTGACGGCCTGGCTCCTCTAGGCTTGAGCTAGAAACTATTGTTTTTTCAGGGCACTTTTAAAACATCTTCATTATCTTAATGACCTATAGGGCATGACCTTCATTTGTATTTTTAGACCTGTTCCCAAACTTGTTCCTTGAAATCATCAAATTGCACTTTAAGCCTGCATAAAGTGTTTCAAAAGCTTGCAAAAATGATAATTGATCCTCTCTTGAAATATGTTTGTTCTTCTAGCTACTGGATCACTCTCTTTAATAGGAACTTTGCTTCATTGTTCAAACCTCACCCAAACAAAAGTTTCTTATGTGGGCCAATTTTTCCTAACATTTCTGGCGACATCCTGGGATTGCATCCCTGTTATGCAAGAGACTAGTAGCCTTAAACTGTCCATTGGGCGTGGAGTCTCAAGTCTTTTCTCTTTGTTGATCATGAAAATGATACAAGGTTGACCCTCTCCAAAAACTTTCCTCTTGAAACAACAAGGATCAAAAGGAAACAAGACAACAACTGTGTCCAAAGAGCTTATTGAAAGGGAAACACACAACTAAAAGAAAATGTGCACAAGACACTTAGAGAAAACATAGAAAACTACTCTAATATGTAAAATATTATACAATGGCTACAAAATTTTCTAATAGCAATGCTTTAAATGAATGCCATTAACTAGGATGGGTAATACCTCTCCATCCAGTTGGGCAAGCTGAAAAGCATTATGTTGTTTGCATCCATGGATCAAATAAGGACCACTCAAAAAGCTGTCAAACTTGGTATGGTTGCCTGGCTTGGCCTTATTTGACTCTCATTTGAGGACTAGATCCCCTTCTTTGAAGTCCCTTGCTATAGTTCTCTTGTCAAATGTCATCTTGACTTGAGCTTGATGTGATTTCAATGTCCTCATTGCAAGGTCCCTAATTTCTTCAAGCTCCATGAGTTATGTCGTCCTCACGCTCATAGGTTCACTCTCCATCAACTTAAGCTGATGGGCTAACTCCAAGGTAGGTATTTCAAGAGAAATGGGCAACTTGGCTTCCCTTCCATAGACCAGGATAAAAGGTGAGTTGCCAATGTCAACCTTGGAAGTCACTCTGTCAGCCCATAAGGTTGTCCTTAACTTTGTATCTCAAACTATTTGATTCTCTTCCATGGTCCTCTTAATAATCGTTATCAAGTTCTTGTTTGTGGACTCTGCTAGTCCATTGCCTTTGGGGTAGTAATTTGAGGATGTACTGAGGTAGATGCCCAACTTAAGTGCCCATTCATGTGTCTTCATGCCAACAAATGTTAAGGCATTATCTGATATTATCATGGCTGGGAAACCAAACCTGTTCACTATAATGTCATAGAAATCCAGCACTGCTACTTCATTGGCTTCTTTAAAGGCAATTGCTTCCACCCCGCTAGTGAAGTAGTCAGTAGCTATGAGCACCTATTTGTGTCTAGCACTAGAAGGTGGATTGATCATTCCTATGAAGTCTAAACCCCACTGTATGAAGGGTTGTTCCCCCTGGATTGGGTTGAGAGGAATCGCTGCCAACCTTTGTTTCCCTATAAATAGAGCACATTTTTGACATTTTCTTACCCATGCATAGGCATCCTTGAAAACGTTGGGCCAATAATAACCAGCTCTCATTACTTTTGTTGTTGTTGTCCTTAGAGCAAAATGGCCTTCTATAGACCCATCATGAAATTGCTCCAAGTGCTTTGTCACTTGATTATTATATATGCACCTAAGAAAGACTCCATTGAGGTCATTTCTAAATAAAACCCCATTAATCAATGCATAAGATATGGACTGAAGTCTAAAATACCTTATTTTTGCTATGTCCAAACCTTGAGGGCACTCACTTGTTACCAAGAAATGTGTCATATCTTGGACCCAGTTATTATGAGGTGGAGGTGCACCTGTTTGTGAGTTGCCTTGTGTTACCAAAACAACTTCTTTGTCTCCTTGAAGATCATCAACCATATACTCACATAAGCCTTTGCCTCTCACTAGCTTAGTGACTTTGATCTCCACGTCATACTCCATGACTTTGGTAATTCAGCCAGCTCTCTTCTCATTCAAGTCCTTATTGAGAATGAAGTCCCTCACTCCCGGATGAGACACCATTAGATAGACCTTGCTATTGGAAAGCATTGGTCTGAACTTCTTGAGGCTTCTTACAACTGAAAGGACTTGTTTTTCTACAAAAATATATCTTACCTCATATCTTTCAAGCCCTTGACTGAAAAAATCAATTCGCTGCTCAAGTCCTTCATCGTTCTTTTGCATCAGCATAGTTGATATGTTGTCAACATTGGCAAAGGTGTATAATATGAAATCCTTTGAGAAGTCAGAATTCATAAGCGAGGGTACTTCAGCAATGGCTTGCTTGATGCCCTTAAATGTTGCTTTACTTTCACTTGACCAAGTGAACACTTGGCTCTTTTTCAGCATGGTAGTGATGGGTTTGACCAAGTTTGCAAACACATGTATAAACCATCTTACAAAGTTTATTTTTCCAATGAAGCTATGAAGTCCTTTATTGTGCTTGGGTAAAGATAATGCCAAGATGGCACTTATTCTATCAGGGTCAATGGATAACCCCTGCTTTGAGACAATGTGTCCCAAAAGTTTGTCTTCATGAACAGCAAACACATATTTCTTAGGATTTAAAGAGATCTCATATTCTCTGCATCTTTCAAAGATCAATCTTAGGTGATCCATGTGCTCACTAGCCCTCTTAGAGAAAATTGTGATCCAAGTAAACTCGTGCCCAATCAATGTGAAACTCATGCCCAACCCAATGCTACAAACACTTTTTAATTCTAAGGGACAAAGCTTCATAAAAGAAACAAGACAAGTGTATAGGATGCAATAACCAAACCAATATAGTAAAAAAAACGTGCCATATCATGAGACACTTTTTAATTCTAAGGGACAAAGCTTCATAAAAGAAACAAGACGAGTGTAGGTGTACCGTTCGCTCACTCTCAATCTCATATCCAACAACTTTGATTGTACAAAACAAATTCCAAATAGGAAAGGACAAAACGTGGTATCCATCTTCCTTGAGAACTTGTTTCTCTAGCAAAATTGTGCAAGGGGTTTTCCTTGTGATCACATTAACAAGTCATATTTCAAAATGCCCATGGTCAAGTAAATGACTACCATAACCCAACATTATACAATCATGTACTTCATCAGTATAAAACTTACCACTATCAGAAGATAACATTACGTTTGAGGGTCCTCAGAGTCACTCTTATCTAAGTGGCAAACACATGCAACCAAAGCAATCAAGACACATTTCTATGGTTTTTATCATGTCGGGATGAACCAAGATGAAATTACTAATTCAAAATTAAAACAAGATATGACTCATTTCCCTAGGAACAATCAATTTAAGAAGTGAGTTTCATTTCGTAATGCATATATAGTTGAGAAGATGGATTGGTGTCCCAAAAAAAATCTAAACAACCTATTAAAAATTAAATTATAACAAAGAGGGGTCACTTCAACTTCAAATCAATATTATAAATGGTCCCTAGCCAAATTACAAAGGACCTTTAAGTAAAGGATCCACTGAGCATTACATTTTGAATGCCCACAAAGAAGATTTCAACATATTCATGAAAAACATGGAAGATGAAGAACGTACCACAACCAACCCCATGAGAAATGACATCGATAGAGCAGAGCAAAGTAGTGAGGGGAGAAAATTTAGGTTAATGAAATAAGCTCCATCATTTCTCCTATATTTTATGTAAGGCTAGTTCTTAGGGATTTAAGTTTTGTGTCTATCTCCATAAGTTTCTTTATGTTTTGCTTTCTAAAAATCATCTTATATTGTATATACTAAGTTTTCAATGTTTTTTTTTAACTAGCAAGAATAAGTCAATTCGGAAGTGAAAAGGGGAGCCTCTACAATTACCTTGTTATACGTTCCACAAGTATTGAAATTGCCATGATGGTCCCTAGCCAAATTACAAAGGGCCTTTAATTAATTATAATGGTTTTAATGTCATCCGAAATTTAAATTATTTTCAATGTTTTTTTTTTAAACTGGCAAGAATAAGTCAATTAGGAAGTGAAAAGGGGAGCCTCTACAATTACCTTGTTATACGTTCCACAAGTATTGAAATTGCCATGATGCAAGATGACCAAATGTAAAAATGCAAGGTGCCGAATTTGGCCAAGTGTCAAACTTATGTCCGATTCTACCTTGCTAACCTACCTTGAATACCTAAAAGCCTACTCGGGGTCTAGAGTAACCCCAACTCCAGTTCCATCATATTGTGCACTGCCATAAACCTACCTTTCCTTGCCTTAAAACAATTTTCAATCGAGTTTGTTGATATTTTTTGTGAGATTTCAATGTAGTATTTTGGTCTGTTGCATGTGTTGTTCTTTACCTCTTAGAATCCTAGCATGATTGACAAGCTTACAAATTGTCCCCATAAAATATTAGCATAGGGGTGCAATGCCATTGTGTTAAAAATGAGCGTGTTCGCTCCATTGCAGCCCTGATGGGAAGTCAATTCATCTTTGTATTTTGTGAGTTACAATGACACATCATGTGTTATCTTTTAGTTGCACGATGTTAACAATGGGGGCATCATCACATACTTCTTAATGCTAAACTACAAATTCAAAGCACGCTAGCCTTATTGGAGTCACAATTGCGTCCTCGTCCATTGGAAGGGAAGAAGTTTCTACCATAACACAATATTTAGGTAATAAAAAAAATTAAAAAATTATAGTTTGTTTCTTTCCCAGCAATATTACAACGACAGTACTCCCCTTGACATCTGTAGATTTTTTCCTTAGGATTCAAATTAAGGACTTGATCGCTTTACCTATTTTATGGTAAGTCAACATTAAAATATGAGTCAAAAGAGCATACCGAAATTCTTTCCTAACTGGCATAAATGAACTTTGAAGTCATTAAAATGGGAATTTGAATGGATACATAAATTGACATCAAAATAGAAGTTGAAGAGAACAAGGGGAATTTTTAATATCCTACAAATAAATACTCTAATATTGCTTTTTGATTAATAAAATATTTATAATGTCAAAAGATGATTTCACTTTCATGAGCACCTTTGGAAGTCATATTTATGATTAGCCAAACAAAAGGAAACATTAAATAGTCAATTTCTCATAATTTATGTTCTTAAGAAAACTCAGTGAATGTTGCCTTGTCTAATTTCTGTAAATCTTAAATGGACATTGCTAAGTGCGCAAGGATTCTTCACATAATGATTATCTTCTGTTTCCTCGTGATATTATTAACAGCAAAATTTATCTTTTGTCATTTATTCATATGGTTCGTTCAACTATGGGTTGTCAACCAAGTAGGATTATTCAAGGACAGACATATAACCTTTCCCCAATACTTAACCTCTTTTTTATAATACCTATAAGACAAATCAAATAAAGGCATAGAAGGATTCATAAATTCACAACTTGGTATCACATCAAGTGCCTTACTTTAGTCTCTGGAACGGGTTAGATACACTTACATAGGTAATTTCTCAAGTAATTCACATACAAAGGTTGAAACAAAAACAATTGCATGGCCAGTCGTTCTAAACCCTTAAATTTTTGGCTTTATATCCACTTAATTTCACGCCTCTTTTCTTGGCTTTTGCCTATCCAGTAACATGCAGAATTAGGTTATGAGTTCCAGACAAAAAATTCTCTGCTGCCATGAGCAATATAGTAATATATGCTTGGCTGATTGGAAAAGTGGCATTCTCAACTTTGAGTGTTATACTTTAAGAAGAGATATCAAGTAAAGTGGAGATACAGTTGATCAACAGAAACAGGTCTCACAATGAGTGCTCAGAAATCATGCGACTTGTATACACCCCCTAGGTAAATTTACCAAAGAAAAAAAATTGTATTCTTTGAAAACGTGTATTTGTATCATTATAGCAATGCGCATAGGTTGCTACAGCAAGTCAATGCATGAAACATTTTGATTTCACATTACATGTATGCCCAACTAGTGCGGTGCATTCTAATGGAAATAGCAAGTCACTGATGTTCATTTCTCTTAAGTTGCGCCTCATGCATCTTTTTCCGAAGGCAAGGTTTCCAATTAAAGTTGCAGACCATTAAGAAGTCATATTGATGCTTTGTCATGATTCAGAAATGAGACTATGAATGATCTGAAAAATTAAAGATTCAAAATTTAGTCATAGATAAGACTTCATTCCAAATTACACACCAAGCTGCATACCTAAGCCATACAGCATTATTGTTATTTCCCTGCGCTCTCCATGTAAGGTTCATGCACACATCATTATTTTGTTTTTCTTTGTTACAGTGTTGGGTTGTTTGCTTGTTTTTTAGTAATGTAAGAACTATTTTCTCCCTACTATATTCCAAAAGTAAGCAGAAAGTAAACATAGTACAAAGAAAGACCAGACTCAGGCAGCGGTCATGAAAGACTCTACATATGCTAGTTTCTGATTCAACAAACAACAATAATTGATCCATTCTTAAGTTTTGTTTTTGGTTTGAATGTTTGAAAAATATTTTTAAGTTTAGGTAAGGATTAATCAATGAGTCCCCCAACATCAAATCATAATTAGCAACAGGATAAATGTACATGCTATTGTCGGATGTCATCCTATATTTGTGCACTCAAACTGCTACTCAATTCTCCGCAAAAGAGAAGAATAGCATACAGCAATATACAAATCGCAATAAAGATCAGCTGAGTGGGCAAAGTAAATAATTACTCTTTTATCGTGCACTGAATATTTTTAAACTTGTTTGCAATTGCGGCAACCCATGCTCTTTCTTTATCTCCATATGCCTGAGGTATACTGGAAGCTAAAAGCATAAATCCTCCAAAGTGCATTATGCTCTCATTTGATGAAACCCTCCAATTCAATGGCTGCACCAGCAAAGAAGCTGTTCCTTTGGGCACTATTTCCCAACCTTGCCTATCTTTAAAGTCAAACATAAAATGCCTTTAATATTTTTCTGAATGATAAACATTGCACAAAATGAGTAACCATTATGGAGATTTTTGCACATAAAGGAAACAAGAAACAATATTCATTGTCGAAAAACAGAGTAGTCACACATTCTTCTCTCATAAGTCAGTTTACTACCAAATTATTGAATCAAAATTTCCTACTTCATGTTTTCGACAGAATCAAAAGCATGTGTACTATTTACTTCTTACCTGCATTGTTCTGTAAATACAGAGTTGTCGTCACATGTGACAAGCCCAGTTGATCAATCTCACACCCTAACAAAGTAACTATATCATCTTTTGATGCTTCTGCTGGTATATCCCAGCAGCCACGAGCACATAATAGTTCAGAACAATAAATGAGCTGGTAAAAATGAAAACAATAATAGGACATTGAGTGTTAGTGAACTTTAGGCAGAGGTAAATATCAAATCAGAATTATAGCAAAAAGGAACAAAAGTTGTGCAAGTTTTCAGATTGACTTATGCAATCTTCCTTTTATAAACTACCATTTAGATGTCCATTTAAATTCTCAATCTTGTAAAAAAAGAGGCAAAATGTAGTAGAAACAGTGCCACGGGATGACTGATTTTCCTCCAATAAGGATTTGTTACCATGGACAATTATCATTGCAGAAGCATGTAATAGCGTACCAAAGAGCTTGAAACAGTGTTCCTAAGCACAGCATAAGACCCCCAAGCTAGATCCTCTTTGTCAATATCAGACAGATATTCTGAAATCAGAAACACTTCCCTACAATCTGCTCGAAGATTTTGTTGTCTTCCGACACTCATCCCCTGCATTTGAAAGGATGTTCTGACCTTAAGAAATTAGAATTAGCTTTAGCAAAACCAAACAATCAAATTAATATGGTAATATTTATATATAATGACATCTGTAGTGAAATTAAGAAGATGGAATTTAGATTTTGAAGGTAAAGTGTTTCAAATTCAAAGCAGATACTCAAAGCTTAAATTATTCTTTCTAAAGGTCTATCCAGGAAAACTGTAAAATATGAAAAAAAATTAAAAGGACTCCAACAAAACTAACATGTCTATATGACAAAAATGTACAACCAAATAAGAAATGTCTTGAATGTGAAAAGCATAAAATATGGAAAAATGTTTCAAAGGATTTAAACAAAACTAACGTGTCTACATGACAAAAATGTACAGCCAAATAAAAAATATCTTGAATGTGAAAAGTTCCTCGTTTAAGTAATGTTGTGCCTACCTTTAAACCAATCAAAACTAAAAATCTACATAAACAACCTGGTTTTACTGGACCCTTTGAACCCACTAAGGTATTATATTCACACCTCGAAACAGTTTCCTTTCTAATACCCCCATTAAGATATTCAGAGCAATAGTATAACTACGTACATTCCTATGTGAAGAGTATGTTATCAAAACTTCCCAATTTTGTAAAATGGATACTCGAGTGTGGGGGATACATACAAATGTTGTAAATTCATTTTAATTTTAGCACATTTATCATCAACAAATTGTTTTCGACTAAGTCTCAAGGTTCGAGTTCGAGTTTGACAAGGATAAAATTCGGTTCAAATTTGTCAATGAATAAAGTTCGGAAAAAAAAAGCCATTGAGTTCAAACCATAGAAAAACCTAAGAAATATATAAAAATAAATCAAATCAAAATATTAAAGATACTTCTTGAAAAACTGTCTCAAAATCTAAAACATGTAATACGAAGTTCTTAAGCTTCACACAAACTATACATTAGAAAGTTATATGTCATCAAAAGCCAATACACTCTATGGCCTTATAGGCTACTAGCTACATCAAAACGTTTCATATCATCAAAAACACTTGGCTCATCAACATCATCATCACTAGATTTATCACAAAAGAAGTCAAGATCATATGTGTCCTCCAAGTCAACTGCAACTGGTTGGGGTTGTGGAGAAGAATATTCTTTTATCATTTTGATCATGCACATCCGCAAATTGTTGTGAACATAAACAAGATCTACTAACTTTACAAAAAATAAATTGTTTATTTTCTTAGATTGAATAGGATCAAAACAACTCCAATTCCTTTCACACATTGATGCACTTGATCATTAACTCAAAATTTGAATAGCAAAGCATTGTAGTTTCTTTGCACTTGATCCATAAGATTTCCACAATTTGTAACCTTCAAAATGTGGCCTATCATACTTGGCCCCTGCTATTGCAAATAACCTTTCTTGCCCCCAGAATGCCCTAGTTTTGCCCCTAATTATACATGCAAGTTCGAGATCTAGAACAAACCTGTCAATGGCTTCATAAAGTCCACTTATGACTTTAGAATCACTGCCTCTATTTATATGAAAGATCCTAGACTCTAGATAACAAGCCCCTACATGCAAAGGTGTATGCATCATTTTCCATCTTACATCAATCACATCCCATATTTCTTTGTAGTCAATCTCCACATCATTGAATGTCTTTTGAATGGATTCCTTCCAATGGTCCATAGCCTCATAAAACAGCCAAGCCATAGGGAGTCACCATCAACCATGTGAAACACATCAACAATAGGCTCACATATTTTTAGAACTTTGTTTGCAATTCCCAAAAGTCGAGGTTTATAATGATTTGTTATGCTTGATTTCCCTCAGGGCTTGTTGAAAATGCAAATTGTTTCCACTCATTGTTACAAATCACTAACCTTATTGTTGCTTTCTCTTCGACCACTCTTTTCAGAGTGATATAAAAACAGGGAAATCTTGTTTCACAAGGTCTCAACAACTCCTCATAAGCATGATGTCGATAAATGCTCAATGTGAGGCAGTGGTTCTTTATGAAGCTTACAATTGTCCTCCCCCTTTGAATTGCTTCATGCATCAATGTAAATTTGACCAAGTCCAGAAGTAGCAAATTAAGGCAATGTGTTGCACAAGGGCTCCAATAAATGCATGGATACTTTTCCATAAGCACTTTTCCAATCCCTACACAATTTGTGGCATTATCAGTGACAACCTAAACTACATTTTATTCACCCACTTCAAGAATCGCTTCATCAAAGATTTTGAAAACATATTCTAAAGTCTTCTTATGGTTCATGGTGTCGATCACTTTCAAGAAAGATAGGCCTTGAAGGCAAGCCACCAAGATATTGATCAATGGCTTTGTTGTCACCAAATCTTGCACCCTAGAAGAGGTTGTTCAGGGTTCTTCCAAATTTGGGCAACATGAGAACATTCCCAAGTATGTGGGTGTACCTATATCGAAAATGAGCCTCTAAGTTTAAGGGCTAGCTCCCTGAATGTATTGTGCAATGTTTGCCACTTAAACTACTACTTAATTATGGGGGAAAAGAGTTAGAAAATGCATAAATTGAACCTACTCTAAAGGAAGTGATGCACCAAGAATATCTTCCACATGACCATCATATTTTCTACCACAATGAAACAAAGTATACAAACTAGTCTCTAAGTCTTAATGGTTTCTAACATGAGTATTTCAATATAAAGGTGAGGTGTGAGCAGCAATACAAGGCAGATGAACCAGAGGGCAAGTTGCACACTCCAAAGACAATTTTACACTTGAAAAAGCTTTACACACTAGACTACAATCTATATGACCTATTAGATTAAGAACTCTTGCTCAGACATGAAAGGATAAGGGAAGGAAGGATAGAGAGTTATCACTTCTCATCACCATACATCACTTGCAGACTTAGACAATTGTTCGAAACTCAGAAAACAAACTTGTATTAATGATCGAAGGGAAAATATAACATCAATCCAGCAGGGTTTCACCATACATGGTGTGGTACCCTTTACAATAGCTCAAAAGCTATACTTATGAAGAAAGACCGCAAGAGAAAGGGGGCCTTGGCACTCAAAAGGGGAATCAATCCGTTCGAATGCTTCAACCACAGTTACAACTGCCTTCGCAAATTATGCTCCTTTAGGCCATTTGATTGATCCCCGTCACTTTTAGTCGCTACACAATTACAATATTCCCTCTTTGATCCTCTCTCGTGGTTGCAACGGCGGAATCAAGCATTCCCACTAGGTTCAGGGATCCATCTGGTTAGAACTACCGGATCAATCTATTAGGGCTTTGTCCTAATGCATGCCCAAGAGGGGAGAAAGGTCACTCTCATGTAGCCGACTTTGGCAACGACCGTCAAAGTCTACGTGTCTGTCCTGCAGGTCTTCAATGGCACCATCCGATCCCGAAAAATCCACTCCTGGCTCAAACTGAAACATGCTTGAGCTTGGCTCCATCACACTTGCTTGCCTTAGTCAAAAATCAACTCTTCGACCTCTACCTAAGTCACTTGGCTCCCCTTTGTTCTGATTGGTCATCGAGGACCAGCTCGGATCATTGATCCCATGACTCATCTCGCTCCATCAATTTCCCTGTGCACAGATACCCATGAGCCATCAATCTTCTACTAGTCAAATGCGCGTGTGCCACTTGTCACGCACCCATTCACCCTTGAGGTTCACTGACCATTTTGACTCGGCTTGCTCCATTGGATTTGCCAAGTCCGAACAAACGTGAGACCTCATATTTACCTTTGAATTGTCAACCTTGTCCCCACCTAAACCACGTGTCAAATGCACGTTAATCCTCAGGATCTTGCTGTCAGTCTACAGCTTCACGCGCTTGTGTCATGTGTCGACCCTTCGAGCTCTCTGACTGTTTGACTCATCTTGCGCCGTTGGATTGATATGTATGATCGAGCGAGGACCATTGATCTTGCTAGGACCCATTGTTTGAAATCCAACGGCTAGTCCATGGTCTTAAAAATCACAGTGTGTGGGACGTCAAATGACATTCACACGACCGTCAAATTTAAGCTCAAAAGGACTTACTTTGTTTGAGCTTAAACTTGACGTTAGTGCGAATGTCTCTGGATTTTCAAATCCAAACGGCTAGTTGGAGGGGCTTGAATTTGACGTCTACGGGGCTGCCCAAGACCTTTTAAAATCAAACGGCTATTTCCTTCGGACCTTTTGCTGGACAATTCCTTCGAGCTTTGTGTGGAACACTTTTTTCGAAGGAATTCGCTTGCCACATCTTTGCCTTGAGCAATTCTTTTAGACAAAATGTCCGAAAGAATTCGAGTCTTTGGGCTCTCTGTCTCGAACAAAAGTTCCAAAAGAAATTTGCTTTCGGGAAAGTTGTCCCGGACAATTTTTCCGAAGGAATTGTGCCCTTAGAAATGTCCTTCGGCCTTTTTGAAATAGTCCTTTGGAACTTTGGAAATGCCCCTCGGAACTTCTATGTTGGACTCCTTTTTTCGAGAAACTGTCCTTAGGAAAAAGTGAATTGACCCATTTTCTCAAGAAAAGTACCCTTCGAAAACCTTGAAGGGGATCTCTTCATCAGTGGATCTCTGATTCGTAGTGGCCATTTATGGAGGACAACTTGGAACTATACCCTTGTGCCAAAGGATTCTTTATTGTCATTTTTGATAGTATTGCAGACCGTAACAAGGTTTTCAAGGCCAAATCTTGGTGCTGGGAACAACTCCCCCTCTTCTTGAATAACTGGTTTCCCACTTTCAACCCTCTCCACAAAAACCTTTCCATCAAGCCCATTTGGATTCGTCTACCTTATCTTCCCCTTCAATTTTGGGCTGAATCTTGCTTATTAGTCATTGGTGAATCCTTGGGTAACATGTTGGACATTGATGCTTCAACCTCTAATTTTTCCTATACCACTTTTGCTCGGATTCTTGTTTGTTTGGACATTTCTTACGAGCTCCTAGCAACGATTGATTTGAGGGTCAAAAGCTAGTGTTTGACGCAATCCTTAGATTATGGGGGGTTGCCCTTCAAATGTCATAGTTGTTTCAAAGTTGGACATATGGTCGCTTCTTGCCCTAGCTACAAGCGTAAGGTGGATACTTGTGGAAGGATACATGTGAAGATCATCTTTGAGTTTTTTTGGTTAGCACTCCAGCTAAGCCAGTTAGAGAAGTTGCAAAAATTAATCAAGGGGCAAAGACTAAAGCTTGTACACCTCAAGCTGTGAATCCGACCCTGACCCCTGAGGAATAGTTAACTAAGGTTGGTGAGAGATCGAGGTCTACAAATGAGGTTTAGCTAAGGGGTTAACTGCCTCTGGAATTCCATCGATGGATATGTGTACACCCTTTGGTAATGATTTAGGTAATTAGTGTAACCAAGAAGCTTGGACAATTTTGAGTAAGAAAAAAGGATGTTCCATACTTGGTTCATCCTCCATTATTCTATGCTCTCATAGTAGAGAGAGCAAGGGAGGGATTAGTTATGTTGGTTAGAGATTGTTGTGTCGATAATCTGGACTCCTTGGGGTTTTCCTTGGGGTTGTTGGTCTCCCTTTGGAGGTTTTAGGTATAATACCCAGGTTTTGGCATTTCTATTCTCTCGTGGATTTTCATCCGAGGCAACCAATGGTTGTTTTGGTTCAATTTTATTGCGGGTGAGGGACCCCCTTTAACCTTCAATTACCTATCAAAAAAAGAAAAAAAATGTAAGCCCTAAAAAATGAATTAAAAAAATAAATAAATAAATAAATAAAACTAAACGAAAAACAAATAAGGAAATATAATTAGTTTAATATATAATTTTATTATATATGTAAAAACTAACAATAAAAATAATTGTAAATAAATTTAAAAAATAAAAATGAATTAAAAATTAAAATAATTAAAAATTAGTTTAATAGATAAAATTAAATTAAATCCTAAGACCAAAAAACACGAATTAAAAAATAAAAATAAATAAATGAAACAAAAAAAAAGTTTAATAAATAAAATGATAAAAAATAAATGAAATAAAAAGGCCCTAAAATCATTACTATAAAGCTATGATTTTTTAAAAAGTCATAAAAAACAATAACCTGGCTCGTGCCTACATTCGGTCGCCGCTCGCCGCTGAATCACTCTCTGAACAGCTCTCCTCCCTTCGTCGACAGCTTGCAGCTAGGTGTCAGGATGAGAAAACTGAAGATAGGCTCCTCCATGTGATTCCTCCACGCAGGCTCCAAGCAATCTCCTCAATGACACACAATGGAAAAACAAACGTTGGCCCTCCAAGGATCAAATGTGGACTATGGGTAAACCCTTCAAACTCCTAAACTACGAAAAAATTGAACGAACTCCTCCAACAGACAAACTAGCTCAACTAGTGGAATTGCAATTTTTCTTTATGGATTCAAAATTTCAAACGAAGAATGATGTTATTTAATAGGTAGGTCATTGTGTTGTATTCCCTCAACATTTTCCTACTTAGGCTAGTTTTAGGGCTCACCATTTGAGCATTAAATTCGCAGTTTAAGGTATCACCGTCTAAGCATTAT
This sequence comes from Torreya grandis, assembly GCA_037957365.1. Classification (NCBI taxonomy): domain Eukaryota; kingdom Viridiplantae; phylum Streptophyta; class Pinopsida; order Cupressales; family Taxaceae; genus Torreya; species Torreya grandis. Next base: position 1,926,076 of record JARHVA010001391.1, on the reverse strand, counting down.
ATTCATCGAACAAGACGAATTTGACCGAATTTTTGGTCAAGGGCATTAAGTTTGCCGAATTGCAAATTTTAAGGTAAAAATTCGACACAACCTGTGACTTAGGTTTTGGACAATTGGGGGGTTCTGAGATGACATCAAATCAAAACATTAGTTGGTTAGTGGTAGCAAAACTTTTTGTCAGAAGACAAAATAGATGGATTTTCCAACAATATGCATGGCAAAGTCCCTCATTTTAATGGGAGGTTCCCCTTATCGAAATACAAAATTTGCACAAAGAAAAGATACATTACAAATATACAGTCAAAATTGTATATGGGGTTTTGCATATGGAAATCACTATGGAAGGTAAATAGAGAAGTTACATGCAAGACTAAACAAATGCGGAGTTTGGTTTGCATGTAAAGCGAACAACATATATGGATTGCGACAATCAATTGTAACACATTTGCTTGAATAATTATAAAAGAAATAGAACATGCATTTCCAAAAAGTAAAATGATAATGTTATGAACATGAACAAGATAGTCAAAAAGTTCAAATCCTCCTATATATTTCTTGTCAGTGGAAACAAAGTTTCTGGCACATAAACATTCACATCAAAAATTGTATTAATTGTTAAACGTCCTTATGTATTCAATAAGGCTCAATTTATAACCTCGTTAAGTCAAAAATTAGTTACGACAACTAATTTTAACCAACTTCTAAAGTCACTTTAGAAACAAATAAGAATAAAATAAATATTACAAACATCCAAAATTGTATTAACTGTTAAAAGTCCTTTTGTATTCAATGATGGTGTAATTTATAACCTCCTTGACTCAAAAAGTAGTTATCTATGTTTAACCAACTTTTAAAGTCACTTTTCTACCTGCGCAATGTCATTCGCTGACAATGAAGCTCAATTCATAACCTCCTTGACTCAAAAAGTAGTTAAAATAACTATGTTTAACCAATGCTGGAGATCACTTTTCTGGTTGTGGAACGTTATTGGATGGGCCGATGGTGTTGTGCAGTCACGCAACCGCATTTCATTGTAAGATCCCCAAATTGGGACCTAAGACCAAAATAGAGAATTTTTCACAAACTCAAACAAATCTGAAATAAACACTGAAAATTACACCCTTTTAACCCTTAAAGAAATCTGTAATTCTAAGCAAACAATTACCAACTTTTACTCTTTTCAAATTTGCCCTCAATTAATTAATTTACCTCAAACCCTGAAACTTAAAAAATTTGTAATTTCTGAAATACTTGGAATTTTAATATGAATGAGGACTCCAAATGATCACAAGAATAGCAGCTATCAAATAAAAATAGATTCAGAATTTTCCACCCACATGAAGTCTCCCAAATGATAACCCGAAGTTCTGAAAACCCTAGTTTTTCACCCCAAACTATGCAAATAATTTTCTGAATATCAAACCCTTGAAATAAACCCTCAACAATGCCTCCCAAGCCTTCAAACCAATTCGCCCTTCTTGGGAAAAAATATAGAAATAATTTTAAATATTTCCGAAGCATAAATCAGTCCAATAAACATGCAATCTCACCTCAAAGGCAATTCACCCCACTAGAAAAAATGCATAAAAGTTAACTTAACCCTAGGAGAGGGTTGCCACCAATAACAAGGCCTTTTGAATATGATCCCAAGCTCCAAAGCAAGTCGCCCAAGGAGAGAAATCAACAATCTTCCCCTCACAAGCAGTTCGCCACCCTTTAATGACCTCACGAACCCTCCAAGAAATTCGCCCAACTCCTCCAAACAATTTGTCCACCTTAGGAACCTGCAAATTCGCATATAGAAGCTTTCCAAGGTGTTCACACAATTTTCAAAAGGTGGTGTTGCAAAACACCATTATAGAGTAACTAGTAGAACTTGAAAGGTAACATTCTTCAAGCATCTACTTTCAACAACCAAGCTCGACATACTTGATTATCAAATCCAAATATCCAAATTCACATAATCTTCAAATGAATCCTAATCCTCCTTAAATAACCTCCTCTAAGTATAGTGCTCCAAAATAAAAAAGAGAGTTAATTTAAAAATCAACTTAAGTCTTATAAGCCAAGACCCAAAACTCCTTCACTTAAGTGAAATATACATAAAGTACTTTTTCTCAGAACATAACTCAAAATTAGAAATATAAAGTATTTTTTTCATTAATAACTATTCACGAGTGGTCCACCATGTCCCATAACCTTTTTCTACCCTTAGCTATCGGAAACAAGAATAGGCTAAGGGTCCCACCAAGATCTCAATCAAAAAATGGGGACATTACAGTGCTTCTCGCCCAAAATTGCTTGTCCTCAAGCAATTGCAAAATCCAAGGGGGTGTCCCAACATACCTTATGATACAACATCCCTCTGTGATTGTTTCCCGAGGGAAAACCTCAATCTGACATCTCCCACTGTTGTTCCTGTATTTCAAAGGCTGCCATAAGTGCGAAAAGTGCTATGGCAGCCTCTAACAAACTCCATATCAGCCCTTAGGTTCATCTCCTGCCCAACCAAAAGGCTGTCCCATGTGTATTCTACTGTAAAAAAACTCGTAACAGCTGCTATTATTCTGCATAACATGTCCCAAATCTCCCAAAACATAACCATCAAGGGCTATAGACCTCTCATTTGAAGACATAATCAATGAACTCTTTAACAATGAAGAAGATATTTCATAAACGAAACTATACCTGCTGTGGGACTGGTTGTAGTGGTGATGAACAGCAGCCTTGCCATAGCTCCAATTGGTCAACTTATTCAATACCAAGTTGAATTTGGGGAAGCTCTTCACCCACACATCTCCCATAGATACCAACTTGCCCCTACAAAGTGTGCCATTTGACCAAGAGTCGTCAAAAGAAACGCAATCGGAAAGCAATACCTTGCTGACCCATATGAAAATTTCCCTTTGCACCCCATTCCTGGCTTGCACATTATGGTGGCCACTCTCCAACAAACCTTGCATGGCTCCTACATGCCATGGAAGACCCTTACAAGTTAGAGAAAGAAGATTAACAACGAATTTCTTTGGAAGCATACCTTGGAAAAGAATAACTTGTAGATGCAACCTCCCTTGGACATGTCTCATCATGTGTGCCAAATAGCCTCTTGTTGACCTTCCTATATCAAGCCCTTCATGCATATGAGGAATACCATATGAATCAAACAAAAGTTCTATTTCACACAAAAGGTAGTATTGTACCTTCCTCATACCTTCCCATTCTTTATCATGCAATAAGTGCCCCCAATCATGAGCATTTCCAGAACTTGTTAAGGGCTGTAACAAGTCAAAAAAATCAGAATTCATGACCTTATGATACCGCTGTGTTTGCATCATCAATTCAGAGTTTTCTAAGTGGAAAAATTCAGACTTGGCTTGTGCACTACCACTCCTCACTTTGGCCTATAGCATGCTCCAAATTTCAACTTTGTTGAACCCAATAGGGGGCTGGAATTTTTTTACCAACTCAGAAATTTCTGAATGTAAAAAATGAGCCCCTGCACTTGTATTTTCAGACCCTTTCCTTGGCTGTAGTATGTCAACAACATTGTATTGCATGATGGTAATGGGCAGCGAATTTAAACACACAAATTCAGAACTTACTGAGCGAGTATGAGACAAAATTTTCTTCAAAAACTCACATTTCTCTCTGTTGTTCATACTTTGGGTCTTTGCCCCATCCAAGAGGGGTCTCAATCTTATATCCATACTCTCAAAGTTACCCTTACAACTCTCCCTCATTCCGATTTCAGAAGATATGTTCATGTTGCTCTTTTCATGGCTGTAGCAAGTTCCTTTCCCCTTCCTTCTTTCCCTTATATTGGCTGGAAATTCGCTTATACATCCTTGAACCATCTTCATTCTGTTGGAGTGTGTGAAGCTCACCTCCCTAGGACCTAGGGACAATATGTGAACAAGAAATTGTAATGGAAACAAGCTAAAAATGTCATAAACAGCAATCAGATTATTACCAACAGCCCTTATAATGACCCATTGGTCATGGTACTTGTCCCCCATTACTAGTCCCATGATTAACCAAGTTGTTTTCTTGGTAAATTCCCTTAAAACATCACAGAAGGGAACTGTATAAGGACTGTAACTGCCCTGGATTGGTTGCCTTTTCCCTCCAATCACAATCATTACATGTAGCATACCGAATACATTCAATGAATTGTGATGCTTACCACTTACATGATGTATTTCCATGTCCTTCACTTCATCTTCCCCATTGGTATGATCTTCATATCCCCCAACAACTCTGATTTTTTTATTAGTCCCATGGAATCAGTCATAAAGAAAATAAAATCAGAATTGAAAACCTTTGTAAAACTCAAAAAATTACCCAGATCCCATACCTCTTGGTGCCAAGTGAACTCAGATCAAGGAGTCCTCATGCCTCATATTGCAAACCACAACCTCCATTTTGTCACCTTTTCTTGCATGCTTCCTTGGAGTGATGAAAAAAATTTCTCCTTTGGTGAAGTGGAATTAGTGGAGACATCTTCAACCCTTGTATCTTCTAAATTTCTGATATTACTTTCAATCACATGATTATTTGTATGGCTGCTCTGAAAATCAGTCAACAGATATTCGAAGGTTGGTGCAAGATTTTCAAAATTGACTCCTTTGTCAACAATAAGTGATGCCTTGCTTCAACTTTATCCTTCTTTGGCTCAAGCTCCTTGCTTTCACCCTTTGTGGTTTCATTGTCATGCATGCAATCATTTGAAAATAAATAAACATCTTTCACCAATAAAAGATCCTTACCTTGCACTTCTTTTTTATCAACTTGCAGCCTTATGAGCCGTCCATCAAATTCTGATTTTTTTGTTTCATTGCCTCTTTTATAGGTGGTCTCATAAAGGGTTGTCCCTTCATTATTTTCCTCTACCTACTCTATTATCAAATAGGGCTTTAACTCCTCTTCACACTCCTTAACAATGTTTCCAAACATCATATGTGCTGCTGGAAATTTTTCCTTTTTCAACCACAAACCTACCAATAAAGTAGACAATAGAGATTCGGAAAGACCATCACTTTCCTTGAGTATCAAACAAATGATTTTCTGTATATGGTTTACAACATTTTGGGTAGGATTCATACAAGCTACTGCAAGGAAATGTTGAAACATTTCAACAACAAGCTCATCACATTCCAAATCTAACATTAAAACATGGCCTGATATTTGCCATGGTCTCTAGCAATGTGACCCTTTCAACAAAGGAGCCTCCCATGTTATCTTTAAGACCTCGAAAACTCTCCACAATCAGCTGAAATATCTCCCTCATAATTTCGTCAATGTAAGGAACCTTGGGAGCAATTAGTCTCAAAATCTCATTGATACAACTAGTAACCAAAAATTTTACTTCTTCATTTGTGTCTCTCAAGAGTTTATGCTGAACCAAGTAAGTTATTAAGGGTTGTACCGCCCATCTCATGGATGCATATCGTGATTGACTCACCTTGGATAAACATATTTTCTAATTCTTTCAAGGTGCTGATCACATCTTTCGGTTGGCATAAGTTCTCTAGACTTCTACCGGCACTGTGAAGCCTTATCCTCTCCATGGCTTCCATGCCCTATTCCTTGTTCTTATTTTTACCCCACAGATTAGCCAAGATATGGCTTTGATGCCACTGTAAGATCCCCAAATTGGGACCTAAAACCAAAATAAAGGATATTCCACAAACTCACACAAATCTGAAATAAACACTGAAAATTACAGCCTTTTAACCCTTCAAAAAATTGTAATCCTATGCAAACAATTACCAACTTTTACTCTTTTCAAATCTACGCTCAATAATTAATTAATTTACCTCAAACAACTTAAACTTATACAATTCATAACTTCTGAAATACTTGGGATTTTAATATGAATGAGGACTCCAAACGATCACAAAAATAACAGCTATCAAATAAAAATAGTTTTAGAATTTTCCATCCATGGGAGGTCCCTTAAATGATATCCCAAAGTTCTGAAAACCCTAGTTTTTCACCCCAAACTATGCAAATAATTTTCTAAATATCAAACCCTTGAAATAAACCCTCAACAATGCCTCCCAAGCCTTCAAACCAATGCGCCCTTCTTAGGAAAAATATAGAAATAATTTTAAATATTTTTGAAGCATAAATCAGTCCAATAAACATGCAATCTCACCTCAAAGGCAATTCGCCCCACTAGGAAAAATATATAAAATTTACCTTAACCCTAGGAGAGGGTTTCCACCAATAACAAGGCCTTTCGAATATCATCCCAAGCTCCCAAGCAAGTCGCCCAAGGAGAGAAATCAACAATCTTCCCCTCACAAGCAATTTGTCCACCTCAGGGACCTGCAAATTCGCATATAGAAGCTTTCCAAGGTGCACACAATTTCCGAAAGGTGGTGTTGCAAAACACCGTTATAGAGTAACTAGCAAAACTTGAAGAGTAACAATCTTCAAACATCTACCTTCAACAACCAAGCTTGACATACTTGATTATCAAATCCAAATATCGAAATTCACATAATCTTCAAATGAATCCTCCTCCTTAAATAACCTCCTCCAAGTGTAGCGCTCCAAAATAAAAAGAGAGTTAATTTAAAAATTAACTTAAGTCTTATAAGCCAAGACCCAAAACTCCCCCACTTAAGTGAAATATACATCAAGTATTTTTTCTCAGAACATAACTCAAAATTAGAAATATAAAGTATATTTTTCATTAGTAACTCTTCACAAGTGGTCCACCATGTCCCATAACCTTCTTCTACCCTTAGCCATCGGAAACAAGAATGGGCTAAGGGTCCCACCAAAATCTCAATCAAAAAATGGGGTCATTACATTCATTTGTTCCTGTGAATTGCACGTCAAACAAAAAAATAAACAAAGGCAAACCCATTACGCCTCTCATTATCGCCTACACTTTGATGGCCTTTGGGACAAATTCTGCTGAGTGGATTTGCCTTGGAAGCCATTTTTCTAATTTACCCTATCTATCCATCTCAAATTTAAATGCAAAATCTACCTCGACAATTGTTACAGCCTCCATATAACGATTTTTATTTTTTTGATTGGAGGCTATAAATAGGGGTCAAATCCCTTCAAATCTCAAAGATCATCTCACAAATTCCAATAAAATCGTCATACATTTGCAATTGTAGCTCCTATTGGCAAACCTGAAGAAGTGCTAGAATCTTGATGTCATAAGGAATTCTATGGTACCAAAAAAATATTTTTGATAAAATTCCAATAAATCACTTATTTTTTAGGCCTGTTGTACCCATCCTAGCCTATTCACTGAACCCAACCTAACATCATTGCTTGGCGATGGTAAGCTTTTTAAAACCAGTCATGTAAGCAAGGCCCAAGGGTACTTACATTCATCTATTTACTTTCATTTATCTCAAATTTACTAGAATTTATTATATCATTTTTTAGTGTTTTAATACTATGTTATGCTCCCAAAGCACCATCATGTGTTACACTATTATGTACACCTTATTTTCATTTCCTAACTTTCTTAAGCAGGTCTAGTTGGCACATTGATCTTCGAGAGTATATGTCCTAAGAAGTACATTGGGATCAGGGTGGGTCGGCTCATGGCACTTTGTGAGAGATTCTATCATGCATTATACTTTCCATTGCCACCTTCATATCATCATGACATCAGCCTACTTTGTCCTAGGTTTTCATTCCCCTCTTTTGCCCCTCTTTTTCCCTTTGCATGCCTTTATCCAATGTCATTGTTGTCAACCTGGAGCTGCGCCCTGATTCGAAGACGGGTGATAAACGGCCAGTCCTCTATCCAGCTGAAACAATGGGATCTTCTCACGAGGGTGGGTGCCTCAACGGTGAGAAGAACCTCTAGAGAAGGCTGGTTCCTGTATGATGTATCGATGAAGATCCCTACTCTATGCTGCGGACTACCATAGAAAAGGGAGAAGGAAACTTAAAGGGGAAATCCTACTTAAAAGAGGTGATACACCAAAAGTTTGATCCACTCAACTTGGAACCTTGAACACTGAACGAACAAGGGAGAAGGAAGACCTTAGATTTCAATCAATCACTTATGCATAAATATTTCATGAAGAGGTTCGATCCAATAACTAAAACCTGAGGGAAAACAATGGAGAGAGGTCCGATAAAAGCCACTTTGCGGCCACCTAACATCCACTTACAGCTTCAGCAAAAGACAATAAAAAACACTGAACATAACCTGCACAAGGATAATCTAGCAACTAGGTATGAATTAGAATTTGGGAAGGGAGAGAAATCTACCACTTATGCAAATTGCTGAAGAAATATACACTATGCCAAAGCTTGAAATCTGAAAGTACAATCCTTCTATTGATCAAAGAGGTTACACAACGCACCAATGGCAGAGTCTGGTCTAACCAAAAGAGATTGGATTTTTTTAAACAAGGCTGAAAGCCATTATATAGAAAATTACAAGAGGCCAAAGATTGGCGCTGAAAGTTTGAAGAGAAAGATTCACTTTGGTTAACTCAAGGCTTTACTTGGCCTTTCAATAAAATATATTTTCTTTTATTTTTGCATGAAGTTTCTTGCGCTTGATGAAGTGAACTTGTCTTTGTTATGAACCGCCTACCTCTCTTTGCATAGAAATCCACGCAAATGTCAATTTTAGAACTTCTTCGTGAGCTGCTTGATGCCGAGTTGTAGCGTTTGAAAGCTGAGTTAAACGAAGAGATCATGCTGAGTTGGAAGAAGAGATCATGCTCCTTCGAATGGAAAGCTCCTAGTGAATGCAGCACTTAACAATTAGTCAACTCTAAATTTGGAACAGTCAACTCGTCATTCGGATTTGGGACTCTGGTTGAAGCTGAATTGGATCTTCGGATGCATGAGTTGACTGGAGACGAACAGGACTTCAACAGCGAGTCAACCGAAGCTTGGACAGTAGTTTGAAAATAGCCCTTGCTTGCATGTATTTTGTCCTATTCCAGCCTTCGTATTCGCGTCTATTTCCGACGGGATTCTTTATTCAACTCTTCGTCGGATTATCTATTTTCTATCCTCTTTTGCATAGTCAGCCTCCATTTCTTTCGGATTTTTTGTTGTCTCCTTGGTTTCAACGGTTACTTCCCGTGGTCAAAATTTGACGGCTTGCAGGATGTCACCGGAAGTTTTCTTATTTCCTTCGAAATTCTCTGCTTGGCAATTTCCTTCGAGTTTTTTTCTGCAGAATTCCTTTGGATTTTGTCCCTTTGCCTTTGTTCTGTCAGCCTTTTGGTATTGAACGCTAAGTCATATTCCCGCGGCAAAAAGTCCGCAAGAATTATCTCGATCTCTTCGGGTTAGTTTTATCGGGCTTATTTTGCGCGACCTTTCTCCGAATTCCTTCGGACTTTTTGTCCGAGGGAATTCCTTCGGACAAAAGTCCGAAGGATATCTTCCTTTGTTGAGCCTTCGCTTTACTTGTTTTTTGCTTTTCTTCGGATTTTGTTTTGTGGCCTTCAGAATTTCCTCGGACTTTTTGTCCGAAGGAATTCCTTCGGACAAAAAGTCCGAAGAAATTCATTCCTTCTTTTATCTTTGCTTTTTTGCAACTTTTCCGAATTTCTTCGGGATTTCTTCCGTCGGGTTTATTTTACGGGCCTTTGTCCGAATTTCTTCGGACTTTTTGTCCGAAGGTTCTCTTCGTCTTCGTTTCTTGTCTTTTGTCGTCGGCTTTTGTCTTCAGACTATTCAAATGTGCCCTTTGGCTTTTCAAATGTGCCCTTCGGCTTTTTCGAATGTGCCCTTCAGCTTTTCCGAATTCCTTAAGGACAACTGCCCCTTCGGAAAAATTGCCATGGTCCTCTTGCCGACCAAGTGCCCTCCGCAAGGGTACGTTTCTCTCCCTCTTTGCCCTTTGAAAAAATTGGAGGGCACCCGGCCTTTTTGCAAAAGTTCTAAATTTGGTCTTGTGCCTTTTGGAAGGGTAAGTGCCCTTCGGAAATATTGAAAGTGACCCTTCCGAAGGGTACCCTGCCCTACGAAATTATTGGAAATGCCCCCTTCAAGATTAATCCTTGGCTTTTCCTTGCCTTCGGTGCGAACTTTCTCCGAATTCCTTCGGAGTTTTTTGGCCGAAGGAATTCCTTCGGACAAAAAGCCCGAAGGTTTTCATTTGTTTTAGGCTCTTTTGCTGATTTGTTATTTCCTTGGCTTTGCCTACTTTGATGAACCATTCCTTCGGACAAAAGTCCGAAGGAATTCATCCTTTTGTCGTAAAGGCCCTAACCAAAAAAGTAATGTATTCTTTCTTTCTTGGCTAGAGACGTGAACTTTCTAAATAGCAAGAGACAATCTGTCTTGTGGAAGAATTGTCAACATTTCCGGTGACTCAGCTGGGAAGCATGCCTGCTATGCTTGAGAACTCAGACCATGTATAGACACTAGTCGAATTCCCACATGGTGAACCTGATTTCTGATTGAAAATCTGCTCTGATCATTGCTGTAGCAACCTCCTTCAAAATAAGAAGGGAAACACACGAAAGTAGAAAACTAACCAAGAAGCAAATGTGCAAACCAGCACTTATTGAACAAAATTGAAGCAAACTACTGTGCTTGAACAGCACTCGGAGGAAAGCAAAAACAACTAAATAACCTAGCTAACCATGATGAAGCATGATCCGCCTGGATCAAATTGGAAATTATTGAATTTACTCCTTCCAAGAGATGGTACAAGTTGCAAGGCAGGATGTTTATTAGTCATAACCTTTGATGAGGCATTTGCCTTGTCGACCAACTGTATTAGCATCTTCTCAAATGGGTCATCAACAGCAAACCAGTCACCAACAAAGACAAACTCACCAAGTATTCCCTGATCTTTTTTAGATTGCTTGTCATCTACCACCATATCAAGTGATACTCCATCTATGCATGCCTTTTGAGTGACCACATCCTTCTTATTGACTATTGCAAGTTCATCCAGCGCCTCAATCTCTTGTAGAGATTCAAGGTACAGCTGCCAATTATCTTTATGTTCCTCATTTTGATTTATTTGAACTGAATCAGCTGTAACACTATTTGGATCCCTCTTAATAAGAGATACATGTAACTCATGTATGACTTCTATTTGTACCAGCTCCTCTTGAAGTTCCTCTACATCAAGATCAGTCTTCCCACTCTCAGCTATAACTGGATGCTCAATTACAACCTCAAAAGAAGTATCAATAGGAAATTCTTCCTTAAACACACCTGAAGCATCGCCTTCACACTCTACAAGAACTTGACCTGTAGCTGCAACCTCTTTCTCAATCCTCCAAAGAACAGGATCCTCCTGAGTAAGGGGGATGGTGGGAGGGTGATGAAATTCATTTGTTTGAGAGGAAAAATGAAGCATGGGAGGTTGATCATGATCAGATTTTGGAATCTTGAGGGCAATGGAATTATCTAGGGAGTTTTGGAGGGGAGGGAAAGAGAAATTCTTAAAGACCTCTATATTCTGTTCCTTCCATTTGGCCATTGCCTCAACAAAGTCTGGAACCTGCTTGTCCTCCTGGACAACTTGAGCTTGAGGGATGATTGGTGAGGAAAGGGGACTATAGGAAGGTTTAGTCTCATAAATAGTCACTTGAATAGGTTCTTGAATATGCTCTTGACTCCAACTAGGAAGCTCCCTTGGCACACACTAGGCATGGTTAAGAACTTCATGAGAATAAGAAGCACAATAGCCCTTTGTCGATTTTCTGCCTTTCCCAAGCTTCCATCTTTTCTAATGCAAGAATACATAGTCCATTTATCTCCTCTGGATCATTGGACACATTTCGAAATAGACCATTCACTTCCTCATACTGAGAGTTAGAACAAACATTTCTTGCATATGCTAGTTATTCTGAGCTCTATTTCATTTATTTTTTCTTGAAGGCAATACTGCTCATATGCAACATCATAGCCATATGGGGAAGATGAAATCCGGTCCTGAAATTGATATGGCTCACAAGGAAGGTAAGATTCACGCTCTTGATAATAAGGATCATGAGAAACTTGATAAGGCTCAACATAGCTTTGATAATACCCTTGATAAGGCTGATTAGGCTCATAAAAGGGCTCATAGGTATCATAACCAAGCTGGTATGATCCATCACTAGGCTGATATAAATTCTCTTCATACACAGCCATCATAATTCATTCACGATAATACAATAGAAATAAACATACATGGAAGCTGTCTCTGAAATGTTAGAAGCAATTGCTTGAGCTTGGAATCACCGAATACTTTGAAGAACACTGCTACAATTCCAATTTCATTAAAACCATAAAAAATAGGTCCCACCGGGCGTGCCAAAAACTGTTGTCAGCCTGAAGTTGCACCCTAATTCGAAGACGGATGATAAACAGTCAGTGCTCTATCCGGCTGAAACAATGGGATCTTCTCACGAGGGTGGGTGCCTCAACGGTGAGAAGAACCTCCAGAGAAGGTTGGTTCCTGTATGATGTATCGATGAAGATCCCTACTCTACGTTGCGGACTACCATGGAAAAGGGAGAAGGAAACTTAAAGGGGAAATCCTACCTAAAAGGGGTGATACACCAGAAGTTTGATCCACTCAACTTGGAACCTTGAACACTGAACGAACAAGGGAGAAGGAAGACCTTAGATTTCAATCAATCACTTATGCATAATTATTTCCTGAAGAGGTTTGATCCAATAACTAAAACTTGAGGGAAAACGATGGAGAGAGGTCCAATAAAAGACACTTTGCGGCCACCTAACATCTACTTACAGATTCAGCAAAAGACAATAAAGAACACTGAACATGACCTGCACAAAGATAATCTAGCAACTAGGTATGAATCAGAATTTGGGAAGGGAGAGAAATCTACCACTTATGCAAATTGCTAAAGAAATATAAACTATGCCAACACTTGAAATTTGAAAGTACAGTCCTATTGATCAAAGAGGTTACACAACTCACCAATGGCAGAGTCTGGTCTAACCAAGAGAGATTGGATTTTTTTAAACAAGGCTGAAAGCCATTATATAGAAAATTACAAGAGGCCAAAGATTGGCGCTGAAAGTTTGAAGAGAAAGATTCACTTTGGTTAACTCAAGGCTTTACTTGGCCTTTCAATAAAATATATTTTCTTTTATCTTTGCATGAAGTTTCTTGCGCTTGATAAAGTGAACTTGTCTTTGTTATGAACCGCCCACCTCTCTTTGCATAGAAATCCACGCAAATGTCAATTTTAGAACTTCGTGAGATGCTTGATGTCGAGTTGTAGCATTTGAAAGCTGAGTTAAACGAAGAGATCATGCTGAGTTGGACGAAGAGATCATGCTCCTTCGAATGGAAAGCTCCTAGTGAATGCAGCACTTAACAATTAGTCAACTCTAAATTTGGAACAGTCAACTCGTCATTCGGATTTGGGACTTTGGTTGAAGCTGAATTGGATCTTCGGATGCATGAGTTGACTGGAGACGAACAGGACTTCAACAGCGAGTCAACCGAAGCTTGGACAGTAGTTTGAAAATAGCCCTTGCTTGCATGTATTTTGTCCTATTCCAGCCTTCGTATTCGCGTCTATTTCCGACGGGATTCTTTATTCAACTCTTCGTCGGATTATCTATTTTCTATCCTCTTTTGCATAGTCAGCCTCCATTTCTTTCGGATTTTTTGTTGTCTCCTTGGTTTCAACGGTTACTTCCCGCGGTCAAAATTTGACGGCTTGCAGGATGTCACCGGAAGTTTTCTTATTTCCTTCGAAATTCTCTGCTTGGCAATTTCCTTCGAGGTTTTTTTCTGCAGAATTCCTTTGGATTTTGTCCCTTTGCCTTTGTTCTGTCAGCCTTTTGGTATTGAACGCTAAGTCATATTCCCGCGGCAAAAAGTCCGCAAGAATTATCTCGATCTCTTCGGGTTAGTTTTATCGGGCTTATTTTGCGCGACCTTTCTCCGAATTCCTTCGGACTTTTTGTCCGAGGGAATTCCTTCGGACAAAAGTCCGAAGGATATCTTCCTTTGTTGAGCCTTCGCTTTACTTGTTTTTTGCTTTTCTTCGGATTTTGTTTTGTGGCCTTCAGAATTTCCTCGGACTTTTTGTCCGAAGGAATTCCTTCGGACAAAAAGTCCGAAGAAATTCATTCCTTCTTTTATCTTTGCTTTTTTGCAACTTTTCCGAATTTCTTGGAGATTTCTTCTATCGGGTTTATTTTACGAGCCTTTGTCCGAATTTCTTCGGAGTTTTTATCCGAAGGAATTCCTTCAGACAAAATGTCTGAAGGTTCTCTTCGTCTTCATTTCTTGTCTTTTGCCATCGGCTTTTGTCTTCGGACTATTCAAATGTACCCTTCGACTTTTTCGAATGTGCCCTTCGGCTTTTCAAATGTGCCCTTCGACTTTTCCAAATTCCTTAAGGACAACTGCCCCTTCGGAAAAATTGACATGGTCCTCTTGCCGACCATGTGCCCTCCGCAAGGGTACGTTTCTCTCCCTCTTTGCCCTTTGGAAAAATTGGAGGGCACCTAGCCTTTTTGCAAAAGTTTTGAATTTGGTCTTGTGCCTTCCGAAAGGGTAGGTGCCCTTCGGGAATATTGAAAGTGACCCTTCCGAAGGGTACCCTGCCCTTCGGAATTGTTGAAAATGCCCCCTTCAGAATTAATCCTTGGCTTTTCATTGCCTTCGGTGCAGACTTTCTCTGAATTCCTTCGGACTTTTTTGGTCGAAGGAATTCCTTCAGACTTTTTTGGTCGAAGGAATTCCTTCGGACAAAAGCCCGAAGGTTTTCATTTGTTTTAGGCTCTTTTACTGATTTGTTATTTCCTTGGCTTTGCCTACTTTGATGAACCATTCCTTCGAACAAAAGTCCGAAGGAATTCATCCTTTTGTCGTAAAGGCCCTCACCAAAAAACTAATGTATTCTTTCTTTCTTGGCTAGAGACGTGAACTTTCTAAATAGCAAGAGACAATCTGTCTTGTAGAAGAATTGTCAACATTTCTGGCAACACAGCTGGGAGGCATACCTGCTATGCTTGAGAACTCAGACCATGTATAGACGCTAGTCGAATTCCCACATGGTGACCCTAATTTCTGATTGAAAATCTGCTCTGATCATTGTTGTAGCAACCTCCTTCAAAATAAGAAGGGAAACACACGAAAGTAGAAAACTAACCAAGAAGCAAATGTGCAAACCAGCACTTATTGAACAAAACTGAAGCAAACTACTGTGCTTGAACAGCACTCGAAGAAAGCAAAAACAACTAAATAACCTAGCTAACCATGATGAAGCATGATCCGCCTGGATCAAATTGGAAATTATTGAATTTACTCCTTCCAAGAGATGGTACAAGTTGCAAGGCAAGATGTTTATTAGTCATAACCTTTGATGAGGCATTTGCCTTGTCGACCAACTGTATTAGCATCTTCTCAAATGGGTCATCAACAGCAAACCAATCACCAACAAAGACAAACTCACCAAGTATTCCCTGATCTTTTTTAGATTGCTTGTCATCTACCACCATATCAAGTGATACTCCATCTATGCATGCCTTTTGAGTGACCACATCCTTTTTATTGACTGCTGCAAGTTCATCCAGCTCCTCAATCTCTTGTAGAGATTCAAGGTACAGCTGCCAATTATCTTTATGTTCCTCATTTTGATTTATTTGAACTGAATCAGCTGTAACACTATTTGGATCCCTCTTAATAAGAGATACATGTAACTCATGTATGACTTATATTTGTACTAGCTCCTCTTGAAGTTCCTCTACATCAAGATCAGTCTTCCCACTCTCAGCTATAACTGGATGCTCAATTACAACCTCAAGAGAAGTATCAATAGGAAATTCTTCCTTAAACACACCTGAAGCATCGCCTTCACACTCTGCAAGAACTTGTCTAGTAGCTGCAACCTCTTTCTCAATCCTCCAAAGAACAGGGTCCTCCTGAGTAAAGGGGATGGTGGGAGGGTGATGAAATTCATTTGTTTGAGAGGAAAAATGAAGCATGGGAGGTTGATCATGATCAGATTTTGGAATCTTGAGGGCAATGGAATTATCTAGGGAGTTTTGAAGGGGAGGGAAAGAGAAATTCTTAAAGACCTCTGTATTCTGTTCCTTCCATTTGGCCATTGCCTCATCAAAGTCTGGAACCTGCTTGTCCTCCTGGACAACCTGAGCTTGAGGGATGATTGGTGAGGAAAGGGGACTATAGGAAGGTTTAGTCTCATAAATAGTCACTTGAATAGGCTCTTGAATATGCTCTTGACTCCAACTAGGAAGCTCCCTTGGCACACACTAGGCATGGTTAAGAACTTCATGAGAATAAGAAGCACAATAGCCCTTTGTAGACAATTGGTTTAACTCGATTTTCTGCCTTTCCCAAGCTTCCATCTTTTCTAATGCAAGAATACATAGTCCATTTATCTCCTCTGGATCATTGGACACATTTCGAAATAGACCATTCACTTCCTCATACTGAGAGTTAGAACAAACATTTCTTGCATATGCTAGTTATTCTGAGCTCTATTTCATTTATTTTTTCTTGAAGGCAATACTGCTCATATGCAACATCATAGCCATATGGGGAAGATGAAATCCGGTCCTGAGACTAATATGGCTCACAAGGAAGGTAAGATTCACGCTTTTGATAATAAAGATAATGAGAAACTTGATAAGGCTCAACATAGCTTTGATAATACCCTTGATAAGGCTGATTAGGCTCATAAAAAGGCTCATAGGTATCATGACCAGGCTGGTATGATCCATCATCAGGCTGATAGGAATTCTCTTCATACACAGCGATCATAATTCATTCACAATAATACAATAGAAATAGACATACATGGAAGTTGTCTCTGAACTGTTAGAAGCAATTGCTTGAGCTTGGAATCACCGAATACTTTGAAGAACACTTCTACAACTGCAATTTCATTAAAACCATAAAAAATAGGTCCCACCGGGCGTGCCAAAAACTGTTGTCACCCTGGAGCTGTGCCCTGATTTGAAGACGGGTGATAAACGGCCAGTCCTCTATCCAACTGAAACAATGGGATCTTCTCACGAGGGTGGGTGCTTCAACGGTGAGAAGAACCTCCAGAGAAGGCTGGTTCCTGTATGATGTATCGATGAAGATCCCTACTCTACGTTGCGGACTGCCATGGAAAAGAGAGAAGGAAACTTAAAGGGGAAATCCTACCTAAAAGGGGTGATACACCAGAAGTTTGATCCACTCAACTTGGAACCTTGAACACTGAACGAACAAGGGAGAAGGAAGACCTTAGATTTCAATCAATCACTTATGCATAAGTATTTCGTGAAGAAGTTCAATCCAATAACTAAAACCTGAGAGAAAACGATGGAGAGAGGTCCGATAAAAGACACTTTGCGGCCACCTAACATCCACTTACAGCTTCAGCAAAAGACAATAAAGAACACTGAACATGACCTGCACAAGGATAATCTAGCAACTAGGTATGAATCAGAATTTGGGAAGGAAGAGAAATCTACCACTTATGCAAATTGCTGAAGAAATATACACTATGCCAACGCTTGAAATCTGAAAGTACAGTCCTTCTATTGATCAAAGAGGTTACACAACTCACCAATGGCAAAGTCTGGTCTAACTAAAAGAGATTGGATTTTTTTAAACAAGGTTGAAAGCCATTATATAGAAAATTACAAGAGGCCAAAGATTGGCGCTGAAAGTTTGAAGAGAAGGATTCACTTTGGTTAACTCAAGGCTTTACTTGGCCTTTCAATAAAATATATTTTCTTTTATCTTTACATGAAGTTTCTTGCGCTTGATGAAGTGAAATTGTCTTTGTTATTAACCGCCCACCTCTCTTTGCATGGAAATCCATGCAAATGTCAATTTTAGAACTTCTTCATGAGCTGCTTGATGCCGAGTTGTAGTGTTTGAAAGCTGAGTTAAATGAAGAGATCATGTTGAGTTGGACGAAGAGATCATGCTCCTTCGCATGGAAAGCTCCTAGTGAATGCAACGCTTAACAATTAGTCAACTCTAAATTTGGAACAATCAACTCGTCGTTCGGATTTGGGACTCCGGTTGAAGCTGAGTTGGATCTTCGGATGCATGAGTTGACTGGAGACGAACAGGGCTTCAGCATCCAGTCAACTGAAGCTTTGACAATAGTTTGAAAATAGCCCTTGCATGTATTTTGTCCTATTCTGGCCTTCCTGTTTGCGTCTATTTCCAGCAGGATTCTGTATTCAACTCTTCGTCGGATTATCTATTTTCTATCCTCTTTTGCACAGTCAGCCTCCATTTCTTTCGGATTTCTTGTTGTCTCCTTGGTTTCAACGGTTACATCCTGCAGTCAAAATTTGACGGCTTGCAGGAAGTCACCAGAAGTTTTCTTATTTCCTTCGGAATTCTCTACTTGGCAATTTCCTTCGGGTTTATTTCCGCCTTCGGATTTTGTCCCTTTGCCTTTGCTTTGTCGGCCTTTTGGTATTGAACGCTAAGTCATATTCCCGCGGAAAAATGTCCGCAAGAATTATCTCGGTCTCTTCGAGTTAGTTTTATCGGGCTTATTTTGCACAGCCTTTCTCCGAATTCCTTCGGACTTTTTATCCGAAGAAATTCCTTCGGAAAAAAGTCCGAAGGATATCTTCCTTTGTTGAGCCTTCGCTTTACTTGTTTTTTGTTTTTCTTCGGATTTTGTTTTGTGGCCTTCAGAATTTCCTCGGACTTTTTGTCTGAAGGAATTCCTTCGGACAAAAAGTCCAAAGAAATTCATTCCTTTTATCTTTGCTTTTTTGCAAATTTTCCGAATTTCTTCGACATTTCTTCCGTCAGGTTTATTTTACGGGCCTTTGTCCGAATTTCTTCGGACTTTTTGTCCGAAGGAATTCCTTCGGACAAAAACTCTGAAGTTCTCTTCGTCTTTGTTTCTTGTCCTTTGCCGTCGGCTTTTGTCTTCGGACTATTCAAATGTGCCCTTCGGCTTTTCAAATGTGCCCTTCGGCTTTTTCGAATTCCTTAAGGACAACTGCCCCTTCGGAAAAATTGCCATGGTCCTCTTGCCGACCAAGTGCCCTCTGCAAAGGTACGTTTCTCTCCCTCTTTGCCCTTCGAAAAAATTGGAGGGCACCCGGCCTTTTTGCAAAAGTTTTGAATTTGGTCTTGTGCCTTCTGGAAGGGTAGGTGCCCTTCAAGAATATTGAAAGTGACCCTTCCGAAGGGAACCCTGCCCTTCGGAATTCTTGAAAATGCCCCCTTCTGAATTAATCCTTGGCTTTTCGTTGCCTTCGGTGCAGACTTTCTCTGAATTCCTTCGGACTTTTTTGGCCGAAGGAATTCCTTCGAACAAAAAGCCCGAAGGTTTTCATTTGTTTTAGGCTCTTTTGTTGATTTGTTATTTCCTTGGCTTTGCCTACTTTGATGAACCATTCCTTCAGACAAAAGTCCGAAGGAATTCATCCTTTTGTCGTAAAGGCTCTCACCAAAAAAGTAATGTATTCTTTCTTTCTTGGCTAGAGACATGAACTTTCTAAATAACAAGAGACAATCTGACTTGTGGAAGAATTGTCAACAGTCATCAACCCGACAAATGACATCTTGCAATGCCCATGTTTTCACTGACAGCTGCACTGATGGCGTACATGTTTCTACGGAATTATTTATACGCCATTTGTCAGACCAATGATATTGACTAACCCTGAGTTTTGACTTTTAGGATTTGCATCCGTATTTATAGGGTTCCCATTTGTCATTTTTCGTAGAACAAACATCTAATATGCTCTACTTGTGATGGCAAATCCACCTTAGGAAGAAAAAGAGGAATTAGGACTACGAAGCTTATACTAAAGGAAGACAAGATAGCACAAGGTCTTTGAAGATATCATGGATAGGATTTGAGCCAGCAAGGTATACCAAGTCTTTGGAGTCCCCAACTCTGGTCTACTTAGGTCTTCTTCTATGCACCTTGACTTCACCTACAACAACCTCTCAGAAAGTGCTATAAGCCAAAAGGGAGATTAACTCGTAGACAAGTCAACCCAAGGTAAGTATTCCTAACCCTATACACTTTCTTTCATACTTTGGTTGGTATTATTAGATTTCTTATTTCATGTCTTTCATGTATAGATTAGCATATGCTTATTAGTTCATTGCTATCTTTACATGCTTGTTATTCATAGCTCTTGCTTATGCCTACAAGCACCTTTACATTATATTACAGCCTTTAGTATTAGTTATAGTTATTGTTTCAACGTCTAATAACACCTTTAGATTAATTAGAACTCTTGCTTCATTGTCGAATGACACATTCAAAATAGTTATAGCTTTTTCTTCAGCGTCTAATGACACCTTGATTACTTACCTTTATAGCTCTTGCTTATACCTAGTGGCACCCCCTTTGTTTTGCTTACAGCTCTTGCTTCAATATCTAATGACACCTTGAATCTAGTTAGGTCCTTCACCTTATATCTCCATAGAGATTGTGTCTAGATTCCCCTTTTAGATCCCTTACAAGCTCCTTTGCACATGGCTCGTCCATAGTCCCAAACGGCTTTGTGGACAGGTTTCTTTTGTGCGTGTTGGATCTAAAATGGTCTTCTACTTTTTCCTATTTTAGAGGATCCTTATATTAGAGACTATTTTAGGCTTACATATAACATGAGAATAAAATAAATATTATAAACATGAGATTTTTGAAATAAAAAGCACCAATACAATGATACCACATTATTTGCATCTTCTCATTCTCCTCAGATAAATTCTGCAAATGGATCAATCTCTTCATGACATCGACACTAAAACTGGAAGACTTAGCAAGCTCATCTTTTATCAATTTGGTGAATTGTTCCTTAATATCATTAGAAGATCTGAATTGAAATAGGTCATGAAAGAACAAACAAGGAATTTTACCAATGAAATATGTTACTGCAAGAATTGCATCAGAAATTTTCAACTAAATATTTTTCAATACTTTCAAACCAGACTGTGGCATCTCAATTCTCCATTTCACAAATTCATACCACTCATAAGAAATATCTTCTGTGGCATTGAAAAATCATTAAGCAACAAGCAAATAAATTGACATCGGATGTGGCCAAGTCCTTGAGACCTAGATTCATATTTTCCGATGATGTGAGCTCATTTTCAAATTTAAGTTGTTCATCTTCAACTCTTTTAAATTCAAGGGACAAATTCCCATGAATTTTCACGTACTCGTCAATAGCTTTGAGGCCTTGGATTAATAAACCTTCAATCCAACGTTGGTAACTCTACCATAACTTCCAAGCTCACCCGCAACAGAAAAAATATCTTTATCAAAACCCGGAAAGGGAGTAAAGGAGTGTCAAGGGATTGAAAGGTCGGCTGATTATTAGTTGGATATAGATTCTTGGTGTACTTCTGTTTTGAGCTCCAATTTTGATTCAACATATCTTCCCATGTGTTAAGGGCCAAATTCATAACATCCTTGATATAGCTTATATCCCCTTACCTTGTTGATTTTCCCGCAAGGACCTTCTAGACTTGATAATCTTGTGTCATATCATCTTTGTTTTTGTCACCAATTGGGGTTGCAATTTCAAGATACCTCATGCCTTGGTCATTAGTGGTGATGACAGCTTTGGTCTTAGCCTTTTTCGCATGCTTTTGTTGAATCAATGAGGCAATTGTATTAAATTTGGGCACCTTGGCCTTCACCACTCTTCCTCTTTTTAACCATTTCTTCAATCCATTCAAGAGCAAGATCGTCATTTTTTTTTATTGCATTCCAATCTCTGAAGCACCCACATCTTTGGGAGAGGAAGGATGTTGTTGCACGTGTGGAGTAAATGTTTGAGCTTGGACATTTTGTTTTGGTGGAACGACAGTGGAGGTGGTCAAGGGTGGTCTATGAGAAAAATTATATGACCATAACGGAGTAGTACTAGATACATGGCTTTGACTCAAGTCATAAGAGACAAATTATTGGGTTGTATTATCAATTAACTCAACATTATCAAGACCTTTTAGAGGGGTAGGAGGAGTTGAAATCACAATACCAGAAGATAGAGGAGGATTATGTGCACCTTTTGCAATTTGAAATAATTTTTGATTGACTTAGAAGATGAGCCTCTGTCACAAGTAGCTTCAATATTCTTCTTTTGATTGGAATCTTCTCCAACACCCCCACCTGCTACACCAGCACTCAGAGTAGACTTGATTGTAGTTGGGGTAGTTTGTGCGGTAGTGGCAATTTTCTGAGACGATTTGGATGTAGACCTTGTCCCTTTTGACAAGCCTCCAACAATATTATTTTCGGTGCACTCTCTAATCCTTCAACCCAACCAGATCAATGTGCAATCAATCACAGCTTTTGGTGTAATGCAATCAATCACAGCTTTTGTCCTTACACCAATTGAAGTTTCTTCAAGTCTTAACCAATTATTCTTAGGAAGGGGATCAACGATTATTTTCTTCTCAAGACAAAGAGGTGATAGAAGGCCATTATCATCATCAATGACCTCATCAGAAACTTGTTTCAAATTGAATTGAATGACCTGCTCCAAGGCCATTTTATTGTACTATCTTCTTGTGACTTCATAATCGTCTTCACAGTCTGCCCAAATGTCCTCAACGTACATAACATGTTGGTGCACAACTGCGAGAAGACCTTCTATAATTGCTTGACTATCATAAGACAATGTCTTATCATGTAAGATGAGATTGTAGTCAATTTATTTTTGTAATAATTTTGTAGGACCAAAGTAATTACACACGGTGGCCAATATTGAAAGGGAAATGAACAGGTGCCTTGTGTCTTAAAAAAAGAAACTGGAAAACAAATGCAAATTGCCTACAATACTCAATCAACAATAGTTTATCCCAAACATATAGAAGAACACTAAAGGGAAACTGCTTACCATGATATATGAAAAAATAGGAAATTGGATAAACCAATTACCCCACATGGCGATCACTTTGGTGCCTTCTTTTGATGTCCTTTGGCCAAAGTCTCCCTCAAGTAATCTAATTACATAGTAAACAAAGATATCATTCACTCTTTTGAAATTCTTTGCACTCATTTTGATTTTACGCTATAAGTAAAACTTATATGCCCTATTACTAGTAGACATATCTCCATGTTGTGTTAGACCAAAGAAAAACCTTTGTCTGGCTTCAACATACACCTAGTATGAAGTCATGTAAAAACAAGTAGTGGTTTCCAATTTGCATAGTTTTATGAATAGCATCACCGATCAAAGGGGCCCATTCAATATGTTGCCTTTGCAAACGATCACCATTATCTAATACATCCACGGATGAAACTCACAAGGTTCTTCACTTCTAAGGACACAATTAAGAAAAGTGATAATTTCTGCCAATTCATCATGGAAATTATTTTTGACAAGAGTTTTGGGAATCTTCTTGATGCTTTGTTTGAGTCTTCAACCATGCCAAATAGATGGCGTCGAAATGTCAAGAGGGATCATGATCCCAGTATACCTGATACTCATCCAGTGTTACAACGAAAACTTCTCCATACTCAAGGATGCCTAGGAGACTATCAATGAATTTGATGTTGAGTCTAGCAATGATCTTGCCACTTGGTGCAATTTTGAGCACAAGCAATCACAAGCACTAGGCATCGAATTAAAATTTGAAAGCCAATGACTTGCACCAAGCTGCTATCATATAGCCAATCAACAAGCAAAGACCCATCCCTTTTCTACATTTTGGCGTGAATATCTTCAAGGTCAACAAGTCCATGATCCCTATCGAAGATTCTTGGAATGACTGACTCGATACCAAAGGACTCTACAACCCCTTCAAAGTTATACCTCCTGCTAGCCTTTGTGGGAGAGGATGAAGACATAGGCAAACAAAACGACTAGGCAAGAGCTTTTTGCAAAATCCCAACCAAGAGGCGAAACGACGTCCATGGCCCTCCAAAATGAAATCATGAAAGATAACCCTACAAACCCTGGTTGTCATCATATGAAATCTCCACAAGAAGGAAAGAAAGGGAGAAGCAACTAAAATCTTCCTCGATCTTTCATCACAATGAGCACAATACGACAAGATCAGTTACCCGATCTCACATCCACTCTTATGACAAAGAAAAGCAAAGCACAACGCATGCAAGTGGCCGAAAAATAATTGGAGAGGGAGAAGGGCAAGAGGGGTGAGAGCGAAGGTGTAGATGGGTGAAATGAAATGAAGTGGTGAGAGGGGATTTATAGTCTTAGAGCCAATGAGATGGATGGGAAAACCATTAATGAGCACGTGCGAAGAGTTTTAACTTGTAGAGTTATGAAGGGGAGGAAAAGGCAAGACTTTATCACTCATGCCATAGGGTGAGAATGTAACAAAAGTCCGCTATAAAAGTCCTTTAAATCTTCATTGTGGAAAAGCGAGATTAGCAAGGTTTTGGTACGCTATACCAAAAGTCCTCCAAGTCCGCTTCTTTTCAATGTACTTAAGTCACCTCAAGTTTGAGTAGGGTTGGCGAAACTTGGATACATACGATACACAAGGGCAAAAACATAACTAAAATCTGCTTTCCCCACTTGTTAATACTTGATTTAAAAACAAAACAAGAAAGCAGAGAACCTAAGACACTTTTGCACATGCCAAGATGCAAAGAAAGTCTGCTTTCTCCACTTTTTAGAAAAGAAGCGGGAAAAGAGGACACTGGGTACAATTGAGACATTTGTGCAAAAGGTGTAATGAAAGTCTGCTATCCCTGCTAAAGTATAAAGGAAGCAAGGTTAGCAGGGTCTCACGGTGTGTAAGATTCATAGTAAAAGTCTGCTACCCCTACTTATACTAGAAAAGACAATTGGAAAAAAAAATAGGAACAAAATGGGTACCCATAATTTTAGTCAAGTTTTGGTTACAACAATTAGGTGCAAATTTGTAGGCATGTGTTAGCCAAGTCCTTCTGATGCAGTCTAGGATAGGGAGCCCAATGAAGGACGGCCTTGTCCTAGCAACCTAAATAAGCTTCCCCACTAATATTTACCCAAACTAAGTTGTTCCAACTATTTTGGAGGCTATTTGCACAAAATTTAGAAAACCTGGGATTTAGCATAAATTTTTAACTAGTAAACATACAAATTGCAACAATTTTATAAATTTGTTCAAAAGAAGAGAAGAGATATAGGGTACGATTACTTGAAATAAATCTCACTACATATTTTGGATGATATCCAAGCCCATACAAAGCCCACCTAGAATGAAAACTAATATTCATATAAAAATTTAAAAAATAGGCTTTTTCAAAGGCATACAATGGATTTCAAACATACAAAAACTCAAAAACCAACATCCATCCTCTAGGACCAACATTCTCAAGGCAGATACATTACAAAATAATGTTGAATAATGTTATAGCTCGGCTATCCCCACTAACCCATTTTTATCTCTCTTTGTTATCAAATTTCTATCTAGTGCATGTGCAGGGCTAGGGTTTTATATTTTTCAGGGCTTCCATGTAGAGTGTCGGCACACAAAACTCAACAATCAACCCTCGCAAGCAGTCACACAGGGCCAAACCAATAAATCAAGAATACAGTCAACCAAGACACGATCACAATAATTAGACAAGGCCACCATATGTTTTTGTCCCAGTAGACTACGAATTACTGTTTTCTAACACGATTGTGTTTGAAGGTCTTTTTACACAATTTGCACTTACAGTCAACCTGCACAGTCAGATTTATTCCAATTTTGAGGGACACTCTGTAACCCTAATTCAATTTACTATTTTTTAACAAGTTTTTGATTTCTATAAATTATGTATTTTGTTGTAGCTTATTGTATTTATTGTATTCTACCTCATTTCAATTTTCAATAGTTTGATACACTTAATTAGATTCATCTAATTAAAAAAAGATTAAACATTCTGGTGAACCCACTATAAACATTGTTTGTTTGTTGTTTACTTGATTTTTGTCCTTAGATTTCATCAATTTTTGTAAATTCTTGACACTTAAAAAAAAACCTTTGACCTTGGATAAAATTTGACACAACGATTCAACTTCTTTGACCTTGGATTAAATCAGAGACTGAAGAAATTTTTCTTGTCATCTTGGATAAATCCGACACTTAAGCTCTTTCTTTTGACCTAGGGTTGAAATTTGTTTATTTCTAATTCTATACACAAAAAACTTCCGATTCTCTATTTCTTTATTTTTCATTTGCTTTGCTTGCTTTAGAAACTACATTCCAACATTTTTCAAACTACTTAGTGACTATCATGAAGGGATACACAGTATCTATTTACAAAAACCATGGCATAAGGAGTTTATCCCAATACTCATAGATTGTACAACACTAAACAAAAAGTTTAGTTTTCATGTACCTCACAGTATATCGAAAACGCTTAGGGTCCCTTATTTATAGCACCAAGAAGCCTCTTTTATCCATCTGATTTGTGGTGCACCTGAGAGTAACGTATCGTCTAGGGAAGTTACTCTCACCGTACCTTTAAAAATGGGGTTAGTAGACTATAGGCATGGTTCTACCTCTGTAGTTAACACTCTGAAACATTGGACCGACACTAATCGATGAACAAGCAAGTATATTTGAGAGCCTACAAATCATTCAAAACCCTTGCCTAGATCACCCTTATCCCTTGATTTTTGTTCATATTATCTTCACAAATATTAGCATTGATTGATTCATATTGTACAATATTGCTTGATCCTTATTATATTCATAAAGTACTTATTAAATGAATCTTTCTTTCATATTCTACATAGGCCACCTTCTCACGCACCTTTGACCAAAACTCGACCATGCTAACGACTACAACCTCTAATAATAAGTTGTTAATCATCAAACTCAACCACGCACCTAACACTAAAAGAAGATTCTTAGTTAAACCAAGTACATACAAAACATCGTCAAGATCAAAAACCAAATGTGGGAGGAGACAAAGCTCATTCTCGTAATTGGGTATGTAGCATCATCACACAACTCCACTTGTATGCCAGCCTTTTGTTCTTGAAATATGTTAAAATCCTTCTTGTTTTAGATCATGTCTCTAGATGCTCCATTGTCCATGTACCACCCTATGCCAAAGGCAGTGTTAGTGGAAAGACACAACACCATGAAGAACATTGTCTCAAGCTTGGATGATAACTCATCCACTCCGCTGAAAGCTTTTGCACTGCCTACAAATTGCTTTTATTCTTGTTGTTCGCCCTTCCCATTCTTCTTCTCAGGGCACTGAAATGCATAGTGGCCCATCTTGTGGAACTTGAAGCACTTCATGTGACTCAAATCTTTATTACCCTAGTTGGAAGAACCTGAATCTCCCTTCTTCCGCTTTTGACTCTTCTTGGGTCGTCCTTTCTTACCTCCTATCCTGACCTTCTCGATGAGGGATAGGTTATGGATCTCATCCTCTCTGGATGGAATAGTTTCTTGCCTTTTCTACTCTTGAACAAAGACATCCCACAATTTCTTAAAAGCAAGCATGTTCTCCCATGCGCACACACCCTGCACAAGGTGTTGCCAAGGGGGTGAGAATCCTTTTGGAGCTATGGGAACTAGCTCTTCATCTTTGATAGCTATGAGCTAATCTCTCAACTTAATGATCTTTATCAAGTAGCTCGCCACAGTATCAAGGTCACTCATGTGCGTGTTGGTGAGCTTTTTCTTTAAAAGCATCCTATAGGATATGTTCACACACTGATATAGAGTGATTAAGGCATCATACATCTCCTTCGTCATCGTCTTCTTTGCGATGTGAGGGATCAAGTGGTCCTTCAAAGAATCAAGGATGATTCTCTTCTTTTTGATCACCTTCGTATTATGCTCGGCCAATTTTACAAGATCGGTAGGAGTTGTAACCTTCTTGTCAACAAAACCCCAAATATCAACCTACTCCAACAGCATCTGCAGTTTGCACTTCCATGGTGTGCAGTTGGAAGCACCTTCTAACTTATCACACTCTTTAAGACTAAGAGTAGTCATCCTGCAGCGTCTATAACACGCTTCAACAACATATCAGTCTAAAATCATATCAAAAATAGCACCTTCACAAGTCCAAGCAGCCTATCACAGGCACAAATTGGCTTCAATCATTGAAGCTAAGGCATCACACCCACTGAGATCCTCTAACAACTCCCTCTCACATGTAACAGCCCACTCCATACACGGATTTGGAGGATCTCAGATGCACCACTCTGATACCATGTTAAATTTTAATTTATGGTACGTGGACCTGCGCTTACAATGAACAAAACCTTGACTAAACACCTCTGAAAATGGCATACTATTAAAATCATAAATTTGGACTGAAAATTCAGAGTGTAAACACTGCATTTAATCAAAAAAATCAAGACACTGAATTGTGTAAACTAAATCTGCATAAAAACAGTGTTGTGAAGCAAATTGATTCCTCACTCAAACACACGTCACCTATGTATATTACTCCAAAACAAAGAATTACAAAATACTACACCTAACAGAATGAATCACTCACCCAACCTACCTCTCTTTTATAGATGAAGACTAGAGTTACAATATATTTGAACAGTCAAATAGTAGCAACTCCTCTAAAAAATTAATGCAACTCAAAATATGAAAAGAATGTCTAATGATAACATCAAGTCTAAATTTTAACCTATCTAATAATAACAGCAACTCTGAAATTAGCATGCCTAATAATAACACTAGATGCCTATTAAACTGTTGTTCTGAATTTGTTGAGTGCGACATGCTAAGGAGAACATATCTCCCCAATGTCTCTGGGTTTGACTTCAAATCTTACATTAATATTAGAGCTTCTGAGGCCCCACTATAATTTGGGCTCGGGATTTGGATTATGTGACATTATTTCTCATTGATTGTATTATTGATTATGGCTACATTTTATGCTTGATGGGCATATATCATACGTGATATTATTTATGAGTATTTGTGTATATTGTTTTTGATAAACAATGTTTAGTAACATTATGAGATAATCGGTTTTCCTATATGGATTAATTAAGTTGATTATTGAATTACATGCTTTGGTTTATATGCCATGATGCTACCAATGTTTTGTGGTTTGCAAGGTAATTTGGATTCCAACTCGGGGATGAGCAATGACAGGACTTCTCAACGATGTTTCATTCATGGTTGCATGTGCAGTAGAGGAACCTATTTCACCATGGGACCAATGCTTCATTAATTGCATTTTGTGTCTATTTTTGCATTTTTATAGCTTATGGTTATGTAATTGCTTGTGGCATTTTTACATTTAATTGATTGTTAATTTTAAGTGATGTCATTATGAAATTATCTTTGAAGTGTGTGTTTGTAGTCTGATTGACTCTGTGAGCTATTGTCGTTGGGCTTGGTAAGAATTTAATAGATTCTTTGAATATTCACTCGACTTGAGGTTTTACAACATATGACTCTTAAGGACCAATTACTCAATATTACGACATGCTGATCCTAGGCCTATGACTTGATGTAAAAGCATGATTATGACTTTAAAACTTTGGGCATTTACTTTGTGAAGGGCTTATTAGTTGTAAGAATATGACTTACCATTATGGTAAGTTACTTCTAACCATACTTAAACTAAATCATATATCCTAGAAGCTATTTGTGACCAAAACTTGTTATTATGACATTGGGGACAATGGTTAAAGTGGTCTTGTCCTAGAATTATAATGATGGCTATTTTTGACTTTGATAAGATTTGGAAGAATGGTGAGCATTAACTCTTGGACTATTTTGAAATAGATATTTGATTATTTTAAAGACAATAAAAAATAAAAGAGGGCAGGATAAGGATTAGGACTATTCACCCTAATCTTATCCATCCCCCTGACTTGTTAAGAAGCCATTCATGGCAGTTGTGAGATCACTGATTTAGTAAAACTGGTTTCTCAACTCTACTTTGGAGCTATTTCAGGCAGAACTTGAAGGGGATTTCCGTGTTCTAGCTATTTCAGGTGTCTGTAGACAGTGGTAAGAGTTTGCATGGAATCAAGGCATTGTGGAAGCTTTTGGTGTTTTTATCTTTGCTTATTTATGGAAGAAGAAAGATTGGTGGTAATGGAAGGCATGCGGGAGGTGAATTGGTGTTCTCCACCCCCATGCCACTCATTACAAACATGGATGGTGAATATGAGATTTGTTTCAGAGTGGATATAAATATGAATGCATTGGCAGCAATATACAGACAGGCAAATTTGTCTTGAGAAGATCTGTGGAACGTGTGGAAGGTGTGGAGATTGGAAACTCTGGTATTTGTCGGTTTGCACAGGTTGGGACTCTCAACTACACGACTTACCTAGGTTCTCTTCTTGGCTCTTGTTTTTATGTTAATAGGATATATATATATATATATATATATATATATATATATATATATATATAGAATGAGAGTTTCAACATTAATATACTATTGTGGGATGTTTATGAGGTTTGTAGCTTAATGAATGTTTCTTGGGTATATGAACAATGGCTTGGAAATTGTTCCTCCTGTGACAACAAGTCTGTTTGTTTGGAATTTTGATATATATTAAGGGTTTGCATGAAATCTGCATTCTGTTGCATGAAGCTTGCGATAAAATTGATTGTTGTTCATTGGATGACCTGGGTTGATTATCAAACAGCCTTAGAACCATACTTGATTTGATTTCAAGTCTTTATATTACGAGGTTTTGATTAGGCAATATGGGTATGATGTTTGAGGGCACAACCATGAAAGCATGTGGTATAAGTTTGATATGTTTGATTATGTCTTGGTCGGGTCTTGTCTCCCCAATAGCTCTGGTTTTGACCTAACATATTTCACATGTATAATATGGTTCTTGTCAACTGTGTGTATATCGTGATGAGGGCTTTTAGCCAAAATCTTGTCGTTTGTTTTAATTCAGTTTTGAGGTTTTGGATGGTGCTACTTACCTTTGAAAGGGTTACTGATGGAAGTTGTGACTGGATATAGCTGGACAGAGACTTATTTAGCGACACAGGGTATCGAACAAGCCTTGAGAGAAATATTGTTGTTGTTAAGTACATAGATGTTGAAAACTGTACAATAATTTACGTGATTTTGAGCACAATGAGCTTTGCCAGAATACTATTCTTATCCTCCATGGGCAGCATGAAATAAAGTTTGTCATAGCGGTTTATAGGATTGTGGATGTCTTTGAATGACAAATAGGCTTGTTGTTCAAGGGTTATGTTGTTTATGAGAAAACTCTAGAGTATTTTCTTGTATTTAATCATACTTAGCTTGTTGACCGTAAAACAGAATGATGTCCTTTAAAATCCGATGGCATAATAATAAAGGAGAGACATGATAGTTTAACTGTTGTCAATTTATGGAAAAGGCTGGTGGTTGCTTAAATTTCAAGATTACATTTGAACATGTACAATGGCCTAAACTATGATTTATTTCAGATATACACATGTATATCTATATACATACATATATATGCATGCAAGTGTATTTAAATTCATATATATAAAGTTATATAGTTCATCTAACTATGGATAACAGTGATCTCTTTCAAGGATGTAGACTTTGTAAAGGTTTGCATTTGTCAACAAAGTAACCAAAATTTAACATAGAATACTTAGCTAATGATGTAGGAGCATCCCAGGCCTAGATGTGATTTTGCACCACCAAGAAGAGTTACTGTTTCAATGTAAAAATTTTGGTTGCAAGCCTCAAAAGTTTGAATTATGTTGTGGGAGCAATTTAGAAAGAGGAGAACAGGTCTTCAGGTGTATCATGAAGTTAGAAGCCTGATTGTAGCCTTACAACAAGCAAAAGTACAACCTTCATGGTCCCAACCATCTATGCTACACACAGGCTGTTTCAAAGCATCGTGCTCATTTGGGGAGCATTGTATGGATAAAGGAAAGTGTGGAATGGTCCTCCAAGGCTGTTGGAAAGTTAAAACATCATCCACGCATGAAATTGAAGAATAAGCAAAATTCTCATAAGCAACTCTGAATTTAACCATGCTAAAAACATTTTTAAAAGAAAAAGCTCAAGAAAAAACTGCATTTTCATGTGTTGACATTTTGTCAAACACTCGGGATGGGCAAGTCAAGGTTAAAAGCCCTGGGGTAACCTCAACAAAAACAAATTATATAGATTTAGTCAATTTTTCATGTACAAGGTGTGGCAAGAGGCATTTGGCAAAACGAGGAGCAGACCAAGAGGTAGAAACACTTGAAATCAGCCCAAAAACGTCCATAAGAGAGCCAAAAACATTACTTTGGAAGATTGTTGTTCATATTCACTGGTTGGGGAATGCTAAGGGACGTACAAGACATCAGAAAAATGCAGACAGACATTTTTTTCAAGGGCAGGAAAGAAAAAAACATAGATCAGCTCCAAACAATGAATATTTTTTTAAGTTAGCTAGAGAAATTCTGAGAGAGGTTTTTCTGT
This sequence comes from Torreya grandis, assembly GCA_037957365.1. Lineage (NCBI taxonomy): Eukaryota > Viridiplantae > Streptophyta > Pinopsida > Cupressales > Taxaceae > Torreya > Torreya grandis. The sequence continues at coordinate 1,893,773 of JARHVA010001391.1, read as the reverse complement.
ATCTTGGGGTGATGAAGAAAAACCTAGCTCAGTTTTTGTACAACCATCACCCTTTGGGATAAAATCACAAACTAGTGACTCTCAAAAATGCCATAAAAAAGGACCTTTGATAGCATTTAGAGGTTAGAAGGACCTGTACAATTTGGAGAAAGAATAAGACATGGGTTTTTATTGATTTTTCATTCTTAAGGTGACTCGTGTTTCAGAATTCAAAAGGAAGCTTCTACTTCCAAACTAGAAATGTCTGAGTTTTAAAATGGCGGCTGGGGCCATTTGAACTTTTGTGTCCATAGCTAAAGGGAGTTGACTTCAGGTTGCAAGGTTAAGGCATCCATTAATTTAGACCCCTGACCTTGACTGCATCAGTTAAACATTGTTGTCATTTTTTCATATATAAATGTTGTACACTGAAACTTAACACAGTAGTCACATTGAGATCATAGACTTATGAGAAGTTGAGAATAGTTGGTATGGCAACAGTTTTTTGATATTGGGATCCTACGGAAAAAATGTTGTCAAAACTTACACTCATGCCAGTATACATGTGTGTATATGAACAAATATGTGTATATACATAGATGTATGTGAACAATGATGAGTTATCAAAAAGGATTTAAAAAGTTGTTAATAAATATTGGTGGTTAGGATTGAGGTAAAAGCACAACTTGTTCTCACTCGTATAAGATATGAACGGACAAGACACTTGAACTTGTACTTGAAATTGTACTTACATTAGCGGATGTGTAAGTTGTCCAAACTTCTTTTGTGACTGAATGCTGCCACTTGTCTATAAGGACTGTGAAATAGATAACAGCCCCTTCTTGGCTGGAAACTATGTCTTCAAAGTTATTGGAAACATTCATCATCCTGTTGATAATTGCAAGTATAAATGTAAACATTAACTTTCATACATTCTTGTATCAAAGCTGAAACTTGTACCTTCTTATATGGGTGGAAAATGTATGGGACTGATCAGTTTGGTCATATTACAAACAATAATTAAATCTTTGTGAAGATGGCATTTAATGCAAGGAAGCCATAAAGTTGCTTTCACTTAATGTTAACAGCGGACTGTTTGGTGTCCTTAAGAAATTGTCTGTTTTGAAATATGAATGAAACATCTTATTATCATAACCTGACAATATGACATTAGTATTACTTGGGTGCAATTAATGGCAGTTTGTAACTTAAACAGTTATTAAACTTAATGAGTATTAATAGGCATGGTATCTTTAAGACGTGTTTTTTTTTTAAATGTTGCACTTAACTTTACTCTGCACGTTTGTGCATGTGTAAATATGCACAATGTTAAGTCGTGCATAAGTACAGATGCACAGACAGTTGTATCGCATAGTGATACGGATCATGTGTGAAAGTATTTTGTTCTTTTATCTTTATCTCGGTGGTTATGAGGTTGTTTGAGCAAATTCTTCCACCACTTGGTCCTTGAGTGTCTTTTTCTCTTCTTCTGAGGGGTTTGCTTGCTGGAGATATTTTATACCAGTTGTTTCAGCTGATCCTCCAAAAGTAGGCCACCATCTAAATCAAAATGTGGCCTCGCTTTTGTCACATGTCCAGTAGCCCTTTCCTTGACCCCGCTAATTTGGCAGTTCTCTGCATCCAGCCTAATGAGGCTGAGTTCTAGAATATGTTTGCAATCACATACTTCTATATAATCGACGCTTTATTCAGTTGTATGGTTGTACCTTCTGGTGTGTGTTGGATAACTTTGGCTGATACAATGACCTTAGTTCTTTCTTGATTGGTGGATCTTGCTATTACAGCCAACACTAAGTCATGGCTTAGCAGGGTATACCATCATTCGGAATAAATATAAGCTTTTTTAGCCATCCTTTATATGTTAATCTTTTGTTGGAATTAGGTAGTGGCATAACAACTTTATATTCAATTGTGACGGTTGTGTTACCTGACAAGTATTGAAAGGGTATTAGGTCCTCCCTGTACCGAACAGCTTGTATTGAGCACTACCTATGAAATAAAGTTGTGATTATTTTTATAATCTTCTATGCTGCATTGTGGTATGTATTTACTATTCTCTGGTTGATGTTCCTTTCGTAGTGTAGTTTTTAGAATAAACATTCTGGTGTCCTTTCCTTTGCAAACCACAGTTCAAGAGTGAATGTTGGTCAACAATACTTTATTGACGACAAAACAAATATGATGAAAACATAAATGGGTCAACCAATCCAAGAAGCAGTTGAAACTAATCAGCAAAGAGAATATGACCTTACAACAGACCTCAATTATCTGTGAAATCTCTTTGTACGTGAGCACATCAAGGAAGAATCCGAGAGGACGCAATTGCTTAAAGATTATATCATGGGCAACTTGGCAGTAACTGAAGAAGTGGATCAACTGCTTGATCATTTACCCAAACTACTTACCATGCACTATATTGTTTTGCAATATCTTCATGTCGAATGTGACCATGAAGTACAATGACAATTTATCTTACAATGATACAAGGAGAAGTGTTGTCATGAAGAGGAAGAAAGATCTGAAGACTGGCACCAAACCAAAAAGAATTAGTGCCATTAAGCCGGAACAAAGGCAGGTGAAAGAAAAAGACAACATGGTAGGGAAGTGGAACAAAAATTTGAGCATGTACCAAACTCTTGGAGCAACGAGAATGAAGACAGAGGCTGTGAAAAGCGGCCACCTCTAGAAACCCCTCGAGGCAAGCATGAGACAAACCAAGGAAGAGTTCAATCGGTATTGGAACACCATACACCAATCACAAGTACACAATGCGTGGAGATTGCAAGGCAAGTACCCCTTCAAGAGGAAGTGCTGACCTTTCCAACCAGATTCAATTGATAAGTCCTGCAAAAGAGTTAATGGAATCCAACTACGATTGGAAGGAGCCCCCTACTATTGAGGGAAGTCTTTATTCTAAGACACAGTCTAATAACGACTTCTCCATGAAAGAAAAACTAGCCCCATACGAGACAAACATCCAAGGAATTGAAGATCTATTTATTGAAGATACAGAGCCGACTACACCAAGGCAGCCCGAACAATAAGTGGGAGGGAGTGGTACAGAAAGGAAACCTGATAGTGAGCAAGATAGTGTACAAATTATTGCCTAAGGAAGGGTCAAGCATAGGGATATGTCTAGCAATGCCATGAGAGCATAGGAACGTCCACTGCAGACTTCCTCAAGGAAGAAAATCATATTTGAAGAGCCACATCAGAAGTAACCCATACCCCCTCAACTCAATCTCCAAAAAATAAGTTGCCAAAGTTCATTGGTGATGGATCAGGAAATCTAGTATGGCATTGTCGGGCATGCATTACAATCCGGAACACTAATGGGCACACGAATGAGCACCTTTTATTACAGTGCTTTTTTACCACACTTCGGAGAGTGGCTATTGACTAGTTCATAGATGCACCAAGAACTGATAAAGTAAAATGGAAGAGACTCAAAAAAGCATGCAATGAGTTTAGGCTCTTGAGAAATGAGAACAAGATTGTTGTTGAGATATTTAATAACCAGCAAAGTAAGCATGAGAACGTACAAGCCTACAATAGGAGGCTCAAGGAGTTGTTGGGCAAACTTGAAAAAGAACCGTCTAATAACTCGAAGAAGAGATGGTTCATTGATTGGTTTGCACCCTTAATGCAGAGGAAGATGGTGGTCCCTCTTTGTCTTACGAGGATGCATACAATCCTATGATTGATATTGAAAGCAAAATAAGACATCCTCACATTAAGGAGCGAAAGCGACTCTGACTTTAGTGATAGTGAACCAAGATCTATTCAAGCTCTCTAGAGAGCATGTTCTAGATGTTGAAGGAATTGAAAAAGGACACCAAGGCAAAAGGAAAGGATCTTTAGTTCATGAACAGCAAAACGGAAGGTCATATGATGGCTAATTATTATAAGGAAAATGTTTTGTGGAATTTGCCAAGTTACGGGACATGTAGTAAAGGATTTCCCGTACAACTTAAAAAATGAGGGTGCCCAAGCACTCTTCACTCAAGGAGAACCATTGACACCACCTACCACCATGATGAAACCTCAAAAGGATGAGTGAATCTCTTGGAGCATCCCCTGGAAGGTACTAGAACCAAATAATAACAAATGCCAAAACAATATGGGCAAAAGTGGTAGTCGGATCCTGTACAACGTCCAAGGTCGACCAATCATAGTGTGTTGAAAGTGCAATGGGTGGGGCCATTTCTCAAGAGATTGCCCTACTAAGCCAAACAACACTAGACTTCTCTACAAATGGTGTGGGTTCGAAGACCATAATGATGGCAATTTCTCAAAACAAGTGAACGTATGATTGATGTGGTTGAGGACGAGATTATGGCAATCACTAGGGTACAAGCAAAAAAAGCTAATACATTGACCCACGTATGGAGAAGGAAAGATTGGCCAAAGCAAGGGTGAAAGTCGAGAGGGCAAGGGTTGATGAAAAGCAGCAATCGCACAAACATGCAAGTATAGTGAGAAGCAGAGTCAAGTCCGATAAAACTATTGCAAGACAAGTATTGAAAAATAATGTACCAACAAAAGTAGCCAACCTATTGTAAAGCATTCCAGAACTCAAGAATGCTATCATTGGTGCCATACAAGACATTGGCACAGACATGGATCGTACAATGGCACACCTCGTGCCAGTTGGTGTAGCATTTAGTGATGGGGGGTAAGAAGCACAATAATGAACCCATAGTTAATCCCCCATTGTTAGGATTGATCATATGCTCTAGATGATGAATCTAGCCTGATAGCCAACAGTTGTGCATATGGATATTTTGGCTAGGAATTTGACAAATGCTATTGTCGACGATGATTCTGGCATGAATGTTCTTCCAAGAAGACTCGATAAAGTCTTGGGAGGCCCATTATCTAACTGTCGACCTTCCAATCGGTGGGATCTGATATGAAGGCTAAATGCCCAAGAAAAATGTTTTGTAAGATCTACCAAGTTACAAGCCATGCAATCAAGGATTGCCTATACAACTTAAAGAACAAAGATGCCCAAAGTACTCTTCACTCAAGACAAGCTATCAACATTACCTACCACCTCGACAAAGCCTCAAAGAAAAGAGGTGCATCTCAAGTTGCATCCCCTGGCAGGGGCAAGAACAAAAGTAATAATAACAAAAGCCATAACAATATGGTGGAAGGGGTAGTCAAACCCAATACACAACCAAGGTCAACCAATCCTACAATGTCAAAGTGTTATGAGTGGGACCATTTCACAAAATATTTCTCTACTAATCAAAACATTGGACTTATCTACAGATGGTGTGAGCCTAGAGACCATAACAACAGCAATTGTCCAAAGCAATCAAACATCAACATGATTAACATAGTTGAGAACAAGGTTATGGCAATCACCAAAGCACAAGCAAAGAAAGTTAACTACCATGACCCGCACAAGAAGGAAAGACTAGCCGAAGCAACAGTGGAGGTCAAGAGGGTAATGGTTGAAGATCAACGACAGTCGCATGAACATGCAAGTTAAGTGCTAAGCAGGCTCAGTTCTAATAAAACTATTACCAAACAAGTCTTACAAAGTATTGTATGATGAAGGTAGCCACATGTTGCAAAGTATTCTAGAACTTAAGAATGTTATCATTGCTACCATACAAGACATTGGCCCAAACATGGAGCATACAACAATGCACCTGGTGTCACATGGTGTAGCGTTGGGTGATGGGGAGAGCAAGAACCATAATAACAAACCCATATTTGAGCCTCCATTATCAAGTGACCAAGTGATTGATCTTATGCTCCTAATGATGAAAAAAGAACGACAATCAGTAATCATGCATATGGAAATTCTAGGTAGGAATTTGACAAATACTATTTGTTGATGGTGGTTATGGTGTGAATGTTCTTGTTCCCAAAATCAGCTACTCTCGTTTTTGAAACAACCCCTACGAAACTTTTTCGTTTCGTGTTTTTCACTCTAAGTTCGTCTTTCGAGACAAGTTTTTCTTGATCTCGAGTTTGGTCAATTGACATCCTTGAAAAGTATGTGACCTTCCTTCGTTATGATTTCACAAATAATGTGAAAATCGTTACGATTCCGATGTGATCAGAACGTCAAATTTTGATAAATTTCGAGGAGTTAGTGTGTTTTGTTTTTTTGTTTTTTTTTGGTTTCACATGCAAGGGTGGCATTTTTCGCCGCCATTGCATGTGGTTTATCCGTTTCATGCAGAGGCGGCGATTTTCGCCGCCCTTGCATCCTTTCATACAGGTGCGGCAAAAATCGCCGCCCTTGCATCCTCCTTCAACTTCACATGCAGAGGCGGCGATTTTTGCCGCCCCTGCATGGTCTCGATTTTCGCGCGCGACATTAATGGCCGCACACGCCGAGTTGTTGGGGTTGGTTTTTCAACCTTTTAAATTGATTTGAACCTTATTTGAACCATTCCAAGTTATCTTCTCCTCCTCCCTACATCCAGTCAACTGTGTGAACGAGTGGGATCGCGTTTTTTCCGGATTCAAGTGTAGGGCGGCGATTTTTTGCCAGGTAGGGGTTTTGTGTTCTTCCTTGTTTTATGTTTTCTTTTTGTTCTCTCTTTCCTTTAAAGGTTTTTAGTTGTTTTTTTTCTTCCCTCCGTCGTTTTTATCTATTCCTTCATTTTCCTCCTCCCTCTCCTCGTTAACAGCAAAAAAACCCCCCCGATTTCCGTTGGCCATTTCTAGTGGTGTAATGGCGGCGGAAAACGCCGCCTTTACACAATTTACCTCATTCCATGTAAAAGCGGCGATTTTTGCCGCCATTACGCTATCCGTTCACTTTTGAGCTGTGAGGGCGGCAAAAATTGCCGCCATCACAGCTCACTCGTTTTCCTCCTGTGTAAGGGCGGCAATTTTTGCCACCCTCACACAAAGTCCCTCCCATATGCATAGGCGGCAAAAATTGCCGCATATGCACATCTTTTACATGCAATGGCGGCAATTTTTGCCGCCTATGCTCAGACTACTCATCCCCAACTTGCACAGGCGGCAAAAATTGCCGCCTATGCACAGAATTTATTATAAACATGCAAGGGCGGCAAATTTTGCCGCCCCTACATGCCTTCCCTCCGATTTTTTCAACTCTCGAAAAATTTGATTTTCTCGTTTTTTCGAGCCTGCTTCCCTTTAAACGTTCCGACCTGCTCATCACCTTAGCCCTTTCAAGCGCATTCCCATGGTCGTGATCATCAACGTGCAGTTTTCTCAAATTGCCAATTTTTTTCCCCTAATTGCACGATCATGATTCTTGTTGCAATTTCTCTCAATGATCCTTCTTCGTCGACGTCCTTTCTACAAAAGTTCTTCCAAATGACTGAGGTTTCTCCGAAGAAGTTGAAGATGATGAAATACAAGTATCAAGGTGTTTTCCCAATCACCTTGGTTACTTCTAATGTCGACGACATCAGAGATACAAAGATCGGGCACATGGATATGGCCGAGTTCGTAGAAAGAACCAAATCAAGCAATTCCAGCGACGAAATATAGAAGATAGTTGAAAGTAATATTCATCTGGTCTCTTTTTTTCCTGTAGCGGCTCACCACACAGAGTTCATTCTTCAGTGCGCTCAGTTCTACAACAAGGATACCAGAGCTGTGTTAGACGCCGGTGGTAACGTAGTGATCAGACTAGACCTTGAGTTCATCGACAAAGTGTTCATGTGCCCTCCCGCTACTGATGTGTTGAAGCTTGACTTCGTTGAAGCGCAAAAGGAATGTGACAAAGATCCCGAAAGAGCGAAGAAAGTGATCAATAATAAATGGCTCAAAACTCCCAGAGCGAACTTGTCCAGATGGCCACGAAACTTTCCACGGAGTGATTTCATAGAATAAGTTGGCGACTTGATCACTCTTCTCAGCAGAATACGAGGTTTGTCTTCTTTCTCTCAGTTTCACAAATGGATGTACCCCTTCGTTAAGATAATTCTCTAGGGAAAACAAGTCATTTTCTGGGGAGAACAAATCAGCAACGCTCTGCATGAGCAATTGATGAAGGTATCCACTACCTCCAAATTCTATATGACGTCATACTTAGTGTATATTGCGGCGTCAATGAGAACCTTCCTAGGTTTAACATCGGAAGGAGATAGGAAAACAACCCTGGTGTATCAATATTATCCTCAATTGACATTGAAGGGTTCCATCCGTCATTTTTGAAGGGTAAACGATGCTTTCTTCGCAGTATTTTTGTGTCTTTTTGATCCCCAATTAGAACAGAAAAGAGTGTCGGACAAACCCTGGACTGTCGTGAACGACTTCAGGGGTATGTTCTTGCAATTTCCTACTTTTTGTTATTTGCAGGTTGGCTTTTTCCAAGGTTATCCCTATATGCTTCCAAGATTCCCCTCAGACAAATTGGTCTTGATGGAGTTGTGCAGGGAAATTGTTGTCGTGCACAATAAGTAGATGGAACTCAAGAAACCCGATTTCAGATTCCCAATTGAAATTGGCAGATTCTCAGTATTGACCGCTGCAAAAGCTAGAGCAATGGAGACTGAAATGCAATTCGTAACCATGAAGCATTTCAAAAGGAGGTCAAATTTTGACTATAGAGGCGTGAAAGACAATCCAGAGGAAGACCCAGTTTCATGACCCTATGATCGAAAATATTTGAGTCGATTTGAGGACAGCTGAAGACATCAGAAAGATGGACTATAGTAGATTGTCCCTTGAGCAAAAAGAATATCTGGGGCTCGCTAATATCCTTGCAAATCTAGTGGATGACGGAGATTTGATAAATAATAGATACCACGCTGAACAAGTCGCCAATGCTCCTCTTCCCTCGATCCAATGATCTCAGAAGGAGTTGACTTCCCTGAGAATGAGATTCAAACCAATATTGGCGAACACCAATGATTGTTTAGCAAATAAGGGAATCACTTTGAAAGAGTTCATTACAGGGTCAAAAGCCGAATTTCGAAAAAAAACAAGGAGAAAAGCAAAAAATAAAACAAAGAATAAAGATGATGTCCCTTCTTCTAGACCGCATAAACCTAGAATCATCTTTGTGACTAAGAAGTCGAAGGTTATGGAAAAAGAACCAAAAACAGCAAGGGTGGAAGTTGAGAAGCAGAGCACCGAGGAACCGGCAGCAGAACAGATGGAGACTGATGATAGGCCCGCAGGTCAACAGGGAAAGGAAACTCTGTCTCCACAAGCAGGTGTACAGCGAGACGCAAGAATTTCTTCTTCCCCGCCCAACTCACCTAATGTAACTCCACCTACTTCTCCAATCAGTATTCCCTCTTCTGGCGCTGCCTCTCCTTCCAAAATTATTTTTGGTGACCCTCAAAGGATGTTCTTCGTTCATCAGGATCCATCCCCAGTTTGTCATCTCCGTCTTTTAATATCGAAGATAGTTCTGCCCTCAACCATTCAGCAGCAGGTGTGGTTTTAATTGGTACTATGCCCATTGTTTCCACCAACAGTGCAGGCGCTACCCCAGTGACACCAACTACAAGGACTGTTGCTAATATAAGTGCTCCTGCTCTCCCACCTTGGTTGTCGGCTTACACACCCAAAAGGAAAAAACAGGCCATCTCTCCGAATGACTTCGATTTCACTAAAATGGTTTCAGCCAAAGTCAAAACTCCCAAAAAGCCAAAAATCCTTTCAAAGATGATTGAAGATAAGGGGCACAAATTTCTGGAAGTTGCCAGACCTCCGCAGGACGCAACTCTTGAAAATTTTGATATGAGTGACTACTCTGTCTCCCGAATTGAATTGGGGAAAGTAACTCATGAAAGTGCTAAGAGTGACTTGCAATCAGCGATGGACATTATGGTTCAGAAATTTGACAGAGAAAGAGAAATGGACCATTATAAAGCAATGGTGGAACAATTGACTGCGGTGATAAGGAGGATTATTTTCACTCCAGAAATTGTAACTCCCGAGGCTATCTCCGTCGACGACCCCGTGATTCAGAAGGCAGAAAAGACCTATCTCAAAGGAAAAGTGCTTAAAGATTACTTAGGCAAGATGCATACACAAGGGATTTCCTTACAGAGTTGTCTGAGAAAACGGATAAGATGAGGAAAATGAGAGCAGAACTAGATGATCTTATCAGTATCATTCTCAAGATATTGAAAGCACAGATAAATATCTTGACAAATGGACGGATATGAAGAAGCTGAAAATAAGCACTCTAGCATCAATTGACGTCATTGCTAATAGAGACTCGTATATTGAAACTAAAGAAGCATTGATGTATAGGAGTCGGGTGCTTAAGGAATTAATCAGCGACCTCGAATCTTCCAGAGACCTTAGTGAACAAAGTGATATCAGTCTGTTGCATAAGTTAGAGGCGCTGCCTTGCAAACTTACCACACCAGACAACCAGTTCATTTCAGCAGAAGAAATGATTCAGAAATTTGAAGGTATGTTCCGAAAAGAATTCGAGGAGAAAACATTTTTAGTGGCCTCTGTGGACAATGTCCTGGATAATCAATTGACTCTGGATAATCTGAAAACCAGGTTAACTAGTCATGTGAAATCAGTCACAGCAGTGAGAGACGCCACAGTCAAGACTAAGGTGATCTTCAAGAATACTGTTCCTCCAGACAGTATCGGGATACAAGCGGTTGTCACCATGTACAATGCTCATATAAAAAAAGATGGAGCTACAAATTGAATCGACTTTCCGTTGGTTTAATTTCCTTTTTTCTAAATGCACTTTTGTAAACGCTTTGGACATTTGCACATGTACTTTTGTCATGTGTAATTACATGTAAAAAAATGAAAAGTCCAAAGTCAACAAAGACTTCCGTCTTTGACTAGAAAAGATATTTAAGTCTTTTTCAATCTTCAAGGTCTCTCCCTATAAATAAAGGGAGCCCTTTTTGTAAAACGGATATTTTTTGTAATCGAGATATCTTTTAATAATTGAGAGCAAAAATTCTGCCCAAATTGAGATGCTTCCTGAGACTTTGAGCTCAGATTGTAAATCATATTTTCTTGAATGAATGATAAAGCAGGTTACTTTTCAGACTTTGCGTTGGAATAACCTGTGTTATTTAAGAGATTATTCTTACGTCCTTTTCCTGATAATATCTCGTTTATTTGATTAAACAAGCAAGTGTGTGGAAATTATCGAAAGACGATCTGAAGTTAATTATGAAGACTTTGTGCTGCTATAATTACCTTTAGTTTGTGGTTCTTGTGTTTTGGTGGGAAAGGATATTAGAAAGGCTTTGTACTACTTTTATCCTTTGTGATCTTATACTCCGTTGTGGTTTTCGGTGAAGACTTTGAGCTGCACTTCATTCTATTATTACGTACACTACAAATCAATAAGAGAAGCAATGGAAGACTTTGTGCTTTCGTAGGTTTCTCGTGGATCCGGTTACTATCCAGGAAGTTTTTCTGCAGCTTGCTGAACATCATTTCTGAAAGAAGAGAAATGCTTTCGGTTATCAGCCAGGATTTCTCCTTTGCCTTGTAAACATCATCTCTGGAAAAAGAGAGATAGATGGTGTGATCTCACCCCTGAGTTTATTTTCAGTTTATATTAATATACAGTAGTTTATAGGGAACCTCCCCTTGATGAGAGGAGAGATTTATCTCATTATGTTGTGGTAAACCTGCACTTTTTGCTGTATAAATCTCCTTGTGTTGTGGTCAATATACCCATTTTGCCGTCAGTTAGTTGACGACAAAATATTCACCCAACACTTCTAAAGGAGAGTTGAAAGAGTTTCGAAAAGCCCACTATTTGGTCACTAGCCTTCCAATAGGTGGGAGCCAATCAACACAGTATAAAGGTGTTGGGAGTTCTTATAGCCCAAAAGGTAATCAGTGGCACCCGACCCTTTATACTAAATTTTGTAGTCTCGTTGAAAAATAAGGCTTGTAATGCATTATTGGTTCATGGTTGGTTGAGAGTAACCAAAGTCAACCATCATTGGTAAATAAATATTATCACCATCGAAAACAAAGGTCATAAGTACATCATAGATTTGAAGAATCACACAATGAGTGAGGAAGTAGCCTTATTAGACTCATTCGACTCAAACTCTGAAAGAGAACACTTGGTAGATTGGAATTGAGGCATCGTGGAGACGAACAATGAAGGGATCTTGGAGTTGCAATCATGCCACGAGGATGAAACAAATTCCCTCAAAGATCCAGTGGCAGATGGAAGAATATGATGTGTTCCAACCTAGTTGTAATCATGTGGAGATCATGGACACTAAAGGTGAAGGCTTGAACGAAGATGCCCATAAAAATTAGTTGATAATGGTAGATCCTTCTAAGCCAACATCTGAGTATCGTGATGACCGGAAATTAAAGTTAGTGGTGCCAAAACCTACAAAACCATCATCCTCAAGCTCGGTTTATCTTCTAAAGTTCATTGAATATAGAGTGGGTCATATAAAGATAGATGAGAAACTTCCTCATCAATTTGGGAGCATCAAGAATATGAAATACAAGGAGCCTACCACCGTTAAGGTGAACCTTGGATCAAAAAGAGATCCCAAGATGATCATGGTCAGAGATGATTGGAATAATATGTTGCTCGGCTTATCCTCTAGAGTACATTGAATATAGAGTCAGTGAAGCAAAGATAGATGAGAAACTTGCTCATCAATTTGGGAGTGTAGAGGAATGAAATGAGCCTACCACCCTCAAGGTGAACCTAGTATCAAAAGGAGATCCCAAAATGTCACAATTGGAGATGATGATTGTATCATGTGTTGAAGGCTGCAGCGCTTGTACATTCATGGATTACAAGGATATGTTTTCCTAGACCTACAAAGATTTGAAGGGTGTACCACCTAAGATGTGTACATAGAATTCCTCTAGTGACAAAGGCATGACCAAAGTGGAGAAATGTGTGTAGGATGTCCAACAATTATGCTGTCCAAAAATAAATTGATAAAATGCACTATGTAGGTATAATATTTAAAGTGGAAATAAGCAAATGGACATCCCCAGAAGTGATATGTCTGAAGAAAGAGTCGGACAAATAATTAGATGTGTTGACTTCAAAATTCTAAATGTAGTTACTATCAAGGACCCATTCCCTACTCTATTTATAGATTATATACTCAAAAAAAGTATCTGAACACAATTTATTCATTATTAGTTGGCTTTTCTAGGTACAACCAGATTAAGCATAGCCGAAGAAGATAAAACGAAGACTACTACCATTGTGGAAAATGGAGTCTATACTTACAATCAAATACCATTCAAACTTTGCAATGCCCCAACTACCTTCCAACAGATTATCCTACAGATTTTTTACAAGATGGCAACTGGCTTGGTCTATTTACAACAGTCAAGATGCCCATCTTTGAGCTCTGACAGAATGCATGCAATGTCGTTGAGCAACTAAATTGGCTCTGAAACCCATGAAGAGCAGCTTCATGGTGCCACAAGGTAAACTTCTTGGCCATATTGTTTGCAAAGTTGGATCGAAGACTGACCCTAACAAGATATGATTCATGGTTGTTGACATGGAAGCACCCAGTGATGTCATGGGGACAAAGTCTTTCTTAATCCATGTCAGGGATTACCAATGGTTCATCAAAAAATTTACCCGTGTCTCTTACCCTTTGGACACACTAACAAGGAAAGGGATTTTGTTTGTATAGTTCAACTAGCAAGAGCAAGCATTCAAAGAACTAAAGGTACGCCTGATTATTTCACCCATCCTTGCATATCCAAATTGGGACAAGGAGTTCCATGTACATGTTGATGCTTCCAATTATGTCGTTGCTTCTACCTTGGCACAAGTAAGAACTAAAAGGTTGGACCACCATGTATTCTTTGCCAACCAACTATTATCTAATACCAAGAACAATTACAGCACCACTGAATGAGAGGCTCTTGGTATGTTCATTGTCGTATGGAAGTTCTGACATTACTAGTTGGCAACTCTGTTTAAATTTTATGGATCACCAAGCCTTGCTATACTTGGTCAACAAGCCCATTATCTAGGGTCAAACGAGTAGATGGCTGATGTTTCTACAAGAATTTACATTTAAGATCATCGTCATGCCTAGCAAGTGTCATGTGAATGCCAACCAACTTTCCAAGAAGAGGTTGAGTGAACCTCCTGATAGTGTGAATGAGGATTGTTTGGACGCTCACTTATTCCAGATTGCTATTGTGCCATCCTAGTATGAAAACATCAAGGATTATCTAACTAATGCGTTCTTAACACAAGACATGCAGCCTTTCGAGAGGAGAAGACTTGCATTGAAAGCTCGAAGTTCCATTAAATGGCATGTTGTATAATATGGGGCCTAACCATGTACTACAACAGCGTGTTTTGATGAAAGAGATCTGTAGTACAGTTCAAGAAGCAAAAACAAGTCCAGCTAGATGCCACATGGGACCTGACACTATAGCAAGAAAGGTATTCCTAGCAATATTGTGGTGGTCGACACTGCACCAGGATGCTAAAGAATGGGTGTTGTGGTGTGACACCTACTAGAGGATTGGGAAACCATTTAAAAGAGACTTTATGCCCCGATGGCCATCCCAGCCTCAGGAATTTTTTGAACAATGGGGCCTCGATTTCCTTGAACCATTGAAAGCTAGCAAGGTCCATCAATGCAAGTACATCATGACCACCACTAAATATTTAATGAAATGAGCAAAGGCCAAGGAATTATTTGACAACAATGCACAGGGTATGGCTAAATTCATTTGTGAACAAGTAGTGACTCGATTTGGAATTCCGAAACAGATGACAAGTGATCGATGAGGTACTTTGTCTATAATATTCGATTGATGATGTCAAAGTTTTAGATCTTCCATTCACTCTATGGTCCCTACTACCCATGAGCAAATGGCCAAGCAAAGGCCACAAATAAAGTATAAATCTCAGTGATTCAGAATCATGCAGTACTAAGGGTGTCAAATGGGAAGAATCTCTACCTGCAATCCCAGAGGCCTATTGTACCGCCTACAAAGTAACCACAAGAGATACACCATTCTAGTTAATATATGGTCAAGAGTTAGTTGTACCGATGGAATACATGGTTCCAAACCTACGAATAGTGGTGGAGAATGGACTTGGCAATGAGGAAAGTTTTTAAGGAATGACTTATCCTTTTGAACAAATTAGATGAATGTCGGGTGATGGCTCAGTGGACAATAGAGGTAATGCAAAGAAGGCAGAAGTATTAGCATGATATAGGTCTTCGAAGAATGTATTTTAAATTTGGAGCCTTGGTTCTAAGATATAACCACATACGAGAAATTAAGCTTGGTAAATTAAAGTTATGTGGCTCAGCGCTTTTAAGATTCGAGAGATCTTGGAAAATGAAACAGTCAAGCTGGAGAACTCAAACGGGATAACAGTCAAAAACATAGCGAATGGCTCCAAGTTATAATTATATCGGCTAAGGGCAAAGAATATCAATACGATCGATATTGAGCTAGATGATAAAGTAATCAAGGGACCCACCAAGGAAAAAGATAAAGGGTGGAAAGATAAAGCTATGCTCTTTTTTAATGAAGGAAAAATAAAAGGTCATAAAATTAAAGACAAATACAAAAGTGAAGGAAAAAAGGGACTATACACCCAAGTTGGACTATGCAAATAGTACGCTCAAGCTATAGGATCATATGCCTGATCCTCTAAATCAAAATTGTATGTCCAACCTTCAAACATGGCATTGCCATTGTCGTACGCCCCTATACAGACTAAACCATTATATGCTTCTATTAATTGGATGTATGCCCATGTTAACTAGATGTATGCCCATGCTAATTGGATGTATGCCTATGTTAATTGATGTATACCCGTGTTTATCTATCATACAAGTCTTTTGTTCATGCACTGTACACCCCACCAATGGTTCCTCCTCTGCAATCACCATACACCCCTACCTTGTTGCTAAACCATACATCTTGTGTTGCTTACCCATATGATCCTCTACATGTTATGCAATCGTACATACCATCTCTCTTATGCCCTTCTTCACCGTATAGTTTAGAAACCCCAACGTATGTTCATGTTTACTCTAGCATGTGTCTCCTCTCCATCACTTTCGTAAACTCCATTTGGCCTCCAATCGTCATACAAGCCTTTTTTGAGTGACCAAACCGTAGGTCGTATGCCCTTTATCCACTATGGTCGGTTGTACAATTCTTCAATTGCAGCTTTTACATCCTTGTACGGTGAGTTGACAACAGAATTTTCATGTGAGTCCTTCCACCATAAATTGCCTTCATTGTCAAAGGAGAGTGTGCTCAAAAAAGTTGTATTTTTCCCTCCAAGGGTAGAGAAAAGTTCGACAAACAAGCATTCAATGGTAGCACTAGCATCAAAGAAACCATTTTTGCAAGTTTCGTTGGAAGCACAAAGATTCAAGGGCCAAAACCCTCATCCAAAATTTTGCGACATGAAGTTTTCTACAGGTTCCTGTTTTTGAGAATTATGGTTTTGCCACAATAGTTATGGTAGACAAAAACAAAAACCCTCCAACTTCATGTATGACATCCTCTTTTGTGTGGCCAGGAGTCCAGAAAAATGCCTTGGACATGACATTTCAAAAATTTGGTATTGATAGGAAAGGTCGTACAATTCCCAAGCCAAATAACACAACTCTAAAGATAGTTCAAACTTCATTGGTAGTGGGCACAAGTTCCAAGCAAATGATAGCCAAGGGTACAAAGAAACAGAAAGTTAGTGAACCCTCACCAAAGAATAAAATTAAGGTGTTTCCCACACTCAAGATGCTTTAGTTGGGATAGCCTTCCAGCCACAGAATCCAGCATATGGTGGGACAATGAGCCTGAGGACCATGAATTTATAGTGGCATTGCACAACCCTAGGGTGGACAGGGTTTTGCAAATGCCCTGCTTCAATGCCAGAGAGTTCAAGCCCTACTTGGTTTGGATGGTTTACAATTATGACGAGAACAAATGTTCATTTGTTTGATGCATGGACAAAGAGGTAAAAATTAATTACACTGCTAAGGATTTCACATAAGCGCTTTGTGCGCCCTCCCATGGAGAGTCAATCAGTAAACCGACAAGTATCCCTCAGATTATCTAGGTCCACAGAATCCCGCACATGGTGGGCCAATGAACCTGAGGACCATGAATTTATAGTGGCATTGCACAACCCTAGAGTGGACAAGGTTTTGCAAATACCCTACTTCAATGCCAGAGAGTCTAAGCCCTACTTAGTTTGGATGGTTTAAAATTATGACGAGAATAAATGTTGATTTGTTTGATGCATGGACAAAGAGGTAAAAATTAATTACACTGTCGAGGATTTCACACAAGCGCTTTATGCACCCTCCCATGGAGAGTCAATCAATAAACCGACAAGTATCCCTCAGATTACCTAGGCCTAGGACTATATAGTGCAAAATTTATGTAGGCTTGATATAATTGTGGATGAGTTGCCAAGTGGTATCGCACCACATAGAAAGAATATCTAGCTTTGGAGTGGCATTGTCTTTTGGAAGGGATACAATGTCGGCTAGTGGGTGTCACTCAAGCATCTGATGTTGTGTTGTGGATGATAGATCACATGCTTGGCTTAAAAAGAGGCGAAATCTATCACTGGGAGGAGCTCTTGTCCACTCATATTAATGTGTTCCTCTACTTGACAAACAAAGGCTTTTCTATAACATAGCATGCCATTGGACTATTCGTGAATGTAGTGTATGACCCTAGTTTGCCATCACTTCGGGAATGCAGTGTATTCATAGTCGTCACTAGAGGGGGACTTCACTTCGGATAATTCTTATGACCATATTTTCCATCAGTATTCTAGTGGAAACATCTTTGTCTCCCTTTAGATGATGCCAAGGAAGATGATATTGAACGTCATGCAGTGACCAAGAAGAGGAAGTAGGTAATAGAGTTGCCCAATTCAGAGGAGGAGGGAAAAGGTTTTGACACAAATAAGGATGATGAGGATGATGGTGGACAAACCATTGGGCTGCTAGAGTCTCATACTACTACTTCCTTCCTGAATCTTGTGGGTTTTTTGGGGCCGCAAACTGCACCTCCATGTAAGTCTATCATAATCACTTCCTTGCCAATAGGGGAGGACAGGCAGCAAATAGAGGATTTGTTGACACCAAGGTTGTTTAGGTTCACACACCCGACCCTTTTAGGGATGCATCCAAGACACACCCACACCTGATACAAGCATACGAGTACAAAACATCCCCCTTTTTGCTTTGGATGTGCACCAAAAGCTGAAAAGTGCACCCCCACACACCCAAGTGCATTTTACTTTTGGTTTGCACACACCCTGCAAAAAGGGGAAAAAACATTAAAAATATAAAAAATGAAACAAACAAAAATAAATTCAAACCAATAAAAACCCTAAAGTGTAGTGTTGTTTAAATGATTTAAACCTATTATTTTGTTGTTTTACTTTTACCTCCCAAACTTTTTTTCATCAGTGCACTTCCATTTTATCCTTTTTAACCTGTGCACTGCATTTGTTTACCGATATTTCAAATATTACAGCTGCAAGGGATGAAACTGACTGTATTTATCAGTCTATTTTGCAAACAGCCGTGTGCTTTGTTTGTTGTGTGGTTTACAAACAATTTTGTTCAGTATTTGTAGCCATGGTTTAATTGCTTTTTTCTATGTTTACAGTGTCATAAGAGAACAAATTCTCCCATCCATTTGCTATGCTTGTTGTGTGTGAAACCCCTCCATATTGCTTGTGGGCTTCTAAGATATTCTGGATAACTGTGGTGGAGGGTTGTAGATGGAGTCACCGATGTTGAACAAGATTCAAGAAGAAGAAGAGCGAGTAGGTAAGGTTTTAATTTTTTTTAATTTAATGTAGTTTTTCATTTTTTAAATTTTAGATATCCATGTTGCATACATTTTTAAGTTCTAAAATTTTAGTTATTGAAAGCTCTTTATGGAATTTTATTTCAATTAATTATTAATATTTTAAAAATTTATTATATGTTTTTTATTTTATTTTTTTTATTGATTGCTCTTTTTAATTTGTGTTCAATGCTTCAACTTTAAAATTTTACCGTATAGATTATATTTAAGATTTAAATTTTTAAGTTTTAAATTTACGATTAGTAAATTATATTGTTAAAAGAATGGTTCAATGGTATTTTTATTATGATTTTTTCTAAAGTACAAACTTAAAACTTTATATAAGGATGTTTTTTCTAATTAATTACTTACATAATTATATTTATTATTTAAACTTAAATTTCAAATTTTTGTTAGGACGTTTTTAAATTAGAATTTAAACCTTGAACTTTAGAATTAGGATATTTTATTTATTCTATTGTTTGTATTTATTATCTTTATGTATTTTTAATAAAAACAGATGGCTTCCAAGGAGAACAATAACTAGTATCCACTTTGGGAGTGTTACATTGTTTTCGAGATGAGTAAAGACGGGACCACAACGTATGTTAAATTTAACCTTTCTAAGGAGCATAGGTGGGGAGTTATTCACAAGCAAAAGCCCATTTATTGGGTGGTCTCATTTATGGTGTGGAAGTTTGTAAAAAAAAGGCAGGTTAAAAATTGATGAAAGAAATCAGATTTAAAGAACCAAATGTTGCAAATGACGATTTTAAAATAGATGAGCATGACATGTTACCTTGTATTGGCTCCCAATCTTTTGTTTTGGATGGTGAGATGGAATTGGAACCGAGTCACAAATGATCCCTCATTGTACACTTCCAACAGTAAAAAGCCACATTCCTCCCTCCAGCACATCCATGTTTGACAATGATACTAGGGATAAGATATATGCTTCCATTGCCAGATCTTTCAGGCATGTGGCATCCCATCAATGTGGCCTGCTCTCCTTATTTCCATGAGATGGTGCATACCATCAATGAGGGTCCTAAAGGGGTACAAGCCTCCCACGTCCACAGGCTCCGTGACCCCCTTTAAGATCTAGAGGAACTAAGAGTTGAGAAATCTCTCTCCCATTATAAATGATTGGGAAAAGAGAGTTGTTCAATCATTATGGATGGCTGGACAAATGCAAGGAACACGCCTTTATTGAACATAATTGTTTCTTGTATCGCAGGTCCATACTTATTTTGGGATATTGATTGTACTCTTTAGGATAAGAATGCCAATTATCAGACAGATTTGTTGTGTACAACAATCAAGGAGATTGGTCCATCACAAGTTCAAGTTGTTATAGATACAGCCCCTGTATGTAAAACTGTAAGGTTAATAGTTCAGCAGAGATATGTAAAATCCCCACCAGGATTTTTGCCCAAAAAAACTCACAATTTTCTGATTTCTATAGTGCAGTCATTTCGTCAAACACTTTGTCTACTTGTCATAGACAATGATATTCTCCGTGTGAAGGTTTGGAATGATTCAATTGCATTTTAGTAACATAAATCATTCATAAATGTATGCACAGATGCAAGGTATTATATAAACAATAAGACATACAGTTTGCTGCACCTCAACACAAGGAAAACCGCATATAAAAAAAAGAACCCAGAAATCTGATTTCACACAGAACTTTATAGAGATGCTTGAGATTAAAAATATACTTCAATACATACCCTTTTTATGTCTAAAAGTATGATTGAATCAGTTCTTCAATTTGTTGTTACAAATATCCCTATGATGATGATGGCGCCACTTCTAAACTCATTCATATATGCATCTAAAACCACATGTGGGACTCCAAAATGGGAAGCAACTTCATAGAGGGGGGAGGCGTCTCCTTTCCAAGCTGTATTATGGCCATATGGGCTGTGACCAATATCAGAGGTGCTGCGACTGTCTAAGGGTGTCGCACCTAGGACCAAAAACTCCCAATCATGTGCCAAAGCTAAATTCTTCCAAGGGCGTGAGGAAAACTGCAACACATCCCTATTCAAACTTTTTCTTATCTTCAATAGAAATCACCATCAACTCCAAATTTATATTTGGAATGAATCTCATAAATTTGGCAAGAGAAACTCCAGATAACCACTTTGTCAAAACATATCCTTCCGCGACCAAAATCTTCGAATCCTGAAACAATAGTTGCACCTACAAAATCTGAGTGACTCCGCCAAGGATGGCTGAATGGGTTTTCGTCCAATCAACCAAGAACCCAAGGGTTTTCGTCCTAGGGTTTGCTGAACTGAAAGCACAAGCTGCAGAAGCAAAATTAATTCATCAATCACCACAATGAGCCCTCTCCTTTTATAACTTTTCGAAGCAATAAAATATTACTTTTTCCTTATTTGCTCCAAAACTCCTTTTATAAAATAAATAATTAACTTTATGGAGCACTTTTCACCCTTTTGAGGAATAATAATATTTTCTCATGAATAAAGTCCTTTTTTTCAAGATGTCCACAGGAAATAATTTTTCAACACCTTTAAAATGAGCTATTACACTAAGTTGTCCCTTTTAATATTTCCAACATTAGACAACTTAAGTGAAATATTAATTAAATAGCTCAATAATATACCCAAGTTGCGGAAAGCACCCAAACGATATAATTTTGCACTTTTGATTATACCAAAGTGATATTGAAGACTTAGAATGATGATCAATGGCAACCGGGTGACTTTCTAAAAATATCTTGCTCCTCCAAGAAGTTTGGAGAGCACCCAAAGGGTCGGAAATCAATTCCGAAAGCATCAAAGGGCTCCATCAAACCATCTGAGCTCAAAACCATGAACAAATGCTCTGCAGGACTATCCCAAAGCTTCTCCAAGAACATTGGAGTTCTCCCTAACTAACCAGTTAGCCTCTAGAAGACTTGGAAACTGGCTGATTGCAAAAAAATTGGCTAAGCACCAAAAAGAGACATTACAAGATACAAACATATTTACCAAACACCTTGTTTTGTTCATGCCATGAACAATGTTTTTAAGGACATCTCAAAGTTTTATTGGGTTGCTCCTTACATTGCACAAGGGAGGAAAATATAAATGTTCATATGTAACCATCAACACACACAAGCCATGTATCGAGCCTATGCAAATGTAGAGGTACCAAAACCTTGTGATACACGACTTGCTAGTTTTTTAATCCTTCTTAAGATATTGCTTGAGGTGTGTGGTGCACTAAGTCACTTGGTTACCAATGACATGTGGTCTAAACGGAGGCTATCTTATGGCAAGAGTGTCATGGAAGGCAAACGGTTGATTCAAGATGATGCATTTTGGTTTGAGGTGAAATGCATTACTGATGTTTTGCAGCCTATAGTAGATGTCATCCGCTATGTAGACACAAATTCACCTTGCTTGAGGAAAGTTATGATACCATTGATTCCATGTGCGGACAGATTCAAAAATTTGCAGATAAAAGGAACCCTAAATATTACCAACAAATGGAGGATAAATTATTTGTTAGGTGAAATCACCTCGACAAACCCTTACACGTGGTTGCTTATGCCTTGAATCCAAAGTGGTATGACATTGAAAAAAACAAAAAAGAGGCCACCATTTGCTGATGGAGTGGTGGCATGTGGTTTCATGCGATGTGTGAGAAAGATACATGGAAATGATGAGGCAAAGGGCATCAAAGAACAGCTTGTTCACTTTTTTCGTGGACGTATAGAGGTTGCATGCATGAATGCAAAGACTCATTTAAGTATGAAGTATCCTACTAATTGGTGGACACTTTATGTTGAAGATCAGTCTACAGAGTTATAGAGGTTTGCTATTCATTTGCAATTTCAAGTGGCAAGTTCTTCTACTTGTGAGAGGAACTAAAGCACATATGATTTTATTCACAATGTAAAATTTAAAAAGAAACTGTCACAAAACAAAGAGAGCAGAGAACTTGGCCTTCATCCATAGCAACATTCAATTGATATCACCTCAAGATTCTGGCTATAAAGAGGTACCTTCTAGGAAATGGGATGTGGACCATGAGGGCACTCGTTTAGTTGAAGAGATTCTTCTAGATGGGCTTTAAAAGTTAAGTGTTGATGATGATCCTCCACCTGCAAAAACAGATGGTGAGATTGAGCATTTCCTTAAGCAATTGACGCACAATAATTACGTGGATGACGATTTCTCCACTTTAGATGCTACATATCCTACTACAGCATAGCCTTCTTTCACTTTTTTTGATGACGTATGACAAGTTTTGACAACGATATAGTTTTTTAATTTTGATTTACAGTTTACTAGAAACAAATAGTTCTTCAACAATTGAGATAATATTAAATATTTGGAAATCATCTCATGACATATATCGATGTTTGAATTATATGATATGATGACAAAAATTTATTTTACTTGAGCTTTATTAAGTTTAATGATGATCTCATGTGGTGAGCTTATATGATCTATGATCTCATGTTTTATTCTTTTTAATTTTGTGTTTATGATTCACTAGTTCAGTTATGATTGTATTTGCATAACCAAGTTTTAAGGGTTTGCACCCTCGCACCCACGAACCCTAGTTTTGGGAGTTCACACAGAATGAAGCATAGCTACACTTGCACACCAATGTAACGTCGATTGAAATAATTTGGTGAACCATTTAATTCAGACTTGGAAGAGGTCCCACTCAGTACATTAGATCCCACAGAGAAAACAGTGCTAGCTCAAGAGGAAGAACACAACCAATTTGGGGTTGATGCAAAGTTACATTCAGAAGCAAGCCCTTCATATGATCAACCCATTGAGTCTCAGGATCCAGATGATAAGAGCTTTCCATTGTTCCTTCCTAGTCTAAACAATGTCAATCCCTACGCAACTGTCTCAATTTTTGCGGGCTATGGAACCCATGGTCCAAGCAATTTAGGGCATTTCCAACATGGTTGGGCATCTAGATGTTGCAGGTTGTCCATCACAAATACAAATGAATTTGGATGAGGCAGTTCACATACAGAAGTTCATGGAAGACAAGTGCCACTTGGGGTTTACACGAACTTATGTCAGCCAAGGGTGGACAAAATGTAACACACCTGAGATGCATGCATAGTGGCTGCCCACTCCCATTCCTCGTGATGTTACTTCTCAGGCAGAGTGTGTTGGAGTCCCTCCGCATCATGGAGTGTACCTCCAGATATCAGTATTTGTTGCTTCAATCATGGGGAGAAGAACAATGCTACCACCAAAATTGCAGCCATGAGGAGTCAGCTAGAGGATCAGCATGGTGGCTTCCAGGAGCAACTCAGCAAACAAACCCAACTTACACAATTACAAACTCAGAGAGTTGTTGAGTGTGATGAAGAAATAGCTAGGGTGAAGACCAAATTGCAAGAAGCTGAGCAGACCACACAAGGGAAGGGCAAGGTTTGAGAAGTTGAGTGGATGGTGAAGTGTTCTGAGAACATGAACTTGTGGCAACCAAGCATCTGATGCAACACACAACTGAAGTCTATGCCCTTCAAGCCGCACTTCAGAAACTGAATATAGAGTGAACAACCTCATCAGGGTCACCTCCAGCTGGAGCTCCAGTACCTCCAAGGACATCTTCCTGTTTCCCACCTGGAGTTGATTCTGTATGGTTGTTGTTAGAAGACCACCATTATGAATAAATGTATTGTTTTGTAGCCAACCTTGTTATGTTAACATTCTGTCGTCATCAAGCAGTGGCGTAATAACTTTATGTTTGGCTGTGTTGACTGACAACCGTTGAGTCTTGTCATTCAAATAGCATGTTACAAATCGAGGAAAGTGCGAAATCTATCAGGTCCTCCCTGTACCAAACAACCTAAAATAAAATAGTGATTACACTCTATTATTTTATGCTGCATTGTGGTATGTATTTACTATTCTGTAATTGATGTTCTTTTGGTAGTGTCGTTTGTATAACAAATTAGGGGTGTTCTTTCTTCTTCTTGGCCAATTCCTCTTGTTTCTGCCATTCTGCTTCTTCCTTTTGTTTGGCCAGTTCCTCTTGATGTTGTGTTCCTCTTCTTCCTTCTGCTTGGCCAGTTCCTCTTGTTTTTATTGATCCTCTTCCTCCTTTTTTTGTTCAGTTTGCTTAGCCTTTCAAGCAAGCTCTTCTTTTCTTTTCACTTCTGCATCTATAACTTCTTTCTTGAATTATCCTCTTTGGTCTTCTTCTCATTAAGATCCACAGTGGCTTTCTCTATTTCTGCCCCAATATTTACCTCATGTTGGGCCTTTGTTGCTTGCATCTCTTTAGCCAACTCCTTTTCTTTGGTGGCAGATTTTGCCTTAGCTCTAGCTATTGCCTTGTCTCAAGTTGCTTTATCCATTTTATCCCTTACCTCAGCTTCCTTTTTTGTTGGCATCTATCTAACTATTGGATTTAAACTCTTTCACTTATTTATTGTGGAGTTCCTTGGTCATTGCATCATTCATCTTGTGTTTTATAGATAACTCCTCCACAACTTTCCTTCTTGTTTCTTTTTTCTTGACGGAATGGGACTTCTATGTTTTCCCCTTCAACTTCTCCACTCCTCCACTCTTTCCTTTATCACTTTGTCTCTTACCACTAGAGTTAGGACCCTCGGGCTGGCCTTCCTCTATGTAACTCATTTTCTTCCATGTGTTGAGATAACTTTGAGAATCTTTTCCTACTTGGTGCCATCAGATATCATGAAAATCCTCCTCAAGTTGATCACACTTGGCCCTGATGTCTTTTTCAACAAGTCCTATACTTCTAGGAATCCGCATTGTTTTCTCCTTAGGCACCCCTTTTCAAAGCTTTTCTTGCCTAAATCCTTCCTTCTTGTGTCATTAGCCTTTTTTCCTTGGATACTGGTTTCTTGTCCGGTATCCCCCTCTTCCTTGCCTACCTTTTCTACATTCTCCCTGCTATTTGAATCTAAAGCAAAGTCAAGTAACGATTGATACTCTTGGTGATGTAAGACTAGAAGTTTCCTTTGATAAGCCGACCTTCAAACTCCTTTGTCTGTGTGGTTCTCTTTGCTTCGTAGCGAGACTAGGTAAGGTTTCAAATATGCTTTGGATGTGTTCATGTGTAACAAACCAAGAATAAGCATCCTTCATCCTTCTTTTTCCTATCTACAGACCAAGATGAAGCATCCTTATCCAAACCTTGTGTCTTGCCAACAACTTACTTGATCATGGCCAATTTCATTTTGGATCTATATTTGGTTGTTGGACAAATGACCAACCCTTTTTCCAATAGATATTATGCAATAAGTGGCTCCCCCATCCCTAAATTTATCACCATAAATCCTTCCTCTAACTCCTTTGTCTTGGATCCCTCCAAGTCTCCCCCCAAAGTTTGCTTTTGTAACAACCAAGATGACCTTCGAGTCAATTGTACCTCTACCTTAGTGAGTCCACGCTTCTTCCTTACCTTGAATTTGACTAGTGTATTTGTTCTTGACAACTTTTCCAAGGATGGAGAAGAGAGGACTGGTAATTTTGTAGAGGCAACATTCAGAGGTGTAGTTGGATCCTCTGAATGGCCTTCTTCGCAATCTAGTAACTCGTCTCCTCCTTCCTCTTCCTCTTCCTCATCCCCTCCTGATTTCCAGCGGGAATTCTTGTGGCCATGAAGGCTCTCCTTGTTCAAATGTTGATTCTTATTGATATGGTGCACTCTTTAGTGGCATTATCTCATACTACTTGAATTGTACTAACCACAATGACCTTCGCGTCAATTGTACCTCTGCTTTAGCCAGTCCACGCCTCTTCCTTACCTTGGATTTGACTAGTGTATTTGTTCTTGACAGCTTTTACAAGGAAAAGATAGGAGTGGTATTTTTGTAGAGGCAACATTCAAAGGTGCAGTTGGCTCCTCTGAATAGGCTTTTTCACAATATTGTACCTCGTCTCCTCCTTCCTCTTCATCTTCCTCATCCCTCCTCTGATTTCCAGTGGTAAAGCTTGTGGCAATGAAGGCTCTCCTTGTTCAAATGTTGGTTCTTGTTGATATGATGCACCCTTTAGCGGCTTATCTTGTACTACTGGATCAATTTTTCAACTAGAATGTCATCTGCAATGCAAGGGAGAGGAGGTAACTCACTCTACTAGGGTACCGTTGGCTGAATGTACACGAAGTCTACATCTATTTGGAAAAAGTGGTTGAATTGATACTTTGGGACTACTTTATTGGAGACCCTTGCTCTCCCTTTGACAAAATCTCTAATTTTCTCCTTCCACATTTTGAATGATGAGGTTATCTCCATAAAGTTGTTATTGCCCGATCATTTCATGCACTTGAGCTTTTATTGTGGAAATTTCATTCCACTTCACTTTTCTTTCCTTCCCTAGCCCATTCCTTGTGAAATACATTGCAATAGAAGTAAAGACCCAGAGCAGAAATTAGCCTTTGATTCTTTTGTCCTCTCCGAATTGTGTAGAAACTAGTTGAGTAACATCTCGCACAACTAGTGTTCTTTCCTACAACCAATCATCTCATGAGCCACTTTTAGGACGTGTGTTGTTGTGGAGTCTTCGCTGTTTGTAAATTATTTTTATAAGCTAATGCTTTTGTGGCAAGTCTCAACCTATCTCTCAGGCGTGTTTGATTGATAGTGAAATGCAATTTTTAACTGTGCATGTATGCATCTCTTATTTGCCCATTTCTTGTAATTGCCCTCTATTCATCAGTCCTAAGACTAAATATTACATCCCTATCAGAAAGGTGATTTATGTCCAGATATAATATGTTTCTGTGTCTGACCAAGGATGACCCCAATCTCAAGAAATGAGAAAGTGAACCACACCTCAAACCTCGTTTAGTGAATGTGTGTTGTGCCTAGCTCCTATGTTAGCTGCCCATCATGTGGTTTCACTATCAATTTCACCAATTCCTGGTCCAGCTTCCAGAGGTTGATTTCCTCTAGTTTTGCATGAATGTATAGTTGTACATCTATGTTATCAGATCCTTCTCCCCAGGGGGGGGCAATCCAATACACCTCTAGATAAGGCCCCTACTATTGCCCGGCAAGGTCGGGTATGCCTGGGTTCTTCAAAAACCCGAGTGTACCCAACGCTGGGCCATACCTGCAGAGAAACCAAGTCAAAAATGGTTTTTTTTAATTTAACTTTAAAAAATCTAAGTTCGACTTTTAAAAACTAATAAAAATATGGGAAAACCCTAAAGGCCACTCTGACATTCATTTTATCAAAAGCAAACAACAACAGACTTACCTATCATTGCAAATTTGCTCTCTCACTTTATTGCTCTTCATCTATCATCACAATCTTTCCTCTAATCTATATCTCATAATGGAGCTCACTATTTCACTACATTCATTTGCTCAATTCTTTGAAAACTTTTGTAAATTATTTCTATGGCTTTGCTTCCTCTTTATAGTTTTTCAGTCCTTATCTGTTTTTTTATTTTTATTTTGAGTCCCAGAATTAGTTTCTACAAATTTGAGATTTCCAGTTACATTAGAAATTTCTAGAACTCAAGTTTTAAATCTGCTTCAGATTTTAAAGAGTTTCAGATATAAATTTTCCGTAATTGTCTTGTAATTTCTCCAGTTCAGATTTTGGCTTCTGGAACTCCAGTTTTATATTTCAGAAAAACAAACTTTCCAATTTGAGCTGTCAAATTTCAGTAAATTCATATTTATAGATTTCTGGTTTTGGGATTGCAGAAATGGTATCAGAGATACATTTTAGATCTAAAGTTTTGCCAACTATAACAACATGTTCCTATTGGAAAACAATACTGGAATTAGGGTTCCTTTCTGGCCTCATGGGAAAAGAGCTAATAATGGAAGATTTTTTTGAAGAGGTCAACAGTTTTACTGTCACCCAGATTGACACCTGTTGCCAAATTGCCAACACAATATGCAGCTTTATCAATGCGAGTGTCAGTTGAAGATGTCACAAGAAATCTCCCTCCTTGCTTTAGGACCGATATCTGATCCAAAGGGGGCTTCCCTATCGCAGCTATGCTCTTTTGATTTTCTTTAAGAGGATGATACCTATTATAATCTAATGATGTATCGTTAAGCTTTTGATGATGAAAGAAAGTGTTTTGGATGTCAGTTTGATGTGTTCCTATAAAATATTTTCAGATAGATTCTCGACCAATGCTTCTTATTCCCTTGGCAAACTAGAGTCAAAGTTTTACTTTAATAACAAATGAACGATGGAAAGGGAGGCAAACAACTTATCAAATGTTATCGGAGACTGAAAAGTTCGCTTTAACATGATAGGCAGTTGAGAAGAAATGGATAAAGCATTCATATGAATTGGTTTATCCTACATAAAATTAATCAATCACTTTAATAACTAATTTATAATGCATGTGATAACACAAATCTCAGAAAAACAGCAAACTTCACATAAAGAGATGAATCAGTTTACTGGAAATAAAGCATTAATTGAATTAAGGAGTATGAAACTGGGTATTAAATGATACATTCAAGCTCTCAAGGTTCTCAAATAACATCAGAGGCTTGTAAACAATTCTTTGAGCTTAACAAACTTCAAATTCCTAAAACAAAACTCTAGAATTTCTTATCCTATGGGGATCTCCTCAAGCTAGGTGTGCTGCAACTCCTGAAAAGGCCTAAAAAAGACAGAAAAATGGAATGAACAAATGAACACAGTAAGGAAACTAAGGGAAAACGAAAACCAATTCAGATACTTAAAAGCAAAATGCACCAGTCGTTCAAAAGTCCTTTGGTTTGTAGTTTGGCCCTCCTCTTATATACAAAAGGCACCGCCTTAGCTATATTTCTTCACCAAAATAAACAGCTGCATGTCACCTGCTTTATCTTGGATAATTGCATGTGCTTTTTTTAAATTCTTTAAAGCACGCCCATCATACAAGTCTTTTGATTTCTTCACAAGCAATTCAAAAATAGTTTGCACATCCAAAAATAACCAAGACTGAAGTTTGTCCATAATAAAGTCAGCTTGGCGGAGGAGAAGTTTGAGTAGGATTGTCAACAGACCCAGTTGGACCTGGTAATGGCAAAGTTGACAATTGTCGAGGCATGTTTAGCAATAGAGCTGGACGTCAAAGTTGTAGAAGTTCAAAAGAAGTCCCCTATTTGACATTGGAAAAGACATGCTTGATGTCTTACCATTTCTTAGCAATCAGCTCATGAACTTCCTCAATCATTGTTTCCCGGGAGATTACCTTCCCCCATGGTCTATTCATTTAAGGAACTTTTACCTTCAAGAACTACTCAGCCAACTCAATAATTGTCTAGCTTTGCGCCCATCACTTATGTATGCTAACAGCTATCCCTTGTTTTGCCTCAACCATCTCTTTAGTTTTAATCTTCTTCATTTCATCAACTACTTCCTTCTGACTTTTCAATATCTTGTCTCCTTTCCCTAGAGTTGGCAACCCTTTCTTCGTTAAATCCACTACAATGTGGACACAATTGTTCATGTGTTCTTCAATGACTACCATATTTTTCTTACATATATCCATGGCTTCCAGTTTCGTGGAAGGCCATAGCCTTCTTACTCGGTTGTGTGACACTATAACCAAAAACCTGTTGAATAGCAGCTGCAGTAGCCACATGGAAACAAGAAATCTATTCAAGGACCTCCGTTTTAGGCAGAGCCAATCTTACCTGACCAGAATAAACTGTATTCTGAATCCTTTTAATCTCTTTCTCCAACCTACCAATAGAAAAAATCTATGTCGTTTCCGTGGGCAAAAGAAAACAATCAAATCAAAAAAAAATTTAAAAATATGTAAAACCAAAGTATGCATACTCGCTGAGGACCAAAGGACCCTCAACCAGACAGTATATATATAAAAGAAACATTTAAGTATGTTTTAAGTTATATTATATATATATATATATATATATATATATATATATACTTTCAAGGTGTTGGAGAGTGGTTTCGGACCACTAGGAGCTATAATGCAAATTCTAGGTTTTGGAGGATCTTATCATATTTCAGACTTAGTCAGATTTCAGGGTTTCAAGATTTCAGACTTAGCCATATTTTAGAGTTTCAAGATTTCAAGGAGACATCATAGGAGGTGTGAAGGCTGAATGAAGGGATGTAGGTATGATAGGATAGTATGAGAACATCTCTCTCAAAGTGCAACGAGCCAATCCCCCCCCATTCCCAGTGCACCCTTTAAGGCTTGAAATTAGGGAGATTTGATGCATTGACAAGCCCCTGCGAGAGAGAGCGTCAGGAAATGATAAAGTTGAAAAATAGTGGTAGTGGCGTTCATGATTTTGAGGACAATCTAGATGATTTATTCTAGATTTGAATGTACATTTTGTCTTTGAAGTGATGAATGAATGAATACCATATATTTTTAAGTGTTTTAAATTTTATAGAATGAATATGAGTATAATGCATTGTTTATTTATACACACACACACACACACGCACACACACAATGCGTAATACTCATTTTTAGTCTATAATACGTTCGTACAATATCGATATATAAGGTACGGACATCTCCATGACTGTTCCAAATCAAGGGTTTTTGAAAATCCGCATTTCAGAAACATTTTTGTTTCCGTTTCTGTGTCTAAACAACATAGGAAAAAACCAAACCAATAACCCATTGACAAGTAATAGCAAGAGTGCCACCCAATCTCTTGATAAATGTGGCTATAACTTCATCAATTGAGCTCTACAACTTAATAGAGCTTTTGCACAGTTTGTTGGAGTTCTTGCCTCAACTAGATCGACTACCACCTCTAGATCAATGACACTCATCATGTGTACTGTAGGTTCTTATGCCTTTTACTCTGCAATCTCTCTCTTTCTCAACAACCTTCCCCTTAAGTTTTGCAACTTCAATGCTTAGCTTTATGACGTCAAATTTTGTCTTCTTTGCATCAACATGAATCTCCTTTTGCCTTCTAAATGTTGCCTTCTGTGTATTCATTTGAAATTTTGCTAAATCATTCAAGGTTGCACTAAAAAAAGAGATAGAACATCTTGCTGCCCTTACCTTTGTCATAATCAATCTAAAACCTTCTTTTCCAATGACATTCTTCCCCAATATCAAATTTACAATATTTGCCCCTTCGTCATAGAAGGATGCAAGCTGTCATAAAAGAATGCAAGATTCCAACTGGGAACACGTTCGTCAAATCCAGCATATTACACTAACTCCTTGGGCTCAAATTACCTGACTTTAATATTCCTTACGAACCAGATTAAATTGTCATTGCTTTCAAGCTCTACTTGTATCAGTTGAGCACTAGGGACAACAGAAGTGCCCCGAGGCCACTCCTTTTATTGCTTGGGTGTTGGGGTTGTTCCAAACCCTATAGGTGAAGCTTTTGTATCATACATTACAATCCTCATAGTAGTCAATGACTGTGTCCACCACCTACCAAGAGTGTTGGCTAGAATATTTTGCATTTTGGCCTCATTTTGTCCATAAGACCTTACATTAACGTTTGTGACTACATTCATCAAATTGTTTGATTCCTTGTGAGGGCCACCTAGACAAATGCCACAGTTGATAGGCTCTTGATTTAATTTTCCAATGAGGTCAAGAACATGCAATCTCCTACCCTCCTCAATTTGTGGGCACTTTTATCTCTTCATCACTTGACAATGTGATTACCTTATGCCATGGCACCATAGCAATAAAAGGGTCAACAATAAGCGACCCTTATTGAACATTTACATTCTCCAAGGGGTATCCATCATTTGCATTTGCTTTCCTTTATCACCAATTGTTTCAGGGACCACCAAAGAAGCATCCACTGCACATGGTCCCTTGGCTAAAACCATTTCGTTGTAGGATTAATAGAAATATCAACTTGTGTAGGTCGAACAGGAAGAATTGGAGATGTTCTAGAAGATGAAGCTTTTGTAAAAATAGGACCCAACATGTTTACCACGGCTTTTGTAACACCTTTTATTGTGTCCCATAATTCTTGGCCTGTATCTGATATGCTCATTTGAGAATTGGGGTTTGGGACGTCATCTTCCTCATAAATATTCTCGTGAGCATCCTGAGAGCCAAGCAAGTAAAAGAGAATAATTGACATCTTCAACAGAGGACACTTCAACATTCTTCCATTCCCTGATAGAGTCCACACCCATAGGCAGGTCATATTCCTCAACGAGCCACTCCCTCTTTTGGGGGGGTTCATCCCAAGACCTATAATTTCTCCATTACTCATCATAAGTGTGGACATGAATCAGCTTGATCTGAGTTGATTCCCTTCACATGGTTTTCCTTTTTGGTGAAGAAGTGGTTAGGATCATAAGTTCGGTGTTCTCTCTTCAAATCTATAAACCCTAATCAATCGATCACATATCAAAGCAAGCATTTCTTATTCACAATCAATCTTAAACAAGATAACAAAACATGAATCAAACCTCCTTTCTTGTTGCAAGCTAACGATGTGTCAAATGTAAATAGATGCCTGAAATACTCATACACAAAGACGCAACTATCCACATCCTTGGGAAAATCATGAGGACCAAGTTGTGAACCAAAGACTTGAATGTAAGAATATGCACGCTCCATATACTATTTGCATACTCAGGAAACTTCTCGCTTCTTGACCTCATGACCTCCATAGCCTCTATTGAAAATTGTCGCATTTTTTCCCCAAAAATAAGTTTATAAAAAAAAAGGCACAAATTTATCAACAAACAAAAAGTAATTCCCATGCTCAGTCTTCCAATACAAACAAGGGCAAACCACATAAATATGCTGACTGGCAATATATCTAAGTTCGATTCTTCTAGTTTTGTTTAGATTTTGGAACAACCACAAATAATTTAACATAGAATAAAACCTAAACTCCCTTCTCCTATCAATGGTTGTCAATTGATAGTGCAGCAATTCCGACTCAATCATAGAGATATGGGATTTAAGCACCCTAATCAATCACAGGAATCATCACTGAATGCAAATACCTACTATCAGGATATCCAAATATTTAAGACATCATAACAATGTTATCAAACACATACACATTGAAGTTATTGGAAAGGTAAGGGAGTTGCACATCATTTGGTTTACCAATGTTCTAACAGCCTTTGAATGCTTCATCACAATAGTCACATTCTTGTGCATACACTTGCATTGCATGTGTTGGGTCCAAGTGATCTCCAACGTTAGGCAAACACAATAGTTTTTGTTTATCATTGGCATTCATTTGCCTAGTAATATTCACGATATCATTAGCAATTGCCTTTTTGTTTGCTTGGTAATTCTTAGTCGCACACAAATAATTCAAGAACCCAATACATTTTTGTACAAATCACTAGTATGATAAATCCTCGAAGAAATATCACCCCCAATGTTATGTTAAAGTCTGCAATCCTTCATGCAACTCCATTCAATGACCAATCCTTCTTGCAAATCTGTGGAAATGTCATGTTTGTGCAAATACAATTGCTTTGGATATCTATTGGACAATTTCCTTCTTGTTCTTATTTCACCCATTTCCTAAAAACTATCTTTGTAGAGGCAAAGGAGGATTTCTTTTTATTTTCCATTTCGCTTATATCTACAAAATGCAATTGCTTAACAATATTGATCTTAGACAACTTACCCTTTTATTTGAATCCTTCAGTGCAAGACTTTTCCTTTATAATGCTTCTGCTCTTTGCTTAGATGCTTGTGTGTGTGTATTTATTAAAAATCTATGAAGCCATATCTCACTCTAGGATTCAATATATAACTTTACTAAATTGATGGCCTATTAATTCCGATTTATGCAGAATAAACAACCACTTTTGGAACAAATCACATCAAAAGCTCAGCCCCTCGTCCTTTAAAATTTCATATTGATTTTGCCATGCATAATTAATCACAATTCAATAAGCCATTATTTTCGCAATCATTTGGTGCCTTTTGCCCATTCCATTATTTACCACATACCATCGATGCATGTGTACAATACCATGTCATCAAAATGGGGTACCTTTTTAGGAACCACAAAAATTGTGCCATAGAAAAAAAGGTAATACCCACACAGTCATTTTTGAAATGTAGGCCTTCAGGACATCAGCTGATCGAGCAAGAATTCCAATCCAATAAGCCTACAATCCAATGAACCTCTGCATTTTCATACTTTGTCAGTTTTTGTAACAAAGCGTTGGCATATCGAGGAGCAAGTACAGAGAGAGGATGAATCCTACCCACAAGTCAATATCCCAACAACACACCTACGGAGAATTGTCATGAGATTACAGTTTGAAGTGTCAGCGTAAAGTTTCTAGCCTACATGCCTACACACCGATAAGCTGCAAATATTGTAACTTTCCCAATTTTCAGAATAAGATTATCAGATTGCCAGCCCTACAGTAGGAAAAATTCTACCAATAAGCTTACCAGTGTATTCACCAAAAATGCTTTGAGGCACTTTTATGCATCGGATACCATTGGTACAACCACCTTTCAGCATATCAAACTCGAAACTAGGCCGACAAGCCTACATGCCCAATCATCGACTAAGTAACATTTGTGGATCATCCTTTCTCATTCGAACCTGCAGAAGAATAAGTTTTGGACATCACAACAACAAACCACTTTTTACCTAAGGGGAGAGTAGTGACTTGCATAAGACAAACACGGGAGACATTTAACAACCATATTGATGCAAACACAAGAAATTTGGTAGGGTACTACGGATTAAGTGATTCCTTGAAGAAACAAATGGTTCATCTGGTGGATAACAAGTCTAATAGCCCTCGTTGATCACTATCTAGGCTTGTCAAATACTTATAATAAAGAAAATCCAAAAGACCTCTCTTTTGCCAAATATATTGAGCTTTACAAAGAAGATCAAAAAAGTGGTTATTGAAACTTTGAAGAAACTGTTTTGGAGACCATGAGCACATTGTGAATGAAAAAACCAATACCAGCGAAAAGTTTCAAATGTTTCTTTGACGCCATGCTAGAGGCTGATATAATCATGGAGATGCAATGGCTTGAGACCATGAGTGAACCTTCAATGCACTATATAGCGATTTGTACTTGAAACCCGAGAGAGGACAACAACTGATAACAATTACAGATCTATCACCAAGTGCAAGCAAGCTGATCTAGGTACCAAAGATGGACAAGCATATTCGTAAAGGAGACTTGGATCTTATGTTTGAACATTATTTTATCAAGGGATTGCTTGTGAAGCTCAGAGCATGGCAAACAATAAGACAAAAGGAAGTGCAGAATACGACTAATGAATGTGTTTAAAAAGTTTCCTCACAGGCTTCCATCAGATAGAGGGAAAGGAATCATTCCAATAGCTTTGGGGACAATTCCAATAGCTTTGGGGGAAAAGCAATTCAAGGAGAGGGGATTGTTATGAACTTTTTTACAAGTATTATGATATTTAAAAAATTGTACACTTCAATCAATGGGGCCCATTAATTTATTTTGTGTGTCTTGTGGGTCCATTTGGGACCGGCTTTGTGAGTCCAATGGGTCCAGTTGTATGGGTCCACTAGAAACATTTAATTAAATTGTTTTTGTTGGTCTTTGGGACCAGTCTCTTGGGCCCACATGGGTTTTGATTCATTACGTGTACTTTTTGTAAATTAATTATCCCATATGCAAACAAAAAAAAAGAAGCTGGTGTGGGAAATTAGTTATAAATTGACTGTAGGTGTTAGAGAGGGGCCTGTTTTGGAGTTAATAAAATATTGTGCACAAATCTAAAGACTGTGTTGGGAACATGACAGCGTCCATACACTCCTGGATTCGGCCTGAGTCAATATCCATACATCTCTGGAAATTTCTCCTCTTTAATGCAATGTTCATCTATTTTCAATAATAATATAGTTATGTTTTCGTTTCCGATTTCTAGGGGGGGAAAGTACAGTTCTGATTTGACAGCAGCTACGAATCTGAGTTTTTATTTCCAGCAATTACAGAAATTTCTT
Source organism: Torreya grandis (assembly GCA_037957365.1). Classification (NCBI taxonomy): domain Eukaryota; kingdom Viridiplantae; phylum Streptophyta; class Pinopsida; order Cupressales; family Taxaceae; genus Torreya; species Torreya grandis. Next base: position 1,857,102 of record JARHVA010001391.1, on the reverse strand, counting down.
TTACAGAAGTTCCAGATTTGGTTTCAACAAAATTCAGATTTCCAGTTGCATTACAAGTTTTTAGACCTCAGAAATTTTCAGATTTTATAGATGTTCGGCTACTGATTTTCTACAGTTGTCTTTCAGTTCAGATTTTTGTTTCTGAAACCCCAGTTCGGTATTTTAGTAATTCCAAACTTTCAGAATTTATCTTTCAAACTTCAGTAAATTAGCAGATTTCTGATTTTGGGATCACAAATCCCAAAGTCTCCAACTAGGAATATTCAAGAACAATATCCAAACCATACATGGGAATATCTTAAAAGTCTTGAGTGCAAATTATACTTGTACATAGTGAGTTTCAAATCTTCAAACAATTGAACCCTCCCACCATGTACCTCTGTCTTGCTATTATTTGCTTGAACATGTAGCCGCTTAGTCAAGGCAATGTTGATGAAGTTATACATGTAGCTAGGGTTTATAAAGACAATAACTCCTTTTGATTGCATCTATGAACGTGTAATTTTGAATCTTCTTTAGCTTGAAACCAAACTCTAGAACCTTTTTCTCATTTTTCTTGATTAAGGGTTAGGATTTCCTCCTCTTTTTCTATGTTCTTTCTATTCATCTGTTGATTTGTTAACTTCCTCAACTATGGATTGAACTATATTCTTCGAATTGGTTATCTCTGCATCTTTATTCCTAACCTCTATATCGTTCTCAAAAAATTGTGTTTGTTATACTCTTCACCAACTCATCAAGGGTTAGGATTTCCTTCTCTTTTTCTATGTTCTTTCTGTTCATCTGTTGATTTGTTTACTTCCTCAACAAGGGATTGAAATTTATTCTTCAAATTGGTTATCTCTGCATCTTTATTCCTAACCTCTCTATCGTTCTCAAAAAATTGTGTTTGTTATACTCTTCACCAACTCCTCAAAGGATTTTGTTTTATTCTTCAGATGTGACATTTGTATCTTTATTTGTCAACTCGTTTTTGTAGACCTCTTGATCCCTTTTAGCACAAGAAGTTTGTCATGCTCCCATTTGGCCAGAAGAGAGTTTGTTTCACTACATCCCAACCCCAATTAGCTTCATCTAAACTCCTAGTCAAAACCGTATTATCATAACACCTATGATATTGTTGTTTAAATGTGAATCACCATCCTCTATATCAATATCGTATTCCAGAAAACTAGGTGTCTTTGTGAATCATACTTTGGAAAAAAAAACAAGGTTTCAAAAAAAACACGCCTTCAATGGATCTCCCTTCCTACAATAAATCTGAAAATGAAAACCATGTAGGCTAGTAGATCTAAAAAATCCTTCACAATGTGGAAAAACAAGATTTGAATTGCTTATTAAGATTCTCCATTTTTTCCTATTAGGGTCACAATTACAAAAAAAAAATCAGCTATCCTAAGGACCAACTTCATGAGATCACCACTCCCTCGATACTCCACAGGATCTTGACTACAACCATTGTTGGAAAACTCTTGAATTGTACTTTCTGACAGCACAAGAATTGCTTCAATCTGAGACTTCTGCTAATATTACAACCTTCTAAAAGTCAAGCGATGCTTCAGAAAATTCCAGAAAAACATTTTCAAATGTGCAAAAATACCTTCTTCCACTTTGCCCAAACTGTCGCTTGGATACCCCTTGATACCATCAAAATATTCAATATACAAAAATTATGTTGAAAAATAATCAAATGCACAACAAAATGTATGGTGGGCTAATGTGTTGTAACCTTCATTATACTCAAAAGTAGAAATACTCTTGAGGTCGGGTTACACCATACAATGTTCTTTTAGGAAGGAACGACTCCAAGATTTCTCCCATTATGAGAGTTAAACATGCTACACTACTCAATAGAAATGATCCATAATCCATGATAGATGCCTCTATGTATAGCCTCTCATCTAATAACCCTAGTGTTAGGGTAAACCCTTAACCCACCCAATACACATTAGGCCAACTTGACCCGCAATATACAAGTTACCCAATGGGCCTCTTATAAAAGCCCAAATGTAACTTGCTACACTGTTGTAAACCCTAGGCCTGAAAACATAAATTCAAAGTCTAAACTGTAGAAATAGATATTGAAATTATAAATGCACAGCAGGCATGAAAGTTCTGAACAACAATTATAAATCTTATATTTGAAACCAAAAATCTCAGCTGAACACTGAAACTGATGCTGATGTACGCATGAAATATAACTGGTGAAAACTCTACACAAAACTTCTTTTTTAAACAGGAAAGACAGAATTTGTAAGGAAAATTAGCTGATGCCAAATCTGCTGAAAGTACAAATGAAACCACGCTATAATCCCACTAAACAAAAATGAGACAATACATAAAACTTTAAAAGCAGAGAAAATTTTCTACAAAGGTATGGACACCAACTCAGCCCAAAATATGTAAGGCAGTATGGACGCTGCCGTTGGCCTAAGACGCCGTTGTCACAGACTTGTGTACAATTCCATCCAAAACATATAAGAACACAATAACACTTATAAGGCCTGAGGGCCTAATTATAACTACCATTCCTTTCTAATGGGTTCACTTAATGCATTGAGGACAATTACTTTTCATGCACCTACCAAGTCCTACCAACCTAGATTTCATTGAAATACACAAGGATCAAAACGGTGGCCTGGTGGACCCACTTAAAAGGAAAGGTTGGCCCATCATCCCAAAAGTGGTCTGCTCATTTACAAAGAAAAGGTGGGTTGGACACACTGCCTAATAGATATATCATTATTGGCATACAACAGATAAAAGGTTCATAACAAGCCCATCCTATCTAAACATGGGTTATGTGTGCCACGAGTCAGCTACTCCATAGCCCATGTATATTATACTACTATGACCCTGGGTATAACATTCCACCCCCCTTATTTCCTAACATATTGCATTGAAGTGTTACATGGAAGCCTAGACAAGGAAAGAAAAATAGGTATTGTAACAACTAGCGTATAAAAAACTCAAATTCAAACCCAAAACTACATTATGATCCCCACCAAGTTCCATTCCAATATAAACTAAACATCTTGAGATTTACATAGAAATTTTAAAGGAACTAGAAGATAGGGCTATGAGATAGAGCTGGAACAATTTGGGATAAAGACCCGCAAGATCAAGATGGACCCCAGTCCAAGAATGCTTAACAATGGAGTTTTCTTTGTGGGAAATGACTGTGCTGGTCTGAGTCTTCATTGATATATTTTAACCCAACATATAGTCCTGCTTACAGCGGGGAAAAAGCATACTTTTACAATTAAACAGTGGGAAGCAAAAAATGAGTGTGGAGGGTTGTGATCCACTGCCTTTGCCAAAACTGATGCAGAAACAAAATCAAGCAGGTCTGGAACAGCCCGATTACTAATGGCCGCAGGGAAGATAGCAGGTCGTGAGCACGGGGGTCTGTGACATTTCTGTGATTCTGGTAGGAGGGCATCCAAAATCTAAACTCATAAATGCATATGACAAAATAAATATGTTAAAATATTTGGCAATCTACCAATAAAAGGGAACCAAGGTCCGGGAATACCAGACAGGAGGTAAGCCGAATATACACTAAGTATATCGAAGGCGAGAGACAATAACAAAACCACAAAATGAGAAAGTACAGTCAGAACCTAATGTGCAGAAGAGGCCTGATTATTACGCTTTGATGCCACCTGATATGTACTAAGAAAACCCATGAGAGAAAGCTAAGAAGAATACGAAAGAGCGATAAAAAGAGCAAGGTAGATAGCCGCCAAAAGTTGGTGTTGCACGCTCTTCATTAACATAAATAGATTAAACAGATTTACAAGAATGAGAATGAGTCGATACATACTTTGAGTTGTTTTCCAACATATGGAAGGCTAGTAGCAATGGCTGCTAGAAAAAGACCCGCAAATTCTGATCTCTGTCGTGACAGTTAACAAATGTTATAAAATATTAGTTAAAACTTAAAAAGAAAATCGCTTTTGTTCTGCTGAAAACTGAAAACTCACTTACAAGTTGTGCTGCAGTCACTGAAGTTTGGGTGAGAGTGAAAACGTGATTTAACAGCAAAAGAAACCCAAACACAATGCCAATGATTCTCGGTAGATAAGACTCGTCAAAACCCGCTATTCCTGCAACCACTCAATACACAATGCCAATTATTATCTGCTTTATTATCTTCAGTTTCGCTCGCTTTCTTTCAAGGTTAGGATTCAGAGCCTCACCCAGAGTAAAACGAAACACGGATAACCCATTCGTTTCTGGAATCGGAATTGCGGAATTGGAATTGGAATTGGAATTGGAATTGCGCGCATGTGCCACAAACATGAATGCGCTTGGTTTAACATGAATAGGCGGAGGAGAGTGCATGCAGAGTCTTCTTGTAAGGGGCTTTTGGATTTGTGACCCACTCGCCATCGCCACGGCCATCGCCACGGGCATCGCCACGGCCACCATTCTCATCCTTCCTTTCTTTTCTAACTCGGATTGTTTCTCATAAACCATTTCTTGTTTCTTTTTACCATAGCCACGCCTTAGCTTGTATGATTGCACCTTAGACAAGATGAATCCAATTATTTTAGAGTTGGTCTATTTTTTGAAAATTCAAATAAATATTTTGAATTAAAGTGTTAAGTTATTTTAAATATAAAAAGTACTTTCAAAATAATAATCTGATTATATAAATATGAATAAGAGAAACTATTTAGTTTATTTGTAAATGTGTAGATAAATTTGAGAAGTATAAAAGTAGAAACAATTAGATACAAGATCAAGATTTAATTGTCAGATTTTAGAAATATTGTAATTAGAGACCTGGACATTTGTATCGACCTGTAGACATTTGCATCAACACTTATATTCATATCTCGATGTAATTGTCATGTATGGAATATTCTTTGTATTGTGAAGCAACTACCTGGAACTTTCTAGGTTTTTCATCGTCTTTCTATTGATGCATTTTATTCATGCACATAGGTTGTCAATGATTGTATGTGGATAAAACCTTAGCTCTTCACCTTGGGTCTTTATACCTTACCAAAAATAGATTAGTGGGCTCGCAGTGTATTGTTGATCTCAAGCACCTCTCTGTCAATGAGTGTTATCTACATAGCCAATACTCCAAGGAAGACCTCAAACTTATGTAGTTTTCCCATAGCTGTTGACTTGTTTGTGTACAAGGGTGCAATATACTATATGCAAAGACATGCAATGATCTAGCTTATAACTTGACAAATATTACTCATAGGTCATGCTTCAAACATGTAATATGATTGCTCCTATGACTGATATGAAAATAGAGAAGAATAGAGCAGTAAAACTTAATAGTGTGATTGATTAAGAGAGCTTGAATAGGTACTTGCTCGGTATTTACTAGATGCATAATTAATAGACTTGAATTTATATTTATACCGCACCTTTTTAAAATATCTCACTAAATGATTCAATAAGACAAATGGGTTGACTTGAAGGATTTGAAAGATTTGTAAATTAGATATTTTTTTGAAGACTAGATACTCGATAAGAATCTGAACACTTGCATCGATACAAATGTTCTTATGTTGTCGAAATGAGCCACAATCGAGAATCAACTAGATAAGGTCAAATGCATGAGGTTGAATCTATATAGATTAGTGAAATTTGAAAAACAAATCAAAAGAGAAAGAAACTTGTCTTCACAACAAAATGTTACATTAATGAGCATTAACCAAAAAGTACATAGAAAAGTATATTATAGTGAGGAATTAGATCACCCAAAAGGTTAATTAACTCAACTCGTAATTAGAAAATGACTTAAAGTTTATTTTTCCTAATGATATATTATTAACCTGAGCAAGCTAATTAGACCGTGTAGGTAAAACCACATAGTAGGAAAATATCTACACTAACACCCCCCTTAAGCATAGCTCAAGTAGGTAGAAGAATTGGATCTTAGCAAAAGCCCTGATGAGGTACCTAAGTACAAAGAGATGATCCCCCAAAAGAGAAGGAAAATAGAGCTACTCGAACCCCAAGAAGAGACCATAAATGAATATACTTGGTCTTAGTGAAGGGTTTGGTGAATATATCATTAATTTACTCTATTATATGAATGTAACAGAGATTAACGACTGGATCATGGATGAGCTCCTAAATGAAATGCATCTGAATCTTGATATGTTTGGTCCATTGATGGAGGACCGAATTTTTATAGATTTGGATTATGTTTTGGTTGTCGTAGAAGATGAATGTTGGTCATTGAAACTAGATGCTAAACTTAGTGACAATATTGTGAAATCAAATAACCTCAGTGACAACATTAATAGTTCCTCTATATTCTGCTTCACTAGAAGATAAATCAATAGCATTATGCTTCTTATTTGACCAACTAATAAGACTTGAATTGAGGGATAAACTGTAGCCTGAAGTAGACTTACAATTATGAATATCATCAGCCTAATTTGAATCAATAAAACCAATCAAGTTGATGTTGATGCCCATTCCATAGTGAATCCCAAAATTATGAGAACCCAAAATATAGTGGAGAACCTGTTTAGCCATTTTCCAGTGCAACTCATGTGGTTCCTACATAAATCTTGAAACTGTGCCCATTGCATATGAAATATCAGGTCTATGTGTATAAGGTAGATGAGACTACCAATAAGTTGTCAATATAAAGTAGCATCAACTAAAGGAAACAGATAATCAGCCTCAAGCTTTACACCAAATAGAAAAAGAGTTAGAGTTGATTTACAATCAGCGATGTTAAATCATGTAAACAAATCAAGAACATACTTGGATTAAGCAATAGTGATCCTAGAGTCAAATTGAGAAATTTTAATCTTGAAAAAGTAATGCAACAAGCCCAAGTCAATCATTAAGAACCTATCAAACAAAGTAGTTTTCACTATTGTGATGGTGGATGAAGAACTTCTTATGATCAATAGGTCATCCATGTAGAGAACCATAATCAATAGTGAATCATCATTTCACAAAATATAGACATTCAGATCAGAATGACATTTGGTGAACCCAATCAAAAGAAGAAAGAAGTCCATCTTGGCATACTAAGCTCGAGAATCTTGTTTGAGGCCATAGATAGATTTCTAAAGTTTACAAACTAAGAAGGAATCTTTCACAAATCATTGTGGTTGCTCCATGTATATTTCCTCTTTTAAGGTCACCATGAAGAAAGACACTCTTCACATTTATCTAATGAACATCCTGGTGATGTGTTATGGCAATGGTGAGAGTGAGTTGGATTGAGTTCATGTTATCAATTAGGGTAAATATCTTAGTATAGTTAATGCCATGTACCTAAGGAAAAACCTTTATTACCAAATGTGCTTTGAACTTGTCTACGAACCCATCTGTTATAAATTTTGTTTAGTAGATCCACCTACATTGAATAAAATTTCTTCTTTTAGGAAGAGAGACTAAATCCCAAGTGTTGTTTCTCAACAAGGAACCATATTTCTCTTCCATAACAATATCCCACTCAAGAGTACACGATGCCTCGTGAAATTATTGTGGATCAAAAGTAGATGTAATGAAAGCATGTGGGGCATTTTGGAATTATGAACAAGTTTGTCTAGTGTTTGATAGATCACCAATCCATTGCCCAACACTTTATAATGTTTATCTAGACCAACGAGGACTAGAGCTTGAAGAGTCAGAGGAGATTTCTCATCCTTTGAAGATATTCTGGGAGAAGGAGGAGGTGAATCCTCATCACTACTCTCATCATCAGAAATAAAAGAAAAATTTGGATCATTACGAAGTTTCTCAAGTAGATATGAATCATCAAAATTGTCATCAAATCCCAGTGCATCTAAGGAAGAGAGAGGAGTGTCATGTGTAGAGTCCAAAGGACCCTCTTGAAAATGAACACTCCTATTAAAGAATAACTCGTGAGTGGTGGGATGGAGAAACATGTATCCCTTTATACCCTTAGGATATCCAATGAATATGCAAGGTTGACTCTAAAGTTTCATTTAATTACATTTCTTTTTGATAATGCGATCCATAACAAGAGATCAAAACACTCATAAGTGCTTTATTGTAGGTTTCCAACCACTCTAAACTTCAAAAGGAGTGACTCCCTTCAATGTTTTATGAGGAAAACACTTCTATATATAACATACATAGTTGATGGCCTCAGCCCAATATTGAAGTGCAAGAGACTTGAAGTGTAGCATACAATTGGCCATTTTTTTCAAGGACTTATTCTTGCACTTTGCTACACTATTCTGTTGAGGAATATATGGAATTGTACATTGTAGTTCAATCCCCTCTGATGCATAGAATTGCTTCAAATGATTATTGACATACTCACCACCATTATCAGTGCACAAAATCTTGATGGCTTGACCTGACTATTTTTTTACAAGTGTCTTGAAGCCCTAAAAATGATCAAACACCTCTGATTTCTACTTAAGAAAATATACCCAATTATGACTTGAAAAGTCATCGTTGAAAGTAAGCATGTATTTATAGTCATGTTGAATGAAGGTTTTGGAAATGGACCAATAATGTCATTATGGATGATTTCCAATATCTATTCAATGCTCCATGGCATGCCCTTATCATACTTATCCTCATGATGCTTACCAAGTATGCAACCCTAGTAAACTTCATCAAAAAAATTGACTCGTGGCAACCCTTAAACTATTTCTTGAAGATTAAGTTACTCTAAGTAGTGATACTTGAGATAGCCAAATTGCTCATGCCATAATTTACTCACCTCATCTGAATGAGTGAATAGCGCAATAGAGGGTTGATCAGTGGTAAAATGTGAAAAAGTATACAATTGTGATGGGTGATTTGATTTCCTAAATGCAAAAATGAAGTCGTTATCTACTTCTCTAATAGCCACTAAATTAGGTATGATCGCAAATTTGTTGCCTAAACTTATGAGAGTGATATAATAAACAAATAAGATATTGGTGGATAAAGAGGGAACACATAACATTATAAAATGTATCGTCATCCACTTCAACAAATCCACTCCCACTAATTTCTATAGAAGTATCATCACCCAATAAGATGGAATGTATAGAACAAGGATCCAAGGATGATAACATGTCTTGTGATGAAGCCGTGTGGTGTGATCTACCATAATCAATAACCCATGTGGAAGGTTGGGATGCAACTACAACAAGTGTTTTGCCCTTATCTTTGCCCTTCTTACTATTTTTGACCTTAGAATACTCCTATGTTGATGAACTCTGATTGAAAGAATCAGGGACATTGATATTGTGCTTCTTGAGTATATTAGTCAGTTGGTCAATCTACTTCTTCATATATCTGGATTCATCATGCCCAGATTTCTTGTAGTAGCCACATGTGAGTCACTTTTTCTTGGGTTTCTCATCTGAAGAGGAGGATTCTTTTGATGTTTTGGACTTAGCATCATATTTTTTACCCTTTCTTTGATATGGGTCCTTATTTTTCTATTTCTTCTCCTTACTACCAAAAGCCTTGTGTTTGTCATGATTCATAAGTAAGGCATGTGATTCAGATAATGTTAGTATACCCATTTGAATGAGCTTGTCTTGCTCCTGAGTCGAGTCAACATCAAATTCATCCAAGGAAAACATGGTACATATAGTTTCATGGGCATGCTCAGTGGCATAGAAGGTAGAGACGACGACAAGATAGTCAGATCCTAACTTGACAAGGATGGAAAGAATCAATTGATTATCATTTTTGTCAATGCCACATAGTTTCAATTACAACCTAAGTGATTTTAACTTTGTGAAGAAGTCTTATACTTATCAAAATCACCTAGGCTCAAACTGACGAGCTCGTTCTCCAACTCATGACCTCTTATTAGTCCTACTTCCCAAAGAATTTTTGTAATATGGTCCAAATGTCATTAGGAGTAGTAGTATATTTAATATGAAAGCACAGGTTGGAAGACATACATAGGCACAAGAGACCATATGCTTCGTCATTTCTGTTATACCACTTTACCTTCTCTACCTTAGGTGTCAGATCTTTTTCTACACCCATCATGATTCGGTGCAAGCCTTTGCTCCTTAAGAGGATTTACACTTTGACTTTCCACTCGTGATATTTAAATGGTGTAAGAATCAGAACCTAACTTAGATCCATGGTGCAAAAAGGAAATATGTGATGACCTATGTGTGTTGTATAAGAATATAAAACCCTCATTAAATGATATTCAAATTTATAAGGGACAAGAATATTATTAATGCGTAGAGCTTCAAAAAACTCACAATTTCAAAAAATGACACATTAAAAGGAGAAACTAACTAAAATTTATGTGCATTTGAAGTTTTAGATGGCAAGGGCAATCTCCACTTTACAAAATTTGAAAAATGTTAGGTGTGCAAAAGTTTTGATTAGGTGCTAAGGTTAAGCCCCAACTAGTAGGAATAAAAAATTAAGCCTCCTTCATGTGATTATGCCATATGACCAAGGGGCTAATACCTTTGTGAGTGTGCTTTTCCAAAATATGACAAAAACCCACTTGGTTTCTTGACAAAACAAAAAAAACTTAGAAATAGTTTTTCCTCAAAATCACCAGATGTACGATTTTTTTTAGAATTCAAAAAAGGGCTTTGAAATCCTCTAAAAATGGTTGAAAATAGACCGTCACGAAACTAGGTCATGTTTATAGCCATTCTCAGGGTTTTTCCACCTTGTAAATCCAACAACACTGTTTATTTTTTACATAGAGACTCTAGGTATGTAGATTTTCATGAATTTTTTAGAATCCCTACCAAAACCAATAAAATTGAAATTAATGAAAAATCTTGAACAAGAAAGCATGCAAGATCTCACAACAACATCAATGGATTAGTCTACCATCGTAGCTTTGATACCATGTTAGATTGGGCCACAATTGAAAATCAACAGGATAGGGTTGAATGCATGAGGTTGAATTTTTATGGAGTAGTGAATTCTAAAGAACAACTCAAAAGATGAAGAATCTTGTCTTCACAATAAAAAATTATATTGTTGAGTATTAGCCAAAAAATATATAATAAGGTACACTATATAGTGAGAAAATAGGTCACCCAAAAAGGTAATTAACTCAACTCACAATTAAAAAATGACTTAAAGTACATTTCCCCTAATAATGTATTATTAACCTAAGCAAGCTAATTAGATAGTGTAGGTAGAACCACATACTAGAAAAAATCTTACACTAAAATGTGTGGGACGTAAGTGTTTATGTATACACCCAAATTTGGTCAAACAAACATAAGTACTATATATTTTGTAGCCCTTTCATATGAGGTCCTTGATGATAATTGAGACTCTTATGCACATGCATCATTTAGGTCTTTTTGTATCTTTTTTATGATCTTATATATATCTTATTGCACTTCCAGTGTTCCCATGTCGGTCCTTGACATAGTCATAGGGGGCCCTGCCCATTTTTTTGAGTCTTACCCTAGTTTTATCCATTTTGGACAAGATTTCCATGGATGACATTAGAGCATTGCTCTAGTGTCCTTCCCAATGTTGATGTCCAACACCCATTCCGCAATGTTTTCTAGGTCCCTTCCTTTTTGGGTATCTTCTTATGACTGTTATAATTTTGTTTAAGCTGGTCAGCGTGTAAATAGATTTTTCAAATTCAAAATTAGGAATCTTCTATTTAAAGGGTTTCACAAGGCATTTTATAAAGAGGAACACTTATCTTTTGGCACTAGTCAATAAAGAAATCAATACACAACAAGCTCAATATTTACATATTATTAGAGTGTTTACATACCACACCTAGATTGCATGTTTTTACCAAGAGGAGGGCCTAGGAGAAGATAATTTTAGATATGTATTTGTTCTTGGTTGATTATGCACATTCCCTAAGGGATAACTACATCAATATGAGGTCCCTATCATTGGGGTTATGTAGGCAACACTTAGGATAATAGGGGTTCTGAGGATAGCTCAACCATATCCCACTTTCCCCATTTTTTCTTCTTTTGAATTTGATCTTTATGTACTTCTTGTATGAAGGACTATGTTAGGGTTTTGAAGAGAAAATGGAAAAATATAGATCTAATATTACAAATACATATTGGTGACTAAAGATCTCACAACTACATAAGGTTATCTCAAACTTGCAAGTATTAGATCAAGTGGAAAATACCAAAGGATAGGAGTGTTGGGAAGGACACGAGTACCCTAATCTAGTGTCTAATCCCACTTTAGTTTCCAAATCTAAAATGTTAATCAAATAGTTAGATCCGATAGTGGGGTAAAAATCCTACAAGTCAAACATAGTCAAATGTAGTTCCTAGGCTCTTTAAGAGGTAAGTTTCTCATCCTTTTGCATGTTTTTGTCTCAAACCCTAGTTACTAAATATCATTCTATATGCAAGTGAAATGTATGGTTGGATGTTGATTCAGTTAGCCATTTCACTCTACCCAGTTATTTATTTGATTAGGTTTAAATTCATTTAATCATATAATCAATAAAACATATTGGTGAACCCATTTTATTTTTTGAATATTGCTTCAAACCCTAACTTGCCACTAGGTTTTTCTTTTACTTCGTATGATTAAATGAGGGTTTAAATTTATGATTTTCTTGATTTTTCTTTCTCTCTTGATTTTTATCTCATATAGGGATACATGCTAACATAAATTAAATTTATATTTTCATGTTGGATTTACCTTTCATTTTTATTTCTTTTATACTTCTCCTAGTTTTTGGAAAGTTTAAAATGAATATTAAGGAAACTCTTCCTCCTCATTTGGTTGATACATTCACAGGCATTCCTTATAATTATAATAAAGAATGGATAATATATAAAGATTATTCATTAGCAAATAATGATGTGTGTGATTTCATATACAATGATGATGATGATTATCATTGCCATGATGGTTATGATTAATATTACGAGTGTGATGGTCAAAATGATAGTGAAGGTAGTGTAGATGCATGTTCTTCTCTTACTCTTTCATCTTCTCTCCCCATCCAAGAAAATGGACTTAAAAAATATAAGTCCAAAATAACCTCTTATTGGCAATGCATTGTTTGATAATACTCCTAGTTTGTCAAAAATGTCTGCTACATCTCTTTTCAAAATAACACAATATAAGACAAATAGAGTCAAATTTACATTACATAATGTTACACCTCAAAAAATGTGTCCTAGTTATAATAATGTTCCTTTCTCATATGATAAGTTTTTTCTAAGGTAGAACATGACAATGCATCATCTATACCCTTCTCATGTGAATTCAAAAAAGAAAGTGAACATAACATTTTTCCCTCATTTGATAGGGTTTTAAATAAAGTAGAAGATGTTTCTATTCCTCCTTTCTTTACCTTTTCAGCTCAAAATCATGTTGAAATTTCAAATTACAACAATGTAATTAAATCTTATATTCCTATCTTGTGTGATGATATGTCAAATAAGAGTGAAAATGTAGTTTCTATTTCTTCCTCTTTAACTCCAATTATAGATAATAAAGGCAAATTTTGCATTTATCCTACATGTGATGACACTTTGCATGATAGTGAAACCTTATAATCATCTCTTACACCACCCTCTAGTGAACATGAAAGTGCGGCTACTTCAAATGTTGATGCTTCAAGTGACCAACATTATGATTATGATAAAAATTAGAATGATGATGATTATTATGCATATCATGAAGAGGAAAATATTTCAACCACACCTAGTATTCTTCCTTCTTTACCCATCTCTCATGTTAGCTAAGATCTCAAGTTACATGATAAACTAAATGATGATGTGCCTAGTGATAACATTATTACAATGAATTTTGATGTTCATAGTTTCTCTTAAAAAAAAATTTAGGTGCACCTGTTATTTCAAATTTTAAACATAGTAATGTTATTCCTTATATTCCAATAGAATGTAATGTGCCTTTACAAACTAATAGTATACTAAGTACCAATGAATATCCCAAGCCCAACATTAATAAAGTAGAATATATTCCTCATCCTAATCCTCAAGAGGGTAATATTTACTCTCCCTCTCACCAAGTCCATGATATCACTTATTTAAAGGGTAAGATGACACAAACCATCATGCCTCATGAAGTTAAGTAAAATATTGTACTAGTGGCTAAGATAAATAATAAAATCCAACCCCTTAATGATTTAAATGTGCCTTCATAAGAAGTTATTTATCTAATGCATGATGTGAGTGTTTTACAACACAAAGTCCATCAACTTACTCTAGAAATTAAGGCCTACTACTCTTGGGTTGATTCAAATGTTATTCATGGTGACCCTATCCTGCATAAGACCTTCCATGGACCATTACTAAAGAAGTTTCACACACCAAAATTGCATAAGTTTAATGGACATGGAAAACCTTACTTACATCTCAAAACTTATAGGAACTCAATAGATGGGTGTAATGGCAGTTTAAGTTGTTTCCTAAAAGTTTGAAGGATGAAACATTAACTTGGTTTCATCATTCACTCCCTAAGGGCTCATTACATACATATGCAGAGTTAAAAGAGGTCTTTCTTATGCCTTTTATTTAGAATAAGGGACCCAAAGTCACATATGTGAGATTACCTTCACTACATCAAGGCCACTCAAAGTCAGTTGGTGATTACATACTATAATTCAAGTCATGTATGCAATAATTAATATACCAACCTACAGATTTGGAGATACAATATATCTTATCTAGAGGCCTCCTATTTCCTCTTAATTAAAATATGTTATATCAAACAAATAAGTCATTTTATCAACTTTCTCATACAAATATGGCATTATAGAAGCAATTAGGACTAATCAAGGTCCATACAGAGGCAGATTTCAATTTAGAGCCATTACCATCAGATTCATCCAATTTGGTTCAAACACCTAATCCACATCTTCAAAAGGAAAAATTAAAACAAAAATCACAAGTGAAAGTATTCCATAAAGGGAAACAATCAGTTTACAGACCAACTCCTACAATGACCAAAACACAGTATGCTAAAAGAGAGCCTATACAGTTTGATTTGTCTAGAGATAGGCCTCATGATGTTCTACTAACACTACTGGATAGGAGGATGATAACACTTCCTCCTAATCATTATCATCCATCATACCATCTGGACATAGCTAGGAATCAACCATATTGTAACTATCATCACATAAATGGTCATTGGAATAATAAATTTTATGCACTCATAGATTACATTGAGTAGTATGTTGATAGATGCATCAAATTTTTGAAAAGGACATCCAAGTCTCTTTCTCCTCATTCTTATAGATCCCATTCTTCCATGACCAAGTTATTTTAGGACATTATTGATAAGTAACCAATAGTACTCATCATGTGAGGAATGAGTCTCCTATAATACCTAAATGCAAAATCTATTACACCACAAAGTAAATACAGATGTCAACTAGTACAAAGAGTTAGACCAACTTACAAAGGTGTGGTGACACATGAAAATTTAATTCAACCAAGAAATATAGTGAGAAAACAAATCAAGAGTTTTACAATAGATCATACACATATTCTTACTATAGATACACCCATAGTAGTGTCACCACTAGCATATAATCATCCAGTTACATATAATAAACATTATGGTTCATAGTTCCTTTTTTTTCAGGGTGGACAAATTATTTTTTTAGGTCAAATTAGTTTATACATCATTCATATATAATCCATTACAAATTCATATTACTAACATTCTAACATATGTAATTAACAAACATTAATTACTTGTCTCTTCAAACATTTACAATGCAATAATCACACTCAATTACCAAAATACAAGCATGTCAAAAATACATCATATTTATATATATCAAAAAAATTGTATATAATGATATAACAAGTACATCACTCTATAATGGGAGTGTGGTCCATAGGACCTCCCTCCTCACTATCCTTTTTATCACCAGCCACATGAGACCTTAAGCTTAAGGCCCCAAAATCACCTCAAATCCTAGAGTGTGACCCATGTCTCTTATCTCTATCCTCATACACTACCAACTATGCCTTTACATTGGCATGCTCTCGCTATAGTTAAATATATTCTTCTAGTAACCTAGGACCTAGTGCACCCATAGGAACAAGTGGGGTCATCTCTTGCCTACCCAACTCAGATCATCTCTCTCTATGCCCGCTCACACATATGTTGCTGTGGCAATCATCACTCTCTTGAATAAGGGTATATGTACACTAACAGTCATCATAGCTCACTCAATCAATCCATCCTCCACATCGTCATGAGGAACATATCATGTTAGCTCATGTAGTGCTGACTCAATCGTCACCATCTAATACTCTTCATCACCTTGGCTAACACGAAACCAAATGCACATTAGTGACTAATCCACAAAATATATTTTGAATCATGATAAATGTACAAAATATCAAATATAAAATGTAACCTAATAAGATTCATACCTCTAACCACCCTCATAGAACTAGGCCCTAGAGCATAATCAATTACAACTCCTCCCCTTAGAAATAATGTAAGTCCATCTATGGTGTCTCCACCATGCTATGTGTGCATCTGTATACCTCGTGTCATTCACATTTGGGATATTTATCTATAAATCCCTCTCATCCATAGGAATTAGTGCTAGATCTACTACTGAGGGCCTTCCTCTAATTATTAATCTCACTAGAGTCTGCACACTCCTTGACCACACCCATGGAGTTGGGGCCACATCCTAACACAACCCAAACTATTTCATCACTCTCTCATACTGAAAGTAATCATACATGGTCATCCACCAATAATTTATCCAACTAACCCAAATTTGGTGTTGTTGTACACTATCCTCTGGCCACCCAACATAACCTCTCTAAGGTCTCCAAATAATATCACTAGCAGTCACTCGATCTAGTATCTATTGGTACCACATGGTGATTCAATCTTGTATCTACACAGTGCTAGTCCACCTCTCCACAAACACCTATGGATGTGCCCACTTAGGACATGACATCCCCACTGTTCATGTAATTGTTATATGCTCATATGCCCACCAATGCAATAATGTCACCGAACCAGTGCCATTGCTAAAAGACTCCTGAGTAGACCTATATAGATCATGATATAGGTGGGTCAATATCATATTACCCCAAGAATACACACTACCATGCTCCTTCAAGTCCTGGCCAATCACGTGCCTCCAATATGATATAGATACACCACTCCCATCCAAAACTATAAAAAAATGCCAATAAAATAGTAAATATCTTCCACAATTATGGAACATTTGATAATATAATATTAGATAATAACACATCTGACTCACTCCCTATATGGTGCCCAATATCTACACTCCTCATAAAATATATACAGACTCGATCCATAGCCCTACATCCCATAACGTCCTATATCACAACTCTCCTACCAATCATAGGTAGCCATAATATCCTCCACACATCCTCTAGGGTAATAGTCATCTCCCTAGAAGGTAGCTAGAAAGGCATTATCTACATTCCATTGCTTAAATAATGAAATCATCATACGAGCATCCAAAACTATGAGGTATAACCAACCCACAAACCTTAACCTACCCCTATCAACAATATGTCTCTCCTCATCTAACAAGGGAAGCCCAAGAATAGTCTCCATCATCCAGCCTCCCCATAACTCCCTACTACATATACCCAATTACACAACACCAAAATAGTCAAATAATAGTAATCAATAATCAAAACCCATAATAAAAACTATATATAAACAAATAGGGCACATGTTGGCCCCCAATTTTGAAGAGATTTTGGATAAATACTTTTTTTGACAAGTGGAATGGGAGAGAGATGGCACAAAAGACCGTGGTATAGAAGATTATAACATAAAAGACCATGGTGCGAAAGAGGTAAGTCCCATGGAACAAAGAAGCATGATACATAAAGAACTCAAGAACACATGACTCAGATATGAATGGAAGACTCAGGGAAAGCACAAAAAGTAGAGGCAATTATAGAATGGTTCATAAGAACATTGGAACATAATAAGTCAAGCACAAATCTAACACTGACCCACAAGAAGATAGGCATTTAATGATGAGGATCTAACATAGAGATAATATAGGGGAAATTAGGCCTGGGTGCTTAAGAATTTATTGTAAATGACTTGTCATGATTTAATTCTATTAATGATTGTTGGTGAGTCATCTTGTTTATATTTACTTCTGTAACTGAATGGTTGGGGTAGACCATGTATAAATACCCCCTTGTTCTACTTAGTGTTGTTGTTAATGAGTTGTTTATCATTATAATTATGGAATCACTATAATCTTGACATAACTTATGAATGATGAAAGGAAGCCTGTGTTGATGAAATACTTGTGTGCATCTATATATAGGTATAATGGAGTTGATATTATTTGTTATCAATTTATGCCAAATTCTTTTTCTTTTGTTTGTTAAGTGATGAATGAATAACTCAGAGTTAAATATAGAACTAAGGATGAGTTTATGACTAAGTACTTGTTTAAGTGTCCTATCTTAGAAAAGTAAATTAATACACCCTCGCATGATAAAACCAATAGGAACTGGTCTTAAGTTGTGTGCTTCAGGTGAGTGTGCAAGAATTTTTTCTTACGTGATATGTTAGTGCACTAACACATTAGAACTCTTATTTTCTTAGGCACATAACTAGGGAAAGATATGCCAGATTAAAGGAAAAGATCCCAACATTTTGATTATGTTGTCAGGACCAATAACACTTATTTGCATGATGGTTGGAAGATGCTCGAAAGATTGTCTCTAGAGAATGTTGAATGATGGGTTATTAGAATAGAAGACAATTTTGCATTGCCATATCTTGAACCAAAAGGTTTCACATGTGCATGGGTAGAATAACACCTGTATGACTCAAGCTATGAAACTTTATTTATATAAGTGATTATTCACCTTCATGTTTTGCTTTTGGTGTATGTGCAAGACCAGTCAAGGAACTATGGATAGAAGATTGCCTAGTTAGTAAAGTGTTAGTCAGCCTTAACACAATTGGGAGTGCCTTGGACGTGTGTAGTGGATGTTTGGTGGTGAAGATCCTTGAATAGTTATATTTTGGAATACATAATCTAAACATACTCCTATCTTGAGGAATCTTGATTTCACTTCCTTTGAGAGCCAAACAAAAGGTATCTCAAACACTCTTCACTTGAGATTAAGAAGCTTACAGTGGATTCTGGACTTGAAATCTTCTTCGTGGATGACTAAAATCTCTCTCATGTGAGTAGTGTAGTTAGTGGAGAAATAAAGGGGCATAATTTGATATAAGATTATTGGTTCAACATGGCATCTAAGCAATAAGAGTTGTTAAAGTAAAAGTATGATGAGGCTAGGTGAAGGGCTATGATTGGAAGTGATCTAAGGAAGGGTCGGGAGGACTCAAGAAGTGTTTTGATGGTCTGCAAGGAGGTGAAAAGTCATAACGAGGATTCCCTAACCATAAGACCATACCTAATGCCAACATAAGTACATGTGGGAGAAACCTGTCATGCATTGGTGACTGAAGAACCCAATCTAGATAAGCTCAATTCCCCACCCATAATACACACTCATGCTCTTGAGTTAGACAACATTCTTGTATGCACTGGGATACAAATAGTGTAGAATTAAAGATTGAACCTATTAGAGATACTTTTGAATAATAAGACCAAGATAGTACTTTGTTATTAATTTATTTTTCATTACAAGACAATTATATGGCCCAACTTAAAATGCCTGATGGACCAAGCATAGCCAATGGATACATTACTAGCCATCCATAATTAATCAACCTATTTTTATGCCCATTGTATCAAGTGCTTCTATTATTATAGGAAGCATGGGAAGCAATACCATTTGTGATTCAACTGGAGGATCTGGAGGTGGCACATGAGGTATTGTTAGACCTCCTCCACAAGGTCAAGGAGGGATTGCAAGTACATCACAACAAGCTCCATTGCCAACACCTCATACACTCATTATTTATTATGAGATAACACTTTGTTTACTTGAGTATTATAGTGTGGAAAATATAGTAGAAAATGTTCACAATTGTGAACTTATCTAGTGAGTGCATGGAATTACATCTACTAAATGAAAGACAACTCAATTTTACACTACTCTTTTAGATCGTGCACATAGGTGGTATAATAAATTTGATTTGTAGCAAAATGTGGCGAATTACAAATAACTAAAGGCAACTTTTCTCTAGGAATTTGATGTCCTAGAGTTTGAACAATAGAGCATTACTACCTTGAAGGACATCAAGCAAAAATTAAATGAGACTGTGCGCAAGTATGATGCACATTTTAAGATGCTTCTTTCTAAGCTTTCTTTTGAGATAAATTCCACTCAACATGCCTAGTGGTTCATAGGAGGGTTATTGAATCCCTTCCAATGTACATTATCCTATAAGATGTTCACTGACCCATGTGAGGCCTTGGAAGCTGCCCTTCGTGCTAAAGTCATTATAAGAATAAACACATGGATTAGTCCCTTTTTAGAGGCTCAAATTACTACTATGGCATCTCAGCTAGTAAATCTCATTGTAAACAATACTCACAATACTCACAACATTTTATGGTATGATAACTATGAATCTGAAGGTTAAAATAGGAATACCTACCCCAAAAAGAGTATTCATGTCATGGTGAAGCAATCATGTGATATTTGCTAAGAAGACCATGATGTGAGGGATTTCACCTACTTCAACACACTACACAATCAAAGGTATCCTCATATTGTAAAATATATGATGCATATACTCATGATACCGATGATTGCCACCTTATTAAAGATATTCATGAGGCATGTGTGCATGGTACTCGTTAGACATATGTTGCCGATAACCAAGACAATAGTGGAGGTCAGTCTTATAGAGGTCATGGTCGTAGACGTGGATGTAGTCACTTTACACCTAGAACCTACTACAAGTGTGGATCCTGAGAGTACTACAAGGGTGGCTACCTAGTTTATCCCATGTTTGCTCTTTATATGAATGAGCATCATCTAGAAGAATTCCCAAACTTGTATACCACCATCACAAAGGAGCAAAATGTAAAGGGTGTTGGAATGATACGGATTGAAAAAACTCAATAGATATTGCATCATACCACTTCAAATGGTCCTAAAGTCAACATTACTACATGAAGTGGTGCTCAATCTCAATCTATGTCAAACCAACCTACTGATAAGGTTCAATGGCAGGAGCCTCGTGTGACTTGTTATCCATATGCTTAGTAATAGAAGGAAGTATTACACGACATGATGACTTTGGTACATGATATACAAGGTGATATTCAATTCTTCAAGGATAGAGATGCTACTATGCATTCTTAAAATGCATAAATATTTAGATATTTAAGACTTGATGTGTGATGAGTTCCATGAGTTATGCAAATGACTTATTAACGAAGACATTATGGCCCTTTTTCAAAACTAGCTAAGTCATCAAGCACCTAGGCCTACATAGGATTATTAGTTGAATCATGTACAATGACAAGAGGATCATATCCAACTTAGTACAGAGGGAGATAAAAAGATCTTAGTAAATGTTGTTACTGATGGATGGGTCATTCAAGATATCCTAGTCGATACTAGTGCTTAGGTAAATGTACTCACTAAGGATGCTTATAAAAAGATAACAAACCCTAATTTACAACCTTCTCCTCATGTGTTATTCATGGCTAATAAGACTCATTTAATGCCTATTAGATTCCTTAAGGATGCCACTGTGGATATTTTTGTTGTCACTTTCAAAGTTGACTTTGAAGTGATTGATTTGGCTAAAGTTGATGATTTTTCAACTCTCTTGGGTTGCCCTTGGTGTTATGCAAATAATGCTAACTTAAGTTTCAAAAAGTGCCACATCAACTTTGAAAATAATGATCAATTTATCCATTTAGATCATGCTCAAGGACCTCCTTTTGTTGAGATAGTTAATGCTGACAAGGACATTTATTATATCTACAATGTCATAGCTCAGGGAATTAATGCTTTGATCCTAGTTCAAATGGCATATTATGTTAGGTAGATGCATAACATATATCTAACACTTCAAATAATGCTTGTGGTTATTGGGATCATGGTGAGTATGATCTTACTGGATGAATTTGCAATGCTATTGCTAGTTGAGAGGATGGTCTACAAAAGCAACCTAAATTCCATAAGTTTGTCCACCTTCTTTATGGACATATTATGGTTGTGCCACCCATGTAGTTAGATGAAACTCTTAGATTTCATGATCAGATGGAATTTTTAGAGTATGTATAGTAGTTGGAAGCTTTCTACGTGTTTGAAGATGAATAGATATGTGTGATTATCCATATTTTTGATGGAATTACTATTTGATGGTGGGTAACTCACAGTCATAATTTGTTCACTTGGGACCGAGTTCGCTCTATTATGCACCATCATTTTCATCACAATAATTTCATTCGAGACACCTTAAATTATTATGGAATTAGTGCTCCAAAAGCTCATTTTGAGGCCTATAAAAACATCTTGAAAGTAAATGATATGATTTTGCCTAAATATCTATGGGTTCATGTATTATATGGTACTCTATGCACCTGGGCTATAACATGATATGTACATGAATAATGACACATGGAGATAATTCTTGGCATGTCCTTTGAGGTAATACAATTGCAGTGCTATCTTACTTATCTCCTTAGATGGATTTACACCTCACCTTGCAAGCCATGTGTTATTCTATTATAGGCAATTTAGTGCAAGTTGAAGACCACATCAGATATATACATGACATGTAAGAGGAGAGTTTGAACATTTTTTCAAGAACCTAATATAGAATCATCATTTATCTTCCACATATTAAATCTTAATTAAACCATGTATTAAGAGAACATATTTGGAAAGGCAAATAAAAAGTTGTGTATTAGGTTGACGAAGGTACCAGTTCTAACCTGCCAGATTTGTCTATTGATCACTTGGCTTTACATACTTAGTATGACATGTGAAATGTCTGAAACACCATAAAAAATGATTAACATCCATATTAGAGCCACTTTAGATGATCCAACATAATATTGGTATAGAGGATGCACCCAAGATGGCCATTATAGGGAATTATTGGTTTGATACTGAGATCTCTAAGGTTTTTAAATTGTTAAAGGAGTATAAAGACATTTTTCCATGGAATTACACCAAGATGAAAGGAGTTCACTCTTCATTTGGTAAGATACACATCAAGTTGTTAGAGGGTGCTTGACCTCTCAAAAAGAGACCTTATTGTATGAATCCTAACTTATACGCTAAGGTTAAGGAGAAGATTGATAATATGTTGCATGCTGGTTTTATCACTCCTATTGATGAGTTTGAATAGGTGAGACCTATGATAATATGTATCAAGAAGGAAAACCACATTCATGTTTGTGTACACTATCAGGTACTTAATGTTACTTTCATAACTGACGCCTTTCTGATGCCCTTCATTGAGGAGAAATTAGGAGTTATTGGGTGCGAGAGTTACAATTTCACTAATGGTTTAACTAGGTATCATCAAGTTCAAATCACCGAAGAAGATCAACTGAAGACCACCTTTACAACTAAATGGGGTTCGTTCGCTTAAAGTGTGATGCCCTTCGATTTAAAGAATGCTCTTATTGTGTTCTCACGGATTGAGGTTGAAGATTTCAAAGATTTTATTCATAAATCCCTTCAAGTATACTTGGATGATTGGACCATCTACAATTTAGTGTGGGACCATTGTGCTAATCTTTACCTTATGTTTTAGTGTTGTTGACACCTTCAAATTTATTTAAATCTAAAGAAGTGTGTTTTTGTTACCCCATTTCAAATTTTTTTAAGGTCATATTATTTGTCATGATGGACTCTTGGTGGATTCATCCAAGATTGTAGTCATTCTTAGCCTTTTAGTGTTGACTACCTAGTGAGAGGTTCACACTTTCCTAAGACACATGAGATACTATCAGAAGTTCATATGAGGTTATGCTCAGATTCTTGCATCAGAACTACTTAAATAGGATGGTTAATTCATCTGGATCGATGCTAATAAGTAAGCATTTGTTGCACTCAAAGACAAGTTAATTATTGCCCCCATTCTCTAGTTTCTAGATTGGATAAATCACTTTCATGTGCATCTTGATGCTTCAAGCATGGTATTCAATGTTATCCTTGCTCAACCTGGTGAGGGCAATCTTTATCATCCTATCTACTTTGCCAGTTAGAAGCTCACTCCAACTAAATATAATTATTCAACTACATAACGTTAGGCCTTGTTCATGGTATACACACTTCAAAAGTTCCATCAATATTTGTTGACCACCTCATTCATTTTATTTACAAACAACGAAGCACTAAAATACCTGGTGAATAAGCTAGTGTTGCATGGACACATTTGCCAGTGGTTTGTGATTTTTTAGGAATTCCAATTCTTGGCGATGGTGAAACTGGGTAAGTCTAATTGTAGACATGATCACTTAGGTAAGTCTAATTGTGGACATGATCACTTGTTGTGCATTGAATTTGGTATATTGGTGTATGCCATTAAGGATGACTTACCCAATATGTAATTTTTTCAAGTCACACATGTGCTCAAGGAATAAAAGGATATTACCACTTTTATTAATACAAGTTCAACACTAGCCCACCTTAGAACTTAAGAGAAGAAGTAGTTGGCTATTCATGTTGTTCCCTTCCAACTCATTGGGTGTGACCTTTATAAGCTTGGATGGGATGAAGTATTATGTTGTTATATCATGGAACATGAACATGTTGAGGTTCTTTAAGAGGTTCATGAAGGTGTCAATTGAAGATATTATACTGATGATGCCACAATGTGCAAGGTTCTATTAGCTGGGTTATAGAGGCCTACTCTATTTAAAGATGCTAAAGCTTACACATGTTAATGTGATATCTGTCAGTACATGGATAGACCAAACTAAAGGGATGTTATTCCCCTTCATCTGATCCTAACTCATGAACCCTTTGAGAAATGGTTTGTCTATTTTTTTAACCCCATTATCTAGTAAGGAGGCCTACTAGAGTGCACTATGTCATTACTGCCACTAATTACCTCCCTCACTAGGCTGAAGCAACACCACCTAGGATTGTACTACCACTATTATTACTAGACTTATTTGGGAGAATATTATTACAAGGTATAAATGTTCATTAAGTTTGACTAGTGATCAAGGAACTCATATCCTTAATTAGACCATCCATATCCTTTTGGTTGAGTTCAAAATTACACATGACAAGACTACACCTTATCACCCTTAAGCCAATGGTACAACTGAAGTGTTTAATAAGATCTTGGGTCACACATTAACAAAAACTTGTAATATTGGCTATATTGACAAGGATGATCATGTTTTTTTTAGTATTATGGGCATATCAGACCACATATAAATGATTGAATAAGAGTACCCCCTTTAATCTTGTATTTGGTGTAGAAATCATTCTCCCAGTTGAGTTTCTTATACCCTCTCTATGTATTGCATGCATTGGTCAGTTGGATGATGAAGAATATTTAGAAGCATTCCTAGATGTTTTGCTTCAATTTGATGAAACCCATTTTCTAACACATTAGAGTCAAGGAGTGGATAAGTAAAAATAAAAATCTTAGCATGATCAACATCTTAAGAACAAGAGTTTTTATCTAGTTATGCAGGTATTGGTTTATGGCTCCAAGTTCACATGCCATTCAAGAAAACTTCACATCCATTAGGATGTTCTATTTATTATTCACAGTATTCATCCCACAGGTGCATGCAAGTTGAAGCGGTTAGCTAGTCATTTCCTTCTAGGCCATTTCAATGGTAGTCAACTTTACCCCTACTAGTTTGAGGGATGTTTTACTCTTTTTTAATAAGGTGTGTTTTACTCTTTTTTAATAAGGTGTATGCAACTATTTTAATTTAAGATTTTGGTTTATTTTCAATAAGGCATGGCATTGGTTGCATTCCCTTACTTAGGTTTAGATTAACACTTAGTTCTTTCTTTATTTTGTTGTCATGTTGTGGAGGACCACGAACATCTTTTAGTGTGGGGGTAAGTATGAAATAAGTAAAACTACAAAGCGCCAAGGAAATGGTGAAAGGGAATGTGCATGGGAAAAATGGGTGCATATGTGTAAGTGTATAAGGATAAGTGGATATGCAAGATGCGGCACATAACTGCTATGAAGAGTCAAGATAAAGAAATGAGGTTCCCACTTTGGAAATGGAAAATTTTGAAATTCTTTACAACTATCATGTACTTTGGGAAAAGTGCAAGATGGGACAAATGTATTAAATGCAATAAAATTAATTGTAATAGAAAGTGTGCCAATTGTAAATCATGAAAATACCATTAGATGCATTAAATGCATGAAGTGATGGATGAGGTAGGGGAAGTAAATTAGGATTACCCCTTGAAGCTATAAAAGGTTAACCACTCATCATTTTTACATTTTATTATTGTTAATTCATGCCTCAACCTTTGAGCTCCTAAGAGGGTGATGTAACCAAATAAAAAGGCCCAACATAGTGAGCCATTGCCTGTAATTCGTGAGGAAGAAGAATTTGAGAGAATAGGAGGATAACTAATTTTAATAATGGAAGAATTACCTAGTGTGTCTAGTGCACTTGAGAAAAGCTTACTACAATAGGCCAAGGGAATAAATAAAATATAATCTATGATGGCATACCATGCAAAGAAGAAAGCTACAGTACCATCTCCACCCCCAAGATTGATTGAGGAGATGTAATATCCTAAAATAGTGTTATGCATAAATAAGTGGGAGTTGACTATGCCAACCTACCATGTTTTTGACTACATGTTGGCCATTTTGGCCCACATATCAGGGTTTGCCTACAATTCTAAGGAGAAGCCTAATAGGGTCTTAATGAAGTAGAAAACCCAATGGCTTAAAAATGGGTCCAATAATACAAATAGAGGGATCCAAGTAGGATATAATGGTACTCATGAGATTACAAGGGCATGGACTAGATTTTCAAAGTCTTGAGATATCATCAGAACTCTAAAGGGTTGAGTAAAAGGTAAATTATGCAAGCTTTGGAGTTCATACTATCACCAAGATGTCTTCTAAAAACAAATAGACCAACCTATTTGATTTTTTAATAAATTCACCTCATAAAGCTTTGCAAGCCAAAATATTGTAGTTTCATGGAGTTATACATACCAAGATCATCCTATGGAATTTTCATGCCTGTGCAAGTTCTCTAGCTCAAGATTTGAGCATTCAAAGTTGGACCTACAACATAAGATGTTCATACTAACATCAAGTTTAAGCTTTGTAAAGTAACTATTTGGGTTTAAAGGGTCCTTAAAAGGTTTAAAGTTAATCAATATCTAATAGTCTGTATGAGCTCGCATACTGACACTTGAGATCTAATGGTTTACATTGAGGTCAAAAAAGTCAGAAGGTCCCTAGGTTAAAACCTTTTAAAGAACTACAAGTTGCACAAGATCTGATGGTGCAGATCAACCAACTTGAGATCCAATAGTGTGAGCTCAACTGACAAGGAGGTGGGTCTAAGTAAAATATGATAGTCTACATTGCATCATACATCTTGATCCAATGGTGCAAGATGAGTCAAAATATGAGAGAGCTTGAGAGATTGCCACGTGACACAAGCACATAAGCTAATAAACTAATAACAGGATCCTAAGATCAATGCATGATTAACAAGTGGCATGAATACATTCTTCATGGCAAGAAATCTGTATTGGTTTTTACCAAGGAGATCAAAAGGTCAAGATCTGACAAGGATTTGTGAGGCTAATGGGAGTAAAGATAAGTTTGAGCAATTTGATTGGCCAAAAAAAATTTTGATGACCAAAGTTAAGCCAAGGATTAGTTTTTTACTGAATCAAATAAGGTCTTATAGGGTCATCCTATCACCATTATATCTCATTCAAAAAATATGGAGTGAACATAGTCTTGTAGTCAAGTTAAAGGACATAAAGGGACCACCTTTAAGGCTAAATATGGACCTCCAGCTTGAGGGTTTGTGTCATAGAGGGATCTTTTTGTGACTGTGTTCACCATTTTTAGGAACAAGAGCTATCATTTCAAATGATGCCATGAAGGCATACACATAGGGTCTAATGGTTTCATCTCCAAGACCAACTGCATGAAAAAGACCCCTTCTCTCCACTATGCACACCACAAAAAACTAGTTAGGACCAATTAACAACAAGATAAGATTCTAACTGACTAGCCTAGTTATTGTAACTACATGGATGGTGAAACCTAGCTCAGAACAACTTGACCCCATCATTACAACAAGAAGGAACATTAGTGTAATTATGTAACCACTTGAAGTAACCCAAAATAGTTGAAAGGGTTTGAATGAGCATAATTTATGGAGGCAGTTGTAACTATAATTCAAATGGATTTGAGCTCATTTGATTCCCCTTTAAGCACTAAAACTCCCTATCTCTTTCTTATTTTCTTCTATAAATATAACCTTTGAGCTATTGATGAGGATCCCTTAGGCTGGTGTAACTAGACTCTACCAAAAACTGTATTCTACACCTCTTGGAGTAATGAGAAAGGTACTTTTACAATGTTTTATTAGTTTGTGTTAGCATTCTTGTGTTTGCTTGATTTTTGAAGTGGTTTAATCCTCCCCATTGTAAATTCTAAGCTCAGCCTAAATACTAGAAAATTTCTTTGTAGGTCATATAGTGTGTATTAGCATTGATCTCTCAAGGATATAATGGACTATTGAATGTAAGTGTCTTCAACCAGACCTTACTTTCATTGTTATCTAGTCTTAGTGCATCAAACTAACCTCTATATGAAATTACTATTGCTTATAATTTATATTAGACACTGTATTAGATCCTTTCATAGTCCATTAGTGTGTTAAAGAGTCCAAGCCTAAGAGTGGATATGATAAATTTGTGGTACATCACCACAAGCTAGATAGGTTTATTTATGCAATTTCTTAACTCTTTTCATCCCAACCAATTTTAGGTTTTAGAAATAGAGGTTCAAATTAGTAAATCTTAGGAGCTAGCATCATTAAAAACCTTAGAGGTCTAACCCTATTATAGGATACCCACAACCTAGGGTCATTTCCATGTTGAGCTATATTTGGGTAAAGGACATGTTGATGCTTCCAATTGCTCCACAGAGTGTTCCTTAGTGTTGATGAACACTTTCTCATTTTAGGATTACAAGAATCCAAGGCATGAGTTGTAGTTTTTGACAAGTAGTGTGTCTGTGGTGGAATAGTTGGTAAAGTATGAGATTTACCCATAAAATTTGTTTGATGTGGTGGTTGGGAGCCACCAGGGTCTAAGTATTTGTAGTCTTGTAGTCTTCCTAGTCAAGATTTCTAACTCTAAGCTAATCTAAGTGAATATTTATAGTGATCTTTAAACTAAAGTGAGCATTGATAAAAAAGAAGCAAAAGGTAGGGTAAGGTAGAGAAGAAACATGACTACAAGCATTAGTCTCAAACATAATGATAAAGTTCTATTCAATTTGAGCATACATTTAACCAATCAGTGATGCAACATAGCATAAGCCCAAGCTTCACCAAAAATTAGGTAAGATTTAAAGGAAAATATAAAGATAATGAGTAAAATTCAAGATTACTTAAAGATATTTCTATGTTAATTTGAATTTCATAAAAACATTCAAATGTAGAGCAAATAAAACAAAGTAAACTTAGAATCCTTCAACTAGTCTAGAACATCACAAACTAAAAACCTCATGAACATGAAATATAGCTCATCTATCTGAGAACCATTCAAATCTAAGACATCTACCTAAAATTAAGAGAAAGCAAAAAAAATATAACACAACACCAGATAATCTTTATAGAATTCCAATTATATTAATTTCTCTAGTATAAAATTGCTCAAAATCCTTCTCTTTACAAACGGTAGCACTTGCCTATTTATAGAAGACATAGGTAGTGTATCGATAATATTTATTTCAAAATTTTACAAGAGGTAAGGACGACTATCCTCTTACATATAATTCTATAGCACATATGGTCATTAGGAACCTATTAGATCAAAAGGCTAATATATGCTAACAAACTAGCATATATAGTTTACAAAAGAATAATCTTGACTTTGTTGTTGGGCTGGTGGGCCCCCTTGATCACTTAGGCTGAAAGAAGTCTTTCACCTTGGTTTATTGTTCTTTGATTAACTTGAGATACACTACGGGCTTCATTAGACTCTCTTCTTCTTGTTCAACCAATGTATATATTCTTTGTCACTTATGATGGTGACCTCTTGTAAGCACCTTGCTTCTGCTATCTGCTCTCCTATGGCAAAGATGACATTAAGGACCTTTGAATTACCTTTACTAGATGGCCTTGGTTTTCATACTTGATGCCTTGGATGAAGGCTTAGATTCCCTTTTGGAACTCCATGTCATTCATTAGGCTGGTGGTAGTAGGTTGAGAAGGGGTCACCAACAAGGTTCTTAGTAACTTCTCAATTTTGTTCACCAAGTCCTTATCTTCTTCTATTGAGTCATTGGCTTTGTTGTACCATGAAATTATTTTTTGTATTTTATCCACCAAGATCCATTAAATGGCATTCAACTACTTTTCTTTGATAATATTGAATTTTAAAGGTTGTTTAGTGATGTGTACTTTGATCAACTCTGTCACCTGGTCATTGGTTTCTTGTTATTACTATATCAATGTTTGTGCCTTTTTGGCTTGAAATTACAAGGTATTAAACCTGATATTGATGGATTTTAATCATTCAAAGGTATTTAAATGGTACATTTTTAACATCTTCAATAAGTCCTCTGGAATTGATAGTGAGACTTGTGCCTCCAAGTCTTTCTTCTCTTTCTCCACATTCAAGATTATTTGCTTTATTCCCTAAATTCCCACCATAGCCATTACTAATTGGGATTCCACTAGACTTGCAATATCTTCTTGGTGAATGGGGTGCTCCCCTACTACCTATCCTTAGATTAGAGTGAGTCCTACAAATGGCTCCGCTCTTTGGAGAGTGACTTCTTCAGTTCGAATAGTTACTTTCTTTGTAGTGACTTTCTCTAATCTAAAGTATTAGGGTTAAATTGTACCTTTGGCTCTACTTTTGAAAGCTTTAAATCTTATAGTGTTTCGAGACTAGCCCCACTTTATTGCCTTAATTATTCTATTTTCTTGTTGTTCTCCTTAATAGCCTCAATCATTCTCCTCTCTTCTTGCTCCTTCATGAGCTCTAAGATCTAAGGCTAGACTTCAACATTGGTAGTGCTAGTCAAAGCCCATGAATGCACCTAAGAGGGTATCTTTTGGAACTTCCCATAGATGAACCAGTCAGGGATGATAGGTCCATGTATGATAAATTCATCACTAAACAAGTTTACCTTACTTGTTGGGTGAATCCACTTGGATTTCTTGGAGGCTCTAGGCCCTAAAGCCATATCTATCTCCCTCTTTCTTTTGGTCATAAGGACCAAATATAAAGAACCTCCTTTGCCTTTGTCTATCTCTTCAACTACTTAGGGACTCTAAATTAGTGCCACCTCAACTATGGCTCCTTCATCTTCATCTCCTTCCTTGTCTGACCCATATGTATCTGCAAGTTCTTTGAAGAAATATTCAGCTATTTCATAAGGTTCCAAGGTAACCATATCAAGGTATTCCATAGGGGAATGGGGTATTTGAGGTAGAGCTAAGGTAGACGGTCCCTCTCCTAGCCTATGTTCCATCTTTTGTTCACTAGGTCCTTCAATTTTGGGCACTTGCTACTAAGGTAGTTGTTGTTGCTGAGGTGGACCTTGAGGCACTTATGGTGGACCCAAAGTGGAAGATAAGAAGTGACATTGTAAGGGATTCATTTTCCATCTTTCTCTTGATGGTTTTTCTTCCCTCTGCAATCTATGTTCTAATTTAAATCCATACCCATTAAACCTAGGCAACACTTCCTTAAAGTTGGTTACCTTTGTGTATAAGTGGTCAGATGGACCCAATTTATGTTCATAAGGTACCTTATGTAGTTGTTTGGATTGTTGATAGGAGAGAACATTTCCCTTTGGATCCCATGTCTTGAGGTCATCATATTGGAATCTCTATTCTTTGCTAAGATCTCTAATTACTTCCATCCATGAATTATTATTTTCCCAATTAGACATGGGAATAGATATAGGATGCCTTTCTTCTCCTCTCTACATACATGGTCTATACCATGGAGTTGATGAGCTATCCCCTACTCGGATAGCTTGATTGGGACATGCACTGGTAGCCTATAGAGCTGAGTCTGACAACCTTTAATTTTGATGACTTTACAATCAAGATAGAGCCATATGTCACCAATGGGCTCTAAATATTGCCTAATGAAGGGGTGAACCATGGGCATTGGACTTATAGTAATTATCCCAACTAGAGTGGGATATATGCAATCATAAATGAATTGCATGTGGTCTCTATACTTAAATATGTGCAATTTGGAGTAATGGTAATCTTATTGTGAGGGGACCAATTCTTGATGGTAGGGAAGTAGGTTGAGGCCATGAAGGCATCCAATAAGTAAGACACCATTATGAATAGCTGGATTCTCTTCCTTTTAATTCCATTAAACTACATTCCCAAGTGGATACTTATCATTTCTCCAATAGGTGGAGTCAAATTTTATTCAACCATGAAGTAGACATAGGAGACCCACTTGGGGTCAACATAGGATGTGATTTATACTCTAGAATCCCTATTTAACAAAGTCATGATGATTATAATCCCTTCCTTGAATTGCACAATTGGGATTTTACCATCTTGGTTTCTCATTACATGAGTTCCTCTATCTAGCCATGGTCTTAATATATTATCTAAGTCATTCTTATTGGTCTATTCCTTGATTTTAGGGAGATCTATATGAGTCATGGGAAGCTTATAGTAGCCTTCAAAAGCTACTATAGCTATATAATAACCCTCTTTGATGTACCTTCCTTCACCATCCAGTCTCCATCTACTCTATAATCAATGAACATAAGAGCTAAGATATCGATACAATGGAGTACCTTTGGTGTGATAGCTACAAGGTGAAGTCTAGACATCTAGATTACCATGATATATTCATGTCTCCATTTGGTGGCTACAATTCATTTCTCATTGGGAGCCAATGGTTGTAGAATGTCAATTGTAAAAAAGATTTTTGACCAGTTATTCATACCGTTATTCAAGGTTCATACATCCAGTTTAGTGTTTTTATAATGCCTTCCTTCATTACTAGTTGACAAGTAAACCTCTACCTCATCTTGTTATTGTTGTCTTGCTGAAGCCATAATTTCACAACTATTTTGATTGCTCTTTAACTATAGGATTTTGCTAAGTCTTCTCAATTTTTCTCAGGGTGATTTTTGGCTCTTTTGAATGCAATTATGATTTAATTAGGCAAGAATTAGGGCTTTATGTTGAAAAACTAGGGTTTTTCATAGATTTAATAGTAAAGGTGATGAATTCATAAATTCACTCATGTTACTCTCATGAAAGTCCTTTCAGAAGCTAGTCGTTAGTCTTTAAAAGTTTCCTTCATTTTACACTATTGGATTAGATCTATGAGCGAGCGTGGTCTATTGATCTCAATCTGTGAAGTATTTTCTGATTGGTTGCCTTCATTATGCTTTATCCTCATTGAAAAGTCTTCAACCATTTCACATTGTTGGATCAAATCCTATGATGAAGAACAAACCATCAAATCTGCAAAGATACACACAAAATAAGTCTCAATCTTTGATAAAATCTTAGGTTAAAAGCCATTATACTAAGTTTTCATGTTGAAATATGTGAAGGGGTCTTTTTGAGGGTCAAGAGATACATCCCTTTGCTAGGTTTGAAAGTTTAGACTATGTTAAATTTGACAGCTTCATGAACATCAAAGACGTTCTCACTGACATCGAATGATGGGTATGAGGCTGTCAAATTTAAGCTCATCTAATGTTCTTAGAAGGATTAAGCCTAAGCCTTAAAGTCATGTGTTGAAAAACACATTGTTATTTAAGCCAAAAATATGCTCTTTGGGCCATATGACCAAGTCTTCAAGCTCTGAGATCATTTAAGTCCTTTTTGATTGGCTGTTTAAACTTTGATTAGGTTAAAAGCCTTCAGCCATTTTGCACCATCAGATCAAATCTTATGATGAAGCGTGGACTATCAAATCTATGAAGATGCACACAACTTAATGATCTCTAAGCTTTGATATGACTTAGGTTAAAATTATTCTACTAAGTCTATTTATGTTTAAAAAAACACATGAGGTTCCTTTAAGGGTCGAGAAATACATCCCTTTGCTAGGCCTCAAGGTTACACTGCATTGAAAAGTCTTATGTAATTTCACACTATCAGATTGGATTAATGAAAAATCATAGGCCATTGATCATGATCCATGTACTCATCAATGATTGGGCCTTGTAAAGAACAAATATTAGGGTTAGGCATAAAATAAGGAACCTAGACAAATTTCACCTAGTTGCCCTTAAACATTTTCCAAAGGGTCACTTTCTCTAGAAATTATCTTAACCAATTCTTCCGAAGGGTAGGTTTCAAAAAACCTAAAGGGTTGATTTATTTTAGACAAAATATATGCAAGAAATAGTGGCCAAAATAATTTCTCCAAAGGGTAATTTCTGCCAAAGTGGATCAAGATAACTTTTTTGAAGGGACACTTCAAGAAACTCTAAAGGGTTACTTCAAGAAAGTGTCTTAAAATCAATATTTCAAAGGGTACTTTGGTGTTTAGGTGGGCCCATTTGATTGCATTTGATTTACACCATCTAATTAGATCTATAAGATAGTGATATCCATTAGATCTACAAAGATGCACAAAGTTTAAATTAGTAATAAGTCAACAGGCTTTGAGAGGCAAGCAACTGATAAAGAAGATACCGAAGTAGGAGGGGTTAAAAAACCTGAATAAGTCATGGGTCGACCAAAGCCCAACTAAGTTTAGCATAGAGGTCCTCAGGGTTCTTCGAAAAGAAGGCTTCAGATTTATGAACATAAGCAAGTTAATTAAAAAAATCCCCCAAAGTGGAGAAGGTTAGAAAAACTGAATAAGCAAAGGTGCAACAAAAACCTGACTAGGTCTAGATACTTATAAACTTCATAAGTTGAGTTGTTTGGGAAACCAAAACAAGTCTTCCCTCCAACTTTTAAATTCAAAAGTTAGGGTTTTCTGTAAGGGAAACCTAGCCTTCTTTATGTAACCTACAATTCAATCTTCAAAGACAAATCATTAGCAAAGTTAGTCCAAAAACATAATCATTTTTATTAAGCATGTATAAAGCATATCCCTAGTGTTCATCTGGATGAGCCCCTTAAGTGACTTGTCCAGATGGATCGAGTTGTCATATGCTTTCACTACTAGATATTCTATGAACACCATCAATAGGATATATGACATGCTTCTTGTAAGGATTGATACTGAAAAGATTGGCATTGAAACTCATACTCTCTGTCAAATATATGTTTATCCTGGGGAAATGACATATAGAGAGAAATTAGATTCAAATAATACTGACATTAAGATTCAACAAATTTTGGTTGATAATTCTATTCATTCATTATTTTATATGTTAAATTTGCATAAGAAGACATCGAGGAGTATTGGGGATAAGAAAGAAACTATTCCACCCTTGCCAAAGATTGGGAAGCATAGGAAGCATAAGAGATAAGGGCACGATGCCAACACTAGCACTTACCTTGGACAAGTTAAGTGGTAAAGGACTACCTCTTCACCACTAAAGGATAATGTGCCTATAAGTCGATCAAAAGGCCTTGATCTCATGATGAAAATGTCTGTTCCTTCGAAACAAGATACTTTAACACCTAAGGATGGTGACCTTGAATAAAAGGAAACAACTCTAGAGGTGTCACCAAAAAGGGAAACCTTTGAAGAGGAATAAGAGGAACAAGAAGTCACCCTGGCACAAGAGAAGATGACCTTGCTAGTGTGACATTAAAAAGACACCATTGATGAAACACAAGTGCATATTGAAAGTCCCATTGGTGAAGAGGGGGATGGTTTATACATAGTTAGGAATGAGTGGTCTTGATATTAGTTGAAGTCACCTGGAAGAGGACCTAAATGTCAAAATAGTTGAGCGAGATCACTCTAAATGGAAAGAGATAGTTGATGAATCCACACAATAAAGGCCAATGAATACTCATGCAACCATGACCCTTGACACTCAGTACTAGGAGGGTGTGCCAAATAAACACTTATTTATGTGGGAATATTTTTCTAAGGAGGACTCAACTGATCAGTCTCGATGAGAATTATCATTTTATAATGATATCTAAAATGAAGAGCACCATGTTTAACTACCCTTAAAAATACTTATTTTGACATCAAGAGAGATAGAAATTCCTAACACACTTTGGGTAGATCCCTAGATGTGCACCATGTCATAGGTGAGTGTGACACTATTGAAGTTTTCTCATGAGGTGACCGTGTAAAATGTTTTATGTGAATTCAATGTTAAGTGGATCTAGAATAATCATCATGAGGTAGTTACTCTCTATCAAAATGAGTGTGTAATAAACATAAAACTTGAAGAGGAGTTAGGAGAGCTCAAGTGCCAATTGGAAACAATAATGATGGCTAGAGTAAAGACCCTAACACTCAGAAAGTCTATTTTGGACTAGGATTTGGCTCTTAAAATTGGAGTACCTCTTACTAGAGAGGTGATTAATAAGTTGGGAACCCTAGTAGAACTTTTTTTGAGGAAAGGTAAATACCAACCCAGTCCCCAACATAGGAAAACTTGGGTGATGGAACAATTTACTGAGGCCATCAAGGTTTTGAAGAGCAGTTTGAATAGGTTGGCCATATGGTTTCCATCCTTGATGGGTTTTTTACTAAACTAACATGGACTAAAAAAATTTAGAAGAAAGACTTCAAGTAGAGGAGCTTCAATGCCAATAATTGGCCAAAAATGCATTGATAATAAAAGATCAGATTGAGTGCACCAAAGCATTTGAAGATGTGGAGGCTATAGAAAACAAAATAAGTGCTCACCTCTAGGAGTTAAATGTCAAATTTTTGGTGCTTTGAGGATAAGTTTTGATAGTGGTTGCCTCACTTGAAGATGTTCACAAAGATGCTTTTCATCACTTGAACATTTAATCATTCAAGTAGGTGATTGTTTAGAGTAACCTGAGGAGACAAAGAAGCTTAAGGAGGCGGTCGAATAAATCACATCTAAGCTCCAAAATGAATTTAACCATTAGGAGGGAGTGAAGAGACATACTGAATAATAAGGACCTAACTTTTTAGCAAAGGGACCCAAAAAAGATACATAGTCTGGGATAGACTATTGATTTAGTATGGGGTGATGTTGGGCCCCCAATTTTGAAGACATTTTAGCTAAGTAATTTTTGATGACAAGTAGTATGAGAGAGACACAATGTAAAAGACTATGGCATGGAAGACCATGGTACATAAGACCATGGCATAGAAGAGGTAAGTCCCATGGATAA
Organism: Torreya grandis; assembly: GCA_037957365.1. Lineage (NCBI taxonomy): Eukaryota > Viridiplantae > Streptophyta > Pinopsida > Cupressales > Taxaceae > Torreya > Torreya grandis. Next base: position 1,819,769 of record JARHVA010001391.1, on the reverse strand, counting down.
GGAAATCATGATACACAGAGAACTCGAGAATATAAGACTTAGATATTAGCCAAAGACTTGGGTAAAGCGTAAAAAATGGATGTGGTTACGGAGTGGTTCATAGGAACATTGGAAAATAATAAGTGAAGTGTTAATCTAGCATTGACTTTTAGGAAGATAGGCACTCAATAATGAGGATCCATCATAGAGAGAATATTGAGGATCCATCATAGAGAGAATATAGGGGCAGTTAGGCCTGGGTCCTTAGGAATTTATTGTAAATGGCTTGCCATGAATTTATTTAGTTAATGATCATTATCAAGTCATCTTATTTGTATTTACTTATATAACTAAATGGTTGGGGTAAACCATGTATAAATACCCCCTTATTTTACTGAGTGTTGGTGTTGATGAGTTGTTTATCATTGTAATTATGTAATCACTATAATATTGACATAATTTATGAACATAATGGAAGGAATCCTGTGTTGATGAAATACTTGTGTGCATTTATATATGGGTATAATGAAGTTGATACTATTTGTTATAAGTTTACACCAACTTATTTTTATTTTGTTAGTCAAGTGATGAATGAATAGCTCAGAGTTAGATACTGAACTAAATATGAGTTTAGGACTAAGTGCTTGTTTGAGTGCCCTAGCTTAGGAAAGTAAATGAATACACCCTTGCATGACAAAACCAATGGGAACTGGTCTTAAGCTACATGGTTTAGGTGAGCGCATGGGAACCTTCTCTTGTGTGATATGCCAATGCACTTACACATTATAACCCTTGTTTTCTTAGGTGTGAAACTAGGGAAATATATGCCATATTAAAGGAAAAGATCCCAATAATACATAATCCTAACATATCATTTATTATTACTATCCTAAGGACTACAACACCCACTACAAGACTAAAACACTAGACAAGAGTGTTGTCCTTGAGAAAGGAGTGCTACATCTAGGACACTAGTGCCCCAAGTGAGACATGAGCGCTACAGGTTGAAAAACACACTACAGGGCCCAAAATTTGACAAAAACTAAAATAAACATAATTTTTACAAAAATAAATCTAACCAATTTCAGTTACTAGTTTTACCTCCTCATTAGCTTGGATAAGGGCCTTTACCTCCTCATACCATGTATAAGTGATCACTCTCCTTTATGACATCTTCGACATAACTCAGAGCTCAAAAATTTCAAATTCTCAAAAACACTACAAATGAATCAAAAGCCTCTTCTAAAGCAAGTCATAAGGATACCTTTTATCTATGTCACACTACTAAGGTATTAAATTTGTATCATTTAACCATCCCAATCTGGTCTAACACATTTCATTATAGCCTTGAACAACTGGAATTGTTAAAATAATCATCAATGAAATATACTGATTATTAATTTTAAAATAAGGTATTATTAGAACACGTGACTAAGTGTTGTCACTGCAAAAGTAAAAACTGTGAAGGAGAATTATCTCCTATTGAATTTATGGGAATCAAAGAGAGATATGATATAATGATAGACACTTGTACTAAACTTTAACTAGAAGTAGCTAATAGTTCCTTATCTTCCTATTGGATAAAAGATGTATCTGTTGTAGACACCTAAAATTAGCCACCAATGGCTTCATATCAGACTTTAGACTGATTCTTGCCAACCTTTACAAATTAAGCCTAAGAATCACTAAATGTATCAAATTTGGCTTCATAACGTGCAATTTGGCCTATAGACCAATCAAATGGGGCAAATGCACACATGTAATTAAATCAAATCTTGTAAAAATGCTACAAAGCCTAAACAAAATTAGTTAACATGAAAAATCAAATTAAATGCCTAATTGAATCATCCATGAATAATTAATGAATTATCAAAAAATAAATTCAGAATTCAAAGAATATCCTAGGAATTCATAATTACCTTTTTGTGAGTTGTTAAATATCCTAAAAAATTTCAACATGCCTATTCATTGCTAATTATGACCATTTGACACTTTTTAACTCTCTTGGGGTTAATTAACTCACTACAGTTAGGTTTGGATCCATTCCAATCTCTAACTACACTCTAACTCACGTTGGATTGGGGTTAGTTGCTAAAATTATAAATACAAGCCTAGACCTCTTTAAAAAAGAGAGCTTGAGCATAGTAAAGTTATAATGCTGGATTCAGATCAAGATTGTAAGCAATAATGTTACAATGCCAAAATCACAATCCAAACCATCAAGCTACATCAAGCAAGCACGAGCCAAATAATGGTGCCAAGGAGAGAGGGAGCCACACAACTCCATTTGCCAAAGACTTATTGAGCACAAGCCGAGGAAGCCAAATGAACACATCATTTGGAGCAGTCAAGGAAGGTAAGGAAATTTATAAGTTTCTTTGCATTTTAGTTGAGCTTTGTCATTTATTATTTATTCACTAAGCTCCCCCCAGATCTAAGCATAAAGGTGTTAAGCTTGTTAGTGTGTTTTTCATTTCATTGTTTTATATGAAAACTAACACTTGATCTAACCTCCCATCCATTGTCAAATTCCTAACATCACAAATTACATACCTGGTGGGATGTTGAGCACCCCACATACCAAGGAGATGAATATGAACTCAAAAATTGATAAAAACATGCTTGAATATCATCAAAATTATAGTTTTGTCTTTGTTTTTGCCTTATTTTTAATCTTTGAATTAACTTAGATCTACATAAATACTGACATCGATCAGGCCTAATCAGTATCAATCGTACATGACCAACATTGGTTCAGCCCAATCGAGCTCAATTTTATGTGACTGTCATCAGTCAATATGCAGGGCAAAACATGGTTTACAAAGATTGCATTTTTAATCTTTTTAGTATTCCTAATTATGATTTCTTGGTTTTAGTAGCATTTGAACTCTCTATCTAATCCCCATGTTATAGGTTTCAAGAAGTTTTTATATCATTTTGAGCTAACCTAATGTTTTCATCTTGTGTGGTTTTGCCTTTGGGTTCACAGGTGACCGACATCAATCTTAGTTGACTGGTATCAGTCCTTTACTATCGTCTTCAATTCTCTTTGAGACCAATCGACATCAGTCACCTTAAACCAACATCGATTAGTTATGATCGACCATGGTCACTATGTTTTCAAAATAAAAATATGAGAGCTAATTTTTCAAAGTTCATTTGCTCACAATTAAAAGTGATTCTAATTAGAAGGAAACTATCTAACCATTGCAGGTCCAAGGCGTAAATTGAATACAAATTTTCAAGTTTAATTAGTTTTAAACATTTCATTTTGGCTACCTAAAAATAATTGGCTAAGTATTGCACAATTCAATTTGGTGCTTAAAATGAACTTGTTAAATCTTAAACATTTGATATGTGGTGCTTAAAAGGAATTGGCATTGCTAATGGTTGTCAAATCTTCATTTTTGGTGCTTAAAATGAATGCTTAAGTCTTGAACACTTATTTTTGGTGTTTAAAAATGAACTTAGTCTAAATCTTAAATATTTGGGTTTTGGGATTAAAATGAACATAGATGGTTTTGCTTAAGTTGTGTTGTGCAATTATTTCAAGCGTTCGCACTTAAGCCAAGGGGCCAAGTAAAGAAATTCATCACAGATTTTAATTTGGTGCCTAAAATTAACACTTTCTTCAATCATAATTCATTAAAAATGTTTGTTTAAACTTTTTTGTTGTTTTTGCAAAATGAATAGTGTATTTATGCTCTCCCTCATCCACTATAGGGATTTTAGGTGACCAAAAGTGCCTTTTCATTGCATTTGTGCCTAGTCCAAGGCATGGAAAGAAAGTTGTTTAGGCTCTCCCCAAAACCCACATGGTTTGGGTGATCTAAAAGTAACCCTAAAGTCTTTCCACTTAGTCATTTCTTTTCATGCAATTTGGCTTGTGGATGGGGTGTCATTGCCTCTTCATGAGTTCTTTAGGGAAGCGTTGACCTGGGGCTTCATCTCTCTATAGTTTTTCAACCCTGATCCATAGAGGGGCATACAAATTAGGGTACACATAATATGAGATCTAGGTGTTGTATGGATAACCTATCCTTTCATAACAAAGGCTTGAGTTAGGTCTATTCAGTCAAGGGATTCCACTAAGCAGTCTATGGATGGAATCATCATGTAAGAGAATAGACCCTTGCATGATAAGTTGATCAGTATGAACTCAATTTAAGTGATGCTTCTCTTATATTAGCCACCCTTGAGATCAATCTAGATGGTTGTAAATTGTAAGTTTTAATCAACCCCACTTACCATACCTTGTTAAGTTCTAAGATGATATACTTAGTTGTATTTTTTATTTTTTCTTATTGCTTTGTGTTTTAAGCCTAAAAACTTTGTTTGTTATACCACATCATAAATGAGTTTGTCTATCTACACTACTCCATTATTTGAAGAGGCATTATATTATCTGTTTGACACCTTGATTTAACTTATAAACTTTTTATGTCAAAAATGTTGTGTGTGTGAATTGATTGAGATAGGTAATGTTACACTGCCCAAATTAGTTCAATTTTTGAGCCTGAGAAGTATTTGAAACAAATCATTGTCTATACCTTTTGAGAGCGCTAATTCCATTACACTACTCAAATTGTTTCAATAGACTTGTCTTGTCTTGTGTCCAAATTGCCATTGTTTAAAACCAATCACGTATGTCTTGTGGGATTTTTGTTTTAGTACAGTCATGTTATTCAAATTTGCCTTGCTTGTTGGTTAATAAATCCTAGGTTTTTTTATGTTGATTTTTTAATTAACTTTTACAAGTGTGAATTCAAACGTTGATTGATTTTTATTTAGGCCTCAACTCGCAAGGGTTGATACACAAATATTTTTCTTTTGGGTTGCATAACTTAGGTTAATTTTTGACCCAAATTTGAAAACTATAATGTTTGTGCCTCCATTTAAGACAATCAATCTATCTTCAAATACCTTTTTGTTAGTGCCTTATACCAATTTGATCACGTTTATGCCTAGAATCAAGTGCCATATTTATGCAAAAGTGTTCCAAGTTTGTTATATTAAAATCATCTCAAGTATAGGTTTTGACACTGAGTTTGGCCAAGAGTCCTAGTGCATGCCTTGTATGAACCTAGCTACATTTGGCCAAAATACCTAGAAACTTTTACGTTTCCTAGTTTATACCTATTTGGAATGTTTTGAACGTAGAGCTTGGAATGTCATTTTTATTCAGACACTTGACCTTTTATGTGTGAGGCATTTGATGTTAGATTGTTTTATACCAAGTTTTATCATAGATCATTTTGGAGATACAACTCCCATAAACAAGTTAGGCCAAGCTCAAACCATTTGTCCTTTGGACATTATTTTTTTAGAGTGTGTAGAACTCTAAGCCCTTTTTTTTACAGAGCATTAATCACTAATATGGATATGTCTCATTATAGTTATGATGGAATGGCTACACAAAATTCATGTGGAGACCCCTACAAGGATAATATTGTTTATGAGGAGGATTTTTATCCTACCTATAATACTCAATATGGGGAACATAGTCAAGATCCACAAAATGACTTTGTTAAAGACCCTTATGAAGATGATGTTATTTAGGAGATGGATCCTTACCCTCCTTACAATAATCAATCCAGGGAATAAAGTTAAGAACTAGCTTATGATCCAAGCTAAGATCCATACTGGGATAGAGATAACATTATTTAGGAGGAGGATATATAACCTTCCTTACAATAATCAATCTAGGGAACAAAGTCAAGAACCTGCTTATGCTCTAAGCCAAGATCCTTATTGGGATAGGGACAATGTTATTTGGGAGGAGGATCCATGCCCTCCTTGCAATACTCAATCTGGGGAACAACATGACTTTGTTTGAGATCCCTACTAGGATGATATTTATTTGTGAGGATGAATTTGTTGAAGACCCTTATGAAGATGATGTTGTTTTAGAGATGAATCCATACCCTCCTTGAAATACTTAATTTGGGGAACAAAGCCAAGATATTCAAGCTTTGGTTTTGGTGACACCTTCTTCTAACTAATTGACTTATTATACTTGACCTTATGTGATCACCTATTTCCCCACCTATACTGGTAACCCTCCTTTTGGTTATGCAAGCTACCAAGTTCTACAACGTCCAAAGAATACCATTGCTATACTAGGACCTCATCATTTGGATTATGCAAGCAACCAAGATCCACAATGCCCTTTTGTTATTCCAAGACCTCATCTTTTGGCTTGTACAAGTGATTAATCTCCACAACACAATATAATTTCTATACTAGGACCTCATCCTTTATCTTGTGCAAGCAACCAATCTCCATGATGCCCTTTTGTTATTCTAGAACCTCATACTTTGGATTATGCAAGCAACCAAGCTCCATAACACCGTATCATTTCTATTCTAAGACCTCATTCTTTGGCTTGTGCAAGTAACCAAGCTCCACAAAATCATACCATTTCTATTCTAAGACCTCATCCTTTGGCTTGTGCAAGCAACCAAACTCTATAATGCCATACTATTTCTATTCTAGGACCTCATTCTTTGGATTGTACAAATAACCAAGCTCCACAATGCCTACCATTTTTATTCTAGGACCTCATCCTTTAGCTTGTGTGAGTAACCAAGGTCCATGATTCCATACCATTTCTATTCTAGGACCTCATCCTTTGGCTCGTATGAGTAACCAAGCTCCACAATGCCCTACCATTACCCTTTTAAGACCTCATCTTTTAGCTTGTGTGAGCAATTAAGCTCCACAAAACCCTATCATTATCCAACTATCAACCATTATTCATCTATTGCAAACCATTCCCCATTTTACAAAACCCTTGCCAATTGTCCAACCCAAATCGAGCCAATCAATACCTCTCCAATCGAGTCAATCATTTGAAGATAAAAAAATATTTAAAACTAGGATTTTACAACCAATTATAAACCAAGGCCAAGAGAACCAACCATTTGTAACAAGTCAACCTATGATGAATCACCTCTTGATCCTATAGCCATTATCGAGGAGTCTCATTTTGACAAGCCAGTCCTTATTAAGTCACTTCTTAATGATTATAACCACCTTTGGGAAAATCATTACCTCGACCATATAATTGATTTTAAAGAGTCTCCCCTTGACAAGCTAGTCTCTAAAGAGTTGTCTCTTGACCTTATTCCCATCATTGAAGAGTCTCACTTTGAAAAATTAGTCTTTGTGGAGCCCATCATGCCATCATAAGCTATTACTTATCCCATACCATACATTCAACAAAACATCATTATAGAAACATCCACATTAGATGAAGAATTATAATTAGAGTTACGTTTTATTCTTAAATTGACATTAGATTTAGAATCATAAGTAGAATCAATGTCAGTCTCAACATTAGATTTAGAGTCCCTTGAGTTGGAATCATATTCAGAATCAAAATACGTTCATGGCTATTATAATATTGGTTATGCAGGACTCATAAAATAATTTGAATATATTTATGATCCTTCCATTATTTTTGAGTATGATTAATTTAGCATTGACACAAGTTCTCCTACTATTTTCTATGAGGATTGTGATGCCTCTTCCCATACCATTACCATTTCACATACCATCACCACCAACCAACCTAGCCATTATATTAACATTCCACCTCCCATAAGTGTTGATTGGGACTGACATAATCATACCTTGTTGAACTGCATCCATGGAAACATATCAATTGAAGAACATCAGGGAGGCCAAGACCAAATTCATGCAAAAAAAGAACAATCTCTTAGTGAAACCTTTTTGGAGGTATTAGGGGACAATCATAGTTTAAACTCAACATCTTCTAGTAAAACCTTCTCAAAGGTGCTAGAAGAAAATCATAGTCAAAAGCTAATGTTCCGTAGTGAAACCTTCTCAGAGGTACTTTGGGATAATCAAGATAACTTTATTGGTGAAAAACTCTTCAAAGCACCAATATCTAAGCATAAAAGTTCTTCACTGCTTGAATAAGACAAAAGCAAAGATAAAATCAATATAGCTTCCAATCTACAATCTAATCATATGGTATCTACTCTCAATCCTAAATAATAGAAAAATTTAGTGTTCCTATCAAAAGCATATTCAAAAGTCTTTGACCTCTCCACATCCAAAGTTATGTCAAATCTGTTGGGTGAATATTTTGTCACTAGATAATTGATGAGCAAAATGGGTGTCTTCAACCACAACATAGGGAGATTGGTTGGCCAAATGTGTAGGTTTACCACATTAGAGGTGGACAAATCTCTCCTCTCATCAAGGGGAGGTTCCCTATAAATATGAGGAGCTATATACTATAAATATAAGCAGAAAATAACACTCAGGGGTAGGACTACACCATCTATCTCTCTTTTTTTAGAGATGATGTTCACAGATAAAGGAGAAATCCTGGTGATAATACTGAAGGCACTTCTCTTCTTTCAGAAGTGGTCTTGCAACAGAGTGTAGGAGTTCTTTCTGGTGGGTAACCAACAGGTAACAAGGGCGCAATAACTAGCAGAATGAGGTGCAACACAAAGTCTACACCTCAACTGCCCAAAGAGTGAAATACAAAGGATAATGGGGGCACAAAGCCATCCCAAGATCCTTTACATAGAAAGAAACTAAAATGACACTGAAGACAATTGTAACAGCACAAAGTCTTTCCATAATTGGCTTCAGGACACCTTCCTGATTACTTCTGCTAGTTCTACTTGTTAAATTAAATAAACAAGAATGATCCTAGGAAATGGACATAAGAATAATTCCCTAAAATAACACAAGCTATAACAACACAAAGTCTAAAAGTAACTTGCTTTCTCATTTAGATAAAGTAATATGATCAACAATCTGAGCTTAAAGTCTCAGTAATCACATTTCAATTTGGGCAGAGTTTTGCTTTTATATTTAAAAGATCTCCTTTGCATAAAATAAGAGATTATAATATATGGCAGCCAAGAATGGCTTAGCACTTTGTTCCATGGAATGACCCATGCTGCATGTAATGCCTTGAATGCATTTTTAGTTCTGTCAAGGGGCCATGCTTGGAACAATACATCAACCTTAACTGTGGCATGCCAATTCATCTCATATGTCTCCTCCAAAGTATAGGTCACTTGGTCTTTTCCTTCTTATTTATGTATCTATCCACTTTGCCTTTACTTCATGGAAGAAAAATAGGTCACGTCCTTGATTTGGTATGCTCAGGGGACTACTTGGTGAACTATTTCACCTACTGAAAATAACTCTCTCATAGATATTTCAATATCTCCTGTAGCCTTCTCTTCGATCCTGCTACAATTGGAGCTCTCAGAGCTATCTTCTTCAGCTAGTCGCTTGGTTCATCTTTCAAGTTCCATGTTATATTTGAAAATTAATGGATATTCCATTACCTTAAATTTGACATCCGTGAGGACGTCAATGGTTGCTGGTTGTTTGAACCATATTGAACCATGAACTTTTGAACCTTTGAAAGTTCATTGGTTCAATAGTTCAACGGTTTAGGTGGTCTTTATCAGTTCCTTGGTTCAATCACTTCCCTGGTTCAATCGCTTTCTTGCTCTTTGATTGAACCATCCCTTTGAATTGATCTCTAGAATCTTCCACTTCCTTCCTTTGCTTGGTGCTTTCTTTGAACCTTTGAACCTTTGAACCTTTTTGGTTCAAGTTTCAATGTCTTTCTTAGAATCCTTTGTTTTGGCTAAGTCTTTTGAAGCCTTGAAATTATTTTAGATTTATGTCTTTGGAACGCCTCGAAGGGAAGGTGTCCCTTTGGGTCTTTGAGAAAGGTCCATTTTCTAGGTGCTGAGAGCCCCCCGCAAGGGTACCTACCCTTTGAGTTTCTTCGAGCGGCCTTTTTCCTTCAAATCCTTTAGGCTGTTTGCTTCTTCAATTCCTTCAGACAAAATGTTTGAAAAAATTCCTTCAGACATTTTGTCTGAAGGAAATCTTTCCTTGCCTTGGCCGCTTTTCCATCGGGCTCTTGATCATTCCTTTGGGTAAAATGTTAGAAGGAATTTCATTTGTGAAATTCTTCCACAAAAAATCTTTCTAAAGGAATTCTTTTAGTTCCTTTACTTGGTAATTTCCTCAGACAAAAAGTTTAAAGGAAATCTTCCCTTTTGGCCTTCTCTCTGATCTTTGGGCAAAAGTTCCCTCCCCTCTGCAAGGGCACTTGCCTTTTCTTCATTGCCCTTCACAAGGGTACTTGCCCTTTCAGCTTTGGGGCACTCCTTTGAACTGACCATTTGAACTGACCGATTGAACCAACTTTTGTTCAACGGTTCAACGGTTCAATATTTTGTTTCGCTCATTTGACCGCTTGAACCAATTTCTTTGAACCAATCGCGTTGAACCTTTGAAATTTTTTTGGTTCAAGTTTCAATGGTTCAACAGTTCAATCCTTCATTCTTTTCACTAAGTCTTTCCAAGCCATTTAACTTTTCAAGGCGGTTAAACTTTGAACTTTTGATGAAGCGCTTAACTCTTTAAGCTTGCCGACGTCGTTGAACCTTTAAAACCATTGAGCCTTTGAACCTTTAAGAAGTAGGTTTCAATGGTTTAATGGTTCAATCCTTTGTTTAAAGCTTGTCGATGAACATTTTAGGTTGAACCAAGGCGTTGAACCAATCTTAAAATTGCCTAAGTGTTGGAAACTTATTCCTTTGTGAGAACTTGCCTATTGAAGCCGTTGAACCTATTGAACCTGCTTGTCCCTTAACTAAACAAGCTTGAAGAATGAAGAATTTGAATGGTCAGAACAATTTTTTGAGAAGGGAAGAGATAATTTTGGCTTGAAGGACCAAAATAGTTCATATGTTATCCCAAAAATGAGTGACAACTTTTGGGAACAACAACTGGCTCTAATTGGAGAACTTTCTTTAGTTGAAATCTTGAAACAGCTGAGGGGAGTAAAAACTAGAATCTCCAGTGCCTTTAAGTATGCCATTGGGATACGGAGTCATGCTACCCAAAAAAAAAGCACCAAAAAATGAAAATAAAAAGCACAAAACAACAATAAAGACTATACAAATATACATATGTACAAATGAACTTATCTGATACTTCAAGAATTGAAGTGCTTCAGATGCTGCCCATTGTGAGGTAGAGAAAAGAGCGTACCATCTTGATACTTCAATAGGAAACTATTTTCACAATTAAGCTGATAGATAGGAAACGAGCCTCTCCAAAGGAAGTCAAATTTCTCATGCATTCCCTTTGGTTCTCTTCTCTTGTCCCACAACAGGATTTGATCTCTAATATGGAAATCATAGTTTTTGGCTTTTTGGTAGAAGAGCTTCTTCACCAGACTTTGATGCGTAACAATTTAGCCCACCACCATAGTTCATTGCTCATCTAGCTCAGTCAAGCACATGATCCTCTTATTGATGGAGCTTTCATATGTCTGATCTTCGACTGCCTTAGCCAATTTCAATGCTGACAATTCTAGGGTGATTGGTATTTCAACATTGAGACCATAAAGAAGTTGGAAAGGTGACATACTAATTGCCCTCTTGGGTGTAATTCTGTTTTCCCATAAAGCATCAACTAATGCTTTATGCCATGTTCATTGGTTGTCATCTACCAGCTTCTTGATGATAGTCACCAGGTTCTTATTGCTTTATTCGGCTTGGACATTCCCTTATGGAAAATAATCAGAAGAGTGGGAGAGGGTAATCCCATAGTAAAAATAGAACTGAGTAATATCTTGGGAAGAGAAACAAGCTGCATTATCTGTGATAATCTTGGTTGGGACCCCAAACCTGGAAATGATGTTCTCCTTGAGGAAAATGCACACTACTTCAGAAGTAGCATGCTTGGTTGGAATAGCTTCCACCCACTTGGTGAAGTAATATGTGGCTGTGGGGACATAAACATGTCCAACACTGAAAGATGGGTTTACAACTTTAATGAAATTGATTCCCCATTGCTGAAATGGCTCTTCTATCACCACTGGCTTAAGAGGTAGAGCAGCCAATTTGAGTCTTCCAACAAACTATTGGCATAGTTCACATCTTTGTACCCATTTGTATGCATCTTGGAACAGAGTAGGCCAGTAATACCTAGCTCACATAATCTTATGGGCTATTATAGGAGGAAAAAAATGTCTTCCATAGGCTAGATTATGGAAAGAATTCAAAAGTTGGTTCTGCTACTCTTTATCCACATAGTGAAGGAACACTCCATCAAGGCTCCTCTTATACAGGCCATTGTCCCAGAGGACAAAATTGGCAGCTTTTTACTTGATAGTCCTCCTTTCTTTATGAGACAGGTGAGCAGGACACTCACTGTAAGTAAGGAAATAAGCAATACTTGAATAGCACTCATCCATGGTGGAGACAAAGAGGAATGTTGGTGTGTCTTTAATTTCTTCTTCTCCATGCTCTATTGCTTTTGGTCTGTTGTCAATAATCAATTGGCATAGGCCCCTTCCCCACACTAGCTTAGTTAATTTGATGACTAGATCAAACTCCTAGATTTTAACAATCTAATTGCCTCTTCATTCCAATGTTCTGTTGAGTTAATATGGATTTGACTATGGTGTCAGGAACTAGGGCAGTAGTATGTGAATTCAATATGTAAAAGCAAAAATGCTTCATTGCCTTCACTACTGCATTAGCATGCTTCTCCATGTTTGAGTACTTCAGCTCATGAGCTTTGAGAGGACAACTCATGAAGGATATGGGAGATTCCATACCTTTTTTATTCTGTTGAACCATAATTGCTGAAAGTGTGTGCTCAGAAGCATAACTATATATGGTGAAATCCTTGGTATAATTTGGACAAACTAGAATTAGGGCATGGGCAATAGCTATCTTGATGTCTTCAAATGTTGATTTGCCTTCTGCAGTCCACTGAAAAGTAGCTTTGCCCTTCATCATGTCCATAATGTGGTGAGTCTTCTCAGTGAAGTCAGGGATGAATCTTCATAAAAAATTCACCTTTCCAAAGAAAGAGTGAACTGCAGTGTTATTTGTGGGTAGAGTAAGTTCTTGGATGGACTTGACTCTATTTGAGTCAATCTTTATGCCTTCTCGAGATACAATGTGTCTGAGATGTTTCCCTTCCATTACTCTAAAAAATAGACTTCTTAGGATTAAGAGAAATGCCATTCTAGTGGTAAAGTTCCAACTCTTGTTACAAATGGTGCATATGATCAAGACAATGCTTGGAAAAGACTGTTAAATCATCTAGGTACACTATAGTGAACTTATCCATTTCATCTTTGAAAGCAAGGTCCATTTCTCTTTGAAAAGTGGCACCAATATTTATCAGGCCAAATGGCATTCTTCGATAGGCAAAGGTGCCCCAAGGTGTGGTGAAGGCATTCTTATGCTGGTTTGCTTCACTAACTTCAACTTGATTGTACCTTGAGAAGCTATCCAACATTGATAATATTTTTGAACCAGTCATTGTCTAAAGGACTTGATCCATAATGGGTAGAGGATAGTTATCCTTTAAGGATGACTGATTTAAATTTTTGAAGTCCACACAAAGGCAAATTTTGCCATTCTTCTTCCTCATAGGTATTATGTTGTCAATCCATGTGGAATGATGGATTGGGAAAATTATCCGAGCATTCAGCATTTTCTATATTTCAAACATAATAGTACCTAATATCTTTGGATTGTACTACCTAGATTTTTGCTTGTAAGGCAATGAGTCACTCTTAAGAGGGATTTCATGGCAAATTTCTTCAGGCCTGAGTGACTTCAGATCATCATAGAAGTATGCTAAGACATCCATGTACTGGCTGAGCAGAGTAGTGAACTCAAACTTTTCTTCTTGAGAGCAGCACTTCCTAATGTTCACCATCTTGGGATTTTCTTTGGTACCTAGATTTATTTGATCAAACTCTTGGGAGGAGCTTGAATCCATTTGCTGCTATTTGATGAACCTGTCATTTTTGTCAAATAACTTCTCAAGGGAAACTAGGCCTTTTGGGATTTTATTTCTTTTAAGTTGCCAAAATTCTTCACCTGCATCTAAACTTGATTCAGGGGCTGGTTTAAGCTTCTGAGGCTCACTGCCTTCAAAATGAAGCTGTTCAAAGCTATCTTTTTGCTCTAAGAAGGCAATGATTTAGTTGTCATCATTGAACACTTGCCAATGATTGGCATTGTCAGGCACACTTGGTCAAAAGACCAGTTCAATAGTGTACTTGTCTCCTTTAAAATCAAGGTGAGGAACCAAGAGTGTTACTAAAACAATCAGTGTATCAGCTCGGTCATTGAATTCCTTAGGTATGGCAGAGATGCTAAAAGCATCAAAGCTTTCAATTTTATCCAAGACTAGATTGCGATAATGACACAATCTCTTATTTTTGGTTTGATATAGGTTCCTTACCTAACAAACCACCAGTTCAACATCTCCTTTGGCATGAAGGAGTTTGATGCCTTTGTCTTGAATAGCCTTCAATCCAAGCAATAGAGATTCATACTCAGCTATGTTGTTGGTGTTGTTGAACTGCAACTTGTATGAAGAAGGAAAAATATATCTTTGAGGAGATATCAACATAATCTTGGCTCTTAAACCGATAGAGGAGCAACTGCCATCGAATTCTAGAATCCATACCTCATCAGACACTGATTTTTCCTTAGATTCTTTTTTGTTTGGAGGGGAGGATTCTTCTACGCTTGCACTACGCTCTATCCTATCTTCTGCTATTCTGTTTGAACTAATTTTTAGATTGTCACCTTTAGAAGCTTCATCAGATGCCTCACATATTTCTTCTATGGATAAGAAGTAATTACCCATGCTTGAAGACTCAAACAAAATTTGAGCTTCAGGTACTGATGTTTGAGTGACCACATATTTTACTTCCTTCTCAGTGAGCAATCTTTGCATAACACCTTTAATTGGGATTCTCACCTCAGATAGGTCCATGCTTAATTCACCACCAACATCCTTACAAAAATTTCACCCAAGAAGGATGCCATATGATGCTGGGACGTCGGCCATCAAGATAGTCATCTTGATTCTCTTGTTTGGGAATGCTGTAAATGCAAATTGGGCATCCTTGATTTGTCCCAGTAGTGGCACTTGTTTGTTCTCCATGGAGAAACATCTCCCAAGTGTTTTGTTTAGTGTGAGACCAAGGGATTCCACCACTTTGATAGGCATGACATTGTTAGATGCATGAAAATCTATGATACAATTGTTCAGTTGGTGTCCATTTATCAGTAGGGAGACATAAAATGGTTCTATGCTCCTAGGAGCAGTAGGAGGAGTAATGACAAGGTTAGTCCTGGTGGATGTGTTCTTGGGGAGATCATGAGTTACGTTTGGAATTGCTTGTCTTACAGAGATGGCTTGGTTCTTTACACATTGAACCAACTTATCCAACTGCTCAGGGTTGGATTACAGAAATTCTAATTTAGACATTTGAATTTTGATTTTTTTATATGGTCAATTATGCCAAATGTCTAAAATGAACTAGGTATAGAGGATGGGAGTTCATCTTTTTAGTTTTTGGGAGGGGGAGGACTGGTCTGTGAATTTGAAGTGGAAAGTGTAGGGATGTTTGATGTACTTACCTTTCTTGTAATCATTGGGTCCTTTGGCTGGAAAGGCAGAGTGGTTCACTACTTAGCAATTGAAATTACTGGTTGAGGTCTCTCCTCTATTTTTTCTTTATCAGCTTGATGGGCTGACTGATTCTAGGACTGGGTGAATACAACATATGTTCCATCATCTATTTTACCTTCACTTTTGGGTTCATCCTGGTAATTTAGGAAACTAATGTTGGAGTCACCAACTAATTTTTCTTCTCCCTCTGTGAAGAGATTAGTGTCATCTTCTGGGTTCAACTCAGGCTGGAAGGAGAAATCTGATTCTACTTCAAGATATCTGAGTGTTGAATTTGTTGGAGGTGCTTCAATGGCCAATTTCCCTTGAGAGGGAGGAAGACAATTTGGCTGCCCTTGATTCCTAGTAGCATGGCCTTGGTATGATTGATTGGGGAATGTCCTCCTTGGTATATCTCTGTATGAAGGAGTAGATGACATCCCTTGCACCATTTGCTTTCTAAGAGCTAGCAATTCATTTGCTAGCTTTTGCACCATTGGATTAGTGGTGACTATAGGTGAGTATTCAGAAGATGAAGAGGATTTACCTTTTTTAGGATATCTCCTTATCTTTCCTACTAAGATAAGGTCATCTTCTACCTCAGTAGCCAAATCTTGAGCCGCAACAAGGTCTATGTGGGCAGCCTGTCTCATCAAAAAACTCACTTCAGGCAACTGTGAGTTGATGAAGAAGCATTTAAGGTTCTCAGGTGTTAGCTAAGCAATTGTAGGAATCTGGTTCCTCAGTTTGTCAAAATTGGCAATGAAGTCCGTCATAGGTTCATGAGGTTCCTTCTTCATCTGTGTGAGTTGAAGTAGCAGGGCATGCACATCTTCTAGAGGCTTGAACCTTGCTTCAAATTTAGCTTTAAGAGTGTCCCAGTCAGTCAATGACCTAGCTTGCAGATGGTAGAACCAGTCTGCAGCAGTGCCTTATAGTGTTTCCACAGATAGCTTGACTATTATGTCCTCATACTCCACACCTATCACACCACAAGCTATGCTGAAAGCTGCAATGTGTTCATTAGGATGAAATCTCCCATCACCAAAGAATTTGGGAAAATTCTTCCTTAAACTGCATGGTAGCTCATGTAGAGGTGGAGTAAGATTAAGTGGACCAAAAGAGTTACCCTAGGGTCCTTAAGCCACCATGATTTGATTATAGAAAAGGGGGATAACGAATCTAGGTGGAGTATGTATAGGCAAAGCTCTGCTAACAACAAAAAAAGAAGCTTTGCCTTGTGTTGGTAACCTGGTATGGGTAGGAGGAACACTCCCAGATTATTGAACTTGAATTTGGGGAGGGAACAAATTGACATTGCCCTATTGTACCAACTTAAAAACTCAGTCAATAACACCTTGGGCTCTCTATCTTCTAGTATAGTGTGGAGTTGCCAGATTGTAGAATAAAAATAGGAAAGAACTGGCCCTACTTTAACTTGAAGCTTGAGACTTCAAACTACGCGCTCTTTCCCAGCAGAGTCACCAAAAAATTGTTGGGTGAATATTTTGTCACTAGGTAACTGATGAGAAAAATAAGTCTCTTCAAGCACAACATAAGGAGATTGGTCAGCCAAATGTGTAGGTTTACCACATCAGAGGTGGACAAATCTCTCCTCTCATCAAGGGGAGGTTCCCTATAAATATGAAGAGCTATATACTATAAATATAAGCAAAAAATAACACTCAGGGGTAGGACTACACCATCCATCTCTCTTTTTTTAGAGATGATGTTCATAGACAAAGGAGAAATCCTAGTGATAATACTGAAGGCACTTCTCTTCTTTCAGAAGTGGTCTTGCAGCAGAGCACAAGAGTTCTTTTTGGTGGGTAACCAACATGTAACAAGGGCACAATAACTAGTAAAATGAGGTGTAACACAAAGTCTACACCTCAACTGCCCAAAGAGTGAAATACGAAGGGTAATGGGGGCACAAAGTCATCCCAAGATCCTTTACATAGAAAGAAACTAAAAACACACTGAAGATAATTGTAACAACATAAAGTCTTTCCATAATTGGCTTCAGGACACCTTCTTGATTACTTCCACTAGTTCTACTTGTTAAATTAAATAAACAAGAATGCTCCTAGGAAATGGACATAAGAATAATTCCCTAAAATAACATAAGCTATAACAGCACAAAGTCTAAAAGTAACTTGCTTGCTCATGTAGATAAAGTAATATGATCAACAATCTGAGCTCAAAGTCTCAGTAATCACCTTTCAATTTGGGTAGAGTTTTGTTTCTATATTGGAAAGATCTCCTTTACATAAAAAAAGAGATTACAATATATGGCAGCCAAGAAAGGCTTGGTGCTTTGTTTCATGGAATGGCCCATGCTACATTCAATGCCTTGAATGCATTTTTAGTTCTGTCAAGGGGCCATGCTTGGAACAATGCATCAGCCTTAACTATGGCATGCCAATTCATCTCATATGTCTCCTTCCAAGTATAGGTCACCTGGTCATTTCTTTCTTATTTGTGTAGCTGTCCACTTTGCCTTTACTTCATGGAAGAAAAATAGGCCATGTCCTTGATTTGGTGTGCTCAAGTGACTACTTGGTAAACTATTTCACCTACTAAAAATAACTCTCTCATAGATATTTCAATATCTCCTATATCCTTCTCTTCAATCGTGCTACAATTGGAGCTCTCGGGCTTTCTTCTTCAACTGGTCACTTGGTTCATCTTTCAAGTTTCATGATATATTTGAAAATTAATAGATATTCCATTACCTTAAATTTGACGTCTACGGGGACGTTAATGGTTGCTGGTTATTTGAACCATATTGAACCATGAACCTTTGAACCTTTAAAAGTTCATTGGTTCAATATTTCAATGGTTTAGGCGGTCTTTATCGATTCCTTGGTTCAATTGCTTCCTTGGTTCAATCACTTTCTTGCTCTTTGGTTGAACCATCCCTTTGAACTGGTATCTAGAATCTTCTGCTTCCTTCCTTTGCTTGGTGCTTTCTTTGAACCCTTGAACCTTTAAAGCCTTGAACCTTTGAACCATTTTGGTTCAAGGTTCAATGTCTTTCTCAAAATCCTTTGTTTTGGCTAAGATTTTTGAAGCCTTGAAATTCCTTTGGCTTTATGTATTTGGAACGCCCCAGAGGGAAGGTGTCCCTTCGGGTGTTTGAGAAAGGTCCATTTTCTGGGTGCTGAGAGCCCCCCGCAAGGGTACCTGCCCTTCAAGTTTCTTCAGGCGGCCTTTTTCCTTTAAATCCTTTGGGCTGTCTACTTTTTCAATTCCTTCAGATATTTTGTTTGAAGGAAATCTTTCCTTGCCTTGGCCACTTTTCCACCGGGCTCTTGATCATTCCTTCAGGCAAAATGTTTGAAGGAATTGCCTTTGTAAAATTCTTTCACAGAAAATCTTTTCGAAGGAATTTTTTCGATTCCTTTACTTGGTAATTTCCTCAGACAAAAAGTCTAAAGGAAATCTTCCCTTTCGGCCTTCTCTTTGATCTTTGGGCAAAAGTTCCCTGTCCTCTGCAAGGGCACTTGCCTTTTGTTCACTACCCTTCGTAAGGGTACTTGCACTTTTAGCTTTGGGGCGCTCCTTTGAATCGACCATTTGAACTGACTGATTGAACCAACTTTGGTTTAATAGTTCAACAGTTAAATCTTTTGTTCTGCTCATTTGATCGCTTAAACCAATCTCTTTGAACCAACCGAGTTAAACCTTTGAACCTTTTTTGGTTTTCAAGGTTCAATGGTCAATCCTTCGTTCTTTTCACTAAGTCTTCCCAAGCCATTGAACTTTCTGAGGTGGTTAAACTTTGAACTTTTGATGAAGCGCTTAACTCTTTAAGCTTGCTGACATCATTGAACCTTTGAACCCGTTGATCCTTTGAGCTTTTAAGAAGTGGGGTTCAATGGTTCAATCCTTTGTTTGAAGCTTGCTGATGAACATTTTAGGTTGAACCAAGGCATTGAACCAATCTTGAAATTGCCTAAGTGTTGGGAACTTGTTCCTTTGTGAGAACTCGCCTATTGAAGCCGTTGAACCTGTTGAACCTGCTTGTCCCTTAACTAAAAAATCTTGAAGAATGAAGAATTTGAATGCTCAGGGCAATTGTTTGAGAAGGGAATAGATAATTTTGGCTTGCAGGACCAAAATAGTTCATATGTTGTCTCAAAAATGAGTGACAACTTTTGAGAACAACAAAATCCAGAATCAATAACATTATGTGTGCCTAAACATCCTAATCTTTATTTGTTTCCCAACCATCACACACCCCCTTATCAACCACCTATCCATTTCCAAATCAAGCCTATCATCCAACTTTTATCCATATTTACCATCCCTGTCTACACTTTCCTTTATAAAGGCTACAAAGATACCTTGTCTTGATGTTTGAAGGAAACAAAATCATTGACCAACGAAGATCATAACACCATTCTTTACATCCAAATTTGTAACCAGTTCTTGATAGAGTAGCTATTCAAAAGAGGTGTGGGATAAAAATTTACATGATTGACTATTCTAGTTGTATCATTTAATAATTAGGATGTGCATCTCCACATCAACAGGAACACCAAAAACATTCACCTAGGCCAAAAACATGTACCATGTTGTTGTCATTTTACCATATACCTTGTTGTTTTCATTTTACCATATACCTTGTCATTGTCATTTGCCATTATTCCATACCCTACCATTTAGATGACCTTATCACTTGGGGGCAACCCTCTTCCTATTTTTATCCAAATTTCATGCCATCCTATCATCATCCTAACCAATGTCGTACCATATACCATTTTACCATGTCATTCTTATTAGACCAAAGCCTATTTTTAGCCATCTTACCTAACCTATTTTGATCTTGTTCCCTTTGGTTTTTCTCATACCTTCTATGAGGGGATTTTGATCTAGTTTTAGTAGTTCTAGAATTACATGTTTAAATTATAGTATATGAAAGTAGTGTGACCATTAATCTGGCATGATATCTTTCATTCACATTTACCTTTGACCAATGTTATTTGATTATAACCACCTATGGGCAACTCATTAGTCCACCTTCTGTTGTTAATTATAATCACCTATGGGAAAATTAGTAGCACAAACCTATGTCATTATTTAATAATTATAATCACCTATGGGAAAATTAGGAACAACACCTTTACTACGCATTATAGCATCACGCTACTATTACTATTTTCATTTGCTCAACCATTTATTGGATTTTAGAACTTGTTATGACCTTGTCGGTTTATCCTTGTCTTTTGTGTGGGAAAAATTACTATGATTTGAGGTCATTTTGTGACTATATAGACCATGCTCAATTAACATTGAGGTCTACTCAGTCCCCCTTTTCCATATGATCTCACCATTTTACAAGAAACCTAAGCCAACACTCTCATTGTTTTATGAGTTGGATCATTTAATATCTATTAATCATCAATTTGGTTGAAATGCTTAGAAAATTCCAAAAAAATTAAAATTTTAAAATCCAAAAACATTTATGATGTCTAGGCTTAGTCACTCATCCTCGATCTGCCCTATTGGGGCAAATCCATTGTTAGAATGTTTTCTTTTGCTTTTAATTTCAAGTTTTTGGTATGTTTTTTTTCATGTGTTTGTTTGATTTCCTATTTGTTTCCTTTTTGTATGTTGTTTGTTTATTTAATTATCTATTTGTTTGCTTTTAGTATTGTTGCCTTGAATCAGTCTATATGCATTCATTGGGTGATTGCTTGCACATTATTATTGAGTCCATCCATATTCATACATCAACATTATGATCATGGTTTTTATCATTGGTGCATTGTTATCAATTGCTTATTAGATCGAGAGTTAGTAATTGTGCATATTTTGGTAAATTTCTCATGGTGTTCTATCGTGAGGCATACCATCATGTGCTACAATAGAAATCAACTCAAAAAGTCTTACAAGCAATGGTACCCCAAATAATTCTCCTTGGTTCCATTGGAAAATCCTTCCACCCTTGACCAAATCAACCCATTAACCATTCTTGTTATATCAATGCTAATAAGGATGAGCATCTTTACATTGGCATATGTAACTAAATAATTTCCATTGATTAATCTTATTCTTCTATTCATCTTTTTCATCACTTTGTGCATCCTCATATGCCTGGTTGTTTGTGGCTTCTTTAATCCTTAGACCATTGCATCTAAATTTGCACCTACTCAACTTTAATCTATGCAACATGTTATATCTTTGAGTTATGCTTGACAATCTGCCCTACTAAGACATAATCAAACATAATTATTCAATCTTGATCATCTTAATGATTATAAACACCTATGGGTAAATCATTATTTTGGCTCATCAGCCCTAACTGGGGCATATTCTATTACCACTAATTATAACCACCTATGGGAAAATTAGTGTCAAACCCTTTATTACTAATTATACCTACCTTTGGGTAAATTAGTAATTGTTAAATCAATGCATGCAAGCATTTTTCATTTAGATTAATCTCACCCATGGGTTAAAATTCCATCCTTCTTCTTGCTTATTTTTGAGGGACCATCCATCAACAAATATGTCAGCCACTCCCTCAAGGGTGCGTCATTATAGGATTCCAAAACACTAGTTGAAGCATTTTCTTCAACCATAATCTTATTTCAGACATACATGCTTTTTTCTAATTATTTGAGAAGACATTATTCTGCCTACAGTTTGCAACACCTTCCTAACCAGGGGCAAACTATAGACACCTAAAATTGGCCACTAATGGTTTCATACTAGACTTTAGACTGATTCTTACCAACCTTTGCAAATTAAGCATAAGAATCACTAAACATCTCAAATTTGGCTTCATAACATGCAATTTGTCCTATAGACCAATTAAATGGGGCAAATGCACACATGAAATTAAATCAAATCTTGGAAAAATGCTACAAAGCCTAAACAAAATTAATTAACATGCAAAATCAAATTAAATGCCTAATTGAATCATCCGTGAGCAATTAATGAATTATCAAAAAGGAAATTAAAAAATGAAAGAATATCCTAGGAATTCATTATAACCTTTTTGTGAGTTGTCTAATATCCTAAAAAATATCAACATGCCTATTCATTGCTAATTATGACAATTTGACACCTTTTAACTCTATTGAGGTTAATTAACTCACTTAGGCTAGGTTTGAACCCATTTCAATCTCTAACCACACTCTAACTCACCTTTGGTTGGGGTTTGTTAATAAACCTATAAATACAAGCCTAAACCTCTTCAAAAAAGAGAGCTTGAGCATAATAAAGTTATACTATTGGATTTAGAGCAAGATTGCATGACAATAGTGTTATAATGCCAAAATAACAAGCCAAGCTATCAAGATACATCAAGCAAGCATGAGCCAAATAATGGTGCCAAGGAGAGAAGGAGCCACGCAACTCCATTTTCCAAAGACTTCTTGAGCACAAGCTGAGTAAGCCAAATGAACACATCATTTGGAACATTCAAGGAAGGTAAGGAAATTTATAAGTTTCTCTACACTTTTAGTTTAGATTTGTCATTGGTTATTTCTTCACTAAGCTCCCCCTATGATCTAGGCATAGAGGTGTTAAGCTTGTTAGTGTGTTTTTCATTTCAATATTTTATATGAAAACTAACACTTGATCTAACCTGGTTCAGAAAAGGAATTGTACACACTCTCATAACTTAGATCTGGAATGATAGAAAGGAACAAACACATATTAAATTTTATCCAAGATGATGAAACATAATGTTTTCAAATATTAGAGCAATCTTTCCAATCAGATCAATCAGTGATCTATGGATATCAAAATATTCTTTTTCATCATAACTAAATGTTTAACTTCTAGAACAATAAAATTTAAAGTTAACTAGATAGAGAATGGTGACTTTGGTTTACTTCAGTCACCACTATTTCATTCGAGCTCAATATAATTTGATTTCCTGGAGGATCATAATTAGTAGAAATAGGGAACTTAGAAATTGAATCTACATTATGTTGCAAATCATAGCTCTGATCTTAAAATTATTTCTTCCGTGTAAAATAAAATCTTGACACCTTTCATAATGTATATGTCTCAATCCTTTGTTTATTCACTTACCACTATGGAAACCTATACTCTATGCCTCTTATAATTATATTATTGCTAAAGAACCTATATCAATATCATTTCATAATCGATTTCTTACTAGTATTCATTCAATCCATTCTAATCATCATATCTTATCTACTTCACTAGTATCTCCCATGTTACTAGTCATCATCTTTAGCTCAACCTCCTTACAACAATTTCATCTCTCTCACCAAAAAGGGAGCATATACATGCACTATTCATAGCTAGCTCAAATTTACTTGATTACTTAGACCTACACAATAATTCAAATTTTCTCAGTTATTCAAACCTACATAGTGATTCAAACTTCCTCAATTACTCAGATTGACATAATGATTTAGAGTTATATAATTACTCATATTTGTCTCAACTTCTTAGATATACACATGATAATGATTTTAATTGTCACAATTATCATAGTTTATTATAGTACTTAATAGATTCACATTTATAATTTTACATAGATTATAATAATGAGAGGCATGTACACAATGTATGTCCACATAAACACAACTTTATTACTTAGATTATATAGCTTAGTTTATCCAAATATAATATTGGGGGCATGTTATATGGCACATGTATTTCATATATTAGTTTTAAAACTATATTATATATAAACAATGGCAAACCATGCCATTCTCTATGTTGTTTACTCCTTAGATTCTAGATTTGTTGCTCAGATTAATTGTCTCAGTTGCTTAGTTATTAGATTTGGTTATGTTACATGACACATTTTTTCTCATCTCATATTTTTTCACTAGATTATACATATGGGGTGATAAATTTATGTCATTCTCTATGTTATTACACCAGACTCAATTCATAATAATACTTACACCATTTTTTGCACTAGTTTTACACTAGAATGAATCTTATAACCATTTAGAGCGGTTGATTTATAATTTTTCCACCAGACCTAGAGTATTTAAGCTGTGTGGAGATAAGGTTAGATAATAGTTTTTAAAATTTAGGCACATATCTACCAAGATACCAAAGTTGGGGCAAGTATAACTTGTTCCTCACAATCACAATTATTTGCTCATTTAAGTACATATCAGAGTGAGGGCAAGCATAACTTATTCCTCACAACCTAGTTTATTACTCATATTTAGCAAAGGGGCATCCACATTGTGGATCCATATTCACAAGCATCACTCAAACTATTATTCAATTCTCTATCCAAGAAGAGAACAAGGTTAGAGCTCATCTTCTCTTTGTATGGTTTGATCACATCCAACCCATGACATCTCCAATTCTAATAAAATACATGCTTTAGAGGTTAGTACAGGTATGCACTTTCTATTTTACTATAGTATTTTCATTTTTATTGCATTACTAGATTAAAAAGGTGGCTAATGTATACACCCAAATTTGGTCAAGTAAACACAAGTACTATGTATTTTGTATCCCTTTCACATGAGGCTCATAATGATGATTGAGAATCTTATTTGTGCATGTCATTTTGGTATTTTTGTATCCTTTTGAATTTTTTTATGATCTTATCTCTATCTTATTACACTTTCAGTGTTCTCATGTCAGTCCTTGACATAGTCATCAGGGACGCTGCTTATTTGTTTGATTCTTATTCCAGAGTGTTTTTTGGGTCCCTTCCTTTTTGGGTCTCTTCTTATGAATTTTTTTAACTTTGTTTAAGTTGGTTAATGCATGAATAGGTTTTTAAAATTAAAAATTATGAGTCTTATATTTAAAGGGTTCCACAAGTCATTTTATAAAGAGGAACACTTATCTTTTGGCACTAGCTAATAAAGAATATCAATACATAACAAGTTCAATCTCTACATATTATTAGAGTATTTACATACCACACCTAGATTGCATGATTTGAACAAGAAGAGGGCTAAGAATAAGAGCATTTAAAAATTAATTTGTGCTAGTTTTATTATGCACATTCCTTAAGGGATAACTACATCAGTTTGAGGTCCCTATCATCAAGGATATGTAAGAAACACTTAAGACAATAGGGGTTTTGAGGATAGATTGACCATATCCCACTTTCCCCACTTTTCCCCCTTTTATATTTTATCTTTGTGTGATTCTTGTGTGTAATACTTCCTTAGAGTTTTGAAGAGAAGAAGGCAAAATACATGTCTAATATTATGAACATAGATCAGTGATAGAAGATCCCATATCTACAAAAGGTTATATTAGACTTGCAAGTATCAGATCAAGTTAAATATACCAAAGGATAGGAGTGATAGGAAGGATAAGAGCACCCTGATATAGTGTCCAATCTCTCTCTAGTTTCTAAATTAAAAACAATAGTCAAATAATTAGATTTGATAGTTAGGTAGGCATCCTAAAGGTCAAACACAATGAAATGTAGTTCCTAGGCTCTAGAAAAGGTAAGTTTCTCATTCTTTTGCATTTTTTTATCTCAAACCCTATTTACTCAATATCATTATATATGTAAGTGAAATGTATGGTTGTATGTTGATTTAGTTAGCTATTTCACTCTACCCAGTTATTTATTTGTTTAGGGTTAATTTCATTTGTGATTATAATTTTGAGCACTTAGATTAAACTACCTAAATATAATAATTTAAACCCAAGATGCATATTACACACAATAGGAGAGATTATGGAAGCAAATAAAAATCAACTTGACAACTCTTACCAATCCCTTGCTTCTCCTATCCTCCCTCCAAGATCTTTAATCTAAATTGTTGGATTATTGATTATATTTGGACTCATAATTTTGACATGGTGACAATTTGATCAATGATTATGATTATGGATTTGGAATGGAGATTGTATGGATTCTTTGGATAGTTTGGCCATAGAGGAGTGCCTTATATAAATAGGCCAAGGGATGACTCACATTCAAACTGGAGCCATGAGGATCAAGGGTGTAGGTTTTTTCAAGGAATTAAAAATTCCTTGGAAGCTTCTAGAATATAGGCTTTTAGAGAGGAGGGGCCAAATTATAAGAGGTTATATAATTGGATAATTCTAGAATCTCCTTAGGGATTAATTAGTATTAGTGAGGGAATATGATAGGGATTAGGTGGGTGACTAGGGACCAAGGGTGTAATAGAGCCTAGGAGTACGCTTAGGTAGGTAGGTAGGTGGGTCATGAGAATTTTAAATTCCCAAATAGTAGATAAAAAATATAAGGATTGGATAAGACATCATTTAGGAATATTAATTGATTTGTGGGGTAGAAATAAGGTTAGTGAATGGAGAAATGATAAGGGGGATAATAGATAAATGACTAGGATTAGGGTAAAGGAGATAAATTAGCAGGATTAATTAGAATAATTATGGTGAGTAGAATTTAGTGTATGTATTTTTCCCCTCTTTTAAAGGGAATTGAGAGTGGATAAAGTAGAAGGAGTAATGGTATTTTAAATAAAAACCCATTCATGGATAAATGTTAGTTCATGATGTTAGTGGTTATGATGCCCCCTCGAGGGGACATGCAGTGAAGAATGAGATGGATGGCCACTTGAAAGGGGAGATGAGGGGTAGGATGTGATGAATAAACAAGGGGGTGTGATGCTAGATGTAAGATAGATAATGATGAAGAAAATAAACTCAACGTGAGTAGTGAGATATAAATATATTATGTCTTTGGCAAAGACATATGCACAAGGAACATAAATGATGATGATGATGATGAGATAAAAGGATGAAAGTTTTTGACATACCCTAGGTAAGGACACATGACTAGGAGAGATGTAGACCAAGATGATAAAGGCCATGAGTTTTTGACATATCCCAAGCAAGGACACTTGTTTGGAGAGCATCAGGCCAAAGATAAGATAATGATTTGATAAGATTAATGATGGGTGTAGCTGAAATATAAAGTTGAGTAATGTGATGAAGGAGATGAAAAATAAGAAATGATATGATCGAGTGACCAAAGATGAAGGGGAATAATTAGACTACATTTCATTAAATTAATGAGCCTATGATGCCCATAACAAGGACACATGCAAAGGAGTGAGAAATGATAAAGTTACAGCCTTGGTCATGCCCCAATAAAAGGAAGAAATAGTAAAATTGACTAATCAATGATAATGGATGACTATTGGAATAAAATATGAATGTTGTGATTTTGTTAGGCCCAAACAATAGGTGTGGGTGATTGACAAAAAGATTAAGGAGAAGATTGCATAGATGTTGATTGATCAATAAGGCAATTGATTAAGGATTGATATTATAGCTCAAGGATTTGATTAATGCAAGATGAGAAGATGAGGAAGGGATGTGAAGACAAAGGAGGAGAGAGTGGCTGAGTTGACCTTAGCCACATTATGTGACTAAACACTACCTACATAGTCTAAAAAGACCTCAAACTAATGTATTTTAGATTAGATGGTATAGGATGATGATGATAGATTAGGATGATGAGGATTTTTAGACATGGTAGTTGTTAGATAGATTTTAAGTGTGAAGATTTAATTGAAAGTTGAGTTGAGATGTTAGATGTGGATGAGTAGATAGATGATATATGTTTGGTTAGAGGATATAGATGTGATGATAAAGGAATTGATAGAATTTATGATGAGATAAAGATGATTAGGATAAAATATCAAGCCATCATTATTGTACTAAAGTCTCATCATAGTCTAAGTAATCTGATGAAATATATCACTAGGAAATATGCCCCATGATATAAGTATGATCAAGAGGACATTATTCCAAAGTGCATAATATGCATCATTGAGGGTAATAACATCCTTATTCATTTCCCAATATAAAAAAAGTAGACAAATAAAAAAACATAAGACAATCATATATATACATGATAAAAGACATTTGAACAAATCAAATAACATACAACTAACACACACAAGTATCTACATGCAGTGTCATAATGTCCTAATGTGATTAGATGGGATGATTGATCAAGTGATTAATTGGACTAAGATGATCATGATATGATTTTGGATTAAAGATATAGACTATGGACAAGGGTATGGATGTGGAATAAATGAGGGACTAGGATTAAGATAAGGTTGTTGAAGACATATGATAAGATGACTAAGATATTGGGATAATGCAAGATGATAATATGATAAGATAGATAAGACTTTAGATGGGATATTTAGGACATAGAAAAAGACAACATATAACAATATGATTAAGACATAATACATGACAATAAAGATATGACAAGACAATGGAGATAAAAGACATGACAATAAAGAGATGGAGGGCATAAGACAAGGTGGGATGACAATGAGATGGATAATAAAAGGACTAGGATAAGATGACTGAGTATAGGATAATACAACTTAGATGTTTTTAGATTTTTTGTATTTTATGATTTTTAGGGTTTTTAGAATATGTATGTACACTATACAAATGGGGTTACTAAAAAAGGGAATACCAAGCTTAGCAACTAGGATAAATATGTATGGAATGATGGATGGGATGATAGAAGGAAAAGATGATGCAAAAAATGGGATGAAGACCAAAGAATAATGGATTAGGGATTGATAATGACTACATCATGAATGAACTAGATGTTTAATTGCCTGAGTGTTCATTAGAAGATATGCCAAGATTTTAAAATGTTTCTCAAGATATCTTCTAATCCCCTATGAAGATCAAGATAGAAGAAAGGATGGACACAATAGGATACATGATATGATGGCCAATTATGGGTAGGAATAATTGATAGAGAGATATGACATGAATGAGATTGATAAGGGATATTATGTGGATGGATTTGACCCTAAGTGTTGAGAGATAATGTAGACAATAGATTATTCTACCATGATGCCAAAAACTAGTTTTCATCATGGTACTTGCTCAAGGTGCCTAAACACAGGTTTTCACCATTAGATGAATGATTTTATTTTATTTTTGTTTTTGAATTTTTTTTATTTTTATTTTTTGAATTTTTTGATTTTTGAATTTTGAGATGGCATCTTGATTTATTACATATGGGTATGAGATGCAAGATGCAAACAATTTTTTGATCTTCAACCAACATCTGTTCTAGATATATATAATGCTAGGATCAGGTTTTTTCCACTAGATGTATTAATGTCCTTGTGGCCTTCATTGATTCTCAATTGTGACCCCTCCAGATATTTAGGCTTGTTATCTTCATCACCCCTATGAGAGATAATATTGTCTAGGAAGGTGATGGGAGGTATGGATTGGATTAGATATTGATATCAATGGGGGTGTATTGGACTTAACTATATGATATGATCATGATAATAAGGTGTGATGGGTGATTGGGAAGTGGGACTAATAGTCACACACATCTTTGGAGGTACTAAAAATTCCACATTTTATTGGTGCCATGTAATAAAAGACTACATGAGATCCAAGATGCTTTGACTTTATGGTTCTTTGACTTGATTATTTGATGGATTATCAACCATGATAATAGTGATTTTGACATTATTGTGATTTTTAGACTTGATTATATCTTAACTACCCCTTGGTGCTTGACATTAGGCTTCACAATAGGAGATTGATATTTGACTTGATAAATGAAGATTATTTTGACTTTAGTGGTCCCCTAATGCTTGACATTGGGCTTCACCAAAGGAGAATGATATTTAAATTTGATGATCCCCTAGTGATTGACATTGGACTTCACTAGGGGAAGACACTTTTTGATTAGGTTGATGATTTTAGTTTTCTTGATTTTGACTTATGGGATCAAAGGTGTTTTGATCATCATTTATGACTTTTTGAATAAGGTCTTGGATCTTGGTATTTGTGGCACATATTATGTTGCTCAAGGGAGGATCAAATTATGTATGTTCCTATTCATCCCTACAGAGGGAGGTGATTAAATGATCATTAATGCAATAGAAAGGATCTATGATGGATAAAGGAAGTGGAGATGATATGACGAGGGCAATATGTGATTATAGGGTAGTATGGTCTTTATAGGGGTTCCTAAGAGACCTAATTTTGACATCGAATAAGATATCCTCAAGATTAATAAAAGGATTACTAGGACTAGCTATAGTAAACACATCTAAAGTAGGATCAAATTCACTCTAGAAATCTTCAACAAATTAAGCTTGCAAGAAATCTATTATGACTTCATCATCCTAATTGGGATAAAAATACATGTCTGGTGACTGATTATCATCCAAATTGGAGGTATCTTTATAAGGGTAGGCATAGTAAGCATTTACTATAATATCTATGAGGGATGATGTTTTTTATGAGGAATCTAGTTCAAATACTGGTATGGAACATGATCCTATGTTGATAAGACTGGTGTTGTCTCTGTAGTCATATAAAATGCAAAAATTAGTAACTTGAGTGTGGCTTGTGACACCCAACCCATAGGTCCCTCTTGCTTGCTATCATGATCATAATAGGCATATTGTCATTGATTCATAGTCATCTATAGCCTTCCATACTTAATCTTAGCTTAGCTATATTACTCTTTCCATGACTAATCTATCCCCCTAGGCCTTGTCAGCTCAGGATAATAGTGCACACTTGGAATACAACATTGGTGCCACTCCTATTCATTTTTGGTGCTCCTTTCCAAGTGCATATTTGGCCCTAATAGTTAGTTCCTTCTAGTTCCCCATCCTTCTCCTTATCAGCCTAACACAAGCATATTCAACCTATGACCAATAGATCCCTATAAAATCCCATTCAAAGATCATTTAGAAAGGGTTGGAAATTATCACTAAGCAAGCAAGAATACAAGCAAGACTACTCAGGAAATCTTCCCTATTCTCTGCATACAACCAACTAATACACTTACGAGCTTATTAAAATCCTTATACTAATCCCTAGCCACCTCAAGCACATCTAATTTACATAAATTACATCAAGTGGGAGAACTACATATGGCTTGATCCCTCTTCGGAGTATTGGTATGTAGGCATCGTGCCCAAACAAGGGGTGTGGATACACGTTCAGTAAACCTTACACATACTAACTTACCCCCTCTTTCTCAAAATTTGTCAAAGCACAATGGAGTATATGGTTTTAAGAGAAAATCTACTCTACAAGGAGCTCTATAGACTTTCAACTGTCGAAACTTCATACATATGATCACATGGGCATAACAAAGAAAACCTAAAAAACTTAGATCTTCTAGATAATAGTGGTAGAGGTGGAATACAACACTGGTAATACTCCTATCTACTTTTTATGCTCTTGTACAATCATAAAATGAATGTGAGATCCTAGTTTGTGATAGTATCCCAGTCCTACATAGTGAGTTCTAAGCTCTGTCTCAACTGTTTTAGATAGTTTTCAACTAAGTCTTGTTTTCTACCTCTTATTACTATTTTAAAAAAGGTTAAAATTGTAATCTAATTTACACAAATTATTAGCCTAATTATTGCATATTTATTTACTAATTTTACTACTCAGACCCTTTAACTAAATTAGGAATAAGACACCAATATTCCCAAATAGGTTAAATCATTTGGTGAACCTGACTTACTTCATTTACACATAAAACCCCTAGAAACCCTAAGGTAAAATTCTTACTAATTTTTTATATATTTTTTGATTTTTTACCTACATAATACAATAAAAATTTAGCATTAAATTTTGTAGTAATTTTAAAATAAATTTCTTTCAAACCCTAGTTGCCATATTAGGTCCCTGTATTTTCTCAGTATTTTTCCTATAATTTTTTGAATTTTTACTTGCATATTTAAATCATAAATTCAATTTAATTTTTAGAATTCAATAGTAATTTCAACAAAAAAATATTTTTCTCAAAATTTTAGTTGCACATACTAGGTGCTATTTAATCAAGCATTTTCTAAATTTTTAGTTGCATATTTCACTTAGAAATTCACTTTAAATTTCACAATTTCATAGTAAATTTACAAATAATCATTTTCAAAACCCTTACTGCATATACCAGCTCCTATTTTATTCTTTAGGTATCACCTTGCATCTAAAATCAGATTTCAAAAATGGATCTCACTTATTTTAAAAAATTTCTTGCATTTTTAGCAAATAATAAGGAGACCATACTCGGTGCTATGATGTAAATGAATGATGAAGTTTACCATATGTTGGTACAAAGTTTCATTATTTGCATTTCATGCTTACTTTTCATAGTATGGGATGATATTAAGAGGGTTATTATTAAACATAATAAGATCCCTCTCCTTTAAAGCAATGTTTACTTGACTTTAATACAAGATTTCATTACTTGCTTTGTATCTCTCATATGGAAAATTTGTCAAGTTTATCTTGCTAAACACAATAGAAATATCATATCACATGGAAAAGTTTTTTATGCATTCATGCATAATTTCATACTCTCTACCCCTTGCTTTGTATCTCTCATATGGAAAATTTTTCAAGTTTATCTTGCTAAACATATTAGAAATATCATATCACATATCAAAGTTCTTTTTGTATTAATGAATAAATTCATGCTCTCTATCCCTTATTTGCTATCTCTCATGTGGAATATTCTTTATAATCATATTGCTATGATAATTATAACTCTAATGACTTCTTTAACATTCCATCTCTCTATTATGTATAATTCAATCAAGAATAAAATCCTTACATACTTAGAGGATCCATTGCATATGCCAACAACCACCTATCAAATTTCAATGTCATATCTTATGCACATGAAAGAATTTGCTTCTCCTCCTATCCCCTAAGAGGGTGACAGCTACTTTCCCTCTAACTAGGTCTATGCTATCACCCCTCCAAAAGGTGAGGTAGTCCATACTATTGTACTTAAAGCGTACATTCAACCTATAACTTCCTCAAAACCTCTTCAACATATGTGCTTACATGTTCAATCAGAAGCAATTAGGGTTTGTACTTTTTAGACTCTAAGAGACCGAATCACTAGTATGAACAAGTTAATTTAAAGTTTACAAATATAGAATCAAATATTACATGACAAGATCATATCATTGGAAAATTAGATTATAATACAAAAGCTTCAAAGACATCCTAGTGCCAATCATGTTTATACACCTTCACCTAGTCAGTTGGTTGCAAGAAGTATTGCATATCAAAACATGAAATCACAACAAAGTAAATCTATAACTAGTGTTTCAATAAGCATTCAAAGATCAACTAAGAGTTTAAGTGAGGTACTAAGGGAAATGATTAAATCTAAGTTGATCAAACTACCTCCTCTACATCCAATGTGAAGGTCTAGAGATTATTTTTCATATCATATAATGCATGGGCATCACACAGATTCATGTTTGGCATTAAATAAACATATACAACAAATAGTTGTTAATGAGGACCCTATACAAGGTAGACTAGCCAAGCATTCCACAGTGACATAGGAACACATTCACAAAGGGTCAAATTTAGAAATAGTACAAAAGTGGTTACCAAAGTATAACTGAGAACAACAAAAGGATCAAAAAGAAAAATCAAAGCAAAAAACAA
The DNA here is from genome assembly GCA_037957365.1 of Torreya grandis. Classification (NCBI taxonomy): domain Eukaryota; kingdom Viridiplantae; phylum Streptophyta; class Pinopsida; order Cupressales; family Taxaceae; genus Torreya; species Torreya grandis. Next base: position 1,785,848 of record JARHVA010001391.1, on the reverse strand, counting down.
TACCATAAGCATAGGTAAAGCATGAAAAAGATGCAAATATACCTTTCCAAAATGAGGCTCAAATTTCAAAGCAGTATGGGTTTGGTTAAAAATATCTACAATAGTTTGATTATCAAGGTCAAGGGTTGGGAAAGTAGGCTCAAGGCATCACCACTCCTATTCTAGTAATTGATAATATTTGTCACCAATGTTTGGGATTTATTGAATATCCTAAGGCAAATCATTCAAAGATATAAGTTATCAAAGGAAAAGATCTAGATATAACAAAAGTTAACACGAGCATTCCATTGGTTCAAAATGAAGATGATAATGATGAGTAGAACAATACATGTTATTATGATTTCCAAGATATCAACAATGAATCAAAAAATTCAGAGTCATATTCACAACCATTCCTTCATGCTTCATAATCACACATGATTCCTTTATTCGATATAGGACACCATGATAGGGAGTTTCCCATGAGACTCATCAGTTAGTATCATTTATTCTCAGTGTTTATTGTACATAACTTCTTTTCAATTTATTGTTCATAGTATCCTAATGATTGATTGTATATAGATTTTTTCAAACTACAAAAACATTCATATATTTCAAAATATAAAAATATGCAAATAATCCAAAAACACTAAAAATATTTTGATTGTATGCATCATCCATATTTTACATTTTTACTATCATGCTAGACTTATACTTGTTGTTTTATGTTATTATTTGTTGATTTATTTACATTACCATGATTCACTTGATCTTCTTTGAGTGTGTGCAGTGACATCTAATTCCTTGATTGCTTCACTCTACCCATTGAAGGGTCATCCTACTTCATACATTCAAAACACATATCGATATATCTACCCACTAGGGGTATCTTCTACATGACAACACCATCCATGTTATGTCATTCCTAAACCACACACTCTAGATTATCATGATGTAAATTACTTACTAGATTACATAGATTATTCTATCGACACTCATTAGTATATATCACTCATGTATTTTCTTAGCATATACCTAGTCTTGTACTACATGTCTTGCGTACTTTAAAATTATTGCTTTGATTAGTTAGATACACTTATATTTCTAGTTTTTACATGAATTCCTTTCTTGCTTTTCGTAGTTAGATGTGATTACATTTCTTAGTTCTAATTTTTTCTCTTGTATGTGCCTTAGGACATTTTCCAATATTCTTTTCTTTTATTCATATGTATGCCTTAGGACATTTTCTAATGTCCTTTGCTTGTACTCTTCTATGTGATTGTGGATTTTACACCAAATTTACTTGTTTCAATTGTATATGTATGTGGTATTTGAACATGCCTTGTATGCTTGATTTCTAGTTTGAGTGACATGTGTACATGTCCCTTATTTGTTTAGCCCCTTGGCCACTCTTGTACACTTCTTGCTTCTTGCCTTGTGTACTTGTTGTTTATTTGCTTCACATTGTTTATAATTCCATGATCCATATCATGCATTATCTTGATTTTTTGGATGCCATGATGGACATCATGCTCCATCCCTCTTTGACAACTAAAAACTAACAACTAACACTTCCATTTCTAGTTTAATACATTGCACATACTATTACATTGTTATATCTTTCTAGGTATACCCCTATTAATCTAACAATCTTACATTACAAACCATGCTATATCTTGAGATATCTTATCGATTATCATTAGTATATCATGTATCTTTACAACATGACAGACTTATAGGGCTCTTTATTCTAAAAGTAGTCATTATAGGGTCTTCATTCCTACCCTCAGAAGAGGCAGCAATAAATATGGGTTTTATCACAAAGATCAGAGCTCCTAATAGTAAAAAATTAACTTTCAACACACCCAAAACAACAACCAAACATCAAACTAGTTAGAATAGACCAGGCAAATAGTGAAAATGTTAGAACAATTACCAAATTTAGCCCAAGATAATAGTGCTGATATTGGACTATAGAATTAGTACCACTATTATTTGTTTTTGGTAATTCTATCCAAATATTAAAAAAACTAGACTTTCTAGAAATATGTAGAAAAATAGGTTCAACTATAGTTTTGCATAGTTAGACCAGTTCAGAATCAATTATTTTTAGTAAAATTTTTTCTCAGAGAACCCAGATATAGGGGGCATTATGCATGGCATGATGGATCTCACTTCTAGTTTTAGATACGATGGTATAACTTCTAGATCAGAATCCATGTTTCAGACACTAGTGATTGGGGGCAATGTGTGCAACACATTTATTTTCTTTTCTTTTTAAGTTCAACATTACCCAGGCATTCTCAATATTTGTATGCCTTATTCTATTTGCAGGTGGTTGGCATCATTTTGGAGTGGATTTATTACAATCCTAAATTCCACATTTTGAAGTAGCTTTCATATAACCCTGGTGCACCAATTTTAGAGTGGATTTCATACAAGCCTAATCTCCATCTTTCAGAGTGGCCAAAAGTGGCCAAGAGTGGCCTAGTTTTTAGCATACATTCAACTATTCATGTCAAAATTATTAGATCATAGTACATTCATGAGATTCAAGAGATATCTTATATGACACACATTTCATACTAGTATCAGTTCATAGCTTCACTTCATGGGGTAATGATGGAGTCAAAGGAGTAACTAGCCTTTATATTCTTGAGACACCTACTCAGAGGGATTGGACATACAATCCAAACATTGATTAGCACACACATGATCACATAGCTTCACTTAGTGGGCAATGATGGATCCAAAGGGCTAGTCTTTGCATTCTTGAACCACTCTCAAGGAATTGAGAACTTAGTTCCATTTGTAATATTACTCTTGGTGCAACACATATCTAACATCACTCAGTATCAATTAGCATCACAATAAGTTTTGTATTGGTCTACATACCTGGTGAGGTGTATTCATTCCTTTATCTTCCTCTCTCTCTTACCCAACTTTGTACATTATTATTTTGGATATAATATATCTAGTAAGAACTGATCTACTCTTTTTTTTCTTATAGATTCATACTTCACAATGTGCTCTCTCTACGTGCACCTAACATCACACAAATTCATGAGCTTCACCTTTGTAGGTAAGTTTACGTACGATTTATATTTTTCCTTTATCCTAGTATTTCACTTTGATACATTACTAGAATAAAGGGGGGCAAATGTAGTCATATGAAATGCAAAAATTAGTAACTTGAGTGTGGCTTGTGACACCCAACCCATAGGTCCCTATTGATTTTTCTCATAACCCTCATAAACATCTTTTTACTGATTCCCAATCATTTTTAGCCTTCCAGACTTAATTCTATCTTAGCTAAACTACTCTTTACATGACTAATCTATCCTCCTAGGCACTGTTAGCTCAGGACAATATCACCACACTTAGACTACAGTACTGGTGCCACTCTTATCTATTTTTGATGTTCCTATCCAAGTACATTTTTGCCCCAATGGTTAGTTCCTTTTGGTTCCCCATCCTTCTCCTTATTGGCCTAACACGAGCACATTCAACCCATGACCAATAGATCCATATAAAATCCCATTTAAATATTATTTAGAAAGGGTTGCTAATTATCACTAAGCAAGTAAGAATACAAACAAGATTACTTAGGAAATCTTCCCTATTCTCTGCATATAGCTAGCTGATACACTTACAAGATTATTCAAATCCTTACACCAGTCCCTAGTCACCTCAAACACATCTAGTTTAGTATTTTTCATATTCATGCACTTTATTTCACAAAGTACATGAAGTGGGAGAACTACATATGGCTTGATCCCTGTTTGGAGTATTGGTATATAAACAACATGCCCACATAAGTGGTGTGGATACATGTTCAGTGAATATTACACACACTAACCCCCCCTCTTTCTTGAAATTAGTCAAAGTACAATGGAGTATAGGTTTTGAAGATAAAATCTACTCTATATAGAGCTTTATAGACTTTTAGTTGCCAAAACTTCATAGATAGGGTCACACAGGCATAGAGAATAAAACCCAAAAAGCTTAGATCTCTTGGATAATAGTGGCAGAGGTGGACTACAGTGCCAGTACCACTCCTATATACTTTTAGTGCTCCTATCTAATCATGAAATTATGGTTAGATCCTAATTTATGATAGTATCCCAGTCCTACACAATGAGTTCCAAGCTTTGTCTTAGCTGTTTTAGATAGTTTTTAGCTAAGTGTTATTTTCTACCTCTTATTACTCTTTTTAGAAAGGTCAAAATTGTAATCTAATTTACATAAATTAGTAGATTAATTATTTCATATTTATTTACTAATTTTACTACTTAGACCCTTTAACTAAATTATAAGTAATACACAAATATTCTCAAATAGGTTAAATTAGTCTCTAATGATGAATATGACATGATACTACTAGTAGAAGATTCTTTATCCATAAGTGACCTCTCAACATGGGGTATTTAAAAATGTGGATTAGGGGGAGATGATGGATGAACAATGGATTCACCAAAGATAAGCCCATATAAGAAAGAATCATGAGAAAAGGGGAGTCTAGGTTCATAGGGAAGAAAATAATTTTTGATGTAGGGTTTGTCAAAGATGGGGGGACTATGGAAGATAGATTTGGTGTCATTACGTTGGCTTGGAAAGGGAAGGGATTGATCATGATCAGGAATGGAATCTTGGCATTCCTCTTTTTATTCACCCAGGGATGTAGACTCATCTGGTTCATCCTTAATTTTTATGTTACCACAGTTGATGAGGTCCTTAGCATAGTCTTAGAAATTACAACATCGATTAATGGTATGCCCCCAAGTTTGGTGATATACATAGTATTGGTTAGTGTTATACCAAGAGGGCTTAGGCTTGGATGGATTAAGATGTTATGGGTGGATAGACTATCATATCATTAACAATAATATAGTGGAATAGGGATTCTAAGGATATCAGATGAGTAGTATAGGGGTTCTCTTTACTTCATGACTTAGAGGTGGAAGCAATGGAATTTAGATTAGATGGTTTTTGGTATGACTAGGTGGGTTGAATAGTAGTAGCCAAGGTGACCAAGATATGATTCCCTTTAATAGTGTAGGAAGGGGTAAATGATTAGTTATGATTAGTGGAAGGAAGATTTAAATGGGACTCACATGGATTGATTTATACTAGACATAATTTTTGTCCATTTTGGCCCACATAACAAGCTTCTGCTTGGTTTGAATAGATGAGGAGGGTCCTAGTTGATGAATGGATCAAGTGGCTATGAGTGGGATCAACATCACAAGTGAAGGGATCTAAGTAGGTTTTTCATGGTGTTGAGAAATTATAGGGACAAGTCCAAAAAAGGGCTAAGTTTACACTTAGCCAATTTTTTTAGTGTTTGGCCAAAGTGTTAAGGTAATCCTTCAGAGGAAGTGTTCCACACAAAACCCATGGCTAAAGTACAAGGCTTATTTTTTTCAAGAATTGTTTTAAACATTTTGTATAAAATAATTTCTCTAAAGGGTCATTTATTTGAAGAGCTCCTTTTCATTCTTTCCAAAGGGTACTTTTTCAACAAAGTGATCCTACACAATTTCACTGAAGGGTATTTTTCTTAGGGAAATGGTCAACTTCATAAATAACAAATGATATCTTGAAAGCAAATTATCCATTTAAAGTTTGTTGAAGGGCACTTTTATTTTGAAAGTGGCCCAAAGCAAGATTTTTAAAGGATAGTTTTATTTCATAACTTTTTTCCCAAAGAAAAGAGACTAAGGCAAAATTCTTTTAGACATTTTGTCCAAAAGAATTTCTCAAGGAAAATATAAAACAAACAAATTTATTTGGAGGAAGTGGTCGAGACATAAGGCTCAAAAGAATTATTTAAGAAGAGGGCTCTAGGAAATGGCCTGTAGGATTTGAAATCAAGGATGAGCCCAAATTTGATGGTCTATGAGATGTCAAATACATCCATGCATATGTCAAATGATAGTCCCATGGATGTCAAGTTTAAGCCTCGAGAAGTATTCATTTTCATTAAAAAATCATCAAAGGGGTCCTCAACTGAATGCAAGATTAACAAGTGTCCAAATCTTAGGGTCCAGATCAAATCTAATGGAGAGTGGGTAAAGATAGGATAATAGGTCCACATAAATCAATGGCTCACATTTAATCACTCATCAAGATTGGATAGAGTGAGGTAGGGTCAAAGGGGTCAGTGAATCTCAAATGCAAATGTGTGAATGATAAATGTCAAAGATGCATTCAACTAATAGAGGATCAATGGCTCATGGGAATTTATGCCTATCCAATCTAATAGAGAGAGATGAGTCATGGGATCAATGATTCGAGCCAGTTCTTAGTGACCAATTAGAAAAAGGGGGGATAAGTGACTTAGGTAGAGGTTGAAAGGTTAATTTTTGACTAAGGCAAACAACCATGATGGAGTAAAGCTTAAGCACATTTCAATTGGAGCTAGGGGTGGATTTTTTGAGATTAGATGGCACTATTGAAGACCTGTAGGATAGAAACATAGACTTCAATGGCCATTGCCAAATCTAGTTACATGAGAGTGACCTTCCTCTTCACTTGGGCACACATCAATAGACTAGTCATTAACTATTTTTGCACCAGACAAAATGAAAATGACTTATTTCCATTGTTGTAGCCATTATGGAGTAATATAGAGAAGATATTGTAATGATGCAATAGATTGGGGTGACCTAGTTCAATCCAATGGTTTGAATGAGCATATTTGTAGAGGTAATTTTAGAAACTTTTCAAATGTATTTGAATTCATTTGATTCCTTTTTTAGTACCAAAACTCCCTCTCTCTTGCTTACCTTCTACTATAAATATAACCTTTTAGCTATTATTTTGCATCCCTCAGGCTGGTATGACTAGACTCTGCTAGGATTATATTATACACCTCTTATAGTAGTGAATAGAGTATTTTATAGTCATTTTCTAATCTATATTTAGTGTTTTATGTTTGTTTAATATGCAACTATGAATGTTATCTTCCTTTTGTATGTCGAAACTCAACCTAGGTGATAAAAATATTATTTACAAGTCATATAGTGTGTCTCAACATTGATCTCTCAAGGATATAGTGGATAACTAAACTTACGTGTCTTTAACCGGACCTTATTTTCACTACTCCCTAGTTTGAGTGCTTAAATGGACCTCTATATGAAATACTGTTGTAGAGAAATCATAGTGAGCATTCCATTATTTTCATATTTTAGTAGTGTGTTAAAGAGTTCAAGCCTAAGAGTGGGTCTGTTAAAATTCTTGTTGTATCACTACAACTTAGAATAGGTTTACTTCTATAACTCATCTCTTTTCACCCTAACTAGTTTTAGATTTTAGAAGCAAATGTCTAAAATGATGCATCGGAGGAGCTGGCCTTGTTAAAAATCCTAAAGGTCTAGTCTAGATATAGGCAAACCCATAGCTTTAGACCATTCCCATGTTAGTCCAGGTATGGGTCAGACTTGAAATAATTTAACCTCTATTAGGGTGATATATGGATAACTAATAGTAATGGTAGGTAGATGGGGTCGAAGTCTATAGGAAATGAAGTGCTCATCTCAAGGAGGTGAGAAAGGAACATATCCCTATTGGCTATGAGGCATTATTTAATTAGGGTACTAACCAAATTTATTTTGGATACTAAAGATAAGGATGGGAAAAAGTACAGATGATGTGGTTCACCAGCCCCAATCAATAGGTGTAGGGGATTGAATAGAAATATTAAAAGACGATGATGGGATGTGTGGAACAAATTTGGATAAAGGCTTGCTTTAGTGCAATTTAAAGTTTGACTAGATGTTTGATGTGGTGTGATGTTTGATGGGATAAGACAATATTCAAGTAGACCAATTAGGTTGTGATATAGACTTTGATGATTGGGATTGGATTTCAACTAGGCAAGCTATGACAAGCTTTAAGATTTAGCAGGGGGATAGATTGGCCCAAGAGACTAATTTTGATTGGGGATTGATTGGATTAAGGCTAGCTTAAGATTAAGTTAATAAAATTAAATAAGATGAGATGATTTGATTGATTTGATTGATAGGATGATATGATTATGATATTAAATCAAATTTGATTAGAGACAAACAAGCTAATGATGATGGTCTTGATATAAAAGGAATATTTGCCAACATGGATGCAAATTAATGTATGATTATAGTCTTGATGAGATGACTAGTATAAATAAGGGATATGACATGGTGGAATATGATTGGGCTAGGTTGATAAGGTGGTGGATAGTGTGATTAGGCTAGGCAAAGTCAAGACAAGTGTTTGATTTGGACTAAGGAGATAAAATAAGTCAAAGTAATGTGTGATTGGTTATGGGTAAGGTGGACTTAGTTTGATGACACTAGGGATGGTTAGTGTTAAGAATAAGTGACTATTAGATTATGACAGGATGTGGTAGATGGATGATAAGACTTATATAAATGAGGATAAGATAATATGGGACTAAGATTCAAGATGAGACAAGTTTGAGAGGATGTACACAAATGTACAAAGAAGAATATCTATAAGAAAATGATATAATGATGAGACAAGGATATACAAGATGAAAATATGTACAAGAGACCTATATAGATAGGTATAGGTTTGGGTGAAAGGTTGACTTGGATTACAAATAAAATAGGCTTTAACACAACACACAAATAACACCCGTAGTTACAAGCCCTTATTTGGTCAACTAATGGGTGTATAACTTGATGTCTGCACCATATAACGACTTTGAAGGTGAGGTTATAAGCTAGTGTCTCATTATAAAATAAATCATAACCTCTTGGCCTCATCTAAGTTGATGATCACTTTGGATCTAATCTTGACTCTGGCAATAAAATGCTTATTATGATTGATAAGTCATATGCTAGGCTGAACGACTTCTCTAAGGGCATCCTTGATATACACTAGGTATGATGGGGCCCAATACATGTAAGGTAATATATAATGCTTGGTTTAAAGAATTAAATCTTCCCCTTTATGAATGACCTATATGGGGTCAACTACTTAGCTTAGTGACAACTATGCTTGATATTTATACTCTGCCAGAACATGAAGTTTAGATTAGTGTGTAGTGGTGAAATCCATAGTCACTTTACCCCTAAGACTATGGAAAGTGCATAGGTGTCAATTCCACATAGTTTTTACCCTAAAAAAAGGGAGGGTCCATTTGTAACACCTGATTTTACAGAGCTAGAATAGTCTGCATTATGGATTGTGCATCAAGAATAAAATGTGTGTTAATTAATGGTGGTATCTCAAATGACTGAGTAGAATTTGGAATATTGACTTGCTAAAACCCTTGGGTTTCCCCCATAGTATATGGGGGTAATAAATTTGTGTTGAATAGTGTAGAGAAAGGTAAAAAACCCATAATAGTTGAAGTATCAGAAGATTGGCTTTCAAATGTTTTATTCATTTCCTCTCCAATAATTATTATAAACACATCTTGCATGTCATTATTTATAAGGTACCCCTTTAATTTAATTTTATCCATGCCATCAAATATATTGAATGATTCTATCATTGTGGTATTATGAACTAAAATCTATAAATGCTTAAGTACAACTGAATCTAACATTTCTTGTAAGAGAGGTGGAAGCAACTTTTTGAGATTGATAGAAATATGAAATAAAAACTTGGAAAATTTTGATTATCAAAGAGTTTACCAAATTTGAAAACCCTAATACACTAATTGGAAATAAAAAAATAAGAAAAGAATCCCTATAAATGTGAATGGTTAGGGTTTTGCATTTATTTGATCAATAAATGGGTTCACCAATATGTTTTATCAAATTTAGGATTAAGAGAGTTTTAATCTTAAATAGATAAACTATTTCATAAAATCAAAATGAATAAAATATATAGTAAATCACACAAACTGATTTGGAACTTAATATATTTAGAAATATGATAAAAGGGAGAAGTGCCAAAGAAGAATCACTTATATAGAAATTGGATATACAAGATTGTAAGTGCGATTATGAAACTAGCTATATGAGGTTACTATGAATTAGGAACATGGCTTCACATCTACCTGGGACAAGACCATGCTAACTAGATGAAGCTTACCTATGCTAGTGTTTGTAGGTACATCGACATCTGGTAGGGTTTTTTTTTGTGTAAAAATATATAGGTGCACCTTTGCTTATTAATCTTGTGTGCCTAATCAGAGTCACTTGAGTCATTACAAAAGCCATCATGTGCCTTATTCTTCACTCAGAACCCTATCTCAAGAGGTCATTAGGAATGAATACAATAAATGGGGAAAAATGGGTTAGTGGATGAAGTTGTGCTTGACTTAACACCCGTTGTGTTAAATGCTACCTGTATACCAATACTCCAAATAGGGATCAAACTCCATGTAGTTCTCCCATGCTATGGTGATATGTGTGAAATACTGGTATAATGTTATATGCTAGTGCAATCCTAATGTAATTAATCGCTCTAATAATGACTTGTAACCTTAAAGGTGTATTTATACATAACTCATGGTTATTATGGTTGTGTAGTCTCTGAATTTGGAAGAATAGGTGCTTTCCCCTTAATGTGTAGTTATATTTTTTAGTGTTTTTCAATCATATGAGCCTCGAGTGAAAAAATAGTTAGAATATGTGGATTTATAGTGATCATTTTATAATTTATTTGAAAGGTGATTAATAAATATGTGGGATGACCCATTAGGTGAATTTGAATTTGATAAAATAGTCATTATTTAGTGGGAAGACTGGTGGGAGGACATGACTAATAGATTCAAATACCACCTATGAGTGAGATTATCTTGAAAGAACAACCTTTTATGTAGAGGAAATACAACTAAGCTCTAATTTTGGATCAATCCAATGATGATCTTAGGTTGTTAGGAATGATGAATAATAACATTTAGTGATCAATAATTGTTTTGATGAATATGCCATCTTTATAAGAGTGAAGGAACGATGGTTAAGGACCATAGAATTGGCATGAGATAAAGTGTGTGTAAGAGGATGGTCATGAGTGAATTATTTTAACAATAAGTGTTAATTTATGTGTATACACTTACATGACCTTAAGATGACTATTTACATTCAAATAGGCAACCACTTGCATATCCAAAAAGTTTTATACATTAATTTTCTCAATACTTGTGTTTATTTCCAATCCTCTATTGATAATAGATATAGGAGTGAAAAATCATAGAGTGTGAACTAGGAATTTTACTCAAGAGAGGATGGTTAGTATTGTGTTAGTCCCAAACTAAAATCATAATGGAATAAACACACTAATATAACATCTCTAGGCCTAGTTACCAGAGGGAGCTTAGTTAACAAAATAAAGATGGAAAATACAACTAGAACATGAAATAAAGACCTTACTTCACCTTCCTTGGATGCTCAAAAATTCTTGTTGTATTGGCTTTCTCTATTTGTGCTCATGAATTCTACATTAATGGAGTGTGGCTACCTCCATCTCTCCTTGTCATCGTGTTTGGTTTTGGCTTGGCTTGGCTTGGATCAATATTTGGGAATAATAACACTAATTTAAATGAAGCTTGGGAATCAATTCAACATTATAACTTTGGCATAAAATAACTTATAATTAAATATGTAAAGACTCCTATTTATAATTTGAAAAATGGTTAGAATCAACCTGAACCATCCATCTCAACATGGAGATGTGTGGCTAAGGATTAATTCAATTATGAAAATTAATCTACAAATATCCTCATTAATATTTGGGATAGAGGTGTAATGAATAGGCATAGAGGGTCTTAATGAGGCATGGGAGGCATGAATCTTGATATTTTATGCATTTATGGCCTAGAGATGTCTTCCCAAGAAATGATGTCACCTGATGATGTAGATATTCACTATTCATTTCCAAAAAGAAATTATTCACTAAGTTCCATGGAATTATTAATGAGGCTCATGATTTGGTTTAATTAGATCTTAAGCATGATTAAGCTCTTTGATGTAAACCTTGACTCTTTGTGCATAAATTACTCAAATTGATCAAAATATCTTGTTATTAGCTCAAAATTTGACTAGATTAGAATTAGGATGTGATGTTAGATGCATTAGATCCATTATCCAATTTAGGATGTTTCCAACACAACATAATAAAGACACATGTCTTGTGTAAGATATTTGATAGAAAAGAGTAATCTAGGGCACCCAGGTGCAAAATTGACATTTTGACTTGAAATGATCTGGTCAAAGTTAACTAGCCCCTAAAATGTATTGCCCCATTTAATGATACCTTGGTAAAAATCAACACTTGAATGTGTTAGTTTCAAAGATTTTAATGTGTTGTAGTGTTTTTAGGCCAAATTGTGCATTTTGGTGGAAATTGGTCAAAAGCCTAATTGGAGGTTATCGGTGGCCAATTTTAGGTGTCTATAGTTTGCCCCTATATGAAAAGGCATTGTAAGCTATAAGCATAGTAACATATTCTTAAAGAATGAAAAGGTCTTGTATGCTTACAACTTCAATGACAATTGATGAATTGTATGATGCCCCCTTAAGGGAATAATTGACATAAGTAGGTCAGCAAATGATCCCTTGAAAAGAAAGAAGCAAAATGAGGGGACCAAAAAAAGGAAAATGATGGGGTGAAAACACAATGATTTTGAAAAATTAGTCAAAATCTTTGAGAATACATGTGGGACAGTGTATAATGGTTTGCCCAAAGGTGGTTATAAACATTATACCATAATAGTAGCAATGTGGTATGATAACATAATGATTTGCCCAAAGGCAGTTATAATCATTGAGAATATGGAGCTACCCCCGTTAAGACAAACAAACAAGATAACAATATGCCCCTATTTGGGAAAAAGAAAGTAAATTTGGTGATAACACAATGATTTTCCCAAAGGTGGTTATAATCATTGAGAAAAATAGGTGGGATGGTGTACAATGATTTACCCATAGGCGGTTATAATCATTATACCCCAATTATGGAAAACATGATTGATTGGATGATATGATGGTAACTTAACACATAAGGTAATGATGAATTGGAACAACTTTCTAGTAGAGAGATGCTCATCTGAACTAACAAAGGTTGAAATTCTTTCATGGTTAATTACTTTGTTTAGGATATGATTGGTATTGAATCAAGATGACGGTGCCAAATAGATGTTGATAATGCCATTGCTGAATAGATTTATTAAAGTTGAGGTTTGTTATAGCACATATTAGTAGGCATCATGGTATAACATCATGAGGATTGGGCCAAAATATGCATAAGGACTGAATCTTGTAATCCAATACTCAATAGAAAATAATGCACCAATGATAGAAACCATGATGGGAATGCAAATGTATGAATATGGATGGATTCAAGTGTAAGTGTGGGTAAGGAATCACCAAATGAATGCAAATATATTGAATCAAGGCAACAATATGGAAATCAAATAAATAGGCACACAAAAAACATAACAAATAAATAAATAAAGAAACAAACAATTATAAATTTAAGCCACATGAACATTGCCCTTAAAAAATAGGTGATAACTTAACAAACTTAACAAAATGGGGGAAATAGAAGAAAAAGAAGGGGGTGACTGAGCTATCTCCATATGCACTAGGTAAGTGGACACTACCTACATAGTTCTATGGATGTAATATCCAACAAAAACTTTAGGCCAAATGTAGTTCTCCCAAGAAATGAGAAGAAAATTATAACTAATGAAAATAAATAGAATGGACATGATAGAAGAATATAAATAGTCTTATAAAATGGCAAGTGCATGGGAGAAAAGGCCAAAAAGGATTGAAAAACTAAGTGACAAGTTATTTGCTTGTAGCTTAGTAAGGGTTCCCAAAATCCTTAAGGCAAAGAAGGGGTCAATGTTTTTGGTTTTTTCTAATAGTTTCACAAATGTTTTTAGAATTTTTAGAGTATTTAAACTTGATCGATAATGATGAGACACTAAATGGTTCAAGCTCATAAAATGGTGAGAGCGTTACTTAGGTAGCTCAAAAAATGGTGAGAGCACGGCTTAGGGTGATTGAGATAACCTTAACAAGTATCAAGTGCTACCAACATAGTCCCAAAGTAGGACCTCAAGTTACTATAGTTCTACCTTATAACAAAGGAATTTGACTAGTGTAGTAGTCAATTCAAACAAAATAGACACAATTGGTATAAAAGCATAGTACAATATAAAGAATGGCTAATTGGTATGGTCAAGGCACAATAAACAAGTGTTGCCCCTAGTTTTCCCATAGGCAGTTATAACTAGGATACAACATCATAGGTCACTAAGACTAATTTGCCCATAGGTGGTTATAATTAGGATCAAGATAATGAGAGAGAATGAAATAAGAAATGAAGGATTGAATTGCTAAATATCTATCAGACTACTCCAAAATACTACCTCTATTTGGAATGTATGAAACAACTGTTAAACTAAATTTGAATGCTCTTGCTAAAAGCAGGAACCAAATAGAATAGAACCAAGGTCATAGGGCTGACGAGGGAGAGAAAAATGAACTCAGTTGATGGGGAAGGTATGGTAAAATAGACATGTGATATGAAAAGTAATAGGTTGGTAGGATGATAGGTCGATAAAAAAGGTATTATATAAAGATGATTAACAAATTTATACAACATTAAATGGTCCTTATATATAATACACCAAGTCACTGAAGCGTAGTACCACTTAAGGTGGATAATGTTCATCAGTTCATCAAGTTCATGGCCATCTGGTGTGGCAAGCCTATATGCTTTGGCTCTAAATTTTGTTGTAATGATGAAAGGACCAATCCAATTGGGTTTGAACTTACCTTTATGCTTCTTTTTGACCATGGTATTCTTTTGCTTTTCTTTAAGGATAAGATCACCAGTTTCAAATTCTCTATGCTTGATGCACTGATTATAGTGGCATTTGAGTAAATTTTGATATGACTAGAGATTATTGAGCGCCACTATGCATTTTTCATCAAGTAGGTCTAGCTCTTGCAGGCGAGCTACTCGATAGTCATGATCATCTAGGACATACTTAAAAGATATGTGTAGCAATGACAACTCAACCTCAATGGGAAGGATGAATTATGTACATTAAACAAGTGAATATGGAGTGGCTCCTATGGGTATAAAATGATTGGTATGGTATGCCCAAAGGGCACATAATATTTGAAGGTGCCAGTCATGATCGATATTATTGACAATATTCTTGAAAATGTTAATAATTGTTTTGTTGGATGCCTCGACCTGACCATTACCTTGAGGGTAATATACCATAGAGAAATGTTGTGTGATGTTGTATTTGGAACATAACTTGTTTAAATCCTTATTATTGAAGGATCTTACATTATCAGATATAATGTCAGAAGGAATACCATAGTAGCAAATGAGATGGTTGAAGATGAACTTGGAAATTTGCTTTTTAGTCACGCAAGTGAGAGGTATAGCTTCAAACCACTTAGTGAAATATTTAGTGGTGGTAAAGATATGTTTATGGTCATTAGATGAGGTGGGATTGATATTATTAATGAGGTCAAGTCCCCATGTAGCAAATGGCCATGGTGTTAACATTAGTTTCAAAGTCTTTGCTAGGGCATGAATCAACTTAGCATGCCATTGACATTTGTCACACTTCTTGACATATGAAGCTACATCTGCATCCATCATGGGTCAATAATAACCAGGATAAAAGAGTTTTTTATATAGGATAGCCCTACTAGTGTGGGCTCCACATACTCCTTCATGAACTTCCAGTAACACTAGTGTAGATTCTATCGAAGTTTAAATAATGAAGTAGAGTTCCATCAAAACTATGGTGGTAAAGGGTTGATTTGAGTAAGGTATAATGAGTGGTTTGGTAGATGAAGGATTTGGTTTATTTTTGGGATAGGTTAGGTGGTAAAACTTGGTCATGAAGGTAGATATAAAGGTTTGAGTACCAGATAGAACCAGGACCAACAATATCACAAATCAACATGATGGTTGAAGGCTCATGAGTTGGTGCTATCAAGTTATCAATAAAGAACTGATACTCTCTAGCTTTATCCATTTGTTGAATTAGAGAGTTGATAGTAGCCATGACATCTACATATATATTACTAGCCCTTGGTATATGCTCAAAGTGAATGTCAGTAATGTGTTGTTTGAGAGTGTCGACCATGGCCTTATATGGAATCAACTTGTCATCTTTGGTTTGAAAATGGTCTGTAACCTAATTGATGATTAACTAAGAATCACCATAAACCTTGAGATGAGATACATTCCACTATACTACTTGTCAGAGTCCTACAATGAGTGTTTCATACTCAGCCATGTTATTTATACAAGGAAAACTAATTTTGAAAGACTTAGGAATTAGATCCCCCTATGATGTAATAAATAAGAGTCCTACCCCCGATCCATGTGCAGTAAATGATCCATCAAAATACAACTTCTATTATTGCTCTTTAAGAGGTATGTTAATGGTGGTCATTATGGATTCATCAAGAAATTAGAATGTGAGTAGTTATATGTCTGTAAGGGGTGCTTCAACACACTGATCTACAATAACTTACCCATTAATGGATTTTTAATTGACATATTCTATGTTAAAATCACTATGATCTGTTTGGCCATTCTACCTTTTAAATCTATTTTAGATAGTAGATACTTGAGCGGATCTACTTTTGAAATGATCATGGTCTTGTTGTTCAACATGTAGTGTCATAAGTTTTGAGCTATGAATATGATGGCTAGATAGGCTTTTTCAATAGGTGTATAATTATGTTCATACACAACCAATGTATGTATTAAATAGTACACAACATGCTCTTTCCCATTGTCATCATGTTGATCTAAAAGTTCCCCCAAGGAATTATCTATAGCTGATAGGTATAATAAAAATGGTTTTATTGACATAGGGGTAATAAAATAGGTAAATTTTCTCAATAATCTTTTAGCTGCTAAAAAGCTATTTGGTAGTGATTATCCTAGTGGAATGCAACTCCATTCTTCAAAAGATGTGTAAATGGATGAAACTTGTCTGATAACTAAGATATGAATCATCAGATTGACTGGGTCTTGCCTTGCAAACTATGAAGCTACTTCAAATTGGTTGGTGGTGGCATCTCTTTTATAGCTTAGACTTTGGCTGGATCAACTTCAATGCCTCTATGAGACATGATGAAGCCAATTAATTTGCCCGATGTTACTCTAGATACACATTTATTTGGATTAAGTCTATTTATGTACTCTTGTAATCTTTCAAATATTTTGCATAACACTACTGGATGGTTGGACTTGGTCTTTGATTTGCCTAGTATGTCATCGATGTAGTCTTCAACAATATCATGCAACATATCATGGAATATGATGGTCATGGATATTTGGTATATGGCCCTTGAATTATTAAGACCAAATGACATAACCCTTTAATAGAATGTTCCCCTTAGAGTGGTGAATGTGGTCTTGTGTTGGTCTTTTGGTGCTATTCTGATCTAGTTGTATTCTAAAAATCCATCCATGAGTGAAAGAATTTCATAACCTACTGTGAAGTTGATGATCATGTCAATATTAGGAAATGGAAAGTCATCCTTAGGGAAATCTTTATTTATGTCTCAAAAATAAATATAAATTCTGATTCCTTTAGGCTTTTTGCTAATAGGTACAACATTAGATATCCATTTTGAGTAGTCAATTGACCGAATACATCTTGTTTTTAATAGTTTTTCCAACTCTTTATTTAGTAATAAAATAATTCAAGGATGCATCTTGCATAACTTTTATTTAACTATTTTGGCATCGATATTTACCACAAGGTGATGTAAAACCAAGGTGGGGTCTAAACCTAGCATGTTAGAATAAGCCCATGTAAAGATATGTACAAATTATCTCAATAGAGATGTAAAGACTTCACATTCCTCCTCATTGAGGGATGTGCCTAATTTTATCCATTTTAGGTCTGATGGAGTCTCGATGTTTACCTCTATTGTATCCTTGACTATAAGGGTTGAACCATCTTCAAGGATAGTGGGCAAATATTTAAACTAGTTGGCAATATTAGAGTCCTCTATTAGGATTGGATCTTCAAATTTTCCTAGGCATGATGAATTTGAGTCTCCCAATGGGAGATCTAGCCATGTGACAAAAATAGTTATAAATTATTGAAAAAATTGATCAAACACTTGTTGCTCAAAACTAAACTTAGATTCATAGGCAAGTTCATCATTGGTGGTCTCCTAATCTAAATTCAAAGAATAATGAACACCCCCATATAATGGCACCTGAAATAGGTTTTCACCACTAAACTAGCCTTTATCTTTACTTTTTCCCTAGTTAGAAAGTGCCTCAAAGAGGTTTTCACTTTGGGACCTCAATGTTTTATTTATTTGTTTTTGGCTAAGGGTGTTCACCTGCTCTCCAAAATAGGCTTTAGGATCCAATGTGATTGAGAACCCTGATTTATGATCTCCCAATAAAACATTATCTCTAAGGCCTAGAAAATCTCTAAATGCCTCATCATTTTGAAACTCATCAATCAGTAAACTAGATTCTTGTTGATCTTAATCTATAAGTTTATGATAGTATAATGGTAATGAGTTGTGACAAATGACTAGGGTAAGGGTACAAATGGCATTGTTATCAAATAGGTTGGTTTTAGCTGGGTCATCAAAAAGGTTATGATCAGACTCTGCTTCATTGTCGACATCCTCATCACTAGTCAATGATAATAGAACAAGAATAAGGTATATGGAGTCACCCCCAGGTGGTTTAAATCCATGTCCATAGGGTATTTTATATTTGGTCATGGAAATTGGTTAAAATGTTCCTTGTTGATTAGGCCCAAGGCCTCCTCCTTCATACTCTTGATTCTCCATGATCCTATTTGGAATAAGATACTTCACACTCTTATAATAATTATCCTGGTTGTCATTATATAACCATTATTTATGTCCCTTGAGAGGGTCTAGTTTTAGGCCATATATTGGTACAAACATTATAGGTCCTTTATTTTTACTCTTTTATTGCCATTTTGGATGAAATGACTTAGCTTTAGGTCTTATAAAGGACTTTGGATTATATAGAAGGTTTGTAATATGAAAGGCATCATGGATCACATACTCCCCTAGGCCATTAGGCAAGATAGTAAAATGATTGGATACTTCAGGATGCGACATGTGGGAAAGGGAATCCAGGGTATTAGGATCTATGCAATTGTCTTTTGGAGAATCAATAAGTATGACCTTTCCTTTATCTTGATTGGAACTTGGGATCATACCATATTGGTAATTGTGGCTTTAAAACTTAGCCTCAAGATGTTTACAGTGCTCATATGGGCGTAAATCTCTTAGAATATTCACTTCCATCCCTGAGTGGGAGAACTTGATACATTGGTGCAGTGTTGATGGGATTGCACAAATATCATGTAACCAAGGCCTACCTAGAAGTATATTATATGACAACTCAAGTTCAAGCACATGGTAAAGTGTATCATGGGTTAAAGGCCTAATGATAACTGGTAAGTTAATAGTGCCTTGTGATTCTCTCTCCTAATTATTGTTGGCTTTAATAGTTATCATTGTTGGTTATAGATCTTCCATTGTGTACCTAAGAATCTTGATGAGCTTTAGAGACACTATGTTGAGGCCTGATCCATTATTTATAAGGATATGTTCAACTTTATGCCACTTTATATAAACTTTATTTATAATGGATTATTATGGACCAGGCTAAGGGAAGACATATCACTTTGGTTGAATGTGACTTGTTGGGTGGGAGTTACGTGTCCAACCAAAGCTTGAAATTTATCAGGGGATATGTCACTAGAAATATTAGATTAGGTTAAGAATTCATTCAAAATGTCCTTGTGTATTGTTGATGTTTGCAACAAATCTAAAATGGATATTTGGGCTAGTGTCTTTTACAAATTTTCCAGAATATCAAAGTTCTTTTCTAGGTCAGTGGTAAATAGCTTATTCTAAGGTTGAATGGCTGGTTGGATAATGGGTTAAGTGATAGATGGTTGTGGGCCTAGGATGGTAAGCTTTGACCTTCAAGTTATGATTACATAATTGAGACTGAATATAGGACCATGATTGCTAACAAATGATGGTGATGGTGTGGGACTGGATAAGACAAGTCTCGAGTGTCGGTGCACTTGTGTGTGGTCACAGGTCAAAGTCAAGTTATCGGTATAAGATCCAAAAGTGGGAATCGCTATTTGCTAGTTTACTTGTGTGTGGTCCCAGGTCAAAGAAGGATTGTCAAAGTGATTGGATTGGTTTGGTATGGTTAACAATGGTCTTGTCTGATTAGAATTTGGTTTAGGATTAATGGAGATGGTAGTAACACTACCTTCTACAATATGGCCTACAACTCTATTGTAGTCATGTGCAACTGCATGGTAGGTTTGTTGGCTGTTACCATTCTAACCTTAGCTTTATCCATTAAGCTAGTGTTATTAATTCTATTATTAGTTCTTCTAGTTTGACCTTTGATTTTGATACTATTGATTTTGTTATTACACTGTTTGGTGGTGTTGTTGTTGTTGCTATTGCTGTTGCTATTATTATTGTTTGTTATGTTGGGAAAATGGGTTTTGATAAATCCTAATAGTCTGATTGGAGGTGGAAATTCCATTATCTAATGTTACTTCCCCATTCTCCAACATATTCTCAATTAAATACTTTATTTTCACACATCTTTGTAAATAGTGCCCATTGGCTTGATGATATTCATAGAATTCATTTTTATGGTACCAATCAAGATAAGGAATGCCTTACAAATAATACTTTGTTATAGTCCAACTAATCAAATTAGTAGTAACAAGTTTACAAAACATAAATTCAATAGGCTCTCTAAGGTCACTAAACATATGATGAGTAGGTACTGTTCTCTTTGGAGGAGGAACTTGTAATGGCAAAGGTGGTTGTATTTGTTGCGTGGGCCTAGGCTATTGTTCTTGGTATGTTGGTTGAAGAGGTTTTCATGTAGGATTAAGTTTAAAAGGTGTCACAAGATGAAAAAATAATTTTTTCATCACCTGGACATGGCATGACTCAATTACTCCATTTCCTATAACATTTTTATTATTGTTGAATTACTTTGGTCTATCTTGGTTATTAGCCTGTGTTAGTTGTGATGCTTGCATTTGGAATTGATTTTGATTTTGGCCATTTTCCTGATTGGTACCTTGATTTTGATTAATTGAAGTGAGATTGATGATTCCTTTATTAATAAGGGATCACTTAATCAATAAACCTTTATCAATGATCTCTTTGAAAGTATGCACACATTGTAGTTCTAGATGATAATCTATCTCACTATGCAAATTTTTAGTAAACACAATGGCTAAGTATTTATCTGGTAAACTATGGGTGAATAAACTTGCAAGGGCTCTCTATCTCTATAGATAACTCACAAAACTCTCACTAGCTTTTTTCTTTGCTTACGTCAAGTTCACCAATGAAATTTCATGTTTGAGATTATAGTAAAAGTGCTACACAAACTTTTCTAAAAGGTCATCAAAATTTGTTACTGAATTCTCAGGCAAATTTAAAAACCACTCAAAGGCTTGTCCTCCTAGAATCGTTGGGAACAATAATAAAAGGTATATGTTACTATATGTCATTGGATGGTATGCGATAAAGAATTATGTTAAATGGGCTTTAGAGTTACCTATCCCCTTGTATTTATCAAACTTTTGGGGCTCATATCTTGGAGAAAATAGAATCTATAAGTACTCCATATTGAAAGGATAGGAACACACATCATCCAACTTAAACTTTTTAATCTATTTCCCCGCTTGGATGGCCACAATTACATCTTTCATTTGTTTTAACTCTTTTTCTAGGAAACTTATGAGAATATTGGCCTAGGTAGATGGTTGGGTAGTCACAATTAGAGCACTTAGACTAGGGTATAATGGAGAGATTTTCTAGGGTACAATGGATTGGTTGGGAAATGGAATAGGAATATGCATACATAGATTAGGGTTTTATTATTAGAATTATGTGTGTTATGATGTAATATTCTAGTTAGGGTTGGTTATGAAGGTTTGATGTTGAGGATTTTGTGGTTGGGATGAAGGGATATAACCATATTATGTCTAATGTGGTTGAAAAGGGACATGATATCGACTAATAAAACCTTGCTATTGAGTGGGAACTTGTAAACCAAGACCCTATTTCTGAATAAGTGGCACATTTTAAACAAAAGGCAATTATTACCTAGTAGATACTTGAGAAACATTAGAACCTCCTTATTGCATGAATCCCTATTGGGAAGTGAACACATGTTAAAGATCCATCATCTATCATTGACCAAAATTTATACGTTGTTGGTTAGACATCATTTGGTTTTGAATTGACACATTAGCCTATGACTGAAGATGTATGTTTGCTACTACCTAATGAGGTGGAACATTAGTTTCCCCTATTGAGGTGGAAACATATTCAACCTCTATTGCATTGGTATATTAGATTGTGCCTATTATTGTGGAATACCTCTCATCACTTATTGAGGAGTAGGATTCATCACATTTTGCTATTGAGGCATGACATTAGTTACTAGCTGGCTTCCTAATCCTGTTGGTTGTGTACTTGAAGAAGCAACTGGTTAAGGATTAGAAGTAGCGAGTTGAGATTGGGATGTATAAAATCTTACTCCCTAATTTTGAAAACCACTTGTGGTGTTAACAAAAGGCACATTTTATTGGCTAGCTATTTATGTATTAACACCACTTTGGTTTGAATGGGATGTTGCTTGCACATTATCCACTATGTTTTGGCCACTATTTTGTGTAAAAGCAAAAGATACTTCTTCGATGTTTGGCATATGAAATAAGTTGTTGACCAAAGTATTCTACATGAATGGGTTTGTACCCTGATTATCTTGACCAGTCAACTCTATTAAAACTCTAGTTGAGGGGATTGAATCTATGAGAGGCCTATTTGATATGGTCATTTGGGTAAAATTGCATGCTAGGTTCAAGTAGGTTTGGTATGCTATCTGTATTTGTACAAAGTGATCCTCCATGGGGTCCTTGCCTTTGACAAGCATACTAGGATCTTGATACGTTGTTTGGACTAGAGCTAAAGGATTGCTAGAAGAAACTTGTTGACTGTACAATTTATTATGAGGCATTCTTACTAGACTTAGTAAATTCTCATGGGGGAATTCTATGAGAAACTTGGCCCCTACCTCTATAGATCTAACCAAAATCTCATCTTTATTCTCCAATAAATGATGATTGAACAAATAAGGATCATATGTGAAAGGTGCATTAACAAAGTATGGTTGTTGAGGAAAAAGTTCTTTAATAGTAGGTACTGTAGCTAGGTATTGCTCCATTTGTGCTTGGTCTTGTTTTGCATATGGTGGCATATTAACCAAATAGTTAGCCAATGGATCTTGGTTTCATGCTCATATTTGAGTATTATGAGAGGGATAAGGATCTGTCACATAAGAAATATTATCTACATAGGGGTCTTACACCATTTATAATTGTGAAACCACATTACTAATTCCCAAATTGTACATGAGTCCACTACGAGTGTAGGAATACATGTTGGGATCCATAGTGAATGTTTTGTGATAGAAAGGGAAGAGAGTTCTAAAAACTCTAAAAGGACAATGTCTAAAAGATGATGTTTAAACTTGGTCTAGATTCGATAAAAAGGATGAAAAGGTTTATGCAATGATTTATGATAAAATAAGTCTAACGTTAAGTATCTAATATTACACATCTTATACAAAAAATATTAAGTAAATGGATCAAAAATCAAAATGCCAAACTCTAAGGTTGAATTGTGTCAAATCAATCTATTCTAAGAAATAAACCATTGCTAGGTCTTTTGGCCAAATGTGGCATCAAAAGCTAGGCTCAAATAAGGTATGTGCTAGGACTCTTGGCCAAATGATGTCAAAAGTTAGACTTTGAAATAGATGAGATTTTAATCTAATAGATTTGAAACACTTATAACAAAAACTAGGCATTTGACTCTAGGACATGAACTTGATCAAATAGGTATAAGCTATGAAACAAAAGGCACTTTAGAGATATTTTGTCTTCTCACAAATAATGGTATAAAACTTGGTTCTTTTGACAAATAGGCTAGACAAATGTGAACGATGTAACTGTGCTAGACAAAAATTCACAAAGGTATACTCAGATTGGCTTGAAAAATGTGTATAAACTTGAACTCTATGTAAAATGGTCTATGAAAAAATGTTTGAAATGTTTTGGATAGTGTAACAATTCTTGACTACTCAAAAGATGTGACAAAATGTTTGTTTCAAAAGCTCTCTAAGGCAAAGATGGTTTCTCATGAATTTGGTAATGTAACACTACCTTTTTTAAATCAAATGACATATATACCTTTAAAGTTTTGACAATATCTCTATGGAAAAAAGTATGTATTCAAATGATCTTGATGGAAATAAGATGGTGACATTAAATATGTTTGGTACATAGACTCAAAGTGTAAGTGTTTAGCACAAAATGACTTAAGTCTATAAAGTGGTGATAATGATTATGAGTCTTAAATAACTTTCAACCCAAATTGGAAATTGAACCTAAGTTCCTTCAAGTTTAGTGTAAATGACGAACCCACTTAACACATAAACTATATGAACTTTATGAAGGTGAAATTTAAAATTTAAATTATGAATGGAATTTAAACAATGTTTGGTAAAAGCCTAGACTCAATTGGATAGCATAACTATGCCAAAGTGGATGATATGACTCCAAGTTTTGATGAACTTTGAACAAGGCAAATAGATGATTCACATGGGAAACATAACACCTCTTTATTCAAAAGAAAATAAGGACTATGTGTTTTGGTTTCTATTGTTTGTTCACACCAAGTTTTGACTCCAAATAAGACTTTAATCTAGGACAAAACTAACTAATTAATCTCTCTTAGGCCCTAAACTGACAAGGTTGCTTGGTATTGTTGGAATCCATCAATATACATCATTTGAGAGGATTTTTTAGTGTTCATCCAAAAAGTAAAATACACATTATATAGTAGGGTTTTTACACCCCCTTCTCTCAAATGATAGTACTGTGATATGGACCTTGAGGTGCACCTTGCACCAATAATACTTCTGTGGCAAGTGGAGATTTATCTAACATCTACAAGTTTTTGAATGTATAGATAGATTAATTACACAATGAATTTCATGTCATGATGCCAAAAAAAGTAAGTAATTAGGTGTCCATGACACTTGGATTGTTGCAAAAAAGTCTTACCCTTTTTTCAACCACTACATTTGTTGCTTACTTAGTGTAGTGCGATGTCCAAAGTGTGGATACGTCCCATGTGCAAATCCAACACTAGAAGGTGGTTTAACCACTCAAACCTTTGATCCTAGTAGGAGTGGTTAAAGTTAGTGCTGAGAGATGAAACCCCAAGTCAAAGAGTCCTTATAGAACTTGTAGGAGGTAATGAAGTCCCCCTCGTAAGCCAAAAGGAAATAAAATAAATGACTAATTTAGAAAGACTTTAGGTTCATTTCAAGATCACCCAAACTATTTCTAGTTTGTGGGGAGTGCTTTAGATGACATTCTT
Organism: Torreya grandis; assembly: GCA_037957365.1. Taxonomy (NCBI): domain Eukaryota; kingdom Viridiplantae; phylum Streptophyta; class Pinopsida; order Cupressales; family Taxaceae; genus Torreya; species Torreya grandis. The sequence goes on along the minus strand of JARHVA010001391.1, from coordinate 1,760,388 downwards.
TTTATGCCTTAGACTAAGCTCAAATTTGTGATGAGATGGCACTTTTGATCCCAAAAGTTCCCTAAAAGGGATGGATGGGAGAGCATACACATATGTCTCTTTTCATTAAAATAATCAAAATCTAAGATTATTTTAAGCCCAAATTAAAGATTCAAGACTTAGCCTAGATTCATGATTAAAACACTAAATTTAAAATGTTGCAAGTGTTATGATGTGTTTTAAGAACTAAATGAAATGCATCTAAGACTTATCCAAATCTTAGGTTCATTTTAATCACTAATTCAATGGTGTGAAATTAAGCATGTTTATTTTAAACTCAAATGAAAGTGTGTTTGTTAGTCTAAAGCATTCAAACCAACTTCCAAACTACCCCCTCAACCTGTAAAAACACAATTATAAGGGCTTGCTTTGAAGCACTTAAGAGTTTGAGCAAACAACATTAAAAATTTCAACTCTCTATTTTAATCCCACTGTTACACAATTAATATCATTTTTTCCTTGTAAAATCACAATTTTAGAACACAATATTGTTGTTATGGGTTAGATCAGGCAGAAAACACAATATCACTATTTAGATGATAAAATCACTGGCCAAATCAATAAAATCATTGTTTTGAAAGAAATCATTGCCTAAATCAATGATATCACTATTTTGGTTGAAAAAATAATTGTTTACCAGATAGAAAAACATAGAAAACACAAAATCACCGTTATGTTGACAAAATCACTGCCCAAGTTAACAATATCACTACCCAAAATGATGATATCATTATTTTACAAAATCACTGCTCAGGAAATTAAAATCACTATTCTAGTGAAAGATATCACTACCTAGGGTTATGATATCACTTTTTATTAAATAATGATTTATGGCCTAGGGATGTCTTAATGAGGCATGGGAGGCATGAATCCTAATATTTTATGCATTTATGGCCTAGGGATGTCTTTACACAAAATGATGTCACCTGATGATGCAGATATTCAATATTTATTTCCAAAAATAAATTATTTAATAAGTTCCATGGAATTCTTGATTAGGATCATGATTTGGTTTAATTAGCTCTTAAGCATGATTAAGCTTTTTGATACAAACCTTGGCTCTTTGTACACAAATTACTGAAATTGGACAGAATGTCTTATTATTAGCCTAAAATTTGATTGGATTAGAATTAGGATGTGATGTCAAATGTGTTAGATCCATTATCCCATTTATGATGTTTCCAAAACAACATAACAAAGGTACATGTCTTATGCAATATATTTGATAGAAAAGAGCAATCTAGGGCACCTAGATGCAAAATTAACATTTTGACTTGAAAATGATCTGATCAAAGTTAGCTAGCCCATAAAATGCATTGCCCCATTTAATAGTACCCTAGAAAAAATTGACACTTGAATATGTCAGTTTCAAATCTTTTAATGTGTTTTAGTGTTTTTAGGCCAAATTGTGCATTTTAGTGGAAATTGGTCAAAAACTTAATTGGAGGTTATCGGTGGCTAGTTTTAGGTGTTTACACAGAGTATATATGAATTACAAGTGTGAAATATGTAGTATTTTGTATATTATATATCATTTTATATGTATTTAAAACATGTACATCAAAAGTTTATATAATATGAAAATACTCTTTCAAGTGAAATAAAATGAATATAAAAAGACTCTTTCGATTGAAATAAAATGATAAGGAATGCAAAGTGATAAATGTTTTGTAATAATATATAAATAGGGAAATTTTTAAAAGGAAATTAATTATGATTTGTGAGATAATAAAGATTAATTAATGTTTATTTTGAAAGTTTTATATGTATTTTTTTGTGTGCATTTTATTCTTTGTTATGCTTAAATTTGTGTAATTTATATATAATAAGGTGTTTGTTACATTTTAATAACTTATGTTCAAGATGAATATTCCCTAAGAATAAATAAAATGAATAAATTGATTTATCATATATATCTATGCATTTTTACTTATAATTCACATCACACACACATAAACCTTAACATGTTTTTATGGGACTTTCCATGAACCTCTGCTAACAATGATGCAGTGAGCGTGGATCCTAAACATGTTGAAATGGCTAATGGGTCAGAGAGATGTAGATCGATGGATAAATGGAATAATTTAGAAATTAATAGAAGAATAGGACAAAAAAATTATAAACATGATGAAAGAAATTATAATTGAGAATATTTATGGTGAAATCTATGAAGTTTGCTAGTGTGATTTACCTAAATTGCTAGTCATTTGGTTGTCAAGACTAAAATATTATTGATTTAGAACAAGGGAGATAATGAATTTTATTTGGATTTAAGAAGGGTAGAAATACTATAAAGCTTAAACATTGAGTGGATGTGTGTGATATATCATTGGATAAAAACCATTATTGATGGGTATATCATTGAGTTTTCCATTCAAGGGTATACTATGTTTAAGCTACATATGATTTATTTGTAAGAGGGATTAGAGGTATATTTTTAAATCAACTATCGATACTTATGAAGATGTTGGTTATGGAGGTGGCCATGGTGCTAATCTTAGTTGATATGTAATAATAATAATCTCGGGTGCTATGAGGATGTAGAATGTGAAGGGATTGAATGATGAGGAATTGTTAGAATAAATTTGAACTAGAACTCAAAATATGTAAAACACAAAGAAATAAAAAGATAAGATAATTATGGGGCTTGAGATATGGTTGTGACAACATAATCAAGGAATAAGTAAAATGATCCAAATGTAATTATGATTAGGAGTAGAATAAAGAGTGTTTTAACCTGTTAAAACTTAGCAAGTATAAATCCTATGTTTTTTAAAGAGTTGAGTAGACTAAATCAGGGTAATAATTACAACCATTGATTTGTTATAAAATTGAATAACTTTTACCTTTCTAAAAATATTAATAAATAGTGCAAGTAAGAACTTAGCTAGAAAATAATTGAGACAGATGATCTAGAGGCTAGAACTGAGGTAGAAACTAGTTTGAGTGTTGTAAATAGGATCCTAGTATCACAACCCATCTTACATAGTAGCACCATTATTTGAAATATGGTGGTAGTGTCCTAATATTGGTGTCAAAATTCTCTATGTGAGACTATCTTGAGCTTTTGGGTGTACTTATGTCTATATCTATGAGGTTTATTCCTATGTGCACAAGTTCTAAAACCCTGTATATTGCATGTTTTGATTGAATTTATGAGCAAACCCTATCCTTCATGTTGCTAGGTCATATATTAAATACAAGATGAAAAGTGTGTTTGTTAGTGGGGTAAGCTGGACATCCTCAATTCCCCACTATGATGAAAGTTGCCTACATACCAATAATATGAAGAGTGATCAAGCCCAATGTAGTTCTCCCCACATAAGTGCTAGTGCAAGTGAAAGTGAAGCTAATATGATAGTGGACTTGAGTGCTTTGAATGTGCTTGAGATTAGAAATCTAGGTAATCTAAGCTTATGAATGTTATAGATGGTAGTATGCAGAAGTATGGTAAAATATGGATTAATAACCTTAATTGTGCACAACTTATTCTGATTTTGAATGTGTATTTTGCAACTAATTTCCATCTAGTGGTTAGAGGGATAAAAGTCATGTATATATACCATTTTGATGCTTGTGTGGGTGCTAAAATAGGTCTAGGCCAACCCTAGGAGGTTTTAGGTTTGAAAATATATCCATTTGTGAAAAAGAGAGGGAAAGAACATTAACAACATTATTGGGAACTAGTACCATGTGGTTCTACTTTCCTTATTATGGCACTAGTGTCCAAGTGGCAGAACACTAGGCACAAAGGGTTAGGATGCAAAAATGAGGGTTTAGGACTACTTTAGGGATGACTAGGGATGCCTATGGCCTGCATGAAGTCTGGATTAGTGTGATAATAAGATTTAAGATAGGTATAGGGCTAAAATAGGGATAGGTAGTCTCAAGTAGAAATATTAACACTTAAATACTACTTTGAGATGATTATAAAGAGTTCAAAGAATGTAGAAGGAGATGGATCTATAATAAGAGAGAGAGATTGTGAAGGAGGGGAAATTAGAGTAATTATATGAATTGAGGGCACCAAAGAGAGTGAATAATATGTGAGAGATTGGGAAAGTGATTCTGAGAGAATGAAATAAATATAACTAGGTGAGATTATAGAGAAAATAGTAGAGTAGATATAAGGTAGTTTTAGGAAGTAGTTACATGGAAGGATATTATTTAGAGAATATGAAGAAAAATGTTTTAAAAATGTGAAGATAATTCATAGAGTAAGGTCAGGTTCAAGTTCCAGTGAGGAAAGTAATTTAAACATGGATCATTTATTCCAAGGGGATGCATTCCCTTACCTACTTTAATTATAGGTTTACATAGTGTAGAAGTTATGAGGTGTGATAAGTGGTTTGACAAGTTTATACTAAAGTTTGGAAAATTGAGTGTAGAAACTCAATAATTTTAGACAAGAGGAATATTGGTAATTTGAAGGTAGTTGTAACAAATCTCAAGTAATCGATAAAATTTTGTTTAAATCGACCAATCATTTCAATTGGGATTCTAGAAAATATGGATCTTAATCTAATAATTTTTGTAACTTTAACAACTTATGATGGTTCCGCTGAACCTAAACACTACTTTTTGATTAAAAATATGAAATATCAATCTAAATGTGTTACAACTTATGATACAAATAAGTGTGAACTTGTAGGAGTGATGGCAATTATAGATACGAAATTCATACATAAGAACAACCCAACTACGATGGGTTTCACAAATGTCAAGAATAGATTAATTGGATAATTTAAGATGCAAAAATTCCCAAGCCAAACCATTCAATACCTAAAATAAATTTGGCATAAAATAGGTGAAAAAATATAAGATTATGATCATAGGTTCTCAAATGTTATTAATTGAATAAGTTTTTAGTTCATGCACATGGATAAATTTGCATGGCTTATCAAAGACCTATGACTAAAAAAATTAGTTTGGTATTGCACAAACATAGTTCTTTAATAATGTTGATGCTATATCCACTATGATTTGAGTGAAACAAATTGAATATTATGGGGAAATTTCATAGCCTTCTATAAGGATAGTTGATAAAATAGATGTTTTCCTATTTAAACATGATGAATTACATGAGAGTAACATGCCCAAAGTATATTATGTATGGAGTGAAATCAAAAGGGTCATCATAAGAATGATTATCCAAAGATCAAAATGATGGAGTTTTGAATGATCTCTATTACATAGTGGGACATTCCACTACTAAATGTCATTTATTATAATAATACATAAAATAATCACTTAAAATGTATTGCACTTTTTTAAAATATTGTAATCATGATGAAAATAATTACATATCAAACTAGGAGCTGAAGGAGGTTAAAAATGTCTTTACAATAGTTGTAAAACAAATTCAACCTGCAAAACTAGGATTTCCAAGCCCAGAGGTAGAGATGACTTCAGCTACATAGTCTACTCCTAGTTGGATAGCCTAATCTCTGTAGTACCTAAAAATTTAGTCTCCTTAATATTAGACTCATGGTCTCATAAGTTATATAATACAATCACCTCAATATTAGACAAAATAGCCACCTTCCATCTCTATAACATCAACATAACTAGAATTTTGCATCTCCACCACAATAGATAGGATGGGCTCCACCATCCCTCAAATATAGTAAGAGGGATATGAAGGATAAAAAAAAAGGGACGGGGTTCAATAGGTGGATATCGAGGAGCCTATAGAAGAGGATATCATGGAAGAAATAAAAATTGAGGACAAGATAATAGATAAGGCAAACAACCTACTATTTGTTATATGTGTGGTGAATACAATAACTTCACATGAAATTATCCATAAAACCCATAGATATAAATCTATTATGTTTACCATAGAGTCTTATGATAACACCATATAAAGGACTACCCAATCTTAGAGAATCAGATAAAGGAGAAACTAGTTTATAAACATGAACATGGTATATGTGTACCCAAAAGGTCCTACATATTTGAAATGTGTCACTCAAAATCAATACATAAATCAATGATTACTACATTTGGAGATGCCATAGGATCCCTTGATTATATTTTCAACAAGACAAGTACCCAAAACCTGTAAGGAAAAATATTTTGATGTCTAAAGCAATATAACTTTTACATAACATTAAAAACCAAAATGCTTCTGAAGGAGATGTTATAATTATAGACACATAGATGAATGGGGAAATTATTTGAATACTATGTCATGATGGAGCAGTGAAAACTTTTATAAACCTTTTAAATCTGGAGAACACTTTGTGAAACAAGTATATATCATAAAACATCACCAACATGTTGCATAACATATTAGACTATGCAAAATGGGGTCAAGAAAGAACTAAAAGGGTAGTATGATTTGTGAAAACTAAGAATCCATGGGATGTTGATTCTTGAATGGATATATAACTTGTAAGGCTATGAAGTCTTGAATGATGTATTCAATTTTGGAAGCACATTGAATATGATTCCTTAATCCAAATGGGAGGTATTGGATGACCTATACTAAGTGACAACCTAATCACACTTATTATCATAGGTTATGGAAGTGTAGACCTTATTGGGAGACTAAAAGATGTAGAAATCAAAGTTATTAATCTTATCTTACGAAGTGACTTTGAAGTCATCGACATGAAGACTGATGAAACACCCTACCCTAGGCTCATTAGGAAAAAGTGGGCATATGATGGTTAGATGAACATAAATATATTAGCTAATAAATTATAAGCACACTAAGGAGATAAGATAATAATTATACCCTTGAATAAAGTTGAGAGAAAACCATACATCACTCCCAAGGAGCCTACTTAATCGTATGCTTATGGAGACAATAATTAGTTTAAGGTTGGCATAGAACCAAAAGTGCATGATTTATGAACCAAAGGATTTATGAACTTTTCACAACATGCTCAACAAGATCCATACTTACAATGTAAAAAATAGTTCACATATAGACCTATCAAGACCATGGAGTAAGTTCCATAGTTATGAATTGAGGAGTGCAAGTCTCCATAATTATGATCTTTGACAAGATCATAAGTGGATATAATATACCAGATAACCCAAAAAAATATGGATTATGTAGAGCCTACTCAAGAGGGTACTCTAAAATTGGAAGCTATTTTATGTGAGTGGGTAATTCAGATGTACACATGTTTAATTAGGCATGAGAAGATCATGAAGTAAGACCAATGAGGATGGATTTTCTTACCAAGTGAGAATTTCCCCAATACTTCACAATAGAATATTTAGTGTGATTCCTATCCAAGTTGTATCAAAATGTTCCTAATGTAGATATTTGGGTCAACACATTGGAGTATACCTTTAAAGGTGTTGTTGTGACATGTTGGGTAGTTCATCATTTAAAACAATTACATTGGGAAGATGTTTGTGAACTGATGTGGGTTAGATTACAAGCTACACTTGTGATATCTAATTAGTAGTCATTATTCTACAAAGTTTATTGCCTCTAACTACACATTCTAGGTGCATCGATATATGGTATTTTAAGGGTGTAGAACCAATATATTGGGTATATGTGTTTCAACATACTTTAACTCCTTTACAAGGAGTATGGTACATGCACCCAGAATACAAGCATGAAACCAAGAATTAGCCATAATTTCAACATGACTCCATCCAAAATTTTATATTTTAAGATGAGAATCCCATAGTGTATAGATATATTTAAATTTTGAATGTTTTTTATGTTATGGATGAGAGGAATCCATAAGAACTAGGCAAGACCAAAGTTCACAAGAAGTAGGAGGTAGAAGCCAGAGACTTAGACACAACTATAAAGAGTTATAGGGCTAAAAAATAGAAAGGGGATTTTTTTAAAATCATGTTATATAATATTGGATAATTTAGATCACACTAAATCTAATGATGATGAGGATGATTTGGATTTAAATGGTTCTTTGAGCTAGAATGACAGATAGATGTTTAAAGGAGACATCACAAAACAAATAGAGGATACACATCTATGAATTTTACATATTCCAGAGAAGGAAGGGGAAAGGACATTGAAAATATCTCTTCCAAAATATACAAGGAAGATATATCAAGAATCATTATGCAAGTAGTCAAAAAGATTAGTATAGAATTTGTGCTAAAGCTAGTAGCCATAGGTGATTATTGGACACACCAACAAATTTCAGAAGGGATCCAACTATTGCGATACTACCAAAATGTATTTACCATGAAGTTTTCAAAATTCAAGGGTGTAAACCCTTCATTAAGGGAGATTCACATAGAATTGAAAGAGTGTGCACAACCTATCAATAATTACACATATAAAATAAATACCAATATAAAGCTCAAAGTCAAAGCTGAAATTGACCAGATGTAAGAAGGAAAAATTATCTACCTGGTAGAAAAATTAATTTGGGTGAGTCTGATGGTGGTTCAATCGAAGAATTTAATTGATAGCAGAGTATGCAGTGATTATAGGGAATTAAATGACACTTATGTTAATGACCCATTTCCAATCCCTTTTATAGACAAAATTATTGAGTCGGTCATAGGGCATGAAGTATAATCATTCATGGATAGATTTTATAGATATCATAAAATCCCAATTGCAAGAAAAGACCAAAAAAAAAATCACCTTTATATCATAGTGGGGTTTATTTGCATATAAGGTAATGCATTTTGACATGAAAAATTCCCCTACTATTTTCTCTAGATTCATAGTCACTATGTTCAAGGATTTTATACATCACTTTCTAGAATATTATTTGGATTATTGGGTAGTGTTCTCTATTTAAAGACCACCTTTCCAAGCTATGAATTATGTTAGAAATGTGCCAAGGTTTGTGCATTACTATAGATTTAAATAAGTGCCTATTTTTGACTCTACTCAGGGTTTTATTGGGAGATATATGCAATGATGGTATACTAGTTGATGAAGCCAAAATTGTAGTCATTATGGGCTTACCACATCTTATAAGTTATACTGAAGTGTACGCATTCTTGGGACACACTAGATATTATCATAAGTTTATTAGTGGATATACAACTATATCTACCCCATTAAATAGACTATTGTGTAAGGATACAAGGTGCAAATGGACTCCAAAATGTTAATCAAATTTCATTGATTTAAAACAAATATTGGTAATAATTCTAATATTGGTCTTTCTAGACTAGAATAAGCCATTTCATGTTCATATAGATGCTTTGAGAATCAAGGCATGAGCTATGTTGGCTCAACTTGGATATGGGGGTTTGGATCACTCCATTCACTTCACAAGCAGGAAACTTTCAACAAATGATAAAAACTATATTATTATAGAACAAGGATCTCTAGCTACAGTGTTTGCACTACATAAATTTAGGCATTATCTCATGGATACACCATTTGAATTATTTACAGACCATCAAACTCTATAATATTTAGTGAATTCAATGATTATCTCTATGATAGGAGGATGGATATCCAAGTGGTTAATGTTATTTAAGGAATCCCAATTGAAAATTAATGTCAAATCAGGAAGAGAAAATGTGGGCCCAAATCATCTCAGTCACATAAAGAATGGTGAAGAACCAAATTAAATACAGGATGAATCAACAAATACTCACTTTTTAGAGTCTTTGTGATTTTAAAAAATATCATAAGACTTAGTGATACACATACAGGATAGAATAAATATTGTAAGACATTCAACAGAGGCTTTTACAGTAAAGGGCTATCATTATAATTATAGAGGATGAAGACATCTAGACAATCATTCAAATATAATCATTAAAATTATAGAGGATGATTTAGTTGACTAGAGGTAGTTCAAAAAAGATTTGTCACATATGGATAGCTCCATTATTGCAATAATTGATGAGCCTCAATTCATTCTACTAAGCCAACTCATACAAGAACTTCATATTAGGAAGGAGGTTAAATTAGTATAACTAGTTAGTCAAACTACCTCCAATGGATGACTCTATAACTACATATTCCTTAGTCATAGTTTCCATGACACCATTTCAGTATAAGCAACATCCTAAATCACACTACCATCTTTGCATCCTCATTTAACTCAAGTTGTACACACCATGCTTACACCTTCTCTCTAGGTATTTTGAGGTTCAATTTTGTAAAATTTTATATTTTTGAAGTAAGGAAGGCCTCAAGCATTAAATGTAGGGTCAAGATGGTTGAAAACATATAAAGGGTGGCCTCTTGGTTAAATAATCTATTTAATACTTTCAAGGGTGGTAGATTGATACACTGCTTAGTTGAAAAACCAAACGAGTGACCAAGTAGTGCACAAGGAGTAAAAACCTATAAACAATAGTTTGAGAGATTATTTGTAGCAATTAATTTGCACCAACCTCTTAGTGTAACACATGAAACTCCACTAGTTTATAATTTACCACACTTCATGCAACTCTGTTTCAGGATGAGATAATTGTTTAAGTCAGGGAAAGTGTTAGTAATAGATATAAGAGTGAAAAATCATAGAGTATGTATGAATGAAAAGTGTGCAATGTGTAGTATTTTATATATTGTATATCATTTTAGATGTATTCAACCCATGTTATATATCAAAAGTATGTAGAATATGAAAAGACTCTTTTAGGAGAAATGACATGATAAAGAATATGAAATGACAAAGCTTTTGTAAGATCTATAAATAGGGAAACAACTATAAAGGAAAAGATTTTTGACTTGTGAGATAAAATAAATAACTTAATGGTTCTTTCAAAAGTTTTTTGTGCACATTTCATTTTCTAGTCTACTTAAATCTATGAGATTTCTATACAATAAGATGTATGTTATATTTTAATAACTTGTGTTCAAGATGAATATTCCCTAAGAATAAATAAAATGAATAAATGGATTTATGATATCCTCTTTTTTGTTCTGAATTGTAATTTAGTTTGCACACACACAAACCGTAACATGTTTTGATGGGACTTTCCAAAAACCTCTAATAACCTCCTCCACACATGATATTAGCTATTGTCCTTTGTTTGTATTGTGTAAAAAATGGTTTTAAAGGATTCAACTAATAATACATGGTCTAATGGCAAGATATATTTGACTACCATTAGAGGTTGTAAAATGGATGTAATAATGGTTCAACAACAAACACTAATGTGGGAACATCAAATTCCAAAGATGTTATTTTAAACCTTAGTTTAGGTACACACTTGTAGTATGTGTCTAAGCTTATTGTGGTAATATCTCATCCCTCTTAGGAGACTTTTCAAAACTAAGTTGAATCCTCAAAATAGTTAGAGAACCCTAGGTTCTATATCACACCTTTAACCACTAGTATTATATCAGTTTCTTAAACTACTATTCAAGATATTAATTGAGATTCACATTCATGTCTCCAATGTGTTTTTCCACACAAAATGTCTGGAAAACACTCTCCCAGTCTACCTAGAAATTGGAATATGAATAATGTATTAGATAAATGGTGTTTGTTTTAGCTTGGTTATTTTATAGAAATAATTCAATAACAATTTTTGTAGGATATATATGGAGCTCTTCAAGTGTTATGTGTTATCACTCAAAATGTGTACTTATCAAATTGGAAGAATTGGTTTAATTAGACAATGCAATCATCCCCAAAGGTGTGGGACACTTGTGCTACTTGGGATGAACCTCTGGAAAAGGTTGACTTCCTTATAATCTAAATGCATCTAATTTAGGATTGACAGTAGGCATAAAAGAGCTGAAAGGAAATCTACTATTAATCCTAAGTCTAAAATTCCATTAAGGAGAAAAGGGAGAGAGGGGGTTTCTAAAAAATAAATAATGGTGATGCACTAAGACTAGATATAGAAAATTTACAAGATTTAAAAAACACACTAAAGATTGTAGAGGATAAGAAAATATCATAGAGGCTTTAATATGAATACTTCAATTGCATAAGTGATTGACATGGAGGTTTATGACATAACACATCACTAAGATGGATGATAATTATGATCATAAGAATCCAAGAAGGGAGGTTAGTGTTGTCATAAAATTGTGCACCCTAGGATACTCTATGAGGTTCTTATAATTTAAAGCAACATAGAATCATCTCTCAAGTTATGAGTGAACTTGTAGGAGAGATTAATCTATATATTATGAGGGATAACTCCCTAGATATGACTTGATGTGCTTATGCTACTAAAATTTCATATTATGGGTGAAAAAGGAGAAAAATAAACATAAAGCAAACCTAAACTAGGAGGTGATACACCAAGAGTTGCTTCCTTTCATACACTTGGGATTTGCATAATGAACCAAGACAACCAAACTAGCCTCAACACCATTAATGGAGCTCCCTAAAATTAGTGTTTCTCATGAAGGAAAATAACAAATCAAAAAATGAAGGAAAGTGAAGGGAAGGTTAGATATGACACTACCAAACTCATACACACTTCAAGAGTCTATTGCATTAGCATAGACTTCATTAAACCTGTTAGGAGAGAAGTCATTTGCAACAACACATTCAAGGATTGCATGAAAACAAGATGAACTCAATCTATACTTAAATTTCAAGATGGATCACTTTAAAAAATAGTGAAAATGGACTTAGAGTATAACCAAATTACTTCTCATTAGCTTAAGTACAAATTAAGGTATAATTTTGGTAGGGCTTTTGTCATGCCAAGAGTTGGAATCCCCATTCAATAGCTAAAATGGCTCATACTTATAGAACTTGGAAGATGAAAGAGAAAGGAGAAGTTGAAAAGGCACAAGGACAAGTGTCCAAAGGTGAGGATCAATTACAATACATGTGGATGAAGGGGAAAATGAGTCATAAAACTGATTTAAACATCATCTTATCCCAAATTAGCCTCTTCTCCAAGTGTGGCATAACAAATCTTCTCAATCATTCTCTCTTGTGAAACTGCCTTCATCACGGGATTCTTTGAGAATTATAAGGCATATTATGGATAAATGTCTCATATATGATGAGGAGAGGGAGTTACAAAGATTATTCCACATGCATTGGGAGTTTCCTTCATCATGAAATATTCTTACATAAGCTCATCATCACCTCGCAACCATGATCACCCTCTATTATGCTTGTTTTGAAAATTTACACTAGAAATATTTTCATCTTTCTCAATTGATCCATAAAAGAGGTGTTATGACACTTGCATAGGCACCTCATATGCTCAACTCCATCCAAAACACCTTAAAAAACCTTCAAATTTGAGTTGCCACTCTTCTCACTATGTGGTCACTCTTTACATTCTAGATTGGATGAAATGAGAATCCTAATAGAGACACTTAGGAAAATTTATAAATTTTTCAAATGACTTAAGGAGTTGATTCAGGTCTCAATCTTTCTATCAAAGTGATTTGCATTAGTTAACTCCTTCAATAACCTATAATAAACACTAATTTTATGATAAAAACTACCTTTGTACCCTATCCATATAGAATCCATATAGTCAAAGCACATTATCAGAAACCTAAGAATGTCTTATAAAACTTTAATTTTATACCCCTAGCCTCATTATTTCATCTTGCTGCCTTACCAACTCAATTTGTCTAAACATGCCACTATAGGCTTCTTAGGAGGGTTTGAAGGTTTCTAACCCTCTTAAGGATGGTTCATGAAGTTTTGATGTTGAAAATAAAAAATTATCTCACACATTTATTTAATGATACCTTCCCAAACTTATCCAAACACCTCCAACACCCATGTATGACCTCAACAAAGTTTTGAGTATGAAGAGATGGCTTCCCAGGCTCAAAGTTGCATTTTAGGAGGCCTAAAAGTTAAATTACCCCTCCTGGGTCAATTTTGAGTGATCCTCTACATAATGAATCTTCAAAAACATATAAACCATGAAAAATATGCCTCTAAAAGTGTTATTAATTCTAAAATTACCTTACTTCTCTAAGTGGCTACACCAACAAAGCAACTGGCTCTTAAGAGGAACACTAGGCTTAGAGGCCTAAAGTGAAGAAAGTTGAGTTTTTACCTTGTAAGGGATAGTGTACACCTTCATGAACATGTGTGAGGTTATAATAATCTATTTAAAACTTCATTATATTTTTAAAATGACCTATTCACCTCCTTATCTCACCTTAGAGCCATGTCATCCAATCCACTAGTTAAAAGAAAAAGGTATATCTACAGCTGAGTGTGTCTTTCTTCTCTATGAGCATATTCACCCCTACTATAGGATTAATTGAATTATATAAATCATGAATTTAACTTTAATACACTCCAAAGTTTATTTCATTCCTCTTATATTACCTCTATACACTAGTTCATACCTCACTAAGCTAATCTCCATTATCCTTCAATGCTCTTATGAGATTCCTGTAGGTGTATATCTTCTTGATTTTGCCTGTTGGTGAGTATCCTAAGGTGAATAAGTGTGTAATTTGATCCTAGATCATATAAATTTCATAATTAAACTAAAATTAGGCTCCTATGGTTATTCATGGTAGCACATATCACTCTTTTCTTCCAAAACACACATGGTCTATTGAAACACTAACACACACATGCAACTAGGCATATGACTTGGAGTGATTTAGAACCACTTGAGGGTATATTTATCCATGATAACATGTGAAAACCTTTGGATAATCTCAAAAATCCTTTTAAATTCATTCATTATGCTCTAAACCTCACTAGATCTTTCAACCATCTAGTTGGTTGTAGCATGCATGTGAACCAGTCCATACAACTCTATTCTAGTGCCTTGGTTGTAGGTTATTTGAGATAGGTTTTAGGATTTAAGAACAAAATACAAACCCTTTTTTATATTCAAAAGATAATTTGAGTGATATTTCATCATTTTTTCAAATATAATCTCCACCCTTTACACTAATGCACCCCACATTCTTAAGACTAAGCCACTGCTTGCTAAGGACTAAGACATGCCTATAGGTGCTTATTTGGAGTATATAACATTTGGTTTTGATGTAATAGGATCTATTTTACATGATTATTGTGTTATAAAACCATACTTATGCTTTAATTCACCTAGGAACATTCAAACCAACATCTCTTCATATTTAGGTCCTTGATTAAGACATCCCTATCTTGATTGTCATAGTCATGGTTCTGCCCCTATAATTGTGCATCTTGGAAAGATTTAGGCCTAGTAGATAACATGTTTAGGTTTAAAATAAGTTCCTTAAGGTCAAATTTAGCTCATTGTACCTGTATCCATTTTGAAGGCTCCAAACAAAGCTCAAACTCCAAACTTATACCTCATTGTCCATATGCCCTTAAGATTGTGTTTTATGGATTCTAGGGCCTGTAGGTTAGTTTGGGGTCACATAGGTCATGTGATTATAAATAATTATCTCCACTTTAGGCCTAGTAAATATCCAAATTCACCTAAAAATTTAAAATTTTATCATCATATCCCCAATTGAGGTGAACCTTTACTAAGCTTGCTGTATATGAGTGTTCCTAGGCTTGTACAGATAGGGGAGGATTATTTTGGGTTCAAAACATCAAACCTTACCTATTTTTAGTCACCTTAGCTTAAGATTACTATTTGGACTATTTGAGATTGTTTGAAATTGATGGAATAGTTTACAACCTCCCGTAAGAGGTGCAAAATCAACTTTCCACTAACACCCCTGCAGAATTTACTATCAACAGTTAGTGGTTTTTTGACAACTTTGAGGGTGTTCAAATTCCATCTCCACTCCTCCTTTTGACCTAAAAATTGGCATAGACAATGCATGTAGATAGGGATACAAGGTGAACTAATCAATTTCATTGAGAACTCATTATATCATGGCAACCATTATCCCAAAAATCTCTAGGATCTCTATTTTCCACTTTTAGGGATAAAGGAATCAAAATAGTCAATCATTATTTTAAAGGAAAATTTCCACTTTGCATAGTATCTTTAGCTTTATGGCATGAAATCCATGACCTTAGGGAATTTTAGGACATAAAACATGAATTACACCATGGATCCCATCATTTTTACCTCCATACATCCTCTTGAACTCCTATAGAATTTGACTATGAGCACACTTTGCTAACAAGGCAGTAAATAAGGAAATTGGACAAATTAGCTTGAAGAATGGTAACTTGATTTGATCTCTCACAATGAAATTGAATGGATTAAATTTTAAAACATGGAACCAAACACATTTAAACCTCCCATGGAGCTCTCTTCCATGTTGCAAACCTTAGGTTACCCATATATGATGGCCAACTTTGAAAATAAGCACAAGTTTGAAATATCCTTCAAGGGAATTGAGAGTGAAGGAATTGTATGATGAAAAATAATGATATAGGTCCTTATTCCTTATTTAAAACACTTCATCAAACTCAAATATCTCCATGGATCTCTAAAAATAAGAAACAAATACAAATTTATACCCCTCTTGGATGCAATTCCATAAAAAGCTATTTGGAGTGCAAGTGATTTTTCATGAAGGAGGATACAGAAAATTGAGACTTATTATTATGAATTTTAATTTCACATAGATTACTATCCACCTGTAAAATCATTCTTTTTAACTCCACTTTAACGATCCATAGTAAGTGATCGAATCTACCCTTCCTTGCCTTGCTAATGTAAAATGAAGGAAAATAAGTTATAAATGAACCTTTTGACATTATTTATGAAAAAAAACATGGTAATGGCTTGTGGGGAGGTGAATAGTCATTCTACCACGTTTTAAACTGATGGTGGACTTGAGAAGTCTATACAAGTGCCTAAAAGCACCTATTTTTTAGGGAAAACTACCATTTCTTGATCATAAATGATTTATAACTATCAATTAAATGATTTTGAGATGAAATTAACTTATAAAAATTAATATCCACCTTGATTATATATTTTATAACTCCCTTCATCCATACAAGTCAATTAATAAGCTAGAAATATGGCCAAATGACCCTTTTTGCACATGAGATCTAGCAATTGGTTAATTTATGACTTAAGAACACATTAAAACCTATAAAATACCATTTTATGATATTTAAAAAATAAATTTAACCTTTTACTAATTTTGACCATGGTTGACCAATGTTGACTTTTATTGACTAGGTCAGTACAAGGAGGATGGACTTCAACAGGGACTAGGGGAAGGGTAAGTGGACATATAGGACAATAGGAGACCCCATAAGACATATAATTTTTTTATAAAAATATAAAAATAGTAGGGTTTGACCCAAATTTTACTTGGGGTAAAATTTGGTCAATAATTAGTAACATGTTAGTTTCATAATAAAAGCTTCAATAAACACACTAACACTTACACTCCAAGCCTAGATCTTAGGGGTGAGCTTAGTAAAAAAATAAAATTGAAATCACAACTAAAATGTAAAAGATAAAAAATAATTTACCTTCCTTGGGATCTCCAAATGCTTTTTTGAGTGGTTTGCTCAGCTTGTGCATCAAAGAGCCTTTGGAAAATGAAGATTGTTGGCTTCTTCTCTCCTTGGCACCATTGGCTTTGATGTGGCTTGGCTCAAGATTTTGGAATAATAAACTTTCTTGTAATAAAATAAATAATGTCTCTCTCCAAATTTGCATTATAACTTTGGCTTATGAGAGCTTAAAATTTAAGAGACACGACATTGTATTTATAACCTAAGGATTTAAATCTCACCCAAGGTGAGTTATGGTGGAGTTAAGGCTTGGAATGGGTTCAAACCTAACCTAGTGAGTCAAATATAACCTTATTAGAGTTAATAGTTGTCAATTAATCATGATTTTCAATAAATAGGCATGGGTCTCCAAAATGAGATATTTTCAAAGAGCTTGACAACTCATAAAGGCAATGATGATAGGCTAAGATATTTGAATGTTTGAATTTCCTCTTTTAGAATTTCATTAATTGCACATGGATAATTCAACTAGGCATTTAGTTTGGTTTAGCTTGTTAATTAATTATGATTAGTGTTTTAGAATTTTTAAGGTTTGATTTAAGTGTGTAAATGCCCCACTTAATATGTCCATAGGCCAAATTGACTATTTTGATGCCAGAAGATGATTAAAGATGAATCTATGAGGGGTGGTTATTGCATATAATATGATACCCCAATTAGGGACATCTCAATGTGATTCTAAGCTTTGATGAATGATGTGTAATAAAATTTGAGATGTTTAGTGATTCTTAGGCTTAATTTGTAATGGACAATAGGAATCAGTCTGAAGTTTGATCAAAATCTAGTTGTGGCCAATTTTAAGTGTCTACAGTTTACCCATGTTTGGGAAGGCATTGCAAGCTATGGGCATAATAATGTCTTCTCAAAGAATGAAAAGGTTCTATATGCCTATGATGTAAATGACAATGGATGAATTATAGTTACCCCCTCGAGGGAGCGGTCAACAAAGGGGTTGATGAGCAATCCCTCAAAAGATAGAAATGATGGGACCAAAAAGATGAAATTATGGAGTGAAAAATAATAATTTGCCCATAGGCAGTTATAATCAGTGGCCTATGTGGCTACCCCAACTTGTAGATAAACATGGTGATTTGCCCATAAGTGATTATAATAACTGGCATAGATGGGACAAAAAGGTAATGATTTTCCCAAAGGTGGTTATAATCATTGAAAAAGGCATAGGATAATAAGAGAATGATTTGAACAAAGGCATTTATAATCATTAAAATGGAAAATAACGATTTGCCCATAGGTAGTTATAATAATTGGTAGGATAAAAACATGCCCCAGTTGAGTGAATAGAGATAATAGTTTGCCCAAAGGTGGTTATAAGCATTATCAAAATGAAAACATGCCCTAGTTGGGTAGAAGAAAGATAATGATTTGCCTATAGGTGATTATAATCATTAACCTCCAAAGAGATGAAAACATAATGATTTCGCCAAAGCAGTTAAAATCATTGGTAATACAAGTGGGATGATATACAATGATTTACCCAAATGCAGTTATAATCATTGTAACCTGATCATGGAAAATATGATAATGAGACCCAAAAACTCAATCCATAGTCACAAATTAAGTGTAAGTTGGTACAAAGGACAAAGATGAATTTGGGCAACCTGCCAGTATAAAGATGTATGTCCTAACTAGCAAGGATGAAAATTATTTCATTTGGGAGTTACTCTGTATTAGGGAATGAGGTTGGTAGATAAAGAATTGTTCAAGTTATAAGGAGTATCACAACCTCATTACTATGTAGACTTCCTGAGATGATGTTTACTATGGCATGTGATAGTAGGCATCATGATAGAACACCATGATAACTTGGCTGAAATATGCATAAGGACTGATAAGCGATCCAATACTCAAGTGAAAACAATGCACCAATGATAAAAACCAAGATAATAAGGTTGACGTATGTATATGGATGGATTTAAGAATAAGGTGTAAGGAATCACCTAATTAATGCACATATACTAAATCAAGGCACATCAAGAAAGAAAATAAATAGGTAAACAAATAAAGAAACAAAACACTTAGACAAGAAACAAACAAAATAAAAAAAAGAGAAATAAACAAGCAAGGGTTAATCACAATGTTATTAAAAACAACATAACACAAATAAGATGATGAACATTGCCCCTATATGATAAGAGATATGTGAACAAACAAACAAGATGGGGGATGAAAAGAAAAGGAAGAGGGTGGCTGAGCTATCTCCAAATGCATTAGGTAAGTGGATGTTGCCTACATAGTTTCATGGACATAAAATCTAACGTAAAATTTAGGTCAAATGTAGTTCTCCAAGGATATGGGATAGAATTAAATGATGATAAAGAAAACATGATTATTGTTGTAGAGGAATATGGGAATGAAATTTTAATATGGTGAGAGTGTGGAATGCTAGGCTAGTAGGGATGGGGAAAACTAAATGACAAGTGGTTTTTTGTGAAGTAGCTAGGGATCCCAAAATTCTTAAGGCAAATAAGTGGTCGATGTTTAGGATTTTCCACTTCTATTTCAAATGTTTTTGGGATTTTCTAAGCATCTCAACTTGATTAAGAATGATGAGATATAAAACGGTCCAATCTCATAAAGGGGTGACTGAGCAGACCTCAACATGAATCGAGTGCTACCTATATAGTCCCAAGATGGGACCTCAAGTCACTATAGTTCCACCTGATAGTGTAAGAATCTGGATAGGTAGTAGCCAATTCAAAAAAAGAGAGGCAAACTTGGCAAATGGCATAGTATGGCTTGGGTATGGTAAGGTGGTACTTCAAGGTAGGATAAACAACGTTGTTCCTAATTTACCCATAGGTGGTTATAATTAGGAAAAAATGACATAGGTTAATGATATTAATTTGCCCATAAGTGGTTATAATTAGTAGCATGATGGTAAGACACTAATTTGCCCAAAGGTGGTAATAACTAGGCCTATTAGGTATAAAATAGAAGAAGAAATGAAGGATACAATTGCCAAACAACTATCATACTGCTCCAAAATATGACCTCTGTCTGGAATGCTAAAACAATTTCTAAAACTTGATTTGAACCTTCATGCTAAAAGTAGTTGTAGAACCAATAGAATGAAACCAAGGTCAAAGGGGCTAGGTAGGGAGGATAAAAAAAATCATTCAAAAGAAAAGGTATGGTAAAATGGCATGGGGCATGATATGGTATAAATAATAATCTTGATATTATGGTAAAACTAAAATGGGCCTTATAGACAATACACCAAGAATTTGAACTTGCCCTTGTGTTTATTCTCAGCCATGGTATTCTATTGGTTTTCTCTAAGTACAAGATCACCAAGCTCAAATTCTTTATGTATAACCCATCAATTGTAGTGGACACAGAGTTGGTTCTAGTATGATTGAAGGTTATTGACTATATTCATGCATTTTTCATCAAGTAACTCTAGCTCTTGTAGGCGAGCTACTCGATAGTCTTCATTGTCCAGGATATGCTTCAAAGAGATGAATAAAAAAGGTAGCTTAACCTCAATGGGAAGAAAGGCTTTAGTGACATAAACAAGAGAATATGGAGTGGATCCTATTGGATTATGGTGGTTGGTACAGTATGCCTAGAGGGCATAAAATATTTGGATGTGCTAATCACATCCAACATCATTAACAATATTTTTAAAGATGTTGATAATGGTTTTGTTAGATGCTTTTGCTAGGCTATTATCTTATGTGTAGTAGGTGGTAGAAAAATGTTAAGTAATTTTATACTTGACACATAGTGATTTGACATCCTTATTTTTTAATGATCCACCATTATCAGATATAATGTCAGATGGCATACCATGATGGAAAATAAGATGGCTGAATATGAATTTGGAAATTTGCTTTTTAGTCACATAAGTGAGGGGTATAGCTTCAACCCACTTAGTAAAATACTCAGTAATAGTAAAGATGTGTTTATGGCCATCAGCTGAGGTTGTGTTTATATTCCCAATAAGATCAAGGCCCCATATAGCAAATGGCCATGGTGTAAGTATTGGTTTTAGAGTCTTGGCTAGGACATGAATCGGATTGGCATGTCATTGACATTTATCACACTTTTTGAAATAGGCAATTATATTTACATCCATCATTGGCCAATAATACCTGATACATAGGAGATTTTATTCTAGGATAACCTTACTTGTGTGGGCTCCACATACTCCTTCATGAACTTGTCATAACACTAATGTGGTTTTGCTATAGTTAAATAATGAAGTAGAGTTCCATCAAAACTACAACAATAAAGGGTTAGTCTGAGTAAGATATAAGGTATGACATGGTGGATAAAGGCCTTCAAAATTATTTATAGGATAGGTATAGTGGCATAATATGGTCATGAAGATAGGCATAAATGTCTGAATACCATATATAGCTGAGACCAATAATATCTTAGATCATTATAATAGTTAAATGTTCATGAACTAGCACTAGAAGATTTTTGATGAGGAATTATTATTCTTTTGTCATGTCTATATGACAAATCAAAGATCCAATGGTGGTCATGGCATCTACTATTCTATTACTATCTCTTGGTATATGTTCAAACTAGACATCAACAATCTACTATTTGAGAGTGTTGATGATGGCCTTGTATGGTACCAACTTGTCATCCTTGGTCTAAAAATGGTCTATAACCTGATTGATGATTAATTGAGAATCACCATAAACCTTAAGATGTTGAATATTCTAGTGTACTATCTGATGAATTTCTATAATGAGTGCTTCATAATCAAACATATTATTAGTATAAGGAAAGTTGATCCAAAATGATTTAGGGATAAGACCCGCATGTGGTGTAATAAATAAAAGGCCTGCCCCTGATCTATGTGTTGTGAATGACCCATAAAAATAGAAATTACAGTGCTTCTCCTCAAGAGTTGTTTCAATGATGGTCATAATGGACTCATCTAGGAACTTTAATGTTAGCAATTTTGTCTATAAGGGGTGCTTCAACATGCTGATCTACAAGAATTTGTCCCTTGATAGCCTTTTGGTTGACGTATTCTAGCTTGAATTTGCTTAATAACATGATCTATTTAGCCATGTGTCCTTGTAAGGCTTTTTGGATAGTAGATACTTGAGTGGATATATTTTGGAGATAATCATGGTCTTGTTATTTAACATGTAATGACACAATTTTTAAGCTATAAAGATCATAACTAAATATGCTTTTTCAATGGGCATATAATTATGTTCATACACAACTAGTGTATAACTTAGATGGTACATGATATGATATTTTCCATTATCATCATACTAAGCAAGAATTACTCTGAGGAATTTATTTATGGCTGATAGATACATTAAGAATGACTTCCCTGGCTTAAGAGGCAACAAAGTAGGCAAATAGGTAAGATAGTCCTTCAATTACTAAAAAGCTTTCTAGTATTTATCAAACCAATGAAATGTGACATCATTAATTACCAAGTATGTGAATGGGTGGAATTTATCAATGAAATAAGAAATGAAGCATCTAACAGACTATATTTTTCCCTATAAATTACAAATCTACTTCAAATTAGAATGTGGCAACATCTCTATTAAGGCTTGTACTTTGGCTGGATCGACTTCAATACCTTTGTGAGACATAATGAAGCTAAGAATTTTGACTAAAGTAACTCTAAAAACATACTTCTTAGGATTGATTTGGACCTTGTATTCATGTAATCTCTAAAATATTCTTCATAGTACTGCTAGATGATCAACCCTAGTCTTGCATTTTCCCAGTATGTCATCAACATAGTCTTTAACAATGTCATGAATCATATCATGAAATATGATGGTCATGGATCTTTGGTATGTGGTCCCAACATTTTTGAGATCAAATGGCATAACTTGATAACGTAAGGTTACCCATGTAGTTGTGAATGCTATTTTATGCTAGTTTTCTAATGCAATCTAGATCTGGTTGTATCCTAAAAATGTGTCCATCAATGAAAACATTTTGTACTTAGATGTGGAATAGAAAATCATGTCAATTTTTGGTGGAGGAAAGTCATACTTGGGGTAGGCTTTGTTTATATCTTTGAAATCAATGTAGATTCTAATTCCTTTTGACTTCTTACTGACTAACACAACATTTAAGATCCACTCTAAATAGTCAATCAGTTAAATACATCTCACTTCTAAGAGTTTTTCTAAGTCTTTCTTTACTAATAAAACAATGTGAGAATGCATCTTACACAATTTTTATTTCACAAGATTGGCATTAGGATGTACCATAAAGTGGTGTAAAACCAAGGCAAGGTCCAAACTTGGCATGTCAGAATAGGCCCAAGTAAATATGTCCACAAATTCCCTCAGAAGGGCTGTAAAGATGTCACATTCCTCCTCGATGGGGGACATGCCTCATTTGATCCATTTTGCATCATTTAGAGTCCCAATATTAACTTTTGTAGCGTTCTCCAAAAGAAGAATTGATCCACCTTCCAAAATGGCCAGTAAAGATTTAAATTGGCCTATAACGATAGAGTCCTTTGCTTTGACTAGTTCTTCAAGTTCTCCTAGGCAAGATGAATCAAAATCTCCTAACGGTAAGTATGGCCATGTGACAAACACTATTGGAAACTCTTAAAGGATTTGGTTAAAGCCCTACTATTATTTAAAATTGAACTCAGACCCATAGGCAAGTTCATCATTGGTGGTCTCCTGAGATATGTTTGAGGAAGGTTGAACACTCTCATCTAATGGCACCTGAAACATGTTTTCACTAATAGTCTGGCCTTTCAGTTTACTTTTACCTTGGTACAAAAGTGCATGAAAGAGGTTTTCACTTTGGGAACTCAATGTTTTATTCATTTGTTTGTGGCTAAGGTGTTCACCCATTCTCCAAAATAGGCCATAGGGTCTAGTTTGATTGAAAACCCTTGTTTGTGGTCTCCCAATAGAACATTGTCCCTTAGGCCTAAGAAATCACAAAAGGCCTAATCATTTTCAAACTCATCAACAAGCACTATGGATTATTTTTGGTCCCAATCTCTAAGTTGAGGGTGATATAGAGGGAGGAAATTATGGAAAATAAATGGTCTAAGGGTACAAATGGCATTGGTGTCAAACAAATTAGTATTGTATAGGGCTTTGTAAGGGATATGATCAGACTCTACTTCACTATTGGCATCATCGTCACTAGTCATTAGCATTGGAACATGAATAAAATATGTAGGGTCACCCCTAGGTGGTTTAAATCTGAGACCATATGGCCCTTTGTACTGAGTGGTAAAAATTGGCTCAAGTGTCCCTTACTGATTTGGGCTGAGACCTCCTCCTTGATAGGCATGTTTTTACATGATCCTATTAGGTATAGGGTATTTGGCATTTTGGTAATAGTTGGCCAGTTTGTCATTGTATAACCATGATTCATCATTTATGAGAGGTTCTTGTTCTTAGCTAGTGGCTAGTGTGAAAATGATAGGTGCTAGACTATGTAGTTTGCCTTTTCCCTTTCATTTCCATTCCATGCAAGGTGGTTTGAATTTAGGTCTTACACATGACTTAGGGTTCTGTGGAAGCTTGGTAATGTGGAATGTATCATGGGTCAAATATTATCTTGGGCCATTAGTTGAGATGGTATAATGATTAGTCATTTCAGGAGGTGGCATATGGGAAAGTGAATCAAGGGTATCTGGGTCAATGCAATTGGCCTCTGGTGAATCAAAAAGTATTTCCTTCCCTTTTTCCTCCTTTAAAACCATATTTAAAACAAAAAGGTAGTTATAACTTTCATACTCAGCCTCCAAATGTTTACAATGTTTGTATGGCTATAAATCTCCATGGATAGTGACCTTCATACTTGAATTGGATAATTTGATACACTAGTGCAATGTAAAAGGGATTGCATGAATCTCATGTATCCAAGGCATACCTAAGAGAAAATTATATGAAAAATTGAGGTCTAACACATACCATAAGGTATCATGGGTCAAATTCCCAATGATAACTGACAAGTTGATGGTTCTCTATGATTCCCATTCTTCATTATCATAGGCCTTGATTATGATTATTTTTGGTTGGAGATTGGCTATCACATATTCAAGGAGATTGATGAGCTTTAGAGACATAATATTTAGGCTTGATCCATTTTCTATGAAGACATGCTTCACTTTATGTCATGTTATGATAACTTTGATGTATAATGGATTGTTATATAGAGGGCCAAGGGATGACATATCACTTTGAACCAAGGTTAATTATTAGCCTGGGGCTAGATGTCCAACCAAAACTTGAAATTTGTCTAGGGATATGTCATTGGGGATTTGGGATGAGCCAAGGAACTCTGTTAAGATATTCTTATGGATTGTATAAGTATGAAATAAATCCAAAATGGAAATTGGTGTTGGCATCTTCTAAAGTTATTCCACAATATCAAATGTCTTGTCTTGCACAACAACATATGGCTTGTTCCTAGCTAGAGTGGTGGGTTGGATGGGTGAAGTGACAAATGGTTATGGGCTTGAGATGGTAATATTTGACTATCAATTTATTATTGCACAATCAAGATTAGATATATGACTATTGTTACTAGTAAATGATGGTGGTGGTGGACCAAATATGATAAGTCTTGTTTATTGGTGCACTTGTATGTGGTCAAGGGGAAATGATGAGTTATCAGTATAAGGTCCAAAAGTAATAACCCCTACTTATTGGTACACTTGTATGTAGTCCCAATTCAAAAAAAGATCACTGGCATTGGTTGGTTGATTAAAATTGGATAGCAATGGTCTTGTTTAATTAATACTTGGTCTTAAATAAATGGAAATGGTGGAAACATGACCTCCCATAATATGGCCTACAACTTTGTTGCAGTCATGTGAAACTATGTGGTAGGTCTATTGGTTATTAGTATCATTATAACCTTGGTTGTATCCATTTAGTTTACATTGGTTTTGCTACTACTGATATTGTTGTTGTTAATGTTCTAGCCTTTGTTACTACTATTATTGGTTGTTATGTTGTGGAAAGGGGTTTTGATAGATACTGAGGTTCTGATTGGATGTGAAAGCTCCATTATTCAATGTTATCTCCATATTTTCTAACATATTCTAAATTAAATGTTTAATTTACACACAATGGTGTAGATTATGTCCATTAACTTGATGAAATCCACAAAACTCATCCTTCCTATACTAATCTAGATAGCGAATGCATTTAGGATAATATTTTGGAATAGGCTAACTAATCAAATTAGTAGTAGCTAACTTATAAAACATTGTTTCAATTGGTTCTCCAAGGTCACTAAAGATGTGACAAGTAGGCAAAATTCTCCTTGGAGGAGGGGTTTGCAAAGGCAAAGGTTGCTGCATTTATTATACTAGTTTAGGTTGCAATAAAGATTACGTTTACTGAGGAGGTTATTTGTTAGGAGTAATTTACATATGTAGTATAGGCCAAGTAGGCAGTGTTTGCACCATTTGGATATGACACAACTTAGTTACTCCATTTCCAACAATATTATTATTGTGATTGAATGGATTGGACTTTTCATAATTATTAGCCTGGGTTGGTTATGATGCTTGCAATTGGACTTGGTTGTAAATCTGATTTTGGCCATTTCCTTGGTTTGTGGTTTGTTCTAATTTGATGAGTTTATCTTGATAATCCCTTTTTTAATAAGGTCTTTTTAGATCTACAAAACTTTGTTAATGATTTCCTTAAAAGTATGTGCACACTACAATTCCAAATGGTAAGATATATCTCTTTATAATTTTTTGGTAAACATAGCAGATAATTACTTATCTAGTAATCTATGAGTAAATTAGTTGGAAAGTTCTCACCATCACTAAAAATAACTTGCATAACATTCACCAACCTTCTATTTGGCTTGAGTTAAATCTACCTATGAAATCTCATGTTTGAGATTGTAGGAGAAGTGCTGTACAAACTTGTCTGAAAGGTCATCAAAATTAGATACTAAGTTTGTAGGCAATTTTAGAAACTACTCCAACACTTGTCCTTCTAAACTCTGAGGAAATAAAAGTAGGAGATAGATGTCACTATAGGCCACTAGTTGACAAGCAAAAAAGAATTTTGTTAAATGGGCCTTTGGGTTTCCTTTACCCTTGTACTTATCAAACTTTGGTGGTTCATACCCTGGAGGAAATGGTATTTGAAAATATCCATGTTGAAGGGGTAAGAACATACATTGTCCAAATTAAACTTCTTGGTTTATTTCCCAGCTTGGATAAAAAAAATTACATCCTTCATCTATTGTAGTTCTTACATGAGGAAACTAAAGGGAACATTGCCTTGAGGTGGACGCTGGGCGATCAAAAGTGGATTAATTTGATTGGGGTATAGTGGAGGCATGGTTTGCTGTGGAAACTATGGATTATTGGTTTGGTTAGGGAATTGACCAAGAATATATATTTATGTATTAGGATGTAATTATTGAAATTGAATTCATTGTAGTGTGATATTCTGGTTTAGGTTGGATAAGTAGGTCTAATTTTGGGGAAATTATGGTTGAGATGGAAGGATATGATTGGGGGTGAAGTGTTATGCCTACTTCAGTTAAATAGGGACTTATTTCCAACTAATCAAACCTTTCTAATTAAGGGGAACTTGTGAACCAAGGCCATGTCATTGAGTTTGTGGCATGTTTGGAACATAAGGCAATTATTGCCTGATTGACACTTATGGAATGGTAGAACTTCTTAGTTGTGTGAAACCCTATTGTGAAGTAGATGCTTGTTGAGGGTTCAACATGTGTCATTGACCAATAGATGTATGTTATTGATTAGACATCATTTTTTATTATAATGGTATATTAGTTTGTGAGTGAAGAGGGATGCTCATCACTATCTAGTGAGGTAGAACATTGGTTTCTCCCTTTTGAGGTGGTAAAATGTTTTGCCTCTACTGCATTGTTATGCTAGATTGAACCTATTATTATGGAATGTTAGTCATCACCTACTATGGTGGAGTAACATTCATCATGTTTTGTTGAGGCACGGTACTGGTTGTTGCTTGACTAATTAATTATTGTGGTTGCATGCTTGAAGAAGTAGTTGGTTGAGGATTAGAGGTAGTTGGCTATGGTTGGGAGGTAGAAGTTATTTCCCTTTACATTTACAAACCACTTATGGTGTTAACTAAAATCACATTGAACCTATTGTTATGGACTAGTTATTTTTGTATTTATGCCACTTTGGTTTAGATTGGATGACACTTGTGTATTATCAACTTTGTTTGGATCACTATTCTACATAGAAGTAAAAGACCTTATTTGATAGTTGGGGCATTGAACATGTATCCAACTAAAGTGATTTACATGAAGGGGTCTATACCTTAATTTTCTTGGCCTGTAAATTTGATTAAAACTCCTATTTAAGGAGTTAACTCGATAAGATGAGCGTTTGACATGGTCATATTATTGAAGTTATGTGTTAAGTTCAAATATGTATGGTATGATGTATGCATCTATATAAAGTGATCCTCCATTAGAACTTTTCTTGTGACAAGCATATGAGGGTCTTGATATGACATCAACACTTGAGCTTGAGGATTTCTAGAAGAGGTTTATTCATTGGTTTGATTACAAGGTATATTGTAAGGCACTCTTACTAGACTTAGAAGATGTTTGTGGGGAAAGTTTGCTAGAAACTTAGCCCTTACCTCTGTGGATTTAATTAAAACTTTTTTATTATTCATAAGAAGGTGATGATTAAAAAAATAAGGGTCATAAGCTGATGGCATCATAACATAGTATGGTTGTTATTGATCTTGGTCAACAACTGAAGGTATGCTAGCTAGGTACTATTTTTTTCTTGGTCCTGCTTTGAGTATGGAGGTGTGTTGAATAAATAGTGGGTTGAAGGATATTGTCTTTGTTCCCTAGTTTGAGTTTTTTAAGGTGGATAGGGATCTATATCATAGAATAAGTCATCAACATAAGGGTCTTGAACAAAGTCATCTTATGTGAACATATTACCCTATCCCAAATTATATATAGCTCCACTATGAGTATAGTGAGATATGTTTGAATCAATGGTAAATATTTCACAAAAAGGCTAGAGTTCTATAAACTCTTTAAAATTAATGTCCAAAGGACAAATGGTTTGATCTTGGTATGACTTGGTCAAAGGAAGGAGCTATATCCCCAAAAAGGGTTTGTTCTAAACTTTGTATTAAATAACCTACAAATGTCTAATGTCAAATATCTCACACAAAAAGGTCAAGTGGATGAACTAAAACTAGAATGCCAAACTCTAGGTTCAGGTTGTTGCAAACAAGTCTAATCTAGGAAAATAAAAGTTGCTAGGGTTTTTGGCCAAATGCAATGTTAAAAGCTAGGCTCAAAATAGGCATATGCTAGGACTTTTAGAAAAGGCACAAAAGATAAACTTTAAAAACAAGGTGAGATTTAATCTAATAAATTTGAAACACTTTGGTAGAAAATAGGCATTCAAATTTATACATGAACTTAGTCAATTAGTATAAGGCATGAAGCAAAAGACATAGGGAAGATAGGCTATTTCTCCCAAATAAAGGCACAAACAATAGTTTTCAAATTGGGTAAATAATTAACCTAAGTTACACAACCTAAAAGAGAAAGATTGATGTCTAGGCCCAAATTAAATAAGGTATAGACATAAATCAATCTATGTTTGAATTTAAACTTGTAAAAAGCTAATTAAAAAATCAATTTTAGGAAACTAGGCTTCTTTGAACAAACAACAAACTAGACAAAAGTGAATGGCATAACGACTCTAGACAAAGATCCAAAAGGCACAAGTGGATTGGTTTCAAAATTAGAAACTTGGACATAATGCAAACAAGTTTATGAGATGATTTGAGTAGTGTAACAACTTTATCATGCTTTAAAGATGAAATTGATGGTTTATTTCAAGACTTAAAGGTACAAAATTTGAAATGATTCAAGAAACATAATATTACCTTCCAATCAAGAGACACACACAGAAAGATTTATCAAAAAACTAAGGCAAAGGTATGGTGTCAAACAGATGGTGTAACACCTCTTCAAAAAATGGAGTTATGTATGAAAAAAGGCTTATTTTGATGTGGCATAACAAATAAAATAGATATTTTTAGACTTAAAAACCATGCAATAAAGGATAAAAATGACACAAACACCTAAGTGTAATGTCCTAGATCCTAAAACTGACAAGGTTGCATAGTATTTTAAAATTCTATCTATATACATGCTCTTGAGAGGATTTTAAGTGTTAATCCAAAAATAAAAGTGCATGAATAAGTAGGGTTTCTACACCTCCTTCTATCAAGAGATTATATGATGACATGGCACTTTAGGCTAATCACCCTGCATCAATAGTATATCCATGGTAAGTGGGGTTGTTCTAAAACTAAATTTTTGTGCATTTATAGATGGCCCCAAGTGTGGCTAACACAAGGGATGCTCACACCATTTATATTTGCATCAACTAGCTTGTTGTGAAAAGGTCTTTTCCTTTTCACAACCACTACATCCATCACTTGTTTAATGTATTGAGATGTCTGAGTTTCCCCTACGGTATGAAGTAGTATCTTACTAATGGAGTTTTCTTAATTTCTCAAGTAAACATCCTAGTAAGTCAACCTCAATTTGTATACCCCACTATGGAATAGGGTTAAAATGATGCTAGGAGATGAATTATTAGTTTAATGCTTCCCTAGAGAACCTATGAGGAGGTGATGAACACCCACTCACAAGCCAAAATGCATGAAAATAAATGACAAGCGAAAATATTTTAAGGTTGCATTTAGATCACCCAAACCATATGGATTTGAGGAGATCCTTAATGACATTCTTTTCAAACCTTTTGATAAGGCAAAAATGCAAAGAAAGAGTGATTTTAGTCACCCAAGTTCCATAAAGGGGATGGGGGAGAGCATACACACATTAATCATTTTATGAAAATAAATATCTTTGAAATAAAAAGCATAAAACAAAACACTCTTAAGAATATACAATCTAAGTGTGAGTGCTTATTTTAATGAACCAACATGAAATGTTTATGAATTTGGCCCCTTGGCCTTATTTGAAACTTGTAAAAACTTTCACAAACATCTAAGCATAAAAACAACTAGATTCATTTTAGGCACCAAGTAAAATGTTTCAAGACTTAAATATTTCCAAATTTGAGCCCTTTTATAGCTTAGGTCCTACAAATTTTAGAGGGTTTTTGCCTACCTCAAAACACTTTTATGAATGAACAAAACACTTGTTAAATGTTGCTCTTGGGTTTTCTCTATTTTTTTAATTATAAAGATTGACATCGATCCATGCAAAGATTTATTTTGATTGATATAAGTCAATATCAGTCGATAGGGATCGACATCAATTCCATCCTACCTACAAAAACAAAGGAAAATAGAATACATTTTATCACATAAAGATGGATAGAAAAATGAGCATAAAATCAACAAATAATACTAAGTCTTGTCGATAAATAGTCAGTTAAATGATATTCAAGCTATTAGGAATAAAACAAAAACTAGAAAGCTCAAGAATATCTTGTGAGATACATTTTTTTCATGCCCTATTCTACACACAAGGGTCGATGTCAGTCTTGGGTGGATCGGTATCAATTCTAGACAGATTGACGTTGGTTTTGTAAGGATTGGTGCTAATCTCTATGTAAAACTATGTGTGATTAAAAAATAGAATACAAGAATAATAAAGTAAAAACTTAAATTTTTAAGATTGTCAAGCACTCAATAGAAAAACTAGGATCAACATTTTCATCTTTTTTCTTGTATGGGATGCTTCATGGGCATCCCACTAGGCATGCTATTTATGATCATAGGAATCCAAGAAGGGAGGTTAGTAAAAATTTAGTTTAAGTAATAAAATATTTAATAAACACACTAACACTTACACTCCAAGCCTAGATCTTAGGGGTGAGCTTAGTAACAAAAGACAATTGAGAGCACAACTAAAATGTAAAAGACAACAAATCTTTTACCTTCCTTTGGAGCTTCAAATGCTTTGTTGAGTGGATTGTTGGATTGTGCATCAAAGAGTCTTTATAAAATGAATCTTATTGGATCCTTCTCTCCTTGGCACAATTGGCTTTGAGGTGGCTTGATGTAGCTTTACTTAAGATTTTGGCATTATAACATTGCTTGAAACAAAATACCTTATGTCTCTCTCCAAATTTTCATTATAACTTTGGATTATGAGAGCTTAAAATTCAAGAAACATGGCATAATATTTATAGATTAAGGATTTAAATCTCACCAAAGGTGAGTTAGGGTGGAGTTAAGGCTTGGAATGGGATAAAACCTAAACTAGGTTCGTCAAATATAACCCTAGTAGAGTTAATAGTCATCAATTAATCATGATTTACAATGAATAGACATGGGTATCCAAAATGAGATATTTTAGGATATATTCAAAGAGCTTGACCACTCATAAAGATAATGATGATAGGCTAGGATATTTAAATATTTGAATTTCCTTTTTTATAATTTCATTAATTTCACATGGATAATTCAACTAGATATTTAATTTGGTTTAGCTTGTTAATTAATTTTGATTAGCCTTTTAGCATTTCCAAGGTTTGATTTAAATGTGCAAGTGCCCCACTTAATAGGTCCATAGGTTAAATTGACTATTTTGATGCTGTAAGATGATTAGAGATGAATCTATGAAGGGTTATTATTGTATACAATAGGATACCCCAATTAGGGATGTCTCAACATGATTATGAGATTTGATGAATAATGCACAAGCAAATTTGGGACGTTCAGTGATTTCTAGGATTAATTTATAATGGTTGGTAGGAATCAATCTAAAGTTTGATTGAAATCCAATTATGGGAAGTTTTAGGTGTCTACAAAAAAGATCCACAAATAATGTCTATATAGACCTATATGCACACAAAATATGACTTATAAGAAAAGAGCCAAGTTTTTCACAAGGTACTGGGATGGAAAAAAATGAGAGGGACAAAAATTATCCATAAACAAAGATAAAAAACCATGAGATGAACACAAGAAGTAGAATAATATAGAGAGGTGAACTTAATTCTCATCAAAATGCAAGGCTCAGATAGTAAAGGGCTCATGGAGGGTAAATTTTGACAAGATTACTATGCCTAGAAATGTCAACCCTTTTATAATGTAAGACCCAAGCTTTTATAGGCAACGGGAAGCCCACAAATCATTGATTATAATAAAAAATATAACTAATAGAATAAAATTAAAGATCATAAATCAAGACACATAATTTCTTTGCAAATCAGATAAGTGTGATTAAAAGTAGTCAGGACTCTGACTGCATCCTTGAGGCATGGTGATTATTACCTCAAACCTAATTCTGTCAGATTGACATCCTCTCTTATTAGTTGTGGAACAACTAGTATTTAATCATTCAATGACCTTAGTTTAATTTAAAAGCTTTCATGTGCAAGAATGTGGCTATAAATCTCATGGAATTACTACCTTATAATATTTTGGCATAATTCTACCACTTATGATTTTAATGCCACTACATGTGGACTTCCATGTCATGATTATCATTAATATGCTTCTTTGTCTTGTATACTCTAGTAATGATTTCATCATGCTAGTATTACTCACACTTTAAGGCTATTAGCTATATTACTTTTAAATTATACATACTAAAGATTAGTTCATATCACTATGCCAACTGCAATGTGCTCTCGAGTCATTTATCTTGTAATCATGTGATCCTAAAACCATTATATTTTGATTCTAAAAATATTTATTATGATGATCTTGATGGTTGGATGGGTTATCAATTTTAGGCTTGGAGACTGATGATACGGCATACTTTCAATCACCACCTCCTTTGTTGTTGGCCACATCACCCCTTTAATCTATTAAGATCTAGCCATGGTCTATGGCCTCCACATGTCAAATCTATAACTACTTCAGGCTCTACATTATAGATCTATTAGTTGGGCCATGTGGATGTTTGTCACTCTTCTATTTCTAGGTTGAGCCTTCAAGTGCAATGCTAACTTCCCTTTATATAATGAAGCATGATTTCACCATGTCATCCTACTCACATACTAATTTAACATACTGATGGGCTTGCATGGACCACCTTAGGGTTGTGAAGTAATGAGATTTCACCATGTGGCATCATCCCACTTACCCACTTGCCCAAATATCTGACATATTATTTGGGTTATACAAAAATCATTGAGAGAGCAGGGTAGGAGGATTGTACCATGTGGAAAAATCCTACTAACCTACTAGCTTGGAGGGTTTTAAATTGTACAAGTAGTTCTGAGACCCCTAGTTGTTAGGATTATGACACATGAAAGCATCTCACTTACTAGCTACTTTGATTACATCATTGTCTTGCCAAGAAATTTATTGAAATTTATTTAAGTCTTTGAAAGACTTTTGAACAATCCTAAGATTACCAAGAGAGTGATGCATGGCATCAAATTAACATAAATAATTGATAATGTGTCAAAAGAATTTTAAAAGGGAATAAGACCATTGTAACATTAAATCATGGCATTGGGAAACCTTTGAAAGAAATGACTAAGTATTATTACAACTAACAAATTGGGAAGCCAACAAGATGTCATCAGGGGCCCATCTTCTTTACTCTCTTCACCTCTTGAATCTGTCATCAGAAAAAAGCCAAAATGGCTATGTCAAAGCATTTACTTTTGGGATTATAAGTTATTACATAGAATCATTTGAGTCTTGGGACTAATTGACTAAAGCTTGAGAAGCCTTTAAGTGATCCCGAAGGCTTAAATAAAACTTAGACATTGCTCCTCCATGGTGATAAAAAATGGTCAATATTCTAGTGACCTCTACATGCTACTTGCTTGTTAAGCATGAATTAAGTAATATTTCAAGCAATCCATTAGACATGGAGTCATAAAAGCACCAAAAGCTCCCAATTTTTGAAGTGAAACATGATTGCAACATGCTTAGTTGGCCACTAAATAACTAAATTAATAATTTGAAAAGATTCTCAAGGTTTATTTTTGATATACTCCCTAGATTTATAAAAGCTTCAAGATCTCCTTTAAACACCATTCCATTTGTCCTAAAGCTCCAATTCTACCCTAATTTGAGACTTGCTCCCTAAGCCATTATGAAACTGAAAATGCCCCCAATAAAAAGTGAGAAAGAAAAACATAACTATGCCATAGACATTTAGAGGAAATAATAATGACTAAACTAATGTGTAGTAACACTTAGAGGAAATGAAAGAGAAATATACAATAGTTTTGATGATCATCATATTTTTTTAAAAAGATGAATCCCATTAACTAGGATGGGTAACACTTCTTCGCTTGGTCTTGAAAAATGGTATGCATGAGCTTTTTTGCATCTAGCTATGGTATATAGGCCATTCCATATAACATCAAAATTTGTATGCTTCATGGCCTTTACTCTATCTACATCCCACTTGAGTAAAGTATCCTTAATTGATGCTTCTATCAACAACCCTTCTATCAAATGTTCTTATTCTATACTTGTTGAAGCTCCATAGTGCACATGACCTACACCTTGAGATCTTTGAGCTCCATTTGCTTGGATAACCTTACTATCATGGGATCACTCACGATCAATTCAAATTGATGAGATAGATCCAATGAAGGCCATTCAAGAGACGTGGTTAGCCTCACTTCCTTTCCATAGACTAACATGAAGGGTGAATTCCCCAACACTATTTTAGGTGTTATTCAATCTATCCAAAGGGATATCTTTAGCTTGGTATGCTAGGATTAATGATTATATTCCATGTTTTTCTTGATAATGTGAATCAAGTTATTGTTATTTAATTTAGCTAAACCATAACCTAGAGGATAATAGTTTGAAGAGGTGCTCAAATAGATGGTATGTTTGACTACCCATTCACTGATCTTGGCTTTGAGGAAATGTAGTGCATTACTTCAGATAATAGAGGATGGAACACCAAATATCATGACAATGTTTTCATATAATTATAGGATGGAAACCTCATTAGCTTCTTTGAGAATTATTGTTTCCATCCACCTCGTGAAGTATTCAATTTTCAAGAGGATCCACTTATGTCTAATGTTTGATGGTGCATTTATCATGCTGATGAAGTCTAAGACTCACTGCACAAAGGGTTGATCAGCTTGTATTAGATGCAAGGGTAGGACTACCAATTTCTCCTTACCTACAAAGAAGGTGAATTTTTATAACTTTACACCCATGTATGCACATCTTTGAATAGAGTTGGACAATAATAGTTAGCTTGCATGATTTCACCGTAGTGATTTTAGGTGAGTAATAGCTTCCTAACAACCCATCATTGAATTCTTTGAGGATCTTGTTCACTTGATCATGTTATATGCATTGTAAGAGAACTCCATTGATGTCTCTTCTAAAAAGTGTACCACAAACAATCACATAAATAATGGATTGTAATCGAAAATGTATGCACTTGGATTTATTCAAGACATTAAGATACATACTAATCTAAAGGAATATCCTTATACTCTTAGTCCATTTTGTTGGGGCACCTTGGTCTTCTAGTTGGATCTCTTGAAGTGTAAGAACTGCATAGTCTTCATTCTTCACATCCTCTACTAGTTATTCATAGAGTCCCTTACTTTGTACTAGCTTGGTGATTTGGATGTTTATGTCATATTCCATCACTTTTATGACCTAGTTGACTCTCTTCTCAATGATGTTCCTACTAAGTAATAAATCCTTTATACTCGAGTATGAGACCATAAGCTAGGTCTTGTTGCTGGAGAGCATATGCCTAAACTTCTTGAGTGCTCTTCTTACCACAAGGGTGTGTTTCTATACAAAGTTGTAGTGTAGCTCATAATCCTTAACCACCTGGTTAAAGAAAGCAATAGGCTACATTATTTGGTCATTATTCTACTATGAAATAATGGTTGAGATGCCTTTATTTTCACCAAATGCATAAAGGATAAAATCCTTACCATAATCTAGGTTTATCAAAGTAGGATCTCTTGTGATGGCATGCTTGATAGCCTCAAAACTACTTCAGCCTTCTTGGGTATGACTAAATATATCACTCTTCTTGAGAATTACTGTGAGTGGCTTGATCAGAGTTGTAAAACTCAACACAAACCTTTTGATGAAGTTTATTTTCCTAATAAGTTTTGGATACCCTTATTATAACCTAATAAAGGGAGAGGTAGAATGGACTTAACTCTTTTGGGATCAATTTTGAGACCCTCTTTGGAGATGATGTGTCTTGAGAGTAGGTTTTCCTGCACTACAAATATGCACTTGATTGGGTTTAGAGAGATTTTGAAATATCAACATTTTTCAAAGATTTACTCTAGATGAGCCAAATGATCTACTGCATGCTTGGATACAATAGTTATATCATCAAGGTAAAACAAAATGATATTATTGAGGAGTCCCTTGAATGCTATATTAATGGCCCTCTAGAAGGTAGCTCTTGTGTTTATTAACCCAAAGGGTATTATTTGATATGCAAAGGTACCCCACTTAGTCGTGAATGTTTTTTTAATTTATTACACTCCTGCACAAGTACCTAGTTATAGCTCAAATAATTATCCAATAGTGAAAACCTTTTCATGCCTATGATCATTTATAGAAATTACTCCATTGGAAAAATGGGGTAGTGATATTTGAGGGAGGCTTTGTTCTGGTCCCTAATGTCTACACACAAGTATATATTTCCATTATTCTTATGTAGTAGGACCAGATTGGCCACTCATGATGAATGTTTGATTAAAAATATTATGTTGGCCTCAATGAGCTTTGAGAGCTCCTTCATCATTAAGGGCTAAAACTTAGGGTTAACTGGACTCTACTTCTACCTAATTTGCATGGTATTGGGGTTGATCTTAATCTATGTTGGACTAAGCCTAGATTATAAAATCTAAAATATTTATAGTTTCATGAGAAGATATCATCATATCTTTTGCTTAGCCCAATGCATTATTTGACTTCAAATGGTGAGCTTACCTTACCAAATTTTAGGAGCCTATCATCAGAGATGTCCACTAGCTTAAAGATTTCCTACTTCACCATCATGTTTCTCTTCTCATGTTTGAACTAATCATTAGAGTTAAATATGTTCTCTAGCATGACCAATCCCCTAGGTAGCTTATTTACCTTGAATTGGATGATTTGATCCTCATACTATGTCTATAATCCTAAGTAGTTTTTGGTAGAAAACTCTACGTCCTCTTCTAAAAAATTGATGATCTAGTCATCATTCTCAAACACTTTCCAATTTACATCATCATTAGACACTACAGGTCTAATTATAAGCTTAACAATCTATCCTAAAACTCTTATAACATCAATAGGAAGGTTGTATTGAGATCTTATTATGGCAAGACTATCTGCATCAATATTTTGCTTCCTCAACACAACTATTATGTTAAAATCATCAAAAATTTCATTGAGATCCTAGACTCTATGTTTATAAGATTTTAACAGGCTATTCTTAGATGCATTTTAGGTTCTCCCCCAATTTATAATGAGCTCACTATCCCTAAACACTTATAGTGTCTTAATTCCTTTTTTTTGCACCAAATGGAGGCCTTATATTAATGCCTCATATTTAGCTACATTGTTGGTACAAACAAGTCACATTCTAGATGCATGAAAGTATTTTTATTTTTGAGGAAAGATCATCACAATGCTCACACATGTACCATTTCTACTTTTAGATCTATCAAAATATAACTACCATATTCCTTTGAGGTCTTCTTGAGTTTTTATGAAGTATGACATAATAGAAAGATGTAGTAATCAACTAGTTTTGTTTCTTCTATACAGTCATATTTATCAAATACATAATGCTCATTAGCCCAATCATCTAGTGTTACATCCAAGATTTCCTCTAGAGGTGTGGTAGTCTCTTGTAGGACTGAACTATCTTCAAAGTCATGCATTGCATAGCTCATGTCAATGGGATTGGGTGAGTATGTCTCTATATGATATCTACTAATAAGCTCAACCTTGATGGTCAACTTTGTTCCATATATAGTTCTCAACAACATGTGTGACTAGTCAGATCAAAAATACCCACCCATTTTTTAGTGAAGTCTCTTGAAAGATAAATGGCCAAAAAGTTAGGCATGTCTTTAATAGAGATGTCTTGGGTAATGAAGAGGCTTAGACATGCATGCAAGGTATGGTTTAAGCCTTTAATAACCCCTATGGTTTTGACAACTATTCCATCTAGTTAAATAACTCCTTATTGGGGTATATTTTATACCTAGCATATCAACTATCTTCTTGAGAATGTCTAAGCTACTTGTACCTAAATCAATCATAAAGTTATGGACAAGGTGCTTACCTATGATTAAATACATATATAATGGTAGTGGCTCACTAATTTTTCTAAGCTCTCCTTCCCTTTATTATCACAAACTTATGAAAATAGATGAAGAGGCCTTTGCTAGTTCATGAAGATGAAAGCTCTTCAATGCTTCCTCTAACAAAGTCTTTGGCAAGGGATGTATAGGGCCTACCACAATCACATTCGAGCTGGTTTTCTTCATTTGGTTCACTATGTTGAAGGGAATATGAGTCCCTTTCATCTAAAAATTTGGGATTAAAGCCTCCTCCTTAGTGTGTTGATTGGATTATGGTTGATTCTCCTTATGAATAAGCTAATTTGTTTGCACTTGGATGGTATAAAAAATCACCTTCTCTTTTGGAACCTCATGTGGAACTTGTGAAGTAGAAGTTTGGCCCATTGAGTGAGATTTTTTTCCCTCCATCACCTTTAATTTAAAACTCATATTGTAGGCCATTAGATTATTGAATAATTTTCTCCTAGCATATTGAGCTAGAGCCAAAGTACTACCTTAATTAAAGGGCACATAAATTAGAGAAAATGACTCCAATGTCATCATATTGAGCTAGAGCCAAAGTACTACCTTAATTAAAGGGCACAAAAAACTAGTTTCTTTAGGTATCCATGAAGGGAATAGGAAATAACCTTCCTCTAGGTAGGGGGAATCTACCAAAAGGAGGGGTAGACTAAGCTCTTGGGCAGGACTGCATTGAATTGCTATCTCTCCTAATAGGAGATGAGGATGCTCTAACTCTTCCTCTTATAAAAGGTACATGTAATTCAATATAATTAGAAAACTACCCCTTGAGGATGATCTCATTTGTCTTAGCATATAAACAAAATATTGATCTTTATAAACCATAAATAATTGGAGTCATCAAGTGCTTTATGGAGTGTTTTTAACATTATTGACTAATAATACCACCAAATTCTTAGTTAAATATTTGAATGGTCCCACCAGGCATGCTAGAAACTATTATCAATCAAATTGAACACCTATTAAATTAGATGAATTGGTTTAGTGAGATAATGGGATCATCCCCTAAAGTGTGGGACACATGCGCTCCTTCAGATGAACCTTCAGAGAAGACCAAATTCCTTATAATCTAAATACATCTGATTCAGGATCAAGATGTAGGATTAAAAGAGATAAAAATAAATATACTTCTAATCCTAAGTCTAAAATTTTTTTGAGGGGAAAATGGAGAAAGGGGGTTGCTAAAAATGAAATAATGGTGATGCATAAGACTAGACATAACAACTCTAAAATGTCACACTACTTATGAAAACTTCAATTACATAACTGATTCACATGGAGGTATAAGACACAATACACACTAAGAGGGATGAAAATGATCCACATATGGTGTCTACATATACCTATATGCACACATAATATGACTTGTAAGAAAATATCAAGTTTTGTATAAGGTATTGGGATATACAATAATGAGAGGGAATAAAATTATCCATAAACAAAGATCAACAAACCATGGGATCCACACATGATGTAGAACAATAGAGAGAGGTGAAATTAAGTCTCATTAAAACATAAGGCTCAGATGATATAGGGCTCATGGAGGGTAAATTTTAGTAGCATTA
This sequence comes from Torreya grandis, assembly GCA_037957365.1. Classification (NCBI taxonomy): domain Eukaryota; kingdom Viridiplantae; phylum Streptophyta; class Pinopsida; order Cupressales; family Taxaceae; genus Torreya; species Torreya grandis. Next base: position 1,719,166 of record JARHVA010001391.1, on the reverse strand, counting down.
CTATGCCTATAAATGTCTACCCTTTTATAATGCAAGGCTCAATATTCTATAGGCAATGGGAAGACACAAGTCATTGATTATAATAAAAAATATAGGTGTGAGAATTAAATTAGAGATTAGAAATTGAGACACATAATCTCCCTATAAATAAGATAAGGGTGGCCAAAATTAGTCATGACTCTGATCACTTCTTTGAGGCATGGTGATGATTGCCTTAAACTTGAATCTATTAGCTTAACATACTCTCTTATTAGTTATGGAGCAACCAATATTTAATCATTTAATGGCCCCAATTTAATTTGTAAGATTTCATGTACAAGAATATGATTATAAATCTCATGAAATTATTATCTTGGAATATTTTGGCATAATTCTACTAGTTTTGCTTTCAATGCTACTACCTGTGAACATCCATGCCATGTTTATAATTAAGATGCTTCTTTTTCTTGTATGCTTTGGTCATAATCTCATCATGCTGGTCTCGCTCATGATTTAATGTTATTAGCTATATTACCATTAAATTATACATACTCAAGCTTATTTCATGTCATTATGCCAATTAAAATGTCCTCTCAAGTCATTCATCTTGTAATCCCATGATCCTCAAGCCACCAAATTTCAATTATATAAATCTTACTTATGATGATCTTGATGGTTGGATAGACTATCAATTTTAGGATTAGAAATTGATGAAATGGCACCATTTCATTAGCTACATCATTTTTTACTTGGCCACATCACCCCTTTAATCCATTAAGTTTTGGCCATAGTTTATGGCCTCTACATGTCATCTCCCTAACTACTTCAGGCTCTATGATGTAGATTTGTCAGCTAGGCCACATGATTACTTCTCACTTTTCCATCACTAGGATGAGATTTAAAGTTAAAAACTGACTTCTCTTTCTATAGTGAAGTAATATTTCACCAAGTGGCATCATCCCACTTACTCACTAGTCTGACCCACTACTGGGCTTGCATAAACCACCTCAGGGTTGGAGATAATGAAAATTTTCCATGTGGCATCATCCCACTCACCCACTTGCCTGGGGATTTGACATACTACTTAGTCTATACAAAAATTTTTAGGAGATAAGGGAAAGGGGATTGTGCCATGTGGAAAAATCCTACTAACCTGATACCCCAAAGGGTTTTGAACTATACGGGTAGTTCTGAGACCCCAAGTTATTGGGATTGGAACACATAGAAGCATCCTACTTGCCAACTACTTTGTTGACATCATTTACTCTCTAGGTAACTTATTGAAAATTAACCAAGTCTTTAAAATAATTTTAAATAGGACCAAGACTATCTAGAGAGTGGTATGTGGCACTGAAAGAATGTAAATAGTTGACTAAGTGTCAAAAACAAATTGAAAGGGCTCAATACTGACATGATATTGACACTTGGTAACATGAAACCTTTAAAATATATAACTAATTCCCATTATGATTAAAAAAATAGGAAGCCATCAAGACATTATTGGGGCCCATCAAATTTGCTCTCTTCACCTCCCAAAGCTATCATTAGAAAAAAACCCCAAAATGGTTAGGTGTTGAAGCATTTCCTTTTGGGATTACAAGTGACCTCATAGAATCAATTAAGTCTTGGGACTAATCAACTAAAACTTGAGAATCTTGTAAGTGATCCTGAAGCATTGAATATAACTTAGATGTTTCTCCTCTATGGTGACTAAAAATGGTCAATATTAGGTTCTAAGAACATGCCCCTAAATCCTTGTGATTCATAACTTATTTGTCAAAGAATGTAAGTGGCCTAAAAAATCCACCTCACAAGTAAATTGTATGTGATTTTTGGAAGCAATTTCAAGATATGGACATGATTTTACTATAATAAATTAATATGGTAAGATTTTTTCTCATAATTATTATTAAATTTATATGATTTTATAACATTTTTATAACTAACAATCATGATCCATGGTGTGGAGGAATAATTACCTTTTTCTCCATAGTGGTGGTGACATTATGTGGATCATGGATGTGAACCCACAAACAAAGCTCTTAAAGTTTTATTAAATACCAAAAATCATTATTTTGGCATAATTAATATTTATGCCTATAATGATAAGTGGAAAGGGTCATCCTTTGGCATTGGATTACAAGTGAGTTTTCAAAAATACATTAGATTTTGATTATTGAGATTACAATTGATAAACTTGGTCACTTCCCAATGCATTGGGTAGTTAGCAAGTGAGACACATAGTATTATATGCATAATAAATTCAAGTTTTATAACCCTAAATTTTCACATCATTCCACCTTTATTATATGGTATTATAGACATATAAATCTAGTCATAGGTACTTGACAATGCTAATTATTGACATATCATAAACCACATGACTTACATCTAGATACATGATTGTTATTCACCATTCATCTAAGACTTTTACCTATACGTGGGCTTGACCATTTTGGATATCACTAATATATAAAATTTTCAAATTAAAATGATCAAACTACTTAAAATCACCCTCAACCTATCTCTAGCTTAGGATATGTATCCTTGAACTCTTGGGATAGGTCCATACTAGGAAGATTGGAGTGCTGTTATGCTCATATCCACCTATACCATCTTATACTAAATAACAGTTAGATTAAAAAATTTAAATCATTCATTTAGGTCTTCTTTAATATATCATAAGGTTATTTAAAGGAAAATATCAAAATGTTTACCTATAAATATACATCTAAGGTCACTCATTATGACCACTTGCTATTCACTTAGTTCAAGCTTTCACATTATTGTACATTGATAAAATCTACCCTATTCCTCCCAAATTAAAGATCATTCATAAGGAAAAACCATAAGTGAAGTCTAAATCATCTCAAATTAAGTCAATATCTATCAATGCCAAGTATCAAATCCACATTTCTAATTGTATATACATAGTTAAGGAACATGATTGCATAATCAATCTAGGTAGGAGAACTATGTGGGCTTAATATCCCTCCTTGGAGTATTAGATATGTAGGAACCAATAAATAATAAATGGGATGATTGAGGTTATACCAACCCATACACTCCCATTTTTTTAAAAATTTTAAGCTATCAAAACTCCCTTAGGGTTTTAAAGACTAAAAAGAGAAATAGTGAATTTTACACGACTTTATCAAATTATATAAACTAGGAGAATGTTAGACCCTAATTATACAAATGTTATGAAAAATTAGAATGCTAATGTATCTAACAAATTAAAAAACTAATTTATAACTTACTAAATCAAGAAATATACTAAATATGGAAAGTGAAAAGGAGAACACAAAGTTAGTTAGAAAACTAAGATGTATATTGTTCTTGAAACTGAAATTGACAAGGAGTTGTTGAATGAGTGTGAAACTTGAACAAGACTTGGTAGGGTCCCTAAATAGGAACATTATAATTTTATAGGAGAGTAGTGAATTATTATCCCTAGGGAGCATCAGTGTCCAATAGGTAGTAGATCTCTAAAATTTCTATGGTAGGTCTACCTATATGTTCTATGGACTATGCACAAGCTTTCGATCCATTGTAAAAACCATTCTGTGTCTCCTCCTTTAGTTAAAACCCTATATCAATGACATAATAATATGAATGAAATATCAAGGTAAAAAGAGGTTATAATTTGAAGTTATTCTTGACCTCAACACCCCCTATGTTGAGTGTTATCTACATACCAATAATCCAAAGAAGGATCAAACTCCATGTAGTTCTCTCATGCTATGGTGGTGTGTTCTAAAGACTAGTGAAAAATTATAGATTTTGGTGAAATCCTAGTGTGTTTAAGTGATTTAAATGACTTATGACCTTATAAGCATATTCAGACTTTAGCTTAGAACTTCTAGGGTTGTATGTAATCATAAATGGGAGAAATAGTGTGCTTTTCAAATTGGAAGCCTCTTGTGAACAAAATAGTTTGAAATGTGTATTTATAGTGATATTTTTAGAATTAATTAAAATGGGGCTGTATTAAAATTTTGGGACAACCCATTTCATGAATTAAATATCTATAAATTACACATTATTTTGTGGGAGGATACGAGTGGTGGATTTGGACAATAAAGTAGTGTGCTTCTATCTAATTAGGGCATTATTGTTGAAGGAACACAAATAATTGATTTTGGTATTAGGAGTAGTTTGTGGATGAGATTTAACTAATTTAAAATGATGAATAGGGACATTTTTGGGTAATTGGTTTTGCTTAGAATAATGAGTCATCTACACAAAAAGTGAAAGAAAGTGGTCAAAAGGCCCTAGAATAAGTTATGATTAAAGTGTGTAAAAAGGGTTGTCACAAGTGTATTATTTTAGCTTAAATGTTAATTTATGTTTCTAAAATAGTATAAAATAAATCATAATATCTCAGTCCACTCAACAAACACATGCATGAAAGGCATAACAATGAATTTTTTTATCACAAACAACCAAGATAAGTCCACGGTCAATGGACTTGAGTAGATTGCACTGCTATCCACTTAAAACATTTTTGTCCAAAAATATTCTCTAATCCCACCTATAATGTTTCACCATTAGGGTCCTATTTATTTCTTTTTTTTTTCAATCATTAAGCATAGTCAACATGACAAGTTTGTGGTCAATAGACATGAACGTCTAGTGATCCTGTTCACCTATATCAATCATATCCAAAAGTAATTTCAGGTTATGTTCCTAATACTAATCATGCATAGTCACATATTTTAATAATTTACACTATCAGACATCCAAAATAGTTAATAAAAATCTATATTTGAGCTAAGTATATTTCTTATTAGTATTTTATAAAAATAATAGTTTTCCATATTTAATAGTTATCAAAATTAGAATTGTTAATTATTGTACATCATTAACATTATAATATCTATATATTTTTAAACATATTAGTACACAAAATTTATTATTAAATAAAAAAGGGTAAAGCATATTGGTGAGCCTGTGCATTTATTTTTGAGCATTACCCTCTTTTTTATCTTTGTTTTAGGGTTTTAGCTGAATTCTTGATTTCTAGACACTAAATAAAAATTCTCTTTAACCTCAAGGATTAAAAAATTCCTAATTTCCCTAGCACATTAATCTTTTCTTTTCAAATTGTAATTGTAATTTTCATTTTTTTCTCTAGAAAATGTGTTTCATAAGTTTTAAAACTCATAGGAGTTATTCTAGGCAAACTAGTCTTCAGTTTTACTTGAGCCATAGTATGAGGGGTACTGCCCCAATACTTAAGCCATTAGACAATATTATATATAAATTTTAGTTTTCATTCACAATATATCTTAATCACCCAAGGTTTTGTTTTTTATCCATAGGAATACTTTGACTATTTATTCTTGTAGTGCACCAATAAATAGTTAGCCCTAAGAAGTTACTCTTAATGTATCATAAATATAGGATAGTGTGACTATGGGATGGTGGAATCCTTCATAGTTAGTGACTTTTGGGCTTTGTCCCCTATTTTACTACTGGGATTGGTATATATGAGAGGTTACAAAATAAATAACCTATCTAGTTACACCCTTTTTCCTTTTTATTTTATACCTTTACATATCACTTAAAAAAGTTCTCTTATATTTTTTATTTGATAGGTTATACTCAAGTTTTATAGGAACCTGAAAACCACAATTTAATAAGAGAAAATTAAAAACAATATAAAAAGAAATAGGCCATATTGGGCCCTTAACTTTGGTTTGATGAAGTTTTTGCACCAACCTAATATCCACCTCAGTGCATCTAGATATTTTGGCAAGAGATTAGCCTAATAGTTTATTTAGCTAGCTAGATGATACAACAAAAAACATGTGCCAACTAGATGACAACCAATTAAATCCTATATAATCAAGACATTAATGATGATCTAAAGATAGATAACTAGTGGAGTCTGGAAATTGTAGGATCATGGACCTGATGGTTATGATGACAGAACTCTAACTTAGCACTTACATGCAGTCTCTACCCTGGTAAAGATTCTCCTGAAGGCCTATATACATATCTTGAGCTAGATATATAAGGGAGAGAGAGGAATTACAATGAAGCTTTGGTAGAATGATTTTGGAAGCATGCTTTATAGATTTTTCTCTAGCAGCCATTAAGGCTTAGATATAGAATGGAGGCCACCTTGGCTTCAATTTTATGTCCTCAAACTCATATATGAGCTTTTAGGTTATAATTTGTATAATATTAAATTTAATATCTTATTCCAAACTTTAAACAGTTAGTAATGGTGTTGTTTTGAAATACATTTGTGTTTATCTTGGTTTGCATGTTAGTAGTATTGCTATGGGGTGCAAGTGAGTTTGTGTTATGTTGTATTTTGGTTAGTTATGCTGATCTAGTTCATGTGTTTCATTGATTTTGCATTTTATTGGAATCTCTATGTTTTCATGATGTCAACATCATTCTACATGTAAAATGGGTATAGATCTATGCCCATGAACCCAACCTGTGTTTAATCTACATCTTGTTAAATATTGAGGATAAATTGAATCAAATTAGTCTTGTGACCCACTTAGTGCCTATATGACCCCACGCTTACCCCAAGATAAACTTATGCCTATGGGTCAACCCCTCACCTAAGTTAACATTACATTGATTGAACTCCCCTTTTTTTAAGCCTTGTTCCATGGCATAACTAGACCAACATGGGCCCCAATTCCCTCTCAGTTGTGCTTTAGGTGAGTACATAGGGCTTATGCCTTATGTGAATTGATGATTTTGTGCAAAAGCATCTAACTTAAAAAGGACAAAATCCAAGAAAATGGGTTTAGGAAAACCAATATGATGCATTATATGAGTTCTTTTTTCTTGAGTTACCTAAGTATGTGTAAAAGTGGTTGGCTACATATTCAACCCAAAAAAAGAAGTTATGGACAACACTATGAGTGGACAAAGGATCACATAGAGAAGATTGGGACCCTAGATGCTCCATAGACTAGAGTGGTGAATAAATGGTGGCAAATAACTCTAAATAAATACATGCTTAAGTTCAAAATATCAACTTATTCATGGCCTGAGGAAGTAGAGTAGCAGTTCTTACATGACCCTAGAGGCACATTCATGAAGGAGATTGACACAAAGCTAAAGAAGATAATGGTTGATTATAGTTTTAAAACTTTGATGATGGAAGGCTAAAACCCTTTCATGTATGAGATGCATAAATGGGAATATGGGGACATGTAGGTGAGGCGTGATGGAAGGGTATGAGATAATTGAACTCTGAGAGTTTAGAAGATAGGCCTATAATAAGAGATGACACTAAGTGATGGAGGATATAGAACCTAAAAGTTTTGAGATGACCTATAACAAATGAGGACATGGGAAAGGATCTCTTGAAAAATAACATCATAAAGATGAGAGGTATAAAGTGATGGATCGAGCTCCACACTTAACAGGTGTGGAATTCATTAAGTTCTTATAGAATTTAATGAGTCCAAATATTCTTGATATACCTACCCCATTTAAACCTATGGCACATGCTCACGTGTTAGATCCCCCACTTAAAGATAATATAAAATTGATTGTTGACCCTACTAATACCCTAGATCTTAGACATTTTGTAGATTTAGATTGTAACATATTATTAAATAGATTATTCCATACAAAGAGGTGAGCATAACTATCTCTACTCCATTAAGTGAAAGATCACCATAATAGAACTTAAACACAAGCATACCAACATACTCGATGTCAGTAATGTAATATGGTCAATAACCCATAGGAAATGGTTTAACGCCACAAAAAAGTAGTACAACATTGATGACATTGATTGCATTAGTAGGAATGATAGGACCAGTGTCTACCACTAGGGGTGGAGGCACTAAAGGAAACTTGCTAGGAGGAAGTAACATCTATGGTAGAATAGGACCACCAACAAGAGGGCAAGAACTAGGGGGACAAATGCCAAAAGCACCAACCACACCCCCACATTAGATCTATTATAAAATGGCTATGTACCTCCTAGAGTATAATACCATGGAAAATGCTATAGAATATGTGTTTTAAATGTGAATTATAGTGACATGCATGAGGCATAACCCATTTAGAGCATAAGACTACTTAATTTTCAACCACTTTACTTGATCATGCCCATACTTGGTACATAAAGTTTGATCCCAATTAGGCTATGATTGACTATGATACCTTAAAAGATGCATTCCTAAAGGATTTAAACATCCTAGATTTTGAATAATAAAGCATTGCCATGCTAAAAGAAATTACCCAAGGATTAATAAAGAGTGTATGATTTTATGATGCATGGTTCAAAACTCTCTTATCAAATATGCCATATGATATTCACCCTTATTAACATGTATAATGGTTCATTGGGGGGTTACTCATTCCCTTCTAAGGGTCACTTTCCATGAAGACTTTTATAGACCTGTGTGAAGCACTTGAAACTGCACTCAAAGAGAAGGTGTTCAGAAGTGTAGACACCAAGATTAGCCCATTTATAGAGGTGAATGGCATCCTAAATTCAAAAGCTTACTACCATCTATATGCATGATACTCAAAGTGGACTATGGTGCACCAAATGTGAAGTAGAAGGCCATAATAAAACTAACTGCCCATGAAGGAATTTGAACACTTTGATTATAAGCTATGAATATATGGAGAGGTTCAAAATGTGAGAAACTACCCTTTGTTATAGTGTGTTAGCTAAGTCAACATAAAAATCTATCATAATTTGTGTGATTCCTATACCCATAACACCATTGACTATCGGGGGATTGGAAAAATGTATGAAAAAATGGAAAGGGGCATGCGACAGGCTGCAACAACTATGAAAAGGCAAGAAAACTAAGGGAATGATGGATATGGGCAATAGAATGTAGGATTTGGGATATAGTGAGGCACCAAAAGGTGACATGAAGGATGTGATGACAAAAGGTTCCTACCTTGCTCATGTTATAAGTGTGGCTCAATAGAGCATTATCAACATGACTACCCTACACTTTCCACTTATGGTATCATTGAGGGCTCCATAAGGTTAAAGAGTACCCTAAAGTTTATAAAAAGTTGACCCAAGGAAGGCCTGGTATAGATAAGGGCACATGGATGATCAAACAAGAGTAGAATATGGAAAAATGGACCCTAATAGAATAACCTACATGTATAATAGAAGTCAAGGTGACTACTCGAAGTAGGATCACCAGTCAACTACCATTTCTGCCAGTACTTGGGTTAGGCCTCAAGTATGGGGATAAGGATCAAAATGAATGCATAATGTGGTTTAAACCAAAATTTGTGCCTTATTCAAACCTAATATGCTAAAAAAATGTACTACATCGAGTTATGAGCATAATCCAAAAATTATAAGGGGATCTCTAATTAGTGTAGGACCTGAAAACATAGACTATCATAGCTTAAAATAAATAATATATCCATGAGGTTGAAGTTTAATAATTAACCAAAATCCTACACCTCCTGTAGATTGAGGGTATGCTACCCCTATTGAATAAATTACTCCTTAAACATGTTGGCCAAAATCAAGTCAAGGTCACCATGTCATGTATGGAAAGGCTGAAAGAAGTTTGACATACTCAAAATGATTAATATGCCTAAGAACTTCTAGTGGATGCCACTATTGATGGCTCATCTATCTATAAGGTTATTATAGACACAAACATTGAGGTTAACATCTTGATGAAGACTGCTTGGGAGAAAATGGGTAGCCTAGTTTTGAGACCTTCCCCTCATGTGCTCTTCATGGCTAATAACACCCAGGTGTAACCTATCAAGATTTTAAAAAGCATAGTTATAGATATCATGGGCACTAAATTTTGAGCTGACTTTAAAGTAATAGAGTTAGTTGAATAGGACAACTACCTAATGATTTTAGGAAGGCCATGGTATTATGAAAATAATGCATATATGTGATTCAAAAGGCACTATACCCTTTGAGAATGGAAAGGATAGAGTAATCATACCTATTTCAAATGATCAATGGCCCCTTATATCAAGAGCATAGATATTGAAGATAAAATAAACCATATTTATAACATCATATTGCAAGGTGTCGAGACCCTATAGCCAAAAAATTAGGGAATCCTCTCTTGGGAGGATGCACAGTCATCCTCAAACACCATAGATATTGCTTATAATAGATGGGTTAAGGAAGGATATGAGACAACTGGCTGACAATGCCACTTGGTACTAGCAAAGGTGTCAAAACTAATAAATATAGGCTAGATATAGATTGATCATGCTCCTAGAAGATGGATCCATTATGCCAAGAAAAGGGGAAAAGAGTGTTCTACATCAGAAAGGGTAAGTTTATTACACTCCCAAGGTATGAAGGAACTAATCCTATAGAAGACTATGTTTGTGATATTGAGTCATGTGCACCAAAGGAGGTGGATAGAATGGATGCACTAGTGTACACATTGAAAATAACTATTGATCATTAGTGGGTGATGTAGAAGCCTAGATTGCCAACTTGGTAGGATGTAAAGGTGGTCATTTTTACTAGATATAGAAAAATTAATGAGGAGTTGAACATTTTAGCCTACTCCAACAACTTTGACCATATAACACATGTACAACTTTTAAAAGAAACATGGACTATTTATAGTGATGATACCTTGATAAATCTATGGGTGCATACCTTCTATATAAAATTAAAGGCTTGGGTATAAGTGTGGGACATAGTAAATGAGATGCACCACAAAAAAATAGATTGGGATGCACTTAAAGAGTGGTTTGTTCATACCTTCTCATTTTCTTCACAAAATCTTAAACTAATTGAGTCATTACAAATAGTTCAAAAGTTAGTGTTTGAGGACACCACTATATTGTAAGAGTACCTAAGGGACATGTTTAGTGAAAAAGGGTTAGAATTCCCATCCTTATTCAAAGAATAAATTATGAATAGTTACTCTAGAGATGAAGATGATAAAACTTGGAAAGCATGTAACTAGAATAATTTGGCAGAAGGTAAGAAGTTAGTGTACCAAGTTAAGGATGGTGCCCCAAAAGAAGAAGACCCTACCTATATTCAAGTAAAGATAACTGAGGTTAGTCAATAGGTCATGGATTCACACCAAGAGAAGCATGAACATTATTAATCATCTTTAAAAACTACTAAGGTAGATATCAGCTCAGAGGGGGAACCCAAAATTGCCACTTTGGGTGCCTATTGGTCTAACACCAAGCTAGAGTATATTGTGTATCAACTAAAAGAATTACAAGACTTGTTCCCATGAAACTATAAGGATAAAAAATGTGTCTACCCATCCCTTAGGAAGATGAGCATTAAAATAGTTAATGACATGAGACCAATCAAGAAATGAACATACAAAATGAACCTAAATCTTTATGCCAAAGTCAAAATTGAGATCGATGGAATACTAGCCACAATAGTTATTTACCTAGTGTAAGATTTCAAATGAGTTAGCCCCATGGTCATTAGCATCAAAAAGGATGGGTACATTCAAATTTGTGTTGAGTATAAGATGTTAAATGCCACTTGCGTGACTGACCCCTTTCTAACTCCATTTATAGATGAAGTATTGGAAGGTATCAATCATAGGCTATTAAATATACACATTTATTGATGGATTTTTAGGTTACCATCAAGTCATGATCGAAGAGGAAGATAAGATAAAAAACACCTTTATGATTGAGTGGGGATGTTTTTCATATAACATTATTCCCTTTAGGCTAAAGAAAATGCCAACTATTTTTTCCTAGGTAGTGATCACCGCATTCAAATACTTTATTCACAAGTTATTACAAGTATATTTAGATGATTGGATAGTGTACATATTGGTAAAAGATCACTACGATAATTTATGCCTAATGTTTGGAGGGTGTTGGTAGTTAAAAATCTCTTTTAATCTCAAGAAATGTATTTTTGTGATGTTATTTGGCATATTGCATGGGCACATCATTTGCAAGGATGGTCTGCTCATTTATCCAACCAAAATTACAATAATCCTTCAGCTTCAAACACCATTAATATAGAAATATATACATAAATTTCTTGGGTATTAGAGATATTATAGGAAGTTTATAAGGAAATTTGCCAAGATTGTGGTGTCATTAGAGGAACTATTATAGAAGGATGGTCCATTCTATTAGGGCATGACATAGGAGGATGCTTTCAAGATCCTAAAGTTAAAGCTGATAAGTGGACCAATTATGTATTTTATCAATTGGGTAAATCCATTCTTTATCCACAACAATGCCTCTAGTATTAAAATTGGTGTCATTCTAGCACAACCAAGAGTAGGGAAAATGGATCATCCTATTTATTTTACAAGTAAGAAACTAACAAAGGTAGAACAAAATTACACCATAATTGAGTATGAGTTACTTTCCATGGTCTACACCCTACATAAATTTATATAGTATTTACTAGTAACCCCAATTGTATTCTTTACTTATCATGATGCACTTAAGTACCTTGTGAACAAACCCATTTTGCACAAGTGCATTTATCAATGGATCAAATTATTACAAAAGTTCTAATTTTCAATTGTAGTCAATCCTAGAAAACAAAACTTAGGCCCAAATCATCTTTCCTACATCAAATATAGAATTGAAATAGTGCCAATCAAAGATGATATTTCTAACACACAACTCTATAGGATCTAACATGTCTTAGAAGACTTAGTAGAGATCACATCATTTTTGACCTCCATAATCTGCACTACAGGCCATGAGAACTAAAGAAAAGAAGTAACTCATAGTTTGTGCTACCCCATTTCAACTCATTGGTAGGGAACTATAAAAAATAGGCTATGTTGAGATCATGTGCCAATGTGTCCTAGAGCATGATTGGGACCAAGTAATGTAGTAAGTACATGATGGGATTATTAGAGGCCATTATGCTGGAGATGCCACAATTCAAAAAGTTTTATAATCAGGATTGTGGTGGCGAACTATGTTTAATGTTGAAAAAGAATACGTGAATAAGTGTGATGTATGCCAATGAATAGGAAAACCAAACCACTAGGATGAGATGCCCCTCATCCCCATCCTTGCATAGGTGCCATTCAAAAATTAGGCCATTGATTTTACTGGGCCTATTAATCTTGATGTAAGGTGAATATGCATAAGGTATATTCTAGCTGCTAAAAATTATTTTACTAAGTGGGTAGAAGTAGTTAAAATTATTTTACTAAGTGGGTATAAGCAGTAAAAATAAAAATCTATATAACTATGATGATAACAAGATTCATTAGGGAAAACATTATCAATAGGTATGGGTGCCCTCTCAGCTTGACTAGCCATCATGGCACACATTTCATCAATGAAATAGTTTAGATCTTGCTATCTGAGTATATGGTGGCTCACCATAAAAAACACCATACCACCCCCAAGATAATGGCACCATGGAAACATTCAATAAAATACTAAGGACATGCCTAACAAAAATCTAAAACATTGGTTGTAAGGATTGCGATGATCATGTATTAGCTATGTTATGGGATTATCACATGACATATAAGTGCATGATTAAGGCCACACCATTCCAAATGGTGTAATATGTAGAGGCCATTTTATCTATGGAGTTCCTAGTTCCCTCATTGTGCATCACACATATTGGTCGATTGGACAACCAAGAGTCATTAAGTGTATGCCTAGAAGATTTAGAGAGGCTGGATGAGACATGCACCCACGCATAATGGAGACAATAGATAGAGAAGGCCCACTAAAATACATGGCATGATAAACACATTAATGGAAAGGTATCTATAGAAGGTGCATTTGTCCTCTTGTATTTTAGAAGTACCTAAGGCACCTAGGCAAACTACAGATCAGGTGGATGGGACCTTATGTAATACAAAACACATTAGAGACTAGTGTATGTAAGCTACGCATGTTGACTGGTGAAATGATCCTAATTTTTTTTATGGAAATAGATTTAAATTATACCATAAATATAATCGCATTTATGCCCTCTAACTCTAACTTTTTGGTCAAAATTTGAGCATTTTATATTATGACCAAAATAAAAATATCATCAGCCAATTTTTTATTTAATGGTTTATTTCTTTTGAATAAGCATGGCACTTTTAGGCTTGTAGTAGAAAATTTTTGGGACTTAGACTCACATAAATCTAGTTAGATGAGTCAAGTCTGGTCACTTTTTAAGCACTTATGGCTAGACACCTAAGTTTTTGGGTGCATGTGAAGTCTACCAGGCTAATTAACTTATAAGTACAATTTGATGAGTAAAGTGCACATGAAGGTGTTCATGTGTAAGAGACTAAGAGGAAACAATGAGGTGCTAGAAGACCAACATAAGGATTTGTATGGGGTAGGGAGGTTGAAGCAAGATATAGTAAAGCATAGAGAAATTGATCAAGATAGTGAGGTTCACTTAAAAGGAAGCACAACACTAGAGAAAAGATGGAACCTGAGACGCTGAATCACATGCATGTGAAGTACTACACCTAGATAACTAGAAGAAAGGTGAGGGTCATGCCAAGATGAAAAAAGTACAAAGAAGTGACCATTTGGATAGCTAAAAAACACCCAATAGTTAGTAGGAAGTATTCATTTGAATTGTCTATCATTTCTTTGAAGAAACCGTTAGTAAAATTAATGTTACGAAATGATGGTAGAAAAACAAAGATCCATATTAATGAGTAGATGGTAGTGGATTTAGTGGATTTTAAGTATCTTAATGATGCCAACCATCAATTTGGTAGATGAGAATAACATATAAGACCAAATTTGGAAGAGGTAGGTGGTTTACTTATCATTTTCAAGAGATTAGAGCAAGGAGCCAATGCTACCAAAAAGAGAAAATGCTACCAAAGAGAAAATGAGTTCCCCACAACCTTCTTAATCATGAAAAAAAGAATAAATAGGAGATTGGATTTCACCCTAAAGAGAAGAGGAGGTAAACAAAACAAATTTTAAGGGGAAGTGAGAAAGTAGAGGTTTTAATAAGATAACCAGTCCACCATTGAAGGGGTTGGAAGATCAAAAGCTGAACACAGTCACATTTCCTATAGCTATAAAGTATACCAAACACCATTTTAGGATTTGGTAGGATCAATAATCCATGCCTTAATATTAGTAGATTTAGAATGGGGAAGAAAATATTGAGCACAAAAGTACATAGGGATGTGAATAAATCAAAAGTAGTGAGAGAAGTAGCTATTATAAAATTTGAGGCACAAATGTTAGAGGGAGTTAGTGTATACACATAATATTTTCAACTTTTATCAAATACTAATGATTTACATCTTGTAGGAACCCATCAAGACTCAATCTCTCTAAATGCACTCCTTAAAGGGTGTATCAAGAAATGGGTGGGTAGACCATTAGTGATTTACATGATTATTGTCACTTATTACCACATTATTACCAATCTAACCAGATCCTAAAACCATTCCCTAAGCTATTACTCCTCCTTTGCACACTCCTCTAGTCTTTTCCCACTAGCCATCCTTCTTTTCGTCACCTTAATCCCCTTTTATTAGTTAGCTATACTAGGTCTACTGGGTTGACCCTATATAGTTTTGGGTAATTTTCACTAAGGAACTAGTGTGGTTCTTCGTTGACTTAGCTCATAACCTAGTGAATAATTATCCCAAATTATGCTAGGTCAACTGGGTCGACCCTATCGGCTAATATTTTCAGAAAGGTTTAGGGTTAAATCTACATATATATATAAGATAATTTCATCATTATTTCATATGCAATCAAGAGTAATTATTTGCTTTCACTTCTTTACAATTTGCTCTTCTACCATTCTACTTGAGGAGTCTTAGCTTAGGGTTTTTACTTGGAAAATCTAGTTTTATGGATAAGTCTTGGATGTTTTTTCCCTTATTAGTGATCCTTATAAACCACAAAAACCTCTTAAAAATCCCTTTTGGCCATGGAAGAGATTTATTTTTGATGGGTTCATCATTCAGGTAAGTATTCTCTAATTTGGCTCCTATCTTTAGTAAATAGAAGTAGGATAAGTATTGGATTTGAATAATATTACTCTTTTTATTCCATGTATTAGGGTCTTGCTCATACATAAATTAATTGAGATTCTCCTATACATGTTTTTGTTGTTTACTAACCCCTCATATTGTTCCACAAGCTTTGGTGAGCACTAGATTAGATTTACTTTACTTGTTATTAGTTTAGTGAGATATTAAAACACAAGACTCCCTTAGGGTTATTGCATGATTATAACTGACTGGAGGTTTTTGAACCCTCCCTATAATCATGTCTTGTGATAAGAGATCCCCTAATTAGGTCTAGTGGATCCCCATATTTGTCATGTTCTTGCTTAATAAATGTGTCCCCAATCGGAAGTGTATGGTATGATCTATCTTCTCCAAGTTAAGAATGATTTATAGACATGATGCATTTTTGATTGCATACATTCTGGTGAACTCAATGTGAATATAACCCTTGTAAGGTTTTATTTCACTCATTTCATTATTTTATCATTTTTATTATCATATATTTATGATACTAGGTCAACTGTATCGACATAGCTCTAACTTTTATGTGTAGGCTTAACAACATAGTCACATCCATACGAATCTATTCTATGTATGTAGGTTTTCCAAACTTTAGTTGAGATTACTAGGTCAATCTAATCAACCCTATAGATTTTCAAGCATATAGACCAATATACTAGGTTGACCTAGTTGACCCTATACATTTTCAAGCATCTAGTCTAGCATACTAGGTCGACCTAGTTGACTCTGTACATTTTCAAGTTTTCAGCAAATAGGATCTACAAAGTTAGATCGACCCAATCAACATAGTTAGTAGAATTTACAAGTATAATCCAGGGTACTTCAACAACAATCTTATTTTCCTTTGCATCCTCCAACCCACCAAGTTTCTTTTCTATCCTTCTTTATCATTTATAGTATTTCATTATAGTTGTATTTTCATAATTTGTAGCCTTTAAAACTACCCCTAAACACTCAACTAAGTCAACCTTGTTAATGTAGTTTTGTATTCTATGTTTTGTCTAGAAATCTAGGTTAACTCTGTTGACATAGTTCATTTTTAAACCCTAATTTTGTAGTATAGAGGTGACACCATCGATTGAATTAACACTTTAATGTGTTTCAAAATTGGAATTAAGCTTATATGCTATTAATTATCTCATACTTTCATATCTTTTTGCTTAGGATAGATCACATAGTATAATTAGGTGGTTTTCAATATACCATTTAATTTCACTATTTTCTCTTTTATTCAAACACTACCAAATCACAAAATCTTAAAATGAATTTTAACAATTGTCTACCCAAGGTCTACATACTTGGATTCCATCACTAAGGGGGAACCTGACTTTGTTTTTTAGCCAAGTATAAACACATTTTTATTGTTATCATTTGCATAATCACCCAACACTCTTATCACTATGGTGTGTGAAGTGAGGGGGTGGGCCCCAATACCAAGCTAGTACCATTACCAATATAGATCCCTTTTAGCCCAAACATCTTGAAACCATCCTTAGATTGCTTTCTAGTTCCTTGCTTACAACCAACTTCCTATCACATCTAAAATTATACTCTAATAATTTCACAACATTTAGGTTGACCACTTAGTTAGATTTTACTTTCCAAGTTGACTACTTGATATTTGATCAATTGTATGTTGTATTTCAAAAACTTGCATTAGCTAGTGTTGCTGCAAGGTTTCATGCTATGTGCCTCAATTGGATCAAGCTCATTGATCCAATTAATTGTGTATTCCTTTCATTTTTTGATTTCCTAAAGTACTTGATTTTTTTTCTTATTTCAATATAAATTCATTTATGTTGACATAGTCTCTTACAGACTATCTATTTTCCCCTTACGTACTGTACTAGGTCAACCTTGTCGACTCTATATAATTTCCAACATTTGTTTTCTATACTAGGTCAACCCTATTAACTCTGTAAAATTTTTAGACTCTATTTCTCTACTAGGTTGACCTAGTCAACTTTGTACCTTTTTTTTCTTTCTCTATTTGCTGATCTAGTTTTCTATATCTCTTTCTTAGCATTTTATTCATTTCTCTCAAGTAATAATGAAGTCTCCTATTAAAATCTTCTTGGATAGTTTGAATCCATTTAGATACTATATTGAATCAATAATCCCACTAATAATCCATCTTTTAACAACCCTCCCCTAAATACCAATTTGGGGAATCCTCCTACCAACACCAAACCACCTCTTGATATAACTCAACTTCTTACCCAAGTTTTACAACAAATTAACATAATGCAAAACTCTAACATCAATCAAATGATGCAACTTCAACATCAATTGATTAATATGGATAATTAACCAACTATTCATCCTCATGCTAATCCTAGTTACATTCCTCCACCTCTTAGAGATGCCTTAGGAAAAATTATTCCTCAACTCATAATTAATAACAAGATGCTTCAAACTATTCAAAATGATCCTTTAACTCCCTTCATTGTGTCCATTGATTTGGTAACATATCTCCAACTATCAAGTATGGTGGGATGAAAGACCCTGCCTCTTTTCTTAAAGCCTTTGAAAACCTTTACAAAGAGTGGATCTAAACTAATACCTTCCCCACAACTAAAATCTTAGTCAAAAAATTCACTAGCAATGTATTAGAATGGTACAACCAGTTACCCCAACATTATATTTGACAACTTGAAGATTTAGTCAATCCTTTAATTAAAGAGTTTTAACACAATGTTATTCCAAAAAATTATCTTATCCACTTCATCAATGCTAAGCAATGTCCCACTAAATTAGCTCATGACTTTATCAAATGATGTAAATCATTAGCCCATAAAGCCAACCATAACATGACTAATGACAAATTATTCAAACTCTTTATCACTGCTTTAACTCCTTGTCTTTAATATAAGGTTCAAACTTTTTCTCCCCAAACACTTAATGAAGCTCTTGATCAAACTAAACATCAAGACTTTCTTATGAAGAAATTCAAACCTACTCCTAAACTTTTAAAAGGATATTTTTAAACATCTACCAATACTATCACTATTAATACTCTGAAACCCAAACCAAGAGTTACCAAAGCTGACATCATTTCATATTCTCATACACCACATTTTGTAAAGTAAATGAAATAACTTTTACCATCTTCTAGACCTTTCACCCATCCTAACAATCCTATTAAATGGTATGACCCTAATCAATTTTTTTAGATCCATACTGACATTGGTCATTCCCATGAATCTTGTAGAGGGATCACTAAATTTTTTATCTCTTATATGCTTGGCGATTCATTTAATCATGAAGCCATGATTAACCTTCATTGTTAAGAGTACATCACTACTAAAAAATGATAGGTTTCTAAAGATTCTACCTACAATAACCAAAAATATTTTTCCAATAATCAACTAAATACCAAGGATGTTTATGCCATTAATGTCTATTATGATCAATATTATAATAATTCTCAATATGTTAACACTGCTAATGTTAACTATCATCTCAAACCAACTCATAAAGATCCTGTTACCAAACCTAAAAAGCCATACTTAGAAGAACAACTTCTCAAGGATGCTACCACTACTAATCTAGCTTTGGAAGCCCTTGAGGAATGATTTCCTCCTTTCACACCTCTAACCATATCTATTCCTTCAAAATCTACTTTACCTCCTAAACCTCATGTTGATTCTTTTTCTAATTCTCATTGGAACTTTCTTGAATCACTTAAATATATGCCTTGTAAGATTACACTTATGGAGTTGGTTCATACTTCACCCTATCATCACAATTTCTTTATGCAAAAACTCTAAGAAATTGATGATCCATACTCTATAGATGAATAACCACATTCTATTGAACCTTAACCTACCAACGTAAATACCATTGAAACTATGTGTCCTTATTCCAATCTTTCTATTGAATTTCTTGAAGAGGACATGATCAATGATGAAATTCTTTTTCATGCTGATGATCTACCACTTTTTATCAAAATAGCCATTAATACTACCCTTATCCATAAATTTCTAGTTAATGAAGGCTTTAGTATCAATGTGACATCTTTATGGCTTATTCAACAACTTGGTTATAACAAGGATCATCTCACATAAACCCATCTTACTTGTCATGGTTTTGATAAGACAAATAAAAAACCACTTGGTTGCATTTGGTTTCCATTAACCATTAGACCTAAGATCATTTGGACTAAGCTTATAGTCCTTGAGTTACCCATATCTTATAATATACTCCTTGGTCATCCATGGACTCATATAATGAGGGCCATTGCTTCTTCCATTAGCTGATGCATTAAATTCTTACATAATGGAAAATAGTATAAGCATGATGTTAATCTTAACCCATGGAGTATTCAACTTCCTAATCCCAAATCTTAATATCATATTCTTACTATCCTTAAGATCAATAGAATTAAGTTTATCAATAAAAATCCTAATTTATAGGTCACTTTTATGGATTTCAATGATGATGAACCTTATGATTTACAACATGATTGCAATATTACCAAGTTACCTCCATACATTTCATAGTGGTTTCCTCCCTCTTTATTACCTTAAGGCTATACTATTCCTCTTATTGATGAGATTAATGACTTTCCCTCTCCATGCGATACTTAGGAGCCTTATTTACCTAAAGATGCCTTCACTTTCAATGATTTTAGAGTGGAAAAATTATTTCAAGATCCTTTCATCATGTCTCTACGTACATTAAGTAATATGTGGATTTCACCTTCTGAAACTCTTCTTGAATTTCAAGCATGTAAAATTTCTCCAACATATGATGATAATTACATAATGGCCCAAGTTCAGTCTCAAGACTTAGATGTATAGTACTATCAAAAAGCCTTAGCTCAAATCCACACATTTAATCAAGATATCCATACCATTTCTATGACTATTGATTTCGATCCAAAAGGTTATGTGCCTCTACTAATTATTCACTTCTTGATACTCCTTGGATAGTAGAGAAAATAATACCTTCCAAACTTATACAAATTTATGCATCTCCTTTACCACATATAGATCCAATCATTGCATGTAATCCTTCCCTTATCATTGAAACCAACAACACTCCAATCCCTTTTGATCCATCTCCCTCTCCTACTCCTAAGATTAAAATCGATGCCAAGGTAACTAATGTCCATCAAATACATTCTAAGTATGATCACCATGGTAATCGAATTATAGATCTAAATTTATATGTTGAGTATTATGGTGCTCTTCCCACCTTGCTTAGTGACAAATCTATTCTTGAAATAATTCATGCTCAAGAACCTCAACTTCCTCGATAACATCATAAACTTGGAAAAACTAAAAACCTTTATTTTAACAACTTCATTACTAGAATTAATCCCAAAAATAATCCAATCTCTTCTTTACCTAATGTACCATATCACTTCAAAGATGGAAATGCCATGATTATTGAAGAAACCACTCACATTCAATATGGTATTCCATCCTACCCTTAACCAATTACTATTTATCATAAACTCTCACCTATTGAACATGGCAATTTTAGCTTATTATTTGATAAATATCATGAAATATTTTCTTGGTCTTATGAAGACATGCCTGGTATTGACCCTAGAATTGTGGTATATAACATTATTACTTATCTTGATGCCAAATCTATGCATCAAAATCAAAGGAAATTTCCACCCGAGGTTTCCACTTTATGTCACAAGGAAATCATCAAATTACTCGATGATAAATTTATCAAACTAGTGGATTATTTCGAATGGGTTTCTAACATTGTTCCCATTTAAAAAAGTCACTATGATCATTTAAATTTATATTGATTTCTTTAATATTAACCTCACTTGTCCCAATGATAGAATCCCTTTACCTTCAATAGATTCCATCATTGATTCTAATGCTAGTTATAAAATGTTATCTCTTATGGATGGCTTCTTGGGCTATAATTAGATTCATATTACCCCTGAGGACCAACATAAGACCACTTTTACCATGGAATGGGGCACTTATTGCTATGTCAAAATGCTTTTTGGCCTAAAAAATGCTAGATCCACTTACCAATGAGTAATGATTCATATATTTCATGATCTTATCCATAAAATTGTTGAAACCTATGTGGATGACCTAATTAATAAATCTAAAAGTCATAAAACTCATCTCTTAGATCTCACTGCCATATTTGATCATCTTCTTAAATACTAGGTTAGACTCAATCCTTACAAATGTGTCTTTAGTGTCACATCTAGAAACTTTTTAGGATTCCTAGTTTCTCTCCATGGTATAAATGTTGACCCATATAAGATTAGTGCTATTGTTAGCATGCCCATTCCTCATTCCATTCTTGACATTCATACTTAGGCAAACTTGGGGAAATTAGATGATTTGTCCCCAAAATGGCTTATCGCATCCACTCTATAAATTATCTTCTTAAGAAAGGTAATACTCTAGAATGGATGGAACCTTTTTAAAAATCCTTTGA
Organism: Torreya grandis; assembly: GCA_037957365.1. Taxonomy (NCBI): domain Eukaryota; kingdom Viridiplantae; phylum Streptophyta; class Pinopsida; order Cupressales; family Taxaceae; genus Torreya; species Torreya grandis. Next base: position 1,696,808 of record JARHVA010001391.1, on the reverse strand, counting down.
TAACATGAAAGAATCATTACTTTAGCCACCTATGATTCATCTTCCTTCTAACAATCGACCATTGATCCTATATACTTCTTACACACGTATATCATTTGGGGCAATGCTTACCCAACAAGATGATATTGGAAGAGAGTATGCCATTTATTACATTATCCAAGGTCTCATCAATTATGAGAAACATAATACCAAAGTCAAACATGATTGCCTTGCCATCTATTTTTCAACTAAAAAGCTTTACCACTATGTGCTATACTAGACCACTTATGTCATCATTCATTCTAACCCCCTTCATCACTTATTATCCAAATCCTTTCTTCTTGAAGATATAACTGGAAAATAGATGGTACTCCTTATGGACTTTGATCTCTGTATTAACTCAAAAAGCTATTAAAGGACAAGTTATAGTTGCTCAACTTGTCATAGCTCATGTGCCAGCTATCAATCACCTTCAAGATAGTATTCTTGATGATAATATCCTCTATATTAAATATCTTCATCAAGCTATCTCTCTCAAAGATTAATTCATAACTTTACCACTGACCTTAAAGCAAATAATCTAGATGAATCTAATATTTTCCATATTACTAAACCTAAAGTAGTTATCAAAGAGATTCTTGAAATTAATATTGACCAACATGAGGATACTTGGACCCTTCACTTTGATGGTTCTAAATGCCTTTAAGGAGCTAGGGTAGGTTGTATTCTTACTAGTCCTCTTCGCAAAATCATACCTTTAGCTTTTTGATTCACCTTTGATGTCACCAATAATATGGCCAAATACAAAGATCTATACTTAGGTATGAGAGCTACCCTTGATCTAGACATTCAATATTTGCATGCCTTAGGTGACTCTCAACTTATTTTCCACCAATTCAATGGTGATTACCAATGCAAAATCAAAAATCTCATTACCTGTCATCAAATTAAAACCACTCTTGCTAAGGATTTCATCTATTTAACCATTGAGCCTATCCTTCAAGATCAAAATTCCATTGCTATTTCCTTGGCTTCTTGAGATTCTCTCTTTCATCCATACCAAGTTCTTTTCAATCCCATTTTTCTTATACAAATAATAAAATCTCCATATTCTACTCAACCACTAGATTTGTTTATCTACCAAATCAAGGTTATTACCATTCGATAGAGCTTGTGGTATAAAGACATAATTTAATTTTTAGAACATCAAACTTATCCTCCTAACTTAGCCTCTCATGAAAAGACACACATTTTTAAACAAACTTTCAAGTATGTATTGTGACATAACACCCTTTATTATCATAATTCTAAAGATACCTTACTCCATTGTGTTATGCAAGATGAAGTCCCTCCTCTTCTTGAACAAGCACATGGGGGAATTTTTAGTGGCCACTATAGTAGACATGCTACAACCCACAAATTCCTACATATGGGTTACTTTTGGCTTACTCTTGAAAATGATGTAATTGAATTTTCAAAAAAGTGTACTCCTTACCAACCTCATGATGATCTAATTCATTCACCTCTAGTGGAGCTTCACACGATCAAATATCCTTAGCTATTCTCCATGTAGGGATTAGATCTCATTGGCAAATTACCTCACTCTCAAGATGGGCATGTTTTTATCATCACTGCTACTATATATTTTACCAAATGGGTTAAATCCATGCCCCTTGTTAATATCATTGGTAACATCATTGCCAAATTTATCCTAAATCAAATCATTTGCCTCTTTGGTTTCCCCATACTATCATTTCAAATAATTGTGGTAATTTCAAAAATAAAGATGTTAAACATCTTTATGTTAAAATCAAGATCAATCACAAATTTTCTACACCTTATCATCCATAATGTAATGGTGAAGTTAAGGATACTAATAAAATTATCAAGAAAAAGTCTATAAAAGATAATTCATGAAACCCTCATAGATTGGTACATTCATATTTATCATACTCTTTGGTCCTATCAAACTAGCATATGTACTACTACTGGGGCAACACCATTCTCTCTAGTTTATGGTTTTGAGTCAGTCCTTCCCTTGGAATTTGAGCTTCCCTCTCTTCATATATTTCTTCATGGTATCATTCTCAATGAATAATTATGTAATGATTTATTTCATGATCTTGATCTCTTTGATGAACACCATCTTTCTGCTTTGCAACATAACTGCCAATACAAGGCTCATATTGCCAAACAACATAATAAATGCATTAAAGTTCACACATGTAATGTTGGTGATATTATTCATAAATTAGATTAAACTCATGATAAATAAGGTAAATAAGATCAAAAATGGTGGGGCCCCTATTTTACTCAAAGATATTTTTGGTTCAAGTATTTGCTACCTTCAAACCAATAAAGGCCATGTTTTCAAAGAGCCCACCAATACAAAATTCATTAAGAAGTACTTTGACTAAACATTTCATTCTTTTCATACATTCTATCTACATCTATCTAACACTTTTTGCAAGTTACCTACATGGGTCTCTCCATCTGCAGTAGTTATTTCTTTTTCACAAACATTTAATCCTTCCTTTTTGGTCTTTTGGTTTCCCCTTTTTCTCATGAGTTTCATTGTAAAATTGTGGATAGGAATAGATATTACTCATGATGTACAATAGTCTTCTTTATTTTTCATACTCTTTTTACACACTTTTTACATCCCTTTGATTTATCTTTTATCAATTGCAGTATAAGACCATGGATAGGACATGGCCTTCCTCATAAATACCATATTTATTTTCCTCATTTAAATTTCACATGATTTTTGTCACCATTTTGGGTCTCTCTTTTATGAGTTGTAGTGTAAGACCATGGATAGGACTTGGACTTACTCATAAAATTACCATCTTATCATTCCTTTTCTAGAATGTTATTTACAATAGTTACAAGTTTTTGATCCTTGTTTTCAACTTTAGCTTTTGATTTTTTTGATAAATGGAATTTGCACAAAAATCTATCTTAGCATGTTTTCCTCCATTTCCCTCATTATTATGATAAGGGATTACACTTTATTTCCATTTTATCCCTTTTTACCCTTTGTTACATTTTTCATGATTTGAAGCAATTCAAATTGTTCCATGTGTCATCCTTCTTGATTTCCTTGCCTTTCACTCCTCATTGGATAAAATAAGGTCAAAATCAAGATAAATTTTTTATTTCACATATATTTATGAGACTCTTATACCCCATGTTCTCTAAATTTCTCCCTCTTAGTAACTAAGAAAGTCATATTTTAGCACCCCTGTTTGGTTTCCTAAATTCGTATGGAGGAGGAATAGAAAAAGCCATCAAGAAAGTTAAAAGCCAAATCATTTGAGACAAAAGGAAATGATATATAAAAAAATCCAAATAATTTGAGACAAAAGGAAATGATATAAAAAATACAACATATAAATCTCAAAAGTCAAAATCACACCAAAATACATAATTCCAAGCACATCTCCTATATCTAATCAAAGCTCAAACTCCACAGTTGGCTTCACATAGATCTGAGGTCTATTGTAATGCAATAGGCCAGTAGATTGGAATAGGACAATTCAAAAAAATCTATGTTGCTACCTAATTTCTCATGTAAGTACCCAATCTTCATAGTAAACTGATGGTTTTGTAAGGGGTCTTGAGAAATGAGGAACACGTTGTGAGAAGGTAGGTCCATTTTAATTTTTCATGCTTATAGCCTTCATGGGATGATATATATACTACATTTATTAACCTAAGACTTGTGTATCTAAGATAATTTCTTTAGAGTCCTTAAGTTCAAAAGTCCTCTTATTTTGACAAACCTAATTTGAGTGTCTTGACTTCGATAAAAAGTTCCTCTACGTTGGTTTTTCATTCATTATCCCCTCCACCCATTTCGTTTCCCCCCTTGACAAGTAAATTATGATTCCAAATATATTTTCCTTATTTTATATTCCTTTCTTATTCACATTTTAAAAACATGCTAGCACTCTTTTATTTTAGTTTTATCTATCCTTAGAGCAACACAACATGTTTGAGTAACTCTTGATTACTTTCTTTACACCATAAAATTATATTCCTAGACTTGTTTTGCTTCTTTTTACCTTTTTTCATTATTGTACTACCCTTTTGTTAAGGGCACCTGAGTCTATAACTTTTCCATTGTTAAGTGAGATAAGGCTTGTTACTTCTCACTTGGTAATGTTGTTTTCCCCTTTTATGCACCTTTTTCCATTATTGAGTGAGACAAAGATTGTTACTGCTCACTCATCAATATTATTTTACCATTTTATTTCTGATTTTACACCGATGTTTGATTACCATCATTTTTGACATGTATCCTTGGTTTGACTTGGTGAGTTTGCCTTTCTTACTTAAGGTTTACTTGTTTGAGTTTTTTGGTATATAGTACCCTTAGATTTTTGATTACCTGATTTACTCTTATTTTTGACTTGGTCATTTTGTCTAACATAGCACTTATCACCCTAGTTTGCCAAATTTATAAGTACATCCCATCCACATAACACCAATTATCTTAGCTTTCTTACATTTATTTATTTTTGCTCTTTAGTTTTATATTATTGGGTTTGTTGAAAGCAGTCTCTACACCCTACACAATCAAAACTAACAACACAATAGACAATCATCCAATAATAAGGGTAAGTCAAGGTACACATCACATTTACTTTTCAATCATATAATTTTAGTTATTTTATGCTTTAAAACACTATAAATTTTCTTTTAACATCAGTGTTATGTGTTCTTATGTTATTTCTCGAAGCACCATCCCCTGTTTCACCTTAGTGACACGTGATGAGCTTCGAGTGGGGAATATGCATACATAATATTTTCAAATTTTATCAAATAATAATTATTTAAATCTTATAAGAACCTATTTAGACTCAATATCTTTGAGTGCACACCTTAAAGGGTGCACTAAGAAAGGGGTGGGTAGACCATTGGTGCTTGTAAGATTATTATCCCTGATTTCCACATTATTACCAATCCAACCATCTCATAAAACCATTCCCTAAGCTATTAATCCTCTTTTACACATTAATCAAATATTTTACCACTGTTCATCCTTCTTTTCCTTACCTTAATCCCCTTTTATTAGTCGATTGTACTAGGTTGACTAGGTCAACCCTTTACATTTTTGGGTAATTTTCACTTAAGAACTAGTTTGGCTCTTGGCCGACCTAACTCATAACCTAGTGAATAATTTTTTAAAATTATGCTAGGTCGACTGGGTCAACCCTATCGACTAATATTTTTGGAAGAGTTTAGGGTCAAATCCACCTATATATACAAGATCATTTTGTCATTATTTCATATGTAATCAAGAGTAATTATTTGCTTATACATTTTTTATAATATGTTCTTCCACCATTCTACTTGAGGAATATTAGCTTAGGGTTTCTACTTCAATAATATAGTCTTGTGGATAAGTCTTGGATACTTTGGCATTTCTTAGTGATCCTTACAAACCACAACAACCTCTTATGAATCCCCTTTGACCAAGGGAGAGATTGAGTCTTGATAGGTTCATCATTCAAGTAAGTATTCTCTAACTTTACTCCTCTCTTTAGTAGATAGAAGTGGCATAAGTATTGGTTTCGAATAATATTACTCTTATTATTCCTTGTATTAGGGTCTTGCTCATACATATCTTAATTGAGATTATTCTATACAAGTTTTGATTTTTTACTAAACCCTCATATTATGCCACAAGCTTTGGTGAGCACTAGATTAGATTTACTTTACTTGTTATTAGTTTAGTGAGATATTAAAACATAAGAATCCCTTAGGATTATTACATGATTATTATTTAATGGAGGCTTTAGAACCCTCCCTAGTACCATGTATTGTGAAGATATCCCCTAATTGGGTCTATTAGATCCCCATATTGGTCATGTTTCTGCATAACAAATGTTTCCCTAATCAAAAGTGTATGTTATGGTATATCTTCTTTGAGTTAGGATTTATTTATATACATGATGCATTTATTGTTGCATATATTTAATTTCATGGAGATTGACCCAAATCCAATCATAAATCTTGCCTACCAAGAAATAGAGTACCCACTAGAAGTTGGTAGGGGAAAAATGGGTATCCTTCACCCATGTGTGTAAGTTAAAGGATTATAACCACAAAATGGACAATAATGTATAGGAGATGAATAAATATTGGATGGTGGATATAGGTAAAAAGGAAAAGATAGGCACCACACTTTTGGATATCTCCATAAGAGATAAGTTGAAAACCATGAGCACAACATAACTCTTTGAGCTACCAAGCTTTTACAAGATAGAGGACCTGGTATATTTCCTTCTCTCATAGGTGCATGGTGATTAGTTATATTTTATCTGATAGTGCATGAGAATTTATGAAAGACATATAAGAAGAATCATAGGGCTACCTTGCATAAGTACATATATAAGGGAGATAATGGATGATGATATAAAAGTAGAGAGGGTCACAAAGCTCTTAGGCTACTACAAATTAAGATTTACATTCCCAATAAAAGACATTAAGGACATAAGCATAAGGGAAATAATTCACTTGGTAAGTGCCAAAATTTTCCCTGATGGTCAATGGTAAGACATCAACAAAACCTTCCTTTGCATTTCCCACCATATGGCGTAGGGAGAACTTTTCAACATCTCCAAATTTGCCATAAAAGAGATCATAAATAATGCTCAAGAATGCCATTGGATGCATGAGAAATTATGGTGAAGGTACATGCTTATCTTAATGTTAATGAAAGAAATAGGTGTGAGAGATGGTGATAACAACCACATATGGGTATTTTCACCAATTCATGAGTTCCCAATGGTAAAGTACGAGGACTACATCTACCCCTAGTTTTTTGCATAATTATAAAACTAGAGTGTATGGATAGTTCTATAATTATGTGGAGGCCTTTGTAAAGGAGTGGAACATCCCAAAATAAGTCCCTAAACAACTTATGGGAATGAAGACCTTTGCTATGATGTAACACTTCTATGTGGTACACCTAGTGCTCAAGATGGAAATATTTTTAGGTTGGCTTTGATTATCTTATGAATTTTCATCCAAATACTTCATGGTGGCACTTAAAGGATCCTAAATGAATAGTATATTGATATCCAATCCAAAGCCATGGATTGAAATAAGAGAGCGATGAGGTGCTAATTTGTGTACCCTAAAACCAAGGTAACCATGGATGAGGATGATCGTGATAGACTTGACACCCATCCCACCTATAGGGTTATAATTAATGGGAGAATTTTAAATTTATACTATGAGATGAAGCCATGCAAGAAGGGTGGAGACCCTAGAAAAGATGATGATTGCCCCTCCTAGTCGATGATGAAGGAAAGGATGCACCAAAAGTCTATACAAAGTCACTCTAGAGGAAGCAGAGTGAAAAACTAAAATAAATTACGTAGTGCATAAAGTTGAAGATAACCTCTAAGGAACCAATCATGCCACATACATAAAAAATTATATAACATTCAATCAACTGGGTACTTATTCCAAAAAACATATAAGAAAGACTAAGGAACCTATAACATTCCCTAGAAAGACTCTTGAAAACATGGAGAAAGAGGAAACCCTAGTACCTATAATGTAAGAAGAAAATAAAGAAGATAGGGTAGGGAATTATATCCTAAAAATAGAGGAAGGTAAAGAGGAGCTTGATGCTGAAAATATCTAGGAGGTCTTGCAAAGTGGTGGGGCCAAAACACTTAAAACAACTGATGAAATGGCAAGTCTTACCTTCAACACAAACTTGCTAAAAAACCCACTTAAGAATAAAACATTTATGTCCAAATAAAAGGTATTACTAACATCCAATAAATGTACAAAGGATAAAAAATCATCTTAAAAGAAGATGTGACTCAATGAGGAACATATAAACATGGCTTTGGCACTTGAAGAAAAGTAGAAACTTGACTGGGAATAAAAGAAGGCCAAGTTAGAGAAGAGGGCCCAAAAAATACCCTTGAGCATAAAAATAAAAGTAGAGGTTATCCAAAAATCACCAAGTGGTTCTAGTAGACAAGTAGAGGAAGTTTCTAAGGTACACCCAAGTAGTGAAGGGGTGTCCAAACCAAAAGAAGGCAATGCTAGTGACACAGAGCAATAAAAAGATATAGTTAAAGAGAACCATTAGTAATAAGGAAACCCTAACACTAAAGGTATAAATTTTTTAATAACCATTGAGAATCCCCAAGATTAAGAAATGGACAAGGGGGAGAAGTCCTATGAAGAAACCCCCACAGACTAGACAAGTGACTCCTCAAAGGAGCATGCTAAAGATAGTGGTGGTGATAGTGAACGGGAAGAAGTGCAAATGGAAGAGAAAGTTATCATAAAAAGGGAGATAAAGAGCTCAACATCATATAAATGATAAAAAAGGATTGGGATGACAAGGATTTATATTTATATGAAGCTATGCCCCCATAAGCTACCATGATAAGGATGCGCAAGTAAATTTCATTTATGATAGATAATTACATGGATGAGACCCAATTTGAGGCACCAAAGGCTTAAAATTTGAGCCCTAAGGATAATTAGGAAGGGAATTAATCTATCCTTGTTGAACCCTAGGCCATGAACCTAGTCTAATCTAGAAATACACTAATAAGAGTGACTACAAAAGTAATGTGCTAAAATGGCATAAATGATAACAAGTTGTAGAAATAGAAGAAACTTCTTAAAGAAGTAAGGGAATAAGTGTAGGACAACAAGTTTAAATTACTATATATTTATGAGCATGTGGAGGTGGCTAAGCCATCTCTATTGATTAGTGCTAATACCTCAAACTTGTTAGAGGTTGATAAAATTTGTGTATTGGTAGAATAAATGCTCCCAAGACTCTAACTTGAGCTAGTGTAAGAAGAAGAAGAAGAGGAAGACCCTAGTGTCACACTAAAGAAGGAATTATCAAACAAGATCCAATAATTGGAGGATATATTAAAAAATTTAAAATAAGGCACATAAATAATAGATGCAATATTTTTAATCTTCTCTAACTAAGCCTCGATGGTAGATGCATGCTGAAAGCAAATAAAGGATGAAAAGGAGCAGTTCATGACAAAGGTATACTCTATAGGAAAGAAAAAAGGTTGAATATCATGAGAAGCATAAATTAGTTGAGTAATTTGATCAAGGCTTAGGAAATAACCCTGAAGGAAATTTTTTGTGTCTTGAAGACTAAAGCCTATAAACAAAGGGATATTTTTGATGGAAGTGTGATAAAGGCACAAGCCAAACTAAAATCCTTATACAAGGAGTTGAATAAAACATATATACTTGTGATAGATAATAATTTAACAAAAAATAATAGTGATGTAAATGAGATCAAGCTATCCATAAAGGGATTTGAGGACTTTGACACAGAGCTCCAAGAGAATACCCTTGAGTTTTTCACTCCTAAAAGTTTGACGACATAGTTTGAGGATGGACTAGGGTTTTTTTATAGGGTAATGTTGGGCCCCTAAATTTAGTTTGATAAATTTTTCATGCCAACCTAATATCCATCTCAGTACATCTAAATATTTTAGCAAGTGGTTAGCCTAACAGTTTTGATAGCTAGCTAGAGTATGCAATACAAAACATGTGCTAGATGGCTGACAGCTAATTGATTCTATGATAATCAAGACATTGATGACTATCTAAATATAGATACTTAGTGGAATATGGAAATTTTTAGATCATGGAGCTGATGGTTATGATGATAAAACTCCAACTTAGTGCTTAATTATAATTTCCACCCTAGCAAAGATGCTCCTAAAATCCTATATAAAGATCTCAAGCTAGATATATAAGGGAGAGAAGAATTACAATGAAGCTTTGGTAGAATTATTTTAAAAACATGCTCTATAGAGTTTTCTCTAGCAGCCATTAAGGCTTAGATGTAAAATGGAGGCCACCTTGGCTTAAATTTTATGTGCCCAAGCTCATCTGTGAACTTCTAGGTTATAAGTCGTATAATTTTGAATTTCAACTCTTATGCTCGACTTTAAATAGTTATTAATGGTATTACTTTTAAATACATTTGTGTTTATCTTGGTTTACATGTTCAGAGTATTGCTATGGGGTACAAGTGAGTTTGAGTTATATTGCATTTTGGTTGATTATGCTAATCTAGTTCATGTGTTTCATTGATTTTGCATTTTAATAGAGTCTCTATGTTTTCCTGACATCAAAATCATTCTACATGAAAAATGGATATAGATTTACACCCATGAACCCAACTTGTGATTAATCTACATTTGTTAATTATGAAGGATAAATTAAATCAAATTAGTCTTGTGACCAATTCAGTGCCTATATGAACCCAAGCTTACCTCAAGATAGGCCTGCACCTATGGGTCTACCCCTCAACTAAGTTAATGTTGCACTACTTGAACCCCGCTTTTTTTGAAGAATCGTGTCATGGCATAACTAGCCCAATATAGGCCTTGGTTCCCTCTCAATTGTGCTTTGAGTGAGTGCATATGGCCTATGTATTATGTGAATTAATGCTGATACAACCAAGTGATTAAATGTTGAGAGAAAAAAAGTCATCCTATGCTTGTGTTTAGTTTTAAAAAACCCCTACTATACCCCAACAAGCCAACCCAGCCTGTCAAACATAAAAAGTTAGTAGAGTTTAAACAAAAAATACCTAGAAAAGACTTAAAAACAAATCCACATATTAAATTTCCTCAGAGTAACTCCCAATCATTATACCACATATCTCTTCTTTGCATTGCTACCTATCATTCCTCTAGTTTTAGTTCCCTACCCTTCCATCATGTTTTTTCCTTGTTCTACCAAGCCATCATTTTTACTTTCTTGGCACTGAAGCTCCTTGGGGTTATGGTGAGGATTTATTTTAATTTTGGGGTTCCCTCCAACTTACCTCCTTATACCATTTTTAGTTCCCCTATCCCTTCCCTCAACTCATTAATTTCCTATTTGAAATTGTTCCATTATTCAATGTATGCCACCAATTGCCTACCCAATTTCTATAAATTATCATAGAACTCAATCAATTTTTGCTTGTAACCCTCTAAAATATAATCCAAATCATCATCCCTCATCTGAACCTCTTCCTCTTTTAATTAATGTCTTTCAAAGTTAGGGTTTTTGATGCCCTATTGGAATTGAAGACTTTTGTTAACTTTATTACTTGAGCTCTTCTACAGGGGATAAAGATCATGGGATTTTATTTTGTCCTTCTTCCCTCCCTCTTGTGGGTGAGCCAGGTGGGTGGAAGGAGAGGCCTCACACTTTCTATCCTCAACTAATATATCCTTATCAAATTTATTCTCTATCTTGTTTTCTATTGTATTTATTTCTTGGCTTCTCATAGGGGTCTCTTATTTAGTGATAGGAGAATTATTCCTTGGTGGATGATGTCAGTCATGGGTTTTTATTGGAAGGATAAGTCTATGGATTCTAAACACATGAAGATGTAGTATGGAAAATTAATCTATGACATTTAAAGTGGTTCAACAAAAATAAAGGGTGTAAAAATATATGGGTGAATTTTCCTTCTAAAGTAGCACATTACCTATAAGAAGACATCTAGCCATCTCTATAAAAGGTTAGCCCTTAGAAATCCCTTCTTGTATATTTGGTAGATGCATGAGCTCCTATTTTTTCTACTTGTCTTTGAGGCCTTCATGCCCTCATAAGTTATGTCAGTAACATCCCTAATGAGTTCCTCCATGAATTCCATAGTAACTCCCTTAAAAGTAACATGGAACTATTTCTAGCCCACCACAAAATCCTTAGAAAGAATATCATCATTCCCTTAAATCCTAAGCATAAACTCCATTAGTCTACCCTTTTTCAACTTCCTCCTAAATTTTGAGTTAGCTTGAAGTTCTACTCAAGAAATTAGTTTGCAACAGTCCTGATCTCCTCCCATGATGTTTGTCTTGTTTTTGCTTATACGTTGAGCGTTTTAGTGGGCCAAGTAGTAGTTCAAAATTATAATATATTTTTTTATTCCATAGCCATTGGTAGGAGTATTTTTGTAGTGACATATTTAACCATTGGATTTAAATCTAGTGTCATTATTATAATACAAAGTGACTTTAAACCTTTTACTAACCATGATTATTTATCTCACATGCATCCCCACTATAAGCTTAAGGATCTTACAGTTTTGCATCATTTTTGAGTAAGGGGTGGATACAAGATGGGATGTTAAGGGGTATAATACATGTGGAGAGTTCTGATTTGAGTACACCCAAATTTTGTAGGGTGTCTATCACTATGTTGCCTTCTCAAAATATGTGTAAGATTGTACACTCAATTGAGTGAAGGAGACATCTAGCATCAACTATGATTTGGTTGATTATGTGGTATGGTTGAAACTTTCCTAATAGGGCATTTTGGATGTTGTGTGAGTCCCATTATATATCTAGCTTAGGTATGTTTAATTAGACTGCTAGATGGATGAACCAGAGGGAAACTTTGGATTCAGTAACATGGTTAGATTAAATTCCCATTGGCCCCACATAGGTAATAGTTGTGATCCTCAAATCATCCCTGATGACACCACCACCCCTCATTTTACTAGGATTTATTTTAGATGCTTCATCAAAATTTATCTTTAGCTACCCCTCAAGGGGCATTACCATTTCATGAGCCTCCTATCTAGGTAGGCTAGATGGGAGAGGGTATGATATTTCACTTGTTAAGGATGACCTAATATACCTCAAAATATCCCAATTTTTTGTTTGGTATTATCACCTACCAATTCTCTATGATAAAGGATTGGAATTTATAGAAGGAACTTAAAGCCATAATACTATATTAAGTAGAAATCCTATAGAGTGTATTGAGAATCATTTTATATATTCTAAAATGGATAGCATAGACACTTTTGATCAATATGATAATACAAATCTTCAAAATTATGTTCGCATTAAAGATTATTTTAGTAACATAACACTTGAGATATTGAAATGATGCATGATAATCAAGATAATCCTAAAATCTCTCATATAATTGATCCTAATAAACTCAATAGGGTAGATCCCAATCAAGTCAAATATTTTTCCAATTTTGGGAAAAGACTTCAACAATGTGCCCATGAAGTGGATAAAGTTATCTAATTAATCCTAACATCTAAGACTACACATCAAGTAAATATTGCATCATTTCAAGCATCTAATTAATCCCAACATCTAAGACTACACATCAAGTAAAGATTACATCATCTCAAGCACAATAATAAGAGGTGACTTTTAGAGTTGTTAGTCATCCAATTTCAAATGTTCCAATTACTACCATTGTTTTTATTCATATATCAACACTTATATTTACACATGTGCCAATTTACCTAAATGTGGGGGTATCACAAGGATTCCAACATATTCATATGTCTATTTATACAAGGGCATCATATACACATCCTTTGATTATTACACAAGGTCCACCACTAACTTTGCCTAATGCATACTCTCTTGAGTAAATTGCTATAACTTTACATGCTAAAGTATTTCAACTAGAGCAAGGTGTCTCTAAATTAAGTCACTCAAAATATTCACATAATCTACTTAATAACCCTTTATCACCTGATATAGCCTCTTTCACATTACCAACATGATTCACAACTCTTAAGCTACCCCTCTATGGAGGTAAAAGAGATACTAAACAACATCTTCAATTATTCTATGTAACATGCTTAAACTATTCCTACAATGACAAATTATTAACAAGAATATTTCCAAGAATCCTAAAGGATTATGATTTATGATGGTCCTATGATCTCCCTCTTCAATTAGTTAGAGCATTGGTAGATCAATTTCTAACACATTTCTCTATCAACATTGGTGAAAATCTATCTTATGCACAAATTGTTAAACTTAATCAAGGGTCAAATGATAAAATCAATGAATATGTTTTTTAGTATAAAACTATGCTAGCTAAGATGACATAATCTATGGAAAATAGTGAATTATAATATATATTGACATAAATATTGCTTGCACCAATCCATGAATCAATTAATTTTGATAATTTCAAATATTTTGATGAGTTATGCCATATGGTGAAAGGAAAAAAATCCAAGTTCAAAGTATTGAAAAAGCTAAAATATGCAGTAAATGTTCCATCTACTTCAAATATCAATTTTCAAAGAAAACCAAACTATAAGGTCAAATTAATGAAAGTAATAATGAAGCAAAATTAATAGTCAATGTAGTTTCACAACCATAAAAAAATCTTCAATTAACTACCTCACCAAGGAAGTAATTTACAAGGTTACCACAACATCCTCATGCTCTATAATAGAAATTATTTGATTACAATCTCATATCTCTATCTCTACCATTAAAGTTTGATTTGATCAAGCCTCAACTTAAGGGCTTCGATAACAATGTAGATTGTGAATACCAAAGATGTATTGGGAATTCTGAAAACAAGTGTTTCAAGTTAAGGCCTAAGATACAAGATCTCATTGATGATAATACTATCAAGATAAGAACACCCATAAAGGAAGTTAGACCACAACATAATGGTAATGTAAAGTTAAAAATATTTAGTAATCCATTCCAAAATTATGGTACTATAAATCATACAAATAATTCAAAATTACATCATTCATATAATTCACACCTTCCTCCTAAGACATATGGGAATCTAATATATGAAATTATTGGTATATTTAAAGGAACATCAACACCATGTCTGATAATCACATTTGATGATAGTGAAATTGATGATGATGATTCAAATAGACATGTAATTTTTATTCAAGATTAAATCAATAAATAACATATACATGTTGTCATGATTGAGAATGGGTCAAGTGAAAATGCATGTACAATGACACTCCTTCATAGTCTTGGATACATAGAGCAAGATTTACAAATTACATCAAGGTAGTGAAATTTTTTGATGGACATACACAAAATACTCTTGGGCATACAATGCCACCTCTTCAAGTGGGTTCAACAATAGTGGATACTTCATTTTTAGTCTCACCAAACACATGGGTATTTAATATGTTATTAGGGCACCCTTAGATACATAAACTATGCACAATACCATCAATAACACATAAATGCCTCAAATATACACATTGTAATCAAGTGGTCAAATTTCAAGGCATTCAATATGATTACC
The DNA here is from genome assembly GCA_037957365.1 of Torreya grandis. NCBI lineage: Eukaryota > Viridiplantae > Streptophyta > Pinopsida > Cupressales > Taxaceae > Torreya > Torreya grandis. The sequence continues at coordinate 1,681,748 of JARHVA010001391.1, read as the reverse complement.
ATCTATAGTAAATGGTAACTCTTCTCAAATAAAATTAGTGCACCCAATCAATACCATAGTGTATAATCATTTATGGTACCTATACAAAATATTTATATATAGTCATTTCAAAGGAAAATGGTACACCTTCATAATTAGCAAGCTTCATATCAAAGATGTACTCAAGGTGAAAATAAATCTAAGTCTTCTATAGTGCATCTTAAGGCATTACCCCAACCAATGTAATGTGTTCCATAATGAACATAGGCAACAATACCTTCTCCTACTAGACAATAGACCCCACTAAGTCTTGAACCTTCTTGAGTTATACATATTGAAAAATATTTTATGATCAGTGATCAAGATAGTTAAATTACAACACCTAATGCCTTTTCATATTTAGATCCATATATATATATATATAACATGTTTTTCCCATAATAATTCATTTTCAACATCTATGATCCAAGCATGCACTATGGTCCTCTCATTGATGGGATCATAGGCTAGTTCCTTTCAAATATATCAAAAAATACATATTTAAAAAATTGAAAAACATTTAAATATATAAAAAATATAAAAGCATTAAAAATATTTTAAAAAGTATAAAATCAAGACCTAATCATGATATGAGTTGCTCATTTACTTCTTTACATATGTTATGTATCACATGTTTTGGTAGATAACATATTATTTTTCAAACACACATGCATTTCATGAATTATATGAGTGTGATCTAGGACATACCATACATGGATTATTAGATGTTGGATACCATTTTACCCAGTGGTTATGCCTATACATGGGGCATCTAATTATACATGTTACATTATAAAAAAATTATATCTTTATATGACCACTCTACCATGACGAGATACATATATTATAAGTGTCTTGCTAATCACTTTTATTCTACATTATGTTACATGGATATGCTACTTTTTTATAATATGACATTGATGCATATGAATAGTGAAAAATATTTTTCATTTGTTCCATGCTCCATTCATAATGTTTACTTTCTTTCATAATAGGTTAAACATTACTTGCTTACTATGTGTGGCCCTTCTATGCAAATTTCTTGAACATATCTTTGAGTTTTTTGCTTGGTCTGTGAAACATTTGAACACATCCATTACTTGTTGTCCATGATCCTATGTGTGCATTATGTACTTGTGTAACATTTTAACATGCCCAATTTATTATGGCCCTTGGCCTTATGTGTGTGATGTTTTCTTATATGTGCAAAATTTGAACATGTCCCCTGTATGTGACATTTGGATTTATTGTACGACATTATGGGGCATTATATGTTATGCTTGTTAAACTTGATTGGTGGTGCCATTATCTATATCATGCACTTTTACTACATGGTATACTTTAGATATGGTTACTTTACTACATGCTTTAGTTCTAGATGTATCTTAACATGAAAATTGTATGCTTCACATTCAATATGTTACATACATGATTCATACACAAACACATTACTATGATGACATAATCTCCACATAATGACATAATACTACATGATTATATTTTTACTACAAGATACCATTTAATATAATTTTGAGATGAGTGACATGTAGGATAAAACCATCATCTCAAAAGGGAGGCATCATAGTGGGATTGTCTCAGAAATCCAAGCCTTCAGATTTGGGACATAGTAAAGGGTTCAAAAATATAGAGTATAGATTTTCAAAGTCTCAAAGTATTTCAAACTCAAATTCTATAATAGAGTATTATTTTAAAAGATTTATAGTAATTGATAAATAAAATATATGACATATATTGGCACATTAATATATATTATGGAGAATGTGCCATGCATATAGACTCACTTTTCAAAAACTCAAAGTAAAAAAACATACACACTTTAATGCATAGGCATGGGCTTATACAAAAAAAATACAAGATCAAAGTTACAATTTTAAAATATAGTGACAATTGAGCATATAGGTACATGGAATTCTATATTATTTGGAACACATTTAAGAGGCATGATACTTATTCATGCTCATTCTTATTCAAAATTCAAAATTATAGTTTCAAAGTTAAAAAGGGGTGATATTTATTTGTGCACATATTTCAAAGTTCAAAGTTATAGTTTCATAGAGAAAAATATTCATTTCAATTCAAATATATGAGAATTTTGGTCATGATGGGGGCACGCATATTATTAGATATCTTTAATCATGAAAATATAATCTATATTTTTCTACAGTAGTGTGGTTTGATTTATTATGGTCAATTTACATTGAGGTTCAACAACACTCAATAAATATGACATTAATTATAGTGAACACATCACATGTTTCTATATTTTGTTGTGGGTGATGTAAGTTTGAGTCTAGTGACACTCATTGCACTTGGAATTGCTTATATGAACCCATCATGATTCCACATTTTTAAGGTTAGTATATTAGGTACTATTCCCATTCATAAGAGTTGGAATATGCATATTTACAACTCAAGAGATTGATTAGTTATTCAAAATTGGGACTTGATCACTCTCAATTCGCCATTGGTTTAACTTCTAAAAATGTCTCAATAAAGGGATAAATTATCCATCATAAGTTATAGGTTATAGGGAAACTTGGTTTCACCTAAATATATGTGTACTCCTTCCTTGCTCTCTTTTTAATTTTACAAATTTCAAAGTTCAACTTTTTAAAATTTCAAAGTGGATATATGATTGATTCATGTGATTTTGAAAGGTTTGGTAGATTTGAGTGCCCTAAATAATTGAAGTATCCTCTCAAATACAAAATGTATTTTACACACTCAATTAAATTATTTATCTTTTACTCTAGAAATTTCATTACTAGAATAAAGGGGGGAAAATATATACATATAATTTTTCTCACATGTACTTGATGATGTTAATTCTTGATACATCTTAAACCACATGACTTGTACCAAAATACATGACTCTTATTCACCATTATTCTAAGCCTTTTATATATATGTAGGTTTAACCATTTGTTTTTTGTCACTATTATATATAAATTTCAAATTAAAATGCCTAAAATATTTAAAATCACCCTCAAATTGTCTCTAGTTCAAGGCAGGTGCCCCTCATATCTTGGGATAGGTCTGCACTAAGAAGATGAGAGCATTGTCATACTCTTGTCCACCTAGATCGGCTATATCCCATGCCAAATAATAAATAGTTTCCAAATTTCAAATAATTCTTTTGTGTCTTCCCACATGTTTCATAAGGTTAACCAAAGGGAATTATCAAAATGTTCACCTTTAAATATACATAAAAGGTCACTCATTATGACAACTTGTTAATCACTTGGTTCAAGATATCACACAATTACACATTGATAAAATCTAACCTATTCCTCACAAATTTGATCATTCAACGGAGAAACCATAAGATGAGTCTAAATCATCTCAAAGAAAGTAAAGTTATACCATTGTCAAGTATCAAATCCAAATTTTTAGCTATATACACATAGTCGAGGAAGACAATTACATAATCACTCTAGGTGGGAGAACCACATGGGATTGATTTACCTCCTTGGAGTATTGGATACATATATTCCATTAAATAATCAAAGGATTTATTGAGGTTATCTTAGCCCATTACACTCCATTATTTATTAGGTTTTCAGGATATCAAAGTATCCTTGTTTTAAAGACAAAAGATGAGAAATAATGAATTATTCATGACACAATTTGAATCTCAATATATCAATAGACACAAGTGCATAAGGTGAAGTAATTATTATTTTATCATAGTCAATTAGGAAAAATCTATGGTCAATGGACTTGAGTGGCTTGCACTACTATCCACTTATATTGGTCTTATCTATAAATATTCTCTTATCTTGCCTATGATCTATTACCATTAGTGTCCTATTTATTTCTATCTTTTTATGTTAGTCATTAATCATAATCAAATGGGGTTAGTCCATGGTTGATAGACACAAGTAAATTATGCTCATGTCCATCTACAATGGTCATTTCTAGAAGTAGTTTTAGATTCTATTTTGAAACTTGAGCATGCACAATCACATCTTTTACTAATTTCCACTATCATACATCCAAAATAATCGACAAAAATATGTGCTTGAGATAAGTATATTTAGTTTTAATATTTTTTAAAAATATTTTTTTTCCATATTTGTCATTGTTAAAACTATAATTGTTAATTATTATACATCTTTAAAATTTTGATATCTATCTAGTTTTATATTTATTAGTACACAAAATTTATTTTTAAATCAAAAATAGGGTAAAATAAGTAAATGTTATCAAATATACGTCATGGAACTAAAACATTCCTTAAGCTAATTTTCATGGACATGATCTCAATACAACCATATTTCTATTTCATAAACTAATTTTCATTGTTAGTGAATGCTTTATCAAATATTTTCCTTTCCAACCACCTATCGATACCATTCCACATTGAATGGAAATTCAAAGGGTATAAAGTTCAAAAGGCATAGTTTTTCCTTAATACAACTTAATTTATGTAGTTTTTAAACCTTAATTTTGATTAATAAACCCTAATAAGATAAAAATTATTTGATTTAATTAATTATTTTTGATTTGCAGAATACATACAAATATAAAGGCTAAATATATTAATGAATATACAACAAGGGACAATAATGCTCTTAGCTTATTTTTCACATGGATATGAAGTTAAATTATTTTAATTCCATGTCTCAAGACTATGTGATTTGTTCTCACATGTTTCCTTCTAGTTGGTTATAATGGAATAGGTTAGTATCAATAGTTGATATTGACTCATGGTGGTTAGAACTGACCTTGCACACAATGCGTGACTATTTTCTTTTGGTGTGATACACCTATGTCTAAAATCACTATTTATGACTTTATTTACTTTAATAATTGTGTACATGCACCTATATGTCCAAAATTTAGTTTTTCACAATCAATATGATATTAAATGGGGGTTGTTTGGTTGGGTGTAGACACATAAATTAACATTTAAACTAAAACAATGCACTTGTGACCACCCTTTTTACACACTTAACTCATGACTTATTCTAGGTCATTTTGACAAATTTAATTCAATTTTAATGTTGATGAATAATTATTATAAACAGACTAATGGCACTAGAATGACCCTATTCCTTAGGTAATACATTTCAAGCTCACCCATAGACTATGTATGGTACCTAAATTAATTTTTTGTGATCTTCAAACAACACTACCCTAATTGTACATAAATACAATACTCTCTTGTCTAGATCCACCATTATTTTCCTCCTACCAAATAATGAATGCAATTTAAAATTCATGAAATCTATCATATCATGAATGTAGCAAGCCCCATCTGAAGGATTTTCAAAATTATCATTATAAATACACATTTCAATCTATTTTTCACACAAGAGGCTTCCACATTGAAAAATACTAGAATTATAATTACACATTGAGATCTAATTCCCTATTTCTCCCAATTTTGATTACATACAACCATAATAACCTTGAGATAAAGTATAAATACACTTCCAAGATTATAATTCATAGTTGAATCACTGAATCTCATGAGGATTACACCAACATCTATCATTTTGTATTAGTCTTTCACGTACCACCATAACATGGAAGAACTACATGGATTTAAAATTTAGATTATTGGTATGTAGGCAATGCTCAACACAAGGGGATTTGAGGTCAAGCATAATTTCAACACTAACCCCTTTTTACCCCATGATAACATTTATCCTCTTCATTTATTGAGTTAGGGTTTTGCAAGTGAAAAGAAGATACATAGTGGTTTTCATTATGGATCAAAAGCTCTTACATAATCTAAAAAACACACAAGTAAAATATAAATTGCCAAATGAATTTTAAAGCTCTACTACTTTTCATACATCAACATTCCCTAAAGATAATAATGTAGTGCTCTCTTGTCCAGTTATAGCCTCTTCTATCAAGACCATGCCAAGTGTTCTTGATCTATACTTAGTTAATACAACTTCCATGTCAGTCTCAATTCAATAAACACTCTGCATATTAGTTTTCTAGATAATTTTATATTTTACTTAGTAATTTCCATATTTAACATATTTATAGATTTAGTAAATTCCAAATTAGTTGTGCCACTTATTGCATATCTATAGCATTCTGATTTACATAATCCTTTGTCTAATTAGGGTCTAAAATCTCTTATTCCCAAAAAAATGATAAAACATCAAATGAAATGGTCCAGTTGGACTACCTTGGTCAATCCTTGTTTATAGGCTAAACACTACACTACATTTCCAAAACTATGAAGAGGCTTCAAACATGAATGTAGTTCTAGTATTAATATGTATATGTGTAATTATGTATGCAAGCCTGAATGATCTTTCTCCTATATTTCCCTTGGTAAAAGCATGCATATATGAATTGACCCTTATAAAATTCATATTAAACTCTAATAATTATGTAGATGTAATAAATCATATTATTTAACTCTTTAGAATTAAATGTGCTTGTCCCCAAAACAACTTACAATAGCTTTGTATATATAAGAGCCTGTAAATTTGAATTAACGACCTAATGGCATGTAAAAAATGTACAAATAAAGTTAAAACTAAACCAAAAAATGGTCACAAAATGAAATGTGCCTAAAATAAATTAAAATGGGAGATGGGTTAGTTTTGCTATTTATGGGCAATACCAATAATTGATACTGATTGTAAATGGTGGAACTGACCTATGGCTTAAAAGATCATAAGGTGACTTGGAGGGATATAAATATATATAATATGACACATGAATCTCATCATGGTAGGATAAGGGTGTCACATGACAAAATATAATCATTAATACAATTAGAAGATCAAGAGAAGTGTGCCACTAAATACTTAGTTTGTGGTTTAAGATCTATACATGCAAAATTTATTAAAATTCTTATGAAACAAGGCTTGTACCAAATATGGGTATCTAAATTTGTCCCCCTTTTAATATATATATTTTATTGTATCTATAAATACTATATAAAATGGAAAATACAATGTAAATCTACATTGGTTATTGTGAATCTAAACTTGTTTTTTTCAATGATGTCCAAGTGTTCTTGCAAGAGATAATATATGGGATTAGATAGATTTATACTCAAATAAATATAATATAGTTGTAATAAAAAAATATTAAAATAAAACTAAACTTTTATGTATGACATATGGTGTTTCTCATGGAGTATTCCTATGATGTGTGCTCTTATTGTGAAGAGTTGAGACGTCAAGTTTCAACAGTTTGACCTAGTCACTGTGGAGAAGAATAGGGAACTTGTAGTCTTCTTCACTTCTTGGTTAGGTAAATGGACATAATTACAAGTTGTTATTTAAATAATAGTTTCAAGATGAAATGAAAACTCTATGTTGGGTTAATGAACAATGTGTTAAGCATCACTAAACCTTAACACATCATTGAAAATGAATTAAACACTGTAGATGGATTATAGATTTAGTTGTACAGTTTCACTCAAGTTCAAACCATGTAAGAAAAAATCATGATAAAAAGAAAGTGAATAATATTCATGCCATTATCATGACTAAAAATTTGATAAGTATCTGTATGCTTAATCTAAGAAATTGTATCTTAGATGTACGTGCATGTAGAAACCTATAATTTTTATTCTTATAAATTGTGTGCTTATGCCCATGAATGTGTATGCAAGTTGGTATGAATATGTACTCAATTTTTTATAAAGCAAGTGCATATGAATGGCATATGCCCTCATAATTTATACTAATGTGATAATTTATATCATGTAACTTAACCCTCTAATATTTAAACCATTGGGAATCATGTGTAATGTGCTAACTCTAATAATTTGAATCATGTGTACTATGCCAAAATATGTTAATATGAAATTATATAATAATCCCAATGTATGCCCCTTTATAATGGGAGTGATGTGACTATCAGATCAATCATATCAAAATATATATGTAATTAGATAAGCTCAATGATCTATAAATTTAATGAATTGGTTATTTGAAATACTTATTTTATGGATTTGTATTGTTGTATTTTGGATTTATATGACTCGATGTAGAGACATAGTATATATCAATAAGTTTTAACCTTGGATAATATAGAGGGATTTATAAAGGCAATAACATGTATCTAGATTCAAAAATTTCCCCCATTTTGAAATATTAGGGTAACATTAGTGTGGAAGGAGAGTATTAAAAAAATAACATATTATATACTATCATTAGTAGAATTTGAAATGTTACCATGTAAAAAAACTTATTGTGTGTGTTAAAACATAATTGACATGGAGTTATTTTGATACAAAATGTTTGAGATTCATACACACAAGGTTGATAGTTATTAATTTGGAAACTGGACATAGTATAGTGCAGAGATGAAAATCCAAACCATATAATGGGTTGTATGTTTAGAATTTGTTATTCATTTGCACATTTGTTAATACATTTTTTGAGATATGAGCCATTATGATATCAAATTTTTGAGATAAGTTACATTATTATTTGATGCTTTTATATACTACTTTACAATCCAAATAACTTGAGGCCCTGGTATGTAGACCAATTTCACCTTATTGATACAAATTTTGAGTTTTGATTTTTTTTCCAAAAATTCCAATTCTAAGTTTTAGGCATTTTAAAGTAGTTTTTAGCCATTTATAATAATTTTGATACTGACTTATAGAGATCACTACCATCAGGGGACTGACAAAGCCATCATTTGTTCTGATAGTATTGAATGAAATAATAAATCAATTATGATGATAATGCCCACTTAGTGTTTATATATAGTCATATATGACCTTATGTTTTTGAATAATCTTATTCAATATTTTATGCATTTATTTATATTTTATTCAATTGTATTTGACATTATTTTAGTTTGCATGTGTTTACAAAGGGACTTACATGTGAAAGAGTTTTAGTATGATTTTCATATGGAGACAATGATTGAGCTTGGTTTAGATGATACCAGTTGGAAGATACTTGATAGAGTTGATCTTGGACATATGGTCTAGTTAGGGTAGATACCATATGATATGGATATGATAAATACCTTGGATGAGATGTAGAATCTTGATATATGCACATATTGGCCCAATACAAGTAAGATGACTATTTTAAATTATGATTGACCATATTTTATAAGCAGGCGATAGTGTAGGCCACAATGGGGTGGGGATATGTTTTTTATGCACATAGATATATGATTGGTCATGCTCATGATGATGAGTACAAAACACATGATTCTAAATTGTTTCTTGGGGATATTTTTACTTTATATGTTATGAAATTAAGGAAATTTATATGATGTTTACTTTTTTCATTTATTGATGTGGATGGTGGTGATGTTGCTATCTCCTACTAGATGTATTAATTTATGCACACCATTAAGGAGAGGGGAATGAGATATCTATGGAGGTGCACCATGGTAGCCAATTTATACAAAGATTTATATTTTCTCACAGTAGAGGGACATACCAGAGCCTTTGGTGTAGTGACTTTACCATAAATCTTGGCATATGTGCATATTAATGTTATTTGATTGATTGAAGGAGGTCGTGGAGGTTGGGACCACTCATAAATTTTTGTAAACTAATGGGTTATAGAGAGGCATCATGATTTGAGCACTATGGAGTATCATTTGATCCTTGATAGGATCAAACCTATTGGCATATTGTGGAGGTTTTACTATGGCTATGGTAGGTGGCCTAAGGATACAATAAAGTTATGTCATATTTGTGTGAGTGTGTGCCTCCATAACTATTTTCATAGTGTTATGGAGAGGTTTAAATTCAAGAGGCTGAGATGGTATTTTTGCATCCAATAGGATGTACCATCAACTTCTTACCTTTAGACATTTACCATAAGGTCAACTTGTTATGTGGGTGATCGACTAGGGTTGAGTGGTATAGATATAGCATTGTTAACTACTAGAGATGTGGATCTTCCACTTGTGGTTATAGATATAAATGACTTGGGATGTAGTGCATTGTACACTCATCGGTGGATAGGTGTGACATGGCATATCATTTTTGCCATTGTAATATATCTAATTGGTGTGCCTTCAGCTTAAGGAGGAGGATATGGAATAGGTGGTGTAGTTCAAGATACTCCCCAACCAACTCTAGCTATAAAGTGATAATATATTGTGTATATTTTATGTTTGTGGTGAATTTAATGTGTATTTAATCACTATGGTAGATGCATCCATTTAGACTTTGATGTGAGATATTCATTTTGACATAGTAGAAAATGGATTGATTGGGAGGGTGATCACATCATAGGTGTAAATTCACCCATTTTGACCCCATTGCTATTTTTGACACTAATTTTACTATAGTCATGGGTGAGTGGGATGATCTATAGTCAGGGCTAGATAGATGAACAATGGTCATGCCTTATAATAGTAGTGACATATCTAGGGATCTACTAACTTGATATAGTGATCTAAAGACAATGCATACATAGACTATGGTATAGTTTTGAGTTTTTAAAAAGTGTGTGAGGTGATATATATCTTAGTCATGTGGGTATAGAGGAGATAGTATAGCCTCCACTTTTAGGGCTAGTAGATGTAGTGGTATTCAAGTTTTGTATGCATTAAGAGATGTTGTCCTATGATGAATTTATTTATTCATATCACTTGAATTGTCTCATATGGTTTTCAATTTCAAATATATTTTATTTTATTTGATATTGCATGTTTTTATAAAGGTAATGATTAATTTTATATCACATTAATTGAATTTGTGTTTATGTGTTATCTTGTATTAGATGTGATTTATCTATAAGACTATGTGTTATCCTTGATACTCAACCATGATTACACCATGCACTAGGTAATAATAAACTAAAATAATCTTGGGAAGCCAATTGTTGATCCTTTTTTAGAATAATTGAATAAACCACTTTTTTTTATTATTATTGGAAAATACTGTTATCTTAGATCTTATTTTTATTTTTATTTTCTTTATTAACTTTTGGTATCCATACTTATTTTGAAGGAGATGTAATTATGCCTATATTATATTATGCCTTATCATTTGAAAATTTTTCTTCTCTAGGTTATTTTATAGTTAGAGCTCAAATGACTATTGGTTCCACAATGATAATGTCCTATGATAGATTGCTCATAATAGAATGTGCATTAGAAGAATATCTCCTAGAAATATCATCCATAAAAGTTCAATAGACCATTGATTCATTTATGAGAACATCCTAAGATATCTCAGTCTTTGTCAAATAAGTAGTAGAAGTATATGGATAAGTGTGTCTTATTGATTGAGTGTCAACTTTTAAAAATGTAATCACCCCTCTATCTGTAAGTTGTGTAATCTTTTGTTATAATGCATAAAAATCATTGTCTCAATGTCCATAAATACCATGATAAATGAAAAATGGCTTACCTTTAATTTTCTCAAGATGATGATGATGATGTTGATAATAGTTAAGAGTTAAAGTAATTTTTATAGGCAAATCAATAAGCTTCATGTATAATAATATAAGTAGAAAATCATGTGTTTGATATTTGAAAATGTCATATCTAAGTGGTTTCCACTTATTAAAGGTAAGTTTATTTACTTCAAGTACTACTTTATAAACTGATTCTTTTCCTTTATTTAGGACCTTGACTTGACTTTCCTTTATTGGAATATTTACCTTAGGAGGTGGAATAACTACATTATATTCCTTGTGTGAAACTTCTTATTGTAAAATAAAATCTTTATATGCCTTATTTAGATTAGGATTAGGTGTTTATTCCTCTTTTAGTGTAAGACTATTATAACAAAGAACTTGGAATTAATTAAAAGTGTCATAAATAACCTTTACTTTATGAGGATAAATGAGGCCTCTACAAAATATCTAATGTGTTACCAATTTTATTGGTTGATATATAAATTATTGCATATAAGTCTTGAATTGTAAAATGTAATCACAAACTAGCCCTAATTTTCCATGATGTATAGAAGGTAAACATTTATATGTAACTCATGGACCCTATTTTTTAATGTATCAAATTCAAAATGTCTCTTTTAATTCAAGATAAGAGTGTAAACACCCACCAAGCAAAGAGTGAAACCAATCTATATGTTTTGAAATTGAACCTTTTGAAAACACTTTAAGTAAAATCTGAATCATATTTGTCCATAGAAAATATAAAATCTTTGAGATGTAGATAAGGATCACTACTTTCATCAAACATATGAGATGTATGCATGAGGAAGCTATGGGGTAATTGTGCATTTAAAATATTAAGCACAATTAGGTATTTATATATAACATTATAATTGACCCAAACATGGTATGCTTCACTTTATAAGGTTAGGTAATGCACTTTGTTTTGTAAGGCACCCACAACATGAATTAAGGAGGTGATTTATTAGGAAGGAATTTTATTATCCTTAATAAGTTCATTCAATGGTTGAATTCTATTTTTTTAAGTTTCCTTAGGTACACTATTATTAATGTGGGAAGGAGGTCTAGGCAAAAAAAAATTTATACAAGGCATAGGCTATGAAAATCCATCACACTCGTGTAACATCATCTTCCATAAATTTACATTATGAAAATATATAAATGCATATTATGACATTTTCATCACATTTTATTTTAATAAAAGGCTCATTTAGAGAGATTTGGTGTTTTATTTCAAGAGAAGATAAAGAATCATCAAATGTGTTTGTATTATTTTGTATTTATAAAGAGATATAAGGGATTTAAATTTATTTTTCCATTTATAAAGAGAGAGAAAAAAATAATTTTATATAAATTAATTTTCCCTATCTAGAGAGAGAAGGAATTTCACATTATTCACATTATTTTTCCATTTATATATATAGAGAAGGAATTTCACATTATTTTTCCATTTTTAGAGACAATGAAGAAGTTTCACATTATTTTTCCATTTATAAAGAGAGAGGATTTTCACATTATTCAAATTATTCACATTCTTCTTCCATTTATATAGAGAGAATTATTTTCACATTCTTCACATTATTTTTCCATTTGGAGAGAGAGATTAGGAGTTTCATATTATTTTTCCATTTCTAAAGAGATTAGGAGTTTCATATTCTTCACATTATTTTTCCAATTATAGAGAGAGGAAGTTTCACATTCTTCACATTCTTTTCCTATTTCTAAGCAAGGATTATGCCTTTGTGTTTTATAATGGTTAATAAGATGAAATGACGTGGCAAATTTTAGAAATAAGTGAAGTGTATTAAAGAGAGAATATTTGCTTTATAACTCACAAGGTATGTTAAGAACATGTATATGTTCTTACTCATCTTGTTCTATTGTATAATTTAAAAAAGAATAAAAAGAAGAATGAGGAGAAGGAGGATCTTCTATTTCATCGTTAGTGGATTCATTTTCTTCTTCACCATGTTATTAATTATCATACCAATCCTCTTGATATTCATGTTCATAATACATTCTTTCACTATTATTTTATTTATGTATATAATTCACATTATTAATTTCACATGTCTAGATATTTATCCATTCATTATCATACACATCTAAATAATGAGAATTGTATAAGATGAGAGTCGTTAAGGGTTTCTAATTGATCATCCATGTCTAATTTATTTGGCCTTAAAAAAATATTTTAATATAAGTAAATCCTAATCTAAATAATCAAACAAGCATATAGAGGATAAGGCCAAAGGTGAAAAGATATTTTATATATGGATGTAAAAAACAAAATAAATGAAACCCTAAGACAAATAATATGAGAAATATTTTTTTGTGTAAGGAGATCAGAAATGAAATTTGAAATCCTAGGATGAAAAAAATAAAACCTTGGAAGGATGGTCTAATCAAGGTTTAATCAATATTTGATTTCATCAATATGTTTTACCCTAATTTAGATTAATAAACCAAGATATAAATTATTATAATAGTGACTTAATTATAGTTTGCATAATACATATAAATATACATGCTAAATATAGTAATGAATATATAACAAGAGGAAAGAATGATCTTAACTTATTTTCCATGTCGATCTAAAGTTTGATTTTCTAAATTTTGCATCTAAGGCCTATGAAAATGATATTTATGTGATCCATTCATCCCTTTTTCCTTCTTGATAGATCTTATGGATTAGGTCAATATTGACCTATAGTGGTCTGGACTAACCTTGCATAAAGTGAGTGAATGTTTTCTAGGGTGATGTACATATGTCTATAATGTCTATTATTGTCTTTTTTCACTTATATAATTGTGAGGGTGCATTTATAAGTCCAAACCCTGGTTATACATAGGTGATCTAATATAAAATGGGTGGGGGGTGTTGTAAGAAAGGGTTGTGTTGGATTGAACTTGGTCAACCCCATTTGATAGAACAAGAACTGCATTACATTGCTAATATTCTAAGTAGGGATCAAAATTGATTATAGTTATCCCATTAATATATATTTGTGTAATTGTGTATGCAAGCCTTTATCCTCTTTCTCCTATCTTTCCCCTAGTACAAGTATGAAAATATGAATGAACCCTTATAAAATTTGGGTTTAGATCTTATAATTATTTAGGTGAAATATTTATTCTTGTATAGATATTGAGAATGTAATGTGCTTATCCCTAAAATACACTACATTAGATTTTTATATATAGGATCTTATAATTTTGAATTATGGACTTAGTGGGACATAAAATCTGACCAAAAGAAGTTGAAATGTGCCAAAATAATGATCACAAATTGAAACATTCCTAAAAAAATCAAAAGGGGACATAAGTCAATTTCGTTATCTATGGTCAGTATCAAAAATTGATAGTGATCATAAATGGCAAAATTGTCTCATGATTGTAGATGATATTTTATGATTATGTAACACCTCAGTCTTGTACACTTGAAAATATCATGATTCTGGCTATTCCTCTTAGTTATATACATGCCTTACCTATGCAAGCCTCATATCTACTTTATCTTGTGCCCCTTGGCTCATCTCTTAGTCTAAACAACCTTATATTGATGATGTAGACATCACATCTTGCCCAAAATTATTATAATGTACTTATCCTACACCTCTACACGTTTTAAGCCTATGCCTGTTCTCCTTCTCCCTGAACACTAACATCTAGAATAAATAGTAGCATCAATGTTATTGACTTGTCTTGATGCAAGTGTTCAATGTCCTAAAGTCATCTAATTTGTAAATTAACCTATTAAAATGGTCAACCTAAGTGATTTAATGTAAGTTATCTCCCAATAGGATTTATGTGAATACAATATCAACCCTCATTCATTCCTCATGTATGGATACCTAGTAATCAAACCAAAAGAGCACTTAATAAGCACTCAAGTTACCAAAGTTTTCCTATTTTTCCCTATTATGATATCAATCAAAGGAACAACCCAGCTAAAATTATAAATTACTAAAGGAGAAATCATAAGGCCATATTTTCTAAGTTACAAATTAGGTCACTATTATACATACTTTACACACATTGCATAATTCAGATACAAGCCAACATGTATGGGAGAAATACATGAGTGCGAGTCCTTATTTGATAATAGGGTCATTATAGGCTAGCTTGATACCATGTTTCAACTATCCCATTTTTTCTAAGGTCACATTGAAGATGAAAATCTAGGGTTTTAATTTTTCACAAGGAGTGATAGTCCACAACCCAAGTATGAATGCACCAGAGTGCATGCGATTCCAAACCTAAAAGCATTTAGGTGTTTGCATCTTATTTGAGTAGATATTTTATATAGAACACTAGTGTTAAGCTCAGACACTAACATCAAACTCAAACATTAGCATTGACACAACTATCCTAGGCTTATGAAAGTGTCTAAAGTGCCAAAGGCACCAGATCTAGAATATAATAATTGATCCATAACTATCTTCTACATACTTCCTGCTTATACCAGATCTAACACTTTATTAGCATCATAAATAACTAGGTACTTTTTTATTTCATTTATATATCTAGCATAGCTATACTTTCTATTAATAGTCTATATTAGTTTATAAATTCAACATATGGTATATCTATTTTTAAAACATTAGTTGGCCTAATATACATCTAATATTCACCCTTGTGCCATATCATTTATGTATCCTTAACCTTTTTACCCAAGTATGATAACCTCTTATCCAAATTAGCGTTTAACATCTTGTGAACCCAACCTTTGAACATAATTGGTGCATAAGCATTATCTTGTAGATGCTTATCTCTTGCCTTGTCATAATCTTTATTTTATTTTTATTTTTTTATCATGGATGAAATTTATTACTTTGGTGATTTTGAATATGAAACCCTTAAACTATCTCTCCAATTAGGGATTAAAATCCATTTCCATTGCATTCCTCCAAGTGTCAAGACAAATATTATAAAGGCTTTGAATGGTTATAACTACTATCCCTCTAATCAGGTCCCTTCTCCCATCCTTTCAAGACATGATGTGATCCATATTAAGGAGGATCCAAATCATGTGTCCTTTCTTTCTATGCCAAAATTGATCCCCCATGGAGATAAGGTACTTTAATTTGATCATAATAATTTACATCAACTCCATAAGGAAATCTTGAAGGATTTCTAAATCATTAATAAAGGGGATATTCCTTCAAGTTCATTTATCAAAACCTCTCTTATTCCTACATTTTCAAATAATATTCCCATTATTAAGGGTGATAATCCTTCTTCACCTTCATTTGATATCAAAAAATTTAAAAATGTTAATAAAAAATTATGGAATCTTTACCAAGTCATACTAAGCCATCATGAAAAATGAGAAATCCTAAATCCATAACACAAAATAATATTAATGTTCCCAACAAAAGGAATGAACCAATGTTCATCAAGGTGTTCCAATAAAAGGCAGATCCTCCAACACCAAAAGAGGTGCCTTTACCAATGCTTCCTCAAGATCCACTTGTTATATGTTTACAAACAAATCATTAATAAGGTTATAAAGACATTTCAAATTTTTCCAATAATACACCAAGCATACTAAAATTCAAAGACCCATTACACTTACCAAATTACCCAAAATTCAAATATTACAAACTTTAAATTATTTTACATACGGATGATGATACTCATATGTCTCTATTCAAAAGAGGTGGCAATTTAGAACCACTAATAAAATCTATGTCAAATACCACCATCCATATGGATTATATTATGTCTATGATGAGCACTATTAGGGACCTTCAAAAATAGGTTTCTATACTTCAAATACAAATGGCTTTCCATGATGAAAATGCACATGTTACCTCATTAAATAATCAACCTCTTTCATAATGTATACTTTAATATCCTTATCCACTTGGTTTTGAATTACCACATTTAATTATCTTTGGGAACCATAAAGATCCATTTGAGCACATGTTAAATTATGTACATTATTTTGGTCAATGTGAAAATTATGATAAACTATTATTAAAGGTATTCCATATGAGCATTTATGATGAGGATCATAATTGGTTCTATAGCTTACTAAAGGGTACCTTAACCACTTTTTCAAACTTAGAAGATGTTTTATTCACGACTTTAAATATTCATAAGGTGCCAAAACTTAAATTAGAACATTCACATAATTTTAAATAATGTGATGAGTCCATTCAAGATTATACCATTTGATTCAAAAGTATAACATATGAGCTAGTATTTATACCCTCCGATTTGGAACTATAATTTATATTTAGTAGAGGCCTTCTTTACCCCTTAAAGGAAAGACCATTTCACAAACAATATGAGCCATTCAATCATTTACATGTGGATGCACATAGATATGTAACATTCCTACTTACTCATCCAACAAATCTTAACATTTTTCCTTCCAAGTACCAAGGTTTTATCTGTAAAATCAAGGAAGGAGACCATTACCTAAAGAGCATTATGAATAAAAATGTGGAATTCCTAATCTCTATATGACTAGTTTACAAATGTTACTTAACATGGGATTGATCCAAGGTTCAAGTCCCATACAATAATCTCAAAATAAACAAAATAACAAGTGTCAAAGCCAAAAATATTTAAGAATTAAATTATACATTGGTGGTCCTTATTTTTGGCATATCCATGTTGATCATACATAAGAAAAAACTAATTATAATATAAGATATTTGCAAAAAATGGGGTTCAATTTAATAAATTTTAAAAATTAAAAGAGGTTGGAAATACTCCTTGGGAAACATAACAATACCAATTGCTTATGTTCATAAAGTAATTCAAATATAGGTTTGTGTTATACCTACCACATATCCATATAAATTTACACTTGAAACTCTTTGGCTATACCAAATGAAATAAAAAGTTAACCAAAATAAAAAAAGAATTTACTTTCCTCATGAAGGAAAATTAATACATATTTCAACTGATAATATTGCATCTTATATTACACATGAAAAACTTGAGGAACATGCTATGTCCCTTTTCAACCTAGCCAATCATGATGCAACCAATGAAAAATATCCATCTTGAGGTTGTAAGGTTCACAATGGGGGGGGTATATATATGATCATCCATTAGATGGAATCATAGGATGATATTTCCTCATCATCAAAAATTCCAAAAATACCAAAAAATCAAAAACATTCAAATATACAAAAACTCTTTTGACACCTACATGTTTTATTGGTTCGTTAGAATGTATGTTAGTTCTATGTTGAGGAATAGTATATCATTTAATCCTAAATACACATACACATACACATGTATACACAGATACATGATACCCTTATGGGTGTTGGGATTTACCTCTACTCATGTCATCAAGATGTTTGGGACATCAATATTTTAATATACATAATTTATATGATTCGATGATCACTCTACACTATCATGTTTGAAGTTACATATGTACTTACACATGCCTATTATCCATGATTATACATTACATAGGCTACTTGATATGTTATTTATTTGAATTTTTTTGTTAACACATTTGATCCATGAGCCACTATGACATGTTTATGTTGGTTGCTTATGATTTTCCTTTACACACTTCCTTGAGTGTTTTACCTTGCTATTATCTTACTTGTTCAAGCATTTGAATACGCTCCATTATATGCAGCCATTGTGCCTATGTTTTACCTTCTTGGACATTTGAATATGTCATTGTTTATTATATGGACATTTAAATATGTCATTATTATATTTTTTTTACAATTTATTAAAGCATGTCCATTTGATTTTACAGAAGTTTGAACATGCCCCTTATTTGTGGTCTCCTTGGACTATTTCCTTTTGACATGCTTTTGAGTGCTCTTGTGTGTGTGATTATTTACTTGTTGAGATTGTAATGTTATTATATATAAATTTACATGATATTTATCATACATATTATTCCTACATGTGATCACATTGGTTCTATGTGTTTTAATGATACATTTACCTAAACATGTTTCCTTATAAATGCTACATGGTTACATTCACAAATTTACAATTGTCTTACCCTTTTGAGGTGAGATAACTACCAGGTAATATTTTTTTCTCACCTTAAAGGGAGGTAATATTAGTGGGGTCATGTCATGATGACATGGATTCCACATTTTCATAGTTCTCAGATTCAGTGGGGGCATGCTTTGGAAGAATGTTCTCCATACTCACACAATATATGGTACTTAAACCAATTTGTAGATTCAATGGGGGCATGTCATGATGACATAAATTTCACACATTCATAGTTTTCAAATTCAGTGGGGGAATTATTTTAAGCATTTCATCCACATTCATTCATTATGGTACTTATAATATATAGATTTAGTGGGGGCATACTATGGAAGCAAGTTCTCCACATTTACTCAGTATTTAACATCTCTATTTTATAGTGGGGACATGTTTTGGAAACATGTCCTCCACATTGGTACTAATATCAATTTCATATTTATTCATATATAGTGGGGGCATGCTTTAGAATCATGTCCTCCACACTTACATAATTTTTTGAAGTGGCCAAATTAGATAGTTATATGATTCTGATACACATTTATGGTATAATTATATACATGGTACCATTTTTATACATAGTTTTAACATGAGAAAAATCTAAGGTACATATGCTATGCAACATGTGTCTAATATTTCAAAATCCAAATCAAATTTATGTTCTAAAATTATTACACGTACTGATACTGAGTATAATTTTATATATTTTAGTGAGCCAATATACTATAGTAGTTGGTTCACCTTTTGGAATAGTTAGGGTGATTGAATCACTCAATCTTACCAAGTTTTTAGTTTGAAATTTATCATCCAAACTCACCAAGTTATGAGTATCATTGGGTTACACGGTTGAGCTAATCTCAACTACCAGGTGGTAACCCAATTTTGCTCCAAAGGTGGGGGAATGAGACTTCCAATCTCTCTCTCTATCTCCTTGGATATATGCACTTTAAATATTTATCTATATTTATCCTAAACTTAGTTTAAATTCCTTACAATGATACATCTTTTTAAAAAATAACTTGCCAATAAAAAGTGATTACATTGACACACAAGTGTAATCCTAAACATTGATATTTTAATTTCAATATATTTCAAGTAATTATGGCCCAAATTATATACAATGATTATAAAATATAACATGATCTTAGTTTAATGTTAGTCACCAAAAAATAACTAAAATCCAGCTCTAAGAAATCACTCAAATTTATTTCAAGAAAAGATAAGGTGTGTATACACATTCAAATACTTATTATCTTCCTCTAAAATAACAATTTCATTACTAGATTAAAGGGGGGAAAGTGTAGATGATATTTTGTGATTATGTATCACCTCAATATTTTACACTTTCAAAAATCATGACCTTGGTTATTTCTCTTAGTTTTACACATGCCTTACTTCTACAAACCTCACATCTTCTCTATCTTGTGTCCATTGGCATATCTATTAGTTCAACCAGCTTTATATTGATGACATAGACATCTCATCTTGCTTATAATTCTTAAAATATACTTATCTTACACCTTTATAAGTTTTGAGCATGTGCCTACTCTCCTTCTCCCTAGATACTAATGTTTGAGATAAATGGTAGTATTGATGTGATTGTCCTATCCTGATATAAGTGTCCAATGACCTAAATTCATCCAATTTACAAATTAAATATATTAAAATGGTCAACATAAGTGATTTAATATGAGTTATCTCTCTATAGGATTAATATAAATATAATATCAACCCTCATTCATCCCTCACCTACATATACTTATCAATTAGATCAAAATAACACTCAAGAAGCACTCAAGTTACTAAAAGCTTTCCTATTATGCCCTATTTTTATAAAAATCAAAGGAAAATCCTAGATATAGGTATAAATTAATAAAAGAGTAGTCATAAGGTCATATTTTCTAGCTTAAAAGATAGGTCACTATTATACTTGATCTACACACATTGCATGATGCACACACAAGCTAACACATAGGAAAGAAATACATGAGTTTGAGGCCCTCTTTTGTAATATTGGATATGAAGTTAGTGACATTTGATAGTGGGGTCATTATGGGTTAACTCAACATATTTTACCCATTAACACATTTTTCCTAAGGTCACATTAAAGATGGAAATCTAGGGTTTTGCCTTTTCACTAGGAGTGACAATCCATGACCCAAATATGAATACACTAAAACAAAGGCAAAGCCAAACATATAAACATCCAAGTGGTCACATCATATTTGAGAAAGTATTATGTATAAAACATTAGCATCAAAATTAGACACTAGTATCAATGCAATAATCCCACACTGATGCAAGTGTTTAGAGAGCTAGAGGCACCAGATCTAGAATCTAATAATTATACAAAACTATCTTTGTAGAAAATACCCACTTGTACAAGATCTAACACTATATTACCATAAAAAATAATTAAGTACTTGATTTTATGTCATTTATATATCTAGCATAACTATACTTTTCATTAATAGCCCATCTCAATTTTATAAATTCAACATATGGTACATCTAAGTTTAACACATTAATTAGCCTACTATAGATATGATATTCACCTTTGTGACCTATAATTTATATATACTTAACCCTTTTTACCTAATTAGGATAGTCTCTTATCCAAATTAGGGTTAAACAAATACTTAAAAGACCCTAAGGTGATAGGGAGGGTCAAAGATATGTGTAATATGACATATGAAGCTTAGAGTGGTAGGATAACGGTGTCACTTAGCCAAATATAATAAGTAACACAACCAAAACATAAAAAAAATGTTAACTAAGTACCTAATTTGTGATTTGAGATCTATACATGAAAAATTGTGTAAAAATATTTTGAAATAAGTCTTGTACCAAATCTGGTTATTTATATTAGACACTAAAATATCTAGAGTAGATACTTTAAAATGTCAGTATTTAACTACCTTCAACTTACATGACTTGTGTATACACATATGTTTGTTTCATGCCCTTATCTCACATATAAATTCTTTTCATGGGTCTAACCTTCTTGATTTGGTATTAGTCACCTACAAGAATTCCCTAATATGTGCATAACATGTTTATTATCTTATGAAAATTGTCTCCATGTCATATGCCTATGGAATACAAAAGGTGTCCAACTTTTATTAACTCATCATCATGAGAAATAACAATTATTTTTCAAATTCAAATCAGCTTTAGGGGTTAGATGTATGCTTCACATGTATATGGCATGATAAAACAACAAGAGTCCTATAAAAATACAGATAGGTCTAAGCCTATTTAATCATCTAACATTATCAAGAAAGCCTATTCTAACACCTTAAAATGTAAATAGACTACCATAAAGTTTCCAATTCAATAATTAATCATAAGGATCAGGGTCTATCCAATTCTAGAGCACCTAAACAATGCCAAGTTTTCCATTTTCTAAGTGTCAAAATGTAGATTACATGTTACATTCATTAAAGGAACACCATTGTAAACATACACCTACCAAGTGTTTGACCCTATTGGGGTTACCTAGAGGATTATTAGAGAGGTATATAGAAATGATAATGCATAAGGGTGATAATCAAATTTGCAATAGGTTAATTGGGTGCTAAATTTAGATATAAACATACACTAAAGTTATTATGCTGAGAATATGATAAATATATAAAGTACAACTAAATATGTATAGAAATGATAAAGAATTAATATACCTAGATAGTTCTGATGCTAACATAGTGTTGAATTTGGAATAGAAAAAAATTAGGCTAGAAGATGATTATGAAATAGTTATCAAATTCTAGATCTGACAGTTCTAGAGCTCCAAACACTAATGTGATCCAAAGATGGTTGTTTTTATGCCACTATCTATGTTCGATATAAGTGTACTATAATACATACTTACTAAAAAAGGATGCAACCACTTGGATGCATCTAAGTTGACTTGACCTTTGCTCTAGTGTGTTCAGATCTATGTCATAAACTATCACTCCTCATGAAATGTCAAAACCCTAATTTTTCATCTTCATGTTGACCTTGGGGAAAAATGGGTTAGTGGGCACATGGTGTCAAGCTGACCCCAAAGACCCCTATGTTAGTAAGCACTATCTATATATCTAATACTCTAAAGATGGCCTCAAATTGATGTAGTTTTACTCTACATGTTGGCTTGTGTATGAATCATGCAATATGTGATAAACAAGTAAAATTATCACCTATCTTGTAACTTTAAAAATTAGGCGCTTGGGTTGCTTCTTTCTTACTTCAAGCCTATATATGTGCTATTCTTATGACTAATATTGAAATAGGGAAGCTTTATTCAATTAAATGCTTGATAAATTAATTTTGATAAGTTGCCTTGGTCTCTCTTGGTCTTTTATAGGTGATAAATGAATGAGGGTTGATCTTGTATGTATATAAATTCCTTTGGATAAATAACTCACATTAAATCACTTAGGCTAACCATTAGGATATGTTTTAATTATAAAATAGATGATTTTAGGGAACTAGAAAATTACATCGGGTTAGGACACTAGTGTTGATGCTAGTGTCTATCTTGAATGCTAGTGTCCAGAGAGAAATAAAGTAGGTATAAGATCAGGACTTGTAGAAGTGGAAGATAAGTAAATTTTGAGCATTATGGGAAAGATAAAAGGCATGGGTCATGAACATAAGACTGATCAAACTAAGAGATAGGCCAAGGGGTACAAGATAGAATAGATATGAGACTTATAGAAGTGGGAAAGGTATATAACTAGAGGAACATCCAAAGTCTAAGTTTTCTAAGTGTACAACATTGAGGTTCTATATAATCCATAAATATCATCTACATTCCCTCCTTAATCTAGTAATGAAATTTCTAGTTTAAAAGAAAGGAATGCGTACTTGGATGTGTATAACACACATTGTCTTTATGTGTGCCCAATTTAAGTGATTTACTAGTGACTAATGTGCAACCAAGAGCATGCTACAATATATAATCAATTCATATAATATGGAATTGAAAGTAATTGAAATAAATTGAAATTAAAAAAGCAAGGTTTAGGAGTACACCTGTGTATCAATATAACCGCCTTGCCTATTGACAAGTTGATTTGAAAAAGATGTATCATTATAAGTCTTTAAAACTAAGATTAGGAAAAATATAGATAAATATTTAAAGTGCATATATATATATATATATATATATAGATAGAGAGAGAGAGAGAGAGAGAGAGAGAGAGAGAGAGAGAGAGAGAGAGAGAGAGAGAGAGAGAGAGAGAGAGAGATTAGAAGGCACATGCCCCAAACCTTGGAACAAAGGTGAGTTACCACATGGTAGTTGAGATTAACTCAAATGTGTAACCCAATGATACTTATAACTTGGTGAGGTTGGATGATATAATCAATTCTAACCTAAAAACTTGGAAATATTGAGTTATTTAATCACCTCAACTATATAAAAAATTAAACTAACTACTGTAGTAGATTAGCTCAATAAAGTCTCTAAAATTTTGATCGAAGTATCAATACATAAAATTTATTTATGTGGTAACAATCCATAAAATAATTTTGGAATCTAAAATTGATTTGGATTTTGAAATATTAGTCACAAATTGAATAGCATATACACATTAGATATGTCTTATGCTAAAACTATGTATAATAATGGTACCAATGTATATAATTCTACCACAATTATGAATATGAATCCTTTAATTGTGAACTTTGGCCAATTAAAAAAATTATGTAAGTGTGGAAAACATGTTTCCAAACATGCTCCCACTATATATGGAAAAATCCAAAAATTGAGATAATTACCAATGTGGAGAACATGTTTCTAAAACATGTTCCCATTGTAATATGGTAATACTAAATTCTGAATAGGTGTGGAGAATGCTTCAAAAGCATGCCCCCACTAAATCTAAAAAAATACTTTAAGTGTGGAGAACATGAATATATGACATGCCCACACTAATGTTCCCCTATTTGAGGTGAGGGAACAATAGGAACTAGTAGTTACCTCACCTCAAAAGGATAAGACAACTACATAATTTGTGAATGGAACCCTATAGCATATAGAAGGAACATGTCTAGGTAGATATAGAATTAAAGTGCATAAAACCAATGTGATCACATGAAGGCCTGAGATGCATGATAAGAATCATGGAAACATCTAGATAGTAATAATACTATCTAAACAAATAAATAAGCACACACACAAGAGCACTCAAAAGCAAGTCAAAAGGCAATGGTCCAAGGAGAACACAAACAAGGGGCATGTTCAAATTCCACATAATCAAAGGGACATGACATAGTAAAATGTATATAAAATCAATAATAACATATATATATATATATATATATATATATAACAAATAATGACATATTAAAATATCAAAGAAATCATATATAGGCACAGGGGCCGCAAGTAATGAAGCATATTAAAATGATCAAATAAAGAAAAAAATAACAAGGAAATACACTTAGGTGAGTACATAAAGGAAATCATAACCAATCAAAATAAACATGTCATAATAGCCCATAGAACAAATGTGCTATGAAAAAATGTCAAGTGTATAACATATCAAGTACCCTATGTGAGATACAATCATGGATAAAGGCATGTGTAAGTACATATGTAAGATAAAACATGATAATGAAATGTGATAATAGAACCATATAACCTATGTGTATCAAGATCAAAGAATTAGATGTATGATAAGGGAAGTGAAGTTGGTCTACGAATCCTAGCTTGGAGAAGATAAATCACACTAGCCCTTTTGCTTATTAGTACATTTAGATAATCATGGTCATGACTAATATGGATTTAATATACCTAAATAAGGGGAATATCACCACAAAATAACCTTAGAGAGGTTTCAAAATCCTCTAGTCAATCAATACTACATTATAAACCTAGGTAGTTACTATGATTTATAATAAAATAAATGATAAAGTAAAGTAAATCTAATTTAGTGCTCACCAAAGCTTGTGGAACAAATGGGGATAATAAACATATAAGTAAACATGAAAATAAATATACTCAAGTCAATGTAGAGGTAATCTTAATACATGGGGAGAGAAACATATTCATAATATAATACATACAAATATATATACTAATAAAGAGGAACAAGAGTTATGGATACTTATCTTGAATATGAACCCATCGAGCCTTAATCTCTCCTTTAAAAAATGATGCTTTGAAAGAGGTGGTTGTAGTTTGTAAGGATAAAAATAATAGGTTAGCTCTAGGATATAGGACTTCTCCTATGCATCTAAAAGACTTTTACCATAAAATAAGATTTTTATATCCAAACGAAGTATGAAACCCTAAGAAATGACTCCTTGAGTAGAATGGTGGGTAAATAAATGTGAAAATAAATGATTATCTCTATCTCTATCATGAAAATGGAGAAAATAATATGTTTATATAGCCATATCTAAACCTAAACCCTTATAAATTTTTAGCTGACATAGTCAGCCTAGTTGACCCAGTTCTTTAATAAATAAAGTAGATAGGTCTTAGACTAAGTCATCTAGGCTGGCTTAGTCCCATAATGTGCTCATTTATAAGAATAGGGTCAGCCCATGAGATTATGTTTGGTGGATGACAAAAATAGGTTTTGGACTAGGTAAGGATATTCTAAGGTAGTGAATTTATTGGAGGAGTGTGTAAAGGCTAAGGGAAATGTATAAGAGAGGTTTGTGTTGGTTTTAGGTGGTGGTATAAGAAATAATAATCTTGTAAATCATCAATGGTCTACCTACCCTTTCTCAGTACACCCTTTAAGACATGGAATCAGAGAGATTGAGTCTTGATAGGTTCTTACAAGAGAGAAAGCATTAGTAATTGATAAAATTTAAAAATATTTTGTGTATACATATGCCCCACTTAAATCTCATCACGTGTCACATAGTTTTAGATTACGATAAAAGCAGGTTTTGAAGGGACCCCAAAACCCTTTAACAAAATCAAAAAAGATAAAGCATTAACAACCACTAGGAAAAGTAGTCCTAAAACCTACTAAAGAGCAACATCAAAATTAGGTTTTGTAGGGACCTGAAACCAAAAACATAGTCTAATAAAAGTACCCAAGTTTTACAAGGACCTGGAACCTCAAATAAAGTTTTAGACCAAGAACCAAAAAATAGGACCAAAAACAAGAACCAGTTACAAAAACTAGCAATAAGGACCTAAACAGGAACAAAACCAACAAAGAAGACCCTAAGCTTCTATTGCAGTTCCATGATCATCTTGACAGCCTCCTTCCCAATCATAGTAGTATCCTGGATGGAGTTAACAGCCAAAGTAGCAGTAGCTTGTAAAGCTTTCTTCCTCAAACTCTACCTTGTCCTCTTACTTGGACCCTCTAAGGATATTGTTTCTTCATTTGCTCTTTTACCAAGACTAGCTGTAGTAGCATAGATGCTTGATGTTACCTGCTCCATCTTTGTTCCACTTTCCTTGATGAGCATTCTAAGATTATGCTCATAATCTTTAAGTTTTTTTTTTGGATATCTCCCGTTTGCACCTCCGAGTGGTTGATTATGGCCCGATTAGCATCCTGATTGTGTTGCATTGTTTCCACTTTCTTCTTTAGCCCCATTATTTCATTATAGATCCAAGAATCACCTTGGAGAATAAAGTCAACATTGAATTTGGTAGAATGCAAGAAGGAAAGCTTGGTTTCCCTCTGTGGAGAGTCAGAAATGTCTTCTATAATATCATGTGGAGGGGAATCAACCTTTTCAATTTGTTCCATACATCTTGTTGAGCCTTCCAGTCATCATATTTTTTGGGCTCTTGCTTCCACGGTTCACCCCCCATATTGCAGAGCAAACGAAAAACCAGAAGCACCCAAACACAGAATGCAAAAAGGTTGAAATGGAACTAGTTATTTGTTACTTGAAATGGAGGTCACATTTTTGATGATATGTGCAGTGACCACATTACATTCACATGAATGTACCTCCTCGAGGAAGGTAATCTGACAGTCGTAAAGCCACTCCACCAAATCATTAAATTGCTAATCCAAGCAAATATTTCCCACTTTGGAATGAATGGCATCATAATTAATAATCACTTTAAGATCAATGTGCTTATTTAATTCATTAATCTACCTCACCTTATGCCCTATTTGAACAACATGATTGGCTATCCAGTTAGTGACCCCATTGGCCTCTCGATATGTATGGGATATGGCCACTTTTTCAAAATTTTGAATTAAGGATTTGATTTCCATAACCGTAGCCTCAATAGACCATGAGATTGAATTTTTATTATTTGGGGTGTTAATAATATTCAAAGAATCACCTTCCAACCATAATTTGGAATACCCCAAATCAACATCTAATTTAATAGTGTAGAGGGCTGCAGTAGCTTCAGTAATATGGCTATTCGAATTACCAATTGGGATAGCAATAACATTTATTACATTTCCCACATGATCTCTCAAGACCCCTCCACATCCTACTCTTCTTGGATTTCCCTTAGCTACTCCATCAAAGTTCCCTTTGATCCATCCATTAGGAGGAACATACCATTTTATGATTGATCTTGGATTATCAATTTTCAAATTAGACCCTTCAGATCGTAAAGGGTTATCAAATTGGAAGGTTTGATTAGAATCCCTCTGGGTTTAAAAGTTCTCCTTGATGGCTCTAATGATATTCTAACCAAGCACCCATCTTGGAAGTTCTTTACTCCTGAATATTCTATTGTTTCTTTCTTTCCATATACCCCACTAGAGATGAGGGAGAGTTAGTTTCCAAAGAAAATGAACATCAAGATCCTTAGAGGGGTAGCACCAGCTTTTAAAAGAGAGTTCCACATTGTTTTGATGGACCCATGTTATACCCCAAAAATTAAGAATCTCAGTCCAAACTTGTTGGGTGTAAGAGCAATTCAAAAACATATGGTCTCTATTTTCAAGTCCATTTTTGCATAAAGTACACCTATTAACCACATTTATACCTCTTTTTTATAAATTGTCAAGGGTCAAAATTTTATTTTGAAGCAGAATCCAAAAGAAGATATTAATTTTGGGGGTGAGACCCTTAATCTAGGCATGAGACCAAAAAGGTTGATTACCCTTTTCCTTTGAAGTGAAGATAGTAGAGACTTTAAATTGGCCACATGTCACATAGTTGAAACATGATAAAATATCACATTAAAACACAATGCTAAGCTAAATAACTTACAATATTTTAAATCATAAAATAGCTAAAAGTAAATGATTGAAAGGACATAACTAAAATAAATAAGTAATATATGCATACCTTGACTTACTTTATCACTAAATGGTTATCTGTTATGTTTATAGTTTTGACCATGGAGGGCATAGAGACTACTTTGGACAAACCCTAAGGATACAAAACTTAAAGAGTAAAAAAAACAAATACAAAAAAGCTAAGATAATTGACATGTTTAGGTATGATGTACTTGAAAATTTGGTGATCTAGGGTGATAAATGTTAAGTTAGGACCAAATGACCAAGCCAACATTTAGAGTAAATTAGGTAACTAAAAAGTCAAAGCTACTAAATGATATAATAACTCAAATAAGTATACCATAATTAAGAAATGGTAACAAACCAAATCAAACTAAGGATACTAGAAAAAATGAAAATCAAATATCAATGTAAAAGTAGTAACAATCCTTACTTAAATAAAGATGGGCAAGAAATGGTAAAAAAACATTGATGAGTGAGTAGTAACAATCCTTACTCAATCATCAATGGAAAAAAGTACATGAAAGGGAAAATAACATTGGTGAATGAGAATTAACAATCCTATCTCACTCAATAATGGAAAAAGTATAGAAAGTAAAAACAACATTAGTGAGTGAGAAGTCACAATCCAAACTCACTCAACAATGGAAAAATTATAGAAATATAAAAATGGACACAATTGTTTGAAAAAGGGGATGATAACATTTTTTTTTCAAATGAAAACAAAGAAATTCTATAAATGTAAAGCAATGGTGTAAATAAAATAATCCATAGTCACTCAAGCATATTGTTTTGTTCTAAAGATAGATACAACCAAAATAAAGTATGCTAGCATGTTTTAAGATGTGAATAAGAGGGAAATAGAAGTAGGGAGACATATTTATGATACAAATTTCCTATCAAGGGGGGAAATAAATGGGTGGTGGGGGACATGTAAGAAACATCAATGTAGATCAACTCTTTATCAAAGTCAATACCCTAGAATTGAGTTTGTTAAAACAAGAGGACTTTAGACATTAAGGTCTCTTAAGAACTTCTAAGCACACAAATATTGGGTTATAAATTTAAGTATGAATATCATCTCATGAAGGCTATATGCATGAAAAATAAAATGGACCTACCTTTCCATAACATGTTCCCCATTCCTCAGGACCCATTACAAAGCTGTTGGTATATTGTGAATATTGGGTAATTACATGAGAAAGTAGGTAACACTATATATAATTTTGAATTTCCTATCCCAATCTACTAGCCTACTACACCCTAATGGACCTTGGCTCTATTATGAGGCCAAGTGTGGAGTTTGAGCTTTGATTGGAGATATGAGATGTGCTATGAATCATGTCTTTTGGTTTGATATCAAATTTGATATTTTTATATTGCCTTTTATTTAAATGATTTGTATTTTTAAATTTTGATGGATTTTTGTATTCCTCCTCCATATCAATTTAGAAAACCAAAATAGGTGATAAAAATGTCTATCATTTGAATACTTTGGAATTGGTTGCTAATAAAGAGGACTTAAAGAGCATGGTGTCTAATAGTCTTATTTATTCATGTTAAATAAGAGTGCTATATTGACTTCAACCTTGTTTTATCCAAAGTGGAATGATAGGAAGGGAAATAAAGGGAAAATGAACATGAAACAATTTTAATTACTTTAAATCACAAAAAAAAATTGATAGTGTGAAAAGGAATATAATGAGAGGTAAGTATGACTCCTTATCATAAGAATGTATGTTATATGGAAACATGCTAACATAGTTTATTGTGCAAGTTTTAACCACAAAAGAAGCAAAAACTAAGGTTGATAAAATGGGATTACAAACTTGTAACCATATCTAAACATTCAAAAAAGAATACTTGGGTTGTAAATTTTTTTGGAAGGCATATGTAGATTTTATGAGGCAAACCTAGTTCTATCCATGGTTTTACACTACAACTCATAAAAGATAAACCTAAGTGGGTGTAAAAAGATAAAATTGGTATTTGTGAGGAATGCCTAGTCCTATCCATGGTCTTATAATGTAATTCAAAAAATAAAGAAGAAAATGAAAAAGATTTATAAAATAACAAACTTGTGATAAAAAAGGAAAAACATGAAACATGATTGTATGAAAGAAAATTGTATTCATGAGTAAAACTAAGTCCTATCCATGGTATTAAAATGCAACTCACAAATTAAATGAAATAAAACCAAAGAACCCAAAGGAAATAATGGTGATAGTAAAATAAAACTAAATGAAATAAAATGCACAAATATAAAGAAACATGAGACAAACATAAAAGATAAAATCTATGCTAACATCTATATCAAAGATGAGCATACAAAATATAAGTCTATGTGTCTCAAAAAGTTTATTAAAGTTAAATTTGTTTGTTATTATGTAATGTAGAATAAGAGTGGGCATCTTAAGATGCCCCAATGGGTACTTGGATGTAGGGATGGGCATTGCAAGATGACCCAATTTCTAAAGTGATATGTGTATGGGCATCGTAAGATGCCCCAATATGTGATATGGAATGAGGTGAATTTGAACAAATAGAGTGAATTGTATGTGTATTTATGATGCAATGGGAAATAATTAAATGTGTTTGTTTGTTATATTTTAAGGGTGATGAAATTGAAATGGGATTTTTAGGAGAGGTATGAATAGGTCTATAAGGTAAAGGAGGACCATTTATTATGCACTTTGGGATAAGAATTTTAATTAGGTGCTCCTTGGGTTCATGTGACTTAAGAGGTTGAGGATTGACAAATGTAAATGCTCATTTTAATTTGTTAATATTAGCTATCATTTCATTATTAATGTAGGAACAAGGATAAACTATGGTTTGGACACCATTAGTAGATGAGGTGGAGGTATGGGGTAATTGTTGTTGATCATTAGGTAGGTGATGTTGATGTGATTTTGATTCATTATATTGGTTTGAGAGGATTGAAAATAGTATTGATAACATTGTTTTTTTAGAGTATCAAGATTGAAATGTGGACCAAGAAAGGAAGTGAAGATCATGACAAGTCTCATGAGAATGACCTATAGTAGCATGTCACCAATAAAAATTATCAGTATTGTACCATTTTGTAAGAGGTTTGGAAGGATCAAAGTTCATATGTTTATAGGGTGGTAATTTATTATTAAGTTGTTATAGACTCAAAGGTAGATGGGTGGTGTTAAAATTTATTAAATTGGATGACTTATTTTGAGTTTAGGGAGGCTTATAAGAATCAATGTTATGAGAAAATGACTGGAAAGGTTTCTTAGTAGTTTCTTGAGGTGATTAAAATTGAGTCATAAGAAATTCTTATCTTTTTTCTCTAAGGATTCTTTTAAAGTATTAGGGGAAAAGATCCAAAGTTTGTATTTAAGAAGAGCTTTAAGAGCAGTAATAGATAGTTTTAAAAGAGTGTCATCATTTATGTTATGGTCCACTTTATGAGATAGAGACTTCTATCATTTTATGGAAGTGTGAGTAGTTTTTTTAGGAATTTTCTTGGAATTGACTATGTGGCTAACGTAATTTTTAGGAAGGCCATTATGTTGGAATTAATTAACTAGAGCATTGAATAAAACCTTTAATTATGAGATGGAATGTTTATGAAGCTTATTGTGCCATTCAAGTGCATCACCAATAAAGGTTTTGGCTAGGATATTGGTGGTAAAAAGCGTGTTAGTTTGAACCCATTCATTATAGATATTACTAAAATATTTAAGAAAGGTAGTGGGATATTTAGTTCCATCATATGTGATAGTTGGAG
This sequence comes from Torreya grandis, assembly GCA_037957365.1. Taxonomy (NCBI): domain Eukaryota; kingdom Viridiplantae; phylum Streptophyta; class Pinopsida; order Cupressales; family Taxaceae; genus Torreya; species Torreya grandis. The sequence goes on along the minus strand of JARHVA010001391.1, from coordinate 1,648,440 downwards.
AGATATTTCCAATGTCTATGGATGTAATGAATGGATTTAAAGGTTAATTTTGAAGATTTTGAATCATTTTGTTATGTAAAGGGGGTTTGGGGATGATGTTACTATTGGAATATATAAGAGGAGGAGGGAAAAAATTCTAATTTGGTTGAGACATGATGACTTGAGGTGTTAATTTTAAGATATGAAATTGAATTTGCATCATCTAGGATTGGTTAGTTTTTTGGATAACATTCATTTGTTGAATTACTTGAGTAATAATTTGAGTTGTATCAATGAGAGGATTTTGATTGTTCGTAGTAGGAGGGAGATTATTAGGGTTGGTAGGAGGATAATTTCATATATTGGTAGTATGGGATGGATTATTTGGTGGAGGGTTCCCAACAATGGTAGTAGGAGGACTAGGATGGATAACCTCAAATGTATTACTTTGTGTAATAACTGGTTTGGGGTTAAAGAGACATGAATGATGGAATTTAATAGTTTTATTTGAAGTGATATTATAAGTGATCTAAATAATTCATTATGTAGTGTTCTTAACTAATTAAAATATTAAAAGAAGACATAATTATGAATTTATTAGTTTGATGAAATAAGTCAACCAAAACCTATAGAGTTAACTAAATGGTATAGGGTCAAACTAATAGATTGAATTTTGTAAGAAGGTAAGTAGAATATATGGTAGGATACTGAGTCAACTATGTTCTATAGAAGGGAAAAAAGACAACCCTATGTGAGACTAGGTTAGACAAAATGATTGTGTTCTATTTAAAATAAAATTGTATGAGATAACTAAGTGGGTTGACTATGTTTTAAGGGTAGAGACAAGTTTTGATAGATATGAATTTAGATGATCTAGTGTTAATTTTTAGAAAAATGAAATAAACACACAAGAAACTAGGTCAAATCAGTTGTTCTAGTTGTGACACACAACACAAACTTTGTACCAATACTCTCCAATACAAGTTTTGAAATAAAACATATAATAATCAAAGAGCAAGTAGTAAAAATAGAAATGTTAATCTATGCGATCATTATTGAATGTTTTAAATTATAATTTTTAGAAATAGATGTGATAGGGAGTTGGATTCAGAAAGGAACTTAAAAAATCAATCTAAGGATGGTTTTAGGTAGTTTAGGTTGAAAAAGATATGTATTGGTGATGGTACTAGCTTGGTATTGGGGCCTACCCCCCTAACTTCACAATTACACAACAATAAGGGTGTTGGATGATTTGCCAATATATACCATCAACCACATATTTATACATGGCTAGAAAATTGATTGGCTTCCCCCTTGGTGATGAAATCCAATTAGGTAGTCCTTGGGTAGAATTTGTTTAATGATTTTTGATATTATGTGGTTTGGAAGTATGCGAGTAAAATAAAAATGGTGTGAGTAAATCGATAAATTAAAAATTCTTATTTAGTCTATGTGTGTTAATCTAAGAAAGTAAGAAATAAAATGAAAGATGATTTAGTTACTAGTAAAATGAATTAATTTATTTTCTTGAAGAGTATAGGGTTGAGTCAGTTGACTGAGTATACAAATAGTGTAAAACATAATCAACTGGGTTGATTCTATCTATTGAAGCAAGGGTCAGAGAAACACAGTCAAATAAGTTGAATGAGTCTCCTAAGTAGGTAGTAACTAAATAACTAATTTTATCTAGTCGACTGAGTTTAATATAGGATTATAGTTTATAGACTAAAAATTATGAAAAATAAGATGAAAATGAAGGAAATAAATGACTGAGATGGTGAGGATAAACTTAGTGATTTAAATATGTTAAATTATATTTTTATATTATGCATTCTAGATGGAGATTTTTAACCTACTATCAGACTCAACTGAGTTTAAAAAATTGTATGCAAAGAAGTGAACTGAGTTGAGTAGATGGATTCATTTACCTATGGTTAAAGATGACTTACACAATGAAAAATAGAGTCGATCAGATTGACTATGTGTTAAACTTGTGTACAAAGTGTTAGATTGAGTTGATAAATTAGATCTAATGAAATGGAATAAATAATAAATTATAATAAAATAAGGCATGAAATAAAACTTGCAAGGTTTAGTTCACATTGGGTTCACTAGAATATATGACAAGAGAAAGTGAAGCTAACATACAAATCAATCCTAGTTTGGAGAAGATAAATCAAACTAGCCCTTCCACTTGTTATATTTAGATAATTGGTGTCATGACCAATATGTATTTTACAACTCATTTATAAGAACAAGGTTGACCCATGTGATTGTGTTTGGTGGATGACAAAAAGAGGTTTTGGATTAGGTAGGGGCTATTCTGAGGTGGTGAATTTTTTGAAGGAGTGTGTAAGGGATGTGTCAAGGCTTAGGGAAATGTATATGAGAGGTTTGTGTTGGTTTAAAATGGTGGTATAGGAAATAAAAATATTGTGAAGCACCAATGGTTTTCCCACTCCTTTCCTAGTGTACCCTTTAAGGCATGCAACTAGATAGATTGAGTCTCAATGGGTTATTTTAAGAGATAAAACATCAATAATTGTTAAAAATATTATGTGTATACATAAAATTCTACCATTATCTAAATGAAATGAGTAGAGGGAAGGCCTAACATTTGAAATAGGAATAGATCATGTATTTATGCATGCTTGTATCACACTCAAATAGAAGTGTGACACACATGTGTATGTAGAAGTAACTAAATATGCCATCTTTCAACATGGAACTAACACATAGATGTCCAATAGAACATGTAGGTGGTAAAAATATTTTTGATTTTTTTGATATTTTTGGAATGTTTGAAAAGTCTAATCAAGGAAGTCCTCATCATCAAAAAGTGTAGGACCACCTAGAAAATTTATCAAGCTTTGTTTATATCACTGTAATTTCACCACTTTGGTGTTTTTATTTAATGGTTTACCTGAATCTAATGGTACAGGAAAATAATCATGGCCATCATATCATATGAAAATTTATGTATCTATATTAAGAAAATTAACACACATGTTTGTATTATGTAGCTTAGAATTCCACTCAGCTATATAATTCTTTCCAAACTTTAGTTTCAAATGTATCTTGTGGTCTAATATCTTTATGGTCAAAGTTTCCACATGTGGGCCATAGGTAATAGGTAAACAGATTTATGCTTGAGATTTTGGACACGTGGGCCACAAGTCTAGAAAAATCATATGCCTATGAAATTCAATAGGTGTCCAACTTTGATGGACTCTTTGCCATGATAAACAACAAATATTTTTTCAAATTCAAATCATCTTTAGGGGTTAGCTATATGTTTCACATGTCTATGGCATGATAAAATAGAAAGAGTCCAATATAAATACATGATAGGTCTAAGCATATTTCATCATCTAATATTGTCAAGAAATCCTATCCTAACACTTTAAAATTTAAAGGGACTACCATAAAGTTTCCAATTTAATAATTATTCATAAGGAGTAGGGAGTATCCAAGTCTAAATCACCTAAACCATGATAAGTTTTCCATTTTATAAGTGTCAAAATCTAGATTACATATTACATTCATTAAAGGAGAACCCTTACAAACATAGACCTACCAAGTTTTTAACCCTAAAATGAAGGTCTATCTAAGTTGGGGTCATCTAGAGGATTATTAAAGGGGTATATAGAAATAATAATGCATAAGGGTGGTAATTAGATTTATAATAGGCCAATTGGGTACTAAACTCAAATATAAACATACACTAATTTTTTAATGCTAAAAATAGGCTAAATATAGAAATTAAAACCAAGCTATGTATATAAATGACAAATAAGTAATATACTTAGCTAGTTTTGATATTAATATAGCGATAAATCTAGTAAAGATAGAAAGTAGGCTAGAAGATGATTCTAGAATAGTCATTATATTCTAGATCTAATGCTTATGGATCTTTGGACACTAATGTGAGCCTAAGATGGTTGTGCTAATGCTACTATCCAATTTTAATGCAAGTGTATTGTATAGAATACTTGAATGAAAAAGATTCAAACACTTGGGTACTTATGGGTTTGAATTTTCCTTCAATATGGTGCATTCAGATTTGGGTCATGGACTATCACTCCTCATGAAATGTTAAAACCCTAGTTCTTCATATTCATGCTGACCTTAGGGAAAAATGGGTTGGTGGGAACACTATTTCAAGCTGACCCCAAATACCTCTATGTTAGTGAGTGCTGACTACATAGCCAATACTTTGAAGAGGGACTCAAACTAATGTAGTTATCCATTATGTGTTAGATTATGTGTGAATCATGTAATATGCGATAAGAAAGTAAAATAGTGACCTAGCTTGTAACTTGGAAAATCAAGATCTAGGCTGCTCCTTTATTACTTCAGACCTATAGATGTTTATGATTGGTATGGAAATAGGGAAGCTTTATTCAATTGAATGCTTGAAAGAGTGATTTTATTAAGTTTCTTTGGTATCTCTTGGTCTTTTCTAGGTGATGAATGAATGAGAGTTGATATTATATTTATATCAATTATTTTGAAGAAATAACACATATTAAAATACTTAGGCTGACCATTAGGATATGTTTCATTTAAAAATATACTATTTTAGGGTACTTGACACTTATTTCAGGTTAGGACACTAGCATCAATGTAAGTGTCTCCTAAATGTTAATGTCTATGGAGTAAGAAAGTAGGTACAAGATCAAGACTTGAAGAAATAAAAGATAAGTATATTTTAATCATTTTGGGTAAGATAGAAGGCTTGGGTCATCAACATAATATTGACCAAACAAAGAGATAGGCTAAGGGGAACAAGACTGAGGTGTTATCTAATCCATAAATATCATCTACATTTGGCCCCCTCTTTAATATACTAATGAATTTTATAGTTTAATGGAAATGAATGCATACCTAGGTGTGTATAACACACCTTATCTTTGCATGTGCCAAACTTGAGTCCTTTACTAGTGACTGACCTACAACCAAGATCATGTTACAATATATAATCAATACATATAATCTAAAATTGAAAGTACTTAACATAGTTGAAATTAAATGAGTAAGATTTATGAGTACACCTGTGTGTCGATGTAACTACCTTAACTATTGGCAATTTGATTTGAAAAAGATGTATCATTGTAAGGATCTAAAACTAAGATTAGGAAAAATATAGATAATTATTGAAAGTACATATATCTAAGTAGAGAGAGAGAGAGAGAGAGAGAGAGAGAGAGAGAGAGAGAGAGAGAGAGAGAGAGAGAGAGAGAGAGAGAGAGAGAGAGAGAGAGAGAGAGAGAGAGAGAGAGAGAGAGAGAGAGAGAGAGAGAGAGAGAGAGAGAGAGAGGAACACACCCTTAACCTTAGAACAAAAGTGAGTTACCACCTTGTAGTTGAGATTAACTCAACTGTGTAACCTAATGATACTTATAACTTAGTAAGGCTAGATGATACAATCAAGTCCAACCTAAAAACTTGGAAAGATTGAGTGATTTAATCACCTCAACCATATAAAAAATCAAACTAAATACTATAGTAGATTAGCTCAATAAAGTATGTAAAAGTCTAATTGGGGTATCAGTACATAAAAGTTTGTGATGAGCTAATAATCCATAAAAGAGTTTTGGAATATAAAATTGATTTGAATATTATAATATTATGCACAAATTACATAACATATGCACCTTAGATATACTAATGCTTATGTATAATAATGGTACCAATGTATAGAATTCTACCAAAACTATGAATCTAAATCATATAACTATGTGCTTTGGCCAATTCAAAAAATTATGTAAGTATGGAGGACATGCTTCCAAAACATGCCCCCATTATATATGGAGAAATATGAAAACTGATATAAGTACCAATGTGGAGAACATGCTTCCAAAGCATGCCCCACTGAATATAAAAACTATGCCAAGTGTGGAGAACATGCCTCTATGACATTCCCCCACTAATTTTCTCCCTTTGAGGTGAGGGAAAGATAGGTACTTGGTAGTTACTCACCTCAAAAGGATAAGACAACTACATAATCCATGAATGGAAGCCTATAGCATATAAAAGGAACATGTCTTGGTAGATATATCATTAAAGTGCATAGAACCAATGTGATCACATGAAGGCCTAAGATGCATGATAAGGATCATGACTATGTCTAGATAGTAATAGTACAATCTAAAAAAATAACAAAAGCACTCAAAATCAAGTCAAAAGACATTGGTCCAAGGAGATCACAAACAAGGGGCATGTTCAAATTCCAACAAATCAAAGGGACATGACTTAATCAAATGTACATAAAAGCAAGAATGACATATTAAAATGTATATATAGCAAACAATGACATATGAAAATTTGAAAGAAAGCATACATAGGCATAGGGGCCAAAAATAAAGGAGCATATTCAAATTCTTGAACAAGGAAAACCATAAAAAGGTAAAACACTCAATAAAGCACATAAAGGAAATCATAAGTAACCAACATAAACATGTCATAGTAGCCCATGGATAAAATGTGTTAGGAAAAAATGTCAAGTGTATAACATATCAAGTACCCTGTGTAAGATATAATCATGGATAAGGGTATGTGTAAGTACATATGTAATCTCAAACATGATAATGAAATGTGATCATTGAACCATATAACATGTGTGTATCAAGATCAAAGAAGCAGATGCCCATAATGTCTAAATGACATGATAAAGGGAAGGCCCAAAATCCAAAAGAGGAATATATCATGTATTTGTCAATGCTTGTATCACACTAAAATATAAGTATGACACATATGTGTGTATGTATAAGTAACTAAATATGCTATCCATCAACAATAAACTAATACATAGATGCCAAGGAACCAACATAACATGTAGGTGGAAAAATATTTTTGAATTTTTGAAGGTTTAATTTTTTTTTTTTTTGGAATGTTTTAAAAGTATAATCAAAGAAGTACTCATCATTAAAAGGTGTATGAAGACCTATAAAATTTGTCAACCTTTGTTTATATCACTACAGTACCACCTTTTCAATGTTTCTATTTAATGGTTTACCTGAAGCTAGTGGTGCAAGCAAATCATCATGGCCATCATGTCATATGCAAATTTGTGTATCCATAATAAGAAAATTAACACACATATCTATAATATATATCTTAGCATTCTAATAATCTAGAAAATTTTGTCCAAACTTTAGTTTAAATGTGGTTTATGGTCTAATATCCATATGGTCAAAGTTTCTACACATGGGCCATAGGCAATAGGTAACCAAATGTATACATGATATTTTAGAATCAATGGAAATAATATTAGTTCATTTGTATAACGTCTAAATTATGTGACAAAAGTGGTACCACAAGTTGTATCCCACTTGTTATCAAACTAGATATGGTGGGAATATACCCCATCAATATTAGCAGTAATAGTTAAATCCTCATGATTTGGTCACTTTGAGAGATGGTTCTTTTCTAAAAGACAAGAAGGATTTTTATCATGTTAGACATAATGTGTATGCATCCTTTATTATTATATTTTTTAATTTGGTTCTTCAATGTCTCACATTGATATTTATTGGTATGATGGCCATTGCTATGATGATATTTATAGTATGGTACCATGTCTTCTATGGGTAAAATCTACTACATGATTTGTGTCTGGTAGAAGGTAAAGAAATCATTCTATACTCAAGTAACATAGATAACATGGTATATAGAGTATCTTGTCATGTCTTGATCTATAAAATTTATTGTTAAACCTTTTTGGAAGAATCCACATTATTCACATGATGAATTTGTATTTGACCCTTGTAAGGTCGACTCAATGTTTTAAGCTAAAAGGGATGTATAGAGTAACAAACATCTACATGTTCATCTACTATGTTTGTTTTGACCTTATCTTGATTTAATTATGTATTTATTGTAAGTGGATTTTAATTTATATGTGCTACGACCCATAGCTTTGAATAAGTTATGTGATAGGTGATCAAGTGGATCAAATTTTAAGTTTCACATTTTATCATCTATCATATCATAAGATGTATCATCATCACTATCATAGTAATCTAAAATGTGGCCATATTTTTGCTAAATATTGAGTAATAGAGGAAGGTCAAATGTTATGATCTCCTTTAGTTTTACTAGTTATATTAGTATTTTAGATAGAATAATTTGGTTAGGTTATTGTACTACTGTATCAATTTTAGATTCATATTCATAATGTTATAGTTTAGGATGATCTATTTGTTAGACCATTACATAATTTTTTAAGAGATTAAGATATGATAAACATGTGTAAATGAATCTTTTATGGCTAAATTTTAAGCATTCATGCAATATAGAGGGAACCACATACATCTCATTGATCCAAGGTCATCATCCCAATGGAATGTTATAGTTCAAATCATTTGGCATAACTTGGCATAAAGTGGGAAACATACGAGGACCCATTATAATATTTAATGTTATTCATCCTAATATAAATCATTAAATATTATAAAATCCATTTATACTCATGTTATATGGTTCAAATTCTGAAGGTTCAATGTCAATTAAGGAAAGGAAGGATATGTTACAAATGCTGAGTCTTGGAAAATTATTTGCAAGAACTTATTTTATCATTTTATTCTAAATGCACACCTGGATGTATAGTGATAAATAAATATTTATAATATGTTGAGTCAGTAAATCCTCCTTTTTAAAGGATATATTGTGTTTGATTCATTTTATGGAATTTAAGACAGAGGCCACATATGGTAGTTTGGCATTACAAGGGAGTAGGGTCATATGCAAGCATCTAAAAGGATATCCTTGTAATGGGTAAAATGGTGAAATAAGTCCAGGAGTGAGGTTTTGGTAGTACTATCCTTGGATTGGGTGGTAACATAACCTAGGGAGGATGCTTATTTCATGTATTCCCTTTATCAATTTGTAGTGATAAGTAAAATCTCATTGTAAACATTAAAGCAAAGAGTATACAAGAATGTAGGTTTTGAATCCCTTATAGATTAGATGGATTTAAAAAAATATGATATATAATAGGTGATAAAAAATATAAGGTATTAGACCATGAAATAATTAACAAAGATATCCATTGTAAACATGATTACAAAATTATAACAATCAAGGATCATAATGGAAAAAATTAGAAAACCCTAATTATCTTAAGGTTTTATGTTCAAAGATTGGATTAAAAAAATGTTTAACCATAAAATGATGGGGTATAAATATGTTGGACATAACTATAAATAATTAAAGGGGTATATAGAAATGATAATGCACAAAGGTGATAATCAGATCTATAATAGGCTAATTAGTTTCTAAACTCATATATAAACATACACTAAATTTCTTATGCTGAGAATAGGATAAATATAAAAGTACAAATAAGTTATGTATATAAATGAAAAATAAGTAACATTATTAGTTGGTTCTGATTCTAACACAATGTTAAATCTAGAACTAGTAGAAAGTAGGCTAGAAGATGATTCTAGAATAGTCATCAAATTTTGGATTTGATGCTTCTAGAACTCTGGACAATAACAGTAACATGGAACGATTACATATACACTACTATATAGGTTTGTTGTAAGTGTCATATACAAAATAATTAATGGAAAAGAATGTGACTACCTAGATGCTTCTAGGTTTTAATTTTTCTTCACTTTTATGCATTCAGATCTGGGTCATGGAATGTCACTCATGAAATGTCAAAACCCTAGTTTTTCATCTTCATGTTGACCTTGGAAAAAAATTGGTTAGTGGGAACACTGTGTTGAGATAACACCAAAGACCCCTCTATTAGTGAGAACTACCTACATATCCAATACTCCAAATAGGGACTAAAACTAATGTAGTTCTCCTCTAGGTGTTGGCTTGTGTATTAATCATGCAATATGTGATAAACAAGTAAAACAATGACCTAACTTGTATCTTAAAAAATTAGGATCTTGGTATGATATTTTATTGATTTAGAGATGTAGATGTGATGTTCCTATGAATGGTATGGAAATAGGTAAGTTTTTTTCAATTTAATGCTTGATGACATGATTTTGATAGGTTGTCTTGGTCTCTCTTGGTCTTTTCTAGGTGAGGAATGAATGCGGGTTGATCTTGTATTTATATAAATCCCTTTGGAGAAATAAATCACATTAATACACTTAGGTAAACCATTAGGATACATTTCATTTTAAAAATAAATAATTCTAGGGAACTTGACACTTGCATCAAGTTAGGATTCTAGCATCAATGTTAGTATCTATCCCAGATGTTAGTGTCTAGGGAGCAAGAAAGTAGGTATAGGATCAAAACTTATAGAAGTGGAAGATAAGTATATTTTAATAATTTTGGGAAATATATAAGGCCTAGGTCATCAACATAATATTGGTTTGACTAAGAGATATGTTGAGGGGCATAAGATATAGTAGATACAAGACTTACAAAAGTGGGAAAGGTCTAGAACTAAGAGGAATAACCTATTAGCCATTTTGGCCCACATACCAAGATTTTGCTTGGTTTAAAGAGATGAGCAGGGTCCTAATTATTGAGTGGATCAGGTTGCTTATAATCAAGCTCAACATTACAAGTGGAGGGATCCAAGTAGGTTTTCATGGTGCTAAATAGTTGTAAGAACAAGTCCAAAAATAGCCTAAGTTTACACTTTTTCAACTTTTGGCCAAGTGTAACATTAAAAATTCCTTTGGAGGAAGTTTCCACACAAAGCTCAAAACAAAAGTAAAATGCTTAATTCTTTCAAGAGTTTTTTCCCACTTTATTTGGCTTAGTGTTGGAATTCTTTTAGGAGATTTATTTTGGGTTTTTTTCTAAGTATCAGGAATTATTTAGGACATTTTGTTCAAAATAATTATCTCTAAGGGTCTTTTAAATGAAGAAGGTCCTAGATAGAATTTTATAAGGGTATCTTTTGAAGAAATTGGTCCCAAAATGTTTTCCCAAAGGATCATTATTTGACAAAGTGGACCTTTGTAAAAACCCTGAAGGGTATCTTTTTAAAGCTAAGTGTCAAAATTATTTCAAGAAAATTATTTGCACAATTTTATTGAATGCATAATTATTTTAGGTAAAATGTTTGAAAAAAATCCAAAAGGGTTAGTTTCTCAGGAAAGTGTTCCAAACAAAAATCTTGAATGGCACTTTTTCAAGCAAAGTGTCTCGAACACTTTTCCTGAAGGGTCTTTTCTTAGGAAAGTGTCTCAAACACTTTTTATGAAGGGTAATTTTATTTACCAAACTAGACCAATACAAAGGGTCTAAAGGGTATTTTCCAAAGGTTAAAGTTCTATTTTGAAAAGACTGAATGGAAATTCTAAGGACATAATTCCTTTAGGAAAATTGTCTGGGATAATTTTCCTGAAGGTATATTTATTTTAGAGTTTTGTTCCAAGATAAAAGACTAAGGAAAATTTATTTTGGACATTTTGTTTGAGATAGATATCCTAAAGACATTGAATTATTTTAGACATTTTGTCCACATGAATTTTTCAAGGCCAAGATAAGGCAAACAAATTCCTTCACAAAAAGTGGCCTAGACAAATAACATAAGGAAAATGGTCTGCAACTAAGGGTCAAAACACAAAGTTTGAAATAATTATTTACTATGAGGAAAATAAATGGGAATTAGAGTGAAGTTCATGAAAGTGTCAAAGTTCAAGCTCAGTAGTCATCCATTGGGGCCCAAAGATTAATGGTCACACATATGTCATTGACGGTCCTATAGGCATCAATTGATGGGTGCATAGATGCCAAATTCAAACCTCGATAAATAAATATTTAAATTCAAATGTCCCAAACATGGTTTCATGAACATCAAAATGTGAGCTCATGAAATATATGTTTTCATTCAAAAATCATCAAAGGGATCCCAGATTGAGTGTAGGCTTGACAAGTGTCAAAATCTTAGGGGCCTAGATCAAATCTAATGGTGAGTGAGTAAATACAAGATAATGAGCCAAAATTAAATCAATAATACACATTAAATCATAGATTCAAGATTAAAAACACATGATCAAGTCAAAAAGTCAACAAACTCTAAGTGCAAAGGCATGATTGACAAGTGGTGCAAGCATGTGAGTCCAGGAAAAAGATCTGTAGATCATGTTTATTCATATTAAATATATTAACTAAGAAATATGAGGTAAGGGGTCAATGATACAAGTCAATTTTTGATGGAAAATTAAATGAAAGAGAGTTCAAATGACTTAAACAAAGGTCAAAGGGTTAGTTTTTAACTAAGGTGAGCAAACATGATTGAAATTGAGCTTGAGTATGATCTATATTGGGCCAAGAGTAGATATTTTAGGATCAAATAGTGCCATTCTATTAGTTTCAAGGTATGAGAATCTAGTCCTCATAATGAGTAATACATGGTAGATGGTATGGAAAATGAAGGTAGACACACTTCAATGGATTTGTCTCCAAAGCTAGCTACATGAAAGTGACTTGTCTCTCCATTTTGGCACACATCAACAAACTAATTATGAACAATTTCACATTAGGACAAAGTAAAGACAACTTGATCCAACCATTGCAGCTATCATGGAGTATCACTAAGAGGATATTGTAATGATATAATGGACTAGAGTGACCTAGATCAATTAAGAAGGGTTTGAGTGAAATTCATTTATGGAGGTAGTTGTAACAACTTTTCAAATGGTTTGAGCTCATTTGATTCCCTTTTTGAGTGCCAAAACTCCCTCTCTTTCTTCCTTTTTAATATAAATATAGCATTTGAGCTATTTTTTTGCATCCCTTAGGCTGTTATGACTAGACTCTACCAAAATTGTATTCGACACCTCTTAGAGTAGTGAATAGAATATTTCTATAGTTATTTTATAATATATATTTAGTGTTTTGTGTTTGTTTAATATTAAAATGTGATTGTTATCTTATTTTCTATGCCCAAACTCAACCTAAGTGCTAGAAAATTTCTTTGCAGGTCATTTAGTGTGTCTCAGCATTGATCTCTCAAAGATATAATGGACAACCAAATTTAAGTGTCTTAAACCAAACCTTATTTTCATTACTTCCTAGTCTAAGTGTATCAAACAGACCTCTATATGAAATAATATTACATAGAAATTATAGTAAGCACTATATTAGATTCTTTCATAGTTCATTACTGTGTTAAGGAGTCCAAGCTTAAGAGTGGGTCTGATAAATTCTTGGTGCATCACCACATACTATAAAAGGTTTTATTTTATGCAAACTTCTTAAATATTTTCACCCCAACTAGTTTTAGGTCTTAAAAATAAAGGTCCAAATCATAAAATTTGAGGACCTAGCCTCAAAAAATTGTAGAGGTCTAGTCTATATATAGGCAACCCATAAGCTTAGACCATTCCCATGTTAGTCCAGGTATGGGTCAGACTTGAATGAACTTGGCCTCTATTAGGGTAATATATAGATAAATAATAGTCCTAACACACCTAGTGGGACCACTTTCAAGTGCCTTAAAATATACTCTAAAGACATTAGAGGGCATTTGGAAGCTGAAGACTTCAGCAACATCATCTATAACACACCATGATTAGAGTCAAAAATATTTGGGACGTTTGTAATCAACCTCAAGTTCAAAGATACCAGTGGTTTTATGGTTGTAGAGGTAATAAATTTTTATCATGGTTTTGATTTAATACACATATTACATAAGGAGACATGACATCCCATGAAGAGGGTTTTTACTCTCCACCCCTATATCCACCCCCATATCAACCTTATCGTAGCCTAGATGACCCATATAATCCACATCAATCATATAACCAAGACCATCTTCCATATTTTTAACCCCCTCCACGTACATGAAAACATCCTCATCCTCATGACCAGTCCTATTATCAATATTCTAACCCTCACAACCCACCTACACCAAATATTGACTATCTATATTTAGAAATTGAGAGATTAAAAAAAGAAAGAGATAGGTTGTAGGCGAGCCTTAGAGAAAAAAAAGGGTTGAATTCCAAGATATTATCCCTAACTATAATAATCCTATAAACCAACCAAAATTAGCTAAATTATTCACCCCATCTCCCTTTCTTGTTTCCTTTGTCATAGGATATTTCTTGGTCCATAATTGTTCACTTAATGATAAGACAATTCTCTCTATTGTTCCTAAACTAGTATCAAACACATTGAATCTAAGGTATGAGCCCATTTATGAATTTTATTTGTAATGGAATGGGTCTTCCATGAAGGTATTTAGTATTTTTAGAGATCTTCAACTCACTTTCCATGCCTACTCCAAAATTTTCATTGTGTAAGACCTTATTTTAGAAAATTTGTTACCTCATTTTGCCTTATTTTTGGGTAATAAATTCATGACTAAGGTTGGAGGGTATTTATTCAAAGACTTAAATCATATGGTGTGTAAGCTTAAACATGGTGTGGAGGTGAAAATCAAGTTTGATCCACTCTTTAAATTCTATATTCAACCTCTTCCCCCAACCACCCATAAGGTAGATTACCTTCACCTTCCTTCTCCAAAGTAATCTACTTGTGCTCAAAATACTATACCTACCAAAGAACCTAAGGTGATACCCATATTGAAGAATTCATGGGACATGGATCCTAATTTCATCATGCCCACCCTTGATAAGGAGAATAAAAAGGGAAAAGAAGGTGTAAAATCTATTGATGGTCCTTCATTTATTATTGATCAAATACCTGTTACCCCTTTTCACATATTTCCTCAACCCCAAGATCTTTCTAAAAGATCATTAAAGATTCCTAGTTAGAAAGATAACCTTGCCAACATCAATTATCCTAATGTTATATGCTTCCCACCCACCCTCTCCCCTCTTAAAAATAAGTCAAGAACACCAAAATCAGAATTGGATCATTCAAGTATAATAGACAAACTATCAAAATTAGTAGCGGAAGGGTAAATCATTAAAGATATTGATAGTGATGAAGTTGTATTTGAGTGTCAAGACCACCTTGGATATGAAAATTTCTAGTGTATATGAAGAAGATATTTAGATTGGGACCCCCATACAATCCAATATATTAGAAGCTAAGCATGAGTAGGAATTGAGTGATAAAGGGCAGCTGTAATGTCTTAATGATGTAACTGAGGCAAGTGAAACACAAGATAATATATTACTAGGAGATAAAATATATGGTATAATTCATAATAATGCTATTGATATTTGGGTCAATAATCCATTGGATGATCAATGGAAGCACTTGTGTCTAGAATTCTTGGGTGAGATTAAGCAACTTAGTGTGGAAGATTTAAGTAATGAAGTTAAACAATAGGCTAATGTTTCAAATAAATAAAGTAGTGAAACTTTAGAGTTTACAACTCAAAAATAACTTTTAATTGAATGGATTGATGATTTATCACCCCTTATTATTGATGAAGAGGATGAACAAACCATAGTTTATCAAGAGCCTTATGATGACCTTGTCCAAGAGAAAGAGGTGGGTAATAAACCTAATGTCTTGAAGGTAGATGATAAAAGTAGAAAAGGATCTTGTGGTTTGTATATTGAATAATATTAAATGCCATTTTGGTAAGATTTAGAGGATTTTTTATTGGACCTAGATGCCTCACCACTGCATTAGCCAAGGCTCGAAAGGAAAGAGCTCATCAAAGATGCTATGATAGTTGGCCACTCAAGGTATAAGAAATAGAATCAATTTCAACCCTTGAAAAAATAGGAGATAAAGTTCCTAATTTAATAAAAAAGAGTTTGGGAAGAAGATGATTTGGTCTTGGATCCATATCTTTAATCCCTACACCTGAGAATGGAGACAATATGCCTAGTTGCATCATCAAGAAGACATGAGCATCCATTTGATCTCATATGAAAGAAGATGCCATAAAGGAGAAGAAATAATGTTTGAAAGAACCATGTTATATCAAATAAATTCCCATTTGACCTTTTAAATAAAACTTGTTACTTCATGTTATTTATTCTAGGTTTATCTTGTTTCAATAAGTGAGTATCACATGTAGTAGTTTTTGCTCCCCTTTTCATTGTTATTTTATAGTTTAGTGATCCTTGTGTTGGTACTTTAGGTTCACCTTATATTTTATTTTTCTCTTTTTGGTATTTTTTTCCAAGTGGTTAGAAAAATATTGGTACATGTTTGGGTTCTCCAAGCATAGCAGGCATGCTTCCCTATGAGTCACTAGAAATGTTAGCCAGTTTGGCCCACATACCAAGATTCTAATTGTTTTAAATAGGTGAGCAAGGTTCCAATTATTTTTTGGAAATATTGTCATTTATGTCAAAAGTCTAGCATTGGTGATAAAGGCCCCATAGAATTTATTGTCTAAAGGTGTTTTTAATGTTCATCTTTTGGCTAAAATGTGTTGATATTTATTTAATATTAATGAATATATTTTTGGTTGCATAAAAGTCAAAAGAGGGCCCATGGAGAAGTTAAAGAGTCATGGGGTAAAGACAAAAGAGGAATGGGATGCATTTTCCCATGAAAATTCATCTTGAGGAATTCCAAGAGTCACCAAGTGAATAAAAAATAGGGTATGGCACATTTTTCCATGAAGAGTCACCTTAAGGAATTCAAAAGGTCACCAAGCTAAAGACAAAAGAGGAAAGGATGCATTTGATTATGAAGGGTCACCATGTGATTTTTTAAATATAAGGATTTAAAGGGTCATTCAATTTTGGCACAATTTTCCATGAGGAGTGAAGAGTCAAAAAGGGCGAATGCCAAAGGTCATTTGGAAAGCTATAATAAAGGCTTGGGAAGCCATTTGATATATGCAAGAGAGTGCATGATTTGTAATTGTTTTATATAAGAAAAGAGGATAGAATGGAAAGAGATATTGTAGTGTTATATCATTTGTTGAGAAATCAACATTGAGAGATAGTTATGTTTTCTACACAAGAGGGGTTGGTGCTCAAAAATATTTGTAAGGGGTTGGTGCTCACAAATGGTTGCTATGTTAGTGCTTGATAAAGGGGTTAGTTCTCTTGCAAGTTGGAGCTTGTGAACTTTGTAATTTGAGTTATTGTTCATTCTTATAGTTGAGATTTTTCTCCATGGTTTTTCCCACATTAGGTTTTCATGTAAAAATTAGGTCTCTCTCTCTCTCTCTCTCTCTCTATGTGGTGCATGTTATTGTTTCAGTTTTATTGCATATCTTGAATGTATGGTTAAGTGGAGTTTGATTAAGTAATTTATAAGATATATGATATACTGATTCACCCCCCCTCTCATTTTATCTCATGCTTAACATTATTGAGTGGATCAGGTGGTTTAGAAGCATGCTCAACATTACAAGTGGAGGGATCTAAGTAGGTTTTCATGGTGCTGAATAGTTGCGAGAATAGGCCTAGAAAGAGCCTAAGTTTACACTTCTTCATCTTTTGGCCAAGTGTAGCATTCAAAATTTCTTCAAAGTGTTCCACACAAAGCCCATAATAAAAGTACAAGACTTAATTCTTTTAGGAGTTTTTTCCCACTTTATTTGGCAAAGTGTTATAATTATTTTGAAAAATTTATTTTCAATTTTTTGGCTAAGTATTAGGAATTATTTTGGACATTTTTTTTAAAACATTTCTATTGAAGGGTCTTTTATTTGAATAAAGTCCTAGATAGAAGTTATGAAGGGTATCTTTCAGAGAAATTGGTCCCAAACACTTTTTTTGAAGGATCATTCTTTGACAAAGTGGACCTTTGCAAAAATATCAAATGGTATATTTTTGAAGCTAAGTGTTAGAATTCTTTTGGGAAAAATATTCGCACAATTTTCCCAAAGGCATAATTATTTTAGGGAAAATGTTTGACAAAATTCCCAAAGGGCTAGTTTCTTGGGAAAGTATTCCAAACAAAAATCCCAAAGGGCACTTTTTCAAGAAAAGTGTCTCAAACACTTTTCTTGAAGGGTCTTTTCTTGATAAAGTGTCCCAAACACTTTTTTTGAAGGGTACTTTTCTTCTCCAAAGTGGACCAATGAAAAGGATCTAAAGGGAATTTCCAAAGGGTAAGGGGATATTTCAAAAAGGCTGAGGGACAATTCTAAGGACAAAATTCCTTCAAGAAAATTGTTCAAGACAATTTTCCTAAAGGTAGATTTCTTTTAGAGTTTTGTTCTAAGGCAAAAGATTACAGATGATTTGTTTAAGACATTTTGTCTGAGATAGATATTCTAGAGACATTGAATTCTTTCAAACATTTTATCCACAAGAATTGTTCAAGGAAAAGATAAGGAAAAAAAACTCCTTCAGAGAAAATGGCCAAGACAAATAGCCTAAGGAAAATGGTCTATAGTCAAGGGTCAAAACACAAATTCTAAAAAAAATATTTTCTATGGGGAAAATGCATGGGAAGTAGAGTGATGTTTGTGTAAGTGTTAAATTTTAAGCTCAACATTCATCCATCAGAGCCTAAAGATTGATGGTTGTGCAGACATCATTGATATTATCACAAACATCAATTGATGGGTGTAAATATGCCAAATTCAAGCCCTAATGAATAATTATTAAAATTCAAATATCCCAAATATGGTTGTGTAGATGTAAAAATGTGAGCTCATGAAATAGCCATTTGCATTCAAAAATTGTCAAAGAGATCCTTGATTGAGTGTAAGCTTGACAAGTGTCCAAATCTTGGGTACCTAGATCAAATCTAATAAAAAATAGGTAAAGACAAGATAATGGGTCCATATCAAATCAATAACATGTAATCAATCATGGATTAAATATTAATAGAATGGGAGCAAGTCTAAGAGTCTACAAACCTTGAGTACAAAGGCATGATTGATAAGTGGTGCAAGCACATGAGTCTTAGTAGAGGATCTATGGATCATGTTCATTCACATAAAGTAGATCCATGGAGTGAGATGAGTTAAGGGATGAATGATACAAGTTAATTTTTGATGGAAAATCAAACCAAGGAGAGCCCAAATGACTTAGATGAAAGTTGAAGGGTCAGTTTTTGACCAAGGTGAGCAAAAATGAGTGAAACCAAGCTCAAGTAAGATCTAGATTGGGTCAGGAGAAAATATTTTGGGATCAGATGACACCAATCTATCAGTTTCAAGGTATGAGATCTGGTCCTCATAATGAGTAATAAGTGGAAAATGGTATGGAAAATTAAGGTGGACACACCTCAATGGATTTATCACCAAAGCTAATTCCATGAAAGTGATTCCTCTCTCCACTTTGGCACACATCAAAAAACTAGTCATGAGCTGTTTCCAATTAGGAAAAAGTAAAGACATCTTGATCCTACTATTACAACCACCATGGAACATCACTAAGAGGATATTATAATGATGCAATGGACTGGAGTGATCTAGATCAATTAGGAATGGTTTGAGTGAGCTTGATTTGTGGAAGAAGTCACAACAAATTATCAAATGGTTTGAGCTCATTTGATTCCATTTTTGAGAGCTAAAACTCCCTCTCTCTTGCTTCCCTTTTGCTATAAATATAGCCTTTGAGCTATTATTTTGCATCCCTTAAGCTAGTATGACTAGACTATATTAGAATTATATTCGACACCTCTTGGAATAGTGAATAGAATATTTTTGTAGTCATTTACTAATCTGTATTTAGTGTTTTATGTTTGTTTAATATGAAAATGTGATTCTTATTTTCCTTTTGTATGTCCAAACTAAACCTAAGTGATACAAACTTTCTTTTCAAGTCATATAGTGTGTTGTAGTGTTGATTTCTCAAAGATATAGTGGATAACTGAATTTAAGTGTCTTCAACTAGACCTTATTTTCATATCTCCCTAGTTTGAGTGTATCAAATAGACCTCTATATGAAATATTATTGCATAGAAACTATAGTAATCATTGCATTAGATTATTTCATAGGTCATTAGTGTGTTAAGGAGTCCAAGCTTAAGAGTGGGTCTAATAAATTCTTGGTGCATCACCACATATTAGAATAAGTTTTATTTTATGTAAACTTCTTAACTCTTTTCACCCCAACCAATTTTAGGTCTTATAAATAAAGTTCCAAATCATAAAATCCAAGGAGCTAGCCTCATAAAAAATCCTAGAGGTCTGGTTTAGATATAGGCAATCGACAACCTTAGACCATTCCCATGTTAGTCTAGGTATGGGTCAAACTTGAATGAACTTGACCTCTATTAAGGTACTATCTAGATAGATAACAATTTTAGCATGCCTGGTAAGATTATTTTCAAGTGATTTGAAGCATACTCTGAAGACACTAGAGGGCATTTAGAAGTTAAAGACATCAATAACATCATCTGTATCACACCTTGATTAGATTCAAGCATCTTTGGGAGGTTTGCAATTCAACCTCAAGTTCAAAGATATAAGTGGTTTTATGGTTGTAGAGGCAAGAAAGTTTTGTCATGGTTTTGATTTAATACATATATTGTTTAAGGGTCTATGACATCCTATGAGGAGGGTTTCTGCTATACCCCCATATCCACCTTATTGTAGCCTAAATAACCCATATAATCCACATATTCCATATCACCAAGGCCATCCACCATATTTTTAGCCCCCTTCACCTCCATGAAAACCTCCTCATCCTCATGACTAGTCTTATTATCAACCTTGTACCCCTCCCAACCCACCTACACCAAACACTAACTATCTACATTCAAAAATTAAGAGATTAAAAAAAAAGAGATAGGTTATAAGAGAGCCTTAGATAATAGAAAAGGGTTAAATCCCAAACTCTTATCCCTTACTATAATAATCCTATAAACTAACCATGGTCAGATAAATTTATCACCCCATCTCCCTTTGTTTCCTCCTTCATCATAAGAGATTTCTTGGTCCATAATTATTCACTTAATAACAAGAAAAATCTCTCCATTATTCCTAAACTAGTAACGAACACCTTGAATCTGATGTATGAGCCTATTTATGAATTTGATTTTCAATCGAATGGGTCTTCCATGAAGGTATTTGGAGTTATTAGAGATATTCAACTCACTTTCCATGCCTACTCCAAAATTTTAATACCTTATTCTAGCATATTTGTTACCTCATTTTTCCTTATTTTTAGGTTATGACTTCATGACTAAGGTTGGATGGTATTTTTTCAAAGACTTGCCTCATATGGTGTGAAATATTGAACATGTTATAGAGGTGAAAATCAAGTATGAGCGAATCTCTAAGTTCCATGTTTAGCCTCTTCCCCCAACCACCCAAAGGCAAATTGCCTTCACCTTCCTTCTCCAAAGCAATCCATTTGTGATCAAAATATTATACCTACCAAATAACCTAAGGCAATACCCACATGGAAGCCTTTATGGGCCATGGATCCTAATTTCATCATGCCCACCCTTGACAAAAAAAATAAAAAGGGAAAATAAGGTGTAAAATTTATTAGTAGTCCTTAATCTGTTATATCTCAAACAAATGTTGTCCCTTTTCACATCTCTCCTCAACCCCAAGAACTTGTCCAAAAGATCATCCAAGATCCCTAGTTAGAAAGATACCCTTGCCAACATCAAGCACCTAATGATATTTACTACCCACCCACCCTCTCCCTTCTTAAAAATAAATCAAGCACACCAAAATTAGAATTAGATCTTTTAAGTATAATAGACAAACTATCCAAGTTGGTAGAGGAAGGGTCAGCCATTCAAGAGATTGATAATGATGTAGTTGTAGTTGAGTGTCAAGATCACCTTGGAGAGGATACTTCTAGTGTCTATAAAGAAGAGATTTAGATTAGGACCCCCGTGCACTCTAATAGGTTATAAGGTAAGCATGAGCATGAATTGAATGATAAAGGGAAACAACAATGTCTTAATGATGTAACTAAGGCAAGTGAAACACAAGATGATATTTTCCTAGGAGATCACTAAGATGGTAGCATTCATAATATTTTTAGTGATATCGGGGTCAAGAATATATTGGATAATCAATGGAAACACTTATGTCTAGAATTCTTGGGTGAGATTGAGTAACTTAGAGTGGTAGATTTGAGTAATGAAGTTAAACAACAAGATAAAATTTTAAATAAAAAAAGTAGTGAAACTTTAGAGATAACAACTCAATAAGAACTTATGCTTGAATGGAATGATGATTTGTCACCCCTATCTATTGATGAAGAGGATGAGTAAACCTCAGTTGATCAAGAGCCTTATGATGACCTTGTCTAAGAGAAAGAGGTGGGTAATCAACCTAATGTATTGAAGGTAGATGACATAAGTAGAAAAGGATATTTTGGTTTGTACATTGACTAAGAGGAGATGTCATTTTGGGAAGACTTAAAGGACTTCTACCTGGACCTAGATTCCTCACCACTACATCAGCCAAGGTTTGAAGGGAAAGAGCTCATCAAGGATGTTGTGATAGTTGGCCATTTAATGTCTAAGAAATAGAATCAATTATAGCCCTTGACTAAAGAGGAGATGAAGTTCTTGATGCAACAAAAAATATTTTGGGAAGAATATGAATGGGTCTTGGATCCATATATTCAATCCTTACACTTAAGAATGTAGATAGGAGGCCTAATTGCATCATTAAGAAGACATAATCATCCATTTTCTCCCATCTACAAGAAGATGTCATAAAATAAAAATAATCATGTTTAAAAGATCCATGCTACATCAAATAAATTCACATTTGACCCTAGAGGAAAGCTCGTTACTTCAATTTAGTTATTCTACATTTGTCTTGTTTCAATAAGTGAGTAACACATGTAATAGTTTTTGCTCCCCTTTTCATTTTTATTGTATAGGTTAATGATCCTTGTGTTGGTAGTTTGAGTTTCCATTATATTTTGTTTTTCTCCTTTTGGTCTTTTTTTTGTTTCAACTGGTTAGAAAAATATTATCACATGTCTGGGTTCTCCATGCATAGCATGCATGCTTCCCTATGAGACACCATAAATGTTAGCCATTTTAGACCACATACTAAGATTCTACTTAGTTTAAAAAAATGAGTAGGGTATTAATTTTTAAGTGGATTAATTAGCTTAGAATCAGTCTCAACATTTCAAGTGGAGGGATCCAAGTAGGTTTTCATGGTGTTGAATAGTTACAAGAACAGGTCCAAAAAGAGCCTAAGTTTACATTTTTTCAAATTTTGGCCAAGTGTAGCATTCAAAATTTTTAAGAGGAAGTGTTAAAAAAAAGCCTACAAAAAAAGTACAAGGCTTAATTCTTTCAAGAGTTTTTTCCCACTTTATTTGGCTAAGTTTTGAAATTCTTTTGGGAGATTTATTTTAGGCTTTTTGGCTAAGTATCAGGAATTGTTTCAGACATTTTGTCTAAAAAAATTCTCCCAAAGGGTCTTTTATTCAAAGAAGTACCTAGACAAAAGTTATAAAGGGTATATTTTATAAAAATTATTCCCAAACACTTTTACTAAAGGATCATTCTTTAACAAAGTGGACCTTTGCAAAAAGTTTGAAGGGTATCTTTTTAAAGCTAAGTGTCAGAATTATTTCAAGAAAATTGTTCACACAATTTTATCGAAGGAATAATTATTTTGGGGAAAATGTTTGATAAAAATATTGAAGGTTCAATTTATTAGGAAAGCATTCTAAACAAAAATCTTGAAGGGCACTTTTTCAAGCAAAGTGTCCCAAACACTTTTCCTGAAGGGTCTTTTCTCGAGAAAGTGTCCAAAACACTTTTTTTAAAGGGTAATTTTCTTCACAAAAGTGGAACAATGGGAAGGATCTAAAGGGAATTTCCAAAGGGATAGTTAAAAAAGGCTGAAGGGTAATTCTAATGACACAATTCCTTTAGGAAAATTGTCTAGGACAATTTTCTCGAAGGTAGATTTCTTTCAAAGTTTTTTTTCGAGGTAAAAGACTAAGGATTATTTCTTTCAAACATTTTGTCTGAGATAGATATCCTTAAGACATTAAATTCTTTCACACATTTTGTCTCCAAGAATTATTCAAGGAAAATATAAGGAAAACAAATTCCTTTAGAGAAAGTGGTTGAGATAAATAGACTGAGGAAAATGGTCTGCAGCCAAGGGTTGAAACAAAAAGTCTAAAAGAATTATTTTCTATGGGAAAAATACATGGGAAGTAGAGTGAAATTTGTGCAAGTGTCAAAGTTCAAGCTCAGTAGTCATCCATTGAGGCCCAAATATTGACAGTTATATAGACATTATTAAAGTTCCCATGGACATTAATTGATGGGTGCACAAATGTGAAATTCAAGCCCCAATAAATAACCATTAAAATTCAAATGTCCCAAATATAGTCACATGAACATCAAAATATAAGCTCATGAAATAGATACTTTCATTAAAAAATCATCAAAGGGATCCCTAAATTAGAAAGTCTCCAAACCTTGGGTGCCTAGGTCAAATCTAATGATGAGTAGGTAAAGGCAAGATAATGGGCCTAGATCAGATTAATAGCATGCATTCAATCATGGATTCATGATCAAGGACACATGAGCAAGTTGAAGAGTTAGAGAACCCTGAGTCTAAAGACATGATTGATAAGTGGTGCAAGTGTGTGAGTCCTGATAGAGAAACTATAGATCACATTCATTCACATCAGGAAGATAAATGAAGTGAGATGAGTCAAGGGGTCAATTATCTAAGTTAATTTTCGATGGAAAATCAAACTAAGGAGATCCCAAATGACTTGGATAGAGGTTAAAGGTTTAATTTTTGACTAAGGTGAGAAAGCGTGAGTGGAATTGAGCTTGAGCATGATCTAGATTGGGCCAAGAGTGGATATTTTAGGATTAGATGACACTACTCTATTAGTTTCAAGGTATGAGGATCTAGTCCTCATAATGAGTAACAAGTGGTAGATGGTATGGAAAACAAAGGTAGACACACTTTAATGGCTTCATCACCAAAGCCAGTTACATGATAGTAGTTCCTCTCTCCACTTTGGCATGCATAAAAAAACTAGTCATGAGTAGTTTTACATCAGGATAAAGTAAAGATAACTTGATCCTACCACTGTAGCTTCCATAGAGCATCACTGAGTAGATATTGTAATTATGCAAAGGACTAGAGTGACCTTGATCAATCAAGAAGGGTTTGAGTGAGCTTCATTTATGGAAGTAGTAATAATAAATTTTAAAATGGTTTGAGCTCATTTGATTCCATTTTTGAGTGCCAAAACTCCCTTTCTCTTACTTCTCTTTTGCTATATATATAGCCTTCAAACTATTATTTTGCATCCTTCAGGGCAGTATGACTAGACTCTACCAAAATTGTATTTGACACCTCTTAGAGTAGTGAATAAAATATTTTTGCAATCATTTGATAATATATATTTAATGTTTTAGGTTTTTTTAATATGAAAATGTGATTTTTATCTTCCTTTTGTATGCCCAAACTCAACCTAATTGATATAAAATTTCTTTGTAGGTCATATAATGTGTCTCAACATTGATCTCTCAAAGATATAATAGACAACCAAATTTAAGTATCTTAAACCAAACCTTATTTTCATTTCTTCCTAGTTTGAGTGTATCAAATAGGCCTCTATATGAAATACTATTGCATAGAAACTATAGTAAGCATTGCATTATCTTCTTTCATAGTTTATTAGTGTGTTAAGGAGTCCAAACTTAAGAGTGGGTTTGATAAATTCCTAGTGCATCACCACACATTAGAATAGGTTTTATTTTATGCAAACTTCTTAACTCTTTACACTCCAACCAATTTTAGGTCTTAGAAATAAATTTCCAAATCATAAAATCTAAGGAGTTAGCCTCATATGAATTCCAAGAGGTCTAGTCTAGATATAGGCAACCCATAGCCTTAGACCATTCCTATGTTAGTCTAATGGGTCAAACTTGAAAAAATTTGACCTCTATTAGGGTGCTATCTAGATAGTTAACACAACCAAGGTTTGATATTTACAAGTGTACAAGACTGAGGTGCTATATAATCCATAAATATCAACTACACCAAGGATAACTATCAATGGTTTGAATTCCCTCTTTGTATTATTGGATATGCAATAAATTCTCATTCATTCATTCATTCATTCATTCATTTTGGAGTGGTTAAGGTCAAATCAACCCACTTATTTCCCTTTTTTTAGGCTTAAACCTAATGTCCAAAGTGGACCTAAGGTTTCAAATATAAGGAGATGGTTTTCTAGATACCACACACATAATGAGCCTCTAATATCACACATAGAGATGGATTACATATAGGTGACTGGCTTATGTCCAAATTAGAGACAAAGTCTACCTAGACAAATTAAATATAAAATAGATGTAATCATCTATCACAAACACATATAGTTAAAAATATACGTCTAAGTTATTCTAGACACCTAGTTTATGATATGAGTAACTCACAGTCTACTTTTAGCCTTCAATCACATACTTGCACACAATAAACATGCTAATTATTTTAATCTCTTAGTGTTTTCCATTGTTAAAAAGTGTAACTATTTAATAATATTCTACCTTTTACATTTATATTCATGTATCATTACTATACTTCATACAATCTAAACAGTTCAATTTTTTATACTTATTTAACATTAATAAAAAATAAAATAAAACATAGTGAACTCACATTTTGTCTAAAACATAAGAGAAACCTAGGTTTCCCTTAGGGTTTCATCCTTCTTTATAGGGTTTAAAATTTTTGTCTTAGGGTTTCTATTCTTATTTATGATTTCCCCATACATTAATGCTATACATATTTTTCACTTATCCCTAACCTTTTTCAAATCTTCATGATTTGATTATATGTCATTAAAGAAGCTAGGTTCCCTTATCTTTCAAAGGCAAAGTGATAGATCAAGGGGTGCACATATTGAGCACAATAAAATTACTTTGGTTCCATCTAAATAGGATAAAATAAATGTGATAAATTTTCATTCTTATTCCTTTTATTTTGATATAAATATTGTTAATTAATGCATACAAGTAAAAGATCATATTGTTAATAATGAAATGTATGATCTAGAAAATATTAATCAAGATAATCATGAATATCAAGATATAATCCATCTCTATGACCTTAATGTGGTAGATCATATACAATTTAAATTATTTTTTTAATTTATTAAATTGAATTCATAAAAAATCGTATGACTTTGACAAAGTTTTAAAATTAATCCTAAAAGCTAAAGATGGACAAAAATCTAAGGTTACCACATTTGGGAAATGATAATATGAACCCTTAATTATCAATAATATAAATTTTCTAGGTATTTATTATAGAATAAGTGTTAAAATACTACCATTGATACTATTCCTATGTCTACACCTTTGGTTACACATGTGATGCCCACCCATAGTGTGGGTGTAACACAAAGCTTCCATTATATTACTATGCCTATTTTTACACAACCACCCTATGCCAATCCTATGATTATTAGTCATGTTATATGATCATCCTCACCTACTAAATGATCCCTTAAGCATATGGTTATTTATCTATAGGTTAAGGTGTTTTAGGTAGAGTAAGTTGCTTATAGAACAATTCATTCAATAGGTTCTTGTGTTTTGATTCATAATCCATTATATCTAGAGATGTCAACTTAGCCCTTGACTATGGGTTTTGTATCTCCTAAGATTAAATTATATGATGGTAAATGTGATCCAAAGCAACCCCTAAGATATTTTCATGTTACATGCTTAGATTATACATCCAATGACAAGTGGTTGACTAATAGATTTCCATAAAGTCTCAAAGACTATGTTTCATGATGATTTTATGACCTCCCATTCCAATCAGTTAAGGCATTCAATCCTTTTATTGATCAATTTCTAATACATTTTTTTCATATTAGTGATAAATTCTTTTATGTTCAAATTATAAAACTTAATCAAGGATAAAATGAACCAATGATGACTATGTGCTTCAATATAAGACCATGATTTTTAAGATGACAAACTCTATGGCCAAAAATAAGTTACAAGATATCTTGAATAATTTTTTTCTTTCCCTTATCCATGAGTATATTATGTTCAATAAATTTAAATAATTTTATGAGCTATACCATATAATTAGAGATCGATAAGTTAAGATTATTGTTTTAAACAAGAATAAATATGTGCTTAATGCTACAACTACTTCAACTACAAAGTTTCAAAGTAAACTAAGTCACAAAGTTACAATGAATGACACTAAGAATGAGGAAAAATAATGGATAATGTAGTGTCACAACCTAATAATTGACTTGCCTTATACAATCAACAAAGGAGGAAATTTCACAGCTAACTCAACTCCTCATATGCTTTTATAGAAGTTACCTGAGTACAACCTTATATCTCTCCCTCAACCTAAAAAGGTTGATATGAGTATGCTTCTACATGAGGGACATGAAAATAATGCATATCATGATTAACATATCTATGACAAACATTTTAAAAAAATGTTTGGACTAAGACATAAGATTTAGGATCTTATTAATGACATCATTATCAATATTACCACACCTATGAATGATTCAGGACCATAACCAAATGGGAATACAAAGTTGAAAATATTCTTCGATCCCTTTTCAAATCATGTGACAACATAAATTAAGGGTAATTATGATGTGTATATGACATATTATGCACATTTTCCTCCTTTGACATATGATCACCCATTAGATGGCATTATTTGTATACTTAAAATCACATCTGTGTAATGACCTACAATTACATTTGATGACAATGAGATTGTGGATGATGATGCTTATTATACATCACTATTTATACAATCAAACATTGATTTGCATCCTATACATAGAATCATGTAGACAATGGTTCAAGTGAAAACATTTGTACAACAAAAATTCTTCATGCTCTTAGATATACACATAAGGATTTGGTGGATATAATAATGATAGTCAAAGGATTTAAAGGTAAGGAACATAACCCTCTTGGGAAGATTTTACTACCACCTAAGGTAGGCCCTATATTATTTGATACTTTGTTCTTATTCTTGTTGAGTACATGTATATTTGACATATTTTTAGGATGCCATTGAATACCATCTTCACTATATAGATGTTTTAAGTATATACACAGTAGTTGGGTGGTCAAAATTTTGAGTGTTCTATATAAGTATCCTATTTTTAAAAAATCATTTCCTCCTCCTCATCCACTACCACAAAAATTAATTAATCAATCTATTTAGGCTCATCTTATGCATCAATTATTCCACCAATGTAGGTTCATTATATGCAATAATTTACTCCATGCATTAAAGTTCATTCTATCTAGACATTTTAGAGGAAGGGAGTTGAATTTATTAGATAATAAATGCTTCAATGCCAATTACATCAAAAATTTATTCATGACTCACATCACCCATTATATACTCTATCATTACCTAAGTGAATTTTACAAATAAATCATTATGTTTCATATAAAATAATGACACATATTTATCCTACTATAAAATTAATTTCATAAGATACTACGCTCCCTAGAGTTACTCATCATACATAGGATCATATGAGTCATGATGATGATGAAAATTACATTAAAACACAAGATCATTCATCAGATTCAAATATAAATACATATGATACTAGTCGCTCACAATAAGTGACCAATCCTAAGTTTATTACATGACCTACACATGACTATCCCTTTGATGGGATAATTGGTTAACATTTTTACCTAAGCATTTTTACATGTTTATTAGTTTACATTGTTTAATTTATGTTATTTATAACATATTTTTTATATTACATATCCTTTTTCATATGCACATGTATTATAGTACATATGATTGTGATGTAGGACATACATATTACATATGATATATGGTTGAATTGATGCAATACATTCCTATACCCAAGGGCCATGCCAATGTTGGGGTAATCTCATTCCAAATGTTATGTTTTTACAAGTTATATATTTATATGACCATTCTATTTACCATGTTGAGCTATATTTATTGCTTAAAATGATCTTGTTCTTACTTATATTATTTATAATGCTACATTTTATGGATATGATACTTTGTTATACTATGACATTGACATAGAGTAATAGTGTAGAATAGTTTGACTTGTTTTATGTTAGATTATTACTATTTCACTTTATATAGGGAAACAATTAATTAGGTCTATTTAGATCTTACTTTCGTATATGAATTATTGATTGTTTGTATCTTTGTAAGCCTCTTTCTTTAGGCACTTACCTTCTTCTTACTATTTTTTATTTATTGATTTTTAATTATATGACTCTTTATTTAGGGCCTAGGCTTTATATTACAAATTTTACTCATTGAGATTTTAATGTTATAACTTCTCATTTTATGGATCTTTACTTGTGTGACATTGAGTGTGATTTATTATGTACGTCATGACTATGAAATTATGTGCTTATAAGTGGACAAATTTAGGACTATTTGCCTAAGTTTTTTGAGTTTGTGGTACCATGATACATATCACACTCCCTATTTTTGTGTGGATCCATGATCCATATCATGCACCATATTACACAATTAATTATTAAGTTCAGTGCTCATATAAGTGATGTTTACTATTATGTATCTAATTTTTATATCTATCTGATTCAAGTTTTTAGTGTTTACTAGTGTAAATATTAGATTGTTAAAGGGTTAAGTAAAGGGAGTAAATACAAACAAATATTTCAAATAGTTAATTTAATTTATTTACCCTAAATATTAAAGTGTGAGAATAAAATCCTCTTATTTGGAGTAAACTAAACATATGTGGATTATGAAAATGTTGAAATAGGTCAAGAGAATAGCCTTGAGTTCTTTAATTTTAAAAATAAATTTTTGACTACCCTAGATCAATAACATAGTCAATTGGATAGTAATGAATTATGTTATTGGAAAAGGCACCACACTAATGTATTTTTATGGGTAGGGGCCCTAATACTTCTAAGGATGCTATGGTGGGTCCTTAGGTTTGGTAAGTATGTTCAAAAACTTTTGATAATCCTTCTATATCACTATTTGTCTATTTTGCCTTTAAAACCTAAATGAATACCTACACACATGAAACAAAGATGGAATAAAATGCAAAAGTAAGGGGAAAAAGTGGGTTGTAGGATAATATAATCACATGATATGGAACCCCTACTATTCTAACTAATGATTACATTAACTATAATGATAGGGGTCTTAGATCATATGTAGTTATCCCTTAGGGAACATGCATACTCAAAATGCACAATATGCTAGAATGAGTTTTTCTTAGGCCCTTCTTTGATCAAGTGTGAAGATATATTGTGATGTTGAGTAATATGCAGGGTGTTGAGCTATATTATTGACTAGTTTTTATGTAATTATGTGACAAAGTAGTAAGTGCTAGATGTAAAATGCATTTTGAGGCTCTTTATATATAAAGAAATTTAATTTGAATCTGAGGCACTTATTCACAAGTTGACAAGGTGAAAAGATAGATAAAATCATAAGAAGAGACCCAAATAAAGTTAAGGACTCAAAACAAGCTAAAAATATGATCATTGGATAATAGTACTGAGGTGGAAAATAACATAGCGTGCTACTCTCCAAGACTATGCTATTGTCTTATGTGCAAAAATTGGGTTTTAACTGGGACAAATAAGCTAGGGGCCCCTATGACTAGAAAATGGATAACATGAGACTGATGAGGGTGTAAAAATAGGGAAAATAAGTCATAATAAGGATCAAAAGACCAAAGTGATAATACAAACAAGACTCTCATTCATCATTAATAACTTCTTATGAAAGAGCCATACAAGACATAGTACTTGTGTTTGCTTGACCAAATTAGCCTATGTACATTTCCCCCCTTTTAATCTAGTAATGAAATGAAACTAATAGAGTAAAAGAAAAATAAAATGCATACCTGTACTTGTGTGGATGTGCTCTAGACTCAACCTAATTCTTGGATAAAGAAGTGGATAGGAGTTGGAATGATGTCTATGAAGAGAAAATCCACAATCTAGGTGTCCCCTATATTGAGCTTTAGTAATGAACTAAATTGTGAGGAAAAAAACTATTTTTCCCCCACATTGATATGTGAATTGAGTCTGATAATTAATCTATAAAATTTGAAAAAATAAGCCCTACTTTCCTCCACTCTATTATATAACTAAGTTTGAGAAGTAATTTGTAAAATGTGAATAAATATGACCTACTTTCACCCACTCTAATATGTAACTAAGTTTCAGAATAAATGTGCTTAAAGGTCAAAACTATCACTCAACTTGCATAGTATAGGTCTGGTGAAAACTATGGACCAACTAATCCAAACATCCATATGACCCAATCTAGAAAAATCTTGGTGATAATATTAGTGACAATCTGAGTGCAATCTGGTAGTTTTTGAATAGAAAATGGTATAATTTTCCATCCCATCTATATAACCTAGTGAAATCCTATGGGATCAAGGACATGTGCCTTACATCATTCCCCCAAACATAATATTTGAGTAATGTAACTGTGTATCATGTGTATAAAACTATATGTCTATATAGGGATGGTGTACTATGTACATGCCCCCATAGTCATAATTTAAGTCTATAACTATGTCAAAATCCTATGTAAAATTTGAGAATCTAAACTTGTATTTGAAAATATCATGGAACCCTAAAAATTTGAGTCAAACCATGTATCTAATTATATGAGTATCTGATTGTTTAAGTGAATAATGTTATGTGTCTGTATATTTGTGTTTGAGTAAATCTATGTATATGAGTGTTTGAGTCATTAAACTAGGAAATCTTAGCCAAAATGTGTGTTTATATATCTGTGCCTGAGTAAATATGTGCATCTAAGTCACTAAATTGGGAAATTTAAGCCAAACTATGTGTTTGTATATCTGAGCTTGAGTATCTAAGTAAAAATGTATTGGTGTGAATAGTGTATATATTCCCCCATTTTAGTGAGATATTTGAAACCAGGGTAAGGGTATCGAACCAAAAATGATATCGGTAGACATGTTAGTGAAAAGTTAACATTGATAAGATGATCTTAGGATTGATTATTTTAATAATTGTAAAGGAATTATTTGTAAATTGAGACTAAGATAGACCTATGGTCTATAATGAGTTTGTTAAGGAAAAGGAGTTTTTTCATTTATGAAGTTAAATTTATTAGGATAGAAGTGTAATTGCTATGGTGTGGGGGATATCATCATCAAGTTTCACATGTAAGAAATGGATGGAAAATCAGAGCCACAGTTCTTGAGATATCACAATTGGAAATTTTTGGTAATAGTTAGAGAAATTTATGAGTAGGGCCAACCTTAGGTGGGTGGCATTTTTAAAACATGGTTTAAATATGTTTGATTAATTAATTTTAAAAATAATTTGAATGTTTTACTCTTAGATAATTATTGCTCTAAGTGAAGAAAAGATGTTGAGGAGATGAAGTGTGAATGCGACCTACTACAAGGAGGTGGAGTTATTGATCCAAGCCAATGAGGAGGTCACTTTGGTAGGGATTTCATCATTTTATATGTTTTTAAATTGTTGATGACATTTTTTAAATCATTTTTTGCATCATTTTATCTAGATTAGGGTTTTTTAGGAGGGACATGATAATATCCTAAGGATAAAACCAATGTCTTGGGCTATTATGCCACTATCAATGAACCATGCTAGTGTCCAACACTATGGTACCATATGCAGTGCTAATGTCTTGCATGCTAAACATTGAAAATTTTGATTCAAATTT
The DNA here is from genome assembly GCA_037957365.1 of Torreya grandis. NCBI lineage: Eukaryota > Viridiplantae > Streptophyta > Pinopsida > Cupressales > Taxaceae > Torreya > Torreya grandis. The sequence goes on along the minus strand of JARHVA010001391.1, from coordinate 1,614,971 downwards.
ACATTTAATGATTGTTTTAGCATGTATATTTGTCATTTAGAGATGATAATGTTATATTTTGGTTATTTTGTAGGTGGATGTATCTATGAGGGAATTCCATAGTTATTGGATGATGGAGTGTTTACATGGGATGCCCTTGACATATGATGATAAAGTAGTTTTGGATAGGGCTATTTTGGATTATGTGGCATAACTTATACTGATGCCTTGGGATTGTCATATTGTGACTACACCATGTGATCAATAGAATGTTGATACATGTAATTTTTGGCTACCCATCAGAGAGATTATTATTACTTTGGAGGATGTGTATAAGATACTTAGATTGCACAATTTTGGTTAGTGGGTTGTATTACATGAGGCAACTAGAGATAGAGCCATAGATTGGGACTCAAATATTTTATGGCTATACCTACTTGGAATCATCATCGAGGGAGTAATAATGATGTGTTATTACTTTTGGTTATTACATATAGTCTTTTATGGTTGTAAATTTTTTTGGCAGTGTTACTGGATTTATTTATTTATAATAGTAATGGTGTATCCATTTCATTTAGGATGCATGGTATTATTTAGAACATAGAGGATCACTAGACTGTATGTTCATGGGGTTGTACTATGCTAGCCCACTTGTATCAAGATTTGTATTTTTTTACTCAAGAGTTATGAAATAGTGGGATTGGGTCATCGACATTGTTATATTATTAGGCTTATGGGCACATTGTAGTGGCTAGATTAAAGGGTTTTCCATATGTGGATTAGGAAAATACACATGTATTAATAAAAAATGGACTAACACAACTCACATGTGATCAAGGAGAATGATGCACTACCAATGGGTGTTGGATTGAGTGACAAGCAAAGATATTATTTGGAGATATTATAGGGCATGGACTGAGGATGGGACATAGCTGAGATGGATTTAGGTGATATTTTGGTTCCATGATTCATGGATCAATGTTTTTAAGAGATTTTAGTATGAGTGAGTGACACAATAATTTGGTGTGGTCCAAGGTGTGCCTCCCACACCATGGGTGTGGTTGAAGTGTTTATGGGCTCTAGTGAGGTCAGGTAGTAGATTGAGACCCAAAATGACTGAGTTGGATTTGATTCTATTGATGAAATGAGATGTTATGATAGAGATACCTAATGTAGATGATGTGGGGGCTACCCATGCCTTCATATTATGGTAGGAAAAACATAGATGGCCACCACTATTTTTAGGAGATGGGGTTGTTATGGAGGATTTACTAGATTTGGAACCCATTAGATCAATTGATGATATGTTATCATTTTATATCTATATGCTTGGTTTGTTTAGTATTGGATTATCAACTTAGATATCTAATGTATTATGCTGGTTTGTGTAGGTGAAAGAGATGATGAGTACTAGGAGACCATCATTAAGGATACATTATGAGAGATTATATAACACATTATTAATGATATGGTGGATGATGGGTTATTGGAGAGGGATAAAAGGTTACAAGCAAGTGTTGATAGGGGTAGTAGGATAGTAGATGACTATATTCATCTTTAGTGTGAGCATATGGATTTACTATATAAGGTAGTGGTGTTATAGTCATAGAGCTTGGTCTTGGTCTAGATCTAGAGGGGAGGCAATAACACCAAACTCTAGTGTGTATGAGAGTGAGGGTGATGAGGTTGGTCTTGATGACCAAGCTCTTATTCTTGAGTGACAATATATCATTGTATGAAAAACATATTTTTGAGTTATATATATATGGATTTGTTGATAAATGGACATATTATTATTTGGAATTTTGATTGTGGCACTATTTACTTGAGTAGATGTTTTATTATATTCATGATGCATGTGTTGATATGGAAATGTATTATGTGGCTAGATAATGATAATTGATTTTATTTGTATATAGATGTTTGAGTAGATATTGATATTAGATTAGGAATGTTAATTGTTAGTATCTATGACATAGAAGTGTTGTATTATACATGAGTATTGATCATGTGATTTCAACATGCACTAACTGAATCTTGATGGTATATTAAAAAAGTGATCATACTATTCATATTGTGTAAGTGTAGAAGTAGACTTTATAACTGATATTGCTCATGGTGTACTACTGGTATCTAGTATTTATAGACTCTATATAAAATAACTTAATCAATTATATTACCTAAACTATGTTCTATTGTGTTTTATGTCTTGAAAATATCTTAATTGGTTATTATGATAAAACTATCCTATGATCTCTACCAAATATCTAAATTGGTTATCATGCTGAAATTGGTGGTTGAGTTTTTTTCCCTTTTGTTAGCATGTTGCTATAAGTAGGTTGATCTTTATGGATTAGTTACCATAGCTAATAAATCTATGGTGCATTAGATATCACATAAGTGGGTGTCATATAAACCATGTGGCCCATATGATGAGTAACAAATGGCTCCTTGAAAGGAACATCCTAAGATAACTCACTCATAGAGGAATGTGATCTATGAGAATGTAGAGAAGGAGATCTTGATGCCCCTATGTGAATTTTATAATGCCTCTATTGATATACCGGTCAATACAATCTCTAAGTTCATAATAATTATTATCCCAATATCCATTAATTTTATGATAATTTCAATATGGTTTATTCCTTATTCTATGAAAATGATGTGATAGATGATGATGAATAGGAGGAAGTGTGATCATACCCCTATCTAATAATGTAAGATATCATGAGGCCTATCTTTATCTAAAAACTGTATAGCCCCTCTACTGGTGTCTTGTGCTCTACTCATTATGGGATTGTTTATGTGGAGTGGATCTTTTCCTTTATTGATTATATTTATTAGTTTTTTTTGTTCCAATTTTTCCTTAATCATAAGTGGATTAGGTGCTTGTACCATATTAGATGACTATGACTATGAGAGATCTAAATCCAAATCTACCTCAGAATATGTCTCAACTAGTCCCAAGTTATTATTTAATGTCATATATGTGTAACATATATGTCAAAATGATTAGGATGTATCATATAATAATTTCTTGGCCTCTAATAAAGATGTAATTTATCTCTAAATTTGTTAATTGGTAGATCAACTATCACATACATGATTTGAATCATAAAATGTAATCATTTACTAATCTTAACTTACCATGGTGCAGTGAAGGTAACCTCTCATATGTGACTCAAGGTTCTTTATTATAGATATAATGCATGGGAAAGACATCTTCTAACTCATTGTATGCATGTAGTGAACCAATGGGGAGTGAATGATGGAACTAGTTTAATGCCTCATCCTCCAGACTCTTGGGAAATAAATGTAATAGAATCAAACTATGAGTGATATGTGCCATAGCCTTTTTATAATCTTTGAGGTGTAAATATAGATTTACATTTCCATTGAACTTTGGTAATGTTAGTATCTGAAACTTCTTTGGTAATGTTGCATTGATGATTCTAAATAGAATAAAATTACCATGGATAGCATTGGAATCAACTCAAGAATAGTATGCTTTACTTTCCAAGGTGAGCTATTGTACTTGTTATTGTAAAGTACCAATGAAATGCATCAATGATATTCTATTTTTTGAAGGTATATTAACATCATTAAGAGGTTCATTTAAACACTCAATCTTATTGTTAATTTTATCCATTGGTACATTATTTCATGGAGCATTATTAGAGATATTAAGTTGTCTCATCATAGCCTTTGGAGAGGTGATAGCTTGGACCTCGTGAGAGGGAAATTAATTATCACCCTCATGGAGGTTAGCACGAGGAACATGTGTTACTATAGGAAGGAAGGGTGGAGGAAATTTATTGGTATCTCTTATTTTGTTAATATTTAAAGAAATATCAAATGTGAATGGAATAGAATACACATTATTTTTATACAAATGTAAACCACGTAAACTATGAACATGAGTATAAGATTTAACATTTTTATTTGAAGACATATTATTTCTTGCATTAGAATTTAATAAGAAATCAATTTTGACATGAGATATGGGTGAAATAGAGAGAGGACTAGACTCAATTTATTCTTCACTAAAATCATAGCAATCATTGTTATTCCAAGTTTTATCAAAATTACAAATTATTTTAGTTGTAAAGTTAAGGTAATAAGAACTATCATTATCATGATTAGTTAGAGAGAGAATATAAGATTTTAAATTTTTACTACTATGCAACATATCATCACGTGTAGATGGAATGAATTCTATTTCTTTACTAGCTATGAGTGAAATGCACATGTTATCATTATTTTCAATAATGAAGTGAAGGGTAGAAGAAGTAATAATCATATTTTCATTTGACACATTATGACATGTAAGATAAGGGTTAGATATATTTAAATTATCTGTATTTTACATAGAATCCATATGTTGAGTTTAAAAGGTAAAATAATGTGACATCACAATATCATGTACTTTAGTTTGTGAAATCATAAAAGGTGTAATATCAATTGTACATGATTTTTCAAATTGAATTGAGAAAGGTGAAGAATGTGAATTTTCCTTTTATATTTTAGGAACATCATGTGAATGAATAATATTATTTGAATCATGAAAAATTAAATTGATTTTATTTCTCTTATATTGGTTCAATTGGAATAAGGATGTAATAAAAGTGGTTGAAAATATAGGATGTTGTTCCAACAAAGCACTACATATAAGGGGCTCTTTTGGCCTTATGTTATTCAATTTATTTTGAGAAGTGCATGAAAAGAGAGGAGAAGGAGAAGAAGATACATCCACTCTATTATCATTATCACTTTAATTATCATGCTCATATTAATCACCATATCCATCATTACAATAATTATCATTGTCATCATTAAAAAATAAATCATGCTCATTATCATGTGCTAGTGTAAATTTTTAAAATTAGTCCATTCATTTGTATAATTATGCAAAAAAATAAAAAATTGATCAATTGGGTGAGGGGGAAAAGGTTCTCTAGAGGTCATTTTAAACTTACCACAAAAAAGAATGTAAAAAATGAACAATAAAAAAAATGGGTAAAAGATAATAAAACATAAATATATTTGAAAATATGCTAAAATTTAGCCCAAAGTAACACAAATTAGAAATTGAATTGAAACCCTAAGGGATAATATTTGGATGTGTGAAGACCTAGTATGTGGAAATAAAGTTTGAAGGGTTTTTAGACAAAACTTACAATATTAAATTAATGAAAACCCTAATAGAGGATTGATATGGATCAATTAAAATGTGAAAAATCAAGAAAAAATAGAATTATATAAAACCTAATTTATTCCATAAGACTGGAGAAGGCAAACCATAAGAAAGGAATTAGGGATATTAAGTAATATTCAAAGTAAGTTGGGATCACCAAATGATTTAAATTTTTAGGTTTTTAATAGTGTAAATCCTAGATTTTTAAAGGGATGAGTAATGGGAGTAATTTAGATAAATTTTACAAATATCTAATTTAATGGATTTACACTGAATAATAAAGTGTGAGGATAAAATCCACTTACCTGGAGTAAGACATGCATCACTAGATGATGGAAATGATAAAATAGGTCAGGAGAACAACATAAAGTCCTTTTGTTTTGAACTTGGAGTTCTGACTACCCTAGGTCAATAACATGGTTAGCTAGATAATAACACACTTTATATTGACAAAGGCACTATGCTAATGTCCTTTTGTGGGTAGGGACCTTGAGACTTATAGGGATGCTATGGGGGGTCCTCTAGGTTTGGTAGGTATGTTTAGGAGCTTTTGATCATCTTTAATATCATTGTTTGGATGTTTTTCCTTTAAGACCCTAATCAATATGTGCACACATAAAATGATAATGGAATAAAATGCAAAAGGAAGGGGAAACAGTGGTTTGTGGGATATTATGATTGCATAATATATAACTAATATTCTAACTTCTACCTACATTAACCCCAATGATAGGTGTCTTAGATTTCATGTAGTTATCCCTTATGGAATGTGCATAATCAATGTGCATGGTATATTATAATATCTTTTTCTTAGGCCTTTATTTGATCAAGCATGTAGATATATGTGTGATGATGAGTAATATGCAAAGTGCTAAGCTATATTATTGATTGATTTTTATGAAATTATGTGCCAAAGTAGTAAGTGATAGATGTAAAATGTCTTGTGAGGCTATTTATATAGAAGTAAATTTAATTTTAATGTGATACACTTTTCTTAGGTTGAAAAGTTGAAAAATATATAAAATCATAAGAAGAAACCCAAAGAGAGGTAAGGACATGAAACAAGATAAAAATATGACTATTGGCCAATAGCACTGAGGTGGGAATAGTGCAGTGCACTATTATCCAAGACCATGCTATTGTCCTATGTGCACAAAAATGGGTTGTGATTGGGACAAATAGGCCAGGCCCCCCTGTGACTAGAAAATAGATGACATGAGATGTTGAGGATGTAAAAATAGGGGAAATAAGTCATAATAAGGATCAAAAGACCAAAGTTACCATGAAAACAAGACTATAATTCATCATTAAGAACTTTCTATGAAAGAGCCATAAAAGATAGTACTTATGTTTGCTTGACCAAATTGGCTCATGTAAACTAACTTAACATGACATTTGTATGCCTTATACTACATGTTATATATATGGTTTGATAATATATTTATTACTATGTTGACATATTCTCCACATGCTACCACCTAGTTCTAAATGATCACACACACATACACACATAGATTATGTGGTAACTCCTTTCATTTTAAGAAGAGTAATTCATAGGCTACATACTTCACCTCAAGATGGGGTCATTTTAGTGGGATTGTAATAGATATTCAAGCCTCCATTTATAAAAAATATATATTTTAGGATATATCACACAATTCATAGGGTTTAGATTATTACAAATTATCAATTTGGTCCAGATTATAACAAATGTTTGTATATTAGAATAAATTATTGGGCATATACACACATTTTATAGAAACATAAGTTACAAGTTTTCATATTTTTCATATTTGGGATAAAATTATAAATACATGCATACTAAATCATGTTGATATTGATTGGATCAAATTATGGGCCATGAACATTCTTCATGCATGTACATCATTATAGTTTTCTATTTAAAATCATGGTAATAATTGTACATAAGGTTTGTTTGATCAAATCTAGAAAAATATAAAATTAATTACCTAAGTATGACAAATTGATGTATAAAATCAAAATGTTACAAATAATAAATGACACAAGCTGATTTAGAACTTAATATATTTACAAAAATGCTAAGAGAGAAATTTTAGAAAGAAATAACTCAACTAGAAATTTGATAATGCATGACTAAGACATAAACTCGAAAATAAGGGTGTGACAATGTTGGTTGACTATGAATCAGGAATAAAGCTTCAATTAATTTTTGGACAAGGACAATGAAATGTGGAGTGCTATTTTACTTAGGGCATAGTGACATCTCTTAAGGTTTTAAAAATTTGAGAAAATTTTGACCTATGTGCATTCACCTATTGACTCTATGTATGCAATTAGATATGTGTGATTTAATTTGGAAGCTACTGTAGTGCCATCTTCTCCACTTGTAAACCCTATCATGATATGTGATGATGAATTAATATAACAAAATGGAAAAAGGGGTTATTCAGTGAAGTTTTTCTACATCTCAACACCTCCTATGTTGAGCATTTCCTACATGCCACTACTTTGAAGAGGGATCAAACTCCATGTGGTTATCACATACTACAATGGTGCATGTGAAAGACTATTGTAATGCTATATTATTGTAAAATTGTAGTGTGATTAAGTGCTTATACCATGAATTATGACCTTGGAAGTTTACTTAGACTTTAGCTTAGGGCTATAAGGGTTGTATGTATTCATAATTGAGATAAATAGGAAATTTTATCTCAATGTGTAATTAGAATTTTGGTGTTTTTTAATATGGAAGCCTCATGTGTGTAAATTAACTTAAAAATGTGATTTTATAGTGATCAATGGATAATTTATCTTGATAGGGATTACTATATGTGCAAGATGACCCATTAAATGAATTTGAAATTGAGCAACTAGGCATTATTTTGGGGGAGGATGTAGCTGGTGAAACAAGACAAGATCAAGGAGTGAGATAGTCCAAATGGCATGATGTTGTCTTAGGAAAAAAGATATCTAAGTTGGAAGTATGGATTAGTTAAGGGATAAGATAAAGTTGTTTTGAATGAGGAATAAGGACATTTTGAGATCATTAATTATTTGTAGGAATGGGTCATCCACATAAAAAGTGAAGGAAAAGTGGTTGAAGGATTATGGAATGATGAATGATCTAAGTGCATAAAAGGGTGGTCACAAGTACATTATTTCAGCTTCATTGTTAATTTTTGTGTTTATATTTGCCCTTTTTCATTATAGTAATGTAAAAAAAATTTAAAGTACTAGATTAAAAGGAAAATGTGTACTCAAACTTACCTATGAATAACACTCTCAAATTTAGGACACACCATTGAACTGCATTTCATACATATCCTACAATGAAACATATGTAAAATTAGTCCCTACTTAAGATAAAATCAATAATTAAAGATTAAAAACAATTATAAATATAATAAAAATGAATGGATACACCTAATTAAGTATGAAAATCACTGTGTTTTTTTGGTGAAAAATTGGTGACTAGAGAGTGTAGGACCTTTGAGATTTCTTATTTGTTGATATATCTTGGATTGGATTGTGTATGACATAATCCTAATTGACATGTGAGTGTTATTGAGAATTAAATGTGTGCTTAATTTCATCATTGCATACCCAAAGTCATGAATTATTTTAGAATCCATGTATGAATCTTAGTGGATTATTCTAGTGTAAAAATTGGTGAAAAATGTGAACCAATCCTTGTAGGTAGAATAAGGTCATTTTTGGTGCAAATTTGGCTAAAAAATGTTGCAAAAGATAGTTTGATCTAATTCTAGTGTATAAAACATGGATAATGACATGAATGATCACTCTAATTATAGAACTAGGCAAAACTAAGTAATCAGGAGGTCATGTGTTGCACTTATGCCCCCAATCTAATATCAAGGTGTATATAGAATATGGAATTGAGTAATAATAACTAGAATTATAAGAAAAAAACTATGGTTAAGATGGAACACATACCACACATGATGTTCCCAATTTGAGAAAATCTAAGATAAACTTGAGTTTTTTTTCTAAAAATAATTTTGTATGCCTATTGTAAACTGCCCTGTATTATTTGTGATTCTATGAATTTTTGTAAATGACTATTTTTTGCCTACTGGGTCAACAACACATTTTTTTGGACATGATCAACCTGCACCCATGTCCAAATGAAGTGTTGCTATCTAAAACTAATTTCTAGGTAAAATCTCGATCAATTATGTAAAACTTGAAAAAATATGTTTATGTATTGCATTGTAGGATCTTAGTCTTTGAGAAAAGCCACTATGTATGGCCCCTCTTTTGAGGTGAGTTTTGGATCCTATGTAATAAATTAACTCAAAATAAAAAGTTATGAAAGATATGTCATGAATTTTTTTAAATATAAGTAGTAATGATAAAATGGAGGAGAATGGCATCATCATATGTAAATTGAGTAAAGTCTATAATAAAATATGCATGTGGAAACAAGTATATATAGTGACATTGTAAATATAGATGTTATCAATGAATCATATAGATAAGTGATTAAAACTAAGTACTAAAAGATGAATAGTTTTACTTTGGGAGGGATGCATGATATTGAACATGGCATCGAGAAATAAAGAAGATGCATGATGCCCATCATGACATCAAAAAATAAGAGAAAATAAATGTCATGGCCATGAACCACACATATATAGAGAAGACACAAAACACATACAACATGTAATATAAATCTAAATGATATTCAAATTTCACTCACACAAACATATAATAGACTTAAAGCCACACATAAGGACATGTTCAAATGTCCCTGATCTAAAACAATGAATACACACAAGATATGAAGCGGTAAAAGAAAACATAAAAGGATTGAATATATATATATATATATATATATATATATATATATTTATATCAACATAAGTAATTCATAGCATCAAAATATTTAGTAACATAGGTATCTAGTAAGATAATAATGTGAATGTAAGCAAGTAATATCGATAGATTTTGTGTAATGTAAATAAATGAGGTATGAAAAATAAGGGATAGCCAAAGAGTGATAGAACATGTGTTAAAGGATTCCCTTATTCACTTTCTAAAGTATAAACAAGTTGTAGGAGATGTGTGACTTGTTTATATCTTAGAATTATTATCTTGTGTTCATTGGGATGATACCAATGGAAAAAAACAACTATTCATTACCAATAATTTGACTTCCCTTTCTTAACTATATGACACAAATTCATGAATGAGATAAGCTTATTAAACATGATAAACTCATGTAGGGGTGGTAGCAATATTTGATTAAAAACATAATGTAATTCTATGTCTACCATGGGGCTTGAAATTTTAGATAACATTGTCTTATACATTAAAGCATATTCTATGATAATATCATTAGATTTCTATTTGAGTTGATCAATATGAGCATATAAAATATTCTCACTGATATTGATTTAAAAATGTGATAGAAACATATCAATTAAGGGATTAAAAACATGGACCAATTGATGTGGTAAGTTATAAAACCATTGTAAAACATATTCCTTTATACTCCTTGCAAACAACATGGTCAATAACTTTTCACTAGACACATAGTCCAAACATGCTACATGGAATTATCTTAAATGTTGTTTGGGGTCACCCTTTCCATCACATAGTGTACTCTTGGGTTCCACAAAACCTATAAGTGGAGGATATAATGATATGTGTTGTGCCAACAAAGTGTGAAAATCAAACACATGATTAGATTTTGAAAAACCTTGCTCCAAATGTAACACCATAGATTGTAGAGATCGAATCTCATGTATAAGGAATTTTACATTGAGAGAAGAATAATGTGTGCTAACCAAAGGTGGTATTCCTAATGATTGAGTAAGAATTGGCATATTAATCTATTGAAATCTTTTGGGTTACCCCATAGTAAATAGTGGTATAAAATTTGTTTCCAATGGTTCCAAGAAAAGTAAAGAATCAATAAGATTGGAGATTTCAAAGGATTGGCCTTCAAATACCTTTTTATTTTCCTCTCAAATAATATTTATGAATACGTCTTGCATATATTGATTCTTTAAAAGATATCTTTGTAACTATTTATTATTCTTATCATCAAATCTATTGACATGTTCTGCAATTATGGTATTTTTAATTGAGATATGAAAATTTTAAAATTGGGAACAACATAATGTATGACTACATCTAATATAGATAGAAATATTTTTCTTAAATAGAAAAAAATTAGAAATAAAAACTTCAAATGTTGCTATAAATAAAGACTTATCAAATTTAAAAATCCTAAAACAATAATTTAAAACAAAAAAGCGATAAAAACCTATTAACATTTATGGTCAGGGTTTTGCAACATTTTAACAATAGGCAGGTTCACTAGGTTTTGCAACATTTGAATAATAGGCAGGTTCACTAATATGTTTAATGAAACTTGAAAAATAAAAAACTAATTAATTAAATGTGATAAACTACTGCATAAAATTATAATGCTACATATATGTAGTAAATGGCATAAACTAACTTGGAACTTACTATATTTAGAAAGATGCTAAGAGAATAGAATTCTAAAAATAAAGAAATTCGACAATGCAAGATAGACAAAATTAGGAAATGATTGCATGCCTATGTTGGGTGATTGTGAATTAGGAATAGAGCTTCATGTTGAGCACACACCATACTGGGGGGGGGGTGAATTAGTGTGTAATAATAATTTACTTTATTTATAATTAAAACTCATAAAGAAACCATTCACATAAGAACAAGTAAATTCATAACACAAAATTTATGTGGAAAACCCATAGTGGGGAAAAACCACACTTGAAAGGCTGCATGGATATATTGTCTAAATCTAGCCATATGATTAATAATTCTTTTAAAAAAAGTTATGTAGGCACCAACCTACTTGGAAACACAATCCCTAATGCCAAGCACCAACTTATATTTAGACACTGATCTCTTTAAATTGAAGCACCAAGATCACTGCCAAACATTGACTTAGTAAAAGACACCGATATTTCTATTTTGAGGCACTGATCTCACTTAAATAATTTCCACCTTCTCATTGTTGCTTTTTCAACAAATGATGACACAATCAAGTTTCAATTTTTTCCTTCTCTCTATTCTTCCTCTTCTTCTATTTGTCTATAACATATAGAATTATTTCTTATTATGTTTTTCCAACATCCTTCCACCTTATATAGCCTTCAAAGGCTCTTCTCAATGGAGAAGTACCATTATTAATGCACCTTTTCATTAACCAAAGTGTCTTTTATTTTATTTTAATTAATTTCAATTAACCCTCTAAGATGGGCAATTTTCCCAAGGTAATTATATAAATTAAGAGAGTTGAATTTGTCATTTAAGAATTAATGCTTATAGCCATAAAAATCCTTGCTATAATTTAAATTTATTGAAAGCTAGTCCCATCAACATAAAATTGCTGCTCCTATAAATTAAATATATTTAACTATTGGTCCTTATTAATTAATTCTAGTCCATTCCATACTTGGGTGCTCAAACCAATGTATTTGGTCCTTCCATCCTTGGGCATTTATTTCAAAAAAGGCCACACTTTTTATGACAATTTTTTTTCAGATAATTTCATTACTTTTTGACATTTCTATTCACTTTTGGTAATAATTAAATTTGACACATTTGTTCATATCCATTAAAATTCCTTTGACATTAATGACAATTATTCTAACAATATCCCCCTTTGCCATTGATGGAAATCCCCATGAATTAGTATATGAAATCCCCCTTGCTATGGTTCTCTTCCTTTGATCCCCTATCTTCAGTTCTCCCCCTTTGACATCAATGGAAAATGAATGTTCAAAACAATCACAATTTATTTCACCAAAATATCTATGGGTTGAATAATGTAATGATTAGCTCCCCCTTAACTCATGCTCCTTATGACAGATTTAGTGACTGAGTGAAGAATGAACCACTCCCAATTCTTACCTTCAAAAATCAAAATGTTATTTTGGGAGAGGTTTTGTGAAAATGTCTACAACTTGCTCCTTTGTAAAGACATACTCTAATTTTACCTTTTGATCAAAACCTACTCTCTTAGAAGATGATACTTGATAGGAATATGCTTAGTTCTTAAATGCATAATTGGATTCTTAGATATGTTTATTACACTTGTATTGTCAAAAAAATAGAAATTGGATTGACATACTCAATTCTAAAATCACTCAAGGTTTTTTTCATCCAAAGGACCTATGTACAACATGATGTTGACACTATGTACTTAGCTTCAACTATGGATAAGGAAAATGAGGGCTATTTCTTACTCAAACATAACATAAGACTCTTTCCAAGAAATAATGCACCTCCACTTATGTTCTTTCTATCATCAATGCTTCTTGCCCAATCTGCATCAATATAAGCTATCAAAGTGAAGTCCTTTCCTCTTGGTACCATAAACCAAGATCCATAGTGCCTTTGAGATATCTGTATATCCTTTTGATTTCTTGTAACTATGTTTATTTTGGTGTTACATAAAATCTATCCACTAGACCTACTACCTGCATGATATTTAGTCTTGATGTGGTAGTATATAATAGACTTATAAAAATTTGTCTATGCAAGGTCTGATTGACTTCTGTTGACTCATCATTTTTGCTTAGCTTAAGCCATATTACCATTGGAGTGCTCATTGATTAATAATCATCCATGTTGAATTTATTCAACATTTCCTTAATGTATTTGGTCTGAGAAATGAAGATTTCTATACTTGACTGAGTAATTTGTAACCCAAATAAAAATGATAACTCTCTTAACATAGACATTTCAAATTCTTGTTGTACTACCCCTATAAATTCTTGAGACATCTTCTCATTATCTCTACCAAAAATGATGTCATCAACATACACAACCATATTTAACTAGTTCTAACCTTGATTCTTGATATATAGGTTACTTTCAACCACTCCTCTCTTAAAACCTTTATCAAGCAAGTATCTATCATGCCTAGAATACTGGGCTCTAGGGGATTAGTTTAGTCTATAAAATTCTTTATTTAACCTACACACATAGTCTTTATTCCCTGATAGAGAGAAACCTTTAGGTTTCTCTATGTAAACCTCTTCTTCAAGATTCCCATTGAGAAATGTAGACTTCACATCCATCTGATAGACATTGAAATTCTTGAATCCAAAATCTTCTAAGAATAATATTATAGATTATAATCTTCCCATAGGTGAAAAAGACTCCTCAAAGTCAACACCTTCTACTTAAACATAGCCTTTTTGTTACCTTGCCATCTTTATTTAGTTTATTCCTAAAGTCCCATGTAGTTCTAATTATATTCTTGTCCTTTGGTATAGGAACAAGTTCCCAAGTTTCATTCTTGTCTATTTGGTTCAATTTTTATTCCATGACATTGATCTAATGCTTATCATTGCTGGATTTTGAAAATCTCTTTGGTTCTATAGTTGACAATAGAGACAAGTTTATATTTTCTAATGTATTCATTAAACTTCTCCTAGTTTTCAATCTAGCATTAATATCAATGATGATTTGATTTTATACATGATTTTTCTAAATAAATCTAGATGGCACCCTTATATCTTCCATTTATTCTTCTTCTTGACTTTCTTCTATTAATTCTTATTACTTCTTGAAGTTTGATTCTTCTAAATGAATATTTGTTAGTACACTCACTTATTTAGGCCTAGTTTCATCCATTATAACACTGCCACTCTCTAAAATTATTTGTATCCTTTTATTATATCACATATAAGATTTACTCTTTGAGGAATAACCAAGAAAAATACCTTCATCATCTCTTGAGTTGATATTCCCCAAGTCTTTATCATCTCTTTTGATGTAGAGTTTGCTTATGAATACTTTGAATTATTTGACCAAAGTTGGTTTACCCTATATCAATGTTTTTTTGGTTCTCATCATAGCCAATGCTATACTTAATGAATGGTGACCTTTCAGTATTTAGTATGTTACTCAACACTCTAGTAATATTCTCAAATTTTGATATGTTTTAAAACTCATTTATTATCTTTTCCAATTCTAATTTCAAAGCAATTATTTTAGATTATTGTGTTTTGCACTCATCCTCCTTTGTTTTCAATTTAGCTCTTATTTCCTCAATTATTTTCATTTCCTCTAATTGAATTTTTAAGCCGCTGATAACCTTGTCTAATTCTTCAACATTATATGCCATCTTTCTTTTCAATGAAATATATTCCTCTTCATATTTTTGAATTTGTACTCTTTATTTCAAATTCTTTTTCTTAAACATTTTTTTCTCTCCCAAGGCACAAATAAGCTCTTCTTCAAGATATACCACTTCATCATTTTTTACATGATCCTCTTCTTCCAAGATGTCTATACTTATAGAGGCTTTGGGTTTTGTTTTTATTCCCATAAATAGGGTTTCTTCCCTATCACTGCCTGATATTTATTCACCACTCTCCTTGGCTGAGATACTATTCTTTTTGGAATAAAGGTTTTTCTTATACTTATTGAATTTTTATTATACCCACTTTGTTTGAATTTTTTATTTAAGTGAGGCTTGCTTTCCTTCTTTTTCCTTTCATCATTATTATTTTATTCATATTCACTATCATCCTTATGAGGACACTTGGTAGCAAAATGTCCTATCCTACCAAAATTAAAGAATTTGAAGGGTAACTTACCTTTGTATTTTTTGGACCCCTTTTTAATATTTCTAACAAATAAAGCCTCCTTTTCATCTAGTTCATCACTGGTTTCATCACTTGATTCATTAGCTTTATTTTTCACCTTTTTTTAGGCTTTGAAGGCTACCTCCCTTTTAGATGATTTTTGTTTTTCGGTCTTCATCTCATATGCCATGAAAATTACATGTAACTCATCCATTGTTACTTTACTTAGATATTTTATTTCTTTGATCACATAAATTTTTGCATTGAATCTTTAAGGTAGAGACCTTATTACCTTTTGTACGATTATAGATTCTTAGAAACTTTTAGCAAACCCTTTGATAATGTTGACAATTTCATCTACACAAAGTAGATAGGCCATAATGTTGACAATTTCATCTACACAAAGTAGATAGGCCATAATGTTTTCATCCTCTCTCATCTTAAATTTTTTGAATCATCTCTTATGAGTTTGAAGATTAGAAATATTTACTTTTTTATCTCCCTTATAGATGGTCTTAATTTTATCCCAAATATCCTTAGTTGAGTCACATTACATTACTTTTACAAACTCAAATTTTGACAAACCACATAGAATAATAATCATGGATTTTGCATTATTTTTAGTAGCCTTCTTTCCTACTATATTTATTGGTGGAGTCCATGGAATTGTGTATCCATCCATAAATTCTCACCAAATTTCAAAACCAAGGGCCATTAGATATTCCCTCATCCTTATACTCTAGAATGTGTAATTTATCCCATTTTACAATGGATCCTTGTTAGTGGAGAAACCTTATTGAACCTAATGACTAGCCATGTGTACTTATATGATCTAACTTCCAATGGTTAAACTGATCTTGAAGAAACCTCACCTTGATACCAATTATTGAGCACACATCACACTGAGAGGGGGGTGAATCAATTTGTAATAATAATTTACTTTATTTCTAATTAAATTTTATAAAGAAACCATTCAATTAAGAACAAGTAAATGCATAACACATAATTTATGTGGAAAACCCTTAGTGGGGTAAAACCACCTTGAAAGGTTACTTGGATCTACTATCCAAATACAACCATAAGATTAATAATTATTTTTACAAAAGTTATATGGGCACAAACATACTTGGAGATACCATCCCTAATGCCAAGCACCAACTTATATCTAGACATTGATCTCTTTGAATTAAAGAACCAACTTCACTTCCAAACATTGACTTAGTGAAAGACAATGATCTTTATATTTGGAGGCATTGATATCACTTAAATAATTTGCACCATCTCACTATTTCTTTGTCAACAAATGATGACATAATCAAGTTTCAATCTTCTCCCTCTTCTTCTTCTTCTTCTTCTTCTTCTCCTTGTATATAATAGAAAGGATTATTTCTTATTATGTTTCTCCAACATCATTTCACCTTATATATCCTTTAAAGGATTTTCCCAATGGGGGCATTCCATTAGCAATGTATCTTTTCTTTAACCAAAGAGTCTTTTATTTTATTTTAATTAATTTAGATTAACCCTCCAAGATGGGTGATTTTCCCAAGGTAGTAATATAAATAAAGAGAGTTGGCCTTGTCATTTAAGCATTATGCTTATATCCATAAAACTCCTTTCCATAATTAAACTTTATTGAAGGCTAGTCCCATCAACATAAAATTACTGCTACTATAAATTAAATATATTTAACTACTAGTCCTTATTAATTAATGTTGGTCCCTTCCATACTTGGGCACTCAAACCAATACAATTGGTCCTTCCACCCTTGGGTATTAATTTATGAAAAGGTCATGCTTTTTTATAGGAATATTCCATGAAATAATTTTATTACTTTTTGACACTTCCATTCATATCCATTACAACTCCTTTAACATCAATGACCATTATTACAACATTTAAATCACTCTCTAGATAAGGCTATTAGAATTAGACAGAGGCATAGATTATTTTTATGCTTAGGATGCATCATTATACTGTAGGGTTTTAATAATCTAATAAAGTTTTGACCTATACACCACCTATTAACTCTGTGTATGTGATCATATATGTGTAATTTTCTTTGGAATCCATTTTATCTCTTATTCTCCACTTATATACCATAGATTTATATATAATTAGAATGAATGGAACAAAGGGGTTAGTGGTTTAAGTTGTGCTAGACCTTAACACCACCTACTTGAGTGTTGCTTACATACCAATACTATGAAGAGGGATCAAAATCCATCTATTTATCCCATACTACAATGGTGTGAGTGAAAGACTAGTGTAATGCTAGATGCTTATGAAATTATAGTGTGATTAAGTGATTAAACATGACTTATCACATTGGAAGTGTACTCATACTTTAACTCATGGCTATTAAGGCTATATGTATTTAGAATCGGGGGAAATAGGGATTTTTCTCTTAATGTGCAATTAAAATTTTGGTTCTTTTCAATAGGGAATCTTGTTGTGTGTAAAATGACTTGAAAATGTACTTTTATATTTATGAATAGAGATTTATTTTGGATAGGGATTACTAAAAATGAGATATAACCTATTACATGAATTTAAAATTGAGAACTTAGCTATTATTTCACAAGAGGATGTGGTCGACAAAACTAAATAGGATTGGGGAGTGGCATAGTCTAAATGGTGTGTTATTGTCCTAGGATAAAATACAATTGAGTTAGGAGTATAGATTGGTTAGGGGATAAGATTGAGTTTTTTTGAATTAGGAACATGGATAATTTGAGATTATTAATTTCTTATAAGAATGGGTCATAGGCATAGAAAGTGAAGGAAAAATGGTTGAAAGACCATGGAATGAGGTATGAGATAATTGAATAAAAGGGTGGTAACAAGTACACCATTTCAAATTAAATGTTAATTTATGTGTCTATAAGGTTACATATTGAATCTATAAGTCCATTTGTAGTGGTTGATTCATGATTCTATCATAATATCTTCCCTTCATCTTGAGGTTAAATATTAGTTAAATGAGTAGTTGGTTCAATGTTTAGTGTTTCTAAATGGCCTACCATCACTACCAAGAGTTAAGGCATTTATTTTACCAAACCATGGCCATTGCCTTAATTCACTTCTCCATTTGGGCATGATCATCCCTAATTATCCAAATGCTTCACTAAGAATCCCAATTATCTAATGCTTCAATAAGAAGCATAGTTATCCAATGATTCATTAAGAAACATAGTATCTAATGATTTAATATGAAGCATCATCGCTATTATCATCACACAAGGAAACATGTTTATCTAATTATAGGTGTTTTTGTTCCTTTCCCTTTAAGTTTCAAATTTTAAATTTTATTTAAAAATTTATTTTCATATTTGGACATTATTTTTTGCATGTTTATTATAGGTTTGTTTGTAACAAGTTAAAAATTCAGAGCCTTCTCCCAAAGACTAAATATATATTATACACACTAAGGTGCACAATTTTATCCTTTTATTCTAACACTGTATTTAATTTTAAAACTCAAATAAAAAGGGGCATTTGTATACACTAAAATCTAGTATTATAATATAAATTTTAGTCTTAACATGCCTTCACCTTACATGAATTTTGCATACACATATGGATATTACACACCCTTATCTCACATATACATGATTTTCATGGGTTTGACCTTCCCAATTTTCTATCAGTCACCTATATGAATTCCATATTTTGTGCCTAGCCTATTCATTATCATGTTTAGACTATCTCTAGATCATCAAATAAATATTCATATCTTTCAAACAAGTTTGATAGACTCAAACACATGTGGAATTCTATAGGTGTCAAACTTAGATGAACTCATCCCCACACATAATAACAATCACTTTTTAATTTAAAATTATCTTTAAAGGTTGATCCACACATTTCACATGTTGGTGGCATGTAAAATTACCCAAATAATCCATATAAATACACAATAAATCTAAGTCTATTTCATCACTTATAATTACCAATAAAACCTATTCTAACACTTTTAAATTCAAAGGGACTACCCTAAAATTTCTAATTTAGCTATTAGTTACAAGGCGTAGGTCCTATTCAAATTTTAATCACCTAATACAAGCTAAGTTTTTTATTTTATAAGTGTAAAATTATATAATATAGGTCTCATTCATTAAATGAACACCATTTCACACATACACCTAATGGGGAGAACTATGTATGGTTTGAATTCCCTTTATAGAGTATTGTATGTGTAGGCAACACCAAAACATTCATTAGATAGTGGTTAATGTAAATTCAACCCATGTCATTCACTTTTTTAAGGCCTAAACAAGTGTTAAAATTAGATCTATGTTTTCTAGGAGAAGGATACTATAATACAACCCTGCCATACACACCTAAAAAAACAACCAACTTAAAAAAATAAAAATAAAAATAAAATCTCATATCCATAAGGTGATATGTCATAAAAGAATGAAGTTTAAAATTCAACTTGGATACAACCATTCCATAATAATTATCATAATATGTTTTAAATATAAGGTAAGATCATTCTATCATAATAACTCAACATTATCTCCATATAAGTACAAGATAGGTTTATAAAATAATCCGCCAAAAACATTTTTGAGTGCCTTATTAGTAGTAGCTATTGGCAAACATTATAGGTTCACTCATATTTTATATATGGTTAGGGATTAACAAAAACATCACATTCAAGGAAGGACTAGTCCACTAATCATGTTTTTAATCCTTAGTTCCTTAACAAGAAGGCATGACAACAAACTTATGTAGAGAATTACCATTTTTGATAGAATAGAATGATATCTCATTTAAGTGTAATCAAGATTTAGATTTAGTTAAAATTAATATTCCAATTGAAGTTTACTAGTATTAGGTTAATGATCAAAATTGATGCATATGCTTAACACTAATAATACTAATATAATGTAACCAAATTAGGGATTTGGTATCCATTTACATACATATCACTGCAATCCTATTTTTGAAATAAATTAAATATAACATTAATCTCAACTAAGGAAATTTCATTTTTTTGGGGGGAATATCAAGAGGATACCAATAATTGGCACATCCTTAGCATTATATTACTTTTTATTTAAAAGTTTATTCCTAAGCACACATTAATAACTAGTTCATAAATATATTCACCATACTCATGGGAACTTGAATATAGCAAGAAGCATGGTTAGATGTCACCAAATTTATAGATTAATATAGGGGAGTCAGATCTCATTAAGTTCCCTTATAAATTAGACAGAGAATTTTTTTTAATAATTATTTCAAGAATAAAAAAACACAAGGATGGAAACATATTATCACTATATCAAATATTTCCCTGGATATCAAGTAGTCAACCCAAATGACTATTCTATTAAAAATCAACTAGGGTAGGGACTCAGGTAACTACTTAAGAAGTTATTTGAGAACTCAAAATTTGTAAGATTTATTATAATATAATAAATCCTCTTCAAGGGATAAGAATAAAGGAATAATTGTGGCTAAGGAAAAATTAAATTTAGCAGGAATAAAACATAATTATTTTTATACATGTTTACTAAGATAGATAATACAAAAGGATGTTCATATGGTTCAATGTCCTATTCATTCCATTTATATTTAACCAGTGCTAAGGTTTTATAATGCCTCGAGGAAAATCATCAAGTCAAGTTTGTCTATTACAATTGGTAACAGGACATTGTTTGAAACTATAGATGAAAATCCCTTTTTATTATTAAGTTATTCAATGCCACATTGTAAACATATAAAAATAAGAAAAAAAATGTAATGTTTTTCCTTATTTAAACATATTTATAAATTATATTTAACCAAGATAAAGTATAATAAAATAGAGAATAATCATCTTAAAATAACATCATATGGAATATAAACTCACTTTAAAGTTTTATAACTGATAGGTGTTGATGTGGATTTTTTCTACTCCAAAAATCTTTAAGGGGTAAGACCCTCTCATTTTAGGATTGGTGAGAAATCACTCTAAGGCATGAGTTATGAGTATTTAGTTTTTTAACTAATCAAATGTTGAATAGAAATAGAGTGCATTGGTTTTTTACCTCAAATGGGTTGGATGTGACTTTTGTCTAATGTCTAAGCTAAATATTCTAAGAACTAACCTACAATAGATGGGTGATCTAAACTAAGGTGGATCAAATTAAAAAATATAGAAGTAAAGAAGGATAGGGTATAAAATAATGGGATTTATGATTCAAATTGAATAATAAACCCTTTCAAGGTGATTGACATCATTAATATGGAGATATGTCACTAAATAATGTAGGCTATAAGTTAGTTGTAAGCACAGAGCATAACAAAATCAGTGACGAGTTAGAGGAAATAAATTTTAGAAATACCCAATGATCATTATCAAAAATATTATTAGTATAAATTTTTTGAGCATAATCAAATCACTAACAAGAAATAAATATGATATATAATAAAAAAAATAATAAGACTAACACAAGGTTCAATCTAATCATTTCAATAAGACACATGTACAAGTTCATGCATTATTTCCAATTTAATGGAAATTATTCATACAAAACACATAAATTTGGAAGATAAAAAAAATCATCATACACTTATAAACAATTATATAACTTTATTACTTGCATTAATTTTCCAAAGTTTCTCCTCTCTTTACAATGAAAAAGGTTCCTATATATATATCTTTGGATGGGCACAAACTCATGTTCAAAACTTTGTTTCTTGTTTACAAAAAGTCAATAAATAAAACAAGTCTTCATTTATCTCAAGGATTTACATGTAATAATTTTTTTTATAAATAAGAAAATATATAAATATCAATGACAAAATTAGATAAAAGTTTATTTTACATGGCATGGGTGGAAGTATCAATGGTAACTAGACTTGAACTAGTCAAGACTCAAATTGAAGGTACTTGTTTGATTGAATGAAAAATAAAAAATAAATTCAATGGAGGATTGATTGTTGAAAAAAATACACTTGTAGTTGAACTTGACATAACTACTTTAGAATATGTGACTAAAGTAGAACCTGATGATGCATGAAAAGGAACTATGGAAAAGCTATCTTGTGAGAACATAACTCCAACTAAAGTGTAAACTAATGTATATGCTGGAGAAGAAGATGCAATTGTTGATTGTTGAGTCAATGATTTTTGAGCTCCTATCTGAGTAGCCAATTACTTATGCTACTATATATTCTTATTCTATGCATTCAATCACACTATGAAATATAAGTCATTGAATTCAAAATTAATAATGGGAACCTTGAACAATATGGGAATCATGCCCAAAAATTTCTTAAGTACACTTAATGAAAACTAACAAGAATCATAAAGTTCACATGCTTGGTCAGTATTATCTTTAGCAAATGTAATCAAATGGATAATCTGATCTATAATTTTATGTGAACTATTATCAATATTAGTTCTAAAAGTGTTAAAGGAGAACCATACTTGAGTGTTAAAAAATTCCTAGTTTACTACTTATCGTAGTGTGTGTAAATAATGGAGATGAGCATGTCTCCAAATAATTTTATGGATTTACGCTCTTGGGTTGTGATCTAATTAAATGACTTATTCATATGTTGTGCCAATTCATAAGATCATCCTTATTTCTATTTACATAATTTTGAGTCAAGATTATAACCTTAAGTGGTAGAAAATTAAGATCAAGGTATGATTTTTACCTCACTACCTTGGTAACATTTATTGTGATCTATTGAGCTTGACAAATGGGGATACATGTGGCACATATGATGTTAATGTCAAATGTATTAATATAAGTGAAAACCAAAGAATCATATGGGTTAAATGAAACTCGACAAACACTAATAGTGGTAAGTTTAACTTAAGAAAGAATGGTGGAAGTAATAGGGACCTTAGTTAGAAAGAGTGTAGTAAAATAATTGGAGTGATTGAAGTGTCAGTTGAGGAAACATGGGTGTCCATAGGAGCTAGAAGAATGTCAATGGAACCAACATAGGTGTTGACTAAATAAATATTATGAATGTCTTTTTGGCCTATTTATTTATTCAAAAAATAACCTATCTCTTCTATAATTATTTTTTCTTGAGATGAATCATGAAAATGATAAGGAAAAAGGCTATAAATTGTAAAATATACCTAAATAGGGTCATTTTAAAAAACATCAAATGTAGACTCTTCTTCTAGGTCTTCCTCTATAAAGTTGTCTACTATGTCTAAGTAATTGATGTTTAATGATGCTCCTAGAAATTGGGGAATATACCATAGTCTCTCTTCCATTGTGGCCTTTAGATTTTTCAAAGTGTTGGGTAGGGTTATCCTGGCCTAAGTGACTACTAATTTTTGTGATGTAGTATACATAAGAGGAGAAGGTGATTGACTTATTACCTATGATGGTCCTAGTTGTCTTGAGACAACAACAATGAAAGTAAATATGAATTTTGGAATAAAAGGCCCACCAATGTCTATAGAAGAGGATTTTTTCTTTGTATCCCTTTGTTAGGATTATTTTTTTTGAGTATCCTTCTTTTCAACTATTCATCATTATTTTCTAGATACTTCTCTTTCTCAATATGATCCATTTTCTCTTGGCTTAAACTTATGATAAAGGGATCATACTAGATTCTCTGGGCAAGTAATTTCCATGGTAATTTGTGCAACTTTAATTTTAATCTAGGCTTGGGTGTTATAATCAAATTTAAGGAAAATATAATCATGGTCATACTACTTATGGTTGTATGTGGTTCTGAGTTTCCCTTGGAAGCTATGTATATTCTAAACCACTCTTCCCCTAGGATCTGATGGCCTATATTCTACTAATTTTAGGTTAAAATAAGACATGTGCTGAGAAGACTTGGATATTTTTTCCCATTTTTGAAATTATTTCCTACCTATGCTAAGAGGCATATTGTGCATAACTCCTAATTTGGCTCTTTTGTAATCTAAATTAGGGGTCCATGTCAACTTAATTTCTATTTTGAATTCAATTTTATGACACATGATTTTTTGGGGATTTATTTAATAGGCATCGATTTGTCACAGATTTTAGGAGTTGAGCCACCTTTATTAGCTTCATTATGTCTATCCTTATTACAATTGGAAGTATCAACTTGGTTGCACTTAGCCTTTATATGCTTGTCTTTATATTGGTAACTAATTGTGTTAGGCAAGACACATAAAAGCATGCCAATTCATTATTTATTGAAGTATAAATTAATAAGGTATTATTATCATGATTTATATAGGTTATACTTTACTATGCTTAGATTGACATGTGGAAACATGTCACTTTACTGCTTAGTATGCCTTTTAATTAGTCCCAAACTATGTAAGTGCATGGAAATGTGAGATGATGACACATGATATGACATGTGGTAGATAACTATGTTGGGAGGGATACATGATGACATTTTTGAATGAAATTTGGTAGTTGAATGTGTAAGGATTGACATGTGGCAACTTGTCACTTAGTTATGTGGTTACAAACTTCACAATCTATAAATTTTGGTTGTCAGTGTATGAGTATACGAAGTGATGACACATGTCATATGATATGGTAGATGAATGTATAAAGAGGGAAACCTTGGTGGATTCTTGATTAATCATGTAGTCATAAATTATTATAATTTGGTTATGTTAGTAAAGGTATGTTAGTAAAGCCCTTATGATTTATCCCCTTTTAGTTTTAGTTTATAATGATGCAATATGGAGACACATGGAGCAATCTTGCCTAGTCATGTAGTCATATGCCCTTTAAAACTTGTAACTTTGCACTATTAACTATGATACTATAGAAGGAATACATGTGGAATATTATCATGATGTTAAGGTGTCAAAAGTACAAAAAGTAAAGTATTTCCTTGGAGAGTAAGTCTTGAACAAAGGGGTATGAGTACTTCATCCATGATGGGTCACTGCATTACATAGAGCTCGATAAAACTTTGATTATCTTTCAAATTTATGTGAAGAGGAGACATGTGGCAAAGGCAAAGACAATATATAAAATAATATACTGGCCTATAAAGTAAAAATTGATAGCCTTGAAAATGAAATTGTTAGCTCGGTTAGATAAATGAATGAATTAAAATGAAGTTAACCTTTTAATTAACTTTTCCTCATGATTTGAAGATAAAACTTGTAAAAAAAAAGTGATTATTAAAACTTAGGCTTGTTGGGGGATCAATCCAACAATAGATTACAATTGTGAAAGCAATAAATGCGAAATTAAATCAGATTGACAAGTAATTGGAATGAGATAATAGCAAGAACAAGAGATATAAGAAACACCCTAAGAACTTGTATTAAAAAACTCTTTACAAAAGGAATACAATTGAAGAAAGCTTCTTTCTTCCACACCTCTCCTAGATGTATAAATCTCTCAATAGATCTCTATTCCTCAAGAGCTCTCTCTCTCAAGAACAATCAACTCCAACAAGCCTAGATTGATTCAATTCTGTGCTGTTCTTCACACACAATGAATTACAATAATTCACCCAACTACAATAATCCACACTACAAAGCTAAGAAGATCTAATTCTACATATAAAATTAGGAGACTTGAGCATGTACTTCCAACAAGCAGTTAAGCCACTTGAACAAGGGCTCTAAAAATAGAATTGCTAATAATAGAGACGCGAGCTTGAGTCTACAACTCAAACTTATCATGCAAACACTCGCTTCTGTCCACGGAAATAGCTTTTTGGACACGCAGGTAACTGACGTCGGTTCCTGCTGCTTGTCTGTGACCGCCGTCGACCGACCTTCTACCGACGTCAGCATCTCTGCAACTGCCTGTGACCGATGTCGGTCGCTCCTGATCGACACCGGTGTCTGTGTAGACCCGAACTTGATAATGAATGCTCCTTAGTGAATCTTTTAGCTCCACACCCTAACAATCTCCCACTTGGAGATAAATAGCTGCACCAGTACCTGTACAACAACATCTTCTAGTTCCTCCATCTTCAACTCAATCATGAAGACCAATAGAAGTTGAATGAAGATTCAACTTCTCCTTTGTAACTGGCTTGGTTATCATATCAGTAGGATTCCTATCTGTATGGATCTTTTCCAGCTTCAACTCACCATCTTCTAATACCTGTCGTATGAAGTGATACCTTAGCTGTATGTGCTTTGTTCTTGAATGAAAGGCTGAATTCTTAGCCAAATGGATTGCACTCTGACTGTCACTATACAATCTGCAACTCTCATGCTCCCTACCAAGCTCATCCATGAACCATGTCATCCATATCATCTCCTTGCTAGCTTCTGTGGCTGCAATATACTCTGCTTCTGTAGTTGACAAGGCAACAACCTTCTGCAACTTAGATATCCAGCTAACCGCCATTCCACCTACAGTGAAAACATAACCTGTGGTGCTCCTCCTGTCATCCAAATCACCTACCATATCTGAATCTACATAACCATGTAGAAAAGTATCTGAACCTCCATAGCACAAGTGTCTACTGCTGGTTCCTCTCAGATATCTAAGGATCCACTGAACTGCTTTCCAATGTTCCTTACCTAGATTGGCCATATAATTACTTACCACTCCCACTGCTTGGTCAATATCCGGTCTAGTACACACCATTGCATACATCAAACTCCCTACTGCGGAAGAATATGGAACCTTACTCATGTACTCTACCTCATCATATGAATTAGGACATTGTTCTTTACTCAACTTAAAATGTCCAGCCAAAGGTGTGCTTACCGGTTTAACATCCTGCATATTGAACCGTTTCAACACCTTGTCCACATAATCTTCTTGAGACAATATAAACATATGATTTTTCCTGTCTCTCTTAATGCTCATGCCAAGGATTTTCTTAGCTGCTCCCAAATCCTTCATAGCAAATGTTTGAGCTAATTTTACCTTAAGCTCTGAGATATCCTGCATGTGAGATCCTACAACCAGCATATCATCTACATACAACAATAGAATAATATATCTACCATTATCAAATCTTTTGAAATACACACAATGGTCTAATTGACACCTACTGTAGCCATGCTCAGTCATAAACCTGTCAAATTTTAAGTACCATTGCCTAGGAGCTTGCTTGAGGCCATACAAGCTTTTCTTCAATCTGCACACAAACTTCTCCTTACCCTTGACCTCGAATCCTTCTGGCTGTTCTATATAAATTTCCTCATCCAAATCTCCATGAAAAAATGCTGTCTTAACATCTAGCTGCTCAAGATGCAAATCCTCAAAAGCAACCAAAGACAATACAACCCTTATTGAAGTCATTTTAACAACTGGAGAAAAAATCTCACCAAAGTCAATACCTAGTTTTTATGCAAATCCTTTCACTACTAATCTGGCCTTGTATCTCATCTATCCATTCTCACCTTCCTTTAACCTGTAGGTCCATCTGTTCTTTAGTGTTCTCTTACTAGCTGGCAATTCAACCAAATCCCATGTTTGGTTCTCTCTTAAGGACTCCAACTCATCAACCATGCCACGCTCCCACTGACTCTTGGACTCCACTTGGATTGCTTCTTCAAAACTCTCTACTTCTCCACCATCAGTTAGCAATAGATAAAATAAAAAAGGAGAATATATAATTAGAGGCTTACTCACCCTTTCTAACCTCCTGATGGGTGTCTGAGACTCATCCACAACATGTTGTCCACCCAAATTCTCTGACAGTGACCGACCTCGGTCACCAATAGACCTATTACTGACCGACGTCGGTTCTTCCTGACCGACCTCGGTACCTGTACGACCGACGTTGATCTCTGTATGGCCGATGCCGATTTCTGTCCTATCGACGCCAGTTCCTAACCTACCGACGTCGGTCTCTATGTTTTCCTGCAAGTGATTATTTCTTTTTCCCACGAGCTCATCTTGGACTTTCACCTCATCCAATTCACCATTGCTCTGCTCAGACTGATTCAACTTCCTTAGCTGATCACAATACATCACTCTTTAATTGAAAACAACATCATGGCTCCTGATTACCTTGTTAGTTTCTAGATTCCACAATCTGTAACCAAAATCATCTGAGCCATAGCCAATAAACATGCATCTCATAACTTAGCATCAAGCTTCTTTCTATTTTCCTTATCTATATGCACAAAGGCTTCACAACCAAAAACTTTGAGATATGAGAGATCAACCTTTTTACCTATCCATGCCTCTTCTGGAATACCACCATCCAGAGCTGTAGAGGGTCCTATGTTAATCAGGTACACTGCAGTGTCAACAGCTTGTGCCCAAAACTGTAAGGGCAAACCAGCATGCAATCTCATACATCTTGCACGCTCCATTATTGTCCTGTTCATCCTTTCAGCAATACAATTCTGCTGAGGTGTCCTTGGAACTGTCCTTTGCCTATGGATTCCATGCATGTAACAATAATCTCTAAACTTATGACTGCAGAACTCACTGCCATTGTCTGATCTCAGGCACTTTAATCTTTTACCTATTTCATTCTCAACCATAGCTTTCCAAACTTTAAAAGTCTCAAATACATCAGATTTCTTTCTAATACAATAGATCCATACCTTCCTTGTAGCATCATCTATGAAAGATACATAGTACTGTGATCCTCCAATGGAAGTAACCTGAGCCGGTCCCCACACGTCTGTGTGAACAAGCTCTAACTTGTGCCTCTTCTTAGTAGACCCAGTTTTGAGAAAACTAACCCTTTTCTATTTTCCAAATACACAGTGCTCACAATACTCTAGATCTATGCCTTTTAAATCTGAAAGCATACCTTTAGACTTAAGAATTGACATCCCCTTCTCACTCATGTGGCCAAGCCTTGAGTGCCACAATTTAGCATCCACATCTGAAGTAGATAATACAAAAGGAGATTTGTTAGTAACACAATTACACAAATAGAGAGTACCTTCTCTCTTACCTCTGGCCATAACAAGTGAACCCTTGGTCACCTTCCAAGATTCTGCTGTGAGAGTTACTGTACAACCCTCATCCCCTAACTTTCCTACAGAAATCAAATTTCTCTTCAAGCTAGGAACATGCATCACATCTCTCAACACCCATGTGTTGCTATTCTGCATCTTTAACTGCACTTTACCTTTGCCAATTATTTTACAGGGCTCATCATCCCCTAGATACACTATTCCAAAATCTCCATGGATATAGTCACTATAATATTCCCTGTTAGGAGTAGTATGAAAAGATGCACTAGAATCTAATACCCAAGATTCTATATTATTATGCACAGAGAAAATTAAAGCATCTTGTGTAATACCTGCAATCTTAGCTTCTTCCTTTCCTTCGTGCTGATTGTCCTCCTTAGGCTTTGACCAACAATCTCTGCTTATGTGCCCCATCTTTCCACAATTCCAGCATTGTGGCTTCCTGCCATTCCTGGATTTAGATCTGCCTTTCCCCTTTGATTTGGATCTTGATCTGCCTTTCTTGCTCTTCTCTTTCTACCTTCCCCTGCTCTCAAAACTTAAAGCGTTCCCGGATGCCTCTTCTATGCTTTTCCTATGTATTTCCTCATTCAAGATAACACTAACAACATCCTCTAATTTCAAAATATTTGATGCGGATGCAGTATTACTTACTGCTATTACTAAGCCATGCCAGCTTTCAAGTAAAGAACATAATATCAAAAGAGCTTTTATTTCATCATCAAACACTATATTCACTAAACTTAACTGATTCACAATTCCATTGAAATCATTCAAATGAGTAGAAATAGATCCACCTTCATTCATATGCAAATTAAATAACTGCTTCATAAGATATACCTTATTAGAAGCTGAGGGTTTTTCATACAAATTTGCTAACATAGTCATCAACTCTACCGTAGACTTTGCTTGTGATAAATTAGATATCACAGTGGATGCTAGACTCAGTCTTAAAGACCCCAGAGCCTTTTTGTCAAGAACTTCCCATTCTTCATCCTCCATGTCTTTGGGCTTCTTTGCAACCCCACCTAATGGTAAGTAGAGATATTTCTGATACAGATAGTCCTTTATATGCATTCTCCAATGTTGGTAATTTTTGCCATTAAACTTTTCCATTTTCAATTTACTTTCATCTGCCATTGCTTCTCCCACTCAAACAAAAATCCCTACAGAAACTCCTGTGAGAACCTGTAATCAATACACACTACACAGATCTGAACCACCTGTTAGTGAACCTAAACTTTGATACCAATTATCAAGCTCTGAACCTGTAACCAAGGCTCTAATACCACATATTGGGGGATCAATCCAACAATAGATTACAATTGTGAAAGCAATAAATGCAGAATTAAATCAGATTGACAAGTAATTGGAATGAGATAATAGCAAGAACAAGAGATACACGAAACACCCTAAAAACTTGTATTAACAAACTCTTTACAAAAGGAATACAATTGAAGAAAGCTTCTTTCTTCCACACCTCTCCTAGATGTATAGATCTCTCAATAGATCTCTATTCCTCAAGAGCTCTCTCTCTCTCAAGAACAATCAACTCCAACAAGCCTGGATTGATTCAATTCTGTGCTATTCTTCACACACAATGAATTACAATAATTCACCCAACTACAATAATCCACACTACAAAGCTAAGAAGATCTAATTCTACATATAGAATTAGGAGACTTGAGCATGTACTTCCAACAAGCAGTTAAGCCACTTGAACAAGGGCTCTAAAGATAGAATTGCTAATAATAGAGATGCGAGCTTGAGTCTACAACTCAAACTTATCATGCAAACACTCGCTTCTGTCCACAGAAATAGCTTTCTGGACACGCAGGTAACCGACGTCGGTTCCTGCTGCTTGTCTGTGACCGCCATCAGCCGACCTTCTGTCGACGTCGGCGTCTCTGCAACTGCCTGTGACTGACG
This sequence comes from Torreya grandis, assembly GCA_037957365.1. NCBI lineage: Eukaryota > Viridiplantae > Streptophyta > Pinopsida > Cupressales > Taxaceae > Torreya > Torreya grandis. The sequence continues at coordinate 1,583,422 of JARHVA010001391.1, read as the reverse complement.
TCGGTCGCTCCTGACCGACACCGGTGTCTGTGTAGACCTGAACTTGATAATGAATGCTCCTTGGTGAAGATTTTAGCTCCACACCCTAACAAGGCTTATGCATGATTGGGTCATAAAATCAATTTAAGTTTTGATAGGGACCAAAATATGGAATTTTTAGGAATAAAATGGGTCCCTATTTTAATTTTTGAAAATGGGGCATGTTGGTCACAACAAGAGGCATGCCCCAAAAGATGTTAAAGATAATATTCATTATCATAAGAGAAAAGAGTTGATGTCTAAAACATGTTCTTCATTATCAATGAGTTTAACATCATTTATAAGATAGTTTTTTTTCTTGATATTTTATTATTTTAGATCCACTCCCATTCTACGCTATATGAAATAATCAAGTTATATCAACATACACTGACAATGTTTCTCTTCGATGATAGTAGTTTCCTCCTAAATATAAATCAAACACATGTATTTTAATCCAACATGAAACTAACATAAAATATTTTAATCACTTAATTATACCAATATAATCACTACCCAAATTAAGCATACATACCAATATATTGTATTATAAAAATAATAATCACAAGGATCTCACTACCTTGGTATGCTTATAATATTGAACATTTATACCATCAAGGTTATAAGGAACACACTGATATTAAAATTGGTATGTTTTTTTATCTTGTATACTGAACATGAGTAAATTAGCATTATAATATTTGAAACATGAAAGGTTTTTATGATATGAATAGTGCATAATAAAAAATAGTGGATAATAGAGGGAAAAGGTTTTGAAAAGGTTATTTCCATGTATTTACTTCAAATTGCAACTCTTTAAATGAAAACCTATGATTAGATATATTATCCAATCAAAAGTTTTATTTTTCTTATGTTATTATAATGTAATAATACAAATAATAAATATGGGTGTAACTAATATTTAATCTAAATGAGTGCCACTCAACCATGGTCTTGACATGTTAGACTTTAATATAAGAGCATGATTCGTTCACTAAATGTTTCTAAATGTCTTTGAAATATCATATATATATATAATATAATATAATTGATCTTGTATCTTATAAAATTTATCATCACCCAAGGATATAACCACCATTACCTATACTTCAATGGACAATTAAAACTAAAGATATTTTGGCATCAAGCCAACCTACACATTGATTAATTCATGATTTAAACTTCATGTCATGGAATAAATACCATCCCATTAACACTAAAGAGTTAAGGTTAGTATATATCACCCCTAAATTATCTCTAACTATCTCTACCATTTAATAATTTTGGAGTATCAATCTGGGTGATAGTCACTCTACTCTTGTGCCTATGGCAGTTGATCAATATGTTTCCTTTGGACTGCACATGACACATACATAAAATAGGATAGACATGGTTGGGAATTAAAAGATAATTTATCTTGATAAATATATGCCAAATTCATTTCAATGAAAATACTATAAGGGGATTTGTAATAGGATACCAAAAAAAAAAATTCTTAGACCATAAGGCTCCAAGAGCACTCACCAAACTCAATTTTTCTTACATTTGACACTAAAATGAACCAAATTAACTCATAATAGTCCATGCCATTCCACAAGATTCATAAACAATCAATATTGTAAATAACTTAGCAAGTAAAGGAATAACTTGAGAGTACTTTCGAAAAATTAAAATTATTAGAAAAATATGCCAATACAAACCTTTTATGAAATAACCACTTGGTTATGAAAATGTATACATTTTACTACTTTAAGGTTTTAATTATGTTTTGTTTTTGACAAATTTTCATTAGTATTTGCCAAGTACGAGTCATACTATTGGTGTTACACTTTTACAAGATATTATAGAGTATGATTCATGTGACTTCATTATTAAAGATGAATTGGGGGTGCCATGAAAATGTTCTTGTCATAGGGAAAATTTACCTATAATTATGGTAAGCCCAAGAATAAGGTGATATTGGTGTTGTTGGTGATAGCATCTCATCGGTGATGTTGATAAGTTTGGTTGTGGCCATTGGTGATGGTTGTAAGGGAGATCTAAGCCTCTTCATTGTATCCCAAACTAGTTCAAAGATCTAGTTCAAAAAAATTTAACCATATATAAAAAGGGAAGAAGGTATTCTTTACCTAATACTAAATGGATAATCATAGATTTAAAATATAAAGGCCAAAGGTAAAGCTATTGAAACCACTTGATAGTCCACGTGTAATTTTTTAAGAAGAAAAAAAAGAAATTAAAATCTAAAGTTGTTACACTTCTTGACGTAAAACTATTGTTGTTATTAAGAGAGTGTACCAGAGGTGATATATTTGACATAAAATGATGACAATGAATCACTGATCATGCTTTATAGTGAATAAGTAAAGAAAATAAATTTGTTGGAAAAAACATACATTTCAAATCAAATAATTATAATTCATGTGCCATGAGAATCTAATCTATTTTAATGCTTATGTGCGTATTATTTAGTTATTGGGAATAATACAATTTATTTTATCAAAATCAAAAAATCCAAATGAAACATAAAGAAGTTGAGGAATATTGTTAGATAATATTGAGTCAAAGATTATAATGGAATTTCCCATTTCTCAAAAAGCAAAGAAGAATGTACTAAGGAGATTTTTTCTTTGAATTTCTTATAAAATATTAGATAATCATTAAATTGAGATCTTCTCACCATAAAATGGAGAAGAGGTAGGAAGAAAATAAATATGAAGCAAGGAAACATATAATATAATAATTACATTTTTACATGTCTCTTATGCTAGGAAACATAAGCATATTGGTTCATGAAAGGGACAGGTAACCTGTTAGATGTACATGTTGATTTTTAAACTTCATGTTCATGGGTACTTCTAAAATAATTAATAATTGATATACAATTAGCTCACTTCTTGAATCAAAATATTTTGAAAGACTCAATAAAATTATTGATTTTTTAACTCCTTTACAACTCATTAATATAAAGGTCCTACCAATATATTATAGTGGAACATGTAATGGCCAGATTAAAAGATCAAGTAGTCTTAATCTCCAAAATCCTTAGGAAACATAACCATCTTAGAGGTGGTTGTGCCAATGGTATGTTGTGCATAGATTTTACCTAAGTAATATTTGGTAAGAAACTATGACAATGGGCTGAACATGACCATGCAGAGTAATATTTTATAATTACATATTGTAATTTTACATAACTATGTATAAGTAATTAATAAATGAATGTGAAGGTTACATAAAAAATAGATTATTGAGGTCTACCCTTATTCCTACCATCACCACTTCTATATGTATGAGTTTAATTCTCTTATCCTAATGTCATAGTGAGTAGTTAACACAAGGAGTTATAGGTACTTCAAGTTTTCACCATTCTTTCTATTCTATTGTACACACACAAAAATCAATATAAACTAGATCAAGCTAATATTTACTAAGAAGACCATTACAAAATAAGAGGTGAATTATAAAGATAAGTTTATGGATACTGCACACACAATGAGCCCTTGATATCACAAAAAAGATGTATTACAAGTAAATGCATTAGATTATGATGAAACTGAGAGGCAAAATCTAACCAAATGATTCCACTAGAATATAGGTGCTATCATCTAGTATAGGCATCTATAGTTTGATGAATTCATCTAAATGATTATAGACACCTAGTTATTGATATGATCTACTCATAGTCTAATTTTAACCTTTCTATCAATTGCATTTAGTCTCATACCTACATATAATAGTAAACACACTAATTATCTTAATCCTTAGTACTTTAAATAATTAATAATTATAATTATTTAGTAAAATTCTACCTTTTACATTTAGATTCATGTATCATTGCTATACTTTATAAAATTTGAATAGTTCAAAGTTTTATAATTATTAGATCACATTAATAAAAATAATATAATTTTTTTTAATCATGGTACCACTTTATGTCACATCTAGTGTGTTTGTAACCTTGTGCCATGTATAATAGAGGATTTTGACTAGATTGATTAGTGGTCTAACATCATCACTCACACAAATCAATTCCTTCCCATATATGGTTATTAGGTGACATGCATTCACCACAATAAATAATTTTGCACCACCTTTGATTTGCACTACATAATAGCTATGTTAGATAAAAAACATTTCCATGAATAACTAAAACTATAAGTTACATCATTGATGACCTAGATTGAATAAATAAAAGATAGGTTACATTCTCTTAAATTTGAAAATAATTTTTCATAGGAATTCTTCAAACTATTAAAGGCTAAGAACTCTAACATACAAATAAAATCAATCAGTAAAACTTATGAATAACTTATTGAGTTATCGATTATGGTGAAAACTTTCATTTTCCATTAATAGTAGGGTTTTAAAGCCTAAGATTCTTCTCCTGATTAAGAACAAGCTTTGAAATATTATATTTTGGTGGTCCATTGTGAGAAATCTCATAAATAATGAGTAATATGTAATATGTTTCTCACCATTTAAGACTTACACAATGTTTTCACATAAATGGATAATGACAAAACTATTGGGTGTGATGGACTTCCTTGTGCATTTTAAAAAGTTGTTTTAGATAACATTAGAGGAGAATTGTTTCAAATTTATTGTAAAGCATATTATACAAAAACCCTAAGCTAAATCATTAATTTTTATGATCTGATATGTCTGATTGAAAGTTCCCTACATATCAAACATTTCATGGGATCTATGCTAAGTTTTTTTTCCATTATTTTGGATTATTTAACCATAAACAAGTGTAGAAGCATGCATATTAAATCAATTATTTATGTTTTACAATGAAACATAAATCTAAATATAAAAGTTAAAAGATAATTTGATGATTTTATTTAATAATCATGGAAATTACTAAAAGGGTTAAGATACTTAACATTTTACTAAAATATATAATTATGATAGGCTAAATACAAGTGACAAGAAAGATGAAAAAATAGACTTTGAGTCTCTTAGATCAAAAATAAGGGTTTTGGGTGTGCCTATAAAAAAATGTGAACCTCAGTTAGCACCATTTGACAGTAGTGACTAAACCTAATGGTTTTATTTGTATGAATATTGATTATCTATTTGGTATATGCCACTATACCTAATTATATTATGGTTGTGCATGCAATTCTAAGGGTTGAATATGCTTGTAATACCCATAAACTTGTTTATTTATCTTAAAAACCTAAGTCCACTTTTGACACTTAGTTTTTGGGTTGATAAATGGGAAAGAAGGTGGGTTAAGGTGACACCAACCACTCCCTATTTAATGGATAAGTGATGCCTACATATAAAATACTATGAAAAGGGAAGTTAAACCACATGTAGTTATCCCTGTTAAGTTTATATGTGTAGTTGTGATTTTTTAATATATGAAACATGTGATCTAGATTTCAACACTTGGTAAATGAAAACATTAGATTTTATTTGATTTATTTTAAACTTGGATAAGATCCATTCCTTGTGATTGATTGGTGAAATCAAGATAATAGTGAAGTCCATTTAAATTGTAAAAGTGTATATATGTTTCCTCGATGAGTGATATATAGGTAAATAGGATTAGACCTATTATCTATTATTTATACCTAACTATTTAAGCACTTTTTCATGCCATTGACTTAAGAAATGTATGGGATAAACCATAGGAATGATTTGAATTTACAATGTGACTATTGATTGGTGTGGGATGAAACTATCAAGTTTGAATGGTACTATAATTTTGGTACCATCTAAATCTAAAAATTCTATTTAGGAGGTAAGAATACCGATTTGATGATTTGGAGATGTATAAGTATGATAATTAACTAGTTTGATACAAACTAGGTAATTCCTCTAGGTGACTTCTAATAACTTGGGAGTATTAGACCCATGGAAAGAATGTGGATGTGAGATTGTACACAAGTCATGTAAGGTGAATGTATAGGTCAAAAATGATATTTATAAGTGTCTAATACCAAATTATGGTATCTAAAAATGTTAAAATTTTATTACAATATTGAAGTACAATACACATACTAGATTAAAAGGATAAATAGAAATGATTGAGTGTGTACAACACACTTTATATTTGGGAGACACTCAAATGTATCTTATTCCATGAAAACCTTCAATGAACATGTAGTAATAAATTCCCATGAAATGAAATCTGAAATGAATTTATTGAAACTTAAAACTTAAGAACAAGGATGGAATAAAACTATAAGTGGGTTAATCATGTTTCCGTATAAATTTTTGGAGATGATGCTTCGTTATCGAAGCATTTGATAATCATGTTTTCCACTAAAGTGCTTGGAGAATGATTCATCTTGTTAAACCCTTTATATAATTGGGGGTGATAAAATCCTAATTTGTGTAACTAAGGCAAGGACATGGATTGGAAAGATAAAATCCCTAACCCTCATATATATGAAGTAATTCCAAGATCATTGAGCATCATTGAAATTTAACTACACCAATCATGTAACTAATATTGAACCTCACATAAATAGTAGAAGCCATATATTAGAATATATTTAGTAATTTTTAGGTTGTTTAGTGTCACTTAACCTTAACCACATTACCTCAAAAAATATGAATCAATTATTGTAGATAGACATATAGATTCAAGGGTGATTACTTCTAGGAACTATCAAGTATGTTTATAAAATAGAAAATTATAATAGTGTGTATGTGTAAGAACAAAATTCAAGCCACATGAATTTATGACAATATGATATAGAACAATATGCATATATATTATATCAGTTAAAATTTGAGAAAATGTATCCCATGATCTTGTAAATGTGTACACATGCATTACATATGCCCCCAAAATTGTTTGAAGAAGTAAATATTTGAAAAACATGTAACTTATGTTCTTGTAAATTTGTGTGTATATGTATGGCATATATACCCAAGTTTATTTTAATTTTAAAACCTATAAATCATGCCCATGTCAAATGAGTACATATACATGGCATATGCCCCTAAAGTGTATACATATTTGTCCCATATCTAAACCAATATGATATCTGAACCAATATGAATTATTTAAATCATGTATCTTATCTCAAAATATAAATTTTATGCTGATGGAGTCTTAAGTCTCTATGATAATCCACTTGACATGCTCTCATTTTAAAGTGAGGAATGTATCTTATGAGCTACTCATATAAAAATAAAAGAGTAAACTATATCATGTTATATAAAAAATATAATCATGTCAACATGTGGAGTATATGTCATCATATTAATGAATATTTCATCAAAGTATATATGAGACATGTAATTTAAAGTACACAAGTGTCATGCTAATATATATACATCAATTAGGCATACAATAGTAACCATCATTGATATAAGCACTAAATAATACTATATAGTAAAAGGTGCATGATGTGAATCATGGCACCACACATAAATGGGGAGGTATATGATATGGATCATGACACCCAAAAAACTAAAAAAACAATAATCTCAATATAAAATTTCATAGTCATGATACACATAACAAAAATACATGCAGTATCACTCAATGTTACACATAAGGCAAGGAGTTACATAGAAGGGATAATAGAATGTCACACTCATAATTTCAAGGGCCATAAACAAGGTACAATAAAATGTCACACACATAAGGCCAAAGGATATAGAAAACTAACAAGAAATAAGTAGCCTAAAAATAAATAACAACAATGAAGCATAAAACAAGTGTAAAAGTCTACACTATCAATATATATCAATGTTGCAAAATAAAAAAGTAGCATATCCATGAAATATAACACTATATAAAATATAAGAAAGTATAAAGGCACATGCAAGCAATAAATGTAGCTCAAAATGGAAAATAGAAAGGTTATATAAAAAAATAACATGTAATAATGTAACATATGTAATAAGATTCCCCTAGCATTGGCATGTCCTCTGGTATAGGAATTCTCAACATCTATGCATCCTATCATTTTTATGTCTTGGATTGAAATCATTTATCATGAAATGAATTTGCTTATGGAAAAGTATATGTAATCTATAAAACATGTGATAAATAACATATATTTAAATTTTTAACTATCAATTATATCATGCTAAGGTATCAATTTTATATTTTTTGAATATTTTGTTCTTTTTTTTGTATTTTTGACTTGTTTTTATTTTTTTGAAATTGCTTAAACAAATGTGTATGCTAGTTACAGAGTTAATCACTAGGATGTGCCCCTACAAGGTACAAGATCAATAAATATGAAATTCATTTCTTAGGAAAATGTATTGACCTTATTTATATCATGGTTGGTTGGTGATTGGTTTACTACAATCATGCCTTACTTTTGAATTTATTTTTGTAGTTCCCAAAAATTATCTGTATGATGTCCATGTATTTTATGATAATAATAATAATAATAATAATAATAATAATAATAATAATAATAATAATAGTATCTAGATTTATTTATAGATAAGATATATGGAAATTGATTAACTTGTTTCAAAGCATATTTCTTTTAACTTGGATTCTTAATTACCTTGTTAATTTTTTTTGAGAAATTTATGTAGATGTATCCCATTATTTAAATCCATACTTGAGATGAAATATTTTGAGCCATAAATATATTTAAAGGAGAGGTAAAGGTGAAATTGACACTAGCATGCTTAGGATTATGGACATGGGAAATTTTATCCTTAAGTGATGTAACCCTTAGACATAAACCTTAATTTTTTTTACTATTATTGTGAGCTAATAATGAAACAAGTGTTTGTATTCTAATTATGTTGATTTGATTGAAGTATAATATTTCCTTTATCAAATTTATATTTATCTTAAGTAGGAAATTTTGAAGTATTTATGATCTTTACATATGAACTATCTTGATATTATCTTACATTGATAGGTGTAAACACAATATGAGTTAAGTATTTATCTAGAATAATAAGATTGAAATTTAGCTTGAAAAAATTATCATCTATGGAATCTTGCATATAATTTTCATCGCTATCACTATCATAATAATTTGTGACTATGTAATGCGGATCCTCTAAATTGACTACCAATGGAAGTTCTGGAATTATATCTCTTTGATCTATATTAACTTGTGGGTGTTTCTATATTTATGTGTTAATGTCCACAATTGGAACTTTTTCATTGACTTTAATTGATTCTCCCACATCATATGTATGCATTTTATCTAGTGGGATAGGCTATGATGGAGGTACTATAGAATAATTGCCATAATGTTATTGTGAGTGACCCTCATTAGTAGATTTTATCATTTTGTAAATCTTAAAGGATCATATTTTGAGGGAAATGTATATAAATAGTGATAAGCATGACTTTGACACACCTGTGCAATGTATATGGTACTCATTCCATGGTATGTATCCAGGGTCAAAGTAAATTTTACTATAAATGATTATGCACAACTTGAAATATTGTAGACATTATCTTGGGTCCTAGTTGTTATTTAACCATAAATTTTAGAATGATGTTATATAGGGTTAATAATATATAAATAATTCAGGCACAAGGGTGATAACTAATCTGTAATAGGTAAATTAATTTCAAACTTAGATAAATGAATATTTTGAATTATAATACTAAGATATGTTAAATATAGAAAGTACTTGATTAGAAAGATGTTAAATTGATTTCAATACCAAAGATAAATGATACTTATCTAGGTTTACTATACGTAGTTAGATTTGGACTAGAAACAAGTTTAAACTATGTAGGATCAACATTATGGACCAGTCATTAGATTATATAAATTATACTTCTATATCCATAGACACTGCCATCAGATATGGACACTCTATCGACACTAGTGTTTGAATGTGATTAGGTGTCTAATATGGTATAATGAATGGATTTAAATGCAGCAAAATTCACTATTATACATTTTTTATTGTCTTTCTATTAATTTATTTAGATTTAGGATACATGTCATTCTTTATTGATTAATAAAAAACTTGGATCTTTACCCTTCTTCACCTTTAGAATGAATTTGCTAAAAATGGGTTAGTGAGCTCATGGTGTTGAGGTGACCCTAAATACCCCTCTGTCAATGGGTACTACCTACATATCCAATACTACAATGAGGATTTCATACTTATTTAGTTCTTCTCTATGTACAATAAAGTGTGTGCACACATGTGCAATATACTATATGATGATGCATATGGTGATCTAGCTTGTAAATTAACAAATATTGCTCATGGGATTCTTTTTGAATGCTTCAAAATTGTAATATGACTACTCCTATAACTGATATAAAAATATGGAAGAATGTCTTGGATATGTAGTTAATTCATCTATCTTTAGAGGTGTTTTCTTGGTATTTACTAGATGAGGAATGAGAAGGCTTAGACTTGTATTTATACCTCGTATTTTGAAATATTTAATGGAAGGGTTCAATAAGATAAATATGCCAACTGATATGTTTGAAACATTTAAAATTTATATGACTTTTGGCAATTAGAAAATATATAAGGATATGGACACTACCATCAATGGTAGTGTCCCTCTATGGCTGGTAGTGTACAAAAGGACATAAAATAGGTAGGGATTTGAAACTAGTAGTGTAGGATGTTTATAAATTTTTAATATTTTTGTGTTATGCAAAATACTTGGGTCATTAGAATGATATTTATCAGACTAAGAGATAAACATTTAGGCATAGTGAAATGGTGAATGTGAGCTTTTCAACAATAGGGAGGTGTAGAACTTAAGGGTAGATCACTGATTGATATTTGTCAAATGTGCAAGATTGAGATGCTATAAATATTCAATTTTAGTATCTACATTCCTTGCCTTTAATATAATAATACATAATGATTAAATTACTAAGTTAAAATAAATAAATGTATTCTTGGATTGTACAATAAAATTTACCTTTAATTAAGCCCACTTTGAGTGGTTTGCTGGTGTATGAATGGTAACTAAGAGCATGTTATAGTATAAATCAATGCATATAAATTGAAATTTGTAATAATTAAAATTATTGAAAATAAAGAGAGTAAAGGAGTACATCTATGTGTTGATACAACCGTGTTACTTAATTTTGAAGTATTGGAGCTAGAAGAGGCTCAAACATGAACCTTGGAGATTTGAATAGGGACATTGAAAGGTATTATGCCCCAAATCTAGCACTAGGATGATTTGTGACATAGCCATTGAGATCATTATATCTCAATCACACAACTCAAGTGTGAATATATATATATATATATATATATATATATATATATATATATATATATATATATATATATATATATATATATATATATATATATATATATATATATTCACACTTGAGTTGTGTGATTGAGATATAATGATCTCAATGGCTATGTCACAAATTATATATATATATATATATATATATATATATATATATATTCACACTTGAGTTGTGTGATTGAGATATAATGATCTCAATGGCTATGTCACAAATCAATATATATATATATATATATATATATATATATATATATATATATATATATATATATATATATATAGTGAGGTTGAGTGATTTAATTATCTCATCCTATAAATCTAGTGAGATTGGAGGATTTAATTACTTAAATATATATATTATTTTTTAAAGTTCAATTATTTAATCACTTAAACCTATAAAATTAGCCAAGTATTACAACATAAAAGGCTTGATAACATTACATTCTAGTATAGTTGGTACATCTTGATGAATACTATAACTGGCAAGTTTAAATTTTTTGGTGCAATATCATGGAATATAAACCTATAATATGTCTAAAATAGTTTATATGTGTCATAAATATGAAAAATTATATTTAAAATCCATGCAAAATTAGTGCAATGTATATAATTTTGACCCACGTGTATATTTGAATCATGGACTAAATTGGAGATTGTGCAAGTGTAAAGGTCATGTTTTATGACATGCCCCCACTAAATTATAGAGATAATAAGTAAGTGTGTAAGTGTGGAGGTCATGTTTTTCCCCCACTAAAATATGGAAATAATGAGAGGGTGCATAAGTGTGGAGGTCGTTCCTTTGTGACATGCTCCCACTAAAATTTAGAAACTATGTAAATATGGAGGTCATGCTGCTATGAGATGTCCCCCTTTTGAGGTGTAGGGAAATAGAATATGGTAGGTAACTTACCTAGAAATTATAAGACATCATTACAATATGGTTATGGATTATGTAGCATATAGAGATAACATGTCAAAGTAGATATATAAATTTATCTCATAGTATATGATCACATCAAGTATTAAAATGCATAATATGGATCATGGTAATGTATAGAGAGTAAAAATACAATCTCAAAAAAAAACAAGAATACACACAAGATCACTCAATTTAATGTAAATTAATGGTTCAAGGAAACCTCATATAAGGGGCATGTTCAAATGCTACACAATTTGAAGGGATGATGTATTTAAATGTCTAATCAACATGAAATGACATATTTAAGTGTCCAAATAACATACAATAGTAAATGGGCCAATATGTAAGGAAAATATTAAAATATTATGAAAATAAGATAGTATCAAACAATGAAATACACTCAAGAAGTGAAAATAGATGAATCATAATCAATTGACATAAGCATATTATACTAGTCCTTACATATATGTGTTAGCAAAAAATGTTATTTAGTGTAAAATATCAAGTACACTATGAAATATATGAGCATGAATATAAACATGTGTAAGTGTTAACATATAAGATCAAACATGATAATGTATAAATGATCATAAAGGTGTACACACTGATTATAAATTATATAGATAATTATTTTTGTACACTTAGAAAACTCAGTTGATTATTCCTCTCAGTTATAGACCTTTTCCACTTTTATAAGTCTCACATCTACTCTATCTTGTGCCCCTTAGCCTATCTCTTAGTATAATTAGTCTTATGTTGATGACCCAGACCTTATATCTTGCCCAAAATACTTAAAATATGATTATATTATACACTTACAAGTTCTGAGCCTGTACTTACGTTCTTGTTCCTTAGACACTAACATCTTAGACATACACATGCATTGACGTAGGTGTCCTAATATGATGTAAGTGTCCAATTCCATAAAGTCATATAATTTTTAAATGAAATGTATCCTAATGGTTGGCCTATGTGCTTTAATGTGAGTTATTTATCCAAAGGGATTGATATAAATACAAGATCAAATCTCATTCATTTCACACCTATGAAACACCTAAAACATACCAAAGACAACTTATCAAAGCATTCAATAAAGCACTTGATAAAGAAAAACTCCCTATTTATCCTATTTTTAGATCAGTCATAGGGAAAACACATACATAGTAATGAAGTATTAAAGGATCATCCCAAGAGCTATATTTACCATTATCAGCTACGCCACTATTGTACTTGCTTTCCACATATTACATTATTCACACATAAGCCAACACATAAGAGACAACTACATCAATTTGAGCCCCTATAAAAATTATTAGATATGTAGGAAATACTTATTAATAAAGGGGTATTTGGAGTCAGCTTGACATTGTGTGCCCATTAACCCATTTCCCCCCAAAGTCACTATAAAGATGAAGAACTAGGGTTTTGTAATTTCATGAGGAGTGATAGTCCATGACCTAGATTTGAATGCACCAGAGTGAAGGTGAATATAAAACCATAAGCATCTATGTGGTCACATCCTTTTATAGTAGGTATTGAGTATAATACACCTATTTCAAGTTTAGATAGTAACATCGATGTAGTCATCGAAGGATGATGCTAGTGTACATGGCTCTAGAAGTACTCAATCCAAAATTTGGTGATTGTTCTAAAACCCTCTTCCAGTGTACTTCCTACCTATTCTAGATCTAGAACTATGTTTTCATTAGAACCATCTAAGTATATTATTTATTTGTTATTTTCATATATAGCATAATTTTACTTACTATTTTATCCTATCTTAGTTTTATGAATTCAACATATGTTATATTCAAGTTTAGCATATAATTTCCCTAATATAGATTTAGTTTATCACCCTTGTACCTTAGTATATCTCTATCTCCTTTCACCTTAGATAGCCCCAATTTAAATTTTTAGGGTTAAAAATTTGGTGAAATCAATCTTTGAACTCTAAACCCTAAATCAATTAGGGTTTTTTTTTTTTTTTGTTAATCCTAGATTGATATAAAATATGTGCATCATGGATCCATTTATCACCCATTTTGGATTCTAATTTATGATAGTCACCATGGTTTTATACATTAGTTTCCTTGTTAAAACTATTAAGCAAATTCATAAACATCATGAGAGGGGTTTAAAGTGAAAACAACACTTGATCTCTCTTCAAAATTCCTTTTATAATGTTATATAGCTAGTATCTAGACACTAATGTGCATGATATCAACCATGTTTTATAAATATATCTTATTTAAATGATAGATACCATCCCATACCCATTATTCACGCATGGATTATATTGGATTCTATGGTCTATGTTGTTACTACTTAAAGATGTAAGGTTTCTCAACCCATTCTACTACCTGTTAATATACAACATGTGCATCCTAAATATAAGATTGTAATAAAATCTAAGGGATATGACATTATTGACCAATTTATCAATAAACATGCTAAAATTTCAATCCTTGAGATCCTAATCAATTTAATGTTTATAATAATATCCTATATGAGGCATTACATGAGACACAAGTTCCAAGTAATACTGGGCCTACTTACTTTGTAGATATCATGAAATATTTAAATAATAATAAGAAGATCACTACCTTTGATCCAATAATTTAGCATCCAAAGATATTATTGACCACAATTCTCATTTTTTCATACAAGTGACCATGAAAAATAAAGGCATCAAAAGGGTGCTTGTTGTCAATGGATTGGGCCTAGAAATTCGTAGCATAAAATTCCTAACCACCATGGGTATTAGCACTAATATTATTAAAAAAATGGTTATGCACATAAAATTATTTAACAATTCACATAGCCCTCTAGTTAGTCAAATCATATTGGATATGACATTAGGACCAAAAATAGTTTCAACTACTTTTTCAGGTAATGTCTCAATCATTACATTATAATTTAATTTTGGGTAGACATTGGATACATTAAATGTAATTTGTCTCAAATACACTTCAATGATGGGTAACATTCATACATGATAAGACCTTATTATCCATACCCACTGATGATGAACCCGTAATGTTTTTCAAAATGATACATTCCAAAATTGAAGGTATTCCTACAAAAGTACCACCTAAATTATGCATTCCTCTTAAACACATACACATGTATGAAATATGTGAGTCAAGTATAATGGGTCCTTTATCTCCAAATGTAAATAAGGTATTAAATACTGAGGTACACATAGATGCACATCAAAATCAAGAACCATTACTAAAGGAGACATTAGAACCATAAGAGCTCCCAATATTTGAGCTTCTTTTATTGGTCAATACCAAGAAAAAAGATGGCCATGTTTCATATTTATATACAATGATGATGATGCCACTTACGATATGACATATGAGAAAATATGATAACTAAAATTTGATCCACTTGATTAACCTTCACATAAACTATTTAAACCTATAGGTCCTAGTAAATATAAGCTAAATCCACTTTTAAGAGATACACAATTGAATCCAGATAAGGGAAAAATAAAAATAATATATGGACATGTAAATGCTTATTTTACATACATCCCTCTTGGTTGAAAATAGTGAGTCAGACTTACAAGGGTTAAATACAAATTAATCATGTGACCAATGTGGAGTATTCTCAAAAGGCTTCACAACAAATTTTACAAATCATGACACAACAAGATAATCCATATACCATGTTATCTATGTTGAAAATATAATGATTTCTTTACCTTTTACTAGACATAGATCACACAATAGAATTATACCTAAAAAAGGTAAGGTACCATATTATAAATATCATTAGATCATTGACCATAATACCAATAAATATGAGGCATTTAAGAAACTAATTAATAAATATAATAATAAATACCAAATACACATTACATCCAATATGAGAAAAAGGTAAAATCTATCCTACATTTTAGAAGAGAATTATCTCACAAAATGACCAAAACATGAAGATTTAACTATTATTGAAAATATTGATGGGGTATATTGCCATCATATCCAATTTGGTATTAACAAGTGGGATACAACTTGTCGTACCACATTTATTGCATAATTGGGACACATTATAAATGAGCTAATATACTCTCCATTCATGATAGAAGATAAAGGATACATTCATTTACCTATAGCCTATGACCCATACATGGAACCTTCCACCATATGGATATTAAACAATGAACCACATTTAAAACTTAAGTTTGGAAGAAATTGGCTAGTCGAGTGGAATGTTAATCTAGATACTAAAAATATGTGTGTTACTTTTCTTGATATGAGTATAAAGATTTCCATATAACATGATGGGTATGATTATTTTCCTGTACCATTAATTTTAGGTAAACCATTATATATTAAATTGATATAAACAAAGCTTTAGAATTTTTCTAGGTGGTCCTACACCTTTTGATGATGAGGATTTCCTTGACTAGACATCTTCATATATTACAAAAAAATAAAAAACATTCAAAAATCCAAAAACACTTTCAACACCTACATACTCTATTGGATCTTTAGCATCTAAGTGTTAGTTCTATGTTGATGGATGGCATATTAGTTACTTATACATATACATGTGTGTCACACTTCTACTTGAGTGTGATATATGTATACACAAATACATGACCTATTACTATTATTGGATGTTGAGCTTTGTCTCTACTCATGTCATATGGACATTGGGGGCATCCACCTCTATGATCATAATACTTCTAGGTTATATCATTCTATGGTAATTTTACATTATCATGTTTTGAGCTCATATATGCACTTACACATGACTTTATCCATGATTATATGTTTCACAGGGTACTTGATATGTGATGCACTTGACATTTTTTTCTAACACATTTGATGCACGAGTTATTATGATATATTTATGTTGGTTGCTTATGCTTCCATTTGTGTACTTCCTTGAGTGACTTACCTTAATTTTTCTTGTTTAAGCATTTGAATATGCTCCTTTGTTTGTGATCCCCATGCCTATGGATGTTTTATTTGACATTTGAATATGTCATTGCTTATTATATAGACATTTGAATATGTTATCCTTGTTTTTGTGGATATTTGAAAAAATCATGTCCCTTTGATTGTGTGACATTTGAAAATACCCTTTATTTATGATCTCTTAGGACCATTGTATATTGAATTGATTTTGAGTGCTCTTGTTTATGTGCTTGATTTACTTGTTGATATTATACTATTACTATCTAGAAGTTTTCATGTTATTTATCATGCATCTTAGGCCTTCATGTGATCATAGTGTTCTATGCACTTCAATGCTAAATTTATCTAGACATCTTATATATGATAAATGGTTCTAGTCATAAATTATATAATTGTTTTATACTTTTATGGTGAGGTAAATACCAATTTATATTTTTTTATCAACTCAAAAGTGGGGATATTAGTGGGGTAATGTCATAGAGGCATGTTCTTCGCATTTGGCACAACTTCAGATTTAGTGGGGGCATGTCAGATAGGCATGGCTTCCACACATTCATAGTTTTTAGATTCAATGGGGACATAATTTGGAATAATTCTATCTACACTTATTAATTATTTAACACACCTACACTCAGTTGATATATGATTTAGAAGTTTTTTATCCATACTTATTTAGTATTAAACACACCCAAATTTAGTGGGGGCATGTTTTGGAAATATGTCCTCCACATTAGCACTTATTTTAGTTTTTAGATTTCTTCATATATAGTGGGGGAATGATTTGTAATCATGTTTTTCATAGTTACATAGTTTTTAAAATGGCCAAATAACATAGTTATATAATCTAGATTCATAATTGTGTTATAATTTTATACATTAGTACCATTATTATAAATATTTTTAGCATGAAACATACCTAATGTGCATATGTTATGCAATGTACACCTATATTGCAAAATTCAAATCAGTTTCAGATTTCAAAATTATCCTATGGACTGTCATCACAAACTAGGATGGACTTTTATGGACATATTGATATAATCAACTATAGGATTTGGTTCACTTTTTGGTATGGTTAAGATGATTAAGTCACTTAATATTACCAAGTTTTTAGATTGGAATTGATTGTATCACCTAGCCTCACTAGTTTCATAGTATGATTTGACTTTGTTCACTCATACTCACTAAGTTATACGTATGATTGGGTTGCATAGTTGAGATAATCTTAATTACTTAGTGTAAACTCACCTTTTATCCAAAGTTGGGGGAAAGTGACTTCCAATATCTATATCTCTCTATCTCCTTAGATATATGCATTTTCTAGATTTCTATATATTTTTCCTAATATCAATTTCATAGCCTTACAATGATATATCTTTTCAAATCAACATGCTAATAAGTAAGGTAGTTACATTGATACACATGTGTACTCCTAAATCTTGCTCTTTTAATTTCAATAATTTTAATTTTAGATTTTATGTATTGATTATAAACTGTAACATGCTCTTGGTTATAGGTTAGTCACCAAAAAAGCACTCAAGTTGGACTCACCCAAAGATAAGCTTTATTATACAAACCCAGGCACACATTCCTTTTTTTAAAAATAACAATTTCATTACTAGATTAAATAAGGTGAAAATTTAGACAATATTTATGAATTATATAACACCTCAGTATTATACACTTGGAAAACTTAGACCTTGGTTGCTCTTATTAGTTCTAGACATTTCCTACTTTTAGAAGTCTTACTTCTGCTCTATCTTATGCTCCTTGTCCTATCTCTTGGTTTGTATAGCCTTATGTTGATGACCTAAATATTATATCTTGATTAGAATGTTTAAAATATGCTTATCTTATTCTCTTAAAAGTTTTGAACCTATACCTACTTTCCTATTCTTTAGACACTAACATCCCATATAGACACCTATATCAACATAGTTGTCTTGCTCTAATACAAGTGTCCAGAGCCCTAAATTCATCTAATTTAAAAATTAAGCATATCTTAATGGTTATCCTAAAACATTTAATGTTATTTATTTTTACAAATGGATTTATATAAATACAAGATCAACCCTCATTCATTCCACACATACGAAACACCTAGAATATACCAAAGGTAACTTATCAAATCATTCAATCAAGCACTCAATAAAACAAAGCTTATTTATTTTCTTCTATTTTCATATCATCCATAGGGACAACACATACACAAGTTTGAAGTAATGAAGGAGCATCCCAATGACTATATTTTCCATGTTATGAGTTAGGTCACTATTGTACTTGATTTCCACATATTTCATGATTCACATACAAGCCAACATATGGGAGAGAACTACATCAGTCTAAGACCCTCTTCAAGGTATTTTCTATTTAGGTAACACTCATTGATTGAGGTGTATTTTGCATCAATTGAACACTATGTGCCCACTAACTCATTTTTACCCAAGGTCACTATGAAGATGAAGAAATAAGGTTTTGAAATTTCATGAGAAGTGACATTCCATGACTAGATTTGAATGCACCAAAGTGAAGGTGAAGACAAACCTCTAATCATTCAGGTGGTCACATCCTTTTCTAGTAGGTATTCCATATAAGACACCTACATCAGGTTTAGATAGTAGTGTTGACACAACCATCTAAAGTTGATGCTAGTGTTTATAACTCTATAAGTACTGAATCCATAATTTGGTGACTATTCTAGAACCCTCTTCTAGTCTACTTCTTACCTATTCTATACCTAAAATTGTGTTAGCATCAGAACTAATTAAGTATATTTTTTCTTTGTTATTTCCATATATAGCATAGTTTCACTAACTATTTTTAGCCTATCTCCATGTTATGAATTCAAAATATACCATATCTAAATTTAGCATCTAATTGACCTACTATAGAGATAGTTTATCACCCTTGTACCTTAGGCTATTTCTATCCCCTTTAACCCTAGATAACCTTGATCTATATGTTTTATGTTAAACAAAAGGATATGTAACCTATATCAATCATGATCAAATAAAGGATATTACCCCAATGTACTATATGACAGTTAAAGGAGAGGTCTAACATCTAGAAGTGCATATATCATGGGCTTGACATGCCTATTTCACATTCAAAGATGTGTGAAATATATGTGTATATAGGAATGAAATGATATGATATCTACTAACATAAAATAAAAATCATAGATTCCAAGGATCTAATAAAATATGGGAATGTTGAATATTTTTATATTTTTAAATTATTTGAACATTTTTGTATTTTCTTGAATATTTGATTTTTTTTTTTTGGAATATTTAAGAAAGAAAAGGCTAGCTTATGATCACATCTAAGGGATGCACATAGGTAGATCCAAAATTTTAATATGTTATATCAAACTAGTGGTACTACTAAGGAGCATGCATAGGTATCATATCTAGATCTGTAGAATTTGTAGTGCCCTACATATGTATAATATAACTCTGCAATCATGAAAAAACAATAGAATGAGTATGGGTTTTTGGAACCAATCCCATATTACTTTTTGGTTTCTTTGGATTATTTTTAATTGGAACATGTTTAGTTACTCTAGGTAATTGAGTATGTTGTGTAGGACTAGATGAATATTCTATGGAATCCATTGTGTATCTCTGGTACAAATTCATCTCAAGTATGGCTACTTAGGAAAGGTAATTTACTATTTATTATCCTTTCACAAAAGATTAAACTTAGTAGCTTTGATAATTAGTTTTCTTGAAATAAGCTTCTCTTGTTCAAGTGGATGTTCATATGGAATTCCAACCATTGAGACTACCCTATTAGTATGAATGTTTTAATATACACATGCACTATTTAAGGTACTACATGGATTTTATGTATCCAAGGTCATCATAATAACATATCAAAGACTCTTGTATATGGTATAACTAAAAATGTGATAACCATATATGTTATACCAACTTGTAAAGTAAATCAATAAACCCAATAACATGTGATGTCCCATAGTATGCTCTAACCTTTTTGGTCAAAGTATATTAATTATCATGTGTATATCCAAAATTTATAAGTAATGTCATAATACATACATTCTCATTAGCATCATTCTTAATCATAAAAATCAAGGTATGATCAAATAAATAATGAATGAAGATTTACATCATCATCCACTATTTCAATGTCATTAAATGTAATAGAAGGTCTTTGAACCATAGGTGATACTATGCATGTATAAGCTATAATAATACCATCTAATGGGTGTTTATCATGTGGTGGAGGTTAATGTACATTTTATGCCATTTTAATTTCTAGATCTTTCTTATAATGATCTTGTAAAATATTGTTAAATATTTTCTAATTCTGGTGATCACCGGGTTGTGAAACTAAATCCTTTAGAAGATAATCAAAGGTAATTTTTTGATCATTAATAATGTATTATAACTTATGCTTTAAGGTATAACATCTAATCATAGAATGTTTAGGGCCTTGGTGATAGTCATAATGTGCATTAACATCATATACTTTGGGTAGAGGTTGACTCATATCAAATTTAATGAAAGGAGGGAGATATAGGAGATAAAACTCTACAAGCTTCTAAATTAAAGAATTTAGACTTAGGTAATCATGTAAATTGTCTCTTAGGTTCATTGGATAAGATGAATCGATTAGGTTGCTATGACACTACATTAAACATTATGGTTGTTTCATTTTTAGGTTATGTAGGCTTCACTTTTTAGCTTGGTTTGATATGAAATTTGGTATTAGATGTAGTCGATGTGTTTTCTAAATACTTAAGTCAAGAAAATAAGATTCATTTCATGATCTTGAACAATATGGCATAAGTCATCAAATTATTTGAATTTTTTGAAAATAATGGATTCATGTAATGGGGAAAGATAACTTTTCTTGAAGATGTCTTGAAGTTATTTATTTGCCATTGGATTTGTCATTTTATCTAGCATTGTTTTATATATCAAAACATATCCATTGATAGGTTCATTGGTTCCTTGTTTGATATTTGCAATTTGAGCATATGACATATTTTTAGTAACATGATAGAGAAATATGATATAAAATGACCCACTAGAGATTTTAATGATCTTACTGATTGGATTAGTAAATCATAAAACCATCATAAATCATATTACTTGAGGCTCCTTGGAAATAATTTGGTCAAAATTTTATCATTGGAGACATAATCAAGACATGCTACATAGATAGATCAAAGATACTAATTAGGATCACCCTTGCCATCATAAAATGTGAACTTGGGTGAAACATAACTAGTTGGCAAAGGGTGAAAATATATTTTAGGTGAAAGAGGATTATGTAACACATCTTGTGAATCAATAGCATAAGGTGGTTTCATAAATTTTGGTCAATATTGGTAACCTTAAATTGTAAAAGTTTTATAGCTTGTACAAGTTCTTGAACATTTTTATTGCTAAGCTTTGAATCTTGAGAAGTAATCAAAGGGGATGTACACATGGTTTGAGTTGATAGAGGAATTAAATTGGTAATTGGGTCAAAGTGATAATGGTTCCCATGGAGGATGTAATAATAGTAGGGTTTTTTTTAGGGAATAATGGTGTAAACATATAACATGTTCCCCCACTAGATGCATGAATCAATGATGTGCTCAAGGGAATGAAAAACGAATGTGAATGGTTTTAGTACCACATAAGAATTCACCCTCACTAGGTGAATATTCCTTAGCATTAACATTTTTACTAATCTCATCTCTTTTAACATACAAAAATGCATTCATTAAGGCCTTGTTATTATTGAGATGATTGAATAGTACTTTTTTGTCTTCCATTTGAAAATAATTTTTTTAATTAACATTTTACATTGATAAAAAATGAAAAATAAGTAATTTTAAATAATAATTGATAGAAATCAATAATAAAAAAATTGAAAACCCTAGGCCAATATAGGGTTTAGACCAAAGGTTAGGTTCACCAAATGTTTAACCCTAATTTTTTTAATTATGTTGTACAGGGTTAAGAATATATAAATAGTTCAAGCACAAGGGTGATAAAATAATATATATTAGACCAATTAAATACAAACTTAGATAAATGAATATTTTAAATTATAATAGTAAGATATGCTAAATAAAAAAGTACTTGATTGGAAAGATGTTTAATTGATTAAAATACCAAAGAGAAATGATACTTAGCTAGGTTTAATATGTGTAGGTTGATCTAGATGAGAAAAAGGTGTAAAGTATTTAGGCCCAATCATCAAAATCTATAAATTCTACTTCTATACATGAAAACACTACTATCAGATCTAGACACTATCATCGATGTTAGTGTATGACTATGATATGGGTATCCAATATGAATTAATTACTAGATCTAGATGTGACCACCTTCAATATTTATGGTTTTATATCACCTTTTTGTTGATGTATTTAGATATGGGATACAAACTATCTTTCTTCAATGACTGGTCAAAACATTAGATCTTCACCTTTCTTCACACTCAAAATGAATTTATTAAAAATAGTTTAGTGGGATCATAGTGTCAAGTTGCCCCAAAGACCCATATGTAAATGGGCATTTATTACATAGCCAATAGTCTAAGTAGAGCCTCGAACTTATGTAGTTTTACCTTATGTATGGGAAAGTGTGTGCACATAGGTGAAATATACTATATGATGATGCATGCAGTGATCTACATTGTAACTTGATAAATATCATGCATGGGATACTCTTTTAATGATTTAGACCTATAAAATGAATGATCCTATAATTGATATGAAAATAAGGATGAATAGGGTAGAATAATTTGGTTTTATAGCTCATTTATTTAGTGTTTACTTGGTATTTACTAGATGAGGAATGAGAAGGATTAAACTTATATTTATACCACACATTTTAAAAATATCTCACTTTTAAGGTTTAATAAGACAAATAGGTCAACCCATAGGTTTTGAAACATTTTCAATTTGGATGAATTTTGGAAACTAGAAGATAGATAAGTATTTAGACACTACTATTAGTGGTAGTGTCCCTCTGTGGCTGGTAGTGATTAGAAAGCTAGAAAATAGTTATAGATTTGAAACTGATATGCATGATGTTTATTAAGTTTGAAGAATTTTTTTGTAATAAGATACCTAAGTCTTCAAAATGATATGGATCAAACTAAGATATAATAATTTAGGCACAATGAGATGGAAAATATGAGCCTTTTGATAACAAGGAGGTCTAGAACTAAAGGGCAGAGCCCTGATTGATATTTGTCAAATGTACAAGACTAATATGCTATAAATATTTAGTTTTAGTATTTATAGTTGTACATATAATGATATTGACCCAAATACAAAATATGGAATGTTATCAAATAAGCTTAGGCTTTTATATAATTTTTGTATATTGATACCTAATTATTGTAAGAAAGTTATGTTGTGGATATTCATTCCTAAGCCATTATGTATCAACACATGTTTCACTACTTCACTTTGAACTTAGCCCTGAATAACTAATGGGAGTTTTTTCTCTCTTGTATGTTGTGTAAGTTAGTATTCATTCTCAAAGGTAATTAATGTTTTTATATCCTTTAATGTATTCATGATAGAAAATAGTATTTAGTTTATTTATCATCAAGAAGAGTTATCTCATGCAATGCCTCATATAAGATGTCCTTGTAAACAATTGATATCTTTAATCATTAAATAATATAAATTTTATAATGTGTATTATTTAGTTGGTCAACTATATTATACCTTTTGGTTTGTTTGGTTTGATTTGTGTGAAGTGGAAGGGGTTGAAGAGGAAGATGTTGACTACCTCCATTTTCCTACACATGGTTGGGTACCCTACCTCTTCTAGTAGTGAAAACATAGACCATAGAATATAATATAAGCTCTTGATGAATAATATGGGAAATATGGTAACTAGTATAACCTTAAGATATAGGGGGAGGAAGAAAAAAAGGAGTCATGAATTCTCTTTGTTGTCAAGTGGTAACAAGAAGCAACTCAAATTGGATATTGCAACAATATGAGTTAAGGAGGATAAAGATTGTTCATTATTTATTTCAAACTTATTAGTACATAAATATTTGATCCATGGAATTAAATGATTGTTAAAATTTTATCATAGTAAGGGAAAACAACATGTAATGTTTATAATCATATCTTGAGTGAAAAATATAGAAACTATTTACATCCATTATAGCTTTACATAATTTGTGATTATAAGGAAAACCAATAATCAAGTATATAAATGAAAACCTAAGGTATAAATTTGAAAAAACCATAAATAAGGATGAAAATATAATGGAAACCTAGGGCATGGATATGTTTAAAATAAAAATATGGCCTCACTGATATGTTTTATCTTATTTTGGATTAGTTTACCCTAAATGAGTGTAGAACTATGTGTATTGATTTAGAATATTTATGTATTATAATGTAACATAAATATAAATATAAAAGGGATAAAATAATTTGACACTTTAAATTTCTAATTATGGAAATTACTAAGAGCTTTAAGATACTTAGCATTTTATTAAACTATGTAGGTGTGAGACTTACATTGACAAAAAGTGCAAAAAACTATATTGTGAGTCTTTTAGATTAGCAACTAGGGTTCTAACCATGCTTGGATAGAAACATAGACCTCGATTGGAAAAATTACAATGCTAGAAACTAAACTTGATGGGTTTATATATGTGAATATTGATTATTAGGTTTTGTATAAGCTACTGTGTTTGCTTCTCTTCCATTAGTGTGTGTGATCTCAAGGGATAACTATGCACATACTAGCTAGAAACCAATATCCATCTCTTAAAACCTTAGGTACACTTTCAAAACTAATATTTAGGCCTAAAAATGGAAAATAAGGTGGGTTGAGTAGAGCCCAACCACTCCTTGATAAATGGTTGAGCATTGCCTACATATTCAATAATTTGAAGGAGGGAAAGTAAAAGCAGTTTTAGTTCTACCAATTATGTGTATGTTTTTAATAATGCTTGTTGAATGTATGAAACATGTGATTTATATTTTTACACTTAAAATTTTAAAACTTTTTCTTTATTTTGAGGTGTTTTAAAATTGGATAAGGCATAATTATTATGATTGATTGATAAATTAGAAAGAATAAAACAATCCATTTAAATATGCAAAAGTTTATGTGTTTCCTCGATGAGTACCAGATAGTGAAACATGATTAGAACCATTATCTATTTATATGAGAATATTTTGGTAGTTTCTCATGCCATTGACATGTGAAACATATGGGTTGATCCATAAGAATCATTTGAATTTGAAATGTGATCATTACTTAGCATAAGATAAAATGATTAGGTTCAAATGATAAACAAAATTCTATTATAATTTGAATTTGACAATTCTATCCAAGAGGAAAGAATACTTATATTATGATCTATAAATTTTTTATTATGATAATTGATGAGTTTGACACAAACTCTGGAACTCCTATATTTTACTAATAAAAACTTAGGAGTATTGGACCCATGGAAAGTATGTGGATATGAGATATTGGTGAATAAGAGTCACATGTGTATGCATAAGTCATATTGGAAAGATATTTCATCAGAATTATAATGATAAAAAAATACACTATAGAGGCTAAAATCATATGGCATAACATGGTAGAGGCTAAAATCATATTGAAATGTAAGTCTGGCATCATTTGGAGCTTCACAACATGTTCTAGACACTTTTATGAATAAAATATATAATAGTATATGTAAGAATAATTCATATATACTATGTTATATATGTAAATATCCTCTAATTGGTAGTTATGAAGGTAAATAAGTGTAAATTAGCGGTTATCAAAACTAACTTTGAGTGAAGAGTTATAACCTTTGGATTTTAAATGCTATATAATGTTTTAAAATATTGTGAAAGAGAACATTAAATAAGAAAAGAACATAATAAGAAGATAAGAAAATAATATTAAAAATAGAGAACATATGAGATAATAGAGGATATGAGATAAAGAGTATAGAGATAGAGGGTAAAGAGATCTACAGAATACAACAAATGTTGTATACTTATATATATGAATAAGGAGAGTTTGAGTAGGAAATATTTATGTAATGTGTGTGGTGTAATTGAGTGAATGGATAATGAATAACCATATTAACTGAGTAATAACATACAATACTAACCTATATGCTACATTATCTCTAACTAAAGTCATATCGAGCCACACAACCATTTGTAACCTTGTCACAAATTTTATGTTAGCATTTAGAGGCACCACATGAACTCTAGTTCACTAGTGTCCAAAGGATATTAATTCACATTAAAGATACTAGAATATAAAGGAGGACAATAACTAATATTTTTCCATATATACATGTCTAAGAGAGGAAGATTTTAAAAATGTCTAGTCTCATCTAAGGGGCTAGGGAAGTAAGGGATTATCAACCAACAATTTACACAATAAACGTGAAAATAAATCAGATAGACAAGTAGAATAGATAATAGCAAGAGGATAAAAGAAACCACCCTGAAAACTTGTAACAAACTCTTTACAAAAGGAATACAATTGAAGAAAATTCTTTCTTCCACACCTATCCTAGATGTATAGATCTCTCAATAGATCTCTATTCCTCAAGAGCTCTCTCTCTCAAGAACAATCAACTCCAACAAGCCTGGATTGATTCAATTCTAACTGTTCTTCACACACAATGAATTACAATAATTCACAATAACTACTACAACTACAATAAGCTAGGAAGATCTAATTCTACATATAGAATTAGGAGACTTGAGCATGACTTCTAAGGGGCTAGTTAAGCCACTTGAACAAGAAAAATAGTAAATAATAGAGATGGAGCTTGAGACTACAACTCAAACTCATCATGCAAACACTCGCTTATGTCCACAAAAATAGCTACACGTAGGTAATCGACGTCGGTTCTTGCTGCTTGTCTGTGACCACCGAGCCAAGGATTTCTGCAACTGCTCCTGACCAACGTCAGTCAACCCAAAACTACTAAGTATCTCCTTGGTGAAGCTTTTAGCTCCACACCCTAACAATCTCCCACTTGGAATAAACAGCTGCACCAGTACCTGTACAGCAACATCTTCTAGCTCTTCCATCTTCAACTCAATCATGAATACCAACAGAAGTTGAATGAAGATTCAACTTCTCCTTTGTAACTGGCTTGGTTAACATATCAGCAGGATTCCTATCCGTATGGATCTTCTCCAGCTTCAACTCACCATCTTCCAATACCTGCCGTATGAAGTGATACCTTAGCTGTATGTGTTTTGTTCTTGAATGAAAGGCTGAATTCTTAGCCAAATGGATTGCACTCTGACTGTCACTATACAATCTGCAACTCTCATGCTCCCTACCAAGCTCATCCATGAACCGTGTCATCCATATCATCTCTTTGCTAGCCTCAGTGGCTGCAATATACTCTGCTTCTGTAGTTGACAAGGCAACAACCTTCTGCAACTTAGATATCTAGCTAACCGCCATTCCACCTACAGTGAAAACATAACCTGTAGTGCTCCTCCTGCCATCCAAATCACCTACCATATCTGAATCTACATAGCCATGTAGAGAAGTATCTGAACCTCCATAGCACAAGTGCCTACTGCTGGTTCCTCTCAGATATCTAAGGATCCACTGAAAATGTTCCTTACCTAGATTGGCCATATACTTACTTACCACTCCCACTAAATATCCGGTCTAGTACACACCATTGCATACATCAAACTCCCTAATGTGGAAGAATATGGAACCTTACTCATGTACTCTACCTCATCATATGAATTAGGACATTGTTCTTTAATCAACTTAAAATGTCTAACTAAAGGTGTGCTTACTGATTTAGCATCCTGCATATTGAACCGTTTCAACACCTTGTCCACATAATCTTCTTGAGACAATATCAACCTGTGATTTTTCCTGTCTCTCTTAATGCTCATGCCAAGGATTTTCTTTGCTACTCCCAAATCCTTCATAGCAAATGTTTGAGCTAATTTCACCTTAAGCTCAGAGATATCCTGCATGTGAGATCCTGCAACCAGCATATCATCTACATACAACAATAGAATAATATATCTACCATTATCAAATCTCTTGAAATACACGTAATGGTCAGATTGACACCTACTGTAGCCATGCTCAGTCATAAACCTGTCAAATTTTAAGTACCATTGCCTAGGAGCTTGCTTGAGGCCATACAAGCTTTTCTTCAATCTGCACACAAACTTCTCCTTACCCTTGACCTCAAATCCTTCTGGCTATTCCATATAAATTTCCTCATCCAAATCTCCATGAAGAAATGCTGTCTTAACATCTAGCTGCTCAAGATGCAAATCCTCAAAAGCAACCAAAGACAATACAACCCTTATAGAAGTCATTTTAACAACAGGAGAAAAAATCTCACCAAAGTCGATACCTGGCTTTTGTGCAAATCCTTTTACTACCAATCTAGCCTTATATCTCATCTGTCCATTCTCACCTTCTTTCAACCTATAGGTCCATCTGTTCTTGAGTGTTCTCTTACCTACTAGTAATTCAACCAAATCCCATGTTTGGTTCTCTCTTAAGGACTCCAACTCCTCAACCATGCCACGCTCCCACTGACTCTTGGACTCCACCTGTATTGCTTCTTCAAATCTCTCTGGTTCTCCACCATCAATTAGCAATAAATAAAATAAAGAAGGACAATATCTGATTAGAGGCTTACTCACCCTTTTTGACCTCCTTATGGGTGTCTGAGACTCGTTCACAACATGCTGTCCACCCAAATTCTCTGATAGTGACCGACCTCAGTCACCTCCAAACCTATTACTGGCCGACGTCGGTCCTGCCTGACTGACCTTGGTGCCTGTCCTACAGACCTCAGTCTCTATACAGCCAACGCTGATTTCTGTACTACCGACGCTGGTTCTTAACCTACCGACGTCGGTCTCTATGTTTTCCTGCAAGTGATTATTTCTTTTTCCCGTGAGCTCATCTTGGACTTTCACCTTGTCCAATTCACCATTGCTCTGCTCAAATTGATTCAGCTTCCTTAGCTGATCACAATACATCACTCTTTCATTGAAAACAACGTTACGGCTCCTGATTACCTTGTTAGTTTCTAGGTTCCACAATCTGTAACCAAAATCATCTGAGCCATAGCCAATAAACGTGCACCTTATAGACTTAGCATCAAGCTTCTTTCTATTTTCCTTATCTATGTGCACAAAGGCTTCACAACCAAAAACTTTGAGATATGAGAGATCAACCTTTTTACCTGTCCATGCCTCTTCTAGAATACCACCATATAGAGCTGTAGAGGGTCCTATGTTAATTAGGTACACTGCAGTGTCAACAGCTTGTGCCCATAACTGTAAGGGCAAACTGGCATGCAATCTCATACATCTTGCACACTCCATTATTATCCTGTTCATCCTTTCAGTAATTCCATTCTGTTGAGGTGTCCTTGGAACCATCCTTTGCCTACGGATTCCATGCATGTAACAATAATCTCTGAACTTATGACTGTAGAACTCACTGCCATTATCTGATCTCAGGCACTTTAATCTCTTACCTGTTTCATTCTCAACCATAGCTTTCCAAACCTTAAAAGTCTCAAATACATCAGATTTTCTTCTAATACAATAGATCCATACCTTCCTTGTAGCATCATCTATGAAAGATACATAGTACTGTGATCCTCCAATGGAAGCAACCTGAGCCAGTCCCCACATGTCTGTGTGAACAAGCTGCAACTTATGCCTCTTCTTAGTAGACCCAGTCTTGAGAAAACTAACCCATTTCTATTTTCTAAATACATAGTGCTCACAAAACTCTAGATCTATGCCTTTTAAATTTGAAAGCATACCTTTGGACTTAAGAATTGACATCCCCTTCTCACTCATGTGGCCAAGCCTTGAGTGCCACAATTTAGCATACACATCTGAAGTAGATAATACAGAAGGAGATTTGTTAGTAACACAATTACACAAATAGAGAGTACCTTCTCTCTTACCTCTAGCCATAACAAGTGCACCCTTGGTCACCTTCCAAGATTCTGCTGTGAGGGTTACTGTACAACCCTCATCCCCTAACTTTCCTACAGAAATTAAATTTCTCTTCAAGCTAGGAACATGCATCACATCTCTCAACACCCATGTGTTGCTATTCTGCATCTTCAGCTGCACTTTACCTTTGCCAATTATTTTATAGGGCTCATCATCCCCTAGATACACTATTCCAAAATCTCCATGGATATAGTCACTAAAATATTCCCTGTTAGGGGTAGCATGAAAAGATGCACCAGAATCTAATACCCAAGATTCTATATTATTATGCAGAGAGAAAATTAAACCATCTTGTGCAATACTTACAACCTTGGCTTCTTTCTTTCCTTCATGCTAATTGTCCTCCTTAGGCTTTGACCAATAGTCTCTGCTTATGTGCCCCATCTTTCCACAATTCTAGCATTGTGGCCTTTTGCCATTTTTGGATTTAGATCTGCCTTTCCCCTTAGATTTGGATCTTGATCTGCCTTTCTTGCTCTTCTCTTTCTGCCTTCCCCTATCTCAACTTAAAGTGTTCCCAGATGCCTCTTCGGTGATTTTCTTACGTATTTACTCATTCAAGATAACACTAACAACATCCTCTACTTTCAAAATATTTGATGTAGATGCAGTATTACTTACTGTCATTACTAAGCCATGCCAGCTTTCAGGCAAAGAACATAATATCAAAAGAGCTTTTATTTCATCATCAAACACTATATTGACTGAACTTAATTGATTCACAATTCCATTGAAATCATTCAGATGAGTAGAAATAGATCCACATTCATTTATATGAAAATTAAATAACTACTTCATAAGATATACCTTATTGGAAGCTGAGGGTTTTTCATACAAATTTGCTAACGTAGTCATCAACTCTACCGTAGACTTTCCTGTGATAAATTGGATATCACAGTGGATGCTAGACTCAGTCTTATAGACCCCAGAGCCTTTCTGTCAAGAACTTCCCATTCTTCATCCTCCATGTCTTTGGGCTTCTTTGCAACCCCACCTAACGGTAAGTAGAGATCTTTCTGATACAGATAATCCTCTATCTGCATTCTCCAGTGTTGGTAATTTTTGCCATTAAAATTTTCCATTCTCAATTTATTTTCATCTGCCATTGCTTCTCCCACTCAAACAGAAATCCTTACAGAAACTCCTATGAGAACCTATAATCAATACACACTACATAGATCTGAACCACCTGTTAGTGCTCCTGAGCTTTGATACCAATTGTTGGATATCAAGCTCTGAACCTGCAACCAAGGCTCTGATACCACTTGTTGGGGATCAACCAACAATAGATTACAATTGTGAAAGCAATAAATGCAGAAATAAATTAGATAGACAAGTAATTAGAATGAGATAATAGCAAGAACAAGAGATACAAGAAACCACCCTGAAAACTTGTATTAACAAACTCTTTACAAAAGGAATACAATTGAAGAAACTTCTTTCTTCCACACCTATCCTAGATGTATAGATCTCTCAATAGATCTCTATTCCTCAAGAGCTCTCTCTCTCAAGAATAATCAACTCCAACAAGCCTGGATTGATTCAATTCTGTACTGTTCTTCACACACAATGAATTACAATAATTCACAATAACTACTACAACTACAATAAGCTAGGAAGGTCTAATTCTACATATAGAATTAGGAACTTGAGCATGCACTTCCAACAAATAGTTAAGCCACTTGAACAAGGGCTCTAAAAATAGTATTGCTAATAATAGAGACGCGAGCTTGAGACTACAACTCAAACTCATCATGCAAACACTCGCTTTTGTACACGGAATAGCTCTCTGGACACGCAGGTAACCGACGTCGGTTCCTACTGCTTGTTTGTGACCGCTGCCGATTGACCCACTGCCGACGTCGGTGCCTCTACAACT
The DNA here is from genome assembly GCA_037957365.1 of Torreya grandis. Taxonomy (NCBI): domain Eukaryota; kingdom Viridiplantae; phylum Streptophyta; class Pinopsida; order Cupressales; family Taxaceae; genus Torreya; species Torreya grandis. The sequence goes on along the minus strand of JARHVA010001391.1, from coordinate 1,550,458 downwards.
GCTCCTGACCGATGTCGGTTGCTCCTGACTAACGCCGGTGTCTGTGTAGACCCAAAACTACTAATGTATGCTCCTTGGTGAAGCTTTTAGCTCCACACCCTAATAGGGATGGTACACTAGAATAGAGGTAGTCCTCGAAAGGATTTAACCAATAAAGAAATCAGGTATGATGGTTGTTGGGAATAAATATAATGAAAAAAAAGTATGATAATGTAAGGGGATTAATATGAGTTAAAAAAATGAAATTCAAAAAAATAAAGGAAGAGATTAAAAATAAAAAAACAAAAAATAGAAGATAAAATAGAAAAATAGAAATGAAAGAGAGAAGATAAGGAGATAGAGACATACTATATAATAAATATGATAATTTAGAAGGTAATAGGTATGGAAAAATAAATATGAATATGAAGAAAAAGGAATAAGTTATGTAGAAGATAAAGAAAAAAATTAAATTAGTATAAGGAGGAAGAAATTAAAGATGTAGAAATAGAAGAAAATGATAGAGAATAAAATTAAAAATAGATCCACAGAGGCACCCAAATTTGGTAAAATACCATCCTTTATGTATTTTATTGTAACTTTGTCTGCATAGACTATTTATAGTGAATGAAGTATCTTTTGGTGCATTTTTATTGGGTCTTTATTTATTCAAGTATCCAAGTTTGTTTATAGGTTATTCACCTTGTATATTTGTCATGAGGATCCATAATTTATGTCCTTTATCCTCCTATACAAGTCCAAAATATCTAGACATGACGTACCTGTGGCCTTGTCCATGAAACATAGACTTATCTAGGCATAATTTTTAGAACTTCTTTTGAGTCATATTTCATTTAATTCTTATTTTTTAATTTTTTGGGCCTTATCTTGGGGTAGTTTTTACATGCCAATAGGTCATAAATTAAAACTAAAAACATTTATAGATACAAGGATTATCTAAGGCATTAATTGATGTTTTCACTCTCAAAATCTATTAAAATATTTTCATTTCTATCTATATATTTCTAAATCTATATTAAAGATTATCAAAAGTTGAATTCAAATTTGCATGATTGTGCCAATGGTAAAATATGAGAAAGAACATTTAGAATTTCATTAATAATATGAGACACACACATATGTGGGAGAAATACATTTGATATTGATCCCTTTTTGGAGTATTGTCAGTGTAGTGTAATGTTTGGTCATTCAATGATTATTGGCCAAGGTCAGTCAAACTCCATTTATTTTGTTTGAAACCATATCATTTGATCCTAATTTGGTTTATGTGTAGTAAAATATGATTTTTTCAATTTATTTACTTCATTGAATATTAAATATCAATAAAAACATCAATATCATTAATTTAGATAGGTTTAGGGAGTGTGGTGATCAACTTTTTATCACAATCAACTGGGACAAGTCCATAGTCAATGGACTCAAATGACCTATACTATTGTCCACATAGAATGATTTATAAGTAGTTTCTAATTTTTTTCTTGAATTTAAACACACACAATCATCTCTTATATTGATTTTCACTTTTAGATAGTCAGAATAGTCAATAAAAATATATGTGCAAGCTAAGTTGTTTTCTTCCTAGTGCTTTCCTAAGAATAATAGTTTTTCATATTTAGTAACTTTTTAATATCATAATATGTTTTATTATTATAGATATTTATAATTTTGATATTAATTATTTTTACATATATAGTTATTAAACATTTTATATAGTTCATGACAAATAGTGTAAAACATACTGGTGAACTTGAACTATTTTTTTTGAGACCTTGCTTTTTTGATTTGGTCTTCAATTTCATTTTTATTTGCTTTCTTAGAAATCGTGTTATGATATTTTTAAAAACCATAAGATTTGTTTTTTTGGGTAATGTGGTCATGATTTTTACTTGATCCATGGTGTGAGGGGTACTACCCCATTACTCAATCCATTAGATACCATGATACACATATTTTAGTTTTCATGTACCTCATAGTAACTAAAAATGCTTGGGGTTTTATTTCTTAGGCATAATAAACCTTTGGTAATTTGTTATTATAGTGCACTAATAAGTAGATATTTCTTGGAAGTTAATCTCAACATAACATAAATATAGGACAATGCATCTATGAGAACAATGAAATCCTCCTTCGTTAGTGCCTTTACAACCATGTTCACTATTTACAACTAGGATCAATATACATGAGAGCTTACAAAGTAAACACACTTATCTTGGTTCCACCTATTGATATAATTTATTGTGTAGTATGATTGGTTATTTTTTAGCATTGAGATTGATATTTTTTATATTTATTATACTATGGGTTAAAAAATTTAAAATGGCTTTTACAAATGAAATTACCAATGGTATTCATTCTTTAAATTTGATCTTCTCTAGCAATGATAAACCTAACACTTATGATAATGAATGGAATAATGATAACACTTGTATAATTTTTGATGCTTCTTACATTAATGAGGAAAATGATTGTGATAGATATGACTATGACTATGAAAATATAGATGATTGGTACAATAGTGAATAATAAAATGAGCATACTAATTCAAAACCTAAAAAATCAATTTCATCTATTCCTTCCTTGTATTCCTCTTTCCACCAAGAAAAATAAAATGAGCATACTAATAAAAAATATCTTATCTATCTTACTATTTCAAAAGGATAAAAGGGTGAAAAATAAATAATTAGTGAACCTGTTTACCCTCTCAATTTGTTATTTCATTACATCACATTAATCAATATAGGCTACAAAAGTATAGTCCTTACATAGAAATAATAAATGATACAAGTAAATGTGTTAGTCCATATATATAAGAGGTAGATGATGTAAGTACATATGATGTACCATACTCTCCTATAGGAATGAATAATTATATAAAAGATTACAATAATCTTTCTCCTCCCTTAGAAGTAATAAATAATGCTATAAATGATACTCTTTATCACTCTCTTGATAATATAAAAATATGAAAATGAATCTAAAATGAAAATAAAAAGAGACATTATTGTCTTGAATTTAAAAAATAATTATTATGACATACATTTAAAATATTCTCAAGATAGTCATCATCTACCCATTGAATACAAATATCTTGATAAAACTCATTATGATGACTCTTTTCCCTCTCCTAAGTTGATGCAGGAACATCCCAGGTGAATCAACTATATTTTACCACCTAAGTTTTGGATTGTATAGGTAAAAATGAAACTAGATGTCTAAGGACAATACAAAATGAATTTCTAATGAAATGCATAGGGAAACAAGTTGGGGAACATGCAAAAATGACACATATAACAAAATTAAGATAGTGAAAATTACTGAGGAGTTGTTTAAAGCAAGAAATGAATGGAAATAAATAATCACCTACATAAAGGGGAAAATGGAGCCAAGGTGAAAATTAATAGACATAGATCCATAGGCAAGAAAATACAACAATCAATTTTCCAATTGTAAAGGATGATACCTAACAGAGCTAGAACTAATGTTATAGAAAGAGATACAAAAATATATGAGATAGATCCAAATAAACTGATGTTAGAACAAAAAATATTTATGTATGACTAATCTTATTTTACCCCTATCATAAAATTACCATTTATACCAATTTTACTTGGAGACAACTATGTATTCCCTTGACTAGAAAAGATAGTGACTAAACTACAACAACTATAAATATAAGTTCAAGCCAACCAAAAAAGGTTGTTGATGATGGTTAGTTATTTATAGTTGATATTTTATGCTATAATAACTATTGAGAGTGAAATTTTAATAGAGGGGCCAATTTTAAAGGTCCAAAATCTACTAGCTGAGAGAGCCAAGAGATCTTATAATGGAGCCAATAACCCCTATGTATAGTTGTGAATCTCTTAATACCATGTAACCCTATTGGATTAATAAAATGTGTTTTAGAATATACTTAGTATTATTTATGGATGCATGGTGAGGTGCCCATTCACTAGGAACGCTCACCATGAATTCTCTTTGTGGTATTCGAGCAAGGTTGAGAACCTTGGGGAAATGTAGGGGAAGAAGGAATTGCAAGCAAAAGCATATTAGAGTGATGCAGAAGGAAAGGATGGTATAAAAAAAACCATGATGTAACCAATGGAAAATATGGCTAGTACACCATTGAATATGAGGTAAATATTAAAACAAGAGTGTTGAGAGAGGAGGACTAACAAAAAATGACATTTAAATAACTAGTAGAGACTGCTGAAGATAAGGACTATTCACTCATTGACTATGAGGCAACCGACATAAAGTGGATGAGTTTCATATGATCTAAATATATATTTATGGTGACATTTTATATTCTCATAATGCCTATGTAAGATTGTGCTAGTGAATTGCAATAGTGGGTGGTCCAAAAGATTAAGTACTAATTGATCATTGACCATGAAGTAATCGAGCATAAGAAATAAAAATCATGAATAGAAGCACCAATTTGAAGTGGTACAAGTGCACATTTCAAATATAATATCATGGTAGATTAAATAATAAAAGGCAAATGTAGACACTCTATTTAAATCCCTTCCATGTCAAAATTGTAAATCAGAACAAATTCTTATAAATTATACACAAACTAGTATGATATCATCTTTTCATCCTAATTTACTTATGTATCTAATGTAAAAGTTCAAATTCACCGTGGGGAATTACTAGCCATGATAATTCACCATATTAGATCCATTCAATTATCATTATTATCATTTTATTTGATCAATTCATCTTCTCTTATCAAGTCATTAATTATCCTTATTTGATCAATTAACTCAAATATTTCCCCTTCTCTAATCATTTCCTCTAACCTTTATTCTAATTATAATTATATGCAAATGGAATTACAATTTATATTCAATTATTAATTCTCCCCCGCAAAGGGCATCTTCATTTGAGAAAGAATCTTGAGATCCTATGGAATATCCTTTTATAATCCCACCAATTAATAAATGAAATAATATGAATGATTATTCTCTACCCTTCATCTTGGAGACAAGATAAAGTTCCCTTAATTAATATTTTGAGATACTTTAGGGAGCGCTCTCAACCCTTCATCTTGGAAATAAGATGAAGGGCTCACATTGGTCATCCATGTGTTTTTTTAAGAACAGTTCTTCACCCTTCATCTTGGAAACAAGATAAAGGGCCTCTATTGACTCTTACAAAGATATTTTGAGGAGAATTCTCCACCTTCCATCTTGAATAAAAGATGAAAGGATCATATTAATCCCCATTGGGATATTTTTGAAGAGCCTTATTCCAACCTTCATCTTGGACAAGATTAAGGGCTCATATTATCAATCCATGTGCCTTGTTGAGCATGGATTTATAAACATCCATCTTGGAATCAAGTTGAAAGTTACCCATTAATTTTAAATTACTATAAATATACCCCTTTCCTTTGTAATTTTTCATTCTTAGGTTCAATAGTGAATCATTGCCAGTTTCTTAATCTAGCTTGTGAATCAACTTTTATCAATTTAATTATTCAATTTTTTCAAGAGGAGATGATATAAAAAATAACATTGATAAATAATTCTTAAGATTACATTTGAGACACATCTAATTATGACAAGGTGCATGATCCTCAAAAGGTAAGGTAATAATTGTTTTTGTATTCTTCTAATTTTGGTTTTATTTGGCTTTGCCTTAGCTCACAAGGCATTGGGATAGAGGTGTTAGAAATACATTTGGTTTTTTATTGTATACTAATTTAACAAAGTTTATAACCCATTTAGTAATACTAATGACATATATGGCATGCCCGATGGGACTCCCACATCCCATATTTATTTGGAGCCTATATTGTAATATTTATTTGTTGGAAATATGATTATTTTGGCTTATTTATGATAATTTTACCATTGTTTTCTACCTTTGTGTATTGATGAATTTGATTTATGAAAATGGTGAATTCATGACTATTTTTATTTTATTTAATAAAAATGCCCCAGTAATAAATGAAAATGCCTCTATTACTTGTTTTCTATTCTATTTTATATTATGTGCAAGTTTTATATTCGGTGAAATTATCTTTAAAATCAATGAAATCATCTCAAAATCAACATATAAAATGATGAAATTGACCCTAAAATTGGTGAATTTTTTATTTGGTAAAAATACTATTTGTAATGCTAATAATTGAATTTGTTTTTATATCAGTGGTGTGATTATATTTCAATGAAATTGATACATTATCAACAAAAATAACCTTATAATTAGTAAAAACACCAGTGTAATAATGAAAATTCCTTTGTTTTATTCTTTCTCTTTTGTTATTTTTTCTATGCAAGTTTTATATTCAATGAAATCATCTCAGAATTGGTGAAATTATCTATAAATTAGTGAACTTATTCATAAATTAATGAAATCCATCTCAGGTATAACCCATATTATTTTCCTACTAATCAATGAATTTACTTTTATTTCAAAAACATTGATATATTATCAACGAAAATGATCACATAATTGGTGAAATTGACCCTACTAATTGGAAAATTCACCTATGTCTATGTTTTTCTATGTTCTATTATGTGGTTTGTGTATGTTCTTGAAAATAATGAATTATCCTTGCAAATCGATGAATTTGCCTCTATGTGACAAAAAATGAGCATTGTTAAAAACATAAAATCAACATCCATCACTTGACAAATACCTTCAAAGTAAAATTACTAAATTTATTTTTCTTGTAAATTCAAAAAGGGTGTGGTGATCCATCCAACTATATATTAATTGTTCACATTTACTTTAGTGTATTAAAAATAATTTATCTTTTGATTTAGTGCAATAAAATACTTTCATTTCTACTTATATTTATTTAATTCTTTGTTTATGTTTTCACTTATGTGTTTGTATGATCCCTTCACATCTATGCTCTCCAATTTAGTAGGGTGACTTATAACTATGGAGGTGATTACTTATTTTATCTTGAGAGATTTACCTATTATGATTTTCACTTTCCCTTAATGGGATTCTTATGAATCAAACTAATAATACCTTTTATTTTCTTTTGGTTTCATGATTGGGGTATCATTTCCTTCTCGTGAGTCCTTAAGGTGCAGTGGTTGGAATGTCATTACCCAACATTCATACCAACCCTATTATCTACTGGGGTATATAAATCAAGGTTACATTAGTGGTATATTTTCTAAAATGTCCCTTTAATATTGATTTTTTTGGTATTACTTTACTAAAATCTTATGGCTAAATTAGTCTTAAAGTGATAAGACCCTTTGGTAAATGGCCCATTAAATCTTGACATCTAATTAACAAATTTTTTGTGCCCATGTAATATAAGGTATATCAATATCATTTATAAATTCCATGAAAAATTTAGAATAGGACCTTTTTATCCACAAAAAAATCATCGATGCAAAGTTATAAAAGTAATAGAACCCAAATATATCTTCTACATACAAACCTTTTGAGAGAATTGTGGGATTAAAACACCACCAACAATTACATTAATTACTTAAATAGTATTAAACTTTATAATCATCTATCAAGTTGAGAATATTGAAAGAATTGGTGGATGTGGAGTATTCTTGTGTTAGTCACTAAAGTAGGGTCATAAGCTTGAGTGTTTAATTGATTGGTTATTGTGTCAAAAACTTGTCATAATCCACATACACCTTAAAAAAGAGGCATTACATTGCCCAAATTTTGATGTCAAATTTTTTCCCTTCTACATTTTGCATATAAATTTGCCTAGATACATATTTTTTGTCTAAAATTATACTGTTATGATATTTTTGTGACTTTAGACCCATTTTGATCCAATTCTAGTCTTGGTACCAATTCTCATGTTCAAAGCAAAACCTGTTAAAGTCAAATATTTATCTTTTCAATTCTAAATCACATTTCAAATTCTTTTTACAACTAGGTCTATTCTAATTTCAAGTCCAATTACATGCCTTAATACATGAAAAGTGGCATGGATTATAATGTTGCTCATGATGATGATTGAACACAAAATCAACAAGATCATATACATCCATTCTCATATGAATAAGATCATCCAAATTATCAACATGATTATATGAACTCACATGATATGGAAGTTCATCAACTGGAGTGTGAATATGTGTCACTTAGCTAGGATGTAACTTGAGCTTAATTTGAGCAAGAATTATTTAAAAACAAAGGTGAAGCTCTTTTAAAATTATTATAGATGGGTGATAAGGTTCCCCTTGATTATCCTATAGAGACCTTACATAATATTAAAAAATACCAACCCCATAATAGTGTCAAAATTATAAAATGGACTAAAGATTTACCTTCATTTAGGAAGGATATAATTATAGCCCCACCCCAAGTTTCACCTGGCATTATAAACCAATTTAAAAAAGTTGGTTAACTGTTGAATGATATTAAAACTTTATTAGTTCCTTTTATAGTCTATGATCATCTACTTATAGAGTTTAATCAACCTATTGAGCATTAGAATAAATATTCATTGGTTGACCCATTTCCTACCTTGGAGACATCTACCACTCTCAAGAAAAATACAACTATAGATTACTCACAATCGGTTGTTGAGAATTCACAACAAGTATTCCCTAATCTCCACCAAGTTATAATTTATCCCACTCTCACAATCTTGTTTGATAAAATCTAGCCTTCATAACTACAAACTTAAATTCAGTCCCAACTAATCCCTATTGAGATAAAAAGTATCCCATCTAGTTCTAATCTCTCTTAACATAATCCTTTTAGAGTCAACCAAGTCACCTATAATACCCATAAATTTTTGTCTAGTACATAACAATGAGTATTATCTAGATAATAGGTTGTTTCTAATCAATAACAAATTCCCACAAATCAACAATAATTTCTCACTCCAAAATAATGCATTCTTTCTATGTAACAATGAGTCTACATTCCATCTTACAATCTTAATCAACACCAATTTCCTCCTAACCAATTCCATCCTAGTAACATGACTACTAATCTTAATAGTATAGTGCAAAGATTTTTCACAAATACATCTAATTCACAATTTCATTCTTAATTGTACAATACCCCACCTGCATCCTAAAATAATGTATTTCCCTAGGAATGGTAGGTTGTTAAGGATGAAATTTCAATATTACAAGCCTAAAGTCAAGACCAAAAATACAAATTGGATCACATATGTTCAAATCCATTTGATACAAGCATATTATAGATACATTTTCCATCTCATTCCAAGATTCCTAAATTTGATAAGTATAAAGGAAAGAGAGACTTAAGGGAGCATCTAAAAGAGGTTTTTATTTCCTATCAACAAGTAGGCCATGAAACCAATTTCCTACTTCATTTATTTTCATGAAGTTTGGTTGGGAAAGTTTTGTAGTGATTTATGCATCTTCCAAAAGGGTCTATCACATACTTTAATTATTTATCAGAGAAGTTTGTTGATATTTTTTCATATAACATTAAACATGAGCTGACTATGGTTGACTTGTGTGCTATCAAATAATGAGGGGTGAGAGTTTTACTGCTTATCTTCAAATATGGTGAACATTATATAACAAATTTCCACATTCTCTTCCAGGTAATGAATTAAAAAACATATTCATGACCAATATGAATTCATAACTAGCTCTTAACCTTAGACTACATTGTCTAGACAAATTTTATAATGTCATTAATAAAGGTATCCAAATAGAGAAGTCCCTCATTGGTAAAAGATAGATTAAAATTTATTCATAAAATTAACCCTAACATCAAACTCAAAGCCAAAATCATAACCAAAATTTAGCTTTAGATCTAATAAATGTGGAATAGAAGCCCAAACCTTTCAATCATAATAAGAATATGGTTGGTAATAGAGTAACAAATGAAAAACATGTCCACATTGTATAGTCACCATCAGATTAAAAGGATCTTCCTCCATAAATGATTATTTTACAATGACCACCTCCTATAGGGAATAAGTTCAATAGAAGACCATTTGCTAATTTTTGAGATCCTATTGAGGTTTTATTTCACAAACTAATAATTATGAATATGATTACTTGGCAAATACTAAACCCTTTGATGAAATTAAACCCAAACCTAAGTTGTATTGGGATAATGAATAATATGAGTGTCGTCATGTCAAAGGTGATGTAGTTCATATATGTGTGAAAATTTGACATATTATCCAAGACATGATGGAAAGAAGGGATATTGAATTAAAAAATGCTTCATCTCATTCTAATAAGAACATAGGGATCTCTAAAAACCCCTTTTATCAACATAATACTAATTAGAATGAACAACAACATATTCAGAATGAGCAATGAAAATAACAACAAGATAATAATCGTAATCAGAATCATGATTCCTAGGATAAAAATGTTGATTACCATGTTACCCCCTACGACTACAATGTAGTGGAACGTATCATGGAACACCATGTGGAAATGATCATAATTAACCCCTATTCCCATTCCAATAATTCCCAACAATTAAATCCCTCCATTTTAGGATTAGGTCCATCTATTTTGGGAGTTCTTCCTCAACATAATCCTCATGTTACAATCCTAAGATTTGTCTATTCTTTCTCAAATTCTAATATTCCTATTTCCACTTGAGATTGTGTTGTTATAACTTGACATTCTAAAATTACCCTATAGGGGTATGTATCTTCTTTCGCTAATTCTAATCCATATTATAATCCTATTCAATATCAATCCAAACCCAAGTATACACCTCCTATCAAGAATCCATATGATCTTTGGATCAATAAAATATGACACCATCTCAGATTTCCATCTTGGATCTTTTATGTACATCTTAGCTCTATAAGGATATTTTGTATGAGATTTTAATCTAGTCTCAGGTTCCTAAAAATATTTCACTTGATAAATTACAAACATTAGTAGGACATTTGTATCCTAGACCACAACTTATATTTTTATCAAAGTGATATATCATCCATTGTTTATTCACATACAAACTCCTTATACATTGAAAAAACCATTACCTACCATAAAATCAAGTATGTACTCATAAATAATGGATCTATCCTTAATATTATTCTATTGAAGTTAGTCCATCATTTGGGATAAACTATAGTTTATTTTAAGAATTATAACATCACTATAAAAGGATATGAAAGGTACTCAATAGGTACAATTTACTTTCTTATCCATGTTGGGCCTATCATTCATAGTACCATGTGTTATGTTATTAACTTTAACTTTCCATATAATCTCCTTCTTGGTTTCCCATGGATCTATGAGACATGTGCAGTTCTCTCCACACTACATCAATTCATAAAATTTACCCATTTTATAATGGAGGTCAATATTCTTGGGAATCTACAACCTTATCAATATTTTAAGAATTTATAAGTAGAGGGTCACCAATACATTTATTTTCTTAACACTAACCATGATATCAAAAAGGACAAGCAAGTGATTTTAAATCCACCTAAATATAATTATATTGATCCCAATACCCTTAATTCCTCTTCTAATTTACCTATTCCCCCACTAAATTTCTCTCCTTTAAAAATTCATGATAAGATCCTTGGTAAATATAGTATTTAAAATGCTTTTCACATTACCAAACCCCCTAGATACCTAAATCCCATGGTAGGCCAAAGATGGAATGGCATAAGAAAAGGGTAGAATCTCACCCCAAATGATATATACAGTTCATCCTAGGAAAGGCATTTAATCATGAAGATATGAAGTAAACATATGAGTCATGGCTATATGGTGAGTGTTTTACTCCTTGTTTTCAAATTAAAAAGTAACCTATCCCAAATAAAAACATGGAAAATCATATTTATAAAGGTAAAGTCTTGGGAGGAAAGGAACAAGGCATACTAGATCATATTATTCCTATTAAGCATGCAAAGAACCAAGGTCTTGGATACAAATCACCTTAGGTTATCTTGACACATCCTAAAAGTGATTCAACTCCTTTGTTTAATGATGATATTCATAGAAGTGACACATAATCCTTTTATAACATTTATGATGAGCTTGATAATACTAATATATTTGATTCTCATTTTGTTCTCACTATTTCCATTATTCCAAAATTTCCCCTTACTCTACATTATCCTAACCTAATTGATTATGACTAAGACCATGATATCATACTTGATGAGTTTTCAAATAAAGAAGCCATTTTAGACTTCATGGTATTAAGAGATAGTTTATTGATGGGTGACCACAAATAATCATTTGTAAACACTTTGTGTATTATTAGGAATCCAAATAGTCAAATAATTAGTTCCTTATTAGTGAATGAAAAGAGAAATCAAATAAAAAAATGAAATGAAAACTAAAATAATGAGGCCAAAATATGCTTGTTAAATGTATAATAAATGACCTCATCTTACTCTCTCTTTCTATTAAGTTTGACTACATTTTGTGACTTTTATTTTGATCTGATATGAGTTAGGATGTAATTGTCCATCTTTTGTTGATTGTGATTCTAACATTTAAAAATATTTGTAATTCCTAACAAGTGATTTATAAAATTCAAGTTTTGTAATAAAATAGGTCATCATCAGGTTGAAGAACACATATGAAGTGGATTGCATGTTTTTGGAAGCATTGGAATCAATACAACTTAGTTATAAAACCCCACCATGCTATTACAAGTTTTGTCACATTTTCAGACTTAGTTCTAGAAATCTATATTTAGTTCTAGAATTATCTAAATTAATTTTGGTACTCCTAGAGATAAGCTCCAAAACTTTCATGGTTAGACATGGAACTAATAAGGATGCATTCCAAATGGCTGGTGATTTGTCAAATCAATGATCCTATTAATCAGGAGTAGACTTCCAATTTCCATACTTACAAATCTAAGACATTTATTACAGCTGGACATCCAGCCACATCTTAATTCAACGTCTATTCTAGGCATGATTCAGTTCCATCGTATCCATGAAATAGTTACAACCATCAATGCACCACAAGAAGTATATATATATATATATATATATATATAAACTTAGGAATTTAGGAGTAGGAATAATTAAAGAATAGAGGGATAAGGATAAATTAGTACATTTTTGTAATACAAAACATTTTATCAATACAATAGCCATTTTTATTTTGAGAGAAAATTAAGTTGTTCAATCTTGTTTCTAGGCGGAGTAAGGGCCCACTGCTCCAAGAACCAGGATCTTCATTTTTGGTTGGTATTTATATTTTATTCTCAAAAGCAAATTGTTAGATCTGTTAAAATTATAAATGCTTCCAACTCCTTAAAGTTAAAAGTCATTGTAGATTTGTCCTTGCGGGTGTCTAGATTAAATTCTCATTTCTTTGCAATCATTTTCCAAGCATTCTAAATAGTGTGTTTATTTCTAGAAATATATTTCATTTTACAAAAGTGTGTTTATTATTTCATTCTGTAAAAGTGTGTTTACTTCTAGCAAATTCATTTTTGCAAAGTGTGTTACTTCTAGAAGATTTTCATAGTTTGATTATAATAAGGTTTTAACCAAAAAAGTCCTTAAGACATTAAAAATCCCCCAAAACAAAATAAAAATACAAATACCTATAATCAATTACTAAATCTCTAAGATTATTCCTATTGCATATAACTTTAGACACATCCCTGGTTAAATATGACATCAACAGAAAGTTGATTAAATGAAGGGAATAATGACACCCATCATAAACCACTCTTGACTACGTATTAGATTGAGCTTAAAATAATGAATAAAACTAAAAATAGGAGATGAAAACATACAACTATGTTACCTCCCTTATTAAAACTAGTGTTTAATTGTTGGCATAGAGGATGTTCTTGTTTGGCTTGTGGGCTATAGAGACTTTGATCAATACATTTCTATTTTGAAAAAAATTATCTAAGACCACATGTGGCTTTTCTTGGATTGGTTTGGCTTGGTGTGAAGCTTCTTTAATCAATATTTAATTATAACATTACTTGTGAGGCTTGTTGAAGGTATTCATATAGAATAACCTTACAGAGAAAAGATTCTTTGAAGAGAGTGAGGGTGCTTATATTTATAAGTCTTAAAACTAACTCTAACCCTAGGGTGATTAGGTTTAGTTTTCATCTTGATTGAGTCTAAATCAACCTTGGTTGAGTTAGGTTAACCCTAGGTTGGGTCAAAGCAATTATGAAGGCTTGATAACTCATAAAAGATATTTATTACCATTACAACTCATAGAAGATATTTATTAGGTTATGACTCACCTTTTCTTTGAATTTTAAGAATTAATAAAAGATATTATTCATTCCCTTGACTTTGACCTCATCTTTATTAAAAAATTCCTTTTTCTAGAAAAGATAATTCCCTTGACTTTGACCTCATCTTTATTAACAATTTCCTTTTTAAGAAAATGTAATTCCCTAATTCAACTTGGATTTTTTACTAAAGCAGCTATTTGAAGTTTATTTTTTAATTAATCCTACTTAAGATTTTTTAGAATTTATGAATTGTTTTAATCTTTTGCATTAATATCTCAACATGCTAAGAATGTTAATTTATTAGGTTGAAATTTGACTAGGGTTGAATTCAAGCTAAGTTATGTATATAGGGTAATACCCTAAATGAGAAAGCCTCAACATGTTTTTGGGAAATTATAACCCTTACATAGACAAATATGGGAAATACAATGAATTTTAAGCTTAAATTTAAATTATTTACTATAAATTAATTTGGTACTTAGTTTAGACATGAAAGTAGCCAAAAATGAGTGTCTATAGTTTGAACCCTAAGGCTTACTTTGGGAAGTAGGTGAACTTCCTTGGTCAAAATAATTATAAAACATTGAAATCTTTTAGTGAAAACTTTTTTGAGGTACTTTTAGATCAAGAAAAAAGTAGTGAAAATGTAAGTCCATTAGTGAAAACCTATTTCAGGTGTCATTAGATGGGGAATCACTCTTATTCATATAAAACCCAAGGTTACATAAGTCCATGCTTGTTATTTGAAGTAAAAATCAATTTGAAAGACCCTGAAGCATTTGAGAGTATGGTCTTAGAAAATCTACATCTAGTAGCTCATTGGTCGTTACTTGCTATGAACTATTCTTATTCTTATTACATGGGTGGGATTGATAGCCCAAATTTAGACACAAAAAATTAATTAACTTCATTTCCCATAATAATAAAAATAGTTCCACTTTTCATATGGAAGATACTATAGAAGTGAATATTGGCACACCAGATAATCCTACGATTGTAAAACTTGGATTGTCTCTCAGTCTAGAGGAATGAGAACTAATTATTAGTCTTCTAATATAATTCAATGATATATTAACTTGGGATTACTTTGACATGTTGGGTTTAGATCTTTATTTGGTAGTGCATCATCTAGTTATACACTTAGATGTTAAGCCTATTCAACAAAAACTATGAAAGATGCATACCTAAATAAAAAATTAATAAATTTGACTATGGTAGGTTTTATAAAACCTATTCCTTATGAAAATTGGATTTCTAATATTATTTTAGTCAATAATAAGCTTGTTGATATATAAATATGCATAGATTTTAGAGACCTTAACAAATATTATATGAGGGATGATTTTCCATTACCCAACATATATATGATTGTGGATTCTAAAATTTGATACTATATGTTATATATTATGGATGGATTATTTATTTATAATAAAATAAATATTACTCTAGAGGATCAACACAAAATAGTGTTCACAATTCCATGGGGAACATTTTATTACCAAATTATGCCATTTGGATTGAAAAACACTAGAGCTACATATCAATGCATCATGATAGTTATATTTCATGATCTTATGCATGATATTATTGAATATTATGTAGATGATATTTTTGGAAAATAAATGAATTGTATAAAGCATTCTAAAGTAATGATAAGAATATTTGAAAGGATTCATGAATACAAAGTACACTTAAACCCTAAGAAGTGTGTTTTTGGAGTTACATCTATAAAATTGTTAGGATTCATTATTTATCTCAAGGAAAATTAAGTTAATCTAGCCAAATTTCAAGCCATTACCAAGATTCTTCCTCCTAATTTAAAACATATTCATAGATTATACGGCAATATCTAGGCCATTTGATGTTTCATTTTCTAACTTTCTAATTGATGCCACCTATTTACACACCTTATAAAAAGGGCACTAAATTTTAATGGAATTCCTAATTTCAAGAAAATTTTGAGAAAATATATAAATACCTAACAAACCCTCTAGTACTCATCCCATCAATACTTGGGAAGCATTTTTTATTATACATTTTTTCAACTAAAAGCCCCTTGCCCAACATGATGATTGAGGAAAAGAAAGAGTTATCTATTATTTGACCTAAACACTAGTCACTTACAAGAAATATTACACTCAAATTGAAAAATCTTGTCTCACATTATTTTTTGCTTGTTATAAGCTCAAACATTATATATTAAAAAAAAAGATCATGTTGATTTCAAAAGTATATCCTTTAAAATAACTTTTATTAAAATCAACTTTAACTAATCAAATGGATAAATGGATGATGTTTCTTAGTGAGTTTGACATCGATTACACACACTAAAAGGCTATTATAGGGAAGGTATTAATAGATCAATTAGATGAAGCAACTCTTCAAGATTCCAATCCTATCACAATACACTTTCCTGATGAATCCATTATGACTCTAGATGAATACAAATAATGGAAGCTATATTTTGATGTCTCTTTTACATCTCATGGTTTTAGAGTAGGGATACTATTCATTACACCACAAGGATATTTTATCCTTAAAGAATTTCACATTATATTCTCATGAATAAATAACATAGTTGAATATGAGGCTTTTCTTGCCAAACTTTATCTTGTGGTAGAGTGGACTATTCAAAATTTGATCATATATGGTGATTCATAACTGATTACTAATCAAGAAACTAATCAATATCAATCTAAAGATGAAAAAAATATTCCCTACAAAGGCATGGTAGATATACTCAAGATAAAATTTAAATTCATCCATTTTGAATAGGTCCCTCATGTCAACAATAAGTCTACTGATGTTATGTTTACCATTAGATCCATGATTTCAATCTCGTATACTATCAAAGATTATCAATTCTTAATTGAAAACATTCTTGTTCCAACAGACAACTATCCAGACACGAGATGATATGCATCATTAATGGTCCTAATTAACCTTGGTACATAGAAATTCATTACTATCTTCATGATAAAATCCTTCCTAATGACCTATCACTTAATCATACCAAATATATTATCCAAACTACCTCCTATTACACTATACTTGGAAACACATTATATTGTAGGGGTTATGATGTAACTTTGCTTCATTGTTTAACTTAGATAAAATATGACTTAGTGATTAGACAAGTTAAAAAATGGATTTATGTGGCCCACACTAGTGGTATTATCTTAGCCAAAAATCTCCTTTACATTGGTAACTTTTGGACCACTATGTAATTAGACATGTGCATATGTTAAGAAATGTGTGGCATGTCAAAAAAATGATGACCTTATTCATGATTTAATATAGGTGCTTTAACCAATTACAACTCCTTGGCCATTTTATACATAGGGGATTGATCTCTTAATAAAAATTAACCCCACCCCTTCATATGGCCATAATCATACCTTTACTACTACAAAATATTTCACTAAAAGGGTGGAAGTAATCCCTTTCAATTATATAACTGGTAAGTAGATTTCAAAATTCATACTAAACCACCTCATTTTTTATTATGGTATCCCTTATGATATCATATTAGTTAATGACATTCCCTTTTAAGGTAAGGATGTTGTATCCATTTATTCTAAATTATATATTAAACAAAAAATTTCCACTCCCTATTACCCCCAAGGTAATGGCCAAGATGAAGCATCCAATAAAACCCTTGTCAAAATTCTCAAAAATATTATCAATGAAGTTTGGATATAATTAGAATTTAAAAATATTCCTAGCCTTGTGGGCATACCACATTTATATCTACACCCCCACTAGTTCTACACTCTATTCCTTGGTTTATGGATCTAAAGTAATCCTTCCTATTAATATCTAAATACCCTCCTTATGTATTCCATTATAGGATATTATTTATGAGTAAGACTATCGAGTTGATAGATTAGCGAAATTGGATCTCCTAAATGAGAAATGGATGACCACACTAAATCACCTCAAATCATATCAAAATCAGCTATGCCAGGGTTATAACAAGTGCATTATCTCTCAATAGTTTTATCTTGGTGATATTCTATTAAAATAAAATAAAAATAACATTAATGATAAGTGGGAAAATAAAGGTAAATTTGAACCAAATTAGTTGGGTCCCTTTGTTGTCACCACTAGATATGGATTAGGTGCATACACATTGGATACTCCAAATGGGTGTGAATTAGATGAGCCAATGAACATTATATGTCTCAAGTTTTTTTAAGCTTGAATTATGAATCTCTTGTCAATGAGTGTCCCTAATTAGAGGAATCCCTTATCCATTCTATCTTTTCTCTCCTTTTTGATCTTACTTGGGGCATCTCTTCACTATTCCCCCTCTTTGTAATCACCACCCTGATTGGATTATGATTAAATAAGTATCATAGATGAATTGAGAGAAAAATTAAGTAGGATTAGATTGGAGTTCTAAAATAGTTTGTGTTATAATCTCTTTGCAAATTAAATGTAAAAAATTGAGCATCATGATTTTTTGGCTTGTATGACTTTTATAGCTCCCTAGAGTTCATAACAAATCCTATTTATATTTCATAATTAAATCCCTTCATATCCTAATTCATTATTTCAAAGGAAAGTGTTTTTTCCTTATTCTAATTTTTTGTTAAATGGTACTACCTAATTTTTTCATGTAAGGACAACCCTTTCATGTTTCTGGTTGAGTCCTCTTTCCCATAGTCACCAATCCCTTTGATAGATGTTTTTGAGATTGCCATTTCCCATTTCTTGTATATTATTTTATCAAAATTATCTTGTTTATATCATATTCCACAAATCCTAAACATCTAAATATTCCTTTACATAAAACCCTAAAAAATTTTCATGGATCAATATCCCATAAGTTTCCTAATCTGTGCTCATCTCTAATATGATGTTATTGACTAATTATCATCATGTTAGTTAACTTGGATTTCTATTTAATCATAGTTAGGTGGAACATACTAAAGTGACTCATAAGTGTTTCCATATCCTCATGAGTATGACATATAAATAGTGGGAGCACTCTCTTCCTATCATAGGCTCTCACCATTTTGTGAGTTAAACCATCTAGTCTCAAACTTTTTTTATGTCTTGATCATACTTATCATTTTTTGCATATATTTTATATTGAACTACAATAGTTTGAGGTCTATTTGGACTAATAGGAAACACTCAATTTTATGAGGCCATCTCAACCATAATTTATCCCATAATCTTGCCATTTTGTGAGCATATATCTATCCCATACACTTGTCATTTTGACAAGCTCATTCCCTATATGCTCTCACAATTTTTTGGGCCCTTTCCTATTTTTACTCTAGAATTA
Organism: Torreya grandis; assembly: GCA_037957365.1. Classification (NCBI taxonomy): domain Eukaryota; kingdom Viridiplantae; phylum Streptophyta; class Pinopsida; order Cupressales; family Taxaceae; genus Torreya; species Torreya grandis. The sequence continues at coordinate 1,531,011 of JARHVA010001391.1, read as the reverse complement.
GTCTTGTTTACTTGTCATATCCTTTCTTATTTACCAATCCTTGGGAGAACTACATTTGGCCTGAAGTCTATGGGATTATGTAGGCATCATCCACTTATATGGGGAATTTAGATTCATCTCAGCTAACCCTTCCCTATTCCTTTATCCCCCCTAGTCATGATAGGTTTCAAGAGTAACACCTTATTTGTAACATAGTCATTTAATAAAATGAATGGTTTACTTGATTTTGCTTGTGTATTTGTGTGATTTTTGTTTTTTTGATTATTGATGTACTAACTTATTACTCATTTGCCTAAATTTAGTACATTATGCTTTTCACATAAGTCTTGATCATTCATATCATGATTTCAAGCTGTGTGAATATTTGTTTTAAGTGCATTTTGTTTTAATTTTAAAGAATAATTTTCCATATCTTATTTTAATTTTTATACATTTACATTTTGAATTCATAATTACACACTTTAACAAATAAATGTTATCATACTTCATTTATATATTATGATGCATACTATCATTTTTAATATTAAAAAACAAGTCTCAAAATTCTAAACTATGTTAAATCAACTATCTCTATTTGATCAAATTATAATATTGATAAATAAATGAATATCCATACATAAACATCATAATCATTAGCATAACATCACTAAGCATAACATCTATCTCATCAACAATCATAATAACAATATATCCAAATCAAAATCATATCATCATGTCTAATCTAAGCAGAGGAGACATAAGGAAATAAAATAAACATCACATGAGAAAATAATAAAAATCATGGATCTATCTATATATAGATCAGAGTGAATCATATACATTAATAATAGTACATGTACATTTTAGATCAATCCATTTATATCATAAAAATATATACATCTCATGGATCAAAACTATAAAGATCTATCTCAAAATCAATCTTGACTTTGCCCATCCCTGGTAGATCTACCCATTATGTCATCTTGTGCAGAGATCTCTACTATCCTATCCTAAGGTGGGGCCAATAGTGTTTTAGGACCCATCAATGGTGATAGAATAGATGACTAAGCCATATATTTGACTGATTTATAAGTCCTCTAAGAACTAATTGATATTGATGTTAGTCTCTATGCACTGTACTCAAAAAATGTAAGACCCCTGGCTATCATGAAACTATTGCCTCATAAAGGATACTATAATATCTAGACTCATACCTAACTAGAATGATCTTCTCAAAAGTATGAAATAACCCCCTCTATCTCATAATCTCTAGAACATCATCTCATTCTATCTATACCTTGAATAAATCCTCTCAAACCCTATCTCTCTACATCTCAACATTATCCCACTATGCTCATGTAGAATCCTACTATGATGGAGCAAAGTATCTCTATATAGTTAATTAATCTTGAACCTATAATATTTGGATCACAAATGCCCTAAGTCTGGAAATCTTTACCTAATCCACACTGATCTGATTATGTGTTGAAGTCAACTACTATGAGTGGTAATCTAATCTAGCCTATAGCCCAGATATCTTAGTGTCCCTAGAAATAATATCATATCTTAACTTGTCAATAAGGGCATGATTAATAGATGATATTATCAGGATCAAGGAGATAGCCTATTATTGATTTTCTATCATATTTAAATATTGATTTGTGCTTCCTACTTCTACCTCAACCATATCATCATTTGTCCCTACCTCCACCTCCTCCTCTATGTACTCCACCTCTACCTATGCATCCCATTACTCCCTTCCATTCCCCTCTTCTAATACAAAATATACTCTCATTTATATGAATATCAGTCACCACACCTATAGTAGTACTTGTGCCTGAGCTCCTTGATCACCACCTAATAAAGTGGTCAATCTCAATAGCCACTATTGGACCCACCATGTCACATAGGTTATAGTCACTCTTGCATCTATTGGAGATCTTTCATAAGCCCAAGATGCATGTGGAATCAAACCAAAGCTATTCCATACCTTTTATTGATCCATTGTTGGTCCCCACTAGGATCTCTCTCTGGTCACATGGGCAAAGTGATGAGGCCTAATAGGTACATTATTTTGCATCCCTAACTCATATTACACCTTATTTGGTATATATATCTCAATGGTATAATCATGTCACCCCATAATGTATCCAAATATGGTCACATATAATGTATACTCTATATCCTTAGTGAAAAGACCTAAATAGGGCCTCCAAGTCAAAATATGCATCTGTCATCTTTTCTAGACCTCATGTGTGGTATCATAATTCCCCTTATGTCTCATATGGTTAGGACCCACCTAATACCACCCATAGACCATTATATCCTCTATCTCATCTATATAAGACACCCTATTGATATCTTTAGAAATATTCTCCCATACCTAGGTCTAAAATAATATGGCTGCACCTATGCTATGTCCTCTATATACCACACAATGTAGATCATGGTATAACTATGATATTATGGTAGGACCCATATAAATATAATAGTCTCCTTTATCATATCCATCACCACTCCTCTCAAGCCCATGTGGAAGAACTACCTACTCTTATTAGGTAGTATAATTCCACTAATAATAGCTATCAAAATAATCAATGCCCTATCAACTACTACTAGTAGTAGAGGATCAACCTCAATGGCCCCATCTCATGGTACACTCATAACTAGTTTGACCTCATAAATATATAAATACCATTATCATACCATATCAATATAAATGTGGCCTTAAATACTCCAACATAGCCTATCTAAGCCTTGGGGCTGACTAGTACAATGGTTGTCCTCTAATTGGCACTTGTAAAATATGCCAAACATCCTCTAGTGTAATAGTCACCTCTCCTATCGATAACCAAAATGTTGGCATGTTAGAATGCCATCTTTCTACTAGGTTATTAATACACACTCAATTTTCCTTGATCATTGGTATCTTTTCCATGTGTAAGATCCTAAACACTAAAAATAAGAGACACATGTCATCCATCCATATTATCAGCTATTATAAGATGTGGGACTACCTCTCACATGCTATAAGAACATCCACTTACTCTTACAATCTAATCAAGATAGCTAAATTCAATCATCTACATCTAATTCAATAAAATTCTATTCATTAATATATTCTATTTCCTATCACCATCCCTTCATCAAGTCATGATTGAAATTAGTCATCTACTTTCTCACTTTTTTATTTGGTCCAATTCTATTTTTTTTACATTTAACTATTTTGTGGTGAATCCACTATTTAACAGGCTAATTTTTCCATTTACAAGGCAAATTTTCTATTTCTCAAGTTCTTTTTCACCATTCTATGGCTCGACCTTTTCTTCATTTTCATGATGAATTCACTATTTATCAGACCATTTCACCGCTTGCATGGCCATTTAACTATTTCCTAGATCAATATCACTGATTGGTAAAATCACTAGTTTATTAGTCATTTTAACTATTTTTGAGGCCAATTATCCTTTTCTATGGTCAAATTTATTGATTTTCCAAATGTTCTATTTTCCATTTCACCATTTGGTGAAATCACCATTTTCAATCATGAATTTTCTATTTACATGATTATAATCACTATTTTTATGTTGAATTCATCATTTTTGAAGATGAATTTACCATTATGAAAATGGTGAATTCACTATTTTGCGTAATTCTACATGCAATAAATGTTCTTAAATGGAAATTAAATAAATAAACAAAAGTACCTATTAGTGGTCCTACTCCATGTGGTCATCTGAACTCTTGAATGTAGTTTAGAAGTGATGTTGGGCATGGTTTACGAAGCATTTTTTCTAGGCCACTTTCACACACAATATCAAAGGTAAATTTTTGAATGAATAGGGTAAAAATGAATAAATTTTACCCCCTAGGGTTAATATATATACTTTTATTTCAAAATCCACCCATAGGACATGGTGTGCTATCATTCTTCTCTAGAGGATTATTTCTAGCCCCAATATCTATTTTTTTCTCCCATTTTATCATCTCTTTAATTTTTCTCTTCTTTTTAAATTTATACATTATTATTTTTGTAGATGTTATTTTATGATTATATAACACCTCAATCTTGTAAACTTGAAAAACTTAGACCTTGGTTGTTCCTCTCAATTACATAGCTTTCTCACTCCTACAAGTCTTGTATCTACTCTAACTTTATGCCCTTTGGCCTATATCTCTTAGTCTAACTAATCTTATGTTGGTAACATAGACTTTATATCTTACCTAAAATGATTTAAATGTAATTATCTACCCTATTTGTAAATTATAAACCTATACCTACTTTTTTTCTCCTTAGACACTAACATCTAGGATAGACAGTAGCATCAACACTATTGTCCTATCATGATGCAAGTGTCCAGTGCCCTAAAGTTATCCAATTTGTAAATGAAACACATCCTAATGGTTGGCCTAGTGATTTAATTCAATTTATTAACCCAAATGGATTAATATACATATATGATTAACCCTCGTTCTTTCTTCACCTAGAAACATTAGAAAAATACTAAGTATTCTTACTAAAGAGCATTAAATTAAATAAATTTTCCCTATTTATTTCTATTTCCATACTAGTCATAGGGAATGCACATATACAAGTTTAAAGTACTAAAGGATCATCCCAAGAGATTAATTTTCCAATTTACAAGCTAGGTAATTGTTGTACTTACTTTACACATATTTTATGATTCACACAATCCAAAACATAGGGGAGAACTAAATGAGTTTGAGGCCGAATTCTAGAGTATTGGATATGTAGGAAACACCCTCTAACAATGGGTTTTTTGGGGTTAGCTTGACATTATGTGTACACTAAACCATTTTTACACAAGATTACTATGAAGATGGATAACTAGGGTCTTGACATTTCATAAGGAGTGACAATCTATGACCCAAACCTAAATGCACTAGAGTGAAGGAGAAGTAAAACCCAAAAGCATCTAGGTGGTTGAATCCTATTCTAGAAGGCATTATATATAGGACACTGACATCAAACCCAAATAATAATATTGATTCAACCATCCTAGGTTGATGTTATTATCCAAAGTGCCTAAAGTCTTAGAGTCATAATCTGATGACTATTCTAGAATATCGTTCTAGCCCACTTTTTGTTTATTCTACATAAATAAATACATTAGTATTAAAACAAGATAAGTACATCACTTATTTATTATTTATATATCTAGCATAGTTGTACTTTCCATATTTAGACTATCTCAACATAATAAATTTAGTGTATGCTTATATATGAGTTTAGCGTCTAGTTGACCTATTATAAATCTAATTATCACCCTTGTGCTATTTCATTTATATATACCCATTATATTAAAATATAGGGTTAATGATAAGATCATCTTAGATTAAAATTTTAGGGTTAAATATCTGGTGAAACTAATGTGAATTAAACACACAACCTTTAGATTATCACTCTTATGCCATTTCATTTCAATATAACCCTTTAATTCAAATCTAGGGTTAATGATAACATCACCTTAGATCAACATTTTAGGTTTAAACATTTTATGAACCTAATCTTTAAACATCAAACCCTAGGTCAGTTAGGGTTTTCTATTTTTTCTATTATTAATCCCTGGTTGTCATAAAATATGTGTAACATGGATGCAATTATTACCCATTTTAAATTCTAATATATCATAGTTATTATGGTTTGATACATTACTTTCCTTGTCAAATATTATAAGCAAACCTATGCCAAAAATGAGAGGGTTTTAAACCAAACACAACACTTAACCTCTTTTCAAAATTCATTGTGCAATGTTATAAATCCAATATCTAGATGCCAATGTGCATGCTCTGAACCATTTATCCTACCTATATCTTATTTGAATAATATATACCATCTTGAACCCATTATTTAACCACAACTTATATTGGATTCTGTGGTCCATGCTATTACTACTCGAAGAGGTAAGGTTAGTCAACCCATCCTACCAATTGTTAATATACAAAAACTGCCACCTTAACCCAATATTGCAATAAAATATAAGGGATATGACATTGTTGACCAATTACGTAAAACACTTATTAATATTTTAATACTTGAGCTCCTAAATCAATCTAATGTTTATAAATATATCTTATATGAAGCATTACATGAAACACAAGTTCCAACTAATATTAAGCCTCCTTATTTTGTGGATATCATGAAAAATATCAAGAATAATGCCAATCTCATTGCCTCTGATTCAATATATTTACCTTATAAAAACATTGTTGACCAAAATTTGCCTTTGTTCATATAAGTGACAATGCAAATTAAAGGTATCAAAAGAGTTCTCATCAATAATAGATTGGGCCTAAACATTTGTAACATGAAATTCCTAACCACCATAGGTGTTAACCCAAGCCTTATTCAAAACACAATTATGAACATAAAAGGGTTTAAAAATTCACATATCCCTCAAGTTAGAAAGATTACATTGGATGTGACATTAGGACCAAAAATAATTCCAACTATTTTTTAGGTCATGTCTCAATCCTTACATTATAATTTACTTTTGGGCAGACCTTGGATACATTTAATGGAAGCTATCCCATTTAACCTTCATTTATGTGTAAAATTCATACATCAAGGGACCTTATTATCCATGGTCATCGATGATGAGACTTTCAAATTTTGTAAAATGATACATTCTAAAATTTAGGGTATTCATACAGTAGTACCACCTCAAAAATCCATCCCTCTTGAGCATATTCACATATATGAAATAGGTGAGTCAAGTATAATGAATCCTTTGTCCAAAAATGAAAATAAGGTATAACATCCTAAAGTGCATATAGATGCACAAAAAGATAAAGAACCATCACCAAAAGTGCCAGTATAAACAAAAGAGCCTCTAATATTTAAAATTCCTTTATTGGTCAATACTAAGCAAAAAGATGACCACATTTTAGATTAATATGGTAATGATGATGATACAAATTATGATATGATAAATGATAAAATTTAAAATTTGACCCACTAAAGAACTTGTCACATAACCTATTCAAACCTATGGGTCTTGGTATATATAAACTAAACTAACTTTGAGAAAATATAGAGCTAAATCTACATAAGGGAAAAATAAAACTACCAAACAAACATATTAATGTTTGTTATTCCACACATCCCTCATAGTTAAAAATAGTAAATAAACCTTATAAGGGATAAATGTAAGTACATCATGTAAATAATGTGGACTATTCTCAAAAGGATTTACCCCAAATGCTACAGATCACAACAGAATATGATACTACTAATATTATCTTATCTTTATTACTTGAACATATAATGATTTATTTACCTTCTATATACACATAATATTTTCAAACTTTTATCAATTATTGATGCTCTTTATATTGCATGAACCCATCAAGTCTCAATCTCTTTATGTGCATGCCTTAAGGGGTACACTAGGAAAGGGGTGGGTATATCATTGGCACTTCATAGGATTGTTGTCCATTTTTTCCACTTGCTATCTAGACACTTGTCTCCTAAAACTATTCCCCTAAACTTTGCCTCCTATTTTGCACCTTCCTTTAGTCATTTACCATCTTCATTATCCCTTTCCCTAACCTAAGCCCATTTTTGATAATTTACATGACTATGCCAACCATATTGACCTTGTATTGTTATTTATAGAGCTTATTATGAACTAAATTGGTCATAGACAACATAATTCATTATCTAGTTAGTTTTTTGTCAATTTTAATACTAGGTCAACTGGGTCGACCTTGTCGGATAATTTTTTTGAAAGGCTTTAGGGTTAGATCCAACTATATAAAAAAAATCATTTTTCCATTTCTAAGAGAAGAGAATAATAAAGAGATATTGCACATTTTCTTATTCACCTTTCTATTTAAGGAGAAAGCTTAGGGTTTTTCCTTTCTTTGGAGATACAAGTCTTGTCTTATGGAAAATCATTTTAGATGTATTTATAGGTTATGTATCCTTGAGATGATTTATACTTATCATCCTTACATACCAAAATAACCTCTTGTGAAGAATCTTGGCCAAGGGAGATATTGATGTTTGGTGGGTTCATCTTCAAAGTTAAGTATTCCTAACGTTATTCCTAATTTGTAAGATTAGATAGATATACATTTGTGATTCTATTTCATGCATTAGGATTATATATACATTGGCATGAATATATGTCTTCTATACATGTTTAATTTTAGTGTTTTTCACCCCCCACTTTGTGCCACAAGCTTTGGTGAGCACTATATTAGATTTTTTCATTACTTGTTATTAATTAGTGAATATGAAAACGTAGGACTTGGTTAGGGTTATTACATAGTTTTAATTTACTAGATGATTTGGAACCCTCCTTAGTGATATTATTATGGTAAGGCATCCCTTAGATAGGTCTATCAAATCCATATTGGTCATGACCGTGATTATCTAATTTATCCCCAATCTAAAGTGTAAGTAGGATATATCTTCTCTAAGATAGGATTGATTTTTAGATCTTCTACATTTCCCATTGCATACATTATAATGAACCCAAATTGAATATAACCCTTTCAAGTTTTATTTCAAACTTTCATTTCTATCATTCTATTATTTTTCTATATTTGTGATATTATGCTAACTAGGTTAGTATAGTTCTAACTTTTTACACAAGTTTAACATATAGTCATATCAAAATGACTATGTTCTTTCTGTGTAGGTATTCATTATATACAAGTTACTAGATTATACATGTCAACATATTACTCTTCTTCAATTATAGATAACAAACTAAGTTGAATAGGTTGTCTTAGTCTTCCAATCAACATCTAAATAACAAACTAAGTCAAATAGGTTGACTTAGTCTTCTAGTCAGCATCTAGATAACAAAATAAGTTGGGTAGGTTGCCTTAGTCTTCTAATCAACATCCCAAATAAAAAACTAAGTTGGTTAGGTTGATTTAGTCATCTTATCAAGCTTCAAAAAATAGGGGTTCACATAACTAGGTTTAACTAATCGACTTATTTTATAGAACTTAAAAGAAGCATTCAAGGAATTACAACAAAAAATTTGCAATTCTAATCATCTTCCAACCCACTAAGGCTATTCTCTTTCTCTCTTTGTCAATTTAGTATTTCATTATAATTATATTTTGTGTAAGTTTATAGTATTTAAAAATACAATCCTATAGCAAACTAAGTTTACCTAGTTGACTCAGTTCTATAGCCTATCTTCTGTCTAAAAGACTAAGTCAACTTGGTCAATTTAGTTCTTAAAGACTCTTGCTTCTACAGAACAATAACGACCTAGTCAAATTTTTAATGTACTATTTTGATATAATGTCATATGAACTAACTCTTTACCATTATTAATTTGGGAATTAATAACTACAAGCTAGTAATTAATTCACACTTTCATTTTTAATTATTTGTATGCTTAGAGTAGCTCACATAGTCTAAATAGGTGGGTTTTTAAATTTCCAATTAGTTGCACTATTTTTATATTTTTGCACACACTACCAAATCACACAATACTAAAAACACATTTAACATTTGTCTTCCTAAGGCTTACCTACTTATATTTCATCACCAAGAGTGAAGTCAACTTGGTTTTCTGGCTAAGTATAAACATGTGGTTAATGGTATATATTGGTAAAAAACCTGACACCCTTATCACTATGGGATTGTGAAGTTAGGGGGTAGGCCCCAATACTAAGCTAGTACCATTTCCAATACATATATATTTCATCCTAAACATCTTGAAACCATCCATAAATTGCTTTCTAGTTCCCTATTTTCAGCCAACTTCCTTATGACACTTAAAATAATACTTTATAATAATATAACAACACTCGGGATGAACATTTAACATTTATTTTTTAGTTGAATCTTTTCTCTCTAATCATTGTGTGTTGTATTCCAAAATCTTTCATTGGATAACATTGGTGCAAGGTTTTTTATTGTGTGCCCTAATTGGATCATTCCCATTGATCCAATTGTTTATGTGTTTGCTACCATTTCTTACTTCAAATTACATTGGAAATAATTTCCCTATTTTTAGTACACAATCATTATATTCAACACAATATCTTAAAAACTATATTTCTCCCTGATTGTAGTACTAATTTGATGTAGTCAACCCTATACTCTTTTATGTCAATCAGGTTACAATACTAAATCAACCTGGTCGACCTTGTATCCTTATCAAATTATCTTTTTCCTTACTTGTAGTACTAAGTCTACCTGGTTGACCCTATACTCTTTTCTACTAGTTAGGTTAAATACTAAGTCATCTTGGTTGCCACTATATCCTTATCAGACTATCTTTCCCATGTTTGCAATACTAAGTCAACTTGGTTGACTTTAGATCCTTTTCTACCAGTTAAGTTATAGTACTAAGTTGACCTAGTCGACCCTGTATCCTTTTTGGATTAGTCTCATAATATATTTAGAGTACTAATTTGACCTGGTCGACCCTATACTCTTATCTATCCCTTGAATTATATAATATAGTCAACCTAGTCAAGTTTTTATCCTTCCTATCTCTTTATTTTTGCATCAGCTTTATCTTCACTAATTTTTTCCTTCATCTTAAAATTCCTATTTAAAGATAACGTTGAGTTGAATTCAATAGATATAATGGGTTTTAACAACCCTAATAGTTTCTCCCATAAACAACTTGTGGCTCCTACCCTAGATGAAAGTAATGTGCATGTATCCACTTGCACTAAAAACTATGGGACCCCTTCTCATTCCTCTTCACTTCACAATCCTCGCTTCCCATTTGAAGATAAACTTGAATAAGAATATATCACAAAATGCTCTTATTCATCAATGAATTTCCTCAAAATCAATGAAAATATCCTTTTACTATTTACCTTCTCATGATAAGTGGTCAAGTCAAGGAGCCCAGTTCACCTTCTCCCACATTCTCACATGGATTTGGGGACACTAGTTTTTTTGCTTCTCAACCTCTTCCCTCTATTTTGACCCCTTCTCATATAATGACATATTCCTCTCTAATTTCCTCCACCTCAATGCCTATTTTATCTATTAACATGATAGGTTATACATCTAGTGGGCCTCTTCCAAGACCCACTCTTCTCAATTCTTCCACTAGTGCATCATTTTCTACCCATGGTAATCATGCATATAGTACCAATTTTTCTCATCCCTATACTAGTAAATCTTTTGACACATAAGAAAATCATGCTACTAGTGCCTCACTTACCAATACTTATTTTCAAGCTACTAATAACACCCATAGTGGTACCCAAGATACTACTACCAATTCTAATGATTCACACAATGCCAATAATACCACCCAAACCCATCAAATTTTACTATAAATTCTTAATCAAATGAATGCCTTCCAAGCTAACAATGTAAACCAAATGATGCAAATGAAAAATCATATTATCCATCTTCAAACCTAACCTTAATAGGTTCCATGGAGAATGCATAACCAAAATGCTCCCCCACCTCCTCTTCAAGATTCCCATGGTAATCTTATCCATCAACCTTCCATTATTAAAAAATAATCAAACATGTTTAAAATGAGACTCTTACACCTCAAATTTATAATATCGATATAGGAGGAATCACCCTTAACATTACTTAAAATGGGTCCACTGATCATACTCTCCTCTTAAAAACATTTGGAAATCTATATAAAGACTAGGTCAAGTGAAATACTTTTCCTGCTACCAAGCTATTAGCAAAAAATCTCATGGGTGATGCTTTATATTTGTATAACCAACTCAAATCTCATTCTATCACTAGTTTGGAATATTTTGTCAATGCTCTAGTCCAAGAGTTCCAAACTAGTGATCTCTCTAAAAATACATTGGCCTATTTTATCAATTGTAAGTAACTTTAGATTGAAACCACACAAGCTATCATCAAATGATAGAAGACCTTGTCTAACAAATGTGAACATAATATGGAAGATGATAACCTCTTTCATCTATTTCCTATACTATTTTTCCAAAGTTACAATATCGAGTCTGAACTCTCTCACCACATACTTTAGAAGAGGTGATTGACCAAGCAAAGTATCAAGATTTCCTCATGCATCAATTAGAACCATCCCAACCTTCTATGGGTACTCATATGTTATTCAATAATAAGAATCATCATGATATAAATGATGATGCCATTGATTCCTATGATACCATTTATACTATTTAAGCTATTATTCCCAACCAGGCTCTAAAGTAAGTTTCCCCTCCCAATTACATCACTAATCCTCATTTATCTTTAACCAATAACATAAATGTTCATAAAACTTTATCCTTAGTGGAATTACAAAAATTTCTACTAAGGCATCTTCAGCAAGAAATTAATCCCACTTATTCTATGAAATCTTGGTATGATCCCAATAAATTTTATTGGTTTCATTCTAGTTGGGGTTATTATCATGAGACTTGTAGGCAAATTTGTAATTTGGCTATGGATTTCCTTCTTGGTCCTAATTTTGACCATGATTCTATCATTCATAAAAATTAATAATCCTATGACATTGCATTAAAATCCCATGAAACACAAACTAAATATCAATCTTTGAACTAAAATAATGCTCATTTGGCCATTTATAAATATCCTCTTTTGAATCACCAAGACAACCTAGACAAACCTACCCTTTATACCAATAATGTTGATAGAATTTTTAACCTAAATACTAAGGAAAATGTGGTCAATATGACTAATATATGAAGGGTGGTTGCCTTAATTGATACTCATCCCATACACACTCCTCAATTGTTTTGTACAATTTGTGTTATCCAAGACTCTTCTCCAACTCATGTAATAGAGTTGGGGCAATAATACCTTATATCTTATAATGAACCAATTCCAACATCTCTCTTAGATAACAATTATCATACCATTTCTTCCATTCCTAAAACCTCTTTACCCTTTACCAATGATACTCAAACTTGTATCAAAACTTTTTATCAAACCACAATTACATTTACTACCTAATCTTCTCAAGATAATCAACAAAATTTTCCTCTAATTAAACCTTTTGCATCTTATCAAAATAAATTCACATGCACTTTAGCTCCTCCTTTTGAGGACCTCCTTTAATATTATGCACCTCTTTCCAATAGTCCTCACCCTATGTTATGATTAGTGGGATACTATCATGGAACTTAATAATCTCCCATCTCAAATCCCATTTATTGAACTTATACAAACATCTCTGTATCACTGTAATCATCTTATGCAACTTTTGTTTAAAGTGAACAACCCTCATCTTCCCCTAGCAAGACATGAATCCACCTTATCTAGATTAGAAGATAGCATTTTACAATAATGTGAAGATATGTCCATATATTTTGATAAAATAATGGACACTTATATTTCCCTCAAATTCCCCATTTCTTCTATGATCCCCAATGAGATTTTACTTCATCCAGATGATCCTCCTTTTTTTTATCAATGTCTAAATTGGTGATATCCAAGTCAAGTGTCCCTTGATTGATGAGGGTTTAAGAACTTGTGTTGTCTCTCTTGATTTTATCAAAACCATTAGATATTATAAATGTAATCTTAAGTCCACACAAAACATGTGTCAAGGCTATGAACAAAGTAAAATGCCTCCTTTGGGCTGTGTGTGGCTCCCAATCACTATCCCACCTATCATAGTTTGCATGAAGGTGATGATATTCAACTTTCCTCTATCTTATAACATTTTTATTGGTAGTCCATAAACTCATTGCATGAGATAAGTTGCCACTTATGATTGCTAATGTGTCTAATTTTCTCACAATGGATCAATCTATAGGATTCAAGGTGACACTAAACTTTGGAATTTTGAATAATTTCTAGATTATGGTGTATTCAAGATTCACACCCTTAAACCCTTACCAAGCATTCAATTTCATGAATATCAATAGTTTATCTTTCTTATCAATTCCACCCAAGTTTATAATTTTTATCCTAAGCTCATCAAGAATATACCCCCTAACCTCATAGATTTTGATGATCATAAGCCTGGCAAGAACAATCTCAAGATTAAAACCATGGATATCTAACCTCATCTCATTTCTTAGCTTCCCCTTTCTTTGCAACCTCATTACCATCAACCACCTAGTGATTATATACCTATTGTCTTAACTAAGACTCAACATTCCATTCATCAAACCACATCTAATGACACAATCTTCCCTACCTATGCCATCGATCTTCATACATATAATTACAATGATGGATATACCTTAGATGATCCATTCTTAGGAGGTATTGATTAGGATCATGATGTTGAAATTATTTATTATTGTTCCTATTTGCTCTAGTCTTTCAGTATTTCTTCTATCATTCCATCCTATATCATTCCTAATTTTATAATTTTCCCTTTTGATCATAGGGTAGAGATGGTGTGCACACCTTCATGTTTATAAGAGACTTATAGGAGTATGTTTATGAATTTTGGTATGACTGGTCCCTATCACTTTGCTAGATACTAGGACCCCTCTAGCCAACATATCCTTGAGATACTTGTAACTATCATTTAGCCTTCTATGCATCCCTCCCATACCTAAATAAAGCCTAGTTAAGATCTATTCCCACTACCTCTCTAGATGAGTATCTTCCTATTTTAGATCTTATGGTTCCTTAAGTCGAGCCATGCCTAGTCTCTCCACTAGCCCCACCTTCCCTTGGTGATGGTTTGATCCCTTTAATGTAACTTATTATTTTGTCTAAAAAATAGGCCGATCAACCATATTGTGATAATTATAAGTTTACCAATCATCAAACTAGAGACTATTCATTATACTAACCTTACTTCACTTTCATTTCTACTCCTTCCATTAGTACACCTGCAAAGTCTACTAATAAGTGCATCTATTGCTTCCATGGATTAAATAATTATTCATCCAAAAAAATTTGTAAGCTACAATAATATATCAATACCTTGTGTCCCACCACTCCTCAACCCATAAATAAGGCTATACCTCTACCAAAATTATTACTTAAATATATTCCCAAATATAAAGAGGTATATTATCTCTGACATCAATGTGGTACACATCACATTGATTATTGTTGCATCCTTTAATAACATCTCAAATATCATCTCATGAATATTCCCATTCTTACTACCCTTATTCCCACATATCTCCCTCACAAGAAAGCTCCCCCTTCTTCTCCCATGGATACACCCCCTGTGGTCCCTTCCCCACCTATCATTTCTCCACCCCTAATTCCATCACTCATGGATTATCCTACCCTAATGACCCTTTATCCATCAGTGACTCATTAACCTATGGCCCACTCTCCACTAATGACCCATCCTTTCCTATAGATTCCACTCCCATTATTTCTCTAGATCATCCCCTATATGATAGCCCTCATCAACATGATCCTTCAAGCATTCATACATTTTCTATCGAGTAGGTTTACCATGAATTATTATCTCAAATTTCCCTAAAGATCGATGAGAATTTTGTGATCATAGAAATATAATAAGTGAGGTTAGTAATATGTTAGTTTAATCACCAAAAATATAAATAAAAACACTAACATTAACACTTACAAGTCTAGATCTCAGGGGTGAGCTTAGTAACAAAACCAAATGAAAAGCACAACTAAATTGAAAAACACACACAACACTTTACCTTATTTGGTAGATCTAAATGAATTATTGAATGAATTTCTTGGTTTGTGCTCAAGAAATATTTGGAAAATGAATCTTTTTGGTTCCTTCTCTCCTTGGTACCATGGCTTGTGTTGGCTTAATGTAGCTTGGCTCAAAATTAGCATTATAACTTTGATTGTAACAAAATGGGAATTATAACATCATATCAAAATATCTTTCAAGTCATTTGTGCATGATAAATTTGCACCAAAATAGTTTAAAATTTAATAGGCAAGGCATTGTATTTATAGGTTTAGGAACTAACCCCAACCCAAGGTGAGTTAATGTATAGTGTAAACATGGAATGGGTTTAAACCCAACCTACGTGAGTCAAGACTAACCCCATTAGAGTTAATAGTTGTCATTAATCATGATTTTCAATGAATAGGCATGGGTCTCCAAAATGAGATATTTTAGGATATTTCCAAAGAGCTTGACAACTCACAAAGGCCATGATGAAAGCCTAGGATATTTGAATTTTTGAATTTCATTTTTTAGTTATTCATTAATTGCACATGGATAATTCAACCAGGTAATTAATTTGGTTTATCTTGTTAATTAATTTTGATTAACCATTTATCTCTTTCAATATTTGATATTTGTTCATATGCCCCACTTAATATACCCATAGGGTAAATTGACTATTGTGATATCACAGGGTGCTTAGGGATGAATCCATGAGAGGTTATTATTGAATATGATAGGATACCCCAATTAGGGATGCCTATGTGATTTTGAGCTTTGACAAAAGATGCAATATCAAATTTGGGATGTTTAGTGATTCTTAGGATTAATTTGCAATGGTTGGTAGAAATCAATTTGAAGTCAGGTTGAAAGCTAATGGTGGTTAGTTTTAGGTGTGTATAATTTTACCACTATTTGGGAAGGCATTAAAAGATATAACCATAGTAATGTATTCTCAAAGAATGAAAATGTCTTGTATACCTAAGAATTAAATGGAAATGGATGAATTATAGGTTCCCCCTTGAGGGAACATCTGATAAAGGGGTCAAAAATTGGTCCCTCAAAAGGAGGAAATGATTAGACCAAAAAGATGAGATGGGGTGGAAGAGATTGATTTTCCCATAGGTAGTTATAATTAGTGGCATATAGATCTACCCCCATTAGGACAAACAAACAAGATGATTTTCCCATAGGTAGTTATAATCATTGGCATGGGTGGGATACAAAAGGCAATGATTTGCCCAAAGGTGGTAATAATCATTAACAGGAAAAATAATGATTACCCACATGCAGTTATAATCAATGGTAGGATGAAAACATGCCCTAGTTGGGAAAAAGAAAGAGAATGATTTTTGCCTAAATGTGGTTATAATCATTAACCTTCAAATGGATGGAAACACAATGATTTTTTGAAAGGTGGTTATAAGCATTAGTATCCTGATTATGGAAAATATGATATAGAAGATGATGGCAAATGGGTATATAGGATAAATATGAATTTAGGCAACCTGCTAGTAGGGAAATTCTAATTCAAAATGGTAAGGGTTAAAATTATTTCATCATTTAATTACTATATTTGGGATATGATTTAGATTAGATAAGGAATGTTACTAATACCAAGGAGATATATCATTTCATCATTGTCATGTAGACTCCTAGAGCTTATTTTTTTTATAGTACATTATTTTAGGTAGCATGATAGAACACCATGATAACTTGGCAAACATATGTATAAAGATTGACATGTGATCTAATAAACAATTGAAAATAATGCACCAATGATAAAAACCATGATGATAATGTTGTAATATGAATATGGATAGATTGAAGAATAATGTGCAAATAATCACCCAATAAATGCACATAGACTGAATTAAGGCACAATAAGAAAGTAAACAAATAGGCAAATAAATAAATAAAAATACAAAATAATAAACAAAAAACCAAAAGAACATAACATACAAATAATGGTTAATCACAATGTTAGTGAAAAAAAAGAACACAAAAGATGATGATCATTACCCCTAGAGAATATAAGACAATGAAACAAAAAAACAAACTGGGGGAAGAGAAAAAAAGGAAAGGGGTGACTGAGTTGGCTCTAGATGCACTAGGCAAGTGGATGTTGCCTACATAGTTACATGGATAGAATATCCAACAAAAAATTAGGCTAAATGTAATTCTCCCAGCAAATGGGATATAAGAAAATGATGAGAAGGAAATATGATGGATGCTATAGAATAAATATAGGAATGGACTCACAAAATAGTGAGAGTGTGGGATGTTGGGCCAATAAAGATGGGGAAAATAAATGACAAGTGGTTTCTTTTGACTTAGTAAGGGTTCCCAGAGATCCTTAAGGTATAGAAGTGGTTAATTTTTAGGATTTTCTAGACTGGTTTAAGAATGTTTTTAGAATTTTCTATGTATCTCAACTCATTAGAGAGTGATGAGATACTAAACAGTCCAAGCTTGCCAAAATGGAGAGAGCATGGCTTAGGTTGCTTGTAAAATGATGAGAGTGGATTAAAGGGGTGATTGAGCTAACCTCAAAGTGAATAAAGTATTTCCTAAATATTCCCAAGATGAGACCTCAAGTCACTATATTTTTGCCTCACAGTAGAGGAATCTGACTAGTTAGCATCTAATTCAAAAAAAATAGGCAAAGTTGTGAAATAACACAATACAACATATGCATGAAAAGGTATTTCTTTAAGTCATGATAAATAAGTATTTCCCATAATTTTACCATAGGAAATTATAATTAGGAAACAAAAACATAGGTCAATGATACTAATTTTCACATAGGTGGTTATTATAGACATATAAAACTAGCCACCAAGGGCCTTCAATTGGAATTCAAACCTATTCATACCAACCATTATAAATTAAGCCTAAGAATCACTGAATGTCCCAAATTTTCTTGTGTATCATTTTTCAAAGTTCAAAATCTCATTGAGACATACCTAATTAGGGTATCCTACTATAAGCAACAATAAACTCTCATGAATTTATGTCTATTCATCCTACAACATCATAACATAAAATTTAGCCTATAAACCTATTAAATGGGGCAAGTGCACACATAAAATCATATATTGAAAATGCTAAATGGATAATCAAAATTAATTAACAATCTAAACCAAATTAAAATTCTAGTTTAATTATGCATGTGTAATTTATGAATTACTAAAAAGGAAATTCAAAAATATGAAATATGCTAGCTTTTCATGATTACCTTTTGTGAATTGTCAAGCCTTTGAAAATATCTCACCCATGCCTATTCATTGCAAATCATGAGATTTTGACACCTTTTAACTCTATTAGGTTTAATTAACTCACTTATGTTAGGTTTGAACCCATTACAAGCCTTAACTCCATCTTGACTCACCTTAGGTTGGGGTTAAATCCATTTGATATAAATACAAGACTTTGCCTCTTCATTTGAGAGATTGGAAATTATAGAGTTATAATGTAGGTTTTATAGCAAAATTCATATAAATAGTGTTATAATGCCAATATATTAAACTAGGCCCCAATAATCCAAAAGCATAAGCCACATCAAGCCACAAGCCATAATGGTGCCAAGGAGAGAAGGAGCAAAGAAAACTCCATTGTCAAATACTCTTTGAGTACAAGCTGAGCAAGCCACGAACAAATCACTTAGATCTCTCAAGGAATGTAAGGATTTTTTTCTTTGCATTTTAGTTGGGTTTTCAATTGTATTTTTTCCATTAATCACCTGCTAAGATCTAGGCTTACAATGTTAGCATGTTAGTGTGTTGATTTTATTATTTTATGAAACTAACACTTGATCTAACCTCCTCTCTATTCAAATTCCTATGATCACAAATGCCACACCTAGTGGGACATTTACCCCATAAAGTTGATATTAAATCCTTCTAGATCATTTTACTAATGATTGTCATGTCAAAATTTGATCTTGATAACCAAAGAAGGTGAAAAATTCAAGCTAAAGGACATTTTCTAGAAAATTATGAATTTATTCTCTAGACAATAATACCGTAACTTACACAGTTGTAATGTTTCCCTATTTTTAATGGTTTTCCATTTAACCATCATAGTTTACACTAATACTTTTATATGCATAGATGCTAATTATGACATTATAATATCATGACTCTACAATCATGATATTATAATACCATGACTTTGTTAATCATGATTTTGCTTAAATAGTTGTGATTTTGTAACTAAACCACTAACAATTAGGCTAGACATTTGTGGTTAGGTTACAATATCACAACTCTCAAACTTGAGATTTTGTCTTACTAGTTACATTTTTGAATATAGACTAGTGATCTTACATGATATGCTCTATTTTATTGAAATATGTGTTAGTACACTAACACTTATAATTTTGTAGAGTTATGGTTTTGTTTTGTGTATTTGTGGTTTTGCTCTGTGTAAACCTAAGAATTATCTTTTCAAAACTCGTTTGCTCATCCATTAATGTGATTCAAAGTAGAAATAAACCCTTTAATTTTTGCAAGGATAAGGTGGGATTAGAACATAAATTTACAAGTTTAAATTCTTGAACACTTCACTTTGGTGCTTAAAATGAATTGTTAAGTCTTAAAAATTTTATTTTAGGTGCTTAAAAAGGAACTTACATGATCTGTGTTGAAGTTGCTTTACTCAAATTCTAACAATATTTTCAAATTTAATCTAAGGGTCCAAGGAACTTAATCAAAACATTTCATTTGGTGCCTAAAATTGACATTCACCTAGATTTTAAATTTTTGAATGTGTTTGATACTTGTTTGTTTATTTTTTCAAAATGAAGACTGCGTGTATGTTCTCCCCAATCCCTTATAAAGAACTTGGGTGAAAAAAAATGCCTTTTCACTTACAATTTGTGCCTAGTCCAAGGCATGGAAAGAATTTTTTCTAGGCTCTCCCCAAAACTTGTATGGTTTGGGTGATTTAAACATAACCTCTAAAGTCTTTCCAAATAGATATTTCTTTTATGCAATTTAGATTGTGAAGGGGAGATCATAACTTCTTCACAAGTTATTTAGGGAAGTTTTGACATAGGGTTTCATCTCCTAACAATATTTCAACCCATTTTTATGGTAGGGTATAAAAATTAGGGTACACATATTGTAAGATCAAGGGGGTTGAGTGGCTAACCTCTCCTTTCATAATGAAAATTCGAGTTAGGTTTGATTAACTAGGGGATTCCACTATGCAATACATAGATGAAATCACTATGTAAAGGAATATATTCTTTAATATTAAGTTAATTGGTATCAATCAAATTGACATGATGCATCTCTAGTGTTAACCATAATTGGGACCATTTAGACAGTCATTTTTTTAAAGTTTTAGACAAACTCCACTTTTCATAGAAATATTTTTGATGCAGGGAAAGTAGCCCAAAGGTCCATGTCACCATATAATATCTTGGGAGAATGGGTGGTTGGGTGTAAAAATCCTATCACTTTATGTGATTTTATTTTTGATTAACACTTAAAATCCTCCCAAGATCATGTATATAGATGGATTTCAACAATATGATGCAACCTTTTCAATTTCAGACTTAAAATGATTTAATTAGTTGTATTTGGTCTTTTTAATTTGATTACTTGGGTTTTTAAGTCTAAAAACTTTGTTTATCTTCTCATGTCAAAAATGAGTTGTTTGTCCACACTACTCTATTTTTTGAGGAGGTGTTATGTCATCTATTTGACATTGTGATTTTTCCTTAGACTTTGTGTCAAAAATGTTATGTGTGTCACTTGATTGAAATGGGTAACATTATGTTTCCCCAAATCACCTCACATTTTGTGCCTTAGAGTCTTTGAAACAAACCATTGTTTATAACTTTAGAGAGTGATACCACCATTATGTTGCTCATATTATTTCATAGACTTGTCTTATATTAGGTCCAAGTTTCACATTTTTGAAACCAAATGATGTGTGCCTTTTGGATATTTGTCTAGTGTCATTATGCTATTTAACTTTGTTTAGCTTGTTTTTTGAAGAAGCCTAGTTTTCCTAAATTGAATTTTTTATTAACTTTGACAAGTTTAGATTCAAACATTGATTGATTTCTATTTATGCCTTTTCTAATTAGGGCTTATATATATATATATATATATATTTCTCTTTTGGGTTGCATAACTTAGGTTAATTCTTTACCTAAAATTGAAAACTATTTTTTTGTGCCTTTTTTTGGGAGAAAATAGTCTATCTCCAAGTGCCTTTTATTTCATGCTTCATGCCAATTTGACGAAGTTCATGTCTGAAGTTAGATGGCTAGTCTATGAAAAAGTGTTTCCAAGTTTGTTAGATTAAATATCCCTTTGTTTTAAGTTTTTATTTTGATGTCATGTTTGACCAAATGTCCTAGTACATTCCTTTGTTTGAGCCTAGATTTTTAGGCCATGTTTAGCCAAAAGACCTAAAAACCTTTAATTTTTTAGAGTAGACTTATTTGAAACATTTTGAGCTTAGATTTTTGAATTTTGTTTTTAGTTCATCCACTTGACATTTTTATGTGAGACATTTAACATTATACTATTTTATACCAAGTCCTGGCATAAACCATTTGGAGATACAGCTCCAACCCTTTGACTAGGTTAGATCAAGTTTGAACCTTTTGTATTTTTAGACATTATTTTTTAGAGTTTTTATAACTATAACACCTTTGATCACAAAAAATTCACCATTGATTTAAACATGTTTCACTATACATGTAGTGGTGTCATGTAAAATCTAGGGTATATTAATGTTGTCACACAAGAAGACTTTGTTTAAGACCTCTATGGAGAATATTTCATTTATGAGATAGATACTTATCCACCTTAAAATTATCAAACAAGGGAAAAAATCCAAGATCCTTTGGCCTATTATTTGGTAAACATGATTCCATACTTAGAGTAGGACCAAGATAAAATGACCCAATACTTGGCTAGAGTACCTTTGATTGTAGAAAAAGTCCAACAATAACCTTACTATATTAAAATTCCATCAACCTATTACCCTTATTTGTTTGATCATCACTTAATTGAAAACAAGGATAAAGTCTTAATCAGAGTTGTATAGGTAGGGGCTAAGTTTTTGGTATAATTTACCCATAAAAACTTACCAAGTCTAGTAAGAGGGTCTTATAACATGCCTTACAATCAAAACATTAAACAATCCTCTTTTCATGCTATAATGTCAATGTTATATTAGGACCCTTATATTATTCTCATAGGAAAGGGACTTATAGAGGACCACATAATAAAGATGTAGATAGCATACCAAACATACCTAAACCTAGCACATAATTTAAACAACATGACCATGTCAAGTTCCCCTCTAATTGATTTAGCTCCTTCAACAAGAGTCTTAATAGAATTAATAGGCCAATGAAATTAGGGTATAAACCCATTCATGTAAAGTAATTTAGTTGGAAATATGTTCAATGCCTCCACCTTCAAGGAAGTATCTTCTGCTTCTACACAAAATAATGAGCCAAACATAGTGGATAACACATAAGTACCATCCAATCCAAATCAAAGTGGTGGTAACACACAAACAACTAGTATACAACAAAATGTGCCTTTAGTCAACACCATGAGTGGTTAAAAAACATAGGGGGTAGCAATTTATACCTCCCAAACTCAAAAAAATAATTTGAATCTTCAATTTACTACTTCTTCAAGTACCCAACCTCAAGGATTAGGTAGTCAAGAAATAAATAATAGTATGCCTCAATAAAATGTGGTGAATGTTACTCCACCACAATAGGTGATGACTAACATTTCATAATAATAAGAACCTCCCAATTTACCCATGGAATAGAGGAAACACATTCTACCACCTCAACAGAGGGTAACCAATGTTCCACCTTGTCAAATAGTGATAAGCATACCTCTCTAGTCATAAACCAACATGCCATTACAATAAAAAATAATGTCTAATCAATAGTGTAAAAGTATTGGTAAAAAACAAATGTTGAACCTTCAACATGCATCTATTTCTCAATAAGGATTCATGCAACTAAAAGGTTCTAATATTTCAAATGTACTAATTAGGCAACAATTGCCTTTCATGCCAAATATGTCTCAAGTTCAATGATACGGCTTTGGTTCATAATTTCCCCTCAATAAACAAGGTTTGACTAGTCATCCACAAGTACTTATTCAACATCAACAAGCATATTAAAACCATATCCTTTTGTCCTAGTTGTAATTTCCCCAAAACTAGGCCCATATACTAAATCTTAACCATATTATCACACTACAGTGCATGCAATCTCAATAATCACACCCTAACCTACACATGCATATTTTTGGTCCATTCCTAAACCAAACTAACATTCCCTAGCCTCTAACTTAAGCCAATGTTCCCTCTAGTTTCCTTTCATAGGAGGTACAATAGATGAAGGATGTAAATGCTACCATCCAAGCTAGAAATAAAACCAAGAAGTTTTAGTTGGATGATGTGTGTTCCTACCCATTCAACATGGAATATTTGTAAATACCATTTCCTCCAAGGTATGAACCATCAAAATGCAACAAATACAAGGGGAAATATGATCCCAAAGCCCATTTTATGGAATTATTTATTGCATGCCATCTAATGGCCTATAGTGACATATACCTCTTACTATTTCTTCCAAGGAGTCTAGTAGGACAAACATTGAAATGGTTCTTTAAATTTCCCAAGAAGTTAGTTTTTGACTTTGATGATCTTTTAGACAAGTTTGTGAAACACTTCTCTTACAATCTCAAACATGAGATTTCATTGGTAGATTTTACACAATCCAAACATAAGGCTAGTGAAAGCTTTTTAAATTATCTACAATGATGGAGATCCCTTGCAATTTGATTTACCCATAGTATACCATACAAGTAACTAGATACTATGTTTACTAATAATTTACATAGTGAGATATCTTACCATCTAAAACTATAGTGTGCACACACTTTTAAGGCAATCATTGACAAGGGTTTGTTGATAAAAAGAGACCTTATTAACAAAGGGATCATTAAACTTACTTCATCAAATGAGAACCAAAATAAAAACCAAAACAATGGCCAAAATTAGAACCGAGTCTAAGTGCAAGCATCACAACCAACCTAGGGAAATAATTATGACAAACCCAAGCAATTCAATCATAACAAGAATGTTGTGGGGAATAGAGTAATAAAGTTTTGATATGTCCAAACAATGTATAACACTTTCTTATTAGCCTATATTGCATATGAAAATTACTCCTAACCAAAAACCTCTTCAACAAATGCATCAAGTGTAATAGCCTAGACCAATGTAGAGAAACCTTTACCTTTACAAAACCCTCATCCATGGAGAATTGTGCCCACTCATCACATCTTTAGTGACCTTGAAGAATCCATTGAATCTATGTTTTTAAACCTTACCATAATTAATTTGATTAACTGTCCTATTCCAAAGAACTACCATAGGGGATTGACTATCCATACTGGTATAGGCAAAATGAATTCTACGAGTATCATTGGGTTAACGGATATAATTTGTATCATTGTATGAAAATTAAACATTTTATTAAAAATATGTTGGAAAATGGAGAGATCACATTAGATCATGGGGCTTCCACATCCAATCAAAAACTTAGAATTTATCAAAACCCCTTTTCATAAAAGAACAACTAGCAACAACAACAACATTGACCAGTACAACAATAACAATAACAATATCAACATCCAAGTTAGAACCCAAAGTAAAACCAATCAAATGAATGGATAGAACCAAAGCTAAAATGATGCCAACAACTGAAAAACCTACCATGTAATTACACATTACTACAATAAGGTTATAGGCAATCTTGTAGGATGTTGTATTAACACCATCTCCATCAATCTAAGACCAAATACCAATCAAATAATACCATTGATAATCATTCTAAACTAACCAACCCATGTTGGTGATCTTTCTTTGACCTGGGACTACATACAAGCATACTAGTAAGCAGGGATTCCCACTTTTGGACCTTATATCAATAACTTGTCATTAGCCTGTAACCACACACAAGTGCACCAACAATTAAGACTTATCATATCTGGTCCCCCTCTACCATTATTTGTTAAAAAATAATGGTCTTGTATCTAGTGCTAATTGTGAAATCATAAATAGGTGATCAATGATTACCATACTAGGCCCACAACCTTCTACAACTTCACCCATCTAACCAATCATTTTGGCTAGGAACAAGCCATTTATCACTGTGCAAGAAAAGACATTAGATATTATGGAACAATTGCATAAGATGCATGCAAAAATTTCCATTTTGGATTTATTATGTACATCCACCATCCACAAAAACATATTGACCAAGTTCTTTGGTTAATCCCAAGTTCTTAGTGACATGTCTCCTGAAAAATTTCAAGCTTTTGTTAGACTCCTAGGTCTAGACCAACAATTAACCTTCGACCAAAGTGATATATGTCATCCCTTGGCCCACTACATAACAATCCATTGTACATCAAAGTTATCATAACATGACACAAAGTGAAATGTGCCCTCATATAGAATAGATCAGGCCTTAATATTGTGTCTTTAAATCTCATCAAGATTCTCAAGTATACGATAGTTGATCTGTAGCTAGAAACAATCATAATCAAGGCCTACAATAATGAAGAATAGGAATCACAAGGCACCATCAGCTTGCTAGTTATAATTGGGCCCTTGACCCATGATATATTATGCCATGCCTTATAACTTGATTTGTCATATAATATGCTTTTGGGTATACCTTAGATACATGAGTTTCATGTAATCCCATCTATGTTGCACCAGTGTATTAAGTTCTCCCATTTAGGTATGGAGGTTACTATCCATAGATATTTTCATCCATACAAATATTACAAGCATTTAGAAGCTAAGTACTAGAGTTATTAATTCCATTTTGGATTGCATCTAATTGTTAATAAGGACACAGGAAAATAAATACTTGTTGATTCACTAGAGGCCAACTGCATTGACCTTGATACCCTTGATTCACCTTCCCACATGCCATCTCCTGAAATGTCTAATCATTATACTATCTTGGATAATGGCCAAGGAGAATATTTTACCCATAATACATTCCATATTTCTAATCTTCCACATAACCCCAAGTTTTATGAAATACCTAAAGCTAAAATACCTTGCATAGAATGGCAATGAAAGGGCAAAGGGAAGTTGCATAGTCTAACACCTATCATTTTCATACCAGCCACTAGTAAAAAACAAGACCCTCTTTTAGATGATGAATCTTGGTTATATAATGACAAACTAACAAACTATTATATACATGCCAAGTATCCCATTTCAAACAAAATCACGGAGAAGCATTCCTATGAAAGAGGGGGCCTTGGGATGAATCAACAGGGTCTACTTGAGCTAATTTCTACCATTCAATATAAAGGAACATATGGAATTAGATTTAAACCACCTGGGTGTGACCCCACATATCTTATTCAAGTTCCATCATGTGTGATTAGTGATGATAGCAAAGTAGAGTTTAATCATAGCCCTTTTAATGACCTAAACAGCACCAATTTATTTGACACTAATTTCATTTATACCCTTCTCAAAATTAGTCATCATAATCCACTTCCATTATATTACCCTCAACTTATAGACTAGGGCCAACAAGAATTAACAGTGCTAGTTGATGAGTTTCAAAATGATGAGTCCTATGATTTTTTAGGCTTAGGGATAATGTTCTGTTGTGAGACCACAAACAAGGGTTCTCAATCAATTTGGATCTTGAAGCCTATTTTAGAGAATGGGTGAACACCCTTAGCCACAAATAATTAAATAAAACATTGAGGTCCCAAAGTAAAAACCTCTTTGAGGAACTTTTAGACTAGTGAAATAGTAAAGAGAAAGGCTAGTCTAATGGTGAAAACCTATTTTAGGAACCTATTATCATGAAATATTGCACCCTAGAAGAAGTTGTTCAATATTCTCCTTGATTTGGGCAACATGAGAACATTTTTAGGTATGTGGGTGTACCTATATTGGAATTGAGCCTCTATATCTAAGGGTGAGCTTCTTAGATGTGTCTTAAAATGTTCTTATTTATACCAACTCATTACTTATTGGGGAAAAGATTTAGATAATGCATGAATTGAACCTACTCTAAAGGAGTGATACATCGAATATTCAAATATCCACTCTCAATATTAAACTCATTAACACACTAGTAGATTATGAATAGAACTAATGCAATGTATACAATGGTTTCCAAGAAATAATGTTTCACATAGAGGTCAATTTGATGGATTTAGGGTAGAGGGTAATGAGGGTAAGGCTTGATTGAAATCACTTATAGTCAAATATCCACTCTACACCTAAGACATCAGCCTTAAGATACTCTAGATGACCTACAAGAAATGTTTATTATCACTTAGGTTGAACTTAGACTTGCAAAGGGAATATGAAAACCACTTTTGCATATCAAATAGATACAAACACTAAGCACAAATTAGTAAACAACTAAAAAAATATTCTATTCATTACTCCAAGAGGTGTAGTATACAAATTTTAGTAGAGTCTAGTCATACCAGCTTGAGGGATCCTTAACAATAGCTCAAAAGCTATATTTATAGAAGAAAGGGCCCTTAGAGAGAGAGACTTTGGTGCTCAAAGAGGAATAAGAGATCTCAAATCCATTTGAACCATACTTAAAAATACTTCTATAAATTATTCTCATTCATACCTCTTGATTGATCTAGGTTACTTAAAGTGGTTACACAGTTACATTATTCCCTCATTGATGCTCCTTGATGATTGTAATGGCATGATCAAGTTGTTCTGAGTTAGGTCCTAGAATTAATGTAGTTAGAACAATTAGATCAATTTATTAGAGCTTTATCCTATTGCTAACTACTCCTAACTAGTTTGTCATGGCATGCAAAAGTGGAGAGAAGGTTCCTTTTCGTGTAGTTGGTCCTAAAGATGAAACCATTGGGGTTTACATGCATGCCTTCATGGCATCCTTTGGAATGCTAGCTCTTGTCCAAACTGGATCATTCTTGAACTTATCCCCATGTACATAGGTTCACTATAAATGGAAAACCAATCTCAAACTATTGGTTTTCCTATAGTTTTCATATGATATAGACCTATAGACTATGTAGCCCCTTTTTAAAATCTAAATAGGTCCACATAGATCCATTTTGTCTTTGTAGGAACCAAGAGATCACCATATACATAGGTCCTTCTTCTTAAAAATGGAAAATGTAGTCACAACATGAACCCTACACATCACCAATCTATGAACTAAAGGTCCATTTTTAGACTTAATGGTGGTCCCTTTATGTTCTTTATACCTGACTATATCACTATGTCCACTCCATAGTATTTTATTGGGATCTAATGATGACCAAATGACCCTATAATACCTATTTTCTCTGGTTGAAAACTTCCCCTTTGGTTCAACTTTGCCCATTGTAAATGACTTAGACCAATCAAAATGCTCCAAATTGTCTTTACTCCCATTAGCCTCATAGATCCTTGTTGGCTTCTTGACTTCTCTCACACCATCAGATCAAAACGCACAAATGAATATAGGCCCTTGATTTCCTACCATGAATATCCTTTGACATGTTTGACCTTTTCTCACACTATTAGATCAAAATGTATGAGTGAACACTAGTCGTATATCTCATTGGGCCCACTTTTCTATCATTTGAGCTCACACCATTAGATCATCAATATGATTGAGTTCTAATAATTGATTTTTCTTGCACTCACCTCCTTTTTAGTTGAGCTTTCACCATTAGATCTCTGCTTGGTTAATTCACACCATTAGATCTTGTCCAACTTATAGATATTTAAGAGGATTTAACCCAGGGACCTTTTGACTTGTTTGACCCCAACATGAACCATTAGATATCATGTGTTAATATGTGAAATCACATGGGCCATTAGATCTTGATCAAATTTAAACCTTTTAAGGAATCTTGAACCCAAATGGTTACTTTATGAAGCTCAAACTTGATGTTAGGGTAAACATCTTATGTTGTAGGTCTAATTTTGAATGCTCATAACTTGAGCTAGAAAGCTTGCATAATCATGAATTTTTTAGAGCAAGATCATGAATATCTCCATGGTGATATAAGTTTTTGGCTCATGAGGCTTTTTGAGAATATTTATAAAATTCTAGAGTGAACTAGTCTATTCTAGTTCTTTATGATGTTTTGATAATGTTCTAACTTCACAAAGCTTATTCCTGAACTACTGCTTGATCTTTGAAATCTTAAATGAACTTCTTGAGGCCTGTGTAAACTCTCTCCATGATCTTGGCTATTTGGACACCATGAAAACTTTCTACTTGCATATATGACCCTAAAATAACCCTTAATACACCAAATGACACTAAGACTAAGCTATACTATGACCAAAGCTATAATGGAATATGAAATGACATTAGATGAACCATGTGACACCCTATGATGATATAAAAAGCTCCTATACATGATTCTAATTATAGGGGGTTTACCCTTTTGGCTTGTCGTAAAAATGGTCAACATTCTTGGTGATTCCCCAAGGGTGGCATGCTTTCTATTCCATGACCAATTTCCTAATCCTATTCATTGGGATATAGAGTCACAAGTATATAGGTTTGACATATAATATAACTTATTAGAAGTAAACAATAGAAAACAACAAGAACAAGAAACCAAGCAAGAAACACACATGTGCTTTTAGAGCACTTACTAGAACACAACATAACAAGAAAGGAAACACACACCTAATATAATATTTACAAAATGACCTTTAGTTCTCAATAGCAAGGTTTTAAATGTATCTGATTCACATAGATAGGCATATCTTCTCCATTTATCCTTGCTAGCTGAAAAGGGTTATTTTGATTGCACTTGATGATGACATATGGTCTTATCCATAGGGTAGAAAATTTGGTATGTATCCCTAGTTTTCTCTATATTCATACCATCTCAACACTATGTCACCTTCTTGAAATGATCTTAGAGTTTCCTTCTTATCAAAAGACCTCTTCATTAATACTTGGTGATGCTCCATAGCTTGATGAGATTTATCTCTAGTCTCTTATAATTACATTAATTCTATCAATCTCACCTCTATTTGGGTATTCTCAAGAAACTCTAGTTTATGTGATAACTTTAAGGTAAACAACTCTTGAGAGATAGACAACCTATCTTCCCTTCCATAGAGAATCACAAACGGAGAATTCCATATTTACCTCTTGGGAGTTATCCTATCAACCCATAAGGTTATCTTTAATTTAGTGTGCCAAGCTCTTTGGTTATGCTCTAAGGTTCTCTTGATGATTCTGATCAGATTCTTATTAGTAGATTTAACTATTACCTTAAGGGTAATAGTTGGATGAAGTGATCAATAATATGCCATTACTATTTGCCCAATCAACTGTCTTAGCACCCATAAAAGAAAGAGAATTATCTAAAATAATATTAGGAGTGCAAAACCTTATTATGATGCTCTCATAAAACTCCAAGATAAAATTTTCATTAGCTTCCTTCAATGCTACTACCTCAACCAATATTGTAAAATATTTAGTTGATGTGAGTATCCATTTATGACTAGCACTTGATGGAGGATTTATCATGCCAATGAAATCAAGACCCCATTGCATGAAAGGTTGGTCTACTTGGAAAAGCTTCAAAAGAAGAGCTATAAGATTCTATTTTTGTACAAAGAAGGCACATTTTCCACACTTTCTCACCAAAGCATGGAAATCTTTGAAGAGGCTAGGAAAATAATAGCCTACCCTCATGGTCTTGGTAGCTATGGTTCTTGGAGAGAAAAGATATCCTGCTGTCCCATCATGGAACTTCTCAAGCAACACCCCAAACTAATCATTATAAATGCATATCAATAACACACCAATAATGTGTCTTATAAAGAACACACCATCCACAAGACAAAAGGGAATAGATTAAAACCTAAATATCTCCTTTGTGAACTACTCATATTATTAGGACACTCATCATTTTTGAAGAAATCTAATCACATCTTGTGTCTAACTTTGTGGAGGTAATGAACCGAATGATTAGGAATAATCATGATTTATTAGAGACTCTTCTTGTAACACATGAAAATATGAAGCTAGATGTTCAAAAAGGCCTTTAAACCTTATCAGTTTTATCACCTTGATAACAACATCATATTCCATTACTTTAGTGATCCACCCTGATCACTTTTCACTAAGGTCTTTTCTTAAAAGAAACTCTTTAGTACTAGGATGAGACACCATAACATGACTATTATTATTTGAAACCATATGTTTGAACTTATTTAGTCCCCTTAAAACAAAAAGGACTTGTTTCTATACAAAGGTGTACATAACTTCATAATCTTCTAAAACTTGACTAAAGAATGTGATTGGCTGCTCCACACCCTCATCATTCTTTTGCATTATCATGGCTAAGATAGTATAAAGGTTATCAAATAAATACAACATGAAGTATTTAGTAAAATTAAGATTAACAAGATTAGGATCTTTAATAAATGCTTTATTTATGGATTTAAAACTTCTCTTACCCTCTTTGGTCCAAGAAAAGACTTGGTTCTTCTTGAGCATAGCTATGATAGGTTTCACCAAAGATGCAAAACCATGTATGAACCACCTTAAAAAATTTATCTTGTTTAATAAAATTTAAATACCTTTCTTATGTAAGGGAAATGATAATCCTAAAATATCCTCTATTCTTTCAAGATCAATAGTCAAACCATCCTTGGAAATAATATGTCCTAAGAGCTTACCTTCATGAACAATAAAGATGCACTTCTCTAGATTACGAGATACTCCATACTACATATATCTTTAAAAAACTTGACTTAAGTGTTGTATGTATTAATTATAATCTTTATAAAACACTAATAATATCATCTAGATAAACCAATAACATATCATTTATCAAACCTTTGAAGGCCATGCCCATTTCTATTTGAAATGTGGCACCAACATTAGACAGACCAAAGGGCATCTTCCTATAAGAAAAATTACCCCATTTAGTAGTGAAGGATGTGTTAAACTGACCATCTACACTAACTAAAATCTTATTATATCTTGAATATCCATTTATAATATAAAAACTTTGAGAACTTAAAACCATTTGTAAAATCTACTCCATTGAGAGTAGAGGATAGTGATCTTTGAGTGACACTCTATTAATATCAGTAAAGTATACACAAGTCTTATCTCCCAATTATTATTTATAATAGGCACAAGGCTAGCTACCCATGTTGAATTCTTGATGGGAAATATTATCTTAGATTCAATGAGTTTGGTAAGTTCTATCCTCATGAGTTGCTCAACCTTGGGTTTGATGGGTCTTTGCTTTTATCTAACTAGTGTAACTCTAAGTTCAAACTCAATGGTATGATGTGATAGGATAGGATAAAATAATTTAAGGTCCTTATATTCATAATCAAATATATCATGAAACTCTCTACATAGCTTAATGACTACTTGCTTCTCTAAATCAGAACATACCTTACCTAGTTTGAGGAGTTTGTCCTTGAAGGACAAGACTCTTTCATAATTCTCCTCTTTTGTAGACATACTCACTTTCTCCTTATTATTTTTATCATTATAATTGAATATAATTTACAAGGTCACCAAAACCTTAGGTATATTATTGGTTCTTAGTTGCACAATCTGATCACCTAATTTTTCTTGGAGCCTCCTTTGATTCTTTGAAGAAAATTCAACATAATTTTGCAAGAAGCATGTAATGTGTTTGTCACTATCAAAAACTTTCAAAAACACTTAATTATCAGGTATGAAAGGTATAATAATGAACTTAATATGATATTGTTTTCTCTCCTCTTTTATGGTAGTTATAGTATCAAATTAAGCTCCTATAGTAGGTAGTCTATCAACATGAAAATTTTGTTCCCTTAGGACTGATTATATATTGAATGCATTGAAATCTTCAAGTAAATAACATACTCTATGATTTTATGAATTAATCAAAAGGTTCTTGGTAACAACCAAATTCTAAACCTGATGCACAACCAATTCACTATCTCTATATACTTGAAAGTTATTGATTCCTTTTCTCCTTGCCCATTAAAGGCCATGAATTAAACCTTCATACTCAGCCACATTACAAGTACAACTAAAATAAAAACTATATGAAGAATTATATTATTATTTATATAGGGAGAAAAACATAACACTAGCCCTTGCACCAACTTTACTTCTTGAACCATCAAAAAACATCTTCCAAAACTCATCATCTTCACCCTCTTCCTTGGCAAGTAGAGGTGTTGGTATTCCTTCATGCATATAATACTATCTCTATATAATTGAAAGTTATTGATTCCTTTTCTCCATAAAAAATAAGGATCATGCTCATAAGTATTAGTTCCATATTCAACAAGAAACAAATTTGAAATAACCTCAATCTTGGAATACGTGCCATCATCAACAATAGTGTCTTTTTCCTCATGGGCCGCACAATTCAAATTAGAACTTGTCTCAATATAAGGCTCAATATGAAACCTTGAAAGGGGATGTGTCCTAATTATCACCTTGGCCCCATACCTTATTTTAAAGTCTAAGAAAGACTAGTTGGTTGAGAGGTATCCACCTATCTTGGCTGTGAAGTCCCTTGATAAATACATTGCAAAGTGGGCTGGGAGATCAACCGCAACTATGTATTACAAGATAGGAAAACTAGGACAATAGTGCAAGAAAAAATTCAAGCCTTTTATCAATCCTACTATCTTAGTATGTGTACAATATAATTAAAAAACCCATTTTATATGTGGCTCATATTTTAGGCCCAACTTGTCAGCTACAACTTTGGGCATGATAGAAGTAGAAGCTCCACTATTGACTATGCAATTGTGTACCAACTTGTCATTTATAATAAGGGTGAGGTAAAATGGTGGAGGTTTCCTAGCCCTAGTGGATGGTTCAACAATGGTAATAGGAAAATTTAAAAGAGAAACATGGCCATGACTTTTATTTGAGGGTGAGACACTAGCAAAGATAGTAGATATTTGCTTTTGTAGGAGTTCTTTTTGACCAGGCCTATGAAGAACATCCCAAAGAGAAATGGATGTTTTAGCGTTATTAAAAGAATATAATATGTTTAAAGAAGCCATACCTAGTTTATATTGGGATCTTTTAGGTAGATAATTACTTGAAACTTGAGGAATAAGAGCAAATCTTACTATATTTTGACTTGATGGAGATGTAGAAGTTTTTTGAACTATCACACTTATAGCTATGTCTTGTTGCCTTAAATGAGGATTAGAAGAGCCTAAGGGAATTATACTACTACCTCCTAGAGAATTAATATTACACCTTGTATTATCTATTATAGAGGCTCCTTGATTTATCACAAAATTATCTTTAACCATAAAATTGGTGATCTCTCCTTGAGGTTATCAATCCTCATTAACTTGCATCATCACCTCATCCTCATTTGATAGGAGGGGAGTAACTACTACTTACACCACTAGAGCTTGCTTTATATTCTCATTGACATCTATGAATTGTCTTGTTTCCAATCTTCTCCTTGTACCAAATTGCTATGAACTAGTACCATATCTCTTGTATTGGTGGTAGAGTTAGGATTGTATGCATTAGTAGGCCTATTGGTATTAGGCTACCATTGGAATCTTCCTCTTCCATATTATTGACCATAATATTGCTGATAGGGGTAAGGATTTTGATAGGCACCTTGTTGCATATTAGCTTACCTATTTTGAGCCTCTAAGGCTAGGAACTTTGATTTCTAATCAACATTATTTTCTGCTTGCCTAGGATCAAACTTAGTTTTGGTATTGGCATTAGGAAATTGAACCAATTTCAAAGTGCTAGCAATAAATATAAGATAAAGGAGGCATAGATACCTTAGGAGGAAATCCTCTATCTTGCATGAGACTATTATTAGCTTTGATATCAAGATCATATGATTCAAGAAGAGTAGAATCTCCCATAGATTGAATCATGACAAAAATTTTAGTCCCAATGGATTTTGAGTAAGTAGGGAACACAAAGATAGTAGGTGGTCTCATGGGAGGAGGAAATCTATGCCAAGTCTTCTAAAACATTTTTTTGAAGTCGTGTATTATTTCTTTGGATCCCCTTTTTATCACATTTAGCTAATGTATGAGAGAGGCATGGTAACTTTCATTTCCAAATCTATAAGTCAATACCACTCCAAACTCATCCCATGTTGTGATGCATCCACCTTCTAAAGTCTTATAACAATAAAGAGCCTTCTTGTTAAGGGACATTTCAAGAAGTCTAATGGCAATGTTCTCTTGAATAATATTGTGGAAGCTACAAAAGTTAAAAACATCTCTAATATTCTCACTAGGTGTGACATGACTCTCACCATTAAATGTGAGCACACATTTCATGGCATTAGGAAGAATTTAATCATATGCATGAAATTGGATTATACTATTAGTATTGAAGGTAGGGAAAGCATGAGGCCTAGCCATGTCTTTTTCTTCTTCAAGATCTTAAATTTATTTAACCTCTTCAATCTCTTCCTCTCTAGAAAAATATACTCATTCTTTAAAGGGAAGATTAAACTATGGATACTAAACTTTAAGATGAATTTTGGGCCAAATGGGTGAGTTAATGGGGTTGAATTTTCTAGCAGAGGATGACCTAGTGAGAACCATGAATTATGAGGGCACATTTATAACAAAAAAATGGTCTTAAACTAGATTTACCATGAAGGAGTCACCAAATGCTAAGTACCACACCATTTTACAATTGATGTTATCAAGACCAAAATTCACCTTGACAAGTTGTTTTGGAGACAATGGGTCCCATCAAGCATGCTAGAACTATTGTCACCAAATCTTACACCCTAAGAAGTTGTTCAAGATTCTCCTAGATTTGGGAAACATGGGAACTTTTACATGTATGTGGGTGTACCTATATTGGAAATGAGCCTCTATATTTAAGGGTTAGCTCCATAAATATATCTTGAAATGCTCTTATCTATACTAACTAATTACTTATGGGGGAAAAGAGTTAGATAATGAATGAATTAAACCTACTCTAAAGGAGGTGATGCACAAAACATTCAAATATACACTCTCAAGATTTAAATAATTAGCACACTAATAGATTATGAAAAAAATAATACAATGTCTACAATGGTTTCCAAACAATAATGTTTCACTTAGAGGTCAATTCAATGGACTTAGGCTAGAGGGAAATGAGGCTAAGGCTTGATTGAAAGAATTTATAGTCAACTATCCACTCTACACCTAAGACATCAACCTTAAGACACTCTAGATGACTTGAAAGAAAAGTTTATTAGCACTTCAATTAAACTTGCACCTACAAAGGGAAGATGACAACCAATTTTTTATATCAAATAAATAAAAACCCTAAACATAGAATAGTAAATAACTCTAAAAAAACTCTATTCATTACTCCAAGAGGTGAAAAATACAAATTATGGTAGAGTTAGTCATACCAACCTGAGGGATACTTAAAAATATCTCAAAAGCTATATTTATAGAAGAAAGGGCCCTTAGAGAGAGAGACTTGGTGTTTAAATAGGAATCAAAGAGATCAACTCCATTTGAACCATAGTTAGAACTGATTCTACAAATTATGCTCATTTAGACCTCCTAATTGATCTAGGTTACTTCAACTAGTTACATAGTTACATTATTCCCTAATTGATGCTCGATGATGGTTGTAATGGTGGGATCATATCAATCTGTTAGAGCTTTGTCTTATTGCTAATTGTTCTTAACTAGTTTGTTATGGTGCAAAAAAGTGGAGAGATGGGTCATTTTCATGTAGTTGGTCTAGGAAATGAAATCATTGGGGTCTACATGTATGCCTTCATGGTATCCTTTGGAATGATAGCTCTTGTCCAAACTAGACCATACTTGAACTCATCCCCATGATCATGCTCAAACTAGTTGTTATCTAATGCAGACCTATAGATTGTGTATCCCCTTTTTTAAATCTAAATAGGTCCACATAGATCCATTATATCTTTGTAGGAACCAAGAGTTCACCATATGCATAGGTCCTTCTTCTAAAAAATGGTGAACATAGTCAAAGCATAGACCTTAAACACCACAAATATATGAACTAGAGGTTTGTTTTTAGCCTTAATGATGGTCCGTTTATGTTATTTATACTTGAATGTATCACTATGTCCATTCTATATAATTTGATCAAGCTCTAATGGTGACTAGATGACCCTATAATACCTATTTTATTTGGTCAAAAACTTGCACTTTGGTTCAACTTTTCCCATCGTAAATGACTCAAACTAATCAAAATGATTTAAATTATCTTTGCTCCCATTGGCCTCATAGATCCTTGATAACTTCTTAACTTCTCTTTCACCATCAGATCAAAATGCATGAATGAACATGAGACCTTGATTTCCCACCACAACTATCCTTTGACATGTTTGACCTTCACTCACACTATTTGATCAAAATATATGAGTGAATGATAGCCTAGATCTCATTGGGCCCACTTTCTTGTTAGTAAAGCTCACACTATTGGATCATCAGTAAGATTAAGTACTAATCATTAATTTTTCTTGGACCCACCTCTTTGTCAGTTGACTTCACACCATTGAATCTTTATTTGGTTGATCTGTGGCATTAGATCTTATCCAAATTGTATCGCTTTAAAAGGATTTAACCCAGGGACCTTTTGACTTGTTTGACCCTAACATAAACCATTAGATCTCATGTGTCAGTATGTGAGCTCATGTGGACCATTAGATCTTGATCAAATTTAAAAATTTTAAGGAATTTTGAGCCCAAATAGTTACTTTGCAGAGCTCAAACTTGATGTTAGCATGAACATCTTATGTTACAGGTCTAACTTTGAATGCTCATAACTTGAGCCAAAAAGCTTGCACAAGTGTGAAATTTTAAGAGAAAGATCCTAGAATGAATAAATCCATGACACTATAAGATTTTGTCTTGTGAGGATTTCTGAGCATATTTATAAAATGCCCAAGTGAACTAGTCCATTCTAGTTCTTCATGACATCCTGATGATGGTCTAGCTTCATAAAACTTGTTCCTAAACTACTATTTGATCTTTGTAAGCTTGAATGAAATTCTTGAGGCCTATGTAAACTCCCTCCATGATCTTGGTTGTTATGATACCATGAAAACCTACCACTTGCATATATGACCCTAAAATGACCCCTAAGATACCAAATGACACTAGGACTAAGCTAGATTATGACCAAAGGTAGGATGGCATA
The DNA here is from genome assembly GCA_037957365.1 of Torreya grandis. Lineage (NCBI taxonomy): Eukaryota > Viridiplantae > Streptophyta > Pinopsida > Cupressales > Taxaceae > Torreya > Torreya grandis. Next base: position 1,492,254 of record JARHVA010001391.1, on the reverse strand, counting down.
TGAAATGACATCAGATGAACCATGTAACACCTTATGATGATATAAAAATCCCCTATACAAGATTATGAATATAGGGGGTTGAAAATTTTAGCCTATGGTAAAAATGGTGAATAACACCATTAGATTGGAGTGTTCAACCTTCCTCAAACATAGCTTAGGAGACCACTAATGATGAAATTACCTATGGTATGAGTTTAGCCTTGAAGAACAATAGGGTTTTGACCAAATCATCCAAGATTTTACAATAATATTTGTTACATGGACATCCCTACCCTTGGGGGATTATGATTCATCATACCTAGGAGAACTTGAATAACCAATCCTAACAGAGGATTCTACCATTATAGGCTAATTTATATCTTTGCTAACCATTGTATAAGATTGTTTGAACCTTATTATATAGGACGCAACATTAATTTAACATCAAGACTCCATATGACTCAAAATGGAAAAAAAATAGGAGCATCTTTTACTAAGGAGGTATGTGAAGTCTTTACAGACATGTTATGAGAGTTTGTTGATATATTTACCTAGGGTTATTCTAACATGCCTAGTTTAGACCCCACCTTATTTGTACACCACCTTGTGGTACATCTTGATGCCAAACCTATGAAGCAAAAATTGTGCAATATGCATCCTTGCATTGCTATATTAATGAAGAAAGTGTTGGAAAAACTCTTAGAAGCAAGATATATTTGATTGATCAACTACTCAGAGTGGATCTCCAATGTTGTACCAATAAGTAAAATGCTATAAAGAATTAGAATATGCATTAATTTTAGAGACATAAATAAGGCCTACCCATAGGATGACTTTCCTCTACCAAACATTGATATGATTTTCAATTCTATAATAGGTTACAAAATGCTTTCCTTGATGGATATATTTTAAGGGTACAACTAGATACAAATTGCACCAAAAGACCAACATAAAACACCATTCACCACTTTATGGGGAACATTATGTTATCATGTTATGCCATTTGGTCTCAAAATTTTTGGTGACACATATCAAAGAACTATGACCATCATATTTCATGATATGATGCATGACATTGTTTAAGACTACATCGATGACATACTAGGTAAATCAAACACTAGGGATGATCATCCAACAACACAAAGTAGGATATTTGAGAGACTGCAAGGATATAATGTTAGGCTCAACCCTAAGAAGTATGTTTTTTGAGTTACTTCAAGAAACTTTTCTTAGCTTCATTATATCTTGTTGAGGCATTAAAGTCGATCTAGCCAAAGTATGAGCCATCATAGAGATACCTCTACTGACTAATTTAAAGCAAATCCATAGTTTATAGGGTAAGATATAATCTATCAGATGCTTCATATCTTAATTGGATGATAAGTACCACCCATTTACACACCTTTTAAAGAAAGAGGTCACATTTTATTGGGACAATGAATTTTAAACAACTTTTCAACAACTAAAGGACTATCTAGCAAATCTACTTAATTTATTTCCACCAATGCTAGGAAAGCCATTCCTACTATATACCTATTAGATAGTAACAAAGCCATGGGGAAATTCTATTTCAACATGATGATAATGGAAAATATCATGTCATGTACTATTTAAGCTGTACACTGGTAACATATGAGCATAATTATGTCTATTGAAAAACACTATTTATCTATGGTCTTCATAGCAAATAAATTATGACATTACATGTTAAAAAATAAGACCATGGTCATTTCTAAAGTATATCTAGTCAAGTATCTACTATATAAAAAAACTTTACAAGGATGTATGGCCAAATAGATCTTGGTTATCAATGATTTTGAGATAGAGTATGTCAACTAGAAAGCCATCAAGGGATAAGTTCTTACAAATCAACTTGCTAAAGCACCCCTTGTAGATATAGAATCACTAAAATTTCAATTCCTAGATGAAACCATTATGACTATATTGAAACACCTCTTGAGGAACAACACTAGAAATATATTTTGATGGATCATTCACAACACATGGATCAGGGGTAGGAATTTTTTTTATTACACCATGAGGGGATATAATCCCTAAATAATTTAGAATCAACTTTCCTTATACCAAAAACATGGTGAAATATGAATCAATCATCATAGGGATTTTATAGGTAGTATAATATAACATACAACATCTAAAGGTTTATGGTAATTCTCAGTTAATCATCAATTAGGTTACATATAATTGTTAGACTAAATATGATAAGTTGGCACCATACAAGGCCATGGTCGACACTCTCAAACAACAAATTGCCTATGTACAATTTGAAAACATACCAAGAGCTAGTAACATAATATAAAATTCCATGGACACCATTGGATCTTTGATTTGACATATGAATACAATGAAAGAATATTAGTTCCTCATTAAAAATTTGCTAGTGCTAGCTCATAAACCTTCAGTTATCAAAATGATCTAGGATATTGTTGGTCCCATCTATATTTAGTATTCAGACATTTACACATATCTTCATAACCAAATTATGCCACTAGACTTTTACCATAAACAATCTAAAACCTTTGTCCACCATGTTGCATGTTATACCTTACTCAAACAAATGTTATACCACTATAATTTTGATAGAACTCTAATTTATTGTTTAAAATTAGAAGAATATACATTAGTGTTATGGGAAGTTCATGAAGAAGTAAGTGGATCCCACACCAATGGGGCCATCCTATCCAACAATCTCTTGTGTACTGGGTACTATTGGCTAATGATGGATTTAGATGTAGTTACATATGTGAAAAAGTGTGACAAATGTCAAAGTCATGCCAATTTGATTCATGTTTAGTCCAAGACTTTGAAACTAATTATTACACCATGTCCATTTGATACATGGGCCTTTTATCTCATTAGGAATATAAAACCCACCTCATTCGATAGCCATAAACATATCCTTACCACCACTAAATATTTCACTAAGAGGGTTAAAGCTATACCCCTCACTTACATGCCTAGAAATCAAATTTCCAAACACATTAACCATATCATTTGACACTATAGTATCACATTTAACATTATATATGATAATTATAGATCATTAAAAAATAAGGATGTCGAATCGCTATTGCTGAGTATAAGATTAAACAACATTTTTCCATAACATATTACCCACAAGGTAAGACTAGGCAGAATCATCTAACAAAACCATAGTCAACATCCTCAAAAATATTTTTAATGGTTCTAGTCACAATTGGCACCTTCAAATATTCTATGCCCTCGAGGCATACTATACCAACCCTTGTACTCCAATAGGAACCACTCCATACTCACTTGTTTATGGTATTGAAGCCATTCTTCCCATTGAGGTAGATTTACTTTATTTGTGTATCTCTTTGAGTTATGTTTTAGATGATGAATAATATTGAGTGGATTGCCTATAAGAGCTGGATTTACTTAATGAGAAATACCTAGCCATAGTTAATAACCTATCAGTATACTATAATTGATTCCATGGCCACTACAATCAGTACATGAAACACAAAGAATTTAAACTTGGTGATCTTGTTCTTAAATAAAACTAAAAGAATACCATGGCCAAGAAGAAACATAAAGGCAAGTTCAAGCCCAACTGGGTAGGTTATTTCATCATTATTGTAAACTATGGTGCTGGAGCATATAATATCACCATGCCAGATGGGGATGAAATTGATGAGATGATGAACATTATACACCTCAAGCATTACTTTGCTTAAGTGACTTGGTGAATTGTCTATGAGGACCATTTATATTGTACCATAATATTGAATTTATTCTTCGTACCATACCATATTATCACCATACCATTCCACCACTCCATTCTACCATACATTTTTTATCGACCTACTTGTTGTCACCCTATGTACCCAACCCTTTAACCTTGGTTCCATGGCCACATTCATCATGAAGATTCAATAATTATTTCAAGTATTCTAGATATAAGTTATATTTTATAATAGTATGAAAGTGGTTTGGTAGTTGCATCCTTCATTTCTTGTTCTGTTCTATACCAAAAGTGCCTGATTATAATTGCCTTTAGACAAATTAGTGTCCCACGGTCATGCTACTAATTATAACCACCTATGGTCAAATTAGTATCTTTGATTTATGATATTATTTCCTATTTATAACTACTTGTGGGAACACTAGGGGCAAGACTTTTATCATACCTTAAAGTACCACCTTGCCATGCCTATGTCACACTTTATCATTTGCCAACTTTGTTTGTTTTGTTTGAATTGCCTACTACACTAGTTAGATTCCTCTACTGTAATGTAGAACTATAATGAATTGAGTTCCCATCCTAGGAATATGTAGGCAACACTTGATTTACATTGAGGTCATCTCAATCATCATTTTTTTGAACAATTTAAGCCACACTCTTGCCATTTTGCAAGCAATTATTAATTTTGAATGCTCTTGCCATTTTATGAGTCTTAGACCATTTATTGTCTCATCATTATCAATTGAGTTGTGATGCTCCAAAAATCCCAATTTTTTTTGTAAAACCATTTTAGAAAATAAAAAAAATTGACCACTTCTTTTCCTTAAGGATTTTAGGAACCTTCACTAAGTCAAAAGAAACCACTTGTAATTTAGTTTCCCCATCCTTATTGGACTTTTATCCCATGCTCTCACCATTTTATGAGCCCATTCCCATATTCTTATATAACACAATCATGTTTTCCTTCTCATCATTTTCTTCTATCCCATTTCTTGGGAGATCTACATTTGGCCTAAATTTTTTGTTGGATCTTACATCCATAGAACTATGTAGGCAATGTCTACTTAGCTACTGTATCTAGAGACAATTCATCCACCCCCTTACTTTTCTTCTATTCCCCTAGTTTATTTACTTTTTACATTATATCTTATCATATAGGGGAAATTTTCATCATCTTATTTATGTCATGTTGTATGGTACTAACATTTTAATTAACCATTATTTGTTTTTGATTTCAATTTATTTTACTTTCTTTGTTTTGTTTGTTTTTTTGTTTTTGTTTGCCTATTTGTTTGATTTCTTGTTGTGCCTTGATTCAATCTATGTGCATTCATTGGGTGATTCCTTGTGGATTATTGTTGAATCCATCCATATTTAAACACCAACATTATCATCAAGGTATTTATCATTGGTGTATTATTTTCACTTGATTATTGGATCATGTGTCAATCCTTATGCATATTTAGGCCAAGTCCTCATGGTGTTCTATCATGATGCATACTATCATGTGATATAACGAAAATCATCTCTAGGAGTCTACATGGAAATGAAGTAATGATATATCTCCTTGGTACCAATAACATTCCTGATCTAATCTAAATCATATCCTACATAGAATAAGTAAACAACAAAAAAAAATTTACCTTTTGCCTGTTTGGATGTGCATCTCTCTCCTAACAAGTTACCCAACTTCATATTTATCCTTTGAACCAATTTTACATCATATTTTATACCATGTTTACCATAATCAAGGTATAATGCTTAGAACCACCTCTAGGTAAATAATTGTATACCACCCTACTTGCATTACCAATGATTCTAATTACCTTTGGGAAAATAATTGTGTTTCTATCTATCTGAAGGTTAATGATTATAACTACCTTTGGGTAAATAATTCTCTTTCTTCCACCAAATTAGGGCAAATATTTGTCCTACCAATGATTATAACCACATAATGGCAAATCATTATTTTCCTTTTTGATGATTATAACCACCTTTGGGAAAATCATCCTCTTGTTACCCTAAGCTGTTTTCAATGATTATAACTACCTTTGGGTAAATTATTACCTTTTTTATCCCACCTATGCCAATGATTATCATTTTATGTAAATTTTCACTTAAGTTCTAATAAAGAGAGAAAAGAAACTTGATACATGTATGGTTGAAAAACCTACTTGTTTGTGCATGTGTTGAATAAGAGGATTGTGGAAAACTCTCTTTTGGCTTGGGAGAAAGCCCTGTAGATAAGAAAGTAATAAATCAAACTTATTCATTAGATAGATAGTTGGGTGGATTTCTTAATGATATCTAGATCCTAAAAGTGAGAGATTCTTTGGGTGTTCTCAATCCACATGTTTTAAATATTTTAGTTCATAAAAATAGAAAGAAGGTACTTGCATCAATAATCCAAAGGTACTAAAATTGAACACAAGAATGTTTGATTAGAAAATAAACTAGAATTGATCAAATTAGTGATAAACTAATTAATAATAGTGCTAAAGGGTTGGTATATGCTTAAAAAAAATGAAATAGGTCTATGGATAAGTAGGGACATAGAAGACTAGGTTTGGTTGAGGGTAGATGGGTAAAAATAGCTTGCTAGTTGTCATTGCCATAGTGACCATTGATAGTCAAGATAACCATCAGAAGTTGGGCAGACCATCACTAGTTGAGTTAACCATCGATGGTTACTATGTAACTTTTGGGTTGTTAATTACTAAATAACAAGATCTGAAAGATGGATTTTAGGAGATGGGCAAGGGTTGGGCTGATTATAAAATAGAATTAAAGTAAGTGAATATTAATAAACAAGTACTTGTCTTACCAAAAGTTGATTGGGTGAGTGGTTGAAGTAGTTAACCTCTTGGTGGAATTTGGGTTGAATTATATAGAGTAACGGTACTTGATAACTTAGTTGAGAGGTAGTGATGAGTTGATTCTCAATATGATTGTTGGATTACTGATGATGTTTGATGACACTAATTGACCTAAAAAAGAACACTCCTAAATCCCTGAGATCCTAATAATTATTGTAGATGGATTTATCTTCTAGGATCCTTTCTTCTTATAAGCACAAGTAAGATGTAGAAGTGAAGGTGCAACTAGGTCATCTAAATATAATTTTTCCATGCAAAGGCTCATAACAAGATTTAGATGAGCTATATTTAGAAAAACTTGATGGATGGTTGCATGATTTTATTTAAGGAGGTGGACCTCAACTATCAATGGTTAGGGTTTTCTAAGTGTGACCATTGATGGTTACTTTAACTATAGATGGTCAGGTCCCCAAAGTAAAAAGGTCTTGAAGGCCAGGTTGAGTCAGTTTGTGAAACTAATTGTGGGTGAACTTGGTTAGGCTAGAATGGTGTAGATTGGTCCCAAGAGGGTCCTAGGTAAGTTCAAGGGGGTTTTTGACATTTGAAATCATATTGTGAAATTTTTTGGTGTCTAAATTTTAACCCCTTTTTATTATGTGGCTTGTGTGAATGAGCTACAAAACAAAAATGGAGCACGGATCAAGGGTCTGGTTATCCTGAGAGTAGGAAGAGGTGTTCCCCCTCAAACTAGGAGTTGATAAGGTGAAACTAAAATTGGGTTAGGTTTTGATAAGTGGTTAGTTAATGATAATAATGGGTGAATGCTAGGTTGGGCATTGAAGCATAAACAAGCACATAAAGTGTAATAAAAAGGTGTGATAGCCAAGATTATGCATAAACTAGGTTACTAATGTTGGTAAAAATAAGGGTCAGTACTAAGAAGGACAAGTGAGAAGTGAACAACATGACCACCTATAGGTATGATGGTTGGGAACACTCATGAACACAAGTATCTTAAACAATGTCTATGTGTTTGGTGGGTATCCAAGGTAGGAAGTGCTCCTAGAGAAAACACAAACTGGTCAAGTGTTGTGGGTATCCAAGGTAGGAAGTGCTCCCAAAAAAACATGAGTGGGTTAGGTAAGTGTGAGGTGATACACATTCAAGAAGGGTCAAAATGGAAATATTGTTTTTATAGTCAAATTACTAGGCAAAATGTACTGTGAATTATGCACTAGATGGGCCAAAATAGACCAATGATGAGGTGACTAGGTGGTTCAGTTAGTTAGAGAAGGTAGTCTCTAAAGATGGGTAAAACTTGGTTTAGTTTTGATAAGAAGGGTAGTTCTAAGTTTAAGTGTAAAATTGGGGGGTCCTGACCATCGATAGTCAGGGATCCTAAAAGGTAACCATCGATAGTCAGGGTGAACCCTATAAATACACAAGGTAAAAAGTAAAAATAGAATCACTTTAACTCATTTGTAAATTTTGTGCATTTGAATTTATGCTCTATTAATTTTTTGCATGTGCACTTTGTGGTTTTCTCACTAAGGTAGAGGTTTGATTGGTTAAGAAATTACTTAAGGTTGATTAAGAGTGGAGTAGATGGAGGCTAAAAGAGGATGTGGCCATGTGAGGAGACCAAGGCTTCAGCCACATCAACACTCACATAATGAGGTAGGAGGTGTTTTAATTTGATAGCTTAGTTGAATTGAGTAGGTTAAAGTTAGATCTAGATAGATTTAGAATAGTGGGGTAGGGTTTTGCAAAATAATCCTAGGCCACGATGCGTTAATGTCCATTTTGGGTTGAATTAGGTAAATCTTTAGGTGAAATAGAGAGGGGAAGGGTATTTTAGGTTGATAAGGGGTGGTATATGAGGTTTAGGTAAGGTTTTTTGGTGTTTTTAAGTGTTTTTGAAAATTTTGGGATGTCTAGGGTTTGAGGTTTTGCCACTAGTGGTCACACATTATGACCATCAATGGTTAAAACTAATTGTTTATGGTTGACCTTGGGGGTAAAATTCCCCTAGGGGATCATCAATAGTTCAATGAACCATTAGTGGTCTAAGGGTTGAGGGTAGGTCATTATAAAAAGTATAGAAAAATGTTTTGAATGTTGAAAGGTTTATGAATGATTTGAAGTTTTTTATGTGAATTTTTATTAATTTGCTAAAATATTTGAAGCTTATAGAATAAGAAATGGTAGGGTAGTGGAAAGTGTTGAAAGTTATTTCTAAAGGCAAGGTATGTAATTGATTAGATATTAAAGTGAAATAATTTGAAATTGATAGGGTATAAAATAATAGGTCAAATAGGTCAAGAGGGTGATGGGTAGAAGTGATAGAAACATGATGGTGTGTAAAATTACTTTTTTTTTGTAAGATTCATGTTGGGTAGAGGGGGAGCAAGGTTTTGTGATAGAATCATATAGGTCAAGAAATAGATGTGGTTAAAATGTATAGTGTTTGGGGTGTTGTTTAGATTATAAATGTAAGTGGGTAGGGTGAAATAGGTTGAAAAAAGTAGGTATTAGTGGGTACTTAGATTGAGGTGGAAAACTAAGTGCACATACTAATATGGTTGTTTTATAAGCATACAAGTAGATCCATATGTGGGATCAAATCCTACAGATCTTTGTAGAGGTCCACAATGGTATGACAGATGACGAGTGGAATCATATGGAGATGTTGGCCTAGGGGCCATAAGGCATTGCCAGTAAGAGCTCCCATTGATGATGCTAGTGTGGCAGATGGATATGTGACTTGGTACTAGGATAGATATGTAGTTGATGATTTTGGATGGGGGGATGGGGATAATAGCTGATGGGTGTGGACCTTGTAGGGGCACTAGTATAGGGTGGTCAAGTGGTAGTGGTATTGGTAGTAGCATAGGCCTAGATCATAGGATTATAGGGACATGTGACCACCTTACAGGCTTAGGTTCTCACATTATAGGGGTAGGTTGTGACATTGATAAGAGAGCACATTTTAATGATGGATTCTTTTATTTTAGTTACTCAAGAGAGATTTTTAAGACAAGGGGCAAGATTTTCCATAATAGTAGTAGGAACATCACTTGACATAGTGTTGAGGACACATTATCTATCCACTATTAAGGAGCTGAGGTACTATGAGGTGATGGTGTTGGCACAATTGCCTATAACATTGAGATACATGGAGTATAGGGATAGTTTGGTAGGGGTCCTTCAATAGCTACTCCAGGACAATGGACCTCTATAGTGAGCCAAGTAGGGATACTAAGGGAACCACCACCAAATGGGAGTGTAGCTACAAGTATAGGTACATGTGTAGGTGGGGCCAATAGTAGTGGTGCATTGAGGGCATGATTTACTGTTTTGATATGTTGGGAGTGATAGGTGTACATTATTTTGATACTGGCCTACTTGCTAATGCAACAAGATGTATATGTTTTGAGAGAGAGTTTAGACATTATTATAGGCATTATTTATGATGACATAATGTATGGTTTATGATGTATGTTTAGGGTTCATGGTTTACATGCTAATGTGGATATTTATGTTCATGTTTATGGTTGATGGTTTATGGTTTCATGCATATGCTTTATGATGACTCAGTAGCTTAGGCATATGATGTTTAAAGGATGGTTATGATTCTCTAATTTGGTTTATGGATATGAAAGGATGTGATATGGATGGATATATATCATATGATAACATGATTTTAATGAATTTGTTTATGGTTATGTTGATGTTATAAGATGAATTGTTGTGATGTGATGGTTTATATATAAATAGGTAGATGATATATGATATGGCTCAAGATGTTTTGATGATTGATTTTTTTAATGTTCATGATGATGAATGGTGTAATTAAGGTTGTTTATGATATGATATATGTTCTCATGATGTTTTAATGGTAGATGGATAGGATGATGTTTATGATATGATTTGATGTGATTTTATGGGGTTTGGACCATAGATTTATATATGATATGTGGTTTATGGATATAGTTCACAATGTTGCATTTATTATTTGATATTTGTTGTTTATGATCATGGAGATAAAATGTGAACATGGTTAAGGATGTAATGAGAATACATAAAGTAAGTAGATAAAAAAAATAAATGTTTAGGAAAGTGATAAGAATCATGATAGGTATGTCTATATGAGCCAATAGAAGATAAGAAAATAAACATGATACCTTTATATTGGTAAGGACAAAACAAAACTTGAAGTTGGATTAGCTTAGTGAAAATAAGCCTTTCAAATGCTTCACATTAGTGTACATTGGTTGATAAATAGGTATCTTGATCACACTATGTCAAGTAAGCTCATAGTCCCATGCATATGATATATGGAGGGAGGGTGGATGAAACTGTAACCTTTTTGTGAGACTAGCATGTCTCTTTTGGAGGCTTTTGAGAGGATAGTATAAGCAAGTTTATGCTCATATATAAAGTGTAGATTGATCAATGTGGGAAGTTTAATTAAGAGAGTTGATTGTGGATTTTCAAGATTATTACTTTTAGGAGAGTTGATTGTGGCATTTCTCATTACTTTTACTTTTGTTTATGGGTCTTTAACTACTTTTGATTATGCTTTAGTGTTGGGGAAGATGATTGATGCATGAAGCTTCCAAGAAATTGCTAGCTTGGACAAGTTATTTACTCAACCATCCTTAAAGGGAGTGGTCTAAGTTTAAATTCTTAGTTCAAATGATTTTGATATCTATCCTTTGAGGGAGTGGTTCACCTTATGTTTTTGCAATTTTGAATAAGTTTTCAATAGCCACCTATTAAGGGAGTAGTCTGCAAATGCTAAGAATGACCCATGACTTGTTTTTGACTTTGATATTACTTTTTTTTTGTTTGATGTTGCTTGTGTTGGATTATTTTTAATGATCCAAAGTATTTTAATGTTTTTAGTTTATTAGTTTCCTTTATTAAATACATTGGTAGTTCACAGGAAAAGTTAATTTTCTCCCATAACCACCCATAAAAGTTTTTATAAAGATTTTAATCTTCATTGTAAAAATGATCCAAAATAATACAATTTTATATTTTGTGTCAAATATTTACTTTAAAATGTAATTTATCTGTTATTTCCTCCCATTCTTGGAGTTATTAGTGGTATCAGAGCATGGTTTTTGGAAACATGGAGAAAGCAAGGTGAAAAGTTGACATGAAATCAAATTTGGGAAAATTAATAAGGTATACTATTTTGGTCAATATATAATGTAAAATTAATATTTTACATTATATTTATTGAAGTCTATAAATACATAGTTGGTGTAATAAGCCTGAGAATTGGTTTGTACTGCCATTGCTTGGAGAAGCATAAAAAAGAATCAAGAGTTTCCATTTAAATCACTATAGAAGCTTGCTATATGATCCAAAAGCATAAATTTCTTTGCAAATTTTCCAAATAAGCCATTTTTATGACCTATGCAATGTAAAATTATGCCTGTGTGTTGGTATTGTATGACCTCCATAAATTATTGGTTTAAATTTGAGTTACATTTGCTATCAAACTAAGTTTTTTCTAGCCTTGAAACATCTTTAAAATTATCCAAAAAGGATTTGTAAGCCATTTATGTAGTTGTACAGACCTTTATATGGCTTTTTCATGTTGAATATACATGTGACTGGATGAAATGATTTCTAGATTTTTATTCAACTTGTTATGCTAAGTGTTTGATTTACATCTAAGTTTCACAAGCCCAAAAATCATTTTCAAAGACATCCAAAAGATTTTCAAGCTAGAAAATTGAATTGTATGGATCAAAATTATATAAGTATAGCCTCCAAAGCCATCCCATATCCTTTATATCAAATTTCTTCATTCAAAATTGTTTCTAACAGTCTGTATCCAAGCCAAATTGTGAGATATTATAGATCTATATGGTCTTGTATGGCTAGAGGCAACTACAGACAAGTTAAAAAATGGTCCAGGGTAGTAATGGCATTGGAAGCATGAAGAATGGCATTGGAATATGCAAATGATTAATTTTTTCCTTTGATTAATTTTTTCATAATGTCTTCAAATATTTTAGGGTTTGACTGGGTCCCACCTAAAGCTTCAAAGATTGGAGTATTAATTTGAAAATTTCCTTTCATGGGAAAAATTATTTTCAGAAGTGCCAATTTTTTTTTTTTTTTTTTTTAAAAGCAGGGTCATTTGAATTAATTGTGAAAACTAGGAAAATATGTACCTATCATGATAATGTTTTTCATATCTTGAACACACCATCATATTATTTTGTCAAAGTTCCCTTTTTAGAAACTAGACTCAGATATATTTTCAATGAGTATAAGCAAGGAGGGGTTGATTATGTCTTGATATATAATTTTAATCCCTACAAACTAGTCAAATTTTCTGAATTAGCATTGAAAGGGGGGTCTCACTAGCCTGACAGAGGAGCAAAATTTCAAATTGTCATATCTTCTACATATGGTGGCCAAAATATTCATATGAACACTCTTTTTTCATGGAAATAGATTTTTAAGAGCATTAGTGTAAGCAATTTTTAATTCTAACATATGTAAATATGTTTTTTTCCAAATATTTTGAATAAACTATGCATTGTAATGAAATCAGGTACATTTTTGGTGGAATCTGACACCCCAAGTTTTTATTAAATAGTAAAAATGTGTTGTATACATAAAAAAAGATTATAATGACAAGTCCCACTACTTGTGTTGTTCGTGATGATGGTATTACATTTCAGCGTTTATAGGTCCCTGTGGATCTAACAAGCTAAAATAGAACAAATTGGAGGTTGGAGGATATTTTCCCTTCTCTAGTTCATTATTCGCTTGGATTATGGGTTCACTACTAGGATAGAAATTTTTGGATTGTGTAATTTACTTTCATATATGTAGTAATGATATGATCTTTGATGTAGAGCATTTCAGTGATTTGTACTTGGTTTATTTATTGCATGAATTCTAACCTCTCACCTAATAAGGGGAGAAGATATTTAATATTCATTTTCCAATCAGTTATTAATGATGTGTGGTATGATTTAGCATTATGGTATGAGTTAGCATTGTGTTTATAGCATTGTTAGTGCTAATCAAAGGCCTACAGAAGATGTTGGTGATTATTGGGCATCAGTTTGAGATGTGCCATACATAATACAAAGGGTATTCACTTGTTAGATGGATTCTATGTGAGGATCAATGTAGTTAGATAGTGTATGATCAATTTTTACTATAGTGCGAGGATGATCAAGATGTGATTAGTCTAAGATGCATAGTGTACATGTTGTAGTTGCGGTATAGTCTACTTGGATGACTCACAATTCTTTGTTCTAATCTTTCTATAACCCATTTAGATCAAGGGGGAGTTTGTTGGATTATTTTTAATGATCCAAATTATTTTAATGCTTTTAGTTTATTAGTTTTCTTTATTAAATAAGTTGGTAGTTCATGGGAAAAGTTAGTTTTCTCCTGTAACCACCCATAAAAGATTTTAATATTCATTATAAAAATGATCTGAAACAATACAATTTTATATTTTGTGTCAACTATTTACTTTAAAATATATTTTTTCTATTATTTCTTCCTATTCCTAAAGCTATCAAATTGACATAGACTTGTTTATACATGCTCAAGGGGTTACCTTTATAAAGCAAGACTAAGAGCATAAGAAGGTTACATAGGTGAAAAGAAGATTAGGTGACAATGACCGTGGGAACCAATCTCGAAGAGAGATGGGAAGTACCATGAGAATCATGCCATGGGTAGAGTTATAGTACCCATGGTTCATGATTAGGCTATGACTGTGATGGATAATCACATGATGTAGCTATAGTTAGGGAAAATGAAAATGGTTACAAGGGATAAGTTGAAGTTAGACAAATGATGATTGTGACCCCTCATTAACAATAGAAAGGATATAGATGTGAAGCCTTAAGAGGATCAAGTTCTTGTTTACCTTTAATAGAGGATAAATGATAAGCTCTTGATCCATACTTATGGGTTATGATGTAGGGTCTAATCCAATTGAAAGAAAAAGTTCCCTTTTGATTTTCTCCTTATTAGTTACATGTTAATTTTCCTTGAGAATGAGATCTCTAATATTGAATTCTTGCACTTTTAGGTGTTTTTTATAAGCACACTTGATTCATTCTTGAGAGACATGAAGATGGGAAAGAATAACCAAATGATGCTATTTAAGTAACTCATGTTGAGCTAAACATGCTTGATGATAATCATCTAATGAAATAAGGTTACACAAAGATATGTGAAGAAAGGTTATTTGGACTTTAAGAGGCAATACATCCTCAGCTCCAAAAACTAGAGAAAATGGTGTAGCACCTGTAAGGGTTCACATGCTAGTATGATATGTCCATAAGGTGGAAGGGATGTACAAGTGCCAATCTTGACTTGAGGCACTGGCCATTTTAGTAAGCATGTTGTTAAGGGTTTTGTTAGAGGCCTCTACTTGTTTATTTACTTATGGGTGATAAGTGATTAGAAGCTTAGTTTAATTACAAATACATCGTAAAGACCTTAAGCTTGTTTATTTTTGAAGGATTTACCATTATTAGTAATGATATTATGGGGAACACTAAAGCAATAGATGATGTGATGGGTAATAAATTTGACAATATTTTTGAATTTTGTTAAGATAAAAGGAATAGCCTCCACCCATTCGGTGAAATATTCAATCACAGTGATGATAGAGTGATGTCAATATGAAGAGTGGGGATTAATTTTAAAAATAAGGTCTAAGACCCATTATGAAAAGGCTAGAAGTCAATGGAAACTTGAAGGCTATGGCTGGGCACATGGTGCAAATTAGCATGTTGTTAACACTTGACACACTTTTTCACATCATCAAAATAGTCTTAGTTAAGGGTAGGCTAGTAATAGCCCAATTAGAGGATGCACTTAGCCATAATAAGTCCACTAAATTGATCTCCACATATACCATCATACATATCCTTGATAGTATGAGAGGCTTCTTGACCACACATGCAACATAATAGGAGGTTGTCAAGTTGTACCTATAAATAATTTCTCCCATAATGGTATAATGAGAGGTGATTTGAATAAACACCTAATAGGCATTCTTAGAGAGGCCAAAGGGAACCATGCCAAGGTTAAGGTAGTCAAAGGTTTGTTGATACCAAAGGTCAGGTTGGATTTCTTCCACACTAAAAATGGTTAGAGTGTTTTACTTGGCATAAGAAGGTTTGGTGAGGTGATGGACAATAACTGACAGCTTAGAGTCCAAGGGTACTGATGGGATATTGGAAGCAAGAGAAGCCATGGTTTCAACAAACTTTTTGGTAGATCATGGGGTGGTTTGAATATGGTAGTGTTCAAATGATGCTAAGAGTTTTGTAACTAATTATTTGTACAACTAAAAAATCTCATTCTTACATTGGTAGATGTCATTGGCTTGATTGAATAAAAGTTGGGAGTCACCAAAGATGTTGATTATTCTAACTCCTAAGGCTAAGTCAATTTAGATACCTATTATTAAGGATCATATTTAGCCACATTATTAGTACATTCAAAGTCAAGTTTATAAGATAAAAGAAGTGGTTCATCAATAAGGGGGATAAGGATGATATTGGTTCCCCCACCATGTTGACATTTGGAACCATTGAACAACATGGTTACATGATTGGTGAAATATGCTTGGGATAGGCTTGCAATAGACTCATCTAGAAATTCAAGAGGAAGAGGTTGGTTATCTGTTAGGGGTGCAGTAACCAATTGATCAATAATGAATTTCCCCTTAATTGAATTATACTAGAGGAACTCAAGGTGAAACTTAGTTAAAAGTATGATCCACTTGGCCATATGTTGGTTTTGGTATGGATTGGAGTTCATGTACT
The DNA here is from genome assembly GCA_037957365.1 of Torreya grandis. Taxonomy (NCBI): domain Eukaryota; kingdom Viridiplantae; phylum Streptophyta; class Pinopsida; order Cupressales; family Taxaceae; genus Torreya; species Torreya grandis. The sequence goes on along the minus strand of JARHVA010001391.1, from coordinate 1,475,896 downwards.
TGAGTCGGTTGGTATTGGTTATGACAAAAGTTTTGTGGTTAAGAAGGTGGTGGTGACGTTTGGTGGCCATGAAGACTAGGGCCAAGTAAAGTTTCTTGATATGAGTATACCAAGTTTCATAGTCTATAAGGGTGGGGCTTATGTAATAGATGGATTGATCTTTGTGTTGTTCATCTTGATGGGAAGGCATTGCCCCTAGGGAATGGTTAGTGACAAAGATATAAAGGTAGAAAGGTTGGTCATCCTTAGGGGGTGTGAGGATAGGTGGAGTAGAAGGTACTATTTGAGTGCATCAAAGGCCTTTTGAAAATCAATATTACACTTGAAAGAGATATCCTTTTTCAAGAGGTGATGGAAGGGTTGACACCAGTTAGAGAGCTGAGAGATGAAGTGGTGAATGGATTGGAGATTCCCCTATAGATTGTAGAGTTGTTTAATATTAGTTAGAGGTAGAATCTAGAGGATGGCTTTAATTTTGGTTGGATCCACTTTGATTTCTCAAAGGAAAACAATGAAGCCAAGGAGTTTCCTTGATAAGCCCCCAAAAATACATTTCTTGCAATTGAGGTAGACATGGTAATGGATAAGTCTCTCAAAGATTATTTTGATAATGAATAAGTGGCCCTTGTGATATTTAGACTTTACAAGGAGGTCATCCAGATAGTCCTCAACAATTTTATAGATGAGGTCATGGAAGATATAGGTCATAGCATGTTGGTAGGTTTCAACTGCATTATTAAGACTGAAGGGCATGAATATATAACAAAAAGTCCCCCATGGGGTGATAAAGGTAGTTTTATGTTGATCTTTAAGGGAAATTAAAATGTGATCATAACATGAGAATCCATCCATGAGAAATAACATCTCATGGCCTATTGTAAGATCAACAAGTTGGTCAATGCTAGGTAGATAAAAGCCATCCTTTGGGCAAGTGATGTTGAGGTCACAAAAGTCTACATAGATACATAGTCCCCCTATGGATTTAGTGATAGGCATGATGTTTGAAACCCACTGAGGATAGTTAATGGGTTGAATGAAGTTGATAGAGAGGAGGAACTAAAGATCTTCTTTGATAATAAGGGCTGTATGAGGATGTATTCATCAAATTTTCTATTTGATAGGCTTAGCTTCATGATTGGTTATGATGTTGTGGGTGGCAATGTCTGGGTCAATACCATGCATGCCAACATAGACCAAGAGAATGTAATGCTACGGTCTTGGAGGAAGGTAGAGAAGTCCTAAAGTTCTTTAGTATGAAAGATTATATAAGTTTGACAACATGAGGGTTGCATAAAGTGCCTATGTTAATATCCATAGTGGATTCATTCAACATGGTTTAGGTTTCTAAAGGTAATGAATTATGGATGGAGGAATGAGGTACACCAAGGTAGCTGAGAATAGAATCATCATCCTGACATGAAGTAGTGTTAATGGTAGGAGAGTCTTCTCCCATAAGTTTAGGATGGGTCAAAGGGATGGATAGGGTGCCCCTTCCTTTTGATAAGTCAAGGGGATGAGGGTATTCATGTTGACAAATAAAAATTTAGGTGGGATGATGTCCTCATCCTCATAATCAGGTGTAGGGGACATTGGTGAGGAAGGGTTTTCTTATTCAATAATGGTAGTGGAAGGTTGTATGGATTTATCCTTATTGGGTAGAATGAAGCTAAGGCCATGCTTCTTGTGAGGCTTTTAAGTCTCAATCAAGATCAATGTATGTGGGCCATGCTTGTATCATCCTAAGCCAAACCCTTTCCAAGCACACCTATGAAGGTATATTTTGGTGAAGACTAGGTTGTCTAAGTAAGAGAAGGTGGAGGTGAGTGGTTCAAGTAAAGATGGTGTAGTGACAACATTAAGTGGCTTGTCAAGACACCCATAGATGAAGTTAGTTTGATAGTTGAGAGGTCCCAAATGAATAATGGCTCTAATTATAGGATCATAACCTAATTGATGGTTGAGTTTTCCATATTATTAGGGAGTTTGGAAGGCATTAAGGGTGAGGAGATGGTATTATCTAAGGGTAAGGCATTGGCAGGTAGGTTCCAAGGGATCAGTGGTGGGTATATGGTCTACAAGATTAAATAAATTGGTAGTTGCCTCTAAGGGGGGAAATAATGGCTTCATTTCCCATGTTTGAGGGCTTGGTGGTGGATTATTAGGGTGATTTTGTCAAGGGTAGGAGGATTTAATTAGGTCAATAGGTCATGTTTCATGATGTAAAAGGCCTTGGGTTAGCTTGTATGGTGAAAACCTAATTGTCATGTTTAAACTTGACACAATGATGGATGGTAGAAGGTATAGAACCCATATAGTAGATCCAAGGTCTCCCTAGTATAAAATTATATTGGAGTTCACCTTTGACCACATAAAAAAGTTTAGGGAGAATGTGAGGTCCTAGATGAATGTGGAGGATAACATTTCCTAAGGTAATGGTCATAGTGTTCTTAAAGGATCTACAGGATGCTAGAATTTTTAGACATGATATTGTTTGATAATTTGAGTTGGTCATAGGCATAGGAAGAGATGATATTGATACTATCTCCTTCATTGATCATAACCCATTTGATATTGGTTTAGTTGATATGGGTAGTTTGGGTCCTTAGGGTGGATAGAAGGTATTTCTAAGTCCTTGAAGGTAACAAGGCTAGAGAGTTGGAGAGCACCTATGAAGGCCTCTATAGGTAAAGAGTCTTATAATTTGACCTTAATGGCTTGCATAACCTCTATCATGGCCTAATGATGGTGAGGTGAGGTGGAAATGAGCTCAAAAAAGCTCATCTTAGATGGGGTCTAGTGAAGTTTCTTAAGAACAACCCTCTTGATGGATTTAGAAGGGTTATCCTTAGAGGTGCCTAAGATGGTCACTTTGGTCTTAGCTTAGGATGAAAAGATTGGGATTTGGTTTGGTCTAAGGTAAGAAGGTGGGTATTTCTATGGAATGGATACCTTGGCCTTCCATTTATCTTTTTTTGTGATTATGTGACCATATTAATGGTGTAGATAGAGGGGAAATATGCGGATAAGAGGTTGGGTAGGTTTCCTGTCACTGTAAGGTGAGAGTGGGGGATTAGGCATGCTTTGGAAAATGACTATTGGGTGTGTTAGTAGAGGGGTTGAGGGAAGTTCATCTAATAAAATATCATATTCATCATAGAGTTGATGGATAATGACTTGGAGAGCTTTGAAATTCTCCATGTTATGTCTAGGTGTCTTGTGGTAGGAATAGACTTGATGGTCATTGTACCAAGCTAGTTTTAAACCAAGAAGATCAAAAGGTTTGATAAAAGGTAAGGTGAGACAAGAATCTTGGATTAACCTTTGAAAAATGGTTGAGTAAGACTCAACCAGGGATGGGAAGGGTCTAGAGGTTGTGGTTTTAGTTGGTAAGCTAGGTGTTTTGGTGATAATGGGTTTGGTGAGAGGGGGTTTAGGTAAGGTGGTGTTTCTAGTTAATGGTTTTAGTTTGGGCATGTTGGTGGTTGGAGTGTTCAAGGTTGGTATTTTGGCCTTTGGTAATTTGAGAATAACTAGCCTATCAGATAGTAAGTGGGTTAGTGTAACCAATAGTGGTGGGAACCATATGTTAAAAGGAGCCTATTTCTTAAGCAACGTTGAGGGATGAGGTCCCAATATGTAATTTAAAGTAGAGGGAGGTAAATTCATAGCCATATAGACTTTTAATGGCTTCACCTCTTTGGCTGGTTTGGGTCAAGGATTAAGTCTAGGTTTAGATGTGGTTAATTCCACTTTCAGAGATGGGTGGACTAAACTCCATGTAGGGAAGGCACCAAGATGTATGACAAGTTTGGTTGGCTATTTGATTGCTTGAGATATTATTACCTTGGTTTATTAAGAGGGTGAGGGGTTCATAGAAGTTCTGATTGGTTTAAGAGGGGGTGGAGAAATGATATATTGGTTGGTTAAAGGTGTGTTGGAAGGTTGGGGTTTGTTGATGTAAGGGATCCCTAATTATTGTCAGAAAGTGGTTTGATCCATATCTAGTTTTACGACAAAATCCAATTTTTGAACTAATGTAAAGAAAGGTTTGTGTACCAGTCTTGATCATTGGGTAGTGGATGCAAAAGATAGGCCTATAGGATAGGGATGATGGGTGGTAGTTTGGTCCATTTCCTCAAGTGAGGGATGTAAGGTTGAAATATATAGTTTTTGCATGAGAGGTGTTGGTGATGAAGTTTATCCTTTAGGGATAATTTCCATAGGAGTAGTGGTTTGTTTAGTAGTTAGGGGAGATGGTGAATTAATAATGGTTATTTGATCAAATATGATAGTTGAGGTGGTATTTGATGATTATAAAACCTTTATGAGTGAATCTAGGAAGAAAGGAACCTCCTCAATTTAGGTCTCCAAAGGAGGGGAATGTGACTCCACTACCTCAGTAGATGAGATGGGGGAGGAGTAGGTAGATTGGATGCTTGAGTCTTCATGGATGAGTGTATCAAGGACCATATTGATCATGTGGGCATCATGGGAGCATTTAGTGTGTGTGTCCTCACTTTTGTAAGGGGAATGGTTAGGAAAAGGTTTCTTGAAGATGTCAAGAGCTTGATTTTAGGGGGTATTGGGGTTATCCAAAACAAGTTCCCCCTTGTCAATAAGGATCTAAACAACATTCTTGAAGGTATTACATTATTTGACATTGTGTCTAATTACCTGATGAAAAGTACAAAGGTCATTCTCATTATACCAAACAAATGTAAGATGAGAAGAATCAAACTGTTGAGGAGGTTTGATGCGGGAAAGCTGTATGAAGTTAGCTTTTAGTAGTTTATCTAGAACCAAGACATAAGATTCTCTAAGTGGAGTGAACTAATTTTGGCTATTTTAGTTTGGGTTCCTTGTGTTTTGGTTGGAGGTAATGGGAGAATTTTTTTAATTGACATTGGGTGGAGGGGAAATTTTAAGGACAACTACATTCATAGTTCCCTTGCTTTTGGTACTAGTATTGGCTTGGTTTCCTAGTTTGGAGAAAGAGATTTCGTTGGTCTTGAAGGTAGTGTTTTTGTTTCATAACTTCAAATTTCCCTCATCTATGGCTTAGTTCTCTAGTTTATGTGCCATGATAAAAGCTTCATCAAAAGTTTTAAAGATTTAGAATGCAGTGTAGAAGGTATATGCTTGGTGTAAGCCCACAAAAAAATCTCTATAAGTTTAGGTTGAGATAAGGAAAATGAAATTTGATTAATCAAGCTTCTCTAATGGGTGATGAAATCAGCAATAGAATCATCATCAAATTTCCTAATAGAATAAAGGTTGGTGATAGAGACCTTCTTAGAAATGTTAATGGAGAAGTGATCTAAGAAGACTTGAGCTAGGTGGGTAAAAGAAAAGATTGAATGCTTAGTGATGTCACTATACCAGTCAAGTGCCAAGCTAGATAAAGACATAGGGAAGGTATGAAGGAGAAGGGCATCATAATAATAAATCATGTAACATAAATGTCTAAAATACCTAAGGTGTTATTGATGGTCTTCCTTGCTCTAAAATTTGGTAAATTTCAAAATCTCTCATTGAGGAGGGTAAGGTCTGATAGGGACAGAGGGATGAACAGGTTCATTATAAATCTGATCATAAGACATGATGTTATGAGCCCTTAAAATGGATGACTCAAGGTTTATTATTTTTTCCATGAACATCTTCATTAAGTTGGTTTGAGGTGGTGCACCCAAAGGATCATAAGGTGTATATTATAGTTGTGGTTGAGTGATATACTAGTAATTGGCTGGTGGTTGAGGGGCTGCCACATATTAGATTGTGGATGCTAGAGGTTGGGTAGGTGGCATGTAAGGGTAGGTGGATGATAGTGGTTGGGTAGTGGGTACATACCCTTGAAAGTTAGGGATCTATCCTAGGTTGGGTGCAATGGGTTCTTGTTGAGGTATTCTTATGGGTTGGGTATGGGTGGTAGTTGGGTTGGTGACAAGAGGCAAGGTAGTAAGCTTCGTGCTAATGGGTAGTGAAGTTGAGGGTATGGATATCATCAAGTTTGTTAGGGGTTATTGATTAATGGGTTAGGATTGATAGGGGTAAGGTTGGTAGTACTAATGGTAGGTGCTTTAATAGTGGGTGGAGTATGATTGGTTAGTGGTTAGGTTGTTCATAAAGTGGAGGAATCATTGGTAGGGGTAGAAGGGGTAAGGATAATGGTTGGTTAGATCAGTTGGTTTTTAGCTATGGTATCAAAAGGGTTAGTAGATGAAGATTCTTGGGTATTCAAAGGTTGGGTAGTGACCAAAACAACATAAACATCCCCCATAAGTTGGGATGGCATACCATAATGAGGACCCAAAATATGGAGTTGAAATTAGGGCATGGTGAGGGGAGGTGTCAAGGTAATGTTAAAGGGAAATTGGGTTGTTATCCAAAAAAGTGGTAAAGTCCATGTCTCCTTGGGAAAATTCCCAAGGAAAATTAAGGCTTCCCAAGTGATGGGGTGAGTATTTTTCTTTAGAGATGTACTCCATAGAAGGGGAAGTAGAAGAGGTTAGTTGGTTTAGTGACGAGTTTTGATCTGCTAGGTCTCTCCGCTCCTGGTGAGTGAGAACCATGCAATAAAGGGGGAGAGAATATAAGAATAAACTCATCACTCAAATAATAATAAGATAATAAAATGATTAAGGTAATCAAGACACACACTATAAAGTATGTTAAGCCTAGAGGTTAGTTTTAATATCACTTTTGGCTTATGCCTTAGTTTATAAGAATGTGTGATAGAAGTTATCTTATAGATCAGGTATTATATATGTAGTCTATGGTTAGTTTTGGGTTGTTTAGGTGCTCAAAATAATCTATGTTAGAATTAATACATGGCTTGGTATTGGGGCCTACCCCCTCACTCAAACATTGTAGTGATAAGGGTGTCAGGTGCTTAGCCAATATATATTGATAGTTAGAGTTTATACTCAACCAAAGAACTGAGTTGGTTCTCCCCTTGGTAATGAATTTCAAGTAGGATTTCTAGGAAAGGGTAAGGTGACTACTAGGTGATGAAATCCCAGTCAGGCCTTTTTTTAAATTATTTTTATGTTTGATTGGTGAAAGTGGTTTGGCTAGTGTGTGTAACAAAAATTGGTGCTATGATAAGATTATTGTGATTTAATTCAAAGTGAACTAATGTTAAAATCAAGAAATGGATGTAGTTGATTTTAAGTCCAAAAAAAAATTTAGTTTCAATTATGAGCATAGATAGAGAGAAGAGCATACAAATGCAAAGAAAAAAATGTGAGTAGAGACTCTAGGTCCCACTAGGCATGCCATAATGTTTCATGTAAATTTTTTCTATAGTTTAAAGAAAGAGAGAAAAGAAACTTGATATAGGTATGGTTGAAAAACCTACTTGTTTGTACATGCATTGAATTGAAAGATTATGTAGAAATCCTCTTTGGATTGGGAGGAAGACCTAAAGATAAGAAATCACTAAATTAAACTTTTTCATTAGATAGATAGTTGGGTGGATTGCCTAGCAATAGATAGATCCCAAAAGTGAGAGCTTCCTTGGGGGATGTCAATCCACATGTTTTAAATAATTAAGTTCACAAAATTGGAAAGAATGCACTTGCATCAATAATCAAAAGTTTCTAAAATTGAACATAAGAATGCTTACTTAGAAAATAGACTAGAACTGATCAAATTAGTGATAAAATAATTAATACATGTGGTAAGGGGTTGGGATATGCTTCAAAAAATATAAAAGAGGTCTATGGACAAGTAGGAACATGGAAGACTAGGTTTGGTTGAGGGTAGATGGGTGAAAACAACTTGTTGGTTTTCAATACCATAGTGACCATTAATGGTTAGGGTAACCATCAATGGTTAAGGTGACCATCAGTGGTCAAGCTGACCATCAGTGGTTGGATATACCATCAATGGTTGAGTTAACTATCAATAGTTATTTTGTAAGTTCTAGGTTGTTAATTTATAAATAATGGGATCTAAAAGATGGATTTTAAGAGATGGGAAAGGGTTGGGCTGATTATGAAATGGAAAAAAAAGTAAATGAATATTAAAAAAATAAGTACTTGTCTTACCAAAAGTTGATTGGGTGAGTGGTTGAAGTAGTTAACCTATTGGTGGAATCTAGGTTGAATCTGGTAGAGTAATGGTACTTGAGAGCTTGGTTGAGAGGTGACGGTGAGTAAACTCTCAATGTGATTACTAGATTGTTGATGATTCTTGATGATGTTTATTGACACATAAAATAACACTCCTAAATCCCTAAGCTTTTGATAATTATTGTAGATGGATTTCTCTTCTAGGCTCCTCTCTTCTTATAGGCACAAGTAAGAGGTGGAAGTCAAGGTGCAACTAAGCCATCTAAATATAATTTATCCATGAAAAATCTTGTAATAATATTTATATGAGATATATTTATAAAATCTTAGTGGATGGTTTCATGATTTTGGTTAAGGAGGTGGACCCCAAGCATTGATGATCAGGGTTTCCTAAGTGTGACCATTGACGGTTACCCTGATCATCGATGGTTAGGTCCCTAAAGGAAAAAGGTCTTGGAGGATAGGTTGAGTTAGTTTTTTAAACTAACTTTAGGTGAACTTGGTTAGGCTATATTGGTCCCAAGAGGGTCCTAGGTAGGTCCAAGGGTATTTTTGACATTCATAATTGTAGTGTCTAGATTTCTAGTGTCTACAATTATAATTACCTATGGGAAAATCATCCTATTTTTATTCCCTAATTAGGGAAGCTCCATATTCCATTGATTATAATCACCTTTGGTAAAATTATTCCCTTCCAACTTATTTCATCTATTTGGTCTAACCATTTCCTCCTTTTAAGGGATCAATTATTGACTCCTTTGCTAATTACTCTCTTGAGGGGGCACCTAAAATGCATCCATTATTGTTGAAGTCATAAATATACATGATTTTTTAATTCTTTGAGAAGATTTTACTATGATTAAAAATTTAAATTCCTACCCAAATAGGGGAAAACTATAGACACCTAAAACTAGCCACTAATGGCCTTTAATCAGACTTCAGATTGATTCCTACCAACCATTGCAAATTAAGCCTAAGAATCACTTAATGTACCAAATTTACTTATGTATCATTCATCAAAGCTTATAATATTATTAAGATAAACATAATTTGGGTATTTTATCATAAGAAACAAAAATCTCTCATGAATTCATCTCTATTCATCTTATGACATCATAACATGCAATTTGGCCTATAAACCTATTGAATGGGGCAAGTGCACACATGAAATTAAATCTTGAAAATGATAAATGGATAATTAAAATTAATTAAAAATATAAACCAAATTAATATAATAGTTGAATTATCCATTAAAATTCATTAATTACTAAAAAATGAAATTCAAAAATATGAAATATCCTAGATTTTCATGATTACCTTTTGTGAGTTGTCAAGCCTTTGAAAATATCTCAAAATATCTCACCCATACTTATTCATTGAAAACCATGAGATTTTGACACCTTTTAACTATACTAGCTTTAATTAACTCACTTAGGTTAGGTTTGAACCCATTATAATCCTTAACTCCATCTTGAATCACCTTGGGTTGGGGTTAAATCCATTTGCTATAAATACAAGCCTTTGCCTCTTCATTTGAAAGGTTAGAAATTGTAGAGTTATAATGCAGGGTTTGTATCAAGATTCATATAAATAGTGTTATAATGCCAAAATATTGATCCAATCCCCATCAATCCATAATCATAATCCACATTAATCCATAAAACACAATGGTTCCAAGGAGAGAAGGAGCACATAAAACTCCATTGTGAAAGACTCTAAGCACAAGTCAAACAAGCCATGAGAAAATCACTTAGAACTCTCAAAGGAGGTAAGTATTGTTGTTATTTACATTATAATTGGGGTTTAAATTTTATTTCTCCATTAATCTCCCCCTAAGATCTAGGATTAGAGATGTTACCATGTTAGTGTGTTAATTTTATTGTTTTATGAAACTAACACTTGATTTAAGCTCCTTTTTATTGTTTAATTCCTATGATCATAGTTATAATTAGTAACATGATGGTGAGACACTAATTTCCCAAAATAAATTATAATTAGGCCCATATGGTATATAATTAAACAAGAAATAAAGGTTTCAACTACCAAACCATTGTCATACTATTCCAAAATATGGCCTCTATCAGGAATGTTGAAATAACTGCTAAAAATTGATCTAAATCTCTATGCAAAAAACATCTATGGAATCAATGGAATGGAACCAAGGCCAAAGGGTGGGGTAGGGAAGTTAAAAAAATTGGTTGATAGAAAAGGTATGGTATAATTTTATGGTAAAAATAAGAATTTTGATATTATGGTACAACTAAAATGGGCCTCATAGAAAGTACACTAGGTCACTCAAGTGAAGTAATGATTGAGGTATGTAATTTTCCTTGGCTCATCAAGTTCATCCCCATCTAGTATAGTGAGCCTATATGTTCTAGTACCATAGTTTGTGATAATGATGAAAGGGTCTATCCAATTAGGTTTAACTTTGCCTTTGTGTTTAGTCTTGATCATGGTATTCTACTGATTTTCTTTAAATACAAGATAACCAAGCTCAAATTCTCTATGTATGATGCACCAGTTGTAATGTCCATAAAGTTATTTTTGGTATGATTAAAGGCTATTAACTATATCCATGAATTTCTCATCAAGTAGATCCATCTCTTTTAAGTGAGCTACTCGATAGTCTTCATTATCTAATACATGCTTCAAAGAGATGCACAAATAAGGTAACTCAACCTCAAGGGGAAGAATGGCCTCAGTTCCATAAACAAATGAATTTAGAGTGGAACCTATTGGAGTATAGTAGTTGGTAAAATATACCTAGATGACATAGAATATTTTGAGGTTTAAATCATGGCTAACATTATTAAAAATATTTTTAAGGATATTGATAATGGTTTTGTTAGATGTTTCTGCTTGGTCATTACCTTGAGGGTAATATGTGGTTGAAAAATGTTGAGAAAATTTGTACTCAACACATAGTGATTGGAAATCCTTATTCTTAAATGATCTACCATTATCATATATACTTTTAGAGGGGATACCATAATGTTAAATGAGATGGTTGAATATGAATTTGGAAATTTGCTTTCCAGTCATGTAAGTGAGAGGTATAGCTTCAACCCACTTAGTGAAATATTCAGTGGCAATAAGGATATGTTTATGGCCATTAGATGAGGTGGGCTTTATTTTCCCAATGATATTGAGGCCCCATGTAGCAAATGACCATGGTGTAAGCATTGGTTTCAGAGTCTTGATCAGGGCATGAATTAGATTGGCATGCCTTTGACATTTATCACACTTTTTAACATATGTAACTACATCTACATCCATCATCAGCCAATAGTACCTAGTATGCAAGATATTTATAGATAATATATCCCTAATGGTATGGGCTCCACATACTCCTTCATGAACTTCACATAATGCTAATGTATATTCTACCAAAGTTAAACAATGAAACAAAGTTCCATAAAAAATGTAGTGGTATAGGGTTAGTCTTAGTAAGATATAACACGTGACATGGTGGATAAAGGCCTTAGATTTTTTGTGGGATAGGTATAGTAGCATTATTTGGTCATGAAAATAGGCATAAAGGTTAGAATACCATATAGAGCTAGGACCAACAATATCATAGATCATTATGATGATTGAAGGTTCATGATCTGGTACTTTTATGTTTTAAATGAGAAATTTGTATTATTTTGTTGTATCTATATGCCAAATCAAATATCCAATGGTATATATGGAATTTTACTATTCTATTACTAGCCTTTGGTATATGTTCAAACTAGACATTGATAATCTATTAATTGAGAGTGTCAACCATGGCCTTGTATGGTACCAATTTATCATCTTTTTGTCTAAAAATGGTCTATAACCTGATTGATGATTAACTAAGAATCAAGATGTTGTATGTTCCATTTTACTAGCTTGATAAATTCATATAATAAATTATTCATATTTGGCTATGTTTTTATTATAATTAAAATTGATCTTGAATGATTTAGGGATTAGATCCCCCTATGGTTTAATAAACAAAAGGCCTGCCCTCGATCCATATGCTATGAATGATCCTTCAAAATATAGCTTCTAGTGCTACTCCTGAAAATGTGTTTCAATGATGGTCATAATGGATTCATCTGGTAATTAGAATGCTATAGATTATGTATTTGTAAGTGGCACTTCAATAAGTTGATTTGCAAGGACTTACCCCTTGATGGGTTTCTGCTTGAAATATTCTATTTCAAACTCACTGAGAAGCATGATCCATTTGGCCATGCAACCTTGTAAAGTTATTTTGGATAGGAGATAATTGAGTGGATCTACTTTTGAAATAACCATGGTCTTGTTATTTAATTTTTAATGTTGCATTTTTTGAGCTTTAAAGACCATTGCTAAATAAGATTTTTCAATGGGCATATAATTGTGCTCATACATGACTAGTGTATATATTAGATAACACACGACATGTTCTTTTCAATTATTATCATTTTGAGCTATAAGTGCCCCCAGGGATTTGTCTATAGCTAATAAATATAGTAATAATAAATTTTATAGCATTGGTGGCAACAATATAGGTAGATTGGCAAGATAGTCCTTCAAACACTGAAAAGCTTTCTAGCATTGTTCATCTGAATGAAATGTAACACCCTTATTTAGGATGTGTGTAAATGGATGGGATTTTTCAACCAACTAAGATATGTAGTTTATAATGGATTTAATCTTACCTTTTAAACTATAAATATGCTTCAAATTGGTTGGTGGTGGCATCTGGGTAATGGCTTGTACTTTAGATGGATTGACTTCAATGCATCTATGAGACATAATGAAGCCAAGAAATTTGCTTGAAGTAAATCCAAAAACACACTTCTTAGGATTGAGCTTGACTTTGTATTCATGCAATATTTCAAATATCCTTCATAGTGCTACTAGATTATCAACCCTAGTCTTTGATTTACCAAGAATGTCTTTAACATAGTCTTCAACAACATCATGCATCATATCATGAAATATGATGGTCATAGATCTTTGGTACATGGACTCAATACTTTTGAGACCAAATGACATAACATGATAATAAAAAATTTCCTATGGTGTGGTGAATGCCATTTTATGTTGGTTTTCTAGTGTGATTTAAATCTAGTTGTACCCTAAAAATCCATCCATCAATGAAAGCTTTTCATAACCCGTTATGGAGTCAACTATAATGTCAATGTTTGGTAGAGGAAAGTTATAATTTGGGTAGGCCTTGTTTATGTATCTAAAATTAGTGTACATTTTTATTCCTTATGGCTTCTTTTTGACTGGTATAACATTTGATATCCACTCAGAGTATTTAATAAATAAAATACATCCTACTTCCAAGAGTTTTTCCAACTCTTTATTTACTAATACAATAAGAAAAAATGCATCTTGTGAATTTTTTATTTTACAAGTTTGACATTAGAATGTACCATAATGTGGTGCATAACCAAGGTGAGGTCCAAACTTGGCATGTCAGATTAGTCCCATGCAAATATATCAACAAACTCCCTCAAAAGGGATATAAATACTTCACGTTCCTCCGTAGTGAGGGACACACCTAACTTGATCTATTTTAGGTCATCTAGAGTCTTGATGTTAACTTTTATTGTATCCTTCATGAGAAGTGTTGAACCATCTTCCATAATGGTTGACAAAGATTTGATCTATCTAGTAACATCAGAGTTCTCTGTTAAGACTAGCTCCTCAAGTTCTCTGAGATATGAGGAATTCTAATCTTCTAATTGTAGCGATGGCCATATGACAAATACTATTAGAAACTCTTGGATGATTCAATCAAAATCTTGTTATTCAAAACTAAATTGAGATCCATAGGTAAATTCAATGTTTGTGGTCTCTTAAGCTATATTTGAGGAAGGATGAACACCCCCATCTAATGGTGCTTGAAATAGGTTTCCACCACTATACTAGCCTTTCTCTTTACTATTTCCTTGGTCCAAAATCACCTCAAAGAGTTTTTCACTTTGGGACCTCAATGTTTTATTTAATTGTTTATGGATAAGGGTGTTCACCCATTCTCCAAAATAGGCTTTAGGATCCAACTTGATTGAGAACCTTGTTTGTGGTCTCCTAATGAAAAATTATCCCTTAGGCCTATAAAATTGTAGAAGGCCTCAACATTATAGAAATTGTTGACCAAAATTATTTATTTTTGTTGATCCTAGTCTATTAATTAAGGATAATATAAATAAAGTGGATTATGGTGAATAATTGTTCAAAGGGTATGAATGGCATTAATATCAAACAAATTGGTATTGGCTAGGTCATCAAAAGGGCTATTATTAGACTCTACTTTGATATCAACATTATCATCATTATTCATTGGTGTTGGAACATGAATAAGGTACATGGGGTCACTCCCAAGTAGTTTAAATCCAAGACCATATTGAGTGGTAAGAATTGGCTCTAATGGACCCTATTGATGTAGCATAATGTCTCCTCTTTCATATCCATGCTTCTCCATGATTTTTTTTAAATGGGATACTTGGAATTTATGTAAAACTCAATTAAGTTGTCATTATACAACCAAGATTCATCATCTGCAAGTGAGTCCTATTTTTAGCTAGTGGCCGATATGAAAATGATAGGTGTTGGATTATACTGTTAGTCTTTACCATTTATTTACCATTCCATGCAAGGTGATTTGGATTTAGGTCTTTCCTAAGACTTGGGGTTCTATGAAAGCTTATAAATGTGGAATGTATCATGGGTTAAGTATTATTCCAAGACATTAGTTGAAATGGTATAATGATTAGATATTTTAGGTCATGTGGGAAAGTGAATCAAGGGCATGTAGGTCAATGAAATTAGCCTTTGGTGAATTGACAAGTATTTTTTTCCCCTTGTCCTTCTTAAGAACTAGATTCAAGCCAAAATAGTAGTTATAGCTTTGATACTTAGCCTTTAAATGCTTTTAATGTTCATATGGATGTAAATCTCAATGTATAGTAACCTTTATACTTGAATGAGAGAAATTAATACACTGATGCAATGTTGATGGGATGGAATGAATTTCATGTATCCAATGTCTACCCAAAAGCATATTATATGACAAATCAAGGTCTAACACATGGAAAAATGTATCATGGGTTAAAAGCCCAATGATAACTGGTAAGTTGATGGTGCCCTGAGATTCCCACTCTTTATTGTCAT
This sequence comes from Torreya grandis, assembly GCA_037957365.1. Classification (NCBI taxonomy): domain Eukaryota; kingdom Viridiplantae; phylum Streptophyta; class Pinopsida; order Cupressales; family Taxaceae; genus Torreya; species Torreya grandis. The sequence continues at coordinate 1,460,681 of JARHVA010001391.1, read as the reverse complement.
AGGCCTTGATTATACTTGTTTCTAGATAGAGATCAATTGTGGTGTAACCAATAATTTTGATGATATTTAGAGACATAATATTTAGACTCAATCCATTGTCTCTGAGGACACATTTCACATTGTGTCACTTTATGACAACTATGATGTACAATGGATTGTTATACAATGGGCCACAGGATGACATATCATTTTGGTTGAAGGTTAATTATTAGCCTAGGTCTAACTATATAACCAAAGATTGAAATTTGTTTAGAGATATGTCATTAGGAACTTGGGATTGGCAATGAACTTAGTTAAGATGTTTTTATGGATTGTAGATGTGTGCAACAAATCCAAAATGGAGATTTGTGTGGATGTCTTTTATAATTGTTCCATAATATCAAATGTCTTTTCTTACACAATAGGAAATGGCTTGTTCCTAGACAAGAATGGTGGTTTGGATGGGTGAAGTGGCAAATGGTTGTGGGCTTAGTAAGGTAATCTTTGACCTCCAAATTGTGATTGCACAATCAGGATTAGATATATGACTATTATTATTAACAAATGATGGTGGCGGGGGACTAGATAGGATTAGTCTTAGTTACCAGTACACTTGTGCATAGTCATGGGGCAAGGATGAGTTATCAATATGTGGTCCAAAAGTGGTAATCCCTATTTATTGGTATGCTTATATCTGGTCCTATGTCAAGGAAAGATCACTGACATGGGTTGGCTAGTGTGAATTGATTATCAATGGTCTTGTTTGATTGGTATTTGGTTTTGGATTGATGGATATGGTGGAAATGCAACCTCCTTCAATAAGACCTATAGCCTTGTTGTAGTCATGTGTAATTGCATGGTTGGTCTATTTATTATTGGCATTGTTTTGGCCTTAGTTTCATGTATTTGGCTAACATTATTAGTTTTTCTATTGGTTTTTTTGGTTCTATCTTAGCTATTGATACTATTATTATTTGTTATGTTGCTTGTTATTGTTATTGTTATTGTTATTAGTTTTTATATTGTGGAAAGGGATTTGTATAAATACTAAGGTTATAATTGGATGTAGAAGCTCTATTATCTAATGTAATCTCCCCATTTTACAATGTATTCTTAATCAAATGTTTAATTTTCATACAAAAATGCAAATTATGTTCATTAAACTGATGATACTCATATAATTCATTTTTATTGATATCAATATAGATAAGGAATACCCTTAGAGTAGTGTTTCAGAAAAGGCCAACTGATTAGATTAGTGACAATGAGCTTACAAAACATAGATTCAATGGGTTCTCCAAGGTCACTAAAGATGTGATGAGTAGGCACAATTCTCCTTGAAGGAGGGGTTTACAAAGGCAAAGATTACTACATTTGTTGAAGAGGTTATTGATTATGAGTAATTTATATATATGATATTGGTTGAGTAGATGGTGTTTACACCATTTGGGCATGTTACAACTTGATTACTCCATTTATAACAACATTCTTGTTATGGTTGAATAACTTGGACTTTTCATTAATTGTTGGCCTATGTTAGTTGTGACACTTGTGCTTAGACTTGGTTTAGTTTTGGTTTTGACCATCTCTTTTGGTTGGTAGTTTGGTTATGATTTGATGAGGTAAGTTTGATAACCCCTTTATTGATAAGGGTTATTTTGATAAAAAATCCTTTTCCAATGATTTCATTTAAAGTGTGTGTACATTGTAGTTCCAGATGGTAAGCTATCTCACTATGTATATTCTTGGTAAACATAATGGCCAATTACTTATCTAGTAAACTATCAGTGAATCAGCTTGTAAGTGCTCTCCATCATTGAAAATAACTTGAAAATATTTCACTAGCATTATTTTTGACTTGCATAATATATACCAATAAAATCTCATGCTCAAAATAGTAGGAGAAGTGTTGCATAAACTTGTCTAAAATATCATCAAAATCAGAAATTGAATTCTTGGGAAATTTAGAAAACCACTCCAAAGCTTGTCCTACTAGACTCCTTGGGAACAATAGTAAGTGGTATATGTCACTATAGGCCACAAGTTGAAAAGAAATAAAGAATTTAGTTAAGTGGGCCTTGGAGTCTCCTTTCCGTTATAATTATTAAATTTTGGTGGTTCATACCCTGAAGGAAATGGTATCTTCAATTACTCCATGTTTAATGGGTAAGAACACATATCATACAACTCAAAATTCTTTGTTTACTTTTTGACTTGGATGGTGGTAATTACATCCTTCATTTATTGTAGTTCTTGGGCTAGGAAACTTGAGGGAACATTGGTTTGAGGTGGAGGCTAGGTGGTCAAAAGTGGATTAATTTGATTGAGGTATAGTGGAAGCATGGTTTGCTTGATATGTTGGTTTGGCTAGGGAATTGACCAAGAATATGCATTCATAGATTAGGATTTGATTGTTGAAATTGTATGCATTGCAATGTGATATTATGGTTAGGATTTGGCATATGGCCTAGTTTTTGGGAAATTGTGGCTGAGATGGAAGGATATGGCTAGGGGTGACGTACTATGATTATTGAGGTTGATTATGGAATTTTTGTTGACTATAAAAACCTTGTTGATTAAGGGGAACTTGTGAACCAAAGCCCTATCATTGAGTTTTTGGCATGTTAGGAACAAAAGGTAATTATTGCCTAATTGGTACTTGTGGAACATTAGAACCTCTTGGTTGCATAAATCCTTGTTGGGAAGTATATGCATGTTGAAAATTTAACATTTTTCATTAACCAATAATCATACACTATTTATTATATATCATTTATGATTTTAATGGTATGTTAGTTTGTGATTAAAGATGTATGTTCATTACTACTTGGCGAGGTGGAACATTGGTTACCCCCTATTGAGGTGGTAGGATGTTTTGCCTCTATTACATGGGTACGTTGGATTATGATTATGGTTTTGGAATATTAATCATCATCCATTGTGGTTGAGTAACATTCATTACATTTTATTGAGTCATGGCATTGGTATTTATTTGAATACTTAATCCTTACAATTGAGTGTTTAAAGAAATAACTGGTTGAGGATTAGAGGTAGTTGTTTGAAGTTGGGAGGTATAAGTTTTTATCCCCTATGTTTTAAAACAATTGATGATGTTATTTAAAGGCACATTTTTTTGTGTATTATTTATTTGTGTATTTACACCACTTTTGTATGGATTGGATTATACTTACTTATTTCCCACTATATTTGGCTCACTATTCTACATAGAAGTAGAAAGCACCTCTTAAATGGAGGGGCCATTGAACATGTATCCAACCAAATTTATTCAAAAAAATGGGTCTATACCCTTATTTTATTATCATGTAAATTTTATTAAGACTCCTATTGAAGGAGCTAGCTCAATAAGAAGAGCATTTGACATGGTCATATTGTTAAAGTTACATGTTAAGTTCAAATAAGTCTAGTATGTTGTATATGAAGTGGTCTTCCATGAGTCCCTTTCCTATGAAAATAATATGAGGGTCCTAATATGTCATTAACACTAAATATTGTGTATTTCTAGAAGAGGACTATTCATTATTTTTATTGTAAGGTATGTTGTAAGGCACTCTTACCAAACCTGGCAAATTTTTTTGGGGAAAGTTTGCTAGAAACTTAGCCTCTACATCCATGGCTTTGATTAATACCTCATTATTATTTACAATAAATTGATGATCAAACAAATAAGGGTCATAGGTTGATTACATTATAACATAGTACAATTGTTTCTAGACTTATTCTACAAATGAAGGTATACTAGCTAGGTAGTGTGCCATTTATTCTTGGTATTAATCTAAGTATGGAGGTGTGTTAACTAATATAGGGCCAAAGGATCTAGAATTTTTTCCATTGTTTGAGTGTTTTAAGGTGGATAAGGATCTATCTCAAAAATGACATCATCTCCATAGGGGTCTTGAACAATTTTTTCTTGTGTGACCACATTGTTATACCATAGATTGTACATGATACCACTACAATTATAGTGATACATGTTCCAATAAATGGTGAATGTTTAAAACAAAATAGGTTAGAGTTATATAAAATATATAAAAACAATGTTTAAAAATATAAATAGTTCAAACTCAATCTAAATTATTCAAAGGATGGAGTTGTTTCTCCAAAAAGTATATGCAAAAATCTTGGTATAAAACAAACTAATGTCAAATGTCTAACATTAAATATCTCAAATAAAAAGGTCAAGTGGATGAACTAAAAGTGAAATGTCCAACTCTAGGTTAAAAGTGTTCCAAATAGGTCTAATTTATGAAAATAAAGGTTGCTAGGTCTTTTGGCCAAACAAGGCATAAAAATATAGGCTCAAACAAAGGCATGTGCTAGGAGTTTTGGAAAAATAAGCACAAAATCTAGACTTTAAACAAAAGGATGATTTAATTTAAAAAATATGAAACACTTTGGCATATAATAGGAATTTTAATTTAGACACAAACTTTTTCAATTTGTTATGAGGCATGAAACAAAGGGCACTTGGAGATATACTATTTTATTCCAAATAAAGACACACACAATAGTTTTCAAAGTGGGTAAATAATTAATCTAAGTTAGACAATCCAAATGAGAAATATTAGTATTTATCCCTAAATTAGATAAGGCATAAATATAAATCAATCAATTTTTGTATTTTAACTTGTCAAGGTTAATTAAAAAATAAACTTAGGGAAATTAGGCTTTCTTGATCAAATAAGCTAGACAAAGGTGAATGACATAACGACACTAGAAAAATAACTAAAAGACATATATAAATTGGTTTAAAACTTTGAACTATATGAAAAAAAGTATATGAAATGAATTTAATAGTGTAAAAATTTTATCACTCTCTAAAGGACAAGGTATAAAATTTGAAATGATTTATGTACCGTAGCACTACACTTTCCAATCAAGTAACACACACAACATTTTTGAAAAAAAATTCAAGGCAAAGGTATGACATAAAATAGATGGTATAATTACTCCTCAAACAATGGAGTTATGTGGAAACAAAACTAATTTTGACATGGTATAAACAAACAAATGGTTTCAGACTCAAAGACTAAGTAAGTAAAGGAATAATGACAAAATACAACTAAGTATAATGTGTAAATATTTAAAATTGACAAGGTTGCATCATATCGCTAAATTATATCTATATACATGATCTTTGGAGGATTTTAAATGTTAATAAAAAATAAAGGTTCATGAAGTAGTAGGTCATTTACACCCCCTTCTCCTAAGAGATTATACGGTGACATGGAACTTTGGGCTACTTGTCCTGCATTAAAAAATGTCCGTGACAAGTGGGGTTGTTTTAAAACTTAAATTTTAGATAATAGAGATGGTCCCATGTGTGATTAACACTAGATATTCCTCACATCAATTGAGTTCATACTGATTAACTTATTATGTAAGGATATATTCCTTTGTATAGTGATTCTATCTATGTACTTCTTAGTGGAATCCTTTGGTTAACCAGACTTGACTCAGGTTTTCATTATGATTGGAGAGGTTAGATTTTAAACCCACTAGGAATCATAATATACATGCCTTGATTTATATACCCCACCATGGAGTGGGTTTGAAATAATGTCAGAATATAAAACCCTAGGTTAAATTTTTCCTAAAGAATGAGGAGGCTATGAACTCCCGCTCACCAGCCAAGTTGCATAAAATAAATGACCAAGTGAAAAGACTTTAAAGGTTATGTTTAGATCACCCAAATTATACATGTTTTATGGAGAACCTAAAAAAAAATTATTTTTATGCCTTAGACAAAGGCAAAATTTCAAATAAAGGGCACTTTTGTTCACCCAAGTTCCTTAAATGGGATAGGGGAGAGCATCCACCTTTTATTTAACAAAAAAATAGAAAAGTTGTAATAAAAACAAGCATAAAATGAAAAACTCATACAAGTTATATAAATAATGTGAGGATTAATTTTATTTCACCAAGATGAAATATGAATTAAATTTGGGCCCCTTGACATGTGTTTGTTAAAAATTTTGATAAAGTAAAAATGACTTTAAAGAACAAGACTATTATAACACCAAATGAAATGTTAAATTTGCAAGAAAAAAGTGTTTTAAGTGTTCCCTTGTGGCCTTTGGGTCCTTATAAAATGTTAGAGGGTATTTTTGCTTAGAATGAGCTTTATGAATGCACAAATCACTTCTAAAATTTAGCTCTTCAGTTTACATAGTGAAAATTTGCAAAACATAGATTAAAACCACAACTTTGTAAAACCATAATTATCAATGAAAATATACAAAACATACATTAAAACCACAACTCTAAAAAACCAAAATTATCAATTAAAAAAATGTAAATTGTGATAAAATAGGGTATAAAATGAAAAATCACTACTCTAGTTGTGAAATCATAGATAACAGGATAAAATCACAACTCTACGAGTTGCAATATTACAACTTAACCACAAACAAGTAGCCTAATTGATAGCAGTTTAAAGGAAAAATTTTAACTTGTTAGGAAATATCATGATTCTCAAAATCACAATATTATGATATTGTGACTGTAGAGTCATGATATTATAATATTACAAATGACTCCTGTAGGCAAAAAAAATAGTCAGTAATATAGACATAGTTATATGCAAAAATTCTAAAACAAAGGTGAAACCACAACTGTGCAAGTTGTGATATTTCCACACAGAGAGTAAATAATAATTACACAAGTCAACTTCATGATTGGCAAAAAAATGTCCCTTAGCTTGAATTTTTCACCTATTTTTGCTAGGAAGATCAAATTTTACATGAAAATCATTAGGGGAGTATTCTAAAAATCCTTAGGAGAAACTTCATGGGGTGCATGTCCCACTAGGCATGCCATTTGTGATCATAGGAATCCAATAAGGGAGGTTAGTAATATGTTAATTTAAGAAACAAAAACTAAAATAAACACACTAACACTAACACTTATAAGCCTAAACATTAGGGTTGAGCTTAGTGACAAAACCAAATGAAAAATACAACTAAAATATAAAGGGAACACAATCAGTTACCTTCTTTGGGAGCTCAAAATGTATTTTTGAGTGGTTTTCTCAATTTGTGCTCAAGAAATCTTTGGAAAATTAAGCTTGCTGTCTACTTCTCTCCTTATCACAATGGCTTGTGTTGGCTTGATGTAGATTGGCTCAAGGATTTTAGCATTATAACTTTGATTATAACAAAATGGGCATTGTAACATTATATCAAAAGAGATCTTGAAGTAATTTATTATGATAAATTTTCACTAGAATAACTTAAAATTCAATAGGTAAGGCATAGTATTTATAGGCTTAGGAATTAACACCTACCCAAGGTGAGTTAAGATGTAGTTTAAACATGGAATGAGTTTAAACCTAACCTAAGTGAGTCAAGACTAACCCAAATAGAATTAATAGTTTTCAATTAATCATGATTTGCAATGAATAGGTATGGGTCTCCAAAATGATATGTTTTAGGATATTTCCAAAGATCTTAAACACTCACAAAGTTCATGATGAAAGGCTAGGATATTTAAATATTGAAATTTATTTTTTAGTTATTCATTAATTGCACATGGATAATTCAACTAGGAATTTAATTTGGTTGAGTTTATTAATTAATTTTTATTAACCATTTAGATATTTTTATATTTGATATTTGTTCATCTACTCCACTTAATCGGTCCATAGGCCAAATTAACTGTTGTGATGTCGTAGGGTGCTTAGGGATGAATATGTGAGAGGTTATTATTGCATATGATAGGACACCCCAATTAGGGATACCTCAACATGATTTTGAGATTTGAAAAATGATTCACAAACAAATTTAGGACATTTAATGATTCTTGGGCTTAATTTTTAATGGTTGGTATAAATCAGTTTGAAGTCTAGTCGAAGGCTAGTAGTGGCCAATTTTAGGTGTCTACAACTTTGGCTACAGTCTAAGTTCAACTTCATAGTGACATATCAGATGTTCATGGATAATGTGTGTGGATAAATATATTAGTATTTATGAACACAATCATGGTGTTTTTACATTCATTTCTTCATTTTGGATTAGATGTACACTCTAACTTTACATTTTATCTATTTTATATCATTTGACATTATGTCAAATTGTTATCTATATCACATGGTGACTTTTTTTCTCATTACATGTTGCTTATTATGTCATTATTCTTATTATTATTATTATTATTATGTTCTATTATTGATTATTTTTCATAATTACATCCTAATTCTTCATGAGTTTATTTTCTATGGTTATCTTGTTATCCTTCATGATTTTTTGTTATCTTATCTCTATAAACACATATAATAGTTATTATGACTTGGATATACAAACCTTTCTCTCTTTAGTCATTCCTTATTTACCATGTGATTAGTTAGGAAACAATTCATCTCAATATAATATCCTTTTACTAATTCAACTTGGATCTCCCCTTAATCCCCTTTATTACATTTCACAAACTAAGCATACACATGGTTGAGACTTGAGATAACATGTTGGTTCATAGTTAAGCCTAAGTATTCTAGTCAGTCATATCATTGTATAATTATATTCCTTTAACCTAAACCTAAATATCATTCGTGTGCATCAATTTATCTTTCATGATTGGTCATTCCAAATTTGTATGGAGGAGGAACTTAAAATCCATAAATATTCAAAAGCTAAATCATTTAAAAAAATAATGATCTAAAAGGCAACATTTAAATTTTTCAAAAGTAAAATCACACTAAAAAACATGATTTTAAACACATATCCTTTTTATAATTGAAGCTCAAACTCCATATTTTGCCTCATGATAGATCCAAGAGTCATTTGGGTGTAGTAGGCCAATATATTAGAAAAGGAGAATAACAAAACCTTTTAGTGCTACCTACTTTCTCACACAAGTACCCAATCTTCACAATAGACTGATGGCTCTATAAATAATCTTGAGGAATGGGGAACACATCATGTTAAGGTACATAAATTTTAATTTTATTGTTCAAAACCACCAATATGATTGATATTATACCACACTTATTTACTTACATAACTATGTGCCTATAGTGAACATGTATCCTTTATATATTGATGATCACTAGTCACTTAGTGTCTTTTCATGTCCTTAGTATGCCTCATGTCTCCTAAGGTCTTCTCATAAGATGCATATGTTGTAATTATTACATTATGTTTTTCACTCCCTTTAACCCTAATATTTCCTCTTGAGAAATATTGTTTTGTTCACTAATCACTCCCCCTAGGGGTTCCATTTGTGAGTTATAGTGTAAGACCTTGGAAAGGACTAGGACTTCCTCAAAAATTATAAAATTTTCACATTACCATTCCAAAAATCCCATTTTACCATATTTTCACCTTGTTTCCACCTCATTAGTATTATATTTATTATTTTTAGTGTAAGACCATGGATAGGACCTGACCTTCCTCATAAAATTTTCCAATACCCAAGTCACAATGAAATTACATGTGTCAAATTTAAGATAAGATGCGATTGATTATGAGTTACACATCATTGACATGCTTCTCATCTTAATTTAGTATGTTTTATGCTTAATTTATTAATATTTCACTTTAATATTCTTATTTTAAGATTTAATGTAATAATTCAACCATTTTTATTAAATTTTTCATACTTCCAAACTTGAATTAATATGATTAATTTAAAACCATTTTGCTAATTTTGTTTCACTTTTATACTTACATGATTTAGTATGATTGATTGAATTAATTGTTTTTTTTATACCATTGGTATTTCATGTGCTTTATATTTTATTACATTATCTTCATACTTCTCAATGTGATTTAGTATGATTTTACTTGTTTTAATTTGGTGCCAATCTTTTTCATGGTTTAAAAACATTTTTCCCTCTTGTTTACCACTTTTTGGCTTATTATACTTAGTCATATTTTGTTATTACATATATCCCATCATGAAATAGTGTGTAGTGAATTTGTTTTTGATTAATTATACTTTTCCAAGTCTTTTTTCCTATTTGTTTTTAACCATGCATGTGTACTACATAATGCTAGAAAAAAAACACCACACATATATTTCCTATAGCATATACAAAAAACATAAAATACATGAATGAAATATATCCATGCATCAACAACCACAACTAAAATATAACTCATAAGATCAACATCCAATTATTGAAAAAATCTATCTCTATATCTCATTTGGTTTTCTACAACATATAAAAACACATCACTTTGACTCTATGGCTAAACTCTATCATGCCTATCTCGTGGCATAGCCATACTACCCATAGATGCCCTAGAATGTCCCCTCTATATGGTGCACTATAATAAGGCTATCTAATATCTCAACCCCACTACCTATATTTGTAGGTTGGTCACCTAGGACTATACCTTTCCCAATTGGATTATGGTAGCAATGTGTGTAGCTCTCTCTTGGGGTAGGGCCTACCAAGCCTATGCTTCTCCTAATCCCACCCTTGCCATTAGATGTAATCCATATTTATATGTTTTCATTTACCTTGTGTCCTCCCCCACTAGTCTAAACTGGATCATTTGAGTTGGGATAGATGGTACCACAAGATCATCCAGTGTGGTGAGGTTGTATGGTGCCAACATTCCATCCAAAATGTCATAGACCACTAACATGTTTAAGGACCCCCATATGGTCTCTTTTATCATAGGGTCTACACAAACCAAAATATAGATATATATCATATCATATATATATCTCAAAATATATCTATCTACAATCATATATAACTAGTATTCTATATCAAATACTTATAAATCTAACATTTATTACGTATCCCAATGTCACCAACCACTATCTCTCCATCTACTCATCTATTGAGTATGGTCTCTCCATTAGCTTGTCTACCAATTACATCATCTATGGGTCACATATAAATCAAATAAAAAACTAGAGTCACCACTCATGCACATCTTTGGCCTTTCCTCAATGGTGCCTCTATCAACTAACTCTGCCCTAGGCTAACTGTCTAGTCATCATGTATCACCACTCTCTATGCTTGATCTTGTAGATGGCATATATATTGATGGTGTGATATAAGTAGTTGTTACCCCTAATACTATGGTTGTATCTATGGTATATTCTATACCCCTATATCCACATCCATGTCATCTCCTCCTTTGGTTGCCAACTATCATGGTCAACATGGTATCCCATCCCATAGTCTGATCTCTAGTCTCTTGACTAGTGCTCCTCCTCCTCTTATCCCCCTTGAATCTCTCTCATGTCATGCCCAAAATATAGGCACTATTATAATATCCATTAGGTGGGGGAGTCCAAACTAACCTATAAAGTATGCCACTAGTTTTGGATCTACCCAATAGGTATAGTGGCATGTGATCCAATCTAGAGCTAGCCCTAACACCATGGTCACCCAACTCATCCAACTCATAGTAATATGTTCAAATAGATGCCACATTATCTCTCTTTGTGTGACTATCTAAAACATTAGAATATGGGGCACAACCCACACTACCTGGTCTTAATCTCTATCTAACAACTTGAGGTAACCTATCATCGACCACATGGGGTAACCTAGCTAGATGATACATAAAGAACCTCTCATATATTTATGTGCTCAACAACACCACTAGTCTTATCATATTCTACCCTCTATACAACATCTTATACATATCATGCATGAGCTAGACCCATATTATAAACCCAAAATTATAAAGTTCCCTTGATCCAAAATGGACTAACACAAGGCTATCACATACAGTGGTACCCTACTTTCTGACTTATGCCACAACACTCACACTATCACAAGTCATATCATGGACTTATATAAATCCAAAATATATGTAATATAAACATATAATAACTTCAACATCAGCCCTAGATATATCTTTTTGATTTTATTTCCCACCTAGCTAGTGATCATCTCTCCTTTGGATCATTTGGTTACCTTGTCATCACCAACATCCCTCTTATAGGTAGTCCAAGTGATACATGGATATCCTCCAGTGTGATACCTACCTATATGTTATCCCCATTCCACCACCCATCAAAAAATATTGGTCAACCATTCCCATGCTCCAAAGAACATGAAAATGATATCAATACTTAGTGGGATGCATCTCATATCCATGATTCCTCCCAAGCCCACTACTACCAATCTTGTCCTATCCACATCTATCAACTGCTCCAAAAAATAATAACCAAAAGGCATTGATCAATCACCATAATATATGTCACCTCTACATAATATCGAACAACATAAGATGCATTATACATCCATGTCCTTTATAATCAAAATCCATTCTTATAAAATTCACAAACATAAACTAGTTTGATTCCATTTTAACCATATTTGGCTTAATAGTACTAAGTCAACCAGTTACTACTAATTTTTTCACTTACTACTAAGTCGACCCCATTTCAGTCTTTAACCAAATAAGTCAGCCACTTACTACTAAGTCAACCCACTATTTTTTCAATCTTCTTCCAACTAAGTTGACCTAGTCGACCTTGTTCTTTCATAGCCACCACTTTTTGCCTAAATTTCCATCAATGCTTTGGGCATTTATTGGCCTAATTACTTTCAACCCAATACCCTATCTCATCCTTAGTGCCCCTATAACTTTCCTAAGGTTTAGTATGGTCTCTAGAATTTTATGATTATCAAATTTATATAAATCACTCAATTTCAAATAAAAATACTCAAATTTAAAGTTTTTAGTTGCTTACCAATGCTACACCTACTGTGGCCACTATGCATCCTCCCCATCTCAGTTGTCATCTCCCAGCCATTCTCACTCTCTATATATATCACTCAATCTATAAGAGCTCTCTATTATTTTTAGAATAGAAAATAAAGATAAAATGAATTATTTTTCACCCTATTTATAGTCACTATTTTAAAAATTATTTACCTTTCAAAAATTTACCATTAAATTTCTTATTTTGCTCATATATTTATCTCTACTAACTCTTTTTCCAAACCATAAAATGTTTTGGAATCTTAACATTGTAGAGAATATTTTCCACTATTATATACCTATATTTCAAAAAAAATATTTTTTTACTCTTTTTAACTAATCTCTATAGATTCGCCTAATGTTCTTCACATTGGCTTTTTGCCTAATGTGCAGGCCAGACGGCTACCTTTCGCGTCCCCAAGTCAGGCGTGAACACCCACTGAGTTTATCATACCTCATTATTTATCTACAATACTAAGGTAAGTAAATATACGTGTTTTTCAATTTTGTCCTTTCATTTATCTTATTTTATCCTTATTTCAATTTATTCATCTTTAACATTTTATGTCACTATGTTCTTTTCCTAAATCACCATCCCATGTTGTACCTATTTGACACATGATGAGCTTCAAGTGGGGCATATGTATACACATAATATTTTTAAACTTTTATCAATTAATGATGCTATTTATCTTGAAGGAACCCATAAATTCTCAATATTTGTAAGTGCACACCTTAAGGGTGCACCAAAAAAGGGGTGGGTAGACTATTGGTGCTTTGTAGGATTGTTATCTTTTTTTTCACTTGTTATCTACACCCCTGTCTCCTAAAAATTATTCCTATATGTTTCAACTCCTATATTTCACCTTACTATAGTCATTATCATCTTCATTAGCCCTTTCAATAACCTAAACCACTTTTTGAAAGTTTACATGATATGTCAACCATGTCAACCTTGTATTGTTATTGATGGAGCTTACTAAGAACTAAGTCGGTCATGGCCAACACCGTTCATTATTTAGTTAGTTTTTTGTCAATTTCAATACTAGGTCAATTAGGTAGACCTTATCAACTAAATATTTTGGAAGGGTTTAAGGTTATATCCACATATATAAACACATTCATTTTTCCATTTCTAAGAGAAGATAATAAATAAGATATATTTTGCATTTGCTTATCACCATTATAGTTGATGTGCAAGGTTAGGGTTTCATACTTTCTTTGGAGATACAAATCTTGTCTTGTGGAGAAGTCTTTTAGATGCATTGATAGGTTATATATCCTAGAGATGATTTATCCTTATCATCCTTACATACCACAAAAACCTCTTACAAAACACCAGGGCCAAGGGAGAGATTGAGGCTCGACAAGTTCATCTTTAAAGGTAAGTATTCCTAATTTTGTTCCTCCTTTGTAAGAGTAGATAGATATGCATTTATAATTCTCTTCCATGCATTAGGATTTCATATACATTTATGTGAGTATATTTCTTCTAAGCATGTTTACTTTTAGTGTTTATTACCCCCCACTTTATGCCACAAGCTTTGGTGAGCACTAGATTAGATTTTTGCTTTACTTGTTATTAGTTTAATGAATATGAAAACATAGGACCTAGTTAGGGTTTTTGCATATTTTTATTTGATTAGAGGCTTTAGAACCCTCCCTAGTGATATTATTATGGTAATAGATCCCTTGGATAGGTATAACATATCCATATTGGTCATGACCCTAATTATCTAATATATCTTGAATCAGAAGTTTAAGTAGAATCTATCTTCTCCAAGCTAGGATTGATTTTTAGATCTACTGCATTTCCCATTGCATACACCTTCTACCAAACATAGATTAGGAAGTAGAATACTACCCATAAAAGGAGTACCATATTGTAATTACCATTAAATCATTGGCCATATTAGTAATCAGTGCACATAATTTAAAAATATAATCCAATAAAATAAGAGTGAAGGACACATACGCAATGTGTTCACAATAGGAAAAAAGAAATATACTTATCTTTAAAAAGATAAATATACATCAAAATTAAAAAAGGATGACAATTTATTTATTACTACTAATATTGATGGGGTATATTGCCACCATATTGGGTTTGATCTAAACTAGTGGGATAAAACTTTTGGGACTAATTTTATTGCATGATTGGACATACTAAAAATGAACTAATATATTCTCCCTTGGGTCCCAAACATGAAAGATACATTTAATTACCCATTGATTATGGTCCACATTTTGAAGCTTCAACTATATAGATATCAACACATGAACCACATTTAAAACTAAATTTTGGACAAAATTGGATAATTGAGTGGAATGATAAGCTAGATACTACACACGTGTGTAAACTTTCATCATATGGGTACACAAATTTTCATACAACATGATGGACATGACTATTTTCCTACACCATTGGCTTTAGGTAAACCATTACATAGAAACATTGAAATTTTGGCACTTAATCAATATAAACAAAGCTTCAATTCCTTTGTAGGTATACTTACACCTTTTTATAATAAGGACCAAATTGATTAAAACTATGTCAAAAAAATTCCAAAAATACTACAACAATAAAAAAATTCCAAAAATACCAAAACAATAAAAAAACAAAAAATCTAATTTTTTTTTTAGAACCTACATGTTCTATTGGATGCTTGACATCTATGTGTTAGTTCCATGTTAATGGATGACATATTAAGTTACTCCTACATACACATATGTGTCACACTTCTACTTGAGTGTGATACAAGCATACACAAATACATGATACATTCATATTTTAGATGTTGGGATTTACCTCTAGGGGCATCTGATTCTTTGATCTTGATACAAATATATTATACAATTCAATGATCACTCTACATTATCATATTTAATCTTACACATACATTTATCCATGATTACATATTACAAAGGGTACTTGATATGCTATACACTTGGAATTTTCACCTAACACATTAGATCCATTGGCTACTATGACATGTTTATTTTGGTTGATTATGCTTTACTTTATGCACACCCTTGAGTGCCTTTCCTTTCTAATTAATTCATTTTTTCAAGTATTTGAATATGATCCTTTGCATTCAACTCCCATGCTTACGTATTATTTTACTAAAATTTGCATATGTCATTTTTTGTTGTATGAAAATTTGAATATGTCATCCTTAAATTTTATGGAAATTTGACTAAAATACGTCTCTTCAATTGTGTGGCATTTACATTCTATTTGTTTTTAGTCTCATTATATCATTGCCTTTTGACTTGATTTTGAGTGTTTTTGTGTATGTGATTGATTTAATTATTGAGTTTGTATATTATTAATATATATATGTTTCCATGATATTTATCATGCATCTTAGGCCTACATGTGATCACATTGGTTCTACATGCTTCAATGATACATTTACATAGACATGTTCCTTTTGTATGTTATATGGTTACATTCACAAATTATATAGTTGTCTCATCATTTTAAGGTGAATTAATTACCATTTATTATCCTTCAGTCACTTCAAAGAGGGGAATATTAGTTGGTTCATGTCATATGGGCATGTATTTCACACATTCATAGTTTTTGAATTCATTCGGGGCATGATTTGAAAGCATGTTATCCGCACTCATTTAGTACATGGTACTTATATCAGTTTTTAGATTTAGTGGGGGAATGTCATATGGAAATGGATTCCACACATTAAAAATTATTATATTTACTGGGGTCATGCTTAGGAAGCATGTTATCTACACCTATTTAGTATTCAACATCTCCAGATTATAGTGGGGGCATGTTTTGAAAATATGTTATCCACCTTGGTACTTATATTAGTTTTAAAATTTATCCACAATATTAATTATATTAATTTTAATTTTTAAAAAATATATAGTCGGTTAATGGTTTGGAATCATGTTCTCCACACTTACATAGTTATTTGAATTATATAAAACACATAGTTATATGATTCAGATTCATAGTTATGGTAGAATTATATACATTGGCACTATTGTCATACACAGTTTCATTATGAGACATAAATAAAGTGCATATGTTATGAAAAAATGCACAATATTTCAAAATATAAATCAATTATAGATTACAAAACTCTTTTATAAACTATTACCATATAACATACTTTTTCATATTGATACCCAATCAATTTTTATGGACTTTTATTAAGCCAATCTACTATAATAGTTGGTTAAATTTTTGGTATGATTGAGGTAATAAAATCACTCAATATTACCAAGTTTTTAGGTTAAATTAAATCATCCAACCTCACCAGGTTAAACTTATCATTGGGTTTTATAATTGAGCTAATCTCAACTTCCAGGTGGCAAATCACTTTTGCTCCAAAGTTGGGGGCATGTGCCTTATAATATTTCTCTCTCTCTATCTCCCCTTTGATATATGTATTTTAAATATTTATCTGTCTCTATCCTAATATCAATTTTAGAGCCTTATAATGATATATCTTTTTCAAAGCAAATTTCCAATAGGTAAGGTGATTACATTGACACATAAGTATACCCCTAAACTTTGATCTTTAAGTTTAAATCTATTTCAAGTAATTTCAACCCATATTATATGCATTGATTTTATACTATAACATGCTCTTGGTTGAAGGTTATTCAATAGATAATCACTAAATTTGGGAACATGCAAAGACAAGGTGTGTATACACACCCAAGTATGCATTATTTTAATTTAAAATAATAATTTCATTACTATATAAGGGGAAATGTATATGATATTTTATGATTATATAGCACCTCAATATTGTAAACTTGGAAAACATAGACCTTGGATGTTTCTCTCAGTTCTATACCTTTCTCACTTCTACAAGTCTCACATCTACTCTATATTTATGCCACTTGGATTATATTTCTTATTCTAACCAATCTTATGTTTATGACTTAGGTATGCTATCTTGCCCAAAATGCTTAAAATGTACTCATATTCTATCTCTACAAGTTTTAAACTTGCACTTGATTTCTTGTTCCCTAGACACTAATGTTTGGGATGATAATAGCATCCACACTATTGTCATGTCCATACACAAGTGTTTAGTTCCCTAAAGTCATCCAATTTTAAAATAAAATTTATTCTAATGGTCAATATTAGGATTTAATGTGAGTTATTAATCCAAAGGGATTAATACAAATACATTATCAACCCTCATTCATTTCTCACCTAATGACATGGGAACAATATTAAGTATTCTTACTAAAGAGAATTCAAAGAACACTCAATTGAAAAAATATTCCCTATTTATTACTATTCCCATACAAATAATAATGAATTCACATCTATAGGTCTGAAGTGCTAAACGAGCTTTCCAAGTTATAATCTAGGTTACCATTGTACTTACTTTGCACATATTATATAATTCACACATAACATAACATATAAGAAAGAAATACATGAGTATGAGGCTCTCTTCTGGAGTATTGGCTATAGAGGTAGTGCCCTATGATAATAGGGTCTTTGGGGTTAACTCAACACTATGTGCCCACTAACCCATTTCCCCTAAGATCACTATAAATATGGAGAACTAGGGTTTTGACATTTCATAAGGAGAGATAGTACATGACCTAGATATAGATGCACCAAAGAAAAGGTGAAGTAAAACCCATAAACATCCATGTGGTTGCATCCTATTCTAATGGGTATTCCATATAGGACACTAGCATAAAACCCAAATAGTAGTGTCAATACAACCTTCTTAGGCTGATGTTACTATTTAAAGTGCCAAAATTCTTAGAGATAGAATATAATGACTATTTTATAATCTACTTCCATCTTGATTTATACCTATTCTAGATCTATAAGTGTATTAAATTTTGAACAAGATAAGTACATCACTTGTTGTAATTTCTATATCTAGCATATTTGTAATTTAAATATTTAGACTATCTTAGCATAATAAATTTAGTGTATGCTTATATTTGAGTTTAGAATCTAATTGGCCTACTATAGATATGGTTATCACCCTTACTCCATTTCATTTTTTTATATTACTTCAATTCAAATCTAGGGTTAATGATAAGATAACATTAGATTGACATTTTAGAGTTAAATAGTTTAATCCTTTTTCTTGTCCACTAATCCAAATTTTTTATGACTCTCCCCTTGAGGGGTCATCTAGGGCTTACCAAAAGCCACTTTGAGATGTTTTTAAACTCATTTTGTTAAGACATTTAAAAAAATTATCAAATTTTACATCCATTATCATTATGAGAATCTTCTACTCATTTTAACCAAGTTTTTTTTAATGGTGAATCTTTGTTAATCTACAAATATTCTATTTTTTGAAGTTAAAATTTGGTGATTTTGTGGGGTAGTAGTAGATAAAGTGGAATCACCTAAATTTTAATATAAATTTATTCATATAAATATAATTTATTGGTACCTCAAAATCCAATCTAGAGGTATTTACCACATACCATTAGATGACAACAACCTTCAAAGTTTACACACCGTCGAATGTAAAATGACTGCAACCTATCATTGAGCAATAACAACCTACCATCAGATGACAAAAATTTTCCACTTGGAAATAATGAAACTATAAGGTGTTGTCAGGTGACTTTAGGAAAATTTTTGGTGGTTTGTATTTAAAAAACCTTCATTGTAATAGAGATATTTAGGAGATATTCAATAATCAACAACAAGGTATGCACTTATCAAATTTTTTGTAATATAATTATTTAATATTTTTAACTGTATTATCATATACTACTTATCTAACTATTTTTTTCCAAAGTTACAGGCTATAGTTAGATGACCATAGGTTGTATTTATATGATTTCAAGATGAATTCAAATGACTACAAGCTATATTCAAATCACCACATGTTATTATCAAGTGATGACATCCTATAGTCATTTAAATACATATTGTAGTTAGCCAACTATATCTTGCATTCATTTGACAATAGCTTGAAGTCATTTGATTACATCCCATAGTCATTTACCTACATCCTATGGTCATATGATCAAAAAATAATTGGGTTTTACTTGTATGATTCACCACATTACATCACATGATTCAACTAAAAAACTATAAGCCTTCCAAACTAATTCACCACCATTACAAATCTAATTGACCTAGAAACCTCTAAGGATTTTTTAATATAACCCACTAAAATTAACCTTTATTTTAATTATTTTATTAGTATTTGAGAAGAAATTACTTTGTCTACATCTTGTAACACTTCCTCAATTATGGGAAAATTTAGACAATCCATTTTAATCACTTCCATGTCAAAATTGCAAAATGGAACAACTTCCTACAAATTGAAAACAAACTGATTTAATATTAATCTATTCATCCCAATTTCCTCTATGCATCTAATGTAAAATTTTTAATCCAACTTGAGGAATCCCTAGGTGGAATAATTCACCATATTATATTTATTTTTTTATCATTTTGGTCATTTTATTTAATCAATTCTTCTTCTCTGATCATATCATTAATTATCCTTCTCCCATCAATTAATTCAAATATTTCCCATTATCTAATAATTTCCTTTAATCATTCTTATAAATATAATTATATATAAATGAAATTAAAAACTATATTAAATTATTAATTCTTCATTTTCTTCCTCCCCCAAAGGGCATCTTCATTTGAGAAAGAATCTTGAGATCTTATGGAATATCCTTTTATGAGCCCACCAATTAATAAGTCAAATAATATGAAGCATTATTATCCACCCTTCATCTTGGAAATAAGATGAAGGGACCTTAATGAATATTGTGAGATATTTTAGGGATAAATCTCAACCTTTCATCTCAAAAATAAGATGAAGGGCCCACATTGGTTATCCATGTTCTTTATTGAGAATGGTCCTCCACCCTTCATCTTGGAAACAAGATGAAGGGCCCATATTGACTCTTACAAAGATATTCTAAGGAGAATTATTCACCTTCATATTTCATACAAGATAGAGGGATCATATTAATCTCCCTTAGGATAACTCTTAATATCCTTCCTTTAACATTCATCTTGGATAAGATGAAGGGCTAATTTTTTCAATCCATGTGACTTATTAAGGATGAATTTGAAACCATCCATATTGGAATCAAGATGAAGGTTCCTCATTGATTTTAAATTACTATAAATATACCCCTTCCCTTTGTAATTTTCCATGTTCAAGTTTAATAGAAAAGCACTATCAATTTCTTAAACTAGATTGTGCATAAAATTTTATAAATTAAACTATTTAAGGTTTTCTAGAGGAGATGATATAATAGATAACATTGTTAAAGACTTATTAAGACTACATCCATGCACATCCACTTATGACAAGGTGAATGATCCTTGAAAGGGAAGGTAATAATGGTTTGTTTCTTATTTTGATTTTAGTTTTATTTAGTTTTTCCTTAGCTCATGAGGCATTAGAATAAAGGTGTTAGAAATATATTTGATATTTATTGTATACTATTTTAGAAAAATTTATAACCCCTTTAGTAATATTAATGACACAAAAATAAAACACATAAAGAGAAGAGTTGGAAGAATAATAATTTATAAATAGCTTACACAAATTATTTTCAAGAAGAAACACTACCAAAATCATTGATTTGAATCAATAAAGTGAAAAATAAGAGTGAGTAGTATGGGAATAATAACTAATTAGAGGTTACAAGTGTGGAAGTGAAAAGGAGCACTCTCTAAATTGATCATTTATAGTAGTTGATTGAAGAGGTATTTTTTGATTAGAGTGTTAGATATAAGGTAATATAAGGGTTTTCCATCAAGCATAGATATCTATAGATTTAATAGTGCAAATAAAGATGCATGTGCTACATAGGAAAACAATTCAGGGAGAAGAAGACCCAAAGGATAATATGAAATGGGTTTAGGATGTCAATCACAATTTCATGTTGAAGATTATAGGGGAATTTACATGCATGGAGTGTGTGTGGATTGGGTTATGTGGAAACATGGAAAAGGGTTAGAGATACTTCGAGGAGAAGAAGATATGGTGAGGCAAGGAAAGGGTGAGAAAATGGAAACATGAGGTTTTCACACTACTATACTAGGTATTATACTCAGAGAGTCACCTAAAAATAGAATGAAGTATCAAGATCAAATTATTAAAGGTATATGTCAAGGACTTGGCCTTGAGAAGAGGTTTAAAGGAAGTAGGAAGATTGACAACAAAGAAGAAGAGTGTCTAGAAATAACTACATAAAGAAAGTAGATAAGTTGGAGTGGAAAAAGACATTCATTTACCATATAGTGTAATAGGTTATAAAAAGGTGGATATCATTCCACCAAGATAGATGTAACATGGAATAATGTGATAAGTGGAGAGGAACAACCTACACATGATACAATAATGAATAAAATAACATAATTGTTCTCATGCACAATGTAGGATGCATCAAGGATAAGTTATTGAGAGTGAAAATAGGAGATACTAAGTGCGATAGGTAGTAGGGTGAAATGTGTATGCCCTAAGATGATGAGATAAATACAAGGAGATTGAGGATAAGATGACAAATATTAGCTAAACCTAAGTTGTCTTGGAAATAATGAGAGATGTAAGGCACGAGAAGAAAAGATTAAACAAAAGTTAGAGGATCTATAAGAGGAAGCTGAGAGTTGATGAGGAAAAATTAAATAAAATGGACAAGTGTCTAGGTGTGTAAGATGATGTGCATAATAATAAGAGGATAAAAGATACTTGTAGGATGTGAACTAAAACTCAAAGGTAGATAAAGTCATAGAATAACATTCAAGGATGATTAATTTCCATAAATAATGATAGATATAGGCTTAAATAGATGGAAAAATAAATATGGAGTAGATATATGTACTAAAATTGGGTGTTGAGGATAAATATTTATGTTATAAAAAACTAATACTAGCCAAGTACTGACCATTAAGGTAGCTATCCTAATGCCACAATCATAAAGATGCACCAAATAAAGGATAAGTAGAGTTTCCCAACATGAAATTAAGGCTAACATAACATTTAAAATTTAGTCAACTAAAATAACAATGTAATGATCAATATGCACAAGGGAAGAGATAGGGTTGAGATGAGAATAATTAAAGGATAGTAGAGAACTAAACTTTAGGTAGCTAGCATAAATGTTATGAAGAAGAAAAAGTACATTGTAAGCAACTAAGGTTAACATAGTATTTAAAATTAAGGCAAGTAACAAGAGTACAACTCTGAGGATGTGCTAAAGAAATAAGATTTTCCTTGAGATCAATTAGAAGTTAATATATCACCAAACCTTGAGGAAGATAGTAGGAGGCATAAAGGTTTGAAATGTTACAAGAGGAGTAGAGCATATAGAAGAATAATTATGAGGAAAACAACTGGAGGATGGGAGAGTATCAAACATAAGGCATATGATATAAGATATAAGTCTAGATATGCATGAATAATAATGAAGGATAGGAAAGAACACTAGATGAGAAGAAACTATGTGAAAAGATGATGCAAGTAGTAATAGTAGAGGAGCATATGAAACATGTCTAGTGCAAGGCATGGAGGTGAAGAAATAAAAAGTGAAAGGGTTAAATTATGTGCATAACCTAAAGCCCAAAATAAGGTAAAGAAAATGTTAACCCATAGTTGAGAATAAAGTGAAGAATGCAAAGAGTGTAATGATGAAAGAAGACCAAGAAGAAAAAGAGAACAAGGAATAGGGAAAATAAAGAACACCACTAGATAAGGCTAGCTTGATTCGATATAATAAATATCTAAGGAGATATGCATGATAAAAGGAATAAGTGTGCAAGGAAGAAAAAAAGAGATGCATGATGTAATAAAAACCTAAGGATGTAAATTCATGAGATGCATGATGAGAGTAGTGCACAAAAAATGGACAAAAAAAGAAGATGATAAAGGAAGAAAAATGAACAAAGAAGATAGGAAAGCAAGTTTCCTAAAGATCTAAATAATTTTGTGTTAAGGAAATAATATGAGGGGAACAAAATTCCACTTGCAGTAGTGTAAAAGAGATAAAGTGAGGGGAAGATGAGACTTTCCCTGAAGGCAAAGGATGGAGAGGTGTATGAGAAAGCATGGAAATTAGAGAGTTTAATCAAGGAAGAAAGGAATTGGCTTGTATCTAACAAAATAGGTGCAATGTTAATTCTTAAAATTATAGAAAATTATTAAGTTAGAGAATATATCATAATCTACCAAAAGTTCATCGAGAGTGTAATTCTATTTGTGCATGATATTGAGGAAGTGAAGGAAATAATTAGTGAGATTAGACTGAAGTTGACTAGATTAAGATATTTATTATGCAAGGCATGAATAATCTACCAAAATAGTAGAACAAAAAATGATTTAAATGAAGTAGAAAAAGAGGGAGAGTAAACAGGAGTAACATATTCTAACATTTATCCAGATGCATGATGATGATCACACAACAACTAAAAAGTGAGCAAAGAAAATAAGATAAATGGGTGAAATTTAACCCATATTATTTTAAAAATCACTAAAGACATCAAGGGAATTGAGATAAATTAGAGTGTCATGAAAACTTGAAGAATAACAAAATGCAAGTATGCCTACTTACCATAAAAAGAAGGAAAAAAGTGTGCACAAGGGGAGAGATGAACAAAGATGCACTAGAAGGATCAAATAAAACCATAAATAGAGGTAGATTAAATAAAGTGGGTGTAAATACACATGAGTGATTATAAATAAAGGGAAATACAAGGGAATGCATAGAGGAGACTTATCAAGTTTTCACTAGAAAGAATATACTTGGAAGAGATAGATGGATCCAGATGGATTCATAATCTATAGGAGTGGAGAAAAGAGAAGAATATGAGAGAAGTGCATGAAAGAGCCTTGAAATACATAAAAAACATATAAGTTTGTAATAAACTTATGGGTGGTGAACAAATTAAAGTGAGTGTAGATCCAAGAGAGGGAAAAATAAGGAGGAAAAAGAGAATGAAGAAGAGGATAAGAGTGAAATGGAGAAGAAGAGTAAGAAAAGGTGTCAAAGCTAGGAAAAGGAGGATGAGTTTGGTGATCCAATTAGGATACAGAGAATATGATAGAGATAATTCTAATTAGGAAATAAATAATTATGGGGAAAAACCATGGTCAAAGTATCCAATTAGAAGGGTGGTTATACCAATCAATCTCACATATAAGCAAGGATTAAATTTAAAATTACCTAGGACGTATGATGTAGGATCATCCCAGGTGAATTAGATATCCTTAAACACCTAAGTTTTGAAGAATGAAAGTAAAAAATAGAACTAGGTGCTAGAGGACAAAACATAAGGACTTACTAATGAAACACGTGAGGAAAAAAGTAGGTTATCACACATGGATGGTGTGCATAACAAAAGTAATATATCGTAGAGTCTTGGGGGATCATGTAAAGTAAAAAATTTTCTAAAGGAAAGAAGAAAATATAATAATGGGAACAAGGAAGTAAGGATAAAATAAACAAACACAAATACTAAGGCAAGAAGATATAACACTCAATTTCTAGCTATAAAGGATGACACCTAGAAAAGTTGGAACTAACATGACATTAAGAGATAATAATATCTATGAGGTAGATCCAAATTAATAGTTTTCAAAACCAAAAGGATCAAGTTCTAACTTATCCTAGGATACCCATAGCATATATCAACTAGTGACATAAAGGCTACTTGGAGATAATTGTCCATTACCTTATCCAAAAAAGATGATGACCAAGATACAACAACTATAAATAAAAGTGTCAATCTAAGAAAAAAGGGTTGTTGATGGTGGTTAGTTATTCATGGTTGATTATTTATACTATAGTCATTATTGAGAGTGAGGTTTTAGAAGAAGGTCTGAGGCCTAAGGGTTGAATTCTACCAAAATACAAAGTTGAGAGTGCTGAGAGCTCTTAAAAGGTAGCTGAGGGTCCTATGTAAAGTTATGAAGCTTATAATATCATTTAACCCTTTTTAATTAATAAAATGTGTTTGAGAATACATTGAGTATTATTTATGGCTATGTGGTGAGGCATCCCTTCACTAGGAATCCTTGTCGTGACTACACCATAAGTCAATAAAACAAAATGAAGAGCACTATGATTCCTCTATTACCATATAAATCTAATGTGATAAAATAAGTAATGATTCTAATTTTTTTTTACTAATTCTACCTTATAATGTAATCTTCATCCATGTAATTCCATTTTTTCATGATACTTCATACCAATGTTTAAAATATATGGTCAATTAAAATTCATGATTGAATCTTTTCAAAATACTACTATTCCCACTACTCATGTTTTATCCATGATGCAAGCCTTTGGTGAGATCCAAAATCAAGTTCTTTATCTCAATTTACAAACTATATCATGTTATGAAAATATTAAAGATAATTTTATCTTAGTTTAACCTCTCACATGATATGTATATAAACATCCATATCTAGAATATTTTGTTATGCTTACACTATCCTTGTTTAATGTTTGTGGATATATTTATACTAATTTAATTCAACATACACACTTTTTTAGATAACGGGGAAATGATGGACATGTTATATTTAAATATTTCCATATAAGTCTCAAAAGAGATGTATTAACATGGTTTTATAGTTTACCTAATGGCTCATTACCTAAATTTAAAAATTTAGAAGATGAATTCTTATGAGATTATCATAGGCACATGGTACCTAAGTTCACATTGGAACATCTACAAGGTTTACAACAATATCATGATAAACTTATTTAAGATTAAATTTTATGATTTGAGGATATGTCTAAATCTCTAATTTATAAACCCTCAAACTTGGAAAAAATATTTTTCTTTAGTTAGGGTATCTTATTTCCACTCAAATAAAGATCCATGCATAAAATTTACATATATTTTAAGAAATTATACATGGATGTGATCAACTATGAATTAAATTATGCAAAAACAAAGGCTAATAACTTAGGATCATCTTCAACCAAGCATGAAGTTATCAATAAATAGTTCAATTCATATTCCAAATCTAAAATAAGGAATACAATTAAAGTCATTCATAAGATAGATGAGTAAATGAAAATAACTTCAATCAGGAAAGAACAAGTTAATTTACTAAATAAAATAAAGGAACCACTTTAAAAATCACCATCTCAAGAGAATAAATCTACTTTTAGGAAGACATCATCAATTTAGTTTAATAGATTCAGAGATCAACCACATGATATTCTACATGCATTATTTGAAAAAAAGTTAATATTTTTTCCTCCCAATTAATACAATCATCTTCATCATTGGGATTATATCAAAGGTGAATTATTTTTCACCTATGATGGCACTAATAGACATAAGGATAATGATTACTACGAATTGTATGAAAATATATCATAATTATTAAATAAAGGGATTATCACGTTTTAAAAATTGGATAACAGGGAAACATAATCAACTCATACAAAGATAATGATATATAAAAAATAACCAATTATTATTCAATAACTTGTCAATATCACACATAAATAAGAATTTTTTATTGATAACATGCAACAACATAATACATGTAAAATGAAATTTATACAAAGCATGGGATATAATGAGTGAGATTTAAAGCATAAACAAGGTTCCTATACATTAGATGTTATTTATCCAATAACTTTGGGACTCAAATTAGTGAGCACATTATGGGTTTTCCAAATTCCTACCAGAGGGAAATACATTTTGGGATAACCTTGGTTATAAAAAATGAATGCAACAATGAATAAGGATAATAAAAGTTTATCTTTCACTTTTAAAGGTGGTTTTTTAATAAAATCAATAAAGGAAATAGGTAGGTCACAATGGTACATTATAATAGTACATATCAAATTTCAAAAACATGGATACCAAAGCAAATACATCAATATTTATATTAGAGACATGAACAAATAATGCATAGTTTAACAACATTGAAAGATAAAATGCCAGAAGTAACTAATATAGTTGTAAATATTTATAAAAATTCAGATTCATATATACATTATCACTAGATAGTTCTGAATCACAATTAGTCTAGTGCATATTTTATAATTCTATTAGGATGGTTATCTCATTCCATAGTCTTCCTTTAATAAATTATGATCATGCATGGAAAATTAGAAGGTGATTAATACATTTTAATTACAAGAGCATAATATAATATATCAATCTATGAAGTACTATTGTCATCACATGAATTTAAGTATACCATAAAATAAATATTAAAGAACATGTATACTATACAAGTCCACATAAGCCCAATGCAAGAAAATATACATTAAAGTGTGTGTGTGTGTGTGTGTGTGTGTGTGTGTGTGTGTGTGTGTGTGTGTGAATTCATTAGTTATATGTTTATTGTAATGTAGCTAAAATTATTTGGTTATGCATTACAAAGTGATGTATTACGAGTTGATGGGAAATTCTTTTATGAAATTCTTGATTGGTTATTGCTTAGTATTTTCCATCAATGTTCAAATGTGAATTATTTGCCTTTTTGTAATAACATCAGGTAAATATTGAAGAGTTTAATATTGATTATCATTATTGAATAAATTATATTAATTATTAAATTATTAGGGAAGGTCACATAGTTGTACTTGATGATTGTTTCAAGTGCACTCAGATATTGGTTATTAAGTTTCTAATTTTCAAATATGAATGTAAGAAGTATTTTAGTGAAGTAATTTATAATTATTACTTACTATATATCATTTTAAATATACATGTATATGGATTAAGTGCTTACACTTCATATCATAAGTTATTTATATATGGATACCTTATGTGATTTACTTGTTTGAAATTTTGAATAATGACTTATCTTATCAATTTCATAAAATTTTGAGTAAGTAATATTTTAAGAACTTAATTAGGTGATAAATACCCAAATTCTCATTTCATATTTCTTTGGAAATATATGATAAAATGTATATGTGGTAATCATTAAGTTAATCAATAATAATGAGTAATTGTAACAACTTGAATTCTATTGGATTAATGTTTGTATGCAAATTTGACTTAACATTAGATGAGATTTGTGTTTGACTATATGTTTGTTATGCTAGGGAAAATTATTTTATTCCAATAAGCACTAACTTGAATTTTATTGGTTTCAGTGCATTAACTATTTCTTAAGAGTCAATTAATAATCTTTGTGTAATTACATTACAATGGAAATTTACTTGGTAAATGTTGAGATGATGTGATCTTTATAATTAACACATTGTTTAAATTTCTCTCTTCTCTATTTTGAAATATAAATATGGAAGTTGGGAATAAATTATTAAATATTGAATTTGAATTTTAGTTAAGTAAATAATTATGTTAAGTTTAGATAGTACATTTAAGAGCATGACTAGAAGACCTTGCTTAATTTTTGGATTATTAATGGTTTTGTATTGGTTCTATTATAGCATGTTGTGATTCCCTCATGTATTTAATCTCATGAATAAATAGATTTTGATGTCATAAACATATAAAACATAAGTCATGATTGTTATTAATATTGGTGTAAGGGTATGCTTGAGTGAAGTCAATGACTAATTGGTTTAAGTTATTTATATTATGTTATAATTAAGAAGAGCTGATGTATGGTTTTATAAAATCATAAAAAATCATTGATAACTAAACCATATGTTTTTAAGGAATTAAATTGGTTCATGATAACTTAAATAATGGTTTTGTTGTTTTCTACTCAGATATCTTAGGTAGTTAGTTGATGTGGTTACTTCTATAGGTGGATGTACTTTTTGAATAAGTATTCAAGTCTTAAGGATCAATAATTGGTCTGATGACCTAATAATATCTCGTTGATGGCATTTGAGATGTACAAGTATATACAAATCTATAATACAATCCAATGGGTATCACACTTATGTATGTTTTAAGTGTACTTGTGTAAATAAATTTATTCAGTTTAGAATATTATTTTATGTTATGTGTTAAAAAGGAATAGTTTATTTTCTACTTTATGGATCTATGATGTAATGATCACTTATCAGTTTTATTGAGTACCTGGTTACATTAAAACTAGTGAAAAAAGTGGTTCAATTGTGGTTATGTCCATAAATGATACTAATAACCTCATGTAAGTTTAACAAGTGTTCAAACTTAAAGACACTAACATGGAGTTAAAAATTTGTGAGTGATTGTCTTCATGTGCTTCATGGTTATCACATAAGCTTCTTTTAAACTAAGTATCCAAAAACAACAACACATAGCCTAATCATAATTTCTCATGGTTAAGACTAAATACTTCCCACATTACCATTAAAAATTATGAACTTACCACTATACAAAAAACATTCCTAAAAATAACATAGTAATGAATATAAATATTCATTTACAAATGCAAATCAAAGACCAAATTAGTAATTTATGTAATGAATAACAATGTCCAATTTTACATGAAACTACAAACTTAAAAATATGATATGAGCAATCAAACTTTAAGACATATTTATAAATTGATTATCCTCTTTTCCTTTAAGTCTAATACATACCAATACATAAAAAATATCTTCAAGAACATTCCTACTTTCCATATATTAAACAAAGTAATATTGACCAAAAAATATCCATTCAAATCTGAATACAATTCAATAATCATTTCCAGACCATGTTGAATACCATAATAACAATTGTTTATTTTATCTTTAAAACATATTCCACTATTACATAAATGAATGTATATGATGAAAGAGTAAAATAACCATACAATAGACACTATGTTTACTCTCAAAAATTACAATATTATCATAATGGAGAAACTTCCCAACTAAATACAAAAAACATTATTGAAATAGTCATATAAAACCTTGTCAAGCATAGTCCACATCAAAATACAAGAATGTGCTAAAAACATGATGAACATATAATCTCTTATGCCAATATCTAATTCTAAGGAGAAATATCAAGTATGCAACCCATATTCATGTGAAATATAAGCTTAATCATCGACATGCATCCCTACCCACCCCAACCACTACTTCGTGGTGAAATTAGATACACAAAGAAAAATATTGCAACACCTAAAGAATCAAACAACATGATGTAATGGTGTCACTAGTTTAGAAAAGGGTTTTATAATAGTCAAGATTTCAAGTCACACACAACATTATAACCAACAAGTCCATCACAAACAATATTAGCTCAATACCAACACACATAGCTAAAACATAAATAAAAAAATAAGCAACCAAATAAACCAGGGTTCAAAACCCAAAAAAATAAAAAAAAACATCCAAAAGAACCAAACACAAAACCAACACAATAGAGAAACCAAAGATTCATTTTAGCTTTTTGAGTTTACCCATACACTATTCATGGATGAGGTATTCTACTAGTCTCACCCTTCAAGGTTTCCTTGACCAATTTTTACAAATAGTAAATAGATTTAGGTTTATTTAATAACCCATATGCTTCCAAACCTTAAACCATTAGTTTATTTAAAACAAGCAAGCACCCAATAATACATTAATTCATAAAACAAAGTTTTATGATGTAATTACTTAGTATTAAGACACAATATGATACTAGAAAGGCTCAACCCAAATCCTATTGCTTCTCCTTTCTCCTCTTTTTCACCAAAAACCATTTTTACTCTTTTTCACCATAGTAATTCTTCCTCTTTTTCTACCACAATTATTCTTCCTCTTTTTTTTTTTTCTTTTTTTTCTTTATACTATCTTTTTCTATTTTTGAATTTATATCTAGTTAAACTTCTCATTCCAACAGATAAAACTCCCACCTCAAAAACCACATGCCTAGATTATATAGTCATAATGTCAAGTTCAAAACTCTAAAATTCCTACATGTAGCCCCCAAAAATTTCCATGCACACTGTTCACCAAAACATTCCAAACTGAAACAATTGAATGATAACCCTAATCGAGTATACTCTAAAGTCAACCACCGAATAACTTTGTGGTTGGGGTTACTCAACCATGGTGAAATAAAATGTCATCGACCTAATTATTTATGATTTATGGTTATATTTCAACTAATGACATCACTTTAGACATTCAAATTGTAGCCATTTATTGGCTTGATGTTCATTCCTTCTTAGTCATTTCATGGACTATTATAAACTATATTATAGTTTAGTTATTAAATTTAAGAAATTAGAATTATTTAATTACCTCAATCCAATCATGGACTTGTAATATTATGATGGAAACATTTTTGGTAACACTTTCCATAGCCATTCAGACTTGAACTAGTCTTAGAGTAAAAAATCATAAAAATCATCAAAGGTCTTATGACCTTCGACAACCTTTTATTTGAATCTAAATGATATATGCATCCCACCTTATCATAATTATTTATATTAATGTTAAAACAAACATGTTCTCATACTAATGTGCATTTGGTTACTCAAGATGACAACAATAAAGAAAGATGATAAACCACAATAAAAAATGAATTCAATCGACACAAGATTGATAATCAAAGAAAACTAACACAATACAATAATAAAAATACTTAATTTGGATAGTGATTGCACTACATAATTTTTTAACATTCATGGCATACTCTACCTTTGTCATTATTTGCAAGCTTCCAAATCCAACCTACACTTATCTGTAATAAACCTAGAACCAAACCCATAAAATCATCAATAATATCTGATCATTATCAAAATTATGCAAGTAAATTACATAATGTTATATAAAGATAAAATTAAAACCAGATTAAATATTCTAAAATGAATCATAATATCCATATTATAATGTTTACTAATCATTATAGTATCATTAAATAGTCAATAATCAATGTACCAGGCAAGTGTGGTCATGACATCCACCCCCATTAAGAATGATACTATCCTTAAAACCTTAAAATAAATGAGGATAGTGCTGTTAAAAAATATTTTCATCTTCCTAAGTAGCACTCCTGTATCCCATTTGATCCGATTAGACCAAAATTTGATGTAACTTTATTTTCCTTAGCTCAATGTTGTATTGAGCCAAAATTTTGATAGGTTCAAGTTAAATTATCTTTTTGTCCTCCATTTGAATATTGTTATAATTTAAAACATGTGAGGGGTATGAGATATATTTTATCAATAGGGCTACATGAAAAACATCATGGATTTTAGACACAGAATGAGGAAGATCGAGATGATATGCCACCAAGTTGATATTTTCCACTATGTCGAAAGTTCTAACATAGTAAAGTGTTAACTTAATATCTTTACCAAACTTAATTTAAATATTTTTTAGTCTTACCCTCAGAAATACTTTATCCAAAACTTCAAATTATCTATACAATCTTTTTATATCCACATAATTTTTCTACCAACCTGAGGTAGCTTTTAATATTTATCATATGATAACCATTTTCTCATCATACTCTTGAAAAGTTTTAGGACCTAAAAATACATGATTTTTAAACCTACTATAGCCCAAAGGAGTTCTACATTTTACCCTGTATAAGGCCTCAAATGGTGCCATCTTGATCACTTTTTTCCCACCTTGTAGGGCCCTTTGAGTGTAATCAAAGTTATCACAGATCTAATGGAGGCTACTACTATTAGTAGTGCCTCTAGGGACTTGATCCTAAATTTGATAGAGGACATTCCTTCCAACAAATGGAAGAAAGAGTTAACAGGTGAAAAGACGTGTTCCACTAATAACATGTCGAGCCTCCCTATCAAAAATGATTCCACTGAGGGTATGGCCCTGACTATCCCAGATGATCTAGTTGAGGAAATCATGGCATCCATGGACCTGGAATTGGTAGGTAAGTTTTTCTCCTTCCATCCTAATATTGAGATGGTTAGGAAATGGGTATTGTCTTAGAGGAGAATTAAAGGTAGTGTTTCGATCATTGCTATGGTAAGAAGCTTATTCCTATCTAGATTTATGAATAGGGAGGATATGATAGCTACTCTTGTTGGATGACCATGGTTGTATGGTCCACATTCAATTTCCTTGTGTTTGTGGAAACTAGGATTTGACCCCAACTCAGACCTCAGTAAGTCTGCTTTTGCTTGGGTAAGATTGCTAGGGTTCCCATTGGAATTTTGGGATGATTTTTTTTTTACAGCTATTGGTAACTCTATTGGCCAATATGTCACTATAGATCATACAACCAGAATGCAATCCAAATGTGTGTATGCTTGGTTGTGTGTCAATGTAGAGATTAATCAAGCCCTCCCCATGTCTATAGAGTTAAACTCTAAATATGGGACTTGGACTCAGCCGTCATATATGAAAATGCTATCACTTTCTATCAAATATGTAAAAAAAGGGACATATAATGACCCAATGTAAGGCAAAGCAAATGGGAAGGAAAGATGATTCCCCGATTGAAGGTGAGGATCAGTCTCATAAATCTAAAAATTATGGCAGTCAGGGAATGGGGGGTAACGCGAAAAACCCTGATAATACTAAAAAGGTTAGGGAAAAGGCTAGTAAGGAAGAGGTCTCTGGTAATGGGGAAAAAGTTGTCCTAGAGGAAAATAACAAGAAGGTCTTGGACAGTGATAGTCAAAAGGTTATAACAGACATAGTTAACTCTTTGGATAATTAAACCAATATATCTGAGGAAGGAGAAATATGTGCCCAACTGATAGATGGGGATAATGTAGAAGGCAAAGTGTTAAGAGATGGTTAGGTGGAACTAACTCTAGGAATAGTAGATACTGAGGGAGAAGTAGCCTTACATTTAAACATAGATATTTTCCATGCTCTGGAAGTCAGTGACCAAGTAGGAAATTATTTAGTAACAGGTGAAACAAGACAAAATGGTAGTAGCAATGAATAAGAAGAATGGGTTAACCCAAGGAAAAAGAACTATAAAGGTAAAAAATTTGTAGATGTTGGCACCAATCCCAAACAAGGGAGACCAACCCTAAGAGAAAAAAGACAAAGAGAGATTGCCAGGGAGATTGCTAGTGGTGAACAAAAAACACTGGAGACCCATCCCCTCAAATCCTCTAAATGAGAATTTTATCTTGGAACCTGAGGGGCTTTAATAGTCCTTCAGTTTGAGGTTAAAAATTGCATTCTAGATAATAAATTAGATATTTTATTACTCCAAGAAGTCAAGATGAATGAGGAGAGTTTTAAGAAAATAACTAACTACATATGGCCTAAGGCTACTTTTTGCATTAGTCCAGCTGAAGGGGCTTCAAGTGGGATTGTTACTATGTGGAATAGTGATAAAATTTAGGGATCCCTTATTGCTTATAATAAACATTTTTTGATTATCAACTTCTCTTTATCCTCTTTGAATTGGTCATTGATCAATGTCTATGGCCCAAATAACAGAGCATTGAGGCAAATTTTATGGATAGATTTGAGCAGCTTTAGGATTAACTCCCAGACCACTAGATGGATGCTAGTTGGAGACTTTAACACTCCATTATACCCTTCTAAAAACTAGGGTGGGATCATTGATTACTATGACAACATGTTCAACTTTGCTAAATTTATTAATGATTGGGGACTATTGGATATTGAATTTTAAAATCAAAATTTCACCTGGTCTAATAGAAGAAGAGGAGATGAAATGATTTAAGTCAAGTTAGATAGATTTCTTATCTTGAGAAATTGGAATGATTATCATAATATGCACGTGTAGGATTTTCCTAAAACCATGTCTGATCATTTCCCAATCTTCCTTAGTTGGAGAGATCAGGGACAACGTGGTCCTTTCCCCTTCCATTTTAAAGCTATGTGGACCAAACATAAAGACTTTAGACAATTGGTGGCCCAACGGTGGAAAATTCCTATCCAGGGCACTCCTATGTTTAGATTAGTCAAAAAACTCTAGCATATCAAAAAAGAAGTTTATGGATGGAATATATATAACTTTGGTCAGGTCTTTCATCAGAAGAAAAACATAGCTAAAAAACTTGTAGATATTTAGCAGTAAATGGCTCAAGGTGATGATTTAGAAGACACTTATAAAGAAGAGAATGTACTAACTTCTGAATGGAAGAATCTTATGGATAGAGAAGAGGTTTTTTAGAAATAGAAATCTTGAGTTTAGTGGCTCAAAGAGGGGGACAAGAACATGGCCTTCTTTCATCTCTCATCCATGAAACATAGGAAGGCTAACTCCATAACAAAGCTATGTTTGGATAATGTCAACATTTTAATTGAAGATAATGAGATAGGGGAACAAGCCAGGGTATTCTTTTAGAATTTGCTCACTGAACAAAATAATGATGATGGGAATGATGGAAATATGAACCAATCCATTGATAAAATCCCCTATTTGATAACTAAGGAAGATGATCTAGAGATGTTAAGGCCTATTTCTGAGGAGGAAGTCCATGCTATTTTATTTTCTATGGGTGCATTCAAAGCCTCAGGTCCTGATGGCTTCCCTCCTATATTCTTTTAGGAATATTGAGGTATAGTGGGAATGGATCTTACTGCTGTTGTACGTGACTTCTTTAGATCAGGTAAAATTTTGAAACAAGCTGATAATACTTTCATATTACTTATTCTTAAAAATTCACAGCCCACACACCTTACAAATTTCAGACCTATTAGTCTATGTAACACTGTTTATAAGCTCTAAACTAAAGTGTTGGTTATGAGGATCTAACCTTTATTAGATAAAATTATTTCCCCTACCCTAAAAGGCTTTGTCTTGAGCTAGTAGATTCTTGATGCTGTGATCACCACTCATGAGACTATTCACTCCATGGACAAGAGCAGAATTCTTGGTATGGATCTTAAGCTAGACATTTCTAAAGCATATGATAGGGTCTCATGGACTTTTCTATTCTAATTCATTAGGAAATTTGGGTTTAATGATAAAATGTCTTGCCTGATATGGAACTTTGTCTCTTCTACAAATTTTTGGTTCTAGTCAATGGGGTCCCTAGAGGGTTCTTCTCTTCTTTGAGAGGAATTCGCCAGGGGGACCCTCTCTCCCCTTACTTATTCATCATAATGGTGGAGGCACTAGAAATATACATACAAGCTGATATAGTCTCTAAATATTTAGTGGGCATCAAACCTACTTCCTCCCTTTTTCCTATGGTGGTGCAGTAGTTTGTGGATGATACCATTCTTTTTGGCATCTCCTCAGTGATTGAAGCTAGGAGATGGAATAATATTCTAAATAACTATGCCATAGAGTTTGGGCAAAGCATAAATCTCTGAAAAAGCAATGTATACTTCTTCAATACTCCTAATGACCTTAGACAAATAATCATTGACATACTTGAATGTGCTGAAGCTGTCCTACCAGCTACCTATTTGGGTCTTCCCCTCATGGCCAAAGAGGTATCTCCTAGTTTTTGGAATGGAATTCTGGAAAGAACTCAAAAGAAAATTCTTGGTTGGAAAGGGAAGCTTCTCAGCAGTGCTAGTAAATTATAGCTTCTTTGGGCCTCTCTTCAAGGGATTCCTACCTACTTCCTGTCTCTCTTTAAAATTCCTACGTATTTTACTGATAAATTGGAATAGATTCAAAGAAAATTCTTATGGATGGGACTAG
This sequence comes from Torreya grandis, assembly GCA_037957365.1. Lineage (NCBI taxonomy): Eukaryota > Viridiplantae > Streptophyta > Pinopsida > Cupressales > Taxaceae > Torreya > Torreya grandis. Next base: position 1,423,580 of record JARHVA010001391.1, on the reverse strand, counting down.
AAGATAAATAGAGAATGTCTTTAGTTAGATGGGAAAAAGTGTGTCTTCTGAAATCACATGGTGGCTTTACTATTAGGTCTATCAAGAACATGAACAAAGCCATTCTCTCCAAAATTAACTGGAACTTGATTAATAAAAATAATGATTGGGGAGAAATAATGTATGCCAAATATATGCATAACATTGATGGTTCCAACTTTCTTCAACAGATGGGGTTACCCCAGGGATCTATGATATGGAATAAAATGCTAAAAAGTAAAAGCCTTCTTAAGTAAGGAATTAGATGGAAACTAGGAAATGGCTGGCATATTAAATTATGGAATGACATTTGGGTAAAGGATAATACTCTCATCACACAGGGAAACTATAGAGAGATTACTAACATTGCTACTCATTTTTTTGGAGATAAAGTCAGTGATTACATGGATAATAACAATGGCATAAGGAGATGGAAAAATATATTGGATTGTTGTGTTCATCAGCCTAAGCTCTTCCCTAGAGTTCTCGAGATTCAACAATTAATTTACGGGATCAGAATCCCTCTCTTCCCATGTGAAGATGAACAATAATAGTGGCTACATAAGAATGGATGGTTCTCTGTCAAGTCTGCTTATCAATTACTGATTCTTGAGGCTCAAAATAAAGAGTTATGGAAAAATGCTTGGAATTATAAACTTATACCAAAAATTAACATGTTTTGGTGGGCTGCTTCTCATAACAAAATCCTAACATAAGACAACCTTCAGAAGAGAGGGTTTACACTGGTTAATAGATGTTATTTGTGCTATTCAAAAGAGGAAAAAATTTCTCACCTTTTCATACACTATGATTTCGCCTAGGAACTTTGGGGCATAATCTTAAATAACTTTGGTATTGAGTGGGTATGTAACTCTGACCTTAAGGAAGTTATTATCAGCTAGAATCCTACCTTTACCCATCCCTGGCTCATGGAATTATGGAATCAAACTCTACCCTATTTGAGTTGGATTTTATGGAAAGAGTGTAACCACAAAATTTTTAGGGACACTGCTAGAAATACCTCTCAGTTGTTTCATTCTTTTGTTAAGACTCTTTTGGAAAGTGTCACCACTGCTCATATTCATTTTGTGGAGAAACCCATAACTCAAGAAGAAGATCAAATTGTAGCTAAATGGAAGGTTCTAAACCATATTCCTGCTTATAATAATTCCAAAATTCTACAGAGACTTAATATTAAATGGATTCCCCCAAAGCCTAACTAGATGAAACTTAACTTTGATGGGGCCTCCAAGTCTAATGGTAAAGCCAATGGAGGAGGGATTATAAGAAATGACAAAGGATGGATGATTTCTATCTATGCTGGTGGAATAGGCTACCAAAACAATAACTATGCTAAAGTAATGGCTCTCCTATGGGGGATAAAATTGGCTATATCTGTAGGTATAAGAAACTTGAGTATACAAGGGGACTCTAAAATGGTCATCAATGCAGTTAATAAAGCATCAAATGTGGAAATTAGGTTAAAAAATATCATTAGGGATATCCAATTTATTTTGTAGCAGTTCTCCAGAGTGGATATTTCACATATTTACAAAGAGGGAAATAGTGTTGCTGATGCCTGTGCTAATCTTGGCCAACAATTTTCAAATTGGCAATGTTGGCACCAAGTAGTTCATATCCCTTTAAAAATTAGGGATATTATCCAAAAGGAAATGACTTGTTAAGGATGAGTCAGACATATGAGAAGGATAGCACTTTTAGGTGGTCCATTTGGAGGGTGCCGACGTGGATCTCAGAGTTTGATGCCTATTATACTCTTTTGATAATCATTCCTAATTTATTATACCAATGTGTTAAGGCACATAGAATTCATTATGGAGAGCACTGGGAAATGATTTTTAAGCATGGGAGGAGTAAATGTCATCTCTACATGATATTCTAAATTATGTGTTATCACATTATCATTATGCATATTCAGGAGCAAGGGCTTGTAACCACTTCAATTATGAAGGTGAAAATTGGGAATTCTCTAGGTCTAGTCTATAAATCCAAAATGGGGGGAGATATAATTTGAATGGAACTAGTCTCTTGCTATGAGTTAAAATATAATCCATTATTTTGACACTCTTGCAAAGAGGGGGGGATTAGTCCCTACCTGGAGAGGCTCAACGGGTTTGATGAAAACCTGTCTAAGCAATTCGCAAGGTCTTAGTTAAATAGGCGAGTCACTATTAGAGGAACTAGCTTTGAGATTTCTAAAAAGGTGACAGTTATGGCTAAAGGCATGTCCATACAGGGGATGAAGCTACAAAGGAAAACAAAAATCATAGACCTCTCCAACCATAAACTATTTGTGGGAGAAGGCGAAGAACTTGTTCCTTACCAAGGAGGATTCAATCAAGCTAAATTACTCAAGCTATGGGATGGGGTGTGATTCATCCTCATGAAGTATTTCACACTGGAAGGATGATTCACCAAGTTCTATAATTATCATCTCCCCCTTTTAAATCACTTTAGGCATAATGCTCTCATTGGTTTTCCCTTTTATTTTCTCTCCTCCCTAGAACATTCTGTCCTTAGGGTGAGAGCAAAAATGGCAAAAAAACTTGATATGAATCCTATCCCCCTCCATCATAGCCTCATTTTATATTTGTATAATTTACACCATGCATTTAAGCCATCCAAGACTATCAAAATTGATAGTGGGGATATTTCTTCTAATCCTTTGGTTGGTGATGCTGTCGATGAGCCCTGTCTTTCCCCTGTTTCTACCAAAACTAAAGAAGTCTCCTTATCTACTCCTAAGGAGACCCCCACTGACACCCCTAGATCCTTTGTGAGCATGAAGGGTAAGAAGAGGAAGTTTTATGCTGGGGAAGAGAGTATTGGGGGAACCACTGTGGGGACCCATAAAAATCCTAGTAGGACCACTAGGGGTCAAGGTGGTAAATCCTATATGTTCACTAAGGTTAGTAAGGAGGGATTCTCCTCAAGAGTTTGATGGTCAGGGTGGATTGCTAGAAAATCCACTCCCAAGGCTAGCCTTATTGACTATTCAAAGAGCACCTCAGAGGAAGCCACCCAGGAGGAAGAAGACAAAGAATTGGAAGTTCAGGAAATATCTGAGGATATTAAAGGTAAGCAGGAGATAAGGGAATTTGAGGCTACTACGGAGGATGGTACCAACATTACAAAAAATGCTAACAAAGAGGAAAAGATGTATGTAGAGGAAGATGATGAGGAAATTGAAACTTAGATTGGTTTGAAAGCTAAAATTACTGCCCTAAAGGGTCACATATAGAAACTGGAGTAGAACTTCACTGGGCTATGGAATTCTATTCTCCTAAACATTTCTATGCTGAAGGAATTGGGTAATAATGTGTCTGCTATCAATATAGAGAACACTAAGAAATTTAATGAACTCATCAAATCTATGGTTATGTAAGGAGAGATTTCTCTATCTCTCATTTTTTTGTTTCATGTTTTTTAGTTTGTTGTGTTTGTTGGTACACTGATCATGCCATGTTCTTATCAGAAGGCATCTTTTAGTTTGATTACCTTCTTAGTTTCTCTACTTCTATAAGGGTTCAGCCCCTAGTCAGCCACCTTATATAATAAAAAACATGTCCTCAAAAATCATGTTTAGCCTTTCAATTTACCCATCCATTTTTGGATGATAGGCTAAACTAAAATTTAGCTTAGTACCAAAAGTAGTCATCATGATTTGCCAAAACTAAGAAGTGAACAACTTATCTCTATCCAAGATAATCACATCAGGCACTTCATGAATATGAACCAATTATTTTACAAATCTTTTAGAAAGGATGGCAACATCATCTATGATATTTCCTACAATAAAGTATGCCACTTTAGTGAGTTTATAAATCACCATTAAGATTGAATCATGTTTTTTATGAGAGTTAGGAAATTCCATGATGCAATTCATTGATATTACAACCCATTTCACTTCTAGAATGAAATGTAAATAAATCAATCCTCTATGATGACCATGCTCAACTTTCACATGATGGCATTCTAAACACTTGGTTATGAAAGCAATCACATCCTTTTTTATCCCAGACCAAAAATATAACTCTTTCAAGTCTTGTGTCATTTTAATAACACGTGGATAAGTTTAATGAGAAATAACATGAACTTAATTTTAAACATGTTCCCTTAGATGCCATGATTTTGAAATGAAAATTATAAATTTATATTTCAACACACCATCCGGATCAACTAAAAAATTAGAATCAAAACTTTTTGAGTCTATTTAATCATACATTTTAAGGCATTTATAATTATATTTCTACTATCAAATCTATTTTTATTCTTTTAGGAAATTAGATGTTTAATTCCTAAGTAATAAAGGTTTGGAATAAGGGGAGAATTTTGGTTTGATGTAGTGAAATATAGTTTTTTTCCAATTTGATCATCTTAATTCACATAGGAAAATGAAGACAAAGAAATATTAAGTTAGTTTATTTTGGGCTGAAATAGATGATGTAGAGTCTATAAATTGATGTGCAGGGATGTCAGACTATCATAAATGGGACCCAAAACTCTATTTCGAGATTGGACAAGAGTGACAAACTTAGGACACCCTAATACTTAGTGATTTAGTCTACTTTTGGCACTATTGTCCACTTCTAGTTTTGTTTTCCACTTTTGACATTATTGTCCTGGTGGTCTATCTTTTTCTAGGTTCTACTTGGTAGCCTTATGACACCTTGTCAATGAAATATTAAAGCTCAAGACTATGTGGAGCTCACTATGTGTCAGCTTCTATCTTTAGTACTTATATTATCCTACATACATGAAAAAAATAAAGTAAATCAAAGTAAAAGGTGGGGGAAATTAGGTTTTGGGAAAAATGATCACATAATCAAGAACTCCTTTCTAACTATTGCCTACATTAACCCTCATGCCAATGGTCTCTGATCTGATGTAGTTCTCCCTTAGGGAATGTGCATAATCAATGTTCATGATTTATTCAAGAATGGATTTCACCTAGGCCCTTCCTTGATTAAGCATGCAAATCTATGTGTGATGCTGAGAACTTGAGCTATACTATTGATTGATTTTATTAAGTCTAATGTGACAAAATAGTAAGTACCAAATATAAAATGCCTTGTGTAGTCCTTTATATAGGAGAATCATTATTTCAAATTTGGGAACTTTTATTACATTTGTAAAACATTGGGAAAATCAAACACAAAGCAAAGAAAATGGGTATGACTCATCCTATATAGAAGCTGACTATTGGGGCCAAAATTGGTCTTAGACAATAGCACCAAAAATTAGACACCCTAGGTTTTCAATGCTATATTCCTATTTGGGCATTATTTTATAGGGGATGTGGGATCTAGGGGGATGGGTTTGGACCTAAAATATGTTCTTGGGCCTGAAAGGGTTAAGTCTAGAATGCTACATATGTTTGAGAATAAGCATAAAGATGTCTAGGGAATATAGAAAGGCCAAGACAAGTCAAATGTGAGGACATGGCTAAATGTGAATAAAATTTCATATTCTCCAGTGAGAGTCTCCTTTGAAATAAATATGAAAAGACATAATATGTGTGTTTGCTTGACCAATATAGGATGTATACAAAATAACATAATTTTAAAAATAATATTAGAGAGTAATGATGGTAATAATGTAGGCTCACATACTAGAGCATTGGACACCTTATTCTTTTTACCTTCCACATAATCAATATCCCTATCAAAATTACTAATAAATTCCAACCACCTTCTTTGCCTTACATTTAAATCATTTTGAATAAATAATTTTGTAACGTTGTGATGATTAAATTTTATCTTGAAGTAATTTCCTAATAGGAAGTTCTTCCACTATTTTTAAACATGAATAATAACATCTAATTCTAAATCATGAGTAAGGTAATTTTGCTCGTGCATTTTGAGTTTTTTGGACTCATAAGTAACCACTTTACCCTCTTGAGTCAAAATAGCACCAATGCCTAATTTGAAGGCATGAATCCAAATTTTAAAGATGAAATTTAGATCTGGTATAGTCATAATAAGATATAATGTCAACAAATGCTTTAATTATATAAATAAGGATTAACATTTATTGTACCAATCAAATTTATTTCCCTTCCTTTTTAAAGAAGTTATAGGATGAAAAATATTTAAAAAATCTTGCATAAAACTAAAATAGTAATCAGAAATCCCCATGAAACTTCTCACTTCATGTGCATTCCTTGGAGCTGGGCACTTATTAATTGATATAATCTTTTCAAGGTCTACTTCAAGTCCACACTTAAAAATTACATGTCATAAATAGTGAGTTTTATATTGAAATAAAGAACACCTAGAGAACTTACCATATACTTATAATATCTTAAACTTTTTAATATGAGCCTCAAGTGTTGTTCATGTTCTTGTTCATTCCTAAAATAAATTATAATATCATCTAAAAATACCAATACAACTTGTCAATAAAATATTGTAACACATTATTCATTTAATTCATGAATGTTTTAGGATAATTATTTAGTCCAAAGGACAACTAAAAATTCATAGTGTCAATATCTAGTTCTAAAATTAGTCTTATGGATATCTTCATCTTTGATATGGAGTTGGTAGTACCCTAATCAAAGATCTATATTTGAAAATATAATAGCTCCTTTCATTTGATCAAAAAGATTATCTATTCAAGGAATAGGATACTTATTATTTATTGTGACCTTATTGATCATTTTATAGATAATACATAATCTAAGCATCCCATCCTTCTTATTTACAAACACCACTGGAGCTCACCAAGGTAACACATAAGGGCGTATCATTCCCTTGTCTAGTAATTCTTGTAGTTAAACCTTAAGTTCCCTTAGATAACTATTTTCATCTAATAAGGTGATTTAAATTTAGGTGTTATCTTGGGTGTTAGATCTATTGTAAAGTCAAATATCCTTTTAGGAGGTAGTCCTTATAAATCTTCTATAAAAATATCCAATTCTTCCAAAATTAAATATTTTTGGAGTACAAGGGTGGTTTACTCAACAATCTCATCGAATTTTATGGAATATAATATACATACCTTTCTAATAACCTTCATAAGTTGTATAGATAAAATAATTCATCGAGTTTAAGGTTTAATGATTCTTTGAATACTTACTAATTTTCCTTCAACATCTACACATTGAACACTTTTTTCAAAATAGTCCAACTTAGCTTTATGTTCTTGCATCTAATCCATACCTAGGATAGTGTCATAATATCGCAAAGGATAAATGAATAGGTTCACACAAGTCTTAAAATTTCTGAAATTAAGTTCAACATGCTTTAAGCATTCATTAACAACCACTTTATTCCCAATGCCAAACTTTACTTTCCATCCTTCTCTAAGTGTAGTTGGTTTGATTTTACACTTAAAATCATTAACAAGAGAAATAAAAATATCTATTGCTCTTGAATCAATCAAATTAGAGAATGAAAAAACTTAAGTTATACCTCTAATTTGAATAGGTGTTGACTAAAATTCTACATTTCTATTATTTATCCCTGCATAGACCTTATGGTTATTCTTAAAATTAAGATAATCCTTATAATAATGGTTATCTTTGCATTACCAAAATGTCATATCAATATTAGTTAAAAGAGGAATGGTATTTTCTCTTATGGCTGGCCCACAAAAGCTTTGCTGATTATTGGTTTCAACATCTTTCTTTACAAAAGAGCGTGATTTAGAACTCTTTATATTTTAAAAATTATTTATAGAATTGTAACATTTTAAAATAGTCATCTTATAATCATTTTTATTTAAATTATTGTTTACTAGAGGTATTTATAGCTTAGAATTTCCTTTCTACCTATTGTTCCAAAATACTTGTCTTACCTTTTGACAAGACTTTTCTTTTTCTTTAGCATGATGTGATAACTCCAAAGTAGCAGCTAAGGTTTTTAGATTGGTCATGTTTACTATTATCACAAAATATTGTACCCTAGAGGAGTTTGTTTAGGCCTAATCTAATATTTGGGAATCATTGGAATACCTCTAGGCCTATGGGTTGGCTATAGTAGAGGTAGACCTCTAGGTTTAAGGGATAACTCTTTGAATTAGCCTTTAAGTGATTATCACCTACACTAGTTAATTGCTTGTGAGAAAAGAGATAGAAGTATACATGAAAATAAACTATCCTAAGGGGGGAATACACCATCATGATATCCACCATGATATCATACTTCTTGCACTAAGAATCAAGACCTACAACACTAGCTTCAAAGTCCTAAGATATTCTAACATTAGTATTTTAATATAGAGATGATATGCATAAGATAACTCAAGGTAAGTAGACTAGAGATTAGTTTTAAAACTATAAGGACACTTTGACACTTGAATGGATAAAAATAAACTATATACACTCTATATAACCTATTATAATGAGAATTTCTTGCATTAGACATGAAAGGATAAGGAGAAGGATAAAAGCTTGTCACTAGAATTCACCATTCATCAATTTAAACACTTATAAAAGATGTTTATGAGCTCAAAGAAACATTGAATATATTATTCAAAGGAAAATTAAAACATAAAACTAGTAGGGATTCTCCATACATGGTATGGAATTATGAAATAAGATCCAAAATGGCTAGTAGATATAGAATGTGAGAGAGGAGAATGAAACTCAAAATTCACTCAAAAAAGTGTTAAGCTAAGAGAGAGAGTTATGTTTTTATTATAATAGAGTATGGAATATATCATGCAATGTATCTTTGGAAAAATGTATCTCAAAACATGAAAACTCCCCAAATTTGTCATAGAGGTCTCTCAACTACCTTCTTAGAAACTACTTTCATCATTGGATTATATTGAGTGATCCACAATAGAATATTAATAAAATAAATCATTGTAATAGGAATGGGGGTTATACATAAGATAAAACATGCATCAGGTATTTCATTAATAATTAATATTATTTTGGACAAGTGTTGTCACTATGTATAGTCATAATCATCCATCTTTCACTCATCCTTCACACATGGCATGAAGATGGTATTTAGTATTCCAATCCAATATATATATATATATATATATATATATATATATATATATATATATAGAGAGAGAGAGAGAGAGAGAGAGAGAGAGAGAGGGTGGTATGACAAATATTCCTATAGTTATATCCATTATACATGTGTTAAAAGACCTCCTAATTAGAGTTATCACCTTCTCACTTGGTGATCACTCTTCATTCATTATGCTAGTTTGGACTAGCTAAAGTGAAGGTGATTATAGAGGTAATTTAATGATTTAATAAAGAAATAATGGTATATTATGAGTTATATTAGGTCTTATTATCTCTCTCAAAGTGATTCTCACCTTTCAACTCTCCCTTAAACCTAGAAAACATCAAAAATTGTCAAGAAAAACCATTTTTTACCATGTCCATACAAATATGGCAGAGGTCAATCTAATGTAAAGGATCCCTAGAGAATCCTATATAATTTAAAATCATTTAATTGACCAAAATATCTCATTTGGATGCATATCTATCAAATTCTTCCCCATCAGGTCATTAACAAGGGTTTTGGAGGGTTTTAAGAAGTTCAAACCCTTAAAGATTGTTCATAAAAATGTGACATCCAATCCTTAGAAAAATTACACAAAATTAAAGTTTAAGACACTTTAAAACATATCATAACACATTAGGATCCCATGCTAAGAATTTTTATGATTGTGATATTTCAAACTTAGCCTCTCAAACTCTCATCCACATTCTATGCACCTTGTCATGTTTCTAAGCCAAAAATGGCTTCTCTATGACCTTTCCAACAAAATAAATGTTATCACATATTTTATAAATCCAAATGGAGGGAATAAAATTATTTTAAATGTTGATTTGACCCTAGAAGTGGTATTAGACCCCCTTTAGGAAATAAGCCTAGTATAGGTCTAGTAGGACTTAATTGTGTTTGGCCCCTCACCATCACCTCTAAGTGGTTGGTCATGATTGTGAGGGATTACCTACATTGTTTAATTTAAAAATAAACTTAATACATCTCATTGAAATGTTTCAACACTTAAACTAATCTCATTCCCCTTTAGTCACTCAACTTGTAGATTTTGACTTCTTGGGAGTGCCCTCTATTTGAGACAAAATAGTGGGTAGTTCCCCTATTTCCCTAGAAAAATAATCATAATATAGAATTTATTAGGTGATAGATATATTATATACAAAATTTTAGTGTTATATCACATAAATAACATCTCCAACATCATGAAACCCAAGGCAGACTTTTGGGTACTACTCACTATTTGTGAGGTTAGTGTGTTAACTGTAGGTGTACTTGAAAACCAACACTTAACTTATTTTTATGTGATGAGAGTCTCATGAAATTTTAAATAATATTATGAGGGTAATATAAACATGTTCATCATTAAATCCTCTAATAAATCATTTAGTGTGTACCTTCACTTGACTAAACAAGACTGCAACCAACTATGTACTATGTTTTTCCTTAAAAAATGAATCCTTGTAGGTAAACAATTACATATCAAACCTTGTATAATTAATTGAGGTCACTTCATAGTCAATAGGAATTTACACATCATTTATATTTTAGGATAACCTTTAGACTAGTTATGCTTTATTACACTGTCATACTATAGTCAACAATAGTTGACCATTCTTGGAGCAAAAGGGATCTTGTAGATTATATTTCAACTCTTGGACCCTATAATTCACACCCTAGGATCCTTTTGAGTTCTTGTAAACAATTAAAAATGTAAATTATTTGTGTTTGAAGGCTTATAATCTCTAAGGTTCAAATTATGAGCTTGTAGGCACCTATAATTAAATTTTAGGTGAACTATTTGAGAGCAAGGGTACATTTATAGGTGATCAAGTAGGTCAAGACCTTACCCTCCAACCTATTTCAAATTTTATTTGAGACACTAGTGTAATTTTTACCTTAGTAATACAAATTTACATGAATATATACTCTTTTCATACCACTTGGAATATGAGATCATTTGGAAGTTCAAGATACTACAGAGAACACTGACCTTCTACAGTGTAAGAATACATGAATTGGGATCCCTCTAACATTATACTCCTTTGGATAATAAACCATTTACAATGTAAAAATACTACCCATATGATTGGTTCATCTAATTTAAACATTCAAACTCATCTAGAATTCATGTTACCCTATTATGTGATAACACCAAATGTGGATAAGGCTCTATTTTGGAAGAATTAAGGTAACAAGCCCCTAAACTTAGTTTCTCAAATATTGAATCATGACTCAAGTTTACTTGTAATTATATGGATCCATTATGATTATTATGGAACATTAAACATTTATAAAAATTAAGGATGCCTCAAAAAAGTTTCCACATTTGCATTTCAACTACTCAGACCTCTTTGGAGACTTGTAGGTGCATATGCAAGTGTGACACATGATAGTGAAGGTAGAACATGGATAAAATGCATAGTGGATGGCCTTATGATCAATCATATACCTATTTAAAGTCTTAAAATTTATATTTAAAACATTTAAATACTTCAAACAAGTCAAATGCCTTATTTCAACATGATTAGCCTTCTTTAGGCTACCTTTAGGTGTATATCAATGGTGTAGGGCTGTGTATAGAGTCTAAATTAGTTATCACAGTCTATCATATGTCATTTGGAAAGATTAGATTTATTTATAATGTTATAAGAATGTGTTAAACTCTTAAAACTCATTATTAAATTTCCATTAATATGCTCATGACCTTCATTTACCTAACTATGTATGACACTCATGTAGAAAGTTGACTATGTTTGCCTTTCTTAACTACAACTTCATAAATGTTAGCCTTTAAAAATAATCTTGGAAAGAGTGAGTGATTTACATGACATTTTATAAACATGAAACATAAATATACCTTTGTTTGAAACCATTATAGGAAATGAAAAACTCTACAATTGATGAACATTCCTGCAACTTAGCAATAGTGATATCAACTTGCAAATTGAGATGTTTGGCTCATCAACTCACCTCCACACATGAAAAAAAATATATAAACCATGAAATAAAGATGTACACATACTATATAATCACTTTCATCTATTAGTTTATATAGACTATTGCCACCAAATCTCACACCCTAGAAGAGGGTGTTTAATTCTCTTTCAAATTTGGGCAACATGGGAATAGTTACAGGTATGTGGTTGTACCTATATTAGAAGTGAGCCTCTATATTTTAAGGGATAGATATATGAATGTATCTTGAATTTCAAGAAACATGGAGGTCCCAAATTTTTTAGGAGATGTTCTAATTTCCAAAAAGGATGAACCCATTTGATGTGATGGTCCCATGAGATTCTTAGGTGAAGATATTTAAAGTTTAAGAAGGATAGTTCATAACCTCTTCTACATGACATCCCATGATGGCTAGGCTCAAATGACTAAGTATGGGAAAATTAGTAGAAATGCTCAAGATCCTAAATTTTCACATGTATAAATCCATTTACCTTTTGGTGGAGGACCTCAGACTTGGTACATAGTAATTTGAGACTAAGGTAAACAAACCCATGTGGTCACTTTCTCCTAATTTATCCACATGTATGAGATCTGGCCTCAAAAAAATACCCATTTGTACTTTTAACCACTAGACCCAAAATGTCTAGGTGAGCACAATGAAGAACTAAATAAATACCATGAGCTTCTTATGTTAACCCAAACACTCTTAACATCCCATAGGGTATCTGCAACATTCTCCATGACATTATAAAATCCCCCCATACAATATTTTGGCTATAGAGGGTTGATCCATTTTGGCCTATGGGAAAAAATGGTCAACATTCTTGGCAATTTTCTAAGGGTTGTATGCCTATCTATGCAAAATGATCCTAGACCAGTTACCCAATATTGTCCATTATGATATGGAGTCACATGTACATTGAGTTTGACATACAAAAAGCCTTAAACAACACACCAAACAATAGAAAACAATAGGAACAAAACACAAGGCAAGAGACTAAGCAAAACACAAATGTGCTCAAGATCACTTATTGGAACACCACACAACAAGAAGAAAAACACACACATAAACAAACTGGCCTAAGCACTAACTAACCTGAGATGAAAAATTCCACCAAGATCAAAGGGAAATTTTAGATATTCACTTGATTTATGACATGAAGGGTTGAATGAGACATGTAGCCTTTTGATCCTTGACATTGATGCATCTATCTTCTTCATGTTATTTTACAACTTCATTGGCATGATGATCAATGAGAACCATGCAACTCTAAATAGGCTAGCTATGAAAATTAACTCGTTTTGCATCCAGGTATCCTCAAATATCTCATATGGTTTCTCAACTATGACCTCTAATGGTGGTTCAACAAAGCTTACCTTATTGATCTCTATGGTGTTCTCAATAAGGTTGGGTTTCTCTTTATATGCAAGTTCCTCAAGCTCATCAAGGAGATCTAAATAGTCCATCCAATCTTGTTCATTATTCTTCATAGAAAAATTTTCCTCCACCTTCTTAAACTTATCCCTCAACTTAGAAAATATCTTTAAGCTCTTAAAAGAGCTTCATTTGTAGTTGACAATCATAATTGAAAAAATGTGCTTCATGTTTGAGGGAATCAAGCTTATCTTCTTCATATCCTCATATCTATGAATATGGATTAATATCAAGGGGTATTTTAACTATTTTTGAGGAACTTCAACATCCACCTTTCCCTCACTTTATATGTCTACAACATCTTGGAGACTAGCATCCCCAAATCACTCTATGATAATAGATTCTTGATAAATAGAATTAACTTCATTTCTATTCTTGATATGGTCATTTAAAACTTCATGATTGGACAAGGAGTCTTCCTCAAATGCCTTTCCCTTCAAGTGTTAGCCACATTTATCATGGATAGCTGTAAAAGAGTCTTCAATAAGTTCCTCTTCCATATTAAACTCTATACTAGTGGCTATGATAAGATATTCAATGTGATTTTATTCATCCAAGAAGGTAGAGTTGTACTTGTGGTCACCAAGGGGGGTCCCTATGGTTATTTCCTCCTCATAGTCACTCATGACATCTTCTTGGTCAGCTTTGGCTTGGATTTTCTCCCCTCCACTTATTTCCCTCAAGATGGGCTCATGTGAAGGAGATGGGATATGAAGTGTAGTGTAAGGTTGGTGAGTTGGAGATGGAGGAGAGGGCTTGTGAGTGGATTTAGGAAATAGAAAATCACTATTAATCTCATAGGGAAGTAATTTCTTAGGTTGATTAGAATGAGGGACACCTACATAAGTAGGAGATACATCTTGACTATAGGTTTCTTAAAACTCTTCAATAAAAACATGTTTATTTTCAAGATCTTTAACCTCTCTATTGAGAATTGAAGGCATTTATTTTCTAAGTCCATTTATTCCATGATCTCCCATTGAGTTTCTCTAGTTTTTCAAACATCTCTAAAGTTTACATATGCCTATGGATAACATTTCTCAACCATTCTATGAGATGATCAGGGAGTATATCATACTCATCATCCCATGTTGTCATTTCATTTTTAATAAATAGTAAATATAATATGGATGCCAATAAAGAATTGATATAAGATGGAAAAAAATGAGGAGGAGGAGGGTTTTTGATAGGACTATTAAGGAGTATACTGTGGTTCATAGCAAGGCCGGTAAGGAGGTCCATGGTATGGATATTCACCATGGTTGTTCATGTCAACCTCATACATCAAGGGAAATATAAAAATTGATCAAGACTCTAATGAGATATACCTAGGTTGCTTACAACTAGAAGCTATCATTTAGAGTCACCATTGGTGCTAGATTGATTTTCTTTTAAAAGTTGATAGAGGAAAGATACATCAATAATTTTTACACTCTCTTGAAATTTGGTTCCATCGAGCATGCAAAAAATGTTGTCACTAAATATCACACCCTAGAAGAGGGTGTTCAATCCTCTTCAAGAATTTGGCAACATGGGAACACTTCTAGGTATGTGGGTGTACCTATATTGGAAGTGAGGCTCTAGATTTTAAGGGCTAGGTCCCTGAATGTATCTTGAAGTGTGAGAAACATGGAGGTCACAAATTTGTAGGAGATGCTCTTCTTACAAAAAAGGATGAACCCATTTGATGCAATGGTCCTAGGGGTTTCTCAAGTGAATATATTTAAAGTTTAACAAGGCTAGTTCAAAATAACTTCTACGTGACATCCCATGATGGTCTAACTCAAAAGAATAAGTATGTGAAACTTAGAATAAATTCTCATGAGCCTAACTTTGCATATATATAACTCCATTTTCATTTTGGTGGAGGACCTTAGACTTGGTACATATCAACTTGGGACCAAGGTGAATAAATCCATGTGGTCAATTTCCCTTGATTTATCCACATGTATGAGATATGGCCTCAAAAAATTACCCACTTACACTTTTAACCAGTAGACCTAAAATTCTTAGGTGAACACAATAAAGAACCAAATGAATAATATGAGATTCCTAAGTCAATCTAAGCACTCTTAACATCCTATAGGGTATCTAAAACATTATCCATGACATTATAAAATCCCCCCATATAATATTTTGGATATAGGGGGTTAACCCATTTTAGCATGTCAAGAAAAATGGTCAACACAAACTAGATCAAATAAGAGAACCTATAGGGCATGGGGATTATAATGAAAAAAGAGATAGTAAACTTCTTAGAATCAGTTCATAAATCATAAATAACCAATATTTTAACTCCTTCCATTATTTTGAAGTATAACAAGTGTACTAACACCCCATAATATTATTTGACCTGAAACCTCTCCTACTAGTCACACCATGAGAAAGCATGTTGGCCAATTTTGCATGCCAAGAATAAAAATGGAGGATAAAAATAGTTTTAAGAAAATTTTAAGACTTAAAAAGTAGATAAAACATGGAATTTAAATTAGGTAAGCTGAAGAGTCATTCCACAACCTTCCCCTCATCTTATAACACTTGCATAGGCATAACTAACATTATTTAGAATATTTTGACATATATTATGTTGAATAACAATTTGGAACACTTATCTACCAAGGGAAACCATACAATCCTCCATTAATAGCTCAAATATGAGCATATGGTGACATGAAATGACTTAGGACTAATTTTGACTATGACAAAGTTAATCACATATTAAATGACATCAAATAAGACCATGACACACCCTATAACATCCTATAATACACCTATTTAATTTTTTTACTATAGGGGGTTGAATTATTTTGACTTGTGGTTAAAATAGTCAACATTCTTGGTGATTTTCTAGGGGTTGTATGTTTGTTATGCCAAGACCAATAGCCTACTCCCATAAATTGGGATATGGAGTCACTTATGCATAATTTAATACTTAATTTACTTTGAAACCACACCAAACAATAAAGGAAAACATAGAAATGAGACAAACCAAAGGAAACACACATGCTTTCAAAAACACTTATGGAACACACACAACCAAAATAAAGACACACACCTAATCTAATATTTACAAGACCTCACTCTTGAGATAAATGGCATATTAGCATTCTTCAATCAGGGTGAAATATTTTTTATTTTTCATATTTATCACTCTATGAAAGAAACTTGTCATGTGAAGCATGTTCATCATCAAACACTAGACTATGTAGATGGTAAAATGGCTTACCATATTTGGATATCCTCATGACTGCAAGTGAACTACTTTGAACTTTCATGAATGTTCTCTCTTTCTTTCCAAATACCTTTTTTCAAGGTACAACTGACTTGATATCAATCTTATCTGATTGGTGTCTCTCAAATTATAGATTAACAGTGATTATGACTATCTCACCTTCATTCCATTCACTTCCATGGTGATCTTGGTTCATGAGACCATCAGGATCACCTTCTTCAAGCTTTAATACATCTATATATGATTCATCTTTAGTTTGAATTTTTTACTATTCTTCAAATTCAAAAACTTCTACCTTGACCTCACTAGGCCTTTTCATGATTACAATTTCTTGGGTAATAGCTTCACTAATCTCTTTTATGACTACATACCTTTGAACAATGGTTTGACATACAATTTCATGATTGATAAAACACTCAACCACTTAATCATTAGTCTCATTAACACACTCATTAGATATAAACTTATTAGAAAGAGGAATATTCTTACCTATCTTTTTAAAATCTTGAATTATGACATTGAACCTTTGCCATAGGTCATCCTCTTCTTCATGAATGTCATCTTCAAGGGTTGCTTCATCAAGTGTAGGAAAAATTACATGATTCTTCTCATCATAGTGATCCATCATGTATTTAAATCTATCATTACCATATACATGGATCAAATAATTACCTTCAGTAGCTTGTGAGGAAGAGTGCTCAATGCTTACATCCAACTTCTCAAATGCTCCTTCATGAATGATGTAAGTGACAAGGTCAATTTACTCAAAATATGTAAATGGATCATGTTGATAAGCATCTAGACCATACTGATATATGAAAAAGTAATTTATTCCTTAAATTTTAGAAGAATCACCATCATCTACAATATACTCTTCTTTCTCATTGATGACATAATTTAAGTTAGAGCTTACTTCTACATAGGGCTCAATGTGGAATCTAACAAGTGCTTGAGTTCTTATGGTCACCTTTATTCCATATCTTTTCCTAAAGGCTAATTAGGACCAATAACTAAGAGGTATCCTCCTATTTTAGCTATTAAGTCTCTTAAAAGGTAGATTATAAAATGAATAGGTAAGTCAACAATAACAATGTCTTAGAGGATGGGGAAACTAGGACAATCATGCAAGAAAACCTTCAAGACTTTGATTAATCCCTCTAAATTTTCAAGTGTACCATATAACTAAAGCACTCCTTGAATATATGGTTCATACTTTAGGCCCAATTTTTTAGCTATAACCTTGGGCATCACTGATGTGCTAGCTCCATTATCAACTATGTATTTATAAACTAGTTTATCCCCCATAATGAGAGTGAGGTTCAAAGGTGGAGGCTTATATGATTTGGTAGATGGTTCCACAATTTTATTAGGGGAATTATTAAGAGAAACATGAACATGAGCATTTCTTGATCATGAAGGACAAACATGGATAGTGGAAAACTATTTTTTTAAGAGTTCTTTTTGGATAGGAATATAAAGGACATCCCAAAGAGAAATGGATGATTTGTCACTCTTCAATGAATATACAATGTTTAGAGTAAAATTTATTACCTTTTATTGAGTCATTGGAGGAAAGAGAGTTCTTGAAACTTGGGGTATTAAATAACCTTGAATAAACCTTCCCACATTTTTATTTGGAGGAGGTGTAGGAGCGTTAGGGACTACCATGCTTTCAATCATGCCTTATTTACTTGTAGGAAGATTAGATGACCTTGTAGGAACACTATTAACATCCCATATATCATATATTTTATATATTATATATTTTTCAATATAATTTCCTTAGTTAAGCACATAAGTTTCTTCAACTAAAATGTTAGTGAAGATTTCTCCTTGAGGCTGCTAACCTTCACTTGCTTGCATTAAGACTTCATCTTCTACTGATAGTAGAAAAGTGATTAATCATTGAGCAAATAGATCCTATTATCCACCTTAATTTACACACATGAATTATCCTTGTTTCCATTATTCTCCTTTTATCAAATTAATATGCACCAATACCATTATCTTGTGTTGGATGTGGAATTAGGATTGTATGCATTAGTAGGCTTATTGAAATTAGGCTTCCTTTGACCTTTCCCTTGCTCATGTTGTTGACGATATTGATGATGATGGGGATAGGTATTTTTATTCACACATTTTTTCATTATTTATTTTTTAATTTAATCCTTAAATAAGTTATACCTTTCCTACTAATCAATGGCATCATTTGCCTTCTTAGGAGCATACTCTGACTTAGCATTTTTATTAAGAACTTGGGCAATTCTTGGAGAAGTAAAAATAACATTAGGTAGGAGAGGCATAAATAAATTTAGAGGAAAATTTATCACTTGAATGAGGCCATTATTATCTCTAATGGAAAGTTTATATGCTTCAAGAAGAGTGAAAGCACCCATGGATTATAACATGAAAGTAATATTAGTACTAATGGCTTTCAAGTATGTAGGAAAGGTAAAGCTAGTAGGTGGTCTCATGGGAGGAGGAAACCTATAAAAAGTATTTTGGAACCTCTCATTAAAGTAATGAATTATTTACGTGGGGGATCTTTGGATCACATGGAGTTGGTGAATGAGTGAAGTGTGGTCACTCTTTTGTGTAAATCTTGAAGTTAGAAACACTCCATAGTCATCCCAAGTTGTGATGTAACCACCGGGAAAAGTCCTATACCAAACAATTTATTTCCCTCTAAGGGACATGTCAAGGAATCTAATGGTAATTTTAACATTAGTGACATTTTGAAAACTAAAAAAAATGGAGATATCCTTGATGTGTTCACTAGGTGTGACATGGCCTTCACCATTGAATGTAGGAACACTCTTTGTAGCATTAGGGGGAATGCCATCATAGGCCTCATGATGGACTAGATTTTTATTGTTAAGTGATGGGAAGGAATGATTCATAGCCATGTATTCTTTAAGTTCTTCCTCACTCTCTTGATCCTCTTGGCTAACAAAGTCTTCTTACTCTTTAAAGGGTCGAATAGGTTGAGAGTGTTGAGCTTCAAGATAAAGTCTAGGTTGAAGAGGTGGATTGATAGGATTGAAAAATCTACTAGAAAATAAAATAATAAGGACCATGGCATAAAAATATATTTTACCTTGAATGGAGTTACCAAATGATAAGTAGCACACCATATGTAGCTCATGTTGTTAAGACCAACATTCACCTTGACAATTTATCTTTAGGACAATAGGTCCCACTAGGCATGCCAAAATTATTTTCACAAAATATTGAACCATTGAGGAGCTTTTTTAGGCTTACTCTTATATTTTGGAAACATTGGAATGCCTTTAAGCTTTTGGGTTTCCTATATTAGAGGTAGACCTCTAGGTTTAAGGGATAGCTCCCTGAATTTGTGTTTAAGTACTTATCACCTATAGTAGATAATTGCTTGTGTTAAAAGAGATATAAGTATACATTAAAAATATAATATATAAGGGTATAAAACACCATCAAGATATACACTATGCTATCATACTTCTTCCACTAATAATCAATACCTACAACACTAGCTTTAAAGTCCTAAGATGTTCTAACATTAATATTTTAATATAAAGGTGATATGCATAAGAAAACTCAAGGTAAGTGGACCAAAGAATAGCTTTCAGACTCTAATGACACTTTCACACTTGTATGGAGACAAATACACTAGTTACACTCTATATGACCTATTATAATGAGAACTTATTACATTAGAGATGAAAGGATAAACAAAAGTAAGGATATAAGCTTATCACTAGACCTCACCATTCATCACTTTATACACTTAGACAAGATGTTTATGAAATCAAAGAAAGATTGAATATATTATTCAAATTCAAATTACAACATCAAAATAGTATGGATTCACCATACATGGTTTGGAATTATGAAACAAGATCTAAAATGGCTAGTACTTATAGAATGTGAGAGATGAGATAGGAGAATGAAATTCAAAAGTCAAAAAAAATAAGTGTCAAGATGAGAGAGAGTTATGTTTGTAGGAGAATGGAGTATGGAATAGACCATGTAATGTCTCTCTAGACAAATGTCTCTCAAAACATGAAAACTCCCCAAATTTGGTGTAGAGGTCTCTTAGTTACCTTCTTAGAAACTACCTTCATCATTGGATTTTATTGAGTGTTCCTCAATATAATAGGAATAAATGAAATCATTGTAATGTGAAAGGGGATTAAAAATAGGATCCAACATGAATTGTATATGTCCCTAATCATCAATATTATTATAGAAAGTGTTCTCACTATCTACAATCATAATCACCCATCTTTCACTCATCCTTCACACTTGACACAAAGATAATCTTCAATTTTTCAATACAATCTATAAAGAGGGTGTTATGACACTTGTTAATGGTCCTCATATCATTAGATACATTATTAATTATATAAAATACCTCCTAATTATATTTATTGTTGGGCCTCTTTTTGGCTAATTTTAGATCCATGCTAACTTAGTAGACATCTCAATGTTAGGCAGTCATTTGAGATGATTGCTATTTTGATATCTTTGCACCAACTAGATGAATAGATGTAATTTTTATTATATCTAAAAGGTAGTTAAAAAATTATATAATTTTTCATGCATCTTCAAGGAATATAAGCATGTGGTGATCATAACATGAAGAGCACAAAGTAATAAAACTGATAAAATGATTGAGAAAAGATCTAGCTTGGAAATTGACATGTACAATTCCACCCTGGTAGAAGGTACTCCTATAGGTTATAAAATAAATCTTGAACCAATATGTGATGATGATAATTTGACATAACAAATCTTTATAGAATTGGTGTCAAACATTGTGAAGTGACTACCATCAAAACTAGTATTAGTATGGATGCCTTTGAGGCTTCCCATTGTAGTACCCAAGATCACCTTTGAGCATCTAATCCTTTAGTAGCTAATATGATCATTAAATATATCACATTTTTATTTACTCTCTATATTTGAACTCTTTTAATGAATAATGGTGTGCCTTGTTTGAGTTTTAAACTAGTTTAGGTGGTTATAGTTATGTTCTTTAGATAGGGTTTAATTATGAAATGTTCATGATAGTTGTAATTCTTAACTTTAATATATGAATAATAAGTTCCAGTAAGCTTCCAATCCAAAATTTTAATGGAATCTCTATAATTTATGATGACATCAACATATTAGGTAGGATACTTTAAGGATAGGAAGACCCTCATGCCAAGCCATGATACTTGTGCTTAAAGTGATAACTAGCATGAACCCTTGATCTAAGATATTTCATTGATCCCTCTAAGTGATTGAAGGATGCTAAGCATGATAAAACATAGACTTGCACCCATCATACCATAGATCAACATGATATAGGCTTGTGCACATATGACTAGAAGTAGCTACCTAAATAGGCTTTATGTATATAGACCTTTAGCTTAGCCTAGAAATGGATCATGTTGATGAACTTGAAAATAGCCAAACCCCTTGAAGATTGAGTTATACCATGGTAAGACTATCTCAATATGGGCCCTGGTTATTTCTCTATTTCACTTCAAGTGAGCACATAACGCTTACACCTTATATGAATTGATGTCAGTACAGTCAAATGATAAATGTTGAGTGTCAAGGATTTATTCTATGATTGTGCCTAGTTATATCTAGTCTAGATCCAACTTGGATAGATAGGTGAGAACCTAATGGAGTGAATAACCAACTTTTCTACAACATTTTGGATCTATTTTCAAGACCCATATTGAATTTCATTGCTATAATGGTGTAAAATAACAATGCTCCACCTCTCCCTTTAGAACATCAAGTGATAGATGGAATAGGTGGAAGATATATTTGTGATGAAGCATCCATCTTGTAAAGAATAAAATCCAAGGAAGTAGGTACAAAACAACTTGTATGATGCTCTATATGAGGTTTTCATCTATGAACTACATGAACATGTATACCGATGGTTGGATACTTATGTGACCCATAAAATATGATGTTATAGATACTAATTTGAGTGGATGGAGGAGTGCTTTAAAAATCTTGAGAACCTTGATGCCACTTGGATTAGAGCTGTAGACATATGGTGGTAAGGAACACCAAACAATTACATACTTGAGTTTATAGTATTGATGTACTCCTACCCTAAATAAGTAGAGTATAAATTCTTACACAAGCCTAGAAGTAAGTTTGTGAAATAAATCAAAACCAAGATTAAGAAGCTAATGGTGGATTATGGCTTTGAAAGTGTAATAATGGAAGGCTAAAATCCTTTTGCATATGAGTAACACAATGGGGAAGAAGGAGATATGTAGGTGAAGTGTAATGGAAAGGGACAAGAAAATTAACACCTAATAGCTTAAGTGATAGACTTATAATAAGATAAGGTGTAGGTTGATACAAGATCTAGAACTTGGAAGTGCCAAGAGAACTTGTAACAAGTGGGAAGGGTATGGGGAGAGATCTATTGAATTACAATAGTACCAAGAAGAGAGAAACACTAAAGATATAGATTAAGCCAATAAATTGATAGGTGTAGAATGATCTAGGGTCCTATTGAATTTGAACATTGAAGATACACCAGAAGCACCTACCCCTTTGAGCCTATGGTATAAGTTCATACACTAGATCCCCCTCAGGAAGAAAGAAGAGTGATAACTGACCCTGTTATCAATATTAACTTTGACTAGTTTATAGAATTAGATTACAATTTTGTGATTGAATAAGTTATCCCTTACGAAGAGATAAGTGAAGGTATCTCTAGGCCTTTGGGTGCTATCTCAAAAATATAGAACATAAGCACAAGCATTCTAGTTAAAAAATTATTATCTACATAGACTGGGCAATAGCCCACAGTGAGTGACCCAATGCCACAAGTGAGTAACACCATGTCATCAACTTTAATGGAAGAAAAAACAACCATAGGGTTGATGTCCAACCCATTGAATAGAGGCATTAGAGGACCACTACTAAGAGAAAGTAACTTAGATTTCAATGCCCCCCATAGTAAATATACTATGAGATGGTAATGCACTTTCTAGAATAATGTAGCATGGAAAATGCCATAAAACATGTGTTAAACTTTGAGCTTCAATGATGTGCTCAGGGTATAACCTAGTATAAGTATAAGGCAACTCAATTCATGAAAATTCTACTTAATCACACTCATACTTGGTATCAAAAATTTAATACTAACCAAGCCATGATTGATTATGACATTTTGAAGGAGGCATTCTTTAAGGACTTTGATATTCTTGAGTTTGAATAGTAGAGCATGACCATGCTCAAATAAATTAGCCAAAGGATCTCAAAAAGTGTGTACCTATATGATGCTAAGTTTAAAAATATTCTTTCCAAGCTCCCTTATGATATTCACCCTTCCTAACATGTACAATAGTTTTTTAGAGGCTTTATAGTATCCTTTAGAAGATTTTTTTGATGAATACATTCATAGACCCCCATGAAGTACTAAAACCCACACTTTAGGATAAGGAAGTTAGGAGTGCTAACATAAGAATTAACCCTTTCATGGAGGTGTATATTGCATCCATGTCCTCCAAACTATAGAAGTTGACATTTAGTTCATCGTAATACGCTCAAAGTGGATTGTGGTGCATCAAATATGAGATAGAAAGCCATAACAAAAATAATTACCCTTGAAAGAATGTGCACACATTGCTTCTAAGTTATGAAGTTTACCATGAGGGACCTGATGTTTGAAATTTATTATTGTTGCAATGCACTAGTTAGGTTAATAGAACCCTCTATTCTAAGTTATTAAATTCATACACTCATGTCATAGCTAACTACTAAGTAATTGATGAGATGCATGAAAATATGGAAATAGGTGTATGATAGGTAACTTCAATAGATGAAGGGTAGGTGAACCAAATAAATGAAGGATATGGCTAGTAGAATGATGGAAATGAGATGTAAAGAGGCACTAGAGGGTGAGGTGGAGGACATGGTAAAGGAAAATTCCCACTACAATCATTTTACAAGTGTAGCTCAATTGATCAATATCAACATGATTACTTGATGCATCCAACATATGGGTATTGTTGAGGACCACATCTAGTTGAGGAATGCCCTGACTTATATAAAAATTTAAATCAAGGATAGCCTAACATAGACAAAGGTGTAGGAATGATCTGATGTAAGCCAAAAGTATATAAATGGACTCTAAAGACATAATCAATATTCATAGAGCCAATAAAAATACAAGCAACTACTCATAGTGGATTCACCACTCAGCCACTAGTTGTGCTAATACCAAAATTATGCATAGAATATGGGGAATTTAGTCACACTATTTGCATCACATAGTCAAAACTCAAAGCTACACCTTATCCTAACCCTACATGCCAGAAGGATGTCTTGCAATAGGTGATGAACACCATTCAAAACTTATAAGGAGAACTCCAATTGGCATGAGATCTAGAAGCATAAGCTATTGTCTCCCACAATAAAAAATATAACCAAGAGGCTAAGGTATAAGAGATAATGGATATCCTTCACCTCCTATAGGCAGAAGGGATGCTGCCCCTATTAAAAAATTTGCTTTTAAAACATACTAGGTGGAAACCAATTGAAATTTCTATGCCCCACAAAGTTGAAATTATTTCACCATGTGGAAAAGATGTGAGAGGTCAAGAATACACAAAATTTATAATAAAATCAAGATCTCTTGGTGAATTCAACCATTGATGGATGCTCTATGTGTGATGTCCTTTTTGACATAGGCACTAAGGTTAATATCTTGACAAGGAATGCATGGGAGAAAATGGGTAGGCCAGCCTTAAGGCCTTCTCCTCATATGCTTTTCATAACAAAAAAATATAGGATGCAGCCAATCAGAACTCTAAAAGGCACCATTATAGATATTATGGGCATAGAGTTATATGTTGACTTTGAAGTGATTGAGTTGGCTGAGCAAGATAATTATCCAATACTCCTAGGTAAGCCATGGCGTTACCCAAATAATGCCAACATATACTTCAAGAATAGATATATGAATTTTAAAAATGACAAGGAAAGGGTCATGATCCCCCTCTCAAGTGACCAAGGACCCCCTTATGTAAAAAGTGTTGATCTTGAAGAGGAGATAAAACATATCTACAACATCATGACACAAGGCACCAAAACTATCAACCCCAATGACCAAGGAGTGCTTTCTTAGGATGATGGATAGTTGGATTTAGACACTAATGAAATAATTTTAAATCAATGGGTTGAATAAGATTATGAAATAACTATTCATAGGTGCCACATAATGAGCACCAAGGTGTCAAAGCCTATGAGGACTAGCTGGGTTTAGATTGATCATACTTTGCAAAGAGGGGTCCTTTGCAATATGAAGAAGGGAAAAAGGGTGTTTGACCTAAGCAAATGTATACTTTCAATGATCCTATGATATGAGGGGAGTGATCTTATATAAGTGTATTTACACAACATAGAGTCATGCATCCTAAAAGAGAAAGATAGAATGGGTGTAATATTGTATACTTTGAGAAGCACTACTATTCATTGGTGAGTAGTGAAAAATCCTAGTTTGCCAACTTTAAAAGATGTAAAAGCATTAATATGCACTATATTCGGGAAAATTAATGAGGATATAGACATATCCACATAATCCAACTATTTTTATCCTATAGTGCATGTGTTCTTATGTGAAGAAACTTGGATTGAGTATGATGAAAATTCCTCAAGAAAACTATAGTGCACACCTTATATAGAACCTTGAAAATGTGGGTGTGGGATTGGTATGTCGTTAAAATAATTCACCATGAGATAGATAATTGTGATGTATTGAAGTATAATATTTTTAAAACCTTATCCTTTTCCTCACATAACTTGGAATTGATCGAGACATTTCAAGTCATTCACAGGGCAGTGTTTGAGGACACTGCAATCTTAGAGGAACACGTACAAGATATGTTTGGGGAGAAAGGATTAGTGATCCCAACTTTATTAAAGGAGAATGAAATCAATAGTGATTCAAGTGATGAAGATATATATTTATTAAAATCATGAAATTGGATGTCCTTGATAGGAAAAGGAAGATCATGCGCTAAATGGATGATAGTGCCCCTAATGAGAAAAACCTTGCTCATCTTCACATAGAAACAACTAAGGGGAGTAAGAAAGTTGAGGACACACATTAAGAGATAAATTAAACCTAATATATACCACTATATACCACCTAGGTTTATATTATTTTAGAAAGAGAACCAAAGGTGGCTACTCTGGGTGCATATTGGTCTGACATGGAATTGACACAAATTGTAGATCTCCTAAAGGAGTTTCAAGATTTGTTTTCATGAAATTATCATGAAAATAAGGGTACCCACCCATAATTTGAAAAAATTAATATAAATATAGTGGAAATTACATGAATTTTAAATAATCACCCCTATATAATGAACCCTAATCTATACATTAAGGTCAAGACGAAGATTGATGGTATGTTGGCCATAGAAGTAATATACCCAATGTAACAGATATAATGGGTAATACCAATGATAGTTAGCATTAAAAAGGATGCTTTCATCCATATTTTCATGAATTACCATTTATTAAACACCACCTATGTCACTAACCCCTCTTGACTCCATTCACTGATGAAGTCTTGGATGGAATTGTAGGCTGTGAAATCTATACATTCACTAATGGTTTCTCTTATACCATCAAGTCCAAATTGAAAAGGAGGATAGGACTAAGATAAAATTTAAAATATAACAGGTTTTTCTCCTATAATGAGATACCATTTTGGCTCAATAATGTTCCAACCATATTCTCTAGAGTGGTCATCATTACATTCAAGGATTTTATCCATAAGTTCTTCCAAGTGTACCTTGATGATTAGATTATATATGGGCTTGTGAGGGACCATTATAATAACTCTCACCTCATGTTTGAGATGTGCTAATAGATATAGATATCCTTAAATATTAATAAGTGCATCTTCATGACACCTTTTAGCACATTACTTGGGCATATCATCTGTAAAGATGGTCCATTTGTCAATCCCACAAAGATTGTCATTATCATTCATTTCTAGACTCCTTCCACATAGAGAGATGTTCATGCCTTTCTTGGACATTATGGCTATTATATATAGTTTATAAAGAGTTATGTAAGGATCATAGTACCATTAGAAGAGCTATTACACAAGGATGACCCATTCTACTAGGGTGTAACATAAGAGGATGCCTTTAAAAATTTGAATATCAAGTTGACTAACATGCCTATTCTTTAATTTATCAACTAGATGAATCCATTCCACAACCATATCAATGCATCTAGATCTATAATTAGTTCCATTCTATCACAACCCAATGAAGACAAGATGGATCATCTTATCTCCTTCACAAGTTAGAATTGACCTTGGTAGAGCAAAATTATACAACTACTAAGTGTGAGTTGTTGGCAATGGTCTATGCCCTACAAAAATTCAAGTAATATTTTTTAGCCACCACATTCATCTTTTTCACCAATCATGAGGCAATAAAGTACCTTGTGAATAATCCCATTCTCCATGGGTGCATTTTTAAATAGATAGTTATATTTTAAGAATTCTAGTTCTTAGTTGTGATGAAACTTGGGAAGTAGAACTCAGGACTAGACCATTTATCCTACATTGAATTTGGTGATGTGATAGTTCCCATCAAAGATGACATGTTAGATGTGAAAATATATATATTTCATCACATTCCTAAAGACTTGGTAAAGATAGACACATTTATAATGTCTAGTTTTTCACCTAAACCATGACCATTAAAGAGAATAAGCAACTCACCATTTGTGCCACCCCATTTTAGATCATTAGTGGGGAACTATATAAATTAATTCAAGATGAATTCCTACACTAATGTGTTTTAGAAAATGAAATGGACTCCATTCTAAGCAAGGTGCATGAGGGGATCACATGAGGCCATTGTGCTATAGATTCAAAAACATGTAAAGTGTTGAAATTAGGCTTGTGGTGGCCAATCCTATTTCAAGATGCAAAGGATTATGCTAAGGAATGTGACATATGCTAGCACACAAGGAAGCCCAACCATTGGGATGAGATGCCTCTCATCCCCATCCTTGCATAGATACCATTTGATAAATGAGCCAATGATTTCATTAGGATAATTAATCTCATAGCAAGGCACATAGGCATAAGGTATATTCTGGCAGCAATTAACTATTTCACCAAGTGGGTTGAGGTAGCACCTATTAAAAATTATACAACTACCAAAACCATGTAATTCATTTGAGAGAACATTATAAGTCACTATGGGTTCCCACTCAATTCAATTAGTGATAGAAGAACACACTTCCTCAATACAATTGTGAAAATATTGCTATCCAAGTACATGGTGGTGTACTATAAGACCACTCCATATTATCCCTAAGAAAAGGGCATAACTGAGGCATTCAATAAATTTCGGGAATGTGCCTCACAAAAAGATGTGATGTTGGTCACAAAAATTGGGATGATCGAGTGTTAGTGGTATTATAGGCATACCACATAACTTATAAACACCTAAACAAAGCTACATCATTATAATTGGTATTTGGTGCTGATTTAATTCTAATGATGGAGTTCTTGATACCATCATTGTGTATTGTACAAATTGGTCACCTAGATGACCAAGCCTCATTAAGTGTAAGGTTGGAAGATTTGGTGAAGTTGGATGAGGTGTACACCCAAGTAATATGGAGCCAATAGATTAAGAAGACATGCCATAAATTATGGCATGAAGGGAAAATTACTCATAAAGTATTGACTGAAGGAGCATTGGTATTTATCTATGAATCAAAGTAACTAAGGCACCCAATAAAGTTATAGATAAGGTGGATGGGCCCATATGCCATCCACCACATATTAGAAACATGTGCATGTAAATTATGCATGTTGGTTGGTGAAATAATTCTTGGGTATTTAAATGGTAATATATTGAAGCCATATAGGAAATAAGATGGTACTTGTGCTATTAGACATCAACTTCCTAGCCATAAGTTAGTCATGTTATACTAACTCAAATGACATTTGGCATAAGCCAAAAATTTCCTTGTATTTTTTTATTGTTCTTGTAGAGTGAATACATGGAACATTCAAGCCCACAAGAGAAATATTATGGTGATACTATGCATAACTCTATTCAGGTGAGTCGATCATGGATGATTTCTAAAACACTTGAGGCTAGACACCTAATTTTTAGGTGTATGTAATTTTATATACTTTGAACATATGAACACCAAGGGTCAAAGAGAGGTACAAATGGTGTTCATACACAAAAGATGAAAAAGTGTCATACAAGATGAAAGTTTACAAGAAGTAGAGTAAAGATGCATATCATGATAATGTATAGGAGATAAAAAGTAGAGAGTGAAGCATTGGAGGGTTAGTGCAAGGGATTTGTATGGGGTAGGATAGGCCAAGGAAAAGAGATGAAAGCACATAAAAATCAACCAAGATAGGAAATTGCACTTGAAATGAAAACACAACAAGAAAATAAGATGGAACCATGGAGGTTGAATCACATGCATGTGAGGCACTATGCTTAGGTTACCATAAGAAAAATGAAGGTTGCACCAATTGAACAAAGCATAAGAGAAATATTGTTAGGATACACTATCATCCACCTAAAGTGAGGTGGGAAGTGATTGTTTAAACTACATGTTGCTTCCCCAAAAATACCATTAGAGGATTTATTAAGGTAATGGTGGAGGCACAAATATCTGCATTAAATGTGTGGGTGGTAATGAATTTTTGAGGATTTCATGGGATTTTATGCATTCCAAGAATTCTAGACACTGCCATGCCATTAATCACTTGCACTTAAGATAGTATATGAAATTAAAGATATAAATAAATGACATGCCAACTAGTTTAGGTTATAAACCTTGAGGTAATTTACACCCAAAACATAGACTAGTAAACTAAAGCCAAAGAAAATAATTGCTACTGGAGTGAACCCTTTAGCTCCCATAGATGCTAAAATTAAATGATTGAATAGAAAGAGTAATTACATTTAATTTGATATTGGCATAGATAAGTATGGGGTACAAATTATGTAAAAACTAGGTAGAATAAAATAGGAGTGACACTAAGGCCACCATTAACAACAAGCTAAACTCGAAGAGTCAAAGACACAATCATAGATCTTGTAATTGTGAGAAGTGTTAATAAAAGTTGAAGGCTTTGAAAAGGTAAATAGACCATTTTTAAACATCAACTAGTTCAAGATGGGGAAGAAATACATGAGTTTTAGCCCACAACAGTCATAAAAGGATGCTAAAAGGGTGTGAGTGGTAGAATAGGAAGCCTTTGCAAATAAAAAAACACAACTAGCTGAAGGAGTTAGCATCATTGAGGTTAATCTAGAGGCACTTGCAAAAATTTTATACCAGGGGATGTAGTTACCAAAGGAAATGTTGGTAGGAGAGAGTTGGGATTCCTTTGCATACACCTACAAATTCAAGTAATATAACCATTGTACCTCAAGTAATGCACAAGATCTAGTGCAAGGCTATATGGTGGACATGGTGGATAAAATAGAATTAGGCATGAATTATTTGATGTCTCCATTCGAGAAAAACTTTTAGCCATTGATGCAACTCAACTCTATGAGTTTTCATGTTTTAGAAAGTCAAAGGAATTTATAAAGTTCCTCCTCTTGTGCATCCATGGAGATCACATCTATTTCATAGGCAGGTGCTTAGAGATATCAGTGTACCTAATAGGCAGAATTATTAGGCTCCCATACTATAGTGCAAACATCCACTAGATAATTGGATGATTCTAAAGTTGAAATATTGGGAAAAATCCTAAGGTACTACAAGGGAGGTTTTGTGTTCCCAATCAAAGACATTAAGGATCCTATAATGAGGGAAGTTTCATGCCTCATGAGTTCAAAACTTTACCATGGTGGTTGATGGGTAAACATCACCAAGGCCTACTTGTGCATCATCTATCACATGGTGTAGGGAGTTAAATTTAACATCACCAAGTTGAAAGCAGAGGAAATGGTGAACATGTTAGAATACCATACAACATGGGATAACTTCTAGTGGAAATCAATTTTGATCCTTATTGTCATGGAGGATATTGTAGCTCTAGATGGTGATGAGGAGAACCTTTGGGTCTTCTTGATGCACAAGGACTCCCCAATGATAAAATATCAAAACTTTACCTACCCATAGCCTTCTCCTAGAAATACAAGACTCATGTTATGGTGTGGTATGCCCAATACATTGAGACATTCAGAGAGGAATGGTGTATGCTTGAGGAGATCCCTAAAAAAGTGTTTGGGATAACAACCTTTACCATAATGAAACACTTCTATGTAGTGCACTTGGCACTCATAGATAGTAACAATTCCAACTAGTTGAAGCTTCCCTATGCCTTCTTAGGCAAATACTTTTGGGATGGGATGTGCTTCAAATAATCCCCAATGCATAATAGTTAGACATCCTAGTCAAGATTGGGATCTAAAATAGAGTAGGTTGCAACACCAATACATGTAACCAAGAGGGAAAGTGACCAAGGATGAGGAGGATGACTCAGATCACACTGATATCCATCCCCTAAAAAAATGATTCTCAAGCACATCCATATGTTTTATTATGAGATAAATCCAAAGAATAAGGGTGTGACCACCAAGAAGGATGATGAACTCCCCCTCTAGATTAATGATGAAGGAAATTTGGCACTAGTAGCATTGAAGAAGTCTCCCTAAAACAAGAAGGGGGATACACTTGAGGAGATGCAAGAACAAATCAGATTAAAGATCACTTCTAGTGATGACACCACTCCTTCTGCGCCAAAAAAGAAGTGTGTGGTCTTCATACCAAGGATTGCTTTACCTAAGGTAAGGGAAAAAAATAATAAGTCCAAGGGGCTAGTGGTAATGTCTATGATAACCTTGGTATAGATGGAGGAACAAGAGGTGCACAAAGAAGTAGAAGTGAAGAAGGAAAGTGAATAAATGGAATTGGAAGAAGTTGAAGGGATGAAAGTATACATCATCCAAGAAGAATAAACATGAGGTGATCCCAACACCTCATTTAAATAGCCCTCCACACAACCTCCATGAACTAAAGAGGAAAAAAAGATCTGGTGGAAGGAAATGGGCCTCAATAAGGAACATATAGAGGTGGCACTAGAACTAGATTAAAAAAGAGTGGCCATGAGGGCATCCATCATGACCCAAGTAGAGATTGATAAGGATGAGGCTGAGCAAATAAAGTTTGAGGAGGAAAAGACAACCAAAATAATAAATAAGAGGAAGGTGGAGGAAAAATAGGCCCAAGAGGAAAGAGCCAAGAGAGAAAAGGAAGAAAATAGGGTTTCCATAAGCATGGAACCCATAAGGGAAAAAGTAGTAGAGGAACCTAGCTCCCCTACTAGCATAGTGGAAGAAGCCACACCATAGGCATGCCCAAGTAGTGAAAGGGTGCCTAAAGACAAGGAAGGAAATAATGATACTTTAAAATATAAAACAAAGAGTGTAGAATAAACCTAGTAGACATAGTAGGGTGAAGTTGGCACTGATGAAGAAGAAGAATTAGATAAAGGGGACAAGTCTGAAGAACCCCTATAGGATTAAGGAGGAGAGACATCAGAGGAGGGCACTAAAAATAGTGCTAACATCAAAGAGGAAGAATATATGGAGCTCACTATCACTAAAGAAGAGGGTACCAAACTAAGCCTAAGGGAAAAGGTGTATAAGGGGTGGACCAATGAGGACTAATACATGTTAGAGTACATACCATCAAAATGGCCAAAAAAAGGACATGAAAATAAATATCTTTTGATTTAAATAGTTATATAGATGAGCCTAATTTTAAGGTGCCATCAAAGGCCATACTAGGTATAGATCAACCTAAAGAAGGACATGATTCCCTTCTAATAAACCCTCATACAATGAATCTAGTCAAGTTAGCTAATGCACTCATCTAAATGGCCTTCAAAGTAGTGAAAAATAACATCATCAATGATGTTAGGTATTCGAAGTGGAATAAGATCATGCTATAAGTAGAGGAAGAGGTAAAGGCTATGAAGCTCAAATTATAACAACTACTAGAGTGCATTGAGGAAGTTGAGCCATCCCTCTTGGATGGCATTGAAACTTTAAATTTTTAGAGCTTGACAAGGTATGTGCACTAGTGGAGTAGATTTTCCCAAGGTTAAAGGTAAAGCTGATGCTAAAAGAGGATGAACCATGCACTATAATAAAGTAAGAGATAGCTACTAAGATCAAAGAGGTGGAAGATATCTTTATAAAAATATAATAAGGCACAAAACTAGCCGATACCATTTTAATAAACTTCTCCAACCAAGCATCAATCATCAACATGCACCTCAAGCTGGCAAAGGGGGAGAGGGAAGAGCTAATGGCAAAGGCATACACTATTAGCAAGGTTGAGCATGCATATATCATGGTAAAGGTTAATACCCTAAGCACCTATATCAAGAACCAAGAGAAAAACTTGGAAGAACTCTTTTGTGCCTTATAAATAAACACCAAAAAATAAGGAACAATCTTAGATAGAGGAGAAACAAGGGCAAAGGAAAAGCTAGAGGTCTTCATATAATAATTATAGAAAATTGATACACTTAATATTAATACCACCTCAAAAAATATTGACAACATCATTAAATAAATCAAGCTCATCATCAAGGGCTTTAAGGAATTTAGTGTGGAATTTAAAGAGAATGTACCATAGTTATATGCGCCTAGGGAATTGAAAGACTAGTCCAATGATGGACTAGAAATTTTGTATGGGGTAAATGTTGGGCCCCTTTTTGGATAAGTTTGGATCCATGCCAACTTAGCATACTATCATCATGAGGCAATCATTCAATATGATTTCTATTTTGATATATTTGCACCATTTGGAAGAATTGACACACTCCTTGTGCCAACTAGAAGGTGATTAACAAATCAAATAATTTTTTGGGCATCTTCAAGGAATAAAAGTACATGGTGATCATGACATGAAGGGTATAAAGTAATGGATCTAGTAAAATGATTAAGAAAATCTCTAGCTTGGAAATCAGTGTGCATAGCTCCACCCTAGTAGAAAGTATTCTTATAGGTTATAAAAGCAAGCTCAAACTAGTATGTGACAATGTGACTTTGACATAGTGAATCCCTAAAAAATTGGTTCAAGACATTGTGAAGCAACCACCATCAAAACTAAGATTAGTGTGGATGCCTTTAAGGCTTTACATTATAGTGCCCAAGCTTGCTTATGAGCCTCTAGGACTTTAGTAACTTAGACGAGCATTCACTCTATCTCATTTGTTATGTAATCTATGTATTTGAACTATGTTAATGAATAATGGCATGTCTTTTTTGAGTTCTAAATTGGTTTATATGGTTATAGTTATGTTCTTTAGATAGGGTTTAATTGTGCAACATTCATGATAATAAAAATGCTTTACTTTAATATATGAATACTAAGTTATAACAAGCTTATGATCCATAAATTTAATGGCATATTTGAAATTTATGATGATATTAACATACTGGGTAGAATACTCTAAGAATAGGAATACTCTCACACCAAGCCATGATACCTATGCTTAAATCACTAACCAACATGAACCCTTGATCCAAGCTATTACATTGATCCATCCAAGTGCTTGAAGGATGTTAATCATGATAAATCATAGGATTTTTCCCATGATACCATAGAGTAACCTAATATAGGCTTGCACCCACATGACTGGAAGTAGCTACCTAAATAATATTTATGCATATAGACCTTTATCCTAACCTAAAAATGGTTCATGCTGATGAAATTGTAAATAACCAAACCCCTTGAATATTGAGTTACAACATGACATGAGTAGCCCAACATGGGCCCCAATTATTCTTTGCTATGCTTTAGGTAAGCACATAAGGCTCACACCTTATGTGAATTGATGCCAGTGCATTTGAGTAACAAATGTTGAACACCATGGGTTTATTCTATGATTGTGCCTAGTTGTATCAAGTCTAGAACCAAATTAGAGAGATATTTAGGTCTTGATGGAGTGAATAACTAATTTTTTTACAATAGTTATCACCTTCTCACTTGGTGATCACTCTTCATTTACTATGCCAGTTTGGACTGGCTAAAGTGAAAGTGATTTCAAAGGTACTTACATGATTTAATAAAACAATAAATGGATATGAGGAGTTATATTATGTCTCATTATCTCTCTCAAAGTGATTCTCACCTTTAAACTCTCCCTTGAACTTGTAAAACATAAAAAAATATCAAGAAAAACCTTTATGTACCCTTTATGTACAAATAGGGTAGAGTTCAATCTAACGGAAAGGATCCCTGGAGAGTATCGTACAAGTTAAAATAATTTCCTTAACCAAAATAACTCAATTGGTTGCATTTATATTAACTTATTCCCCATTGGGTCATTAATAAGGGTTTTGGAGGGTTTTAAGTAGTTTAAACCCTTACGGATTTTTCATAAAAGTGTGATGTCCAATCCTCAAAAAATTTCAAAAAAATTAAAGATTAGTACCTTCCACAACATATCCTAACTCCTTATGCTCATATGCTAAGAATCTGTACTATTGTGAGCTTTCAAACTTAACCTCTCAAACTCTCCTCTACATTATGTGCACCCTATCATGTTTCTGAGCCAAAAATGGCTTATATATGACCTTCCCTACAAAATAAAGGTTATAAAACACTTCATAACTCCCCATGTAGGTCCTCCAATTATTTTAAATTTACAAATGACCCTATAAGTGGCATTAGACCCCCTTTTGGTATTAGGCCTAGTCTAGGTCTAGTAGGACTTGACTGTGTTTAGCCCCTCACCACCACCTCTGAATGGTTGGTCATGATAGTGAGTGCTTCCATGTGTTTTTTCATGTTAAAAATAACCTTAATACATCTAATTTAAATGTTTAAACACTTCTTAACTCATCTCATTCCCCTTTAGTCACTCAACCTATAGATTTTCACTTCCTAGGAGTGTCCTCTATTTGAGACATAATAAAGGGCACTTCCCCTATTACCTCAAGAAAAATAAGTCTATAAGAGGCTTAAGTAGGTGATAGATAACCTTTTTATAAATTTTTTGTGTTGGATCACATCAATATCATCTATAACATCATGAAAACCAAGGTAGACTTTTAGGTACTACTCACTGTGTGTAGGGTTAGTGCGTTGACTGTAGGTGTACTTGAAAACCAAATTTTGCCCTATTTTCATGTGATAAAATTATCATTAAATGATAAATAATACTATTAATTAATTCCAAACATGATCATAATTAAATCCTCTACCAAATCCTTCAATGTATACCTTCCACTTAACTAGACAAGACTACAACTAACTGTGTATTATATTTCTCCTCAGAAAAGGAATGCCTGTAGGTAAACACTTGCATATCAGACCTTGTATTATTACTATAATATATTATTTAATTACTCATGGTCACTTCATATTAAATAAGACTTGACACATCATGTATGTGCTATGCTAACCTCTAGACTGGTTATGCTTTAGTATGTTGTCATACTATAGTCAACCATAGTTAACAATTCTTGGAGAAAAAGGGATCATGTAGACTAGATTTCAACTCTTGGACCATGTACTTCAAACCATAGAATCCTTTTTAGGTCTTGGAACCAAATCCAAATGGAAAATATTTGTGTTTTAAGGCTTCCAATTTCCAAGGTTAAAACTATGATCTTGTAGGCACCTATAGTCAACTGTAGATGAACTATTTGAGAGCAAGGGTACACCTGTAGGTGATCATGTAGGTCAAGACCTTGCACTCCAACCCCTATAGAATTTTATTTGAGCCAATAATGTCTTTTTTACCCCAATAAGACCACTTGTCATGAATATATACTCTTTTCATACCACTTTGGAATATGAGATCATTTGGAAGTTCAAGATACTGCAGAGAACATTGACCTTCTTCAATATAAGAATGCATGAATTGGGAACCCTCTAGCATTATAATCCTCTAGATAAATAACCACTTACCATGTAAACATACTACCCATATGATTGGATCACCTCATAGAAACATTCAAAATCATATATAATTCATGTTACCCTATTATGTGATTGCACCAAATGTGGACAAGGCTCTGTTTCAAAGGAATTAAGGTAACAAGCTCCTAATCTTAGTTTCTCCAATCATAAATCATGACTCAAGTTTGTCTATCATTATATGGCTCCACCATAATTATTATGACACCTTAAACATTTCTAGACCTTTATAAGGTTTCAAATAAGTTTCTACATTTGCATTTCAACTACTCAAACCTCTGTGGAGACCTGTAGGTGCATATGCAAGTGTGACACATGATAATGAAGGTAGAACATGGATAACGTGCCTAGTGGATGGCCTTATGATCAATATTAGACATAATTAAAGTCTTAAAATTGATCTTTTCAACCTTTAAATAATTTAGAAAATTCAAATGCCTTATTTCAATGTGATTAACATCCTTTAAGGCACCTGTAGGTGCACATCAATGGTGTAGGGTTGTGTATAGAGTAGGAATTAGTTATCACAGTCTATCATATGTAATTTATAAATATTTTATTGGTTTATAATTTAATAATAAGTTTTACAACCTATTAAAAATCTTGATTACATTTCCATTAATGTGATCAAAACCTTCATTTACCTGACTATGTATGATAGTCATGCAAAAAGTTGACTGTGTTGGCCTTTCTTGACTGTAAATTCATAGATGTTAGCCTTTAATACTAATATTGGAAATATATGGTGATTTAAATGACATATTAGAAACATGAAACATAAATATACCTTTGTTTGAAACCACTATAAGAAATGAAAACCTCTACAGTTGATGAACATGCCTACAACTTAGCAATGATGATCTCAACATAAAACATGAGATTTTTGGTTGATAAAATCACCTCCACACATGAAAAAAATATGTAAACCATTAAATAATAACTTAAAAATCCTATAAAATCACTTTTACCAATTGTTTTGTATGGACCAACTCAAATAAGAAGAGAACATATAGGGTGTGGGGATTAGCATGGAAAAAGAGATAATCAACTTATTAGCATTTGTTCATAAATAATAAGCAAAAAATCTTTGAAATAATACCATTAATGTGAATTATAAAATTTTTAATAACACCCCACAAGATAATTTAACTTGAAACCTCTCCTATTAGTCATACCATAAGAAAACTTATTGATCAATTTTGCATGCCAAGAAGAGTGATGGAGGATAAAAATGGTTTTAAACAAATTTTTATACTTAAAAAATATATAAAACATTGAATTTAAATTATGGAAGCTAAATATTCATTCCAAAACCTTCCACATGAGCCACAATACTTGCACAAGTCGTACAACTACCAAAACTTCCTCTTTTCTAACCATTTTCTTGATCTAACTTAGGAACCTACATAATTTCAGTTATAACTTAAATTAATAAAAATATTCAAACATATTTTTCATTTATGATTAATTTGGAACACTTTTATACTAAGATAAATCATACAATCCTCCATTAATAGCTCAAATATGACCTTATAGTGACATAAAATGACTTATGACAAAATTTGACTATGAAAAAGTTAATATCATATTAAATTGAAAAAAATAATACCATTACACACCCTATTACATCATATAAGAGCCATATATAAATTTTTATACTATAGGGGTTGACTTGGTTTGACTTGTGTTCAAAATAGTTAACATTTACATCATGCACGAGTATCTCACTCAATCATAGTTTAAACTTTGTTACCTTTGTTTATCCATCTTTATTTTAATTTAAATTATGTATGAGTCCTATAAACTTGTTCTCATATTTATAAACTATCATAGTTCCTTGTTTTAGCAACTAAAATTCAATGTCTTCTACTCTTTATAGATGTTACTTAGATACCTTTTTTGAACTGCTTTTCAAAGGTTTCCCATGAAAGAGAAATGGGATCATAACCTTTCAGGGCACACAAATTATTCCAACATAAAGCAACATCACCTACCATTTTATAAACTTTGATGCATGATTTAATGTTAGAACATATATTTTTCAAAGTGAAATACTTCTAGAAATTTATCATCAATGCCTCAATGACATCACCAATGCTTCACCAGATAATGTGGGACGAGGAAGATTTTTCATATCCTTAATAATAGGTTTCAAAACCTATTATTGTTTTTGATTTTCATTAATAATCTCTTATTCCTAACCACCCTCTTACAATTTTTTTAAATGGTTCAACCTTTGATTAAAGCCTTATATTTGTCCTTGAATGCCATGTAATGCACCCAGAATGTCATGTAATATAGCATTTTATTCCTTAGGAACTTGATATTTAGGGTTATACTAATTTTTAGCATGGCTACCACTATATTCCACATCAATGTTAGCATGATCATGTTGATCTAATTCATTATTATTAGCTAAGTTACTTCCATTATTTTGAGGGTTACAATTTGCTCTAGTTCTAACCATCTCGACACATTAAACATGAATTTTAAATAAAATAATTCATAATTATTTCTTGATTTAGCCTAAATAAATGTTTTGATACCAACTATCACAACCCCAATATTTTTAGTTTTCAAAAACCTTACTTTTAAGGAAGTTATGCCTGTATAACCCACATACAAGTCAGATTAGTGACTAAGGCATTTACATAACTATATTTCATGATGTAAAATAAATCAAATTTTAATGTAAGATAAGTTAAAAATGGAAGCAACTAGGAACATTACATCACAAATTATGAGTACTAAATAAAACTTTAAAACACAAAAATGTTCACTTAACCATGAAGCACATGAAGACAATCATTCAGAAAATTTGAACTCCATGTTAGTGTCTTTT
This sequence comes from Torreya grandis, assembly GCA_037957365.1. NCBI lineage: Eukaryota > Viridiplantae > Streptophyta > Pinopsida > Cupressales > Taxaceae > Torreya > Torreya grandis. The sequence goes on along the minus strand of JARHVA010001391.1, from coordinate 1,383,123 downwards.
AAGTTTGAACACTTGTTAAAATTAATGAGTTCATCAGTGTCATCTATGTTCATAACCAAAATTGAACCACCTTTCTCACTAACTTTAACACAAACAAGTACTCAATAAAATTTATAAATGATCCTTACATCATGTAGATATAGATAAAAAACAAACTATTTCCTATTAACACAACATCAAATATCATTCTAAACTAAATAAATTAATTTATATAAGTACACTCAAAATATCCATAATATCGATACTCATGGGATCATATTCCATATGTGTATACACTTATACATATTAAATGCTATCCATGTGATCTTATTAGGTCACTAGAACACTTATGGATCCTTGAGACTTAAATATCTTTTCAATAAGTACAACCACCTCCATCAATAACCACATCAACCAACTACCTAAGAAACCTAAGTAGAACCTAAAAGAACCATTAATTAATTTATTATGACCCTGTTGAATTACCTATAAACTTCTAGTGTAGTTATTGATGATTTTTGTAGCGATCAATGATTTTTGATGAGTTTATAAAACCATACATCAACTCTTCTTAATTAGAACATAGCAAAAATAACTTAAATTAGATAGTCATTACATTCACTCAAGTATACCCTTACACCAATATTAATAACAACCTGACTTATGATTTAAATTTTTGTTACATCAACATCTATTTAGTCATGAGATTAAATATCATTAGGAATCATGCCCTGATATAATATAACCAATATAAAACCATTAATAATAAAAAAAATTGACCAAGGTCTTCTAGTCATGATCTTAAATGTAATATCTAAACTTGACATAATTGTTCACTTTAACAAAATGAAAATTCAAAACTTAATCATTTATTCTTGACTTCCATATTTATATTTCCAAAAAGAGATGAGATAAAGTTAAACAATGTGTTAATTATAAATCTCACATCATCTCAATATTTACCAAGTAAATTTCCACTGAAATGTAATTATACCAATATTATTAATTGACTCTTAAGAACTAGTAAATGCATGAGAACTAATAGAATTCAACTTAATGGTTTGAGGAATAAAATAATGTTCCCTAGCATACCAAACATATAGTCAAACATAAATCTCATCTAATGTGAAGTTAAATTTACATACAAATATTAATCCAATAGAACTCAAGTCACTATAATTACTCATTATTGTTAATCAACTTAGTGATTCCCCTTTTCTCATATATTTCCAAAGTAATATGAAATGAGAATTTGGGTCCTTTTCACTTGATTAAGTTCTTCAAATATTACTTAATCAAAAAATTTATGACAAGTCATTATTCAAAGTTTTAAACAAGTAAATCACATAATAGATCCATATATAAATAACTAATGGCATCAAGTGTAATCAATTTATCCATATAGATGTATTTAAAAAATTAGATAGTAAATAATAATTATAACTTCACTAAATTACATCTTACATTCACATTTGAAAATTAGAAACTCAATACCCAATCTCTGAGTACCCTTGAAACAATCATCAAGTACATCTATGTTACCTTAATAATTTAAGAATTAATATTTAAATTTATTCAAAGATGATAATCAATATTAAACTCATCAATATTTACCTGATGTTAATAAAAAAGGTAAATAAATCACATTCTAACATTGATGAAAAATCCCACGCAATAACTAATCAACAAATTCATAAATGAATTTACCATCAACTCACAATACATATCTTTACAATACACAACCAACTAATTTTAGTAACATTACAATAAAAGTATAACTACTAAATTCATACTTTCCTTTATAAGAAACTCATGTTTCATTCTTACTCCATTCTATGCCTTGAATCAAAAGTCACTCGATTACATTTCAAAGTACTTATTTATCTATCAAAAATTTAGCAACTTAAGACTCCAATAAATATTAATATCAGAAACAACAATAAACACCTATAAGTTTTAAAATTTTATACATTCACATACTTACAGGAAGTAGATTTTTGCAAAGGATACAAGTGAAAGAATTCATATTCATATTTCATAGTATGAAGGAAAAATCAATGATGCACAAAAGTTTATTTTGAACTAAGTATCCAAAAATAACAAGCATCCTAGTCACAATTCCCCTTGGTTAAGTCCAAATACTTCCCACATTAATATTCAAAATTATGACCTTACCACTATATAAAAACATAGTACTATAGAAAACATAGTAATAAATATCACTTTTCATTTAAAAATTCAAATAAAAGACCATAATAGTAATTTATGTAATGAATAACAATGACCAATTTTACATGAAATTGCAAACCCATAAATATGATATAATCAATCTAAATTCAAAACATATTTATAAGTTGACTACCCTCTTTTCCTTTAAATCCAATACATACAAATACATAAAATATTATCTTGAAGAACATTTCCCACTTACTATATATTTTAAAAATTAAGAAATAAATATATAAATATTGACCAACAATCATCCATTCAAATCTGAATACAATTCAATAATCATTTCTATACCATGTTGAATACCATAATAACAATTATTTATTTTCCCTTTAAAACACTTTCCATTATTACGTAAATGAATATATATAATGAAAATAGTAAAATAACCATACAATAGACACTTTGTTTACTTTGAAAAATTATAATATTATCATAATGGAGAAACTTCCCAACTGAATAAAAAACATTATTTAAATAATCATATAAAACCTTACCAAACATAGTCCACATCAAGATACAGAAATGTGCTAAAAACAAGATGAACATAAAATATCTTGTGCCATTATGTGAGACAAATAAGAAAGATCATACACATAACCCATATTCATATGCAAGATAAGTCCAACCATATGTAGGTATCCCTACCCACCCCAACCATCGGTTGCTTGTGAAAGTAGGTACACAAAGACAAATCTTGTAGTACCCAAAGAATCCAACAACATGTTGTAATGGTGTAACTAGATTAAACAAGGGTTTTATAATAGTCAAGGTTTCAAGTCAAACACAACCCTAGATCTAATGAGTCCATCATAACCAATCTTAGCTTGACACACACACAACTAAGACATAAAACATCAAATAAACATCCAAAGAAACTAGGGTTCAAAACCCAAAACAACCAAAAAACATCATCTAAAAGAACCAAACATAGAACCAACATAGAAGAGAAATCAAAGAGTCATTTCAACTTTTGAGTTTACCCATACAATATCCATGGGTGAGGTATTCTCCTAGTCTCACCCTTAAGGGTTTCATTAACTATTTTTTGTAAAAAATAAACAAATTTAGGTCTATTTAGGAGCCCATATGCTTCAAAACTTTAAACCATGAATTTATTTATAGTAAAAAGGCACTCAATAACACATTGCTTCATAAAATAAAGTTTTAGAATACACTTACTTGGTATTAATATAAAATGTGATACTATAAAGGTTTGGCTCAAATCCTATTTCTTTTCTTTTCTCTTCTTTTCCACCATAGTTCTTCCTCTTTTACACCAGAGTCATTCTTCCTCTTTTTTCATCATTGTTATTCTTCTTCTTTTTTTTAAATTTTTTTTTTCTCTTATTGATATGTCATTTTTCTATTGTCTAAGTTCTATCCATTTGAAATCCTCATTCCATTAGATGTAAATCTCACCTCAAAAATAATATTCCTATATTTTGAAGTCATGAATTTGATTTTAAAACCCTTGACTTCCTACATGTAGCCACCAAAAATTTCCATGCACACCAATCACTAAAAAATTCCAAAATGAAAGGACCGAATGATAACCTTATTCTATAGTATACTCCAAAATCAACCACTAAATCAATTCATGGTTAGGGTTACTCAACCATGGTGAACATAACATGCCATCGACCAAAGTCTTTATGACTTATGGTTGTAATTCAACTAATGTCATCATCTGACTTTCAAAGCATAACCATTTATTGGCTTAATGTTCATTCTTTCCTATTTCTTTTATGGAATATTAAAAATATACAATAATTTAGTTTTTTTAATAACATTAGCTTATTTAATTGCCTCAATCTAGTTATGGAATTGTAAGATTATGGTACTAACCTTTATGGTACCATAGCTACTCAAACCTGATATGGTCTTAGATGACAAATTCATAAAACTTATCAAAGGTCTTACAACCTTAAATAACTTTTTATTTGCATCTGAATGCTATCTGCATCTGACCTTATCATAACTCTTCATATTGATGTTAGAACAAACACATTCTCATCTCAATGTGAACTTAGTTACTCAAAATGAGAACATTAAATAAAGATGATAAACCACAACAAAAAAGTAGTTCAATTGACACAAGATTGATAATCAAAGTGAATTAACACAACTCAAGAATAAAAAGACTCAATTTGGATAGTGATACCATTGAATCATGTTTTAAAATTCACTATGTACTCCACTTTTGTCATTGTATACAATATTCTAGAACCAACCTATGCTTATCTTTAATAAACCTGAAACCAAATCCATATAGGCATCAGTTGGATCTTATTATTATCAAAATTATGTAAGTACATTATATAATGTTGTATGAAGATAAACTTAAAATATAATTAATTATTCTAAAATTAATCATAATATCCATAATGTAATGTCTAAAAATCATTATAGTATTAATAAATAGATGATAATTAATGTACTAGGTAGGTATGGTCATGGCAATTGGGGGCACATCATGCAAGATGCCAACCTTTCATATGAAATTTTCATACTAGAATTGATCATAAACATCCTTCATCATGAATCCAATTACTCACATAAATGCACTTAATATCTAACCTATCCTCTATTCACTCTCCATAACCCTTGTAGGGCCATCGTATAATATCTCTAGCAGATAAATGATTTAGTATTTGATGACACTCCATCATCCCACCCCTCACCACATGGGATGTACTCACCCATATCTAAACATATATATTTGGATGAGACCATCTACCATGAGGCATCCGTAAAGGTTGAATCACTTTAGTGTGATCATAGGCCCAATAATGTAAAAGTTTGGTTGAGCCAAATCATCCTATGAACCTCTTTTGGGTAAATATGTATATATACCTATATAAGTGGGCCATCATAGTATGAAACCAATAATATCTCATACCATGATACTTAGTATCATGCAAAAATACATGCATCCAATATGAAATAGACATACTACCACCATAAACTATGATAAAGGAATTCAATAGCACATAATAAAATTCCACAAACATGGAACATTCACTAGCATAATATTTTACAATAAGACAATAGTATCATTAGGGACACAAAAATCACCCCAATCATGTCCATTCATGTAAAAACATGCCTAAGCAATATGGGTTGGTCCACCACCACCCTATAAAGTCAACCATCTTCTAAAAATAGGTAACCACATAATCCTACATACATCCTCCAAGCTCATTGTCATCTCCTTTGTTGGGAACTATAAAGTACAAGTATTTTAGTCCTATCATTCAACCAAGGTAGTCAACATATGCATGTTGTGAGTCATAAATAATAACTACATCTAGTGTATCCTTATCATTATATATTAGTGGAAGTGCACATATATTGTCCATCAAATGGTCGCATTGAAACTATTTATCTTGTATATCAGCTTGTACTCAAAAGTTCACAAAAACATAATTAAAAATATCATACACAAATTCAATAACAAACTTCAAATATACTAACTCATAAAATATTAGTTCTCCTTTGATTAGATTATGATTAGGTAGACAAATCTATAAATAGGTTTGGTGTGAATTTAATAGGTCCACAAAAAGTTTTCACTTGACCAAGACAACTCTAGCAAGGTATGAATAAGACCAATGTTGAGTGGGCATGATTGAGAAGGCATGAAATTACATGCAAAGTATGTAAAATTTAACAATTTTTTAAAATTTAAATATGTCAAAAACTATTTTTTTTATCTTATCTAGGGTAGCACATTCATATGTTACAATTCAATCTCAACCTACTCGAATCATTTCCACCTGTGAAATCTCCTCCATGGTATATTCTCTTACTTAGATCTCAAAAATCATAAAATATCAATATGTAAATGAATTAAATTTTATTTCTCAGCCAAAATATTTATGTGGGTTTCCTATTTATTTTTCAAAAATTAAAAACCTTTATAAAAAATTCCTTCAAAAACCTTGCACACATGATATCTCAATTGATACACATATAAATAACTCATTGTAACTTGCATTAGATCACACACAATGTGTTTTTCTATATTTTAATATTTATATTACATCACATAACCCTTTCAAAATGACAAATTTAATGTTTACTTATGTATAGAGTTCCCTACTTATTCTTTCATATCTTCAAGACATTCACTCTAAGTATTAACTTTAGTAATATTAATTATACATGGCTCATTATAATAAAATAACTCTTTTATAAATGGTCAATATGCTAATATGTCAAAACAATTAAAAAATCAACTGATATTTAATCAAACAAATGTTAATCCACAAAAACATATTACAAAACTTACACTTTATTATTTCAATATAACACACTCGAGTCTCTTATACCTCACATTGGAGGGGTGGCATAGATTAGTATTGTTACATAATACATTTCATCACATCATGCATAATTTGGAATTCTTCAAAATAATCACATATTAAAAAATACATAATAATATGCATATTGGGGGCACATGACGTACAAGTTCACCCAAATAAAATCAAAGACAAAATACAAAGATTCAAATAAATACAAAAGTGGATTCTACAATAGAGTATAATTTTTGAAAGATTTAAAATTACTCAAAGTAAAACACATGACATATTTTGTCATATTAATACTGATTTTGGGGGCATATGTCATACATAAGCACTTAGTTTTTAAAACAAAACATATATTTATACATACTTGAATGCATATGCATGGTCATATGTAAAACATGTCAACCATAAAAGTGACGTGTATGAAATGAATTAGGATGGATTTAAAACTTGTTCTACTTAGTAGATTCCAATCTCAAAGAAGGTAATCTTACCAAAACAAATCATTGCATATCTATTTATATCAGTTCATGAACAATTCAGATCCACTAAACCTATGTAAGAGATATGTTACCACACAACACCAAAGGAGTGGGTTCTAAAGCCTGGAGGCAAATGACATCAGCAATAACCCTAGCTAGCCACACGATACATAAAATAGATCTAATCTAGTCCTCACTAAATATTTTGGCACAAAAGGGGATAATTAAAAAAATATATAAAGAAAATTCTACTCAAGTCAATGAAGAGGTAAACTAAGAGTACAACATTCATCCTACTACTTTGTGCAATATCTAAACTACTAAATTAAAGATTAAAAGTTATAAATACTTACCTTAAATTGAACCTACCATGATTCAATCTCTCCCTTGGCCAATGGTGCTTTACAAGAGGTCATTATGGCTTTGTAAGGATTAAACTATAGAAATAAGATCTAGGGTAAAAGACTCCTACTTTACATCAAAGAGTTTCCCACAAGACAAGTTTCTTTCCCTCCCATATAACACTCTAAATAATGACTCCTCTCATGAAGAAATAACAAAATAATGAGATGTATCAATGTGAAAACAAATTTTCCTCTCTATTAGATTGAAGTGAAGTCAATATTATAGCTAAGGATTGAATCTTAACCCTCTAAAGAATTTAACTACAAGGCCAATCTTGTTTGGTAGGAAATATAGTTGTTACATATCAAACTAGGTTAGTTAGATTGATAGAGTTCCATTTCATGTGCTCAACCCCTAACAAGATCGACTAGGTCAACATAATAGGAAAATGAAGAAAATGGATGTTTGATTAATCAATATCTATTTAGGAAGGTTAATTCCTTATAAGAGTGTATAAACAAGTTTTGATTGCTTAGGGATTTGGATAAAAATATCTTGTAGTGGTTTTAGGTAATGGTATTGAGATAAACAATCTTGAAAAGCACCAAAGGTCTACCCACCCCTTTCCTAGATGACCTTTTAAGGTATGCACTTAGAGAGATTGAAACTATATAGGTTCCTGTAAGATAAAAAGTAACATTAAATGATAAAGTTTATAAATATTGTGTGTATACATATTCCCCACTCAAATTTCATCACATGTCACATAGTTATAACATAGGATGGTGCTTCAAGAAAGAAAATATCAACACACAAAGTTGAGCTCATAAATTGAAGCTAAAACTTAAGTTTTTAAATTGAAATGACTGTAATGATTTTTTGAAAATAAATTAAAGTATCATATGCATACCTTGACTTACATTTATCATTGAATGGTTGTGTATTAAATTTGAGGTTTTGATTATAGAGGGTGCAATAACTACTTTGGACAAAACCTAGGGATACACAAACTAAAGATTAAAAACAAATAAATATAGGGAAATAAAAATAAATTAACTTTACATATTTGAATAATTCACATGGATAATTGGTGAGATAGATTTCTAAATTCTAAGTTATAACCAAAAGAACAATGAAATATGGATAAAATGAGAGTAAATAGAGAAATAAAAAATCCAAGGCTACTAAATGAGCGATAAATCTAAAAAATATGTAACTTAAATAAGAAAAGTAAAAAGATAGATCAAACCAAGGACACACAAAACTAAAGTAATATATCCAAGACTCTATGTAAAATAAGTAAAAAACCATACTTAAAAAAATATGGAAAAATAACATAAAGTAAAATAACATTGATGAATAAGAAGTAACAATCCAAACTCGCTCAACAATGGAAAAATTGAAGAGTAAACACAATATGAAATTATCCATAAAGAGGGTGATGAAATTATAATTAAAAATAAAACCAAGTAAATCTAAGAATAAATAAGGAAATAGTTTAGATAATTAATGCATAGTTTCTCATTGATGAAACTTTTATTCTTAAGATAGATTAAACCAAAACAAACCTATTATGAGTATGTCTGATGTAGAGCATCATGAAGAATTAAGTAGGAAATTGTGATTTAGAGGTTAATTTTGACCATTTTGGTATTTTTTAGGTGTTAAGGGGATCAATAGTATCCTTATGAGTGTGTTTGAGTCATTAAAAGTCTTAGGAGTGAGTGCTTCTAGCTCTTTTGGAGTTTCCCTCCAAAATCAAAATTAAAAAATTTGAATAATATAATTGTGATGTAGAGTGTTTTTTTGGGTTTAAAATGGAATTTAATGTTTTTAAATAGTTCATAGAAGGTTAAAATTTTTTTTTATAGGTGTTTGACGTGCTTAACATGAAAGTGTAACTGCCATGCAACATGCAATGACCAAGAATAGTAATAGTCTTGCATGATTAGTGTGTTAAGAATGTATATATTATTAGAGAGAGGGATTAATAGTGTGTTATGAGAGTGAGTGTGTTGTGGGGGTTATAAGGGAGGAGAAATTCAAAGCATATGGAAATGAAATAAAGATCAAGAAACATATTCTTAACACTCTATCATGTTGTAGGTGATAAATTATGGATTATATATTCAAAGAATGAATTTGAATATACTATTTTAAAAATATATCTTGACTCAAATGAATATTTATACATGTGAGTTAATTTATATTCAATAATAGATAACATTTGGTTATATTCTTAGTATAAATAAAATACAAGATACCTTATGTCTCAGTCATATAAGAAGACTCAATATATGCAATCTAAAAATAGAGATAAACATGTCTTGTAGGGATTATTATGTTTAATGATAGATTTTATGTAGTGTTCATAGTGGTAATTCATATTTATTTATTTTTAAATATTACTTAAGATATTTATAAGGGAGTGGATGTATTTTTAGACTAGCCAAATACACAACCCAGTCCAAAAGAGAGATTATGTGTTTATACAGTCCCTAGTAGAGGATTATTAATAATTTTATAAGGTTTTTAAATTATTGTTGATTTTGTTTAAGGTGTATTCAAAAGTTTATAATATTTTATTAGTGTGGGTAAAACATTTAGATAATTAGGCATCCCATAAAGTGCAAATCTTAATTGAAAAACCTTTGTACAATCATCTTAAAACACCCTGTTTAGTATAGTTAAGAAAGGAAGACAATAAATTATTTTAAAGATTAGTGTTGTTTATATAGTAGTGGATTAATTGGATAAGTTTTATTATCCTTTTTTAATAGTTTTAATAGGTTCAAGGTTCAATAATGAATGCTCATTACTAAATCATTTGACACATTCCCAATGCATTTCCAAAATTTTAAAATCTTGTCTTTTAGACATTTAGAGATTGTTTGAGACTAAATAGTATTTTTAAAAGGTTAATATATAATATATATACCATATTAAATTTATATAAGTAGTTTATAAACAATTTTATCTCTTTTTAGATCTTCTTAACCTTTGCATGGGCCTATGTAACCCTGTCCTAGGGTTTAGAGATTGAATTATGAATAACTAATGTTTCAACCAATCAAAATCCTTGAAATTGTATAATTAAATGTATATTATCATGATTTATAATATTATTATGTATTTAATTTTGTATAATACTATATTTTATGGAACTCTAGAAGTAGCATTATGCCTAGCCTAAAGAGGTCTTCTTGGCCGAAGAGAGGGTTGAGTTAGGAGGTCTAATTCTAGAGTTGGGACCTAAATTTTATGTTGAATATGTATGAGACTAATTGGTATTCAAATAAATATAAAGTTTTTTAGTAACAAGTGTATATTTTTCAATACAAGGAGGTTTATGTGTTTGTAAGGATATTAGAAAATGACCTATTTGACAAAAGGTAAGTGGGGTTAGATAGTATGAATGAAGAGTTGAATCATAAAAATTTGCATGAAGAAAGAACCAAAAAAAGGGTTAAATAAGGTTGGTTGATTAGGAATATTTGTAAATAAATCTACACTACCAAGTTTGTATGTAAATAGGGCTAGTAGAAGTGAAGCCTTGATGAGTGAAAGTATAATTTAGGTTGAGAGATCTTAATTGAGGATTATATGAATTTATTGGGTATATATTAAATTTTAAATGAATATTTATATGAATATAAATGATTCAAAAATAATACTAGAATTAGGGAACCTTGAATGAGGCCTTTAGTCCTATTAACCTTTATCAAAGTATGAGTAAGCTTAATGACTAAATGAAGAGTGAAAAAATGAAAGGTTTTCTTAGAGAGGATGAAGATGTATTATGGAGAAAAAATAGAAGGGATATATGGAGGAGTGATGGTATTCTAAGTCAAAGAGAATACTAGATACATTCAAGGAGGATAGTGAGCCTAGGAAATATCAAGGAGTGTTCAAGAAGTTAGATCAAGATAAATGTAAGTATCTAAAGAAAATCAAAGAGTAGATGTTTACTATAAAAAGTGGTATTATAGTAGGTTTGATATTATAATTATTTGTGATTTTTAGTTTATTAAGGTTACTTATTGAGTTTAGATTGATTATTATGGAGATTTCATAAAGTTGAGTTACAAGGGTAAAGAAAAAGGTAAGAGAGAGAGAGAGTTTATGGTATAAATGAGTTTATGGTGTGTGTGTGTGTGTGTGTGTGTGTGTGTGTGTGTGTGTGTGTGTGTGTGTGTGTGTGTGTGTGTGTGTGTGTGTGGTGGTGTGTGTGTGTGTGTGTGTGTGTGTGTGTGTGTGTGTACATACATATACATATACATACATGCATACACACACACACACAAGAAGTGAAATAGATAAGAAAAGACCCGAGTCAAATCTTAGAAAGAATAGTGTTCATGGTGAAGCACATGCAATAAGAAGAGAACCCATAGTATGGATGTGTTATTAAAAATAAAGTTAAGTGGCTTATAAGAATACTCTACTCATGGAGAGAAGATGAAAGATAGTCATTGAGCTAAGGAAACGTAAGAAGGAGGAGATAGAGGAAATCAAGCCTTAAGTTCTTGAAACTAAAGATTTCTTGTCATGTGTGTATAAAAGAAGTCCATTTAGAGGATAAATAAATTGAAATCATGAAGAAAAATAAGCATGAGAAACATTATTATGTGGAAGAAGAATCTAATTGGATATCCATGCATATTATATTCTTTATGGAAGGTATAAAATAAGAAATATTGAATGAAGAATATGGAGGCAATAGGTATGAAGGTCTGGATTTAAAAGTTTTATTGTATGAAGCAATCAAAGAGGTAGAATCCCAAAGTGTGCTTTTGAATAATGATAATATAGTGAAAGTTGATCAGAGCATTTCAATATTTGATGGAAAACACCTCTTAAAAGAGATAGAACAACTTGAATAGGAGTACATAGGTAATAAAAGGTTAATAAGTGGGAAACAAGACCAACTCTTTATTTATGAGAGTTTGGATTAGTTAAAAATAGAAATAGTAGCCTTGGAGAATGCCATAAGTGATGAAAAATGAAAAAAAATGTTCTCTAACAACAAATGAAGGATATGGAACATGAGTATAAGAGATGGAACAAGATATGAGATAACACCATGAAGACAAAGAATGGATGTGGAAGGTATTGGTACAAGAAGTTGAACATAACTTATTAAAATTCTATAGTTAAGATAGAGATAAGATTGGAACTATCATAAATAAGCAATAAGCAAAATTTTAAAATGGGGAAGAGAAGATATATATGTAATAAAAAATACGTCATGTCCATAAATCAATCTTAGATCAGATGGGATAGAGCACACCTACACTTCTAATTGGGGAGCATACAATTATTAAGTCAGAGCATGATCAATATGAGGATCCATTAAACCTAATTATGGGATCACTTGTCACAACACATAGTGTGAGATAGGGTTACAAATCCTATAGTCTAAAATAATCACATAACAACCCTAAAAGAGTCATATGATTTGATATTTCACTATTCTAATAACAAGAAAAGTAAATCTAATCTAGTGCACACCAAAGCTTGTCGTAAAAAGTGGGGGTTAATAAAGCAAAGAAATAAAAATATGTATATGGAATTTTAAATAAATAAATTATAAGTAAAACCCTAATACATATAATATGAAGAGTAATATTATTCAAGCCAACACTTATGCTTTAAGGATAGATGAAAATGAAACAAAAGAATGCTAACATGTTTTTAAGAGATGAAGAAGGAATTAGAAGAAGAGGGAAAACATATTTGGAATCAAAATTTGTCTATCAAGGGGGGAAAATGAAATGGGTGGAGGGGAGAATGAAGGAAAAACCAAGGTAGAGAGAACTCTTTATCCAAGTCAAGACACTCAAATTAGGTTTGTCAAAACAAGAGGAATTTCAACCTTAAGGACTATAAAGATCTTCTCTTAGTGACACAAGTCTTGGGTAAAAAATGGAGTATATAGATGATCCCATGAAGGCTATATGAATGAAAAGTAAAATGGAACTACCTTCACATGACATATTACATACTATTTACAATCCCTTACAGAGCCATTGGTCTACTATAAATATTGGTTAATTATGTGAGAAAGTAGGTAGCACCATAAAGTTTTTTTGAAATACCCTATTCCAATTTACTGGCCTACCACACCCCAAAGGACTTTAGATCTATGTGAAGCTGACTGTGTAGTTTGAACCTTGATTGGAGATAGGAGATGTGCTTGTAATAACATATTTTAGTGTGAATTTTAACTTTTGAGATTTATATGTTGCCTTTTATATATCATTTCCTTTATTTTAAATGATTTGGATTTTAACTTTATTTTGATGGCTTTTTCTATTCCTCCTCTATATCGATTTGCAAAATCAAACATGGGTGTTAAAGATGACTTTCATTTGAAAAATTAGGATAAGGTTTCTAAGAGAGAGAACTTCAAAGAGCATGGGGTATAAGAGTCTCATAAATTTGGGTGAAATAAAAGTGATATATTGACTTTAACCTTATTTTATCTAATGAGGAGATGAAAGAAATGGGAAATCAAGAGGAATGACATAGAATAATTTGAATTGCTTCAAATTTTAAAAAATGTGATAAAGGGAAAAGAGGGATACAATGATAGGAAAGTATGATTCCTTATCATAAGAAAGAGGGAAATGGAAAAAAACATGCTATCATATATTGTTGTATAGATTTCATCTAGAAAAAGTGAAAGTTGAGAACAAGGATCAAGAACATGAAAAAAATTGTAAATTTTATGAGGGCTGGGTCCTATTTACAGTCTTAAAAAGAAAATCATAAAAGAGAGACCCATGAGGGTGCTACTAAAAAAGAGAAAATAAAATTTATGAGCCTTTTTACAAAGAAACTCACAAAGAAAAACCTAAAGGATGCTAAAACAACATTGGTAAGAATCAAAAAGAGAAGGAAAAATATAAAAGATTATGGTTTTGTGAGGGATGCCAGGTCCTATCCATGATATTACAAAGAAACTCACAAAAGAAAGACCCAAGGGGTGAAAAAATCAAGAGAAAAATGTGATAATATAAGAAAGACTATCATACATCAAGAAACCAAAAGACCAAAAGGGAGGACTAAAGGTTTATGAAAAGAGAGAACTACTACAAAGGGAGAGACCCATGCTTAAGTAACCTAAAAAATTTATTAAATAGATATAGATATAAAACATGATAAGAAGGAAATGGTTATGAAAATTAATTTTTAAGGAATTGGGCATTGGTGGGCTCTTTGAAAACATGGACTTCATTAGTTTGAAGGTGATAAGTGCTTGCAACAAGAATGTATTTAACTAAATATGGGCCCCACCATTTTTGGGCATATTTGCCTTCTTTTTCATGGGTGTAATATATTTTAAGGATAAGATCAAAAAAAATTAAATTAAATATTTTAACACATTTTTGATGTTGTCAGGTGATGTAAGGCTTATATTGGTGGTTATGTTGTAATTCAAAAAGACAATGTTCATCAAGAAGATCAAGGGCATGAAGGCAAGCTTCACATAATTCTTCATCCTGAATAATGTTGTGAAGAGATATATGTAAATAGGGAAGCTCAAATTTTAATGGAAGGACCAACTCAGAACCATTGACTAACAAAAATGGAGTTATCCTAGTGGTAGAATGTATGCTAGTCCCATAGGCCTAAAGTATAGGGTAAAGATGAATATGCCAATCCTTGTAGGTTTCATGAATTATATTTTTGAGAATTTTGTTGAGAATATTATTTATGGCCTTAGCTTTACCATTGCATTGTGGATGATAAGGCATGGAAAACTTGTAATGGATCTTAAATTTGGTACAAAGTTGTTTAACATGTTTATTTTTGAAATTACTACCATTGTCTAAAATGATGGTATGGGGAATGCCAAAGTAGAAAATAATTTAGTTAAGAATAAACTTGGATATGGTAGGACTAATGACATTAATTGTTAGGGTGTGGAGCTAAAAGCTTCACCTTACTGCAAACATGGAGGTTTCTGAGCATGACAGTCACCGGCATCGGTAGGTCACAACCGACATCAGTCAAGGATCAATGTGCAAGAAACTAACATCGGCAGGGATCGGCCGATGTCAATCACCTCTAGGCAGACAGGGACTGACGTTGGTTACCTGTGGTGGTTCTAGAACTGCTGTTGATGAATAGTCAGTTAAGTGAACGGGTTGTTTACATGATGAAGACTAGTTTGAGTCTTGAGCCGCAAGTCTAATCATTATATGCATGAGATATATATAATAGACTCATGGGCTTATTATTAAGTGTAGAACTCAAGTGTGGAACTTGGAGAGTTCTTCCCATGGTGGAATCAAGTAGGATTCCTCATGTATGTAAGATCAGGTTTGATATGCAGGGTGTTGCAGGATCATGGTGGAGATCTACATGTGATAAGTAAGATCAGGTTGGTCTACAGGGGTGTATGTATGTGAGGGTCAAAATGAGATAAGAGGTGGAGCAAGATCCAAGGTGACAGCAATACATCAAGGAGCAAGATCATGGTGAGATCTACTTGGAGTACCGATTCGTACTCGATTGTACTAGATGTATAATGAGGTGAACAACAACTTGTGTTAGCTGTGTGTTGTGACCTATTGAGAGAAGATTACTCAGGAGGGAAGATTACTGGGAGCCCTTTAGGAGGAAGCCTCACAGAGGTGGAAGAAGAGTGTGATCTCTTTATTGTAATTTCCTTTGTAATGAGTTGAATACAATTGTGTGTTGCCTCTCATATTTTGTGCTATTTATCATTCTAGTTACTTATCTTTTTGGTTAATTCTACATTTAATTTCTTTCATATTGTAATCAACATTGTTGGTTGATCCCCAACAAGTGGTATCAGAGCCAATGACGTTAACATGGGTCATATGCCAAAGTAGAAAATAATTTAGTTAAGAATAAACTTGGATATGGTAGGACCAATGACATTAACATGGGTCATGGCTTATACCCACTTAGTAAAGTAATCGATAGTAGTGATGATAAAAACATGCCCATCTTGGGAATGAGGATGTTTACCAATGAGATCAAATCCTCATGTGGAAAATGGTTAAGGAGATTTAATAGTTTGAAGCTTGATAGGAGGCGAATGGATAAAATCATTGTGAAGATGACAAAGGTTATACTTATCAGTATATTCAATTGCACTTTTTGAAGAGTAGGCCAAAAGTAACCCATACATAGGAATTTGCATGCTGTAACATGTCCACTATAGTGACCACTATAAATTCCCCCACGTGCTTGCTCGAGTAGAGAAGGAACTTCATCTTGCATAACATAACAAAGCAAGGTGCCTTTGACATTATGATATTAAAGGATGTTATTTAAAAATGCATAATTGAAAGCTTATTTATGAATGTGTGTCTTTTCATGATAATCTAAACCATGAGGATAAGTCTGATGTTCTAAGTATTTAATGATATCTTGATACCAAGGGCTTTGTAAAATAGTCATAGCCTCAATGTGATAGATAAGTGAATTAGCTTGTTAGGTATACGATGGAGATTTTTTTATTTATATAATAAAGGAAAGAACAAAAATAACTTGATGAGGATGAAAGAGAGAAGTTGAAGAGGTAAGAGAATCAACAATGGAATTTTGGGCTTAAAGAATAGGCTCGATAGTGAAAGAGGTAAAGTCCTTAGAAGTGTGGTCATGATTTGATGATAGGTAATAAGGTTCTTACTTTTACATTGACAATCACCATTAAATTGATGAAAAATAAGCTGAGAATCTCTTAAAGCATGAAGATACCAATGTCAAGATCAAGAGTAGCTTTCATGCCTAAGATAAGAGCTTCATATTTAGCCATATTATTGGTGATATCAAAGGTGAAGAGAAAAGCTAAAGGAATGATCTTACCAAGAGGACTAGGGAGAATGCAACTTGTCTCAACTCTTTGAAGTCATTCAGAACCATCAAAGTGGAGGGTCCAAGTATCTTCATTCAATTCAACATTAATTTTAGGGATCTCCTTGATAACTACCTTTGATTTAGTAGTACCAGAAGGAGGGAAAGATTATTCATGGTTATTGGCTTCAAGATCAACAATAAAGCTATGAAAATATTCTTTAAGGGATATAGCTTGATTAAGACCTTCAATAAAATGATATTTTCATCAAGAAGATCATCTTGAAGTGAAGAAGTGGTTAGAATGGGAGCTACAACAAGTTGGTTGGCTATGACATGCCCTTTAACAAATTTTTGTGTAATGATACATAGATCAAATTCTATAAGTAAGACCATATATTTGCAAATTCTATCTCTAGGAAAAAAGGCTTTAGATAATAAATAATGAAGGGGGTCAGAATGAATGATGACATAAGTAGTTTGGTATAACATATAATGACAAATTTTTTTAGTTGCAAAATAGATAGTGAGGCAATCATGCTCAACTTTGGTATAACATGTCTCATAATCAATGAGGCCGTAGCTAATGTATTAAATAACATACTCTCTTCTTGTATCATCTTGTTGGGAAAACATTACCCCAATTGAAATAGGTGTGAAATAAGTATAGATAAATAATGGTTTATCATTATAAGGTGGATGAAGTGTAGGTAGATGAAGTAATGACTCTTTCATATTATCGAAGGCTTTTTGACATGGATCAATCCATTTTAAAACTATACCTTTCTTGAGAAGGTAATTACCAGAGTAAATTAAATAATCCATTTCAAGAACAAATCATCTAGTTGCCCCAAGTTTGCCTAAATAAGTACAAATATCAGGAATAGATCAAGGAATTATCATGTTGACAATAATACTAATTTTGGTTGGGTCAACATCGATGCTATGGAGAGAGACTAATAATCCTAATAATTTATCAAATGTGACTCCAAAAACACATTTTAATCTAACTTTGTATTTAAGGATACATTCAAAGATGATAGCAAGATTAGAAAGATGGTTCTTATGATGTTTGGATTTAGCAATTAGATCATCCACATAAGTTTCAATATTTTTATGGATGAGATTATGATATATATGAGTAATAGAATGTTGGTAGGTAGCTTCAAAATTTTTAAGGCTAAAGGGAATTTTGACATAATAATAGGTGCCCAATTCCATGGTGAAAATACTCTTATATTGGTCATCAGGAGTGATATGAATCTGATTACATCTTGAGAAACCATCCATAAGAGACACCATTTTGTAACCAGCCATGATATCAAGAATGGAATCTATTGAAGGTAAGGGGAAGTTGGCCTTAGGACAATCAATATTAAGGTTTTGGAAATCAATACAAATTTGGATGACCATAGTGACCTTCTTTTGAATGGGAACAGTGTTAAAAACCCATTTAGAATAATCCACTGGTTTAATGAATTTAGCATCTAGTAATTTAATGATTTCCTTATGACATAGATTAGTAAATTTATGTGGAAATTTACATTGATTTTGATGTAATATCTTAGCTTTAGGATAAGTGATGATTTTATGAACCACAATAATAGGGTCAATGATAGGCATGTCTTGGTAGGACCAAGTGAATGCCTCTTGATATTTATCAAAGAATAAGCTAAAGTTATCATGCTCAAATGGTGAGAGTTATCAAGAAATTATGATTGGTCAAGGATAAGATGGGGTACCATATTTGATATGATTTTTTTCTTTGATAAGCATGGCATTTCCATCTTGAAAATGGTAAGGTGTATTAGGCAAGGCTAAAATTTGATTTGTTTTAGGATAAATGCTAGCGATAAAGTTGTTAAAGTAAGGAGTTTTATTCTTGAAATTTATAATTTTATGATGCTACTAAGGAAGTTGAGGTTCCTGAGCATGAAGTAATTCAATAATAGATTCATCACTAGGCAAGGTAGGAAGAGGACCATAATATTCAACATCTACTTCAAGGTCTAGAATTTGATTTCCATGGTGATGATATTCAGAATGAATCTGATGGACATTGATTGCCTTGACATCTAGTGTAATTTTGGAAGTAGATGAAGAGGAGGGATTTGAAGAGATGAGAGTGTTGATAGATTCAATTATGGGATAAGAATCTAAAGAAATAATAGGATCCATAGGAGGCAGATAAGATTTAGGGTTTAGAAGGTGTAATTTATTCTACCACCCAAAGAGTATTGATAAGTGGAAAATTGGTGGGAGGTACATGACCCTCAAGATATAAGTCATGATGTGTATATATGGTATTTACATCCTAATTGAAATCATGAATTTGAGCTAAAATATTTTGATAGTACTGGACATCCAAGTCTTTAGAGTGAGCTTGGGCCATGATATAGTTATCATCATATATTGGAGAAATATGCTTAATAATCAAGGGAGTTTTAGAAGGTGAAATCCTAATGTTGATAAATATATGAGGGGACATGGTGAGATGATCTTGGAATAATTTATCCACCTTTAAATCATTGAAAGTGAAGGTATATTTAGGTAAAGATGGTTCCTGAGCATTACATGGATGGGGAAAATCAATAATCTCATCCATGATAGGAATAATATGATCTCATGGTAAGAGAGAAGGAGGAAGACAATTTTCAATATATAGGGGTAGATTCTTATTATTTCAAGTGTGTTACAACTCATTTGGATCATCATCATCAAAATCTAAAAGAGTAACTTGAAGATCAGGATTCATGTTGATGAACTCAGGTAAAGGAGCACTATTGATTTTAGAAATTGTGGGAATTTGATATTGAGGTTTAAGATTGGAAAGTTGGATGATCTATGGGTTGGGATCAGCTTCATATTTGTAACCTTTTATATTATATAATAATTTGATACACTAACTACCAGAAGAGGTGATGGCCCTCATCTAATGATTTAATGGATGACTAAGAAGAATGTTATAAGTTAAACGAAGATCAAGGACCATAATCTTGGTTCTAATAGTCTTAGGTCCAATGGTCAATAGAAGCCAAATACAACCAAGTGGATTTTGATTAGTCTTATTAAAGCCATGAAAAGTAAGATGGGTTTGTTTAAGATGATCTTTGTCATAACCAAGTTGTTGAATGAGCCATAAGGATGTGACATTAATACTAGAACCTTCATCAACTAGAACTTTTCGGATAAGGGTGTTATTAATGGCTGCTTTGATAAAGAGAGGTGAATCATCAACATGAAAAATAATTTCATCATTGATCTTTTACTCTTCAAGAAATTAAAATTAAGGTCTAGAATAAGGACACATAATTTCAATGGTATTCATATTAGTTGGTTGAGAATAGATAAAAGGTGGTTCTTCATCTATGGAAGAAGGATCTTCAATTTATTGAAGTTATTGCATAATAAATTTATGATGATAGGGTGAAGTGAAAACCAAATCCATAAGGGGAATATTATAAGTCATAGATTTGAGTTCTTCAAGAAAATTCCAATGTGATTTAGAAGAACCAACATGAGGTTTAGAAGGAAAATTATATTTAGTAGGTATAGATGTGGTGGGAGGATCAGAAGGAGGAAGTTGTTCCTTAAGTGCTTCTAAATCATCATGAGTGGTAGTGGTATCTTTAAGAAATTTGTATTCTAAATATGGTTTCTTAGGCTTGGTAATAGGATCTTTTTGAGCTAGTTTATGATGATAATTAACCTTAGTAGTGTTGACATATTAAGAGTTGTTATAATATATGTCATAATCAGCATTAAGGGCACACACATCCTTGACATTTGATTAATTATTGTGTGAAAAATATTTTTGATTATGAGAAGTATAATATTTAAAGGTTTTTCATTTTTGAGATGTGACAACATACTCTTGATGATGAAGTTTGATCATAGATTCATGGTTTAATGAGTTACCAAGCATATAATAAATGGTGTACTTAGTGATCCCTCTATAAAATTCATGAGAATTCCCAATGTCGACATAGAACCAACATAATAGATTGGGATCATACAAATTAGGAGGATCATTAGGATAAATGAAAGGTTTTGAGGGTGGTAAAAATTATTGCATTTGTTGAACAAAAATAGGTGTATGAGGTGGTAAAGGAACATCAGATTTGGCAATGCCAAGTTTGGTTTGAGAAGTATTACAATGATATCATTAGATGTTTGAAAATTTCTTTTAAGAAGTTTATGATTGGGTTCAAATTGATTTATAATAAATTCTTTATGATTAGCTTGGTAAAGAGCTTCATTAAGAGTTTGAGGAGCAAAGGTTCAAACCTTGTATTGAAGAGTGGGAAAGTGGTAATAAAGAGTTTGAATAAATTATAATCATTCATATTATGATCAGCTTTATGAGCTAAAAATTTCCATTTTTTAATAAATTCATGAGATAATTAATTAGGATATTTATTAGCATTTATGAAGTGACTAATACAATATTTAGGAAGATCATTATGTTGAAACTCTTTAACCAACAAATTGACCAAATCTTCAAGTTGTTAAATAGAATGTTGAGGAAGTTGATTATACCATTCTAATACATCACCAGTGAAAGTTTTACTAATAGTTTATTTGTGGAAAATGTATAATCTTGGATGCACTCTTTGTAAAGGTTACCAAAGGCTTTGAGGAATGAAGCAGGGTCTTTAGTCTCATCATATTTTATAGTTGGAGTTATGTTACCAATATCAATGGATATAATGAAAGGATCTAAAGGCTCATGTTGAATTGTTTAAAGCATCTTGTTATTCATTATGGGTTGAGGAATAACATTACATGAGGTATCCCTAAGATGTGGAGGCATATAATTAGGATTAGCTTAAGGATGAATAGTTGGAGGTTGATTAGTCACATTGATTAAATGTTTTTTGAAGTTACATCATTTGGTTGGTATTAGAGTTTTACATGATGTTCATTTATTGAATGACTTGAGATAAGAGTTGGGTTGTATCTAGAGGTGAGTTAGTTTTGGTTGGATCATTCCCCAGATTAGTGTTAGAGGGAGGATTATTAGAAGGAGGGTTATTAGTGGGATTGTTAAAGAGATTTGTATTAATCACTCCTACATTGGTTTGGAGATTTTGATAAGTGTCTTGATAAGTATGGAAAGGATTGGATCCATCAAATTCATTTTGAGGTGTTATTTTCACCATGTTATAGTTCATAGATGGAGAAGTTCCCCAAGAGTGATGGTTCTCTTAGGAGGAAAAGAGAGGAAGGAATGAATGTCCCATATAGTATATAAATGGATTTAGGTTATCCAAAAATATTTTGATAGGAGACCTAATTATTACTAAAGAGAGATGAGCAAAAAATAAGAGAAATGGGAAATTAAATTAAAAAATAGGAAAAATAGGAAATAAAACTATGTCGACTAGATTGACCTACTACAATAAATAGGGCTTGTAAACTATACTATGTAAACCAGGTGAATCTAGTGTAGTGCATATAAGCCATAACAAGTACAGGGTCAACCAAGTTGACTTGGTATAGAGAAAAATGAAGAGGAAAATATTGATAACAAGTTTAGAAATGAAACAAGATAATTTTTAGCTAATATAAAAAAAGTAAGTGTAGAAAGGAAACACACAATAAATTAAATTTATGCTAACCAATTCAATTGATGCACACAAAGCAAAATATTACATTAATGTTGGATAATGCAAGGTTTTGCACACATGATTGATCAAAAATCAAGAAAACAACTTTGAAAGTAAATCTAGCTACTTGGTCAACATAGAATGTTTGATTAGATTATTAAGAATGATTTTAAATGTAAAAGGGGATTGGCTATAATAAAGGTACTAGATGAAAATATAAGGATAGTTTCAAGTAAATTTAAGATGAAAGGGAATATAGTGGCAATGATACATGTTTATTAGTTGGGCCTACCCCCTCACTTCACACATTGCATCAATAATGGTAATGGGTGCTTAACTAAAATATACCATTAACAATGATTTATACTTGACCAAAGCATCAAGTTGGCTTCCCCCTTGGTGATGAAATCCAAGCAAGTTGGCCTAGGTAGTCAAATGTTTAAATGTTTATTGATGTTTATGTGATTTGGTAGTGTGTGCAAAAGAATAGAAATAGTGGAACTAAGTGATTAATTTAAAATCCCCTAATTAGACTATATGAGCTATTATAAGCATGCAAACAAATGAAAAGAAAGATCTGATTAACATATATGGTTTATTCCTACTTTGAAATAAGGTATAATTGAGAAAATATATGGAAAGTCATACATAATAGGGTTGATAGGGTTGAACTTGTACTGTGGAAGAAAAGTTTGAAAGTGAACTAGGTTAGTTTGGTTGACCTAGTTATTTTAAAAAACACATAACACAAAACTTTCCATAGGGTCAACCTAGTTGATTGTGCAAGGGCAGTTTTAAAGATTAAAAACTATGAAAGGAAAGTATAGAAACAAAAACATATAGAGGAAAAAAAACTAACCTAAATGGTTTAGAGATGAAAAAGATAAGATTTTTGATCAAGAACCTTGGAGAAAACTATAAAAACCTACAAACTGGGTCAAGCTGGTCGATCAAGCAATATAAAAACTTGCTGAAAAAGTGCTAAAAATGCACTAGGTTGAACTAGAATTCTAAAAACCTAAAAAAATTACACTAGGTTGAGCTAGTTGATCTAATTTTCTAAACAAAATTTTTCAAGTTCTAAAACATGTACTAGGTCAAGCTGGTCGAGCTAGTTTCCTATTTCTACAAACCTGTGCATAGAGATAAATAACTAGGTTGATAGGGTCAATCTAGCATAGTAAATATATGATAAAAATAATGTAAAATAGAAATTAAATAAGAAAATAAATCATATAAGGGTTTGATTCACATTGGGTTCACTAGGATGTATGCAATAAGAAATGCATCATGTCCATAAATTAATCCTTGATTAGATGGGATAGAACACACCTACATTTTCGATTGGGGAGCATATAATTGTTACATTGGGAGTATGACCAATATGAGGATCTAGTATACCTGATTAGGGGATCACTTATCATAACATATCATGTGAGATAGGGTTCCAAAGCCTATAGTCTAACACAATCACATAACAACCCTAAAAGAGTCTTATGATTTGATATTTCACTAATCTAATAACAAGATAAGTAAATCTAATCTAGTGCACACAAAATATTATGACACAAAGTAGGGGTTAGTAAATCAAAATAATCAAAATATGTATAGAGAACTTCAAATAAAGTAAGTATGACTAACACCCTAATACATAGAATATTAAGGTAATATTATTAGAGCCAACACTTATGCTACTTCTATCTACTAAAAGAGAGGAGAGCAAAGCTAGAATATACTTACCTAAATGTGAACCCATCAAGACTAAATCCCTCCCTTGGCCAAAAGGGATTCACAAGAGTTTTTTGTGGTTTTTAAGGATCACTTTATTAGGCCAAATCATCTAATACCTATCCACAATACTAGATTCTCCAAAAAAGAAACCTAAGTTAAGTCTCATCAAGTAGAATGGTAGAAGAATAGATTATGAAGAATCATGAGTGAATAATAACTCTTAATTGCATATTATAATAATGACCAAAATGACCTTGTATTTATAGGTAAAAAATACCCTAAAATCATTCAAAAACATTGATTATACTAGGTCAACCCAATCAACCTAGCATGTTTTTGGGCTAACTCACTAGGTCTGTGCTATGTCAACTGGGAGGCTAACAAAACAAAAGAGAGAAAGGGCCCCTAAACTGTACTAGGTCGACTAGGTCAACCTAGTATGCTAAATAGGTCAAAAGGGTATTGAGCAAAGAAATGGAGGATAGAAAGAGGAAAAAGACTAGAAGACTATGCAAGGGAGGAGAAATAACTTAGGGAAAAGTTTTAGGAACTAGTTAGATTGGTAATCATATGGAAAAAGGGACAACAATCTTGTGAAGCACCAAAGTTATGCCCACCCATTTCTCGATGCACACGTCAGGGCATGCACTTAGAGAGATTGAGTCTTGATGGGTTCTTTCAAGATGTAAAGTGTTAGTAATCAATACAAGTTAAAAATATTATGTGTATACAAGATACATCAAGAAGAAAAAATTATAGGTTATATAAGTGTAGAAAATTAGAATCAAGTTATAAATTATAGTCAAGGAGGTGATCAAGCAATTTTATAAGGTAAACCAAATTAAGTAGAATCATGTAAGCTGATTAAGGAACAAAGAATGAAAACTAATGATATAAGTAAAGAGTAGAGGTTAATAATAAAAGACAAAGGACTCAAGGAGATGAAAGAAAATTCTAAAGAGGCATAAAGGAATAAATTAGAAGTAATAAAGGATGACAAAGACAATAAGGTCCTAGAATAGACTAACAAGTCTCATAAAACTCATTTGATGTGTACTAAACTAGTTGTTACAGGTTTGAAGATGAGAGAGAAGGAGTTACTTCATGATCATATGGAGAAAATAAAGATGAAGTAACAAGATATCATTATAGAGATAATGAAATATTAGGACAACTATAGAGTGAATTAGAGAGAATGACTATTGGGAAGAGGACAAGATCAATCCTAAGATAATTCAAGGAAGGAATGAAAATGAGTTGACAATGAGATAACATGGAGAGGGTAGATTTAGCCTAATATCCAATCCAATAAATATACCAAAAGGTGAAGAACCAAAGATCATGTTAGAAGGGCCAAAAGAAAATAAGATAGAGAACAATAAAAGTACGATAGTAACCTATTTAATAGGTAATGTTATAGTTAAATTAGTTGGATCTATGCATAAGGATACAAGGTGAAAATTTTCCAATTATTATTGTGGTATAATGAACCTAATTGGGTCAATGAGGTGTCATTGTATGATGAAAAAAAGAATATGATATGACTCACCATGAGAAGGTGGAATACCATGAGAAGATATCCTATGATGATCTAAAGGAAAGTTTGGTAAGAATCAAGGAAGAACTGATGCATGAATAACCAGTAGAACATAAGAATGAAGAAGACTATATTGTCAATAAGAAAGATCATCCAAGAGTAAAATAACTAAGCATGGAAAGTGAAGAAAAAATTTATGGATTAAGAGAAAGATGGAAGAGTGAGAATTAGACCTTGGAGGTAAAATATGATGAATAAAATTCAGAGATGGAGGAGATAGAAAATGCATTAGATAAGGAGTTGGAGTAGGTTATACACCTCATGGAGGTAGAAAATGAGTTAACCAAAAAAAAAGTCAAGATAAGGAGAAAGACATAAAATAATTAGTTTAAGATAAATGGGAAAGAAAATAAGAGAAACAATAAGAGGAGTTTATAGAAGCATGAGTTGAAGAACTAGAAAATCAAAAAGAAAGTTGGACAAGTTATATTTGAGAAGGAGCTCAAACTTTTACCCACTTTGGGAGTATGATGCAGAGCATCATGAAGAAAAAATGAGGTCATTATGATTTAGAGGTTCATTTTGACCATTTTGGTCTTGCACATGTGTTAAGGGGGTCAATAGGATCCTTATGAGTGTGTTTGAGTCATTATAAGTCTTATGAATGAGTGCATCTAGTTATTTTAGAGTTTCCCTCCAAAATCAAAATTTGAAAATTTGAATAATGTAATTGTGATTAGAGTGTTATTTTAGGTTGAAAAGGGTGTTTAATTTTTGTAAATGGTTCATGGAAGGTCCAAAGAGGTGTGTAAAGGTGTTTGACATGCTTAACATGAAAATAACATTGCAAATCAAGATTCAATAAAAAATGTAACTGTCATGTAACATATAATGGCCAAGAATAGTAGGATATTGCATGATTAGTGTGTTAAGAAGGTAGATATGAATAGAGAGAGGGAGAAATAATGTGTGAGGAGAGTGAGTGTGTTTTAAGTGTTATAAAGGAAGAGAGATTTGAAGTAGAGGAAAAGGAAAGAAAGATCAATAAATAAAGTCTCAACACACTATCCTACTGTAGGTGATAAATTATGCATTGCATATTCAAAGAATGAATTTGAAGAAATTATTTTTCAAATCTCTCCTCAATCAAATGAAGCTTGATACATGTGAATTAATTGATAGTCACTCATTGATAACATTTGGTTAGATTCTTTGTACAAATCAAATACAAGATACCTTATGTCTTAGTCATATAAGAAGATTTTGTATATGCATTTTAAAAATAGAGATAATCATGTCTTATAGGGATTTTATTGTGTAATGTGAGATTGTATGTAGTGTTTATAGTGGTGAGGCATATTTATTTATTCCAAAATATGCCTTGATACATTTCCAAGGGAGTGGATGGATTTTTAGACTTCATCCAACTACACAGCCTAGTCCAAAAGAGAGATTCTATGTTTATATATTCCAAAAAAGAGGACCATTAATGGTTCTATAGGGTTATTAAATTATTTTTAAGCTAGTTTAGGGTATATTAAAAAGTTCATAATATTTTCTTAGTGTGGGTAAACCATTTTGAGACTTAGGCATCCCATAAAATGCAAATTATTAGTGCCCAAAATTGTACTAAAGTAATTGGGCCCTTGTCAAGTATAAATGCCTAAGTCCTTATCCCAATTCATGTTTTCAAGTGTTCATGAAAGGTCAAGTTTCATGTTAAATCAACTAAGTCAAGTTTTGGTCTTTACTTAGCATATGCCGAAGGTATATTTCCTTTGATCATTTTTCTTGCATAAAAAGTTTGAGAAAATTTTATGTTTCAAACATTTTATCCATGACAAAAAGCCCAAAGGATTATTTCCATTAGACATTTTGTCCACTAAAAAAGATCTGAAATCCAAATTGTTATGGGTATTTTGTTCACATAAAAGCCTGATAAAATAGAAATATTTTGGGAAAAAATTTACATTCAAATTGTTTAGGATTTTTATCCAAGACTAAGTCTTTAGAATTTTTGTATGGCTCAGGATTTTGAACATTTTTTCTAAAGTATTTCAAAGCTCAGGACTTCAAACATTTTATTAAAAAGATTTAAAGTTAAAGTATTCAAACATTTTGTCTAAAAAATCTACAATTCAAGTTTTCAGACATTTTTTTGAATAATTTCAAGATTAAGCTTTTATAAATTATGCAATTTAGGATTTTAATTTGAGATTCTTATATTCAGGATTTATGTTGTTTGAGATTTTTGCTACAAATAGTTTATTCAGAGCATTTATACTCAGAGATTTTAGCTCAATCCATTATCCTCTACCCACCATGAAACATGCAAACAAAATAGAGAAGGATCCTAGTAGGTTTCATGCAGTTTGAGTAGTTTGAGGTCATAGACAAGTTAGTAAAATATTCATCAAAACTTTCAAGGATCGAGAAAAGTTCATAGAACAAGTCTAGCTGGACCAGGCCATTTTGCATGTCACTCATAAGGAAATGGGTCAATTCACTTATGTATTTTTATAATTTTATTTAAAAATCATCTCAAGCCAAAAGAGTTATATGGAAATGATGTTCTTTGTGCCTTGAAACATCTTCTACAAGTTTGGTGCCTTCATGTTTTTTTTTAAATCAAGAGGCAAATTTTCAAAATTTAAACAAGCAATGTGATGACCATGTGGACATCATTAACAGTCACATATATGTCAAAATTAATCTCAACCATTATCCATTAGGGATTAAATTTAATGATCACATGGAAATCATTAATGGTCATGAAAACATAAAATGATGCGTGCACACATGATAAATTTAAGCCACACTAATTATCCATTAGGGATTAAATTTGACACTCACGTGCCCATCAAAGATGTTCATGTGGATGTTAAATGAGGGGTGTGTAGATGTCAAATTTAAGCCATGATGGAGATCCATTGGGGCTTAAATTTTATGTTCACATGATCATCAAAGAATTTCACATGGATGTAAAATGATAGGTACATATATGTTAAATTTAAGATGTGGTAGAGTGAAATTTTCAATAAAGCCCAAAATGAATGCAAAACTCTATGTGGAAAAGAGGTACTAGCCTAGGTAACGACTAACATTACAATATGTAGAAAGCCCATGGGGTCACCAAGTGGTATGAAATCAGGGCCAAAGATAGCTAATAGACAATGGTGCTTAGTCTTTTTAATCAAGATTGATGGTCCACATCAATCTATTCACATATATCTAATGGTGCAAGCTGAGATGGACTATCCAAAGGGCTCAGGACTAATAAGGAAATGACACGTACTAATATGATAAATGGTCAAATTTAATGGATTGATGAGAAAAATTCCATGGTAGATCCTTGTAAGCATCAAGTCAATTAAAAAATATCTTATGGACCAAGGAACGCAAAGGTGTTAGTGGACAAACCAAAAGGCAATATAAGTCATGGGACTTACCACGTTGGAAATGAAGATATCAAGAATTGAAACGTAAGTGATCATTGTAGGATATTGAGGGGTTACATCATGGATGACATGAGTCTATTAGGATTACATAATATTCATCTCCATTACCTTAGGACTTTTCCACGTGGACATTCAAAGAATAAAAAAATGAATTCTTTAAGTGTGGAAAATGCATGATAGATTGGTGGGGTTCTAAGTGGTCAAAGGCATGTCTAACAATTGTAAAAGGTACTTAAAATTTATACTAGAGGTGTATGGCTATAAAAGAAAATGTAAAATGAGGGGTCAAAG
Source organism: Torreya grandis (assembly GCA_037957365.1). Taxonomy (NCBI): domain Eukaryota; kingdom Viridiplantae; phylum Streptophyta; class Pinopsida; order Cupressales; family Taxaceae; genus Torreya; species Torreya grandis. The sequence continues at coordinate 1,353,318 of JARHVA010001391.1, read as the reverse complement.
TCCATGGGAAAGTATGGAGGAGATGCACCACCCCAAATGTACTTTCCTCAAGTGTAATGTGTTCTTGTAGTTCTAAATTACATAGAAGAAAAGGAAATGGCAATGGGACTTAGCAGAAGGTGGAATCAAATAGGCACTTGGCACCTTATCTTAAAGTGAAAAGTGTACTAGCACTTCCAAATTTCATGAGAATAATAGGTGAGTGGGAAAAAATAAAAAAAGAGCCCATAGACTTCTAAAAATTCATAAAAGTTTTAAACTTGGAAAGTGTGCCTTTTGTAGACCAAAGGAAAGTAATGGGTTTTCAATCTTGACATAATAATTGATATTATTGTAACTGGGCATTTGGTAGAAGTGCAAAAAGGTGAAATGAACTAAGTTCTTATATTTTCATTTTCTTTACTTATTCAAGCTCTTCCATGGGAGAGAAATTGTAGGTTTGTAAATCCAAGGTTGGACACCTAAAGAAGATCATTTGAATATCCATGGATCTAAAATATTCCCAAGGAATCATTACAAGAGTAGGTTATTCTATGGTGTGCATAAAGGGAAGGTAAGTTTTCTAGGAGGTTCCACCTAAGTCAGTAAGTGGTCCAAGACATCTTCAGGTAATTGCACATAAAGATAAAGTTTGTTTGGCCCTATACCATGAATATTATCCTTCAAGCTCATGTGAAAGGCATCTCCTACCATGGAATCAAAGGATGTGATACAAATATTCATCATTCCTCATAAAGGTAGTTAAAGTTATGATTTTTCTTATAAATGGATGAAGATTTTAGGTGTGACAAGGGAATATTTTCTAGCTGGAATCATCTTTGTGGAATTGAAAGTTTTTTTTTCAATTTTGCAAATTGTGACCCATAGTCCTAGATTTTAAATGAGTAAAAAATGTATAAATAGAGGGATTATTCTTTATTTAAGGGGTTGGTTGGTCATTGTGTAAGTTGTTGTTGGCCTTAATTTTTCTCTAAAATATACGCTCTTTCAAATTTTAAGATCATTATTGTGTATATTTTACCTCTCTTGTTAAGGTGGTTATAGTTATACAACCATTATCAATATTTAAGAGCATGTTTATATGTCTCCCTTGTCCAACATGGAGAAAATACACCATGATTATCCCCAAGATAAAATTTTAAAACTTTGATGTATAAGAGATCTCTTTTCAAGATAATGGAAAATACTTTTCGTTATTACTTCTTCTTGTTGATGAAATATAATAATGTGTTTCACAAGTTCTGTTGATTAGATATTTGGGTTTGTGTTCATTACCAGTTGTCATTTTGAGCATAAATCTAGGTTATAAATCCCTTTCTATAGTTATATTTAGAAATATTTTGTTGAATACCTTTTAAGGGCACCCTGGGTTATGGATTTAATTGGGAAAAGTATTTGAGATTCTAGTTTCAATATACATTCTAGGGTTTTAAGGATCATTTAAGTTTTTGCATCATATTAGCACCAATGGATGCAAATCACTCCTATTAGTTGCCATTATCTTGTAAGTCATTTTTTATAAATCTTTACAATAAGTGAGCTCATATATATTTCAAGAATCCCTACTATTTAAAAACCACTAGCACACCACCACACTCTTCCTCTTTATTATTATCTAAATATTCTACCCTATCATACCCTACAAATAATACCCCTTGTTGAATATCATAAGTGTTATTTGCCCTAAATATGCATAAAATATTACATACTTAACATGTGTATGCATATTTTGCTTCAAATACCCAACACTGTAGTCTTCCTTTCAGCCCCTTGTTATTGAAAAATTATTTAAAATGAAGGTTGCATACACATCCCCATCTATCTTTAGTAGCTTGTATGTGACTTAGTGCATTTGTTCATTTCATGTGACAACCCTTCCTGAGTGGATTGAACAAGTTTGGTTGTGCCCTGGTTGCATTTGTGTATCTTTATGCCAACAGTACCCATGGAGGTTAAATTTTAGAATCTCTTCATGTAGGCAAGCTACCCCATAGGTCCTCTTACCTTGGTTTAGTTAGAGCTAGAAGTAGTAGGGAGCTGACCATACCCTCTATCAGTGCCTTTTAGTCATTTTCTCCCTTTGGTTCATTCTTGGTGCTAAACTCTCCCCTGGCTATAATGACATACTAGTGGGTTTTTCATCTTTATTTTCCATTTTCTTCAAGTGTGTAAAGATAATCATAAGAGGTGTAAAATTGAGAACTAACACTCTAACTATAGAAAATAAAAAGTATAGAACCTTCAAACTTTAAATAATTATAACTCTCTACAAGAGTCCTTGATAACATGGGTGATAAGCATTATTTCCCCAACAACATTGTAGCATTCCAATAGGGATGTGCCAAGATTTGATATATTTGACAATTTGACTTCTGCTACATTTATTGTAGAGAGTTGTTAATATTTCATGTAGAAAGGTGTTTTCCCTTTTGAAAATTATTCTAAAAATTTTAGTGTATTTATATTATATCTCATCATTAACTTCAACAAAATATGATTTCAGCATGTATCACAACAATTTGTTAAATTTTATATTCTAGAACTATGATTCTTGTGGTAACTTTGATTTTTATCAGTTAATTTTAAAAATATTAGTGCTTATTTTGAATATTATGTTAAGTTTTAGCTTTGAGTATATTATTTTTCTTAAATCTATAAGGATTGAGATCATGTTTCAAAGGTGACCCATTTAAGAAACATTTTTCACCCTTAAGTATTCCTCAAAGAGGAGGGAGACAATTTTGGAATCCTATTGAAGGGTAGAATTCAACTACTAAGGGTTATCAAGATTATAATAATCTTGAACTATTTATTAATCCTCATATTATTTTAGACTATCATGGCTCTTTTATTGATTCTAAAACATATAGTCCCATTTATTATCCATTTCCTTCCTAACCAACTGAATCCCCTCCCAAGTGTAACCCACCAAGTCCATGTCATTCACCCCCTCATATCCCTTTGCTAGTTGTTCATGAATCCACTATTGAACCAATCATGAGGAGTAGGGATCCAAATGAGAACGAATGTCCTAAATTTCATGTTCCTAGATTTAGGCCTATCAATTTTGATGAAATTTAAGGCTTAATGAATTCCTAAATAGAGTTAGGAAATGCCTCCCAAAGTTTCAAGGGAACAATATAGTGAGTGGTGATTAGGGCCTGAGGGATTTTTAAAACATCATTGAAGATTATGAGGTTGAGTATGAGGATGTGTGCATCAAGATGTTTATGCACATGCTAGAGGAAGATGCTCATGAGTGGTTTATCTCTCTTCCCCCTAGATGTATCGATTTGTGGGAAGCGATGAGGAATGTCCTTATAAATCAATATGGTGAAATAATTGATCCCAGGTTTCTTTAGCTAAGTTTAAAAATATCAAAAAGAATCCTAAGGAATGTGTGCAAGAATTTAATACCTAATTTAACAAGGTTATGATGCAACTACCTGAAAACATTAGGACTAATGATACAACATGTTGGATAAAGTACTGAGATTCCTTTGACAAGAAGATTGCATATTACTTTCAAGATAGGGCTCCCATGAACCTACGGTTGGCATTCAATATGGCCATCCCGATTGAGAATAACATCAAGGTTGTGGGAAATCCCATAATAAGTGGGATAATGTAAAATTAGTCAATCCAAAAAAGGCATAATCCATCAAGACAACCAATTTGGAGGAGACTACCGATACTTTGGCCTCTGTTATCAAAGAGATGTCCTATAAGCTTACTAGGGCTAAGAAAAGGATCCTACATGTGTCTACTAGTTAGGAGAAAGATCCCAATTCAAATCAAGCATAAGGAAGGCTTACTTTCCATAATCAAGACAATGATAAATAGAAGAGGCATGTATGTGAAGAAAGAGAGAAACCAAAACATAGGGGTTGGAAAAGAGGTGCCTAATCCTTTAAATGCCAAGGTAAATGCTATGAATTATGATTTAGGCATTCATTGGTGTGATAAGTGCTTCATTCCATAACTTCCATGTGATACTACATAATAAATTGATGAAGATTTGGATGAACCTAAGTATGTGTCATCTAAATATGAGTTTTTTATGTTTGATTATAAAAGTCCCTAAAGTAGAATGTCCACCTCTAAATAAATGCTAAATACTACTACAGTTGATCAGTTTTAGAGCACGGTCAAAATGGAAAGTGTCCCAGCTTTTGACTTTGTTTATGATGTTAATATGGCACAATCATATGAAATTCACATTCATGATTTTGATCTCTCATACTCTATGATGATTAATAAATATCATGGGGTAATTCCATTAGTTGAGGATAGGTAACTATCAATTAATGTAGTAGTTGCCTAAAAGAAGGAATATTACTTAAGAAGTAGGAAACTAGGTGTTGATATTCAAGATAATACCCCTACAAATATAAAGGTAATGAACATAAAAAAGGAAGTAAGTAAAGCTACAGTAGTCTTAAAAGCTTCCTAGATAGCACTTATGTCCCAAGATACTAAACCTAGAGGTGATCCTACTAAGATTAATAGAATGCCCATCTTGTCAAGTATTCCTAAGGGTGTAGGTGATGTTAAGACAAATACACCTTTAAAGGCTATTGTTAAAGATTCAAATCCACCCCAACCTACTCCACTTCAAACCTTGAGTGATTACATCCTGACTCAAGGTGTTGTTACCCTTCCACTAAATACACCTCTTCCTTAGTATAACATGTGTGATATGGCCCAAGTGTTGAGACAAATAAAAATCACTGTGTCACTTGTTGGATTATTAAGAATACATAAAAATAGGAAGAGATCATTTGAATACTTTGAATTTGGTGAGAATTTAGCTTTAAATGAAATTGATTTACCCTAAACACCCCCAAAAAGTGATGAAGCATCAAAAGATATTATTAAACCTACTTCAGAGGTCTATTTAGGGACTACATTAATGGAGAGTCAACTAAATGTGGCCCTTGAGTGTCTTAAACAAGATCAAAATGAAGATTATATTAGACTTTGGCAAATGCTACTCCATAGAGTCATGAGAGGTACCAGTTGTGGGACAAGTCAAGGGGTTTGTAATATAGTTGGTAATACATCCAAGTAATTATTTGCATATGGATGTGGTAGTTGTGGATTACCCATCTAAGTGGGGGAAGCTTATGTCACATAAATGGGATGATATCATGGGTGGAAGTGTACAAATGGACTTATCTTATGCCACCAATCCACTAGAGGGTAAGATGGTCAAGATTTATAGAGAGATGAAGATGATACATGTAATTAGAGATCTAAAACATGCTCTAAATGAAGTATTATACACAAATTTTAAATTGGGCAACTTTTTTGGGAATGTTGATACTAGTGAACAACCTATCATTCTTGATGTTGAACTTGACAAAGAAAGTGTAGTTTGGAATATATCTTTTGATGGGGCTTGATCCAATCTTAAAAATGGATCCAGGGTTGTCTTCTATGCCCCTAATGGGAAATGTTTTATGTTTTATTTTCAATGTTATTTTGAGTGCATGAATAATATTGCTTAGTATGAGGCACTCCTGCTTGGTTTAAGGATTACCTACAAATATGGAAATAAAAGTTTTATTGTCAAGGGTGGTTCTGAATTAGTGGTTAAGTAGATCCATAATGCTTATGACACCAAGAATAAAATTTTGAAATAATATAAAAAGTTATTTGGGATTTGATTGAATTTTATGATGAATTCAACATTTGTTATCATGATAGAAGTTTTAATGAAAAAGCTGACAAACTTGCAAGGTTAGGCACTCAGTTTGATATTACAAAGATGAGCCCTCATTATCAGTATCAAGTGGAGGTGCTTATCAAGCCTTCAATCCTAGACAATGTTTATCATTGGTAGGTATTTGATGATGATGAGTAGATTAAGAGTTTTCTAAACTATGAAGCTAAGTTCCATGATTAGCTCAAAGACTTATAATCCATAGTTCATGTCTATGATGAGGAGACCTTTTTTGGGAAGGAAATTATTTAGTTGAAGACAAACACACTCCCAAGGGGATTGGTGAGTTTGGAGGCATATTTTGATGGAGTTGATAGAATCAAATCAAGAGATTCCTTTATCTTAAAAGATAAGAATAAGTTTAATTTGGGTTCTCATGAGAATCTAAGAAAGTTTTGGATAGGTAGTCACCTAAGTGCAACAAAGAAGGAAGATTATATGAAGCTACTTAAAAGGTACCAATATTGTATAACATGGTCTTATTATGAGCTAAAAACATATAGGGAATATTTTTTCTATCATGTCATTCCATTATAACTTGGTAGCAAGCCTTTCAGGTAAAAATAGAGACATATTAACCCCATCTTGGCCACCAAGATGAGGGGTGAATTAAAGAAGTTGAGGGATGATGGAATCATTCAACCCATCAAGTACTCATCATGGGTTGTGAATTTAGTCCCTGTGAGAAAGAAGAATGGTGATATCCACTTATGTGTGGATTTTAAAAATTTAAATAAAGCTTCTTTAAAATACAATTATCCCTTACCCAATATGGAGAACCTACTATAAAGTGTTATTGGATTAGATATGTTATCCATTTTAGATGGTTTCTATGGATACAACCAAGTTGTGGTGAAAGAATCTGAGAGACCCAAGACCATGTTCATAATGCCTTAGGGCATGCATGCATATATGAAGATGCCTTTTAGGTTGATGAATGCTAGTGCAATGTTTTAGTGATATATGGATGTTTCTTTTATAGGGATAATTAATTAGTTCATTATTATGTATCAGGATGAAATTACCATGTACTCCATGGCTAAAGAAGAACATTTGGAGTATTTAGAGAAAGTGTTGATTAGATGTAGGGAGCTTGGAATTTTACTTAATCCCAAGAAGTACCATTTTAGAGTATAAAAGGCCATATTTCTGGGACCTATAGTTTCCAATGATGGTGTCATGATTGAACCCAAGAGGATTGAAGCCATTGACAAAGTACCTATCCCATAGTCCAAGAAAGGAATTTAGTATTTCTTTGGACAAATTAAATTTTTAAGGAGGTTTGTGTTTAATTTTGTAGAGGTCACTTTGCCTATTACTTCCATGTTGAAGAAGGACTAAATCATAAAGTGGGAGAAGAGGGTCATGCAAGAATTTAGTGAAATTAAAGGAGATTTAAAGTCTACTTTTATTTTAGCCAGCCTTGATTACACTAAGCCATTTCAGATTTTCTCTTTTGCACCATATAATTCTATTGTTATTATCCTATTGTAAAATAATGAAAATGATCATAATTATGCCATAGATTTATTTATCAAGCTATAAAATATCCTAAATTAAACTATACCATCATGGAAAATCAATTTTTAGCTCTCTTGAAAGTTATAAATAATTTTAGGCTTTATATTCTAAGTTCAAATATTGTTGCTTATGTCTTGCATACCATGGTTAAGGACATCTTAACTTAGACTGGAGTATCCAACAAGAGATGTAGGTGGGTCAACAAGTTACAAGAGTATGACATGGATACTTAGACCACCAAGTTAGTAAGAGGGATGGGTCTAGCCAAGCTTATGGCTGAGACCAATTTGTAAGTTATTGAGGTAAACACTACTATTTTTAATGTTGATGATTCATTAAGTCAATTTAACATATCTCCATGGTATAGAGATATTGTTTACTACTTAAAAAAATTGAATTATCCCACTAAGTTGGTTAAAAATCAAAGAATAACTCTCAAAATTGTCTTCCAAAAATACCTCTTGACTAGGAATAAACTAACATGGAAGAATACATATGGGGTTCTACTAAGATGTGTGTTGGAAGAACAGACTGCTATTGATTGAAGACTTCCATAGTGGAGTATGTGGTGGCCATTTTGTACCTAAAGTTACAACTCATAAAATTTTGAGAGCTATTTATTGGTGTCCATTATTGTTTAAAGATGTTCAAAAATTCAAAAAATGTAAAATGTGTCAATACTTAGCTAGGAGGATGAAAGCTTCAAGTTTTCTTCCCTTACAACCTATGATGATTGAAGGCCCATTCAGACAATGGGGAATGGATTTAATTGGAGAAATTATTAATTTTTCAAGTGATGGACATAGATGGATACTAATTTCAACTGACTACTTCATAAAATGGGTTGGATTAGTCCCTAAAGAGAAAGTAACACACTAGGTAGTTATGTATTTTTTTCTAAACCAAATTATTTGTAGATTCAGTGTACCTATCAAGATTAATGTAGACAATGCCATGAGTTTCAAAGCCAAGCCTTTAGTGGCATTATGCAAAGAGTATGAGATTGAATTGACCTATGCTTCTAATTACAACCCTCAGGGGAATGGTCAAGTAGAATCTAGTAATAAGAGCTTACTCAAAATCATTAGATGAACTTTGGAAGTAAATAAGAAGAAGTTGGGTGAATAGCTAAAGTTTTCCTTATGATCTAAAATCCAAATTTTTGTGGGTATTTTATTCACACAAAAATATTGATAATTTTCCAATATTTCAAGAAAAATATTAAGTTCAAATTGTCTAGGATTTTTGTCCAAGACTAAGTCTTCAAAAAAAATTTCCAGCTCAAGCTTTCAGACATTTATCTAAAGCATTTCAAAGCTTAGGCCTTTAGAAATTTTGTTCAAAAGATTTAAAGTCAAAGTATTTATACATTTTTTATGAAGAATATTTAGATCAATATTTCAAACATTTTATTCAAAGAATTTCAAGATCAAGCTTTTATAAATTATGGAATTTAGGCTTTTCATTCGAGCTTCTTATATTCAAGATTTTTGTTGTTGAGGATTTTTTCTACAAATAGTTTGTTCAGAGTATTTGTACTTATAGATTTCAATTCAATCCATTGTCCTCTACCCACCATTTAACATGAATTCAAAGAAGAGAAGGATCATAGCAGGTTTCATGGGGTCTAAGTAGTTCAAGATCATGGACAAGTTAGTATAAGCTTATTGAAACTTTCAAGGAAAAAGTAAAGTTCATAGCACAAGTCTAGCTAGACCAAGAAATTTTACACGTCATGTATAAAAAAATGAGTCATTTCACTTGTGTATTTTTATAATTTTTTTTAGAAATCATATCAAGCTAAAAGAGTTATATTGAAATGATGTTATTCATGCCTTGAAACATTATCTACAAGTTTGGTGCCTTCATGTTTTTTTTGACTCAAGATACAAGATTTCAAAAATTGAGTAAGCAGTGTGATGGCTACATGGATGTCATTAACAGTCATGTAGACATCAAAATTAAGTTCAAACATTATCCGTTAGGGTTTAAATTTTATGGTTTCATATATGTCATTAATATTCATGTAAAAGTCAAATCATGGGCATGAAGACATCAAATTTAATCCATAGTAATTATCCATTGGGGCTTAAATTTGATGTTCATGTACCCATTAAAGATGTTCATATAGACTTCAAATGATGTGTGTGTAGACATAAAATCAAATCCATGATAGATATCCATTGGGGCGTAAATTTTATGGTCATGTTCCCATCAAAGATGTTCATGCAGACATCAAATGCTGGGTACGTGGACATCAAATTTAAGCCATGATAGAGTGAAATTTTTAGCAAAGCCTAGAATGAATGTGAGACCACCACATGGAAAAAGGGTGCTAGCCCAGGCAAAGGATGACATTGTAGGGTATGAAAATAAATGATTTATCCAAGAAATGTTCATCAATTTGACAAAGAAGTGCAGAAATTAAAATAAACAATAAGAACAAATTACCTCTCCAATACAAACCAAGATTGATACAAATATATTTGAAGTGGGAAAACCAAACTAATTGGTGAAAAACCCATGTGATATATTAAGAGACTTGCCAAAAAATTCTTCACATGTACAAGGAGATAAGAGCATAAAATAGAAGAATTAAAGAGAGCATAAGTTTCTTAGATGAAGAAAAAGAAGAGAGTAGAAGCCCTTTTATAAAGTTATAAGAATAATGAGAGTTAAAAAAGACCACATTAATGACCTTACAAGTCTTCTAAATGTGTGTTCCACTTGTGGCCTAATAGCTTAAAAAATAAGGAGGTGTGTGTCAAGTGTAGGAAGGGAGGTTACATGCAAGTAACTCCTCCTAAATATTTGGTTGACCAAAGAGGTGAGTTATACCTCATAGAATATAGATTTATGAGAATTTATAATTCTCATAAATATAAATTCCTCACAAAATAAAAGGGAACTTAGGATAAACAAAATTATCCTAAATAAAGGGTAATTATAACACTCCCCCTTAAACTTTATTTATGGGTTTAAAAACAAACAAGAAGGGAGGAAACATTACTAACTCTCCTCCTTGATGATAACTTCCTTCAATCCTAACTTATTACAAAAGAAGACACACTTGTCTTTACATAGAGGCTTAGTGAATATATCATCCATTTGTTCTTCATTAGGATAGAAAGAGAGAAGAATTTTATTGTCTTTAAGAAGTTCATGATGAAAGTGATGTTGAATCTCAATGTGCTTGGACCTTACATGAAAAAATAGATTTTTTACTAAGGCAATTACACTTTGATTATCACCAAAAATTAGAGTAGCCAAATGTTATAGGTGGCCCAAATCTATAAGAAGTATTCTAAGCTAAATATCTTCCTTTGCAACATGATTTCAATATTTATATTTAAATTTTATGGAAGATAGAGATATAGTTTGTTTCTTTTTACTATTCCATGAAATAGTGCCAGAACTCAAGGAGAAGCAATAACCACTATTGGATCTATGATCATTTAGATCACTAACCCAATCAAAATTTGAATTACCTGCCAAATAAAAATTGCTATTCAAGGTTTAATAGATGCCATAGGTTAAAGTACATTTAATTTAATGAAGATTTCTTTTTAAAAATTTAAAATGAGTAGCTTGAGGTTTAGACATAAAATGAGAAACCAATCCAATAGAAAAGGCAATATCAGGATGAGTATGAGTAAGATAATTAAAGATGCCAACTAATTGTCTATATAAAGTTGGATCAACATTTTCTATTTCCATGTCATTAAGAAGTTTGACACCAAGTTCACAAGGAGTAGAAACATGTTTGCAATATAACATGTTAAATATAGATAATAAACCATATGAATATTTAGATTTAGAAATAAATATGCTATCATTTTCTTTGCATACTTGAATGCCTAAAAAATAATGTAAGAGATCCAAATTTGTCATTTCAAAGGTATTATTTAAATCAATTTTAGTGAAAGAAATTATTGAACTATTACTACCAGTTAAAAATAAGTCATCAACATGCAAAAAAATGATAACTATGTCATTAGGATTATTATTGACAAAGAGGTTAGGATCATTAGAACTATGAGTAAAGCCTTAAGCTACAAAAAATTGGTAAATTTTAGAGTACCATTCTCTAAGAGATTTTTTAAAACCATAAATAGATTTGTTTAACTTACATACAAGATGTTCATTAACTTTATTTACAAAACTATGGGGTTGAGACATGTAAGTTTATTCATGCAAGTCACCATTTAAAAAATCACTTTTAACATCCATTTGAGAAACAAGTCAATGCATATGAGCAGCTAAAGCTAAACAAACTTTATTATTGGGAATTTTACTAATAAGAGAAAATGTTTTATTATAATAAATTATTTAAATTTGAGAAAAACCTCTATTAAAAAGTCTAGCTTTATGTTTTAAAATTTGATTGTTAGAATTGAACTTAGTTTTAAACAACCATTTACAATTTACCAAATTATGCTCTTTAGGTAAAGGAACTAAGTCGCAAGTGTTATTAGAAATAAAAGAATTGTATTCATCATGCATATATTTTTTCCAATGAGGGTGACCTTGATCTTATTTTAAAGTTTGAGGATCATTATTTTGCATAAGTTTAGACATCAAAATGATATTGTAAAATTGTTGTCTAATTCTATGAGTATCATTAAGATCAACATTCATTCCTGAATATTTTATAGTAGTCTTGGCCCATTTAGGAATAGCTTTAGGTGGAGAAAGACTAGAAGAAGGAGAAGGAATAAAAACATCATTATTCAACAAATCATTATGATCATTACTAGATTCAAAATAAAAATAACTAGAAACAATATCAAGAGAATCTGAATTGGAAGCATAATCAAGCACACCATTTTTAGAAATATAACATCTTTTTTAATCTTGATTTTTTTAGTTTGAGGATCATAAAGCATATAGGCTTTAGATTATTCTTAATAAACAATAAAGATAAAAGTTTCTACTTTAGAATATAACTTTTGATGATTTTTAACTGGAATATGAACAAATGCATCACAACCAAAAACATGCAAATGTTTTAAATCAGGTTTTCTACCACTCCAAGATTCTTCAGGTTTAATATTTAAAATAACTTTAGTGGGAGTCTTATTAATGAGATAAAACACAAAATACATGGCTTCATCCCAAAATGTATAATGCATATTCTTAACATGCAACATACACCTAGCCATTTTAGTGATAGTCATATGTTTACATTTGTCAACACCATTTTGCTCAAGTGTGTAGGAAAAACTTTTCTCATGCTTAATTACATGTTGCTTAAAATATGCAAGAAAATAAGTTTTAACATATTTGATACCATTATCAGTATGCAATATGCATAAAGAACAATTAGATAATTTTTCAACAAAGATATGAAAGTCAATAAAAGTGTCTAAAACTTGATCTTTAGTTTTTAAGAAATAAATCCAAACTCACTTAATGCAATCATCAACAAATGTTAAAGCATACTTAGTACCATTAATAGAAGGAGTTTACATAGGGCCTAAAAGATCACTATGAACTAAATGAAGCTTTTCAGTAGCATGTCAAGAGTGATTTTTAGGAAAAGATTTTCTATGGATTTTACCAACCATACAACCATTACAAGTAGAAGTAAATCATTAGAAATAAGCAAATCATGAGAAGATGAGGGAGAAGAGAATCCAATGAATTTGAACAAATTATCATTGTCTAAAAAGGTAGTAGCAACTACTTGAAAATCATGCTTTGTAGATTTAACATAACAAGTATCATTAATAAATTTTACTTTATAGTATTATTTGCATAATTAAGGTACAAAAAGTAAATTCAATTTAAAATTAGGAATAATAAAGACATCATGCAATTCACCATTAGGGATTTTAACATTTATTATGGCTTCAAAATTCCAAGAAGCATGATTTTTAAGACTTAAATGATTGTTAGAAAGATCTAGTTCTAAAGAAGTAAACAATTGACCATTAGATGTCATATGTTGAGTAGCACTAGATTCAACAATCTATTCAACAAGAGAAGCATTCAAAGAATAAATAAAATTAGTTCTACTATTAGTCTTTTGTTTTGATTAAGTCTTATTGTTACTAGTGCTAGCATTGTTTTTGACTTTAAGCTTTCTATTTTTGATATCATGTTTCTTTTTGAAGCAATGATATTCATCATGAGTGTTCTTGTCATAATAATTACACTCTAACATTTTCTTAAGTTTAGAGTTAGATTTTTTATCTTTATTATCATGTGTATTATTGGACTTAGCATGTTCTTTTCCATTATTATGTTGGTGTTTAAAAAAAAAGCATGTTCATTAGTCTTACGAATACCAAATTGAATTAACTTTTGTTCTTATTGATGTAACAAAGTACAAAATAATTCAAAAGTCAACATAACAAATAGAGTAGGAAAAGCTAGTTAAAAATGAATATTAATGATAAATTGATGAAAAGGTCGAGGCAAACATTTATTCATAATAATATGAATCAAATTCAAATAAGAAAGTTTAACACCTAAACTAATAAGTTGAGAATGTAAAGAATGAACTTTAATAAAAAAATCATCCATAGATTTGAAATCATTATATTTTAAGTAAGACAATTGATCTTGAATTTGAATTTTATGAAATTCATTCAAAACTTCATAAATAGATTTAAATTTAGACCAAGCAGTGGAGGCAAGAGAACAACCATCAATATGTATGTGCAATTCAGGGGTCATGACCATGCCAATCACTCCTAAGGCCTCATCATTTTTGGCTTGCCATTTTTATTGAATTTTGGTAGAGGCAGTCTTAGTGTCTGGTTGAGGATCCATTTTATCTACTACATGAACCAAATGTTTGAATGTGAAAATGTATTGCATATGTGATTTCTATAAATAGTAATTGGTGGATGTGATTTTAAATTTGGGTAACAATTGAGTCATTGTTCCTCAAAAGTTCACCAAAGAATTAGAAAGCAAATAGGCAAAAAAAAAACACTAAAACATGAAGGGCATAGGAGGGGAAAAATAATGACTATGCCAAAATGCAAAGAAATATCTTAGCAATAAAAAGAGCTGAACTGAATTGTGGAAAAATAGTTTTTAAAAAAATTGCTGAGATGGTCTAAATTTAAATCATAAATAAAAGATGTCCACTCAATTTTTTTTTTAAAACTTTAACCAAATAAAAAAAGGTTTTGTTTTAAATGTTGAAAAAGTCTTTAAAAAAATGGAGAATAGATATATATATATTTTTATAAACTTTATAATAAACACATGTAGAATGTCTTTAAAAATATAAGAGGAAACAAAGATTTGATTATCTTTTTCTTAAAAAAATTGCTTAGATTATTTTAATGTAATTATTTTTGTTTTTTTTAAAATAAAATAGATTTCATAAACATGAAATCCACTTAAAAAGCAAAGATAATATTTTAACTTAAATAAATTAAAAAGTCAAAATGCCCTAAATTTATAAAAAGGCTTGTTTTTTTTAAAAATTGCATGAGAAGGGCACAAGAAAAAATACAACTGCGGAAATTTGAGATTTTTTTTGCTAGATGCAATCACTAGGGAGGATCTACGAGCAAGTAAGAAGACCAAATCAAACCCAAGGCACCCAACCAGGATGAAATATAAGATAAAAATGTCAAAGAACAAACCTTACACACCTATTAAAGGGCTGTATGGCTTGGTACATACACCATAAAGATTGATACAGCCAGTTGTATATATGGAAAGAAAAAGGATAAAAAAAATAAAAGTTGATGGGAGTGGGGGGTGATGCCTCAGCAGGAGGGTTATTGGCTGGAAGAAGAGAAAGGATCTCATCTAGAGGAAGATTAAGGGTAGATAGGTTGAAATAAAACCTGCAAAAAAACTTTTTGGAAAAAAGGATTAGTAGTGAAATTAAATAGTTTTTTATTTTTTTTAAATGAGTAGAGAACAAAAATATAAATGAGTATTTATTTTATATTTTTTTAACTATTTTTTTTTGATATTCCCATATTTATACAAAAAAGGGTTATCAAAAAATCATGAAGAATATAGATTTTTTTATTAAGAAAAGGAATGAGAAAAAAAAAAATTGTTAAAAAAATGAGAAAGCGAATTTATTTCTATTACTTTCCCTTTGCAAAACAAATACAGAGTTAGTGCTCAAAAAAAATTGAAAGGAAAAAAATGATTTACTTGTTAAATAATGTGGCTAAAAAAACCCTACAAAAAGGAGTTAGGAGCCACAATTTAAAAAAAATGAGAAGGAAAATGGATTTAGGCAACAATGCAAGGGTTGAGCCCTTGCAAAAAGAAATTTGAAATCCTTTTTAAAACTTGCACACTCTTAAAAAATATCAATAAAAAACAAACTTGGCTATGATACCATGAAGGATTTATCCAAGAAATGTTTATTAATTTGACAAAGAAGTGTAAAAATTAAAATACATAATAAGAACAAATTACCTCTCCAATACAATCCAAGATTGAGACAAATATTTTTAAAGTGGATAAACTAAATGAATCATTGAAAAAACCCACATGATATATAAAGAGACTTTCCAAAAACTTCTTCACATGTATAAGGAGATAAGATCATAAAAAAGAAGAATTGGAGAGAGCATAAGTTTCCTAGATGAAGAAAAAGAGAGGAGAAGCTCTTTTATAGAGCTAAAGGAATAATGAGAGTTAAAAAATACCCCATTAATGACCTTACAAGTATGCTAAATGTGTGTGCCACTTGTGGCCTAATCCTTTAAAAAATAGGGAGGTGTGTGCCAAGTGTAGGAAGGGAGGTTACATGCAAGTAACTCCTAAATCTTAGGTTGACCAAAGAGGTGAGTGCCACCTCATAGAATATGGATTTATGAGAATTTATAATTCCCATAAATAAAAATTCTTCATAAAATAAAAGGGAACATAGGATAAATTAAATTATCCTAAATAAAGGGAAATTCTAACAATAAAGCCCATGGGGCCACCAAGTGGCATGACCTCAAGCCCAAAGATAGATAACAACCAATGGTACTTAGTCTTTCAGATCAAAATTAATGCTCCACATGAATCTATGCACATAGATATAATGATGTGAATCAAGATGGACTATTTAAAGGGATCAAGACCAATAAGGAAATGACACATGTCCTAATATGACAAATGGTCAAATTTTAAGGATTAATGAGTAAAATGCCATGGTGGAACCACGTAAGCACTGAGTTAATTCAAAAATATCTTGTGGCCCAGGGAATGCAAAGGTGTTAATGGACAAACCAAAAGGCATAATACGTCATGGGACTTTCCAAATTGGAAATACATCTATCAATTATTACATCATAACAAGTGAGTGCCATAGGATCTTGAGGGGTGCTAGCATGGATGACATGAGCCTATGTGGGCTTACACAATATTCATCTCCATACCCTTAGGGATTTTACCCATGGACATTCAAAGAATAAGAAATGAATTTTTTAAGTGTGGAAAACATGTGGTAGATTGGTGGAGTTCCAAGTGGTTAAAGGAAAGTTTTAAAATTGATAAAGGTACTTGAAAGTTCCACTAGAGGTGTATGAATATAAAAGCAAGTGCAAAATGAGGGGTCAAAGTCTCTGGGAAGGTATGGCAGAGATGCACCATCCCAAACACACTTTCCTAAAGTGTAACATGATCTTATATTTATGCATTCAATGGAAGAAAAGGAAATGGCAATGGGACTTGGTGGGAGGTAGAATCAAATAGGAACATTGCACCTTCTCTTAAAGAGTACAGTGCACTGGCACCTCTGGATTCTATGAGTAGAATGGGTGTGTGGGAAACAATAAAAAAAGAGCCCATGGACTTGAAAATAAATTCATAAAATTTTTAATTTTGGAAAGTGTGCCTTTTATAGACCAAGGGAAAGTAATGAGTTTTCAATCTTGATGTAATATCTAAAATTTCTATAACTGGGCATTTGGTATAAGCGCAAAAAGGTAAAATGACCTAAGTTCTTGTATTTTCATTACTTGTTCAAGCTCCTCCATGGGAAATAAATTATAGATTTGAAAATATAAGGTGGGACACCAAAATAAGGTCATTATAATAGCCATAGATCTAGAATATTCTTAGGGAATCATTGTAAGAACAGGTTGTTACATGGTGTGCATAAAGGGAAGGGAAACTATATAAGGGGTTTTAGCTATGCAAGAAAGTGGTCCAGGGCATATTCAAGTAGTTCCACATAAATAAAAAGTTTGTTTGGATTTCTACCATGGCTATTCTCCTTATAAATCATTTAAAAGGTATCTCCCACCATGAAATCAAAGGATGCAATCCAAATATTCATCATTCCTCATAGAGGTAGTTAGAGCTATGATTTTTCTTACAAATGGATGAATATTTAATGCATGACAAGGGAATATTTTCCAACTAGAAGCATCTTGGTATAATCGAAAGTTTTTGTTGTAAATTTTCAAATTGTGACCCATAGTCCTAGATTTGAAATAGGTAAAAAAATGTATAAATAGAGGGATTTTCTTCTATTCAAGGGGTTGGTTGGCCATTGTATTGGTCATTATGTAGGTTATTATTGGTCTTCATTTTTATCCCAAGTATAGGCTCTTCCAAATTTTGGGATCAATGATGTGTGTATTTTATCTCTTTCTAAGATGGTTATATTTGTATAGCCATTAGCAAGATCTGAGAGCATGTTTATATGTCTCCCCTATCTAACATGGAACATATACACCATGCTTGTCCCCATGGCAACATTTTGAAACTCTAATATATGTAAGATCTCTTTTCAAGATAATGAAAAATATTTTTTGTTCTTGTTGATGAAATAAAATAATGTGTTTTAAAAGTTTTTTTGATTGGATATTTAGGTTTGTGTTCACTATTAGTTGTCATTTTGAGCATAGATCTAGGTTATAAATCCCTTTCTATAGTTATATTTGGAAATATATTATTAAATACCTTTTAAGGGCACCTTGGGTTATAGATTCAATAGGGAAAAGTATTTGAGATTCTAGTTTTAGTGTATGTTCTAGGGTTTTAGGGATCATTTGTGTGTTTGCATCATATTGGCACCAATGGATGAAAATCACTCTTGGTAGTTGTCATTATCTTATAAGTCATTTTTTATACATCTTTGCAATAAGTGAGGTCATGTATATTACAAGAATCACTACTATTTTAAAACCACTAACACACCACCATGATCTTCATCTTTATTATTATCTAAATATTCTACCTTATCCTACCCTATAAATAATACCCCTTGCTTCATATCATAAGTTTTATTTGCCATATAGATGTATAAAATATTGTATACTTAACATATGTCTACATATTGTGATTTAAAGACCCAACACTGTACTCTTCCTTTCAACCCCTTATTGTTGAAATATTATTTATAATGAAGGTTTTATTCACATCCCCATCTATATTTAGTAGCTTGTATGTGACTTAGTGCATTTGTTCATTTTGTGTGACAACCCTTCTGAAGTAGATTAAACAAGTTTGGTTGTGCCCTTGTTGCATTTGTGTCTATTTGTGCCAATAATCCCCATGGAGGTTTAATTTTATAATATCTCCACGTGAGAAAGATACCCCATAGGTCCTCTCACCTTGGTTTATGTAGATCTAGAAGTAAGTTGGAGATGACCATACTCTTTATCAGTGCCTCTCAATCATTTTCTCTATTTAGTTCATTCTTGGTGCTAAACCCTCCCCTAGTAATAATGACATACTAGTGGGGTTTTCATTTTTTTTTTTCCATTTTATTCAAGTGTGTAAGTCTGAGTGTAAGAGGTTTACAACTAGGAACCAACACAAATATCAATTGAAAAACCTTCATACAATCATGTTAAAACACCCTATTGGTACAATTAAGCAAGGAAGATAATAAAGAGTTTTTGTGAGTTATTTTAAAGTTTGGGGTTGTTGAGAGAGTATTAGAGTCATTTTATAAGGTTTATTATCATTTTAGAATAGTTTTAATAGGTTCAATATTCATTAGTGAGTTCTCATTACTAAATCAATTGACACATTCCTAATGCATTTCTAGAATTCTGTAATCTTGTCTTTTGGAGACATTTAGAGATTGTTTGAGACTAAATAATAGTTGGATAAGGTTAAGATATATTATACAAACCATATTCAAGTTATATAAGTGATAATTTTTTTTATAAACCATTTTAGCTCTTTTTGGAGCCTCTCAGCCTTTGCAGAGGCCTGTGTAACCCTATCATAGGGTTTATAGATTCAAATGTGAATAACTAATGTTTCAAATAGTAAAAATCCTTGAAATTTTAGAATATAAAATATTTTTTCATTATTTTTAATATTATTATGGATTTAAGTTGGTAAAATACTATATTATATGGAACTCTTGAAGTAGCATTGAGCTTAGCCTAAAGAGGCTTACTTGGTAGAAGAGAGGGTTGAGGTAAGAGGTCTTCTTTGATATTTGGGACATAAATTTTATTTTTAATATATATTATCCTAATAATTATTCAAATAAGTCCCAATTTATTCATGATCATGTGTATATTAATCAATACTAGGAGGTTTATGTGCTTGGAGGGTTACTAAAAAAAAGCCTATTTAGTAAAGGGTAGGTAGAGTCAGATAATATTCATGGAGATTTGAATCATATAAATTTGAATGAAGAAATAAAAAATTAAAGGGTGAATAAAAATAAGGTTGGTTAATTAGGAATATTTGTAAATAGGTCTACATTTCTAAGTTTGTATGTTAATAAGGCTAGTAGAAGTGAAGCCTTGAGGAGTGAAAGTATACTTAGGGTTGAGAGAAATTACTTGAAGATTATATGAATTTATTGGGTATATATGAAATTTTAAATGAATAGGTATATGTTTATAAATGATTATAAAATAAGACTAGAACCAAGGAACCTTGAATGAGGCCTTTAGGCCTATTAACCTCTATCAAAGTATGAGTAAGCCTAATGACTGATTGAAGAGTGAATAGATGAAAGGTTTTCTTGGATAGGATGAGGATGAATTATGGATAAAAAATATCAAATATATATGGAGGATTTATGGTCTTATAGGTCAAAGATAAGACTAGATACATTCAAGGAGGCTAATCAGCCTAGGAAAGATGGAGAGTTCAAGAAATGAGATCAAGATAGAGGTAAGTATTTGAAGCATATCAAAGATAAGATTTTTAATAAACTAATTTATAATAAGAGATGAAGAATATGGAATATACAAGTTGATAAATAAATATATAAATGTATGCGGTATTAAGGTTGAACATCTTTATTGGAAACAATACATTAAAATCAGGTCAGAAAAAAAAAGAAGACTTTTGACATTGAGGACTATAGATAACTTGCCTTAACTAAACAAATTTTGGTTATATAGTGAAGTATAAATACCATCCAATGAAGTCTATATGCATGGAAATTAAAATGGACATACCTTCTCCCAACATGTTCCTTGTTACTTAGGACCTATTATAGAGCCATTGGTCTACTGTAAATATTGGGTACTTGCATGAGAAAGTAGGTAGCATTATAGATACTTTTTAAATCTCTTAACCTAGTATATTATACTATCACACCCAAATGGACCTCAATTCTATCATGAGTTTAACTATGAATTTTGAGATTCAACTAGAATAGGAGATGTGATTGATAATCATGTCTTTTTGTGTGATTTTGACTTTTGATTTTATAGATTCCTTTTTGTCATTACCTTTTATTTTAAGTGATTTTGATTTTAATGTTTTATGAATTTTTGTATTCTTCCTCCATATAACCTCATAAAGCCAAGTATGGATGTTAAAATTGAATATCACTAGAAAAATTAGACTTAGTAGCTAATGAAAAGAACTTAGAGAACATGGTTTCTAAGACTTTTGTATTTGCATGTTAAATAAGAATGATATCTTGAAATTTAATTGGGTGTGCCCAAAGTGGAATGAAAGATAGATGAACATGAAAATGGAATGTTTTAATTACCTCAAATCATAAAAATGTGAAAGTTTGAAAATGATACAATGGCAGGAAATCATGAATCCATATCATAAGAAATAATGTAAGTGCAAGGATATGTAAAAAAGTATTATTTAAAGTTGTTACCAAAAAAGAAAATAACTGATTTTGAGAGTATGAAGTCATGATCCTTAAAATGTTTCTTTAATTATTTATGGAAATCACTTAATTAAACATATTTGACTAAATTTGAAATATTTGTGAGGAAGGTTTGGTCTAATTTGACGTCATATACTATAACTCACAAAAGGGAAACCAAATAGGTGAAAAACATGAAGACTAATATAAGAATATTTTGTGAGTAAGGGATGGTATTATCCAAGGTCCTATATTGTAAATCATAAAAGATAAAACAAATAAGTTTTTAAAATGATAAATCAATGACTGAAAAGAGACATCAATAATTGAGTAGGAAATAAAATATATTTATGAGTATGGTCAAGTCCTATCCATGGTATTACTATGTAAATCATAAATAAAAAGAATTATAGGTATACCTAAGGACTAATGATAGGAACTAATCCTATTTAGAGTAAAGTAATGGTACATCTTGGTTATATTTTAAAAAACCTAAAAAAATTATTAGTATTTATAGTATATGGAAGTATGCAAGAAACATATAGAATAGAAAACATTTAAGCAAAACATTTATTTAAAAATTGAGCATTAGTTGGTTCTTTGAAAATATGCCCTTAATTAGTTTTTAATCTATAATTAATAGGACCAAGGATGTATTTGATGAGGTAAGGACCCCACCATTTTTGGGCATACCTACCTTATTTGTCATGTGTATAATCTAGTTTAAGGACTAGGTCACCAATATTGAAAGTAAATACTTTGAAATTTTTGCTATGTTATTTAGCAATACAAGCTTTGTATTGGTAGTTATGTTTTAAATACATGGCAATACATTACTCATCAATAAAATATAAAACAAATAGGTAGGATTCACATAATTTCTCATCAGGAATAATAATATGAAGAGGAATGTGTAAGGATGGTAGCTCACCTTATAAAGGTAAAACTGATTCAAAATCATATACTAATGAAAATGATGTTGCCCTAGTAGCAATATGTATGCTATTGAAATAAGCCCAAACTATGGGATAGAGTTGTAGATGACAATTATTACAAGATTCTTTAATATTATTTTATAATATTTTGTTTAGAATTTTATTGGTGTCTTCTACTTGGACGTTGTATTAATGATGATAAGGTGTTGAGAACTTGTGTGTAATTTTGAAATATTCACATAGTTATTTCAATTATTTGTTTTTGAAATTATTGCCATTATTGTAAAAGATGGTATGAGGAAATATAAAATGACAAATGAATTGATTGAGAATAGTTAACAAGAGGCATGGCTCCCACCCACTTGGTGAAATATTTAATGGCAGTGATAATGAATACATGACCATCTTATGATATAGGTAATTTGCCAATGAGATCTAATCCATACATATTGAATGACCAAGGAGACTCCAATGTTTGGAATTAGGCTAGAAGAGAGTGGAATGAAATCATTATGAATTTGATAAGGATTAAACTTTTTAGAAAAATTAATGGCATATTTTTCAAGATTCAGCCAAAATTAACCCATGCATAAGAATTTGTGGATTATGGAATGACTACTAAAGTGAGCTCCGTATATGCCCCCATGTGCTTGTTCAAGAAGAGATATAACTTCTTCTAACATTAAAAAACAAAGTAGGGACCCTTATACATTATGTTAGTAGAGGGTGTTATATCAAAGTACATATTTATATGTTTGTTTTTTAATTCAAGTCTTTTCATGAGATTATGCTTCTAGAGGGTAAGTATGATGCTTGATGAATTGGATGAGATTTTTGTACCATGATATTTTTCAAATAGTGATAGTTTCTATGTGATAAATTAGATAATAATATTTATTTTTTATATAATAATTTGACTTCCTCATTTGTATAAATAATTAAAAATCATGAAGAACTTGATGAGGATTAAATAATGATGTTGATGAAGTGAGATAATCATCTATATTATTTTTATCTCATGGGATTAATTCAATGGTAAATGAGGTGAATTATTTAGAAAGTGTAGTGAAAATTTGATGGTATGTCATAATATTATTTGAAGAAAAATAAATTATATGGGGTTGAATTAGTGTCTTTAAAATAATCATTTAATTTCACTTAAGTATACATGAATCATTCATACAAACATGAACATGTAACAAAGCTTATGCAATCATACAAGATCATAAAACAAGATAACACATTACATATGTGAGAAAACCTAAAGAGGAATAAAATATACTAATATATAAAAATGGACTATAATTATATAATAAAAAAAAACAATATTTATTGAATCACCTACTCCACATGGAGCACCAACCCCAACTACTTAAGCACCCACTCAACTAGGCTTTAGCAAACACCAACTTTCAAGGAGTCACCAAAACCCTAGATGACTCAAAACCAAATCAAAAACATATAAATTTTGATAAAATTATTAAAAATTATTTATCACAACATATATGATGATCACATTCTTTATCTCTTCTCAATCTTCTATCCCTCTCAAACTGCCTTCTAGGCTTCTTTGCCCAACTCGGTCTCTTCAAGATAGATTAGGTCATATGAACTTGATATTCATATAAAAAAAAATTTTTATATATTAATGAATGATATTTTACACTCTTTTTATGGTATAAAATACCTCATTATTCTCAAAATTTTTCTATTTCATTCACATATTCTCCACTACCATAAATAATCTTAAAATTGCCTTGTATACATACCATTCCTTATCATATGCCACTTAGTCAGATACTCACCATTAAAATTTTAGTTAGGACATATAATAGGTATTATTAAATTTCATAAACATTATTAAAATTAATATTTAGTACTTTTTGGTCTATCATAACTATATTAGACCTCATTTCACTTTTAGATCTCATGGAGACCTAATTCCATTAAGTCTACTTTAGGACACTTTGCATTCCTTGAAACATTTTAAAAATAAAAGTTTTATAGGAACATATAATATAACAATAAAATAGACCATAAATGATGTATTTTAATCTCAACAAGACATTTTACAACAAATCACTTTTTGAAACCCCTCATTAGTACTCAGTCTTATTAAGCCTATATACACCAAAAATCCGCCTTTCAATACTAAATCTCAAAATCACTTAAGTAACTAAAAAATGATAAAAAATTGTATATAAAGAGTATATATGACATAATATTCATAAAAATATAATTTAATCACTTCAAATTATTGAAAAAATTCTTAAACTCATCTCTTTAGTATGCTCACTTAGAACTATAAGGACTGTCAAAAGCCAGTCATGAAACTACTTGACATCCAACACCTAAAAGGAATAATTAAATGATTATAAATAAATTACAAATATTATATAAAATATTTATAAAAAAATCAATCATAAAATACATAATATATAATATCAAACATTGGTCTTGTAGACAAATCTTCTGACTTTATCTCACACAGTCTTGCATGAACCGGACAAGCCATTTTAACTTCAAGTTTTCAACCTCTTAAACTAACTTACAAGATTTTAAAAATCATGAATATTAATTTAAAGTCAAAAAAAACAATGCTATATTAATTATATACTTCAAATCAAGGCATAGAGCCTCAAACTCATCACTACAACTTGCTTACCTAGAATTGTTAGTTTACCTTAAAACATAGTCATGGTGACATTAACCTTTCAACACCTGTATGACCAATTTAAAATACTTATTATTTAATTATGTTATCTTATGATATCATTATAAAATTATTATATATACATATAATATGGTCAAATGGAAAATATTGGTCTTATAGACCAATCTTATAACCTCAGTATACACAGACCTCACTGAGCCAAACAAGCCATTTTGGATTCATCATTTTTAGCATTATACCTAAATTTAAAGATTTATAATAATATATTAATAGGAAATAAAATAAAAAAAAACATATCCATGAGATTTTTTTCATCGTTCTATCATGTTAACATATTACTAATCATCTTCTCACTGTTGCTTGGGTTTTTCACTATTTACACCATTAGGTCTATTAACAACTAACAAAATTGAATGACCGGTTTAGAAAAATTGAGGATTATAACCTATAAAATAAACTTCATGGACATAAATCATGAGTCTCTACCTTATTTATATATCTATTTTATTACCATGTCTAATGCATCTTTTGACTTCTATAATAACTTCTTTAGAAATAAGCCTATAACTCAACATTATCTCTCTCCTTTCTCTAACTAATACCACTTGGAAGTACCTGGGATAGTAAAATATAGGATACAATAACTTACCTAATAATAAAAATAAATTATAGACATTTTTTTCAACATCTTCAACATCAGGTCTTTATTAGGGTTCTAAGAGGGTTTAAACCTATTTCCATTATTAACAATCATTCATAAAGCATAACAACTCAATCCAAAAACAAATGCATGTAAGTTTTATCTAGGACCCTTACCAATATACCAAAAATATATTAGGCTCCCATGAAAAGGTTTTATGAGCTAATGATAATAATAAAATCCTTCTTAGATTGAGAACCCTTCATTATGAGCACTCAAGAAACCTAAAAACCACTTTTCATGCCTTGTCCTTCAAACTATAACCTCAAATTGCATGAAAAAACTTGAAAAAAAATACCTTACCTCTAAAAATGCTTATATGATCTAAAAAACATTGAAATATGATCATGACCCCTCATTAGGCCATACTTTCTCTCTTTACTCTCTAGACCTTGATCTACAAACCATAATATGCCTTAAAATTGGCCTTCATACCTCTTTTCATGTGCCCTCCACCTCACTCACACAATCAAAAAACATATATCATTATTAAATACTTCCATACATCCTTCATATTCCTTGAAAAAATATCATGATACCTCATTATGCTAAGCAAAATTTAGGAGTGGTCTAGGTGTAGACTTGGTCTGAAGGTCTTACCCCTATAGGCTCACCCTAAGACTTTTATGAGTGATCCAATGCCTCAAATTCATGCTCAAGCAACCTCATACATACATTAATTCCTATCTTGATGTTGTAGCATCAATTTTCACCCTTAGAGAGGGTTTTTAAGGCTCTCTCCAATTGAGCTACATTATGGGAATAACCCCAAGCTATGGGTCACCTATGGTGGGGTTGGACCTCTAGAGAAGGCCAAATTCCTTCTGATGAATCACCTAAACTAATGATACTATAGGGAAAAGGGTTAGAAAGGAGTAAAGTGATCCTAAGAGAGTTAACAAGGTGATGCACCAAATTTAAATGATAACTCACATAAGTATGGAGTAAACACTGAGGAATCATAAGATTATATTATACAATCTCACAAAACTTAGCTAGTTGCATAAGTGTTTCACAAACTAGGTTCAAGAAGCAATGAATGAAGGCAAAGAGGAGTTTTAAGACTCATTGATATTTTACATAAATGATAGAAAGAAGACTAACTTAAACCTATAACTAAATTTAAGATACCTAGAAATGAGCAAGAAAGAAGGACAATGGGCATGGAAGATTCACTTTCACAATTCTATCATGTAAAAGATTTTCTACACACAATTTAGAGGGGAGAGATAGGAAAATAAAGTATTTATTGATTTAGGAGGTCTTTCATACAAATTTTGATAAGGTCTAACCTTATCAAATGAGAGTCTCTATTATTCCAAAATTGAGAGAGAATTTATTATCAAAAGTGAGATTGATTACAAATGGAAAATAATAAGAGATATAGGATAAAGGGGAGAGAGAGGGGGAGCATTCCATATGATATCATTAATTGAGCTTCCATCCTTCTTGATTTCTAAACCATCTTTGAGCCAATTAGGACTAAAAGGCTTTGAAAAGAAATAAATTCTCCACTATACTCTCCAATCACCAAATACCTTTGCTTTGATCTTATATACCATCTCCACTTGATTTCAATATGAGAACAAATTCTTCATATCCATGGAATTGATAGATCCATGCCTAAGTATACTTTGATCAGATGAAGGTACCTATTTGTTGAAGCTATGAATATGTTGATAGATGAGACATTTATTCATAAACACATATCTACCCCTACTTTAAATATGAGCATTGGTCTTTACTATAGATTGAAAACCAATCCAATTATTGGTTTTCTTATAGTCAATATGTCAATGAATAGCTTACAGACTGCATAGCTTCTTTCCTGAACCATATTAGGTCTAAATAGACCTATTCTACCTTTGAAACTCATGGAATACAAGGAATTATTGTACATTATGTTGAAAACAAAATAAAATTGAGTCTACATGATTTGGATCCTCCAATAGAGATCTTGACTGAGCTTCAATGGCATCCTTTGAAATATTTTCCCTAGTTTGACCTTAGGTCATATTTATTCTCTATTGAAGTCTCCTAGATTTCAAATTTTAATTTTTGCCACTAATCTTAATTTGGGATCCTTGATCATGACATTTTTCAACTCCTCATTATTCTATGGGATCCTACTATTAGTTTCATGATTTAATGTGCTTATACCACATGGTGTTCTCACATTCATCCTTAGGAATATTGACTCTTAACTTTACATGCACCATCGATATGATTTTTTATGGCTCAAATGTGTACCATTAATTTATTTGATATATGTTACAATCATGACACTTGGAAACTATGCATTTATCCTCAAGATTCACTGACTTGTTGACTTCTTACTCATCGTTAATCTGCTTTGGTATAATTAAACATGCTTTATTTATCTATTTGGTCTCAATAGCATTTTCAGTTATCATGCACCATTATATTTCCATTAAAGTTCACAAAATATTAACACTTGTGAACCCTAAACTTATCTTTAGGAAATTTTGAATTTAAATGGCTATTTCATGAGGCTTAATTTTGATGTCTACATGCATGTCCCACTCTGCAAGTTTAACTTTTGAAGCTTATATCTTGAGATAGAGAACTCATCAAGATAAAAAATTTACAAGGGACATTTTTGACTTCAAAAAAATTGTGTCCATGTGGTCTTTTGTACTTGACCAATTTCCTAAGTGTGTTTATCAAATGTGTAACTAGACTGGTGTGTTTGTCTTTATGTGGTGTGTTTGTGATAGTCTAGTTTTTATGGACTTGTGTAAGAAAATTTTGTCTCTTTAGAAGTCTCTACTAAAATTATAAGACTTTGTGCAACTTGATTCATGCCATTGAATGCTTGAAACACCATGGGAACCTATTGGTGTTTTTCACTTTACAATCCTAGATCTCTTTTCAAACCTTTGGTCCACTCATTCCATCCATAACTCTACTCATCTATTTAAACCATTTCTAGGAAAAATATTATTATGTGGGCTAAATTTGGCCAACATTTTTGGTGACATATTGGGGTTACATGCCTTCTATGCAAGAGACTAGTTTCCTTTACTAATCCATTGGGTACATGGAGTTTCAAGTCTTTTCTCTCCTCTATAATAGAAATTTACCTAATACTATCCCATTTTTGAAAATCCTCTTGAATAAAAACAATAAAAGAGAAAAAAAAACAACTTTTCCCCAAGCACTTATTAAAAAGAAAACATAGGATAGAAGGGAAACTAATTAACATAAACACAAACTAACCTAAAAGAAAAACTTCCTCCTACATCAAAGGGGAAGTTTGAAAACCCTATTGTATCATGGAATGAGGGATTGAATGAGGCATGCAATCTTTGGACCCTCAGAATTGATACCTCCATCATCTTCATGGTGTTTGCCAACTTATTTAACATGATACTCAATGAAAACAAAGTAACTCTAACTAGGTTAACTATAAAAATGGACTCTTCTTACATCCAAATAGCCTCATATTTCTCATAGGATTATTCAACTATAATATCCAATTGTGGTTCAACAAGTTGTACCTCCTTGGTTTCTATGGTGATCCCAATAAGGTTAAGTTTTTTGATAGCTGCAAGTTCCTCAATATCATCAAGGAACTCTGCATAGTCCACCCAATCTTGGTCATTTTCCTCCATGGAAAAATCTTTCTCCACCTTCTCAAGTAATTAACCTTCAACTTGGTAAATCTCTTAAAGGTCTTGAAAGAGCTCTAATTTCTACTACCAATTATCTGAGAGTGGTTTAAAATCAAGTTGAGGTATTGATTCATCTTCAAGAACAACAAATTCTGCCTTGGTTTTAAGAAATTCCTCTAGGACTACAAATTTTTGAATAATGACTTGAAATTTCTCTCCTTCATCCTTGATGGTACACTCCACCTCATACTTGAGATGGTCATCCATAACTTCATAATTAGATATGAAGTCTTCTTTAAATACCTCTCTTTTCAAGTCTTGACCATGTTTTTCATGGATACCTACAAAATAATCTTCAATATGTTTCTCTTCATTAAAGAAGGTTAGATTTATCGTGTTCACCAAGGGGAGTCACTATGGTGATTTCTTCCTCATATCCATTCATGACATCTTATTGATCAAATATGACTTGAGAACTTTCCTTTTCACTTATTTCCCTCAAGATGGATTCTTTTTCAAGAAAGGTTAAAGTGGAAGGTTGATAGATAGGCTCATGGGTTTGAGGTGAAGGATGAGATGTGATGGGGGATGATGAGTTGGAGATGGATCATAAGGTATTATGGATGATTTTGGGAATGGAGGGAACCTTATTTCAACTTGAAAACTTTAGAATGGTTGACCTTTGAAAAAAATCTTATAGGGAAAGCAAATTGAGTAGGGAAATGGAGCAACATCTTCTTGATTAGTTATAGCTTGAGATCTTTACTCTTCATTTGATTCCCTCAAAATGGGCTCTTTCTCAAGAAAGGGTGGGATGGAAGGTTAATGGATAGGCTCATGGGTGTGAGATTTCTTAGGATGATTAGAAGGAAGGACACCTACATAAGAAAAATTTACATCTTGCCAATAGCCTCCTTGAGGCTCTTTAGTAGAAACATACTCATTTTCAAGTTATTTATCTTCCCACATCCTTATATTATCTATTGAGCATTGAAGGAACTTCTTTTTCAAGTATATTTGTTCTTTGATCTCCTAGTGGGTTCTTTCTATCCCTTCAAACATTTCCAATGTCTACACATAACTTTAGGTAGCACCTCTTAACCATTCGATGAGATGATCAGGGAACACATCATACTCATCATCCCATGTTCTCATAGTATCTTCATTAAATAATAACTATGGTATGGATGCAAATAAGGACTTTATATAAGATGGAAATAATGAAGGAGGGGGAGGGTAATGATGGGGATCAAGACCAACTTTAGGTTCTTGTATTTTAACTTGTAATAATTGACATTTTGTCTTGTAGTATCTTTGTGTGCAATCAATGGGATTATAAAATTCCTCATGATAATAATCATGACGATCCTCTTGAGGTCGATATGCATCATGATATGGTTGGTAAGGGTCACACTAGAATTTATAATAAGGAATTTATTAATAGGCCTATTGATAACCTTCCTCATAGGGTTTTCTAAAAACATGATGTCTATATAGAGAGGGAAATGGAGGACCATAGGGCTGCCATGGTTCATAGGATTGATGGATATTTCAATAGGATTCTTGAGGAGTATAAAATGGGTTATAATAAGGTTGATAAGGAGGTTCATGATAGGGGTATTCATTTTACCTGGTCATATCAACCTCATATGTCAAATTAGATGCAAAAATTGATGAAAATATTCTAAGACACATACCTGGGATTCTTATAACTAGAAGATTTGATTTGGAGTCACCATTGGTGATAATTTTCTTGCTTCCAAAATATGATTAGATGAAATACACACCAAATCTTTCCACTCTTTTATATCTTGGTCTTATCAATCATGCTATAAACTATTGTAGCATCAATTTTCACCCTTGGAGAGGGTTCTTCAAGATATCTACAATTGAGCTACACTATGGGAACAATCCTAGGCTATGGGTCAACTATGGTGGGGTTAGACCTATAAATAAGGCCAACTTCCTCTTGATGAATCACCTATACTAATGTTTTCACTAGGAAAAGGGTTAGATAAGGGGTAAAGGGTCACTAAGAAGGCTAAACAGGTGATGAACCAAATTTAAATAAGAACTCACACAAGCATGAAGTAAACATTAAGGAAGCATAAGATAATTCTAGCTTACACAATCTCAAAAAACTTAGCTAGTTGCATAAGTGTTTCATAAACTAGGTTTAAGAAGTAATTAATGAAGGCAAAGAGGAGTTATAAGACTCACTGAGAGCTTGCATCAATGATAGAAAGAACACTAACTTATATTTGTAACTAACTTAAAGATATATAGAAATGACTAAGAAATAAGGACAATGGGAATGGAATATTATACTTCATAATGCCATCATGCACAAGCTTTGATACACATAATTTAGAGGGGAGAGATATTCAAAGAAAGTTTTTATTGCTTCAAGAGGTCTTTCATACAAATTTTGATAGGGTCTAACCTTATCAAATGAGAGTCTCTACTCTTTCAGAATTGAGAGATAATTTTTTATCAAAAGTGAGAGCAATTAAAAATGGAAAATAATAAGAGATATAGGAGAAAGGGGAGAGAGAGGGAGATCATACCATCTGAGATCATTAATTGAGCTACCATCCTTCTTGATTTTTGATCCATATTTAATCTAATTAGGACTAAAAGGATTCAAAAAGAAATAAATGCTCAACTATACTCTCTAATACTTGAATCCCTTTGATTTGATCTTCTACACCATCTACACTTGCTTTCAATATGAGGACAAAGTCCTCATATCCTTGGACTTGACAGAGCCATGCCTAAGTCTAGCAGCTATAGGTACCTATTTGTTGAAGCTTATGACTATGTCATTAGATGAGACATTTATCCATAATCACATATCTATGCCTACTTTAAAATATGAGTATAGGTCTTTACTATAGATTGAAAACCAATCTAATTACTGGTTTTCCTATAGTCAATATGTCAAAGAATAACCTATAGACTACATAGCTTCTTTCCTAAACCATATTAGGTCTAAAAAACCTATTCTACCTCTAAAAATAATGGAAGCCAATGAATTATTATATGTGACATTGAAAACACAAAAAAACTGAGTCTACATGCTCTGGATCCTCCAATAGAGGTCTCAATTGAGCTTTAATGGCATCCTTTGAAATATTTGCCATGATTTGACCTTAGGTCGTATTTGTTCTCTATTAAATTTTACTAGTTTTAAAATTTTAATTTTAGCCATTAATATTAATATGAGATACTTTATTATGACATTTGTTAACTCCTTATTATTTTATGGGATCCTACTGTCATCTTCACATTTTAACGTTTTTATGCCACATGGCATTATTGCATTCATACTTAAGAATATTGATTCTTGAATTTAAATAGACTGTTGATCTACTTTTACATAGATCAAACATGTACCATTAATCTATTTGATATTTATTATGGTTGTGACACTTGGAAACTACACATTTGTCTTTGATATTCACTAACTTATTGACTTCTCTCTCACCATTGATCTACTTTGGTATGATTGAATGCACTCCATTGATCTATTTGGAACCATTGGCCTTGTTATTTGCCACACACCATTATATTAACATTTAAGTACCTGAGATATTGAAACTTATCAACCCACACTTATCCTCAATAACTTTTGAATTTAAACATCTATTTCATTAGGCCCAAATTTGAGGTCTACGTACATGTCCCACTCTACAAGTTCAACTTTAAAATCTTATATATTTAGATAGAGAAATCATCAAGATATGAAATTTACAAGGGAGATTATCTATATGAAAAACATCATGTCCATGTGGTATTTTTTCCTTGACCAATTTCCTAAGTGTGTTTATCAAATGTGTAACTAGACTGGCCTATTTGTCTTTACATGATGTGTTTATGATGATCTGGTTCTTTTGGACTTGTGTAAGAAACTATTATCTATTTTGAAGGCTATAGTGAACTTATAAGACTTTTTTTGACCTGATTCATGCCATTTAATGCTTGAAACACCATGGGAACCTATTGGTTTTTTTCACTTTAAAATCCTAGACCTCTTTTCAACTCTTTGGTCCACTCATTCCATCTAGAACTTTGCTCATCTATTTAAACTATTTATAGGAAAAATATTCTTATGTGGGCCAAATTTTTCCAAAAAATCACTCATCTCATCAAGCCACCAAGCTCATACCTTCTCATAATTACTTAACATGTGATGACTAGTGCATGACTAGGCTTCTTAAGTAATTAAAACTTGATAATTGGCCTTGAAACACTTTTGAAAGTATCTAAACTTTACTTCCATGATCACATAATGTTAAATAACCTCTCATAATATTGTGATTACTTAACTTAATTAACCAAACCTCACTAATCACACCTTCTCGCACCTTCTCATAGGGTCTAGATTAGACTTTTCAAGACACCTTATACTAAAAAACTAGTAAAAAACATGCTTACCTTAATGATATCAAACAATAACACTCTCATACTGATACAACAATCTCTTTCTGATCATTATTATATCATGAACTCATGAAAATTTAGAGCCTCATAACCATGTTTTAATTCTCATTTTACCATCATACCTCTTTGTGACAACATTGACAACTTCAAGCTGACCTGAACCTTGACATCAACCAATATAAGAAACATTATTTGCCTTCAAATTATCTCTTGCCTTCAAATCATCTCTTGCCTTTAAATTCTATCTTTTCTTTAAATTATCTCTTTCCTTCAAATTATCTCTTACCACATGGATTTATTGTCACATCAATGATATCAACCTTGACATCATTGACAACACTTCTCAATAAAGGTTTTCACTTTTACATTGATAATATCCACTAACTTGATGATGTAGGAGTTGTGAATCACGTAAAGTACATAAAAATGGGATGTATAAATTGATTTTAATTTACATGCCTAGTATAATAGCTTAATATTTAGACATATTATTAGTGACATCAAAGGTTAATAAAAATGATAAGGTATTATTTTACCATGGGATTTGTTAAAAGATAGTCTACCCTAGCTCCTTGAATGTTTCTTACACCATCAAAGTGAAGTGCCCAAGTTTCTTCATGAAAATAGATTATAAAATTTGGTAATTATTAAATTATTACTTTATATTTAGTGTTATAAGGTTGAGGGTTAGTTTCATCATGGTTATTTTATTCTATATCAATGATGAAGTTGTGGAAATAATCTTTGAGTGAGATTGCTTGATTAATAAATTTAATATAAAGAATATTTTTATAAAGAAGAGTATATTGAAGGTAATTATTAGGTGGTATGGAATTAGCTTCAAGTTTATATGTGATGACCTGACCTTTGATATATTTTTGTGTATTTATTTGGAGGTCAAATTTCATCAATAGGGCCATCCATTTTCTGATTCTATCTCTAGGTAGGAAAGCTCTAGAAAAAAAATGAAGTGGATCAAAATAGACAATAACATAAGTAGTTTGATAGAACATATAATTACATATTTTTAGCTATGAAATAGATATCTAAACAATCACACCATACTTTTGTATTAAATTTTTAGTAATTTATTAAGCTAAAAATGATATAATAGATAACATATTCTCTACCAATATCATCTTGTTGAGTGAGCATTGCTTGAACTGATATGGGAGTGGATGATGTATATAATATTCATGGATGATCATTTTAAGGTGGGCAAATATTAGGAGGATGAAGCAAGGATTATTTCATGATGTAAAACTATTTTTGGCATGAATCCATACACTCTAAATAATTACCCTTTTTGAGAAGGGAATTAATAGAGCAGATATAACAAGCCAGTTATAGAATAAAGTGGCAAAATGACCACAAGTTTCCCAAGGTATGTTCATATATATATAATGGAGTGAGGTATAGACATGTTGATAATAGATTTGATTTTATCTAGATCAACATCAATGCCCTATTGAGAGATTATAAAACCTAATAATTTACTAGAAGTAACACCAAACACACATTTGAAGAGGTTGACTCTAACTTTATATATAATGAGTTGATAAAAGATGATAGCCAAATCATGAAGATGCATATGAATATGTTTAGTTTTTATAATAAGATCATCCACATAAGTTTTGAATATTTTATGAATAAGATCATGAAAAATATAGGCCATTGCACATTGATAGGTAGATTTGGCATTTTTGAGACCGAAAGGCATTTTAACATAAAAATATTTTCCCCATTCTATGGTAAATATTATTTTATGTTTATCTTTGGGAGGTATGTGAATTTTTCTATATCCAAAGAAACCATCCATTTGTGATAGCATTTCATAACCAATGGTAGAATTGATAATAACATCAATTTATGGTAAGGGAAAATTATCTTTTGGACATGCTAAAATTAGGTTATGAAAGTTGATGTATATGTGAATGACCATGGTGACTTTTTTATGAATAGGGATAATGTTTAATACCCATTCTGAGTAGTCTATAGGTTTAATGAATTTAACATCCAAAAGTTTGATGATTTTTTGTGACATAAGGTAGAAATCTCAAAAGGGAATTGTTGTTTCTTTTGTCATACAAGTTTAGCATCTACGTAGGTTATGATATTATGGACAATACTATTAAGATCAATTCTAGGCATGCATTCATATGACCAAGGGAATGTTTCTTGATATTTGTCAAAAAGAGACTAAAATTATCATATTCTTTGGGAGTGACCTCTTTAGAGATGGTAATAGGTCTAGGACATGTAGGTGTATCATATTTAATTTTTGTAGTTTATTTGATAATCATAGCATTTTCATCTTGAAAATGATATAGAATATGAGGGAGGGAAGAAATAAGATGTGTTGGTCCACACTAGGAATGAAATTGTTTAAATAAGGAACCTTTTGTTTAAAGTTTCCAAGATTATGATTTTGGTGTGGAAGTGGAGTTTCCATAGCATAGAGGAGTTATAGTATAGCTTCTATTTGAAAATTTTGGCCCACATACAGATATTCATTTAGAGGCAATACCATTTTATGGAAATCAAGTATGGATTAGGAATCCAAGTAGGGCTTTTATAGTTCTTTCAAGCTTTCAAAGATACAGCAATAGTTCAAGCATGAGTTCAGAAGAGACTACATGATTTAATAGAAGCTAAGTATAAAACCATTTTGGAGCCAAGTCTTTACTTAATAATTCTTTCGAACTTTATGGGGATAAAGCTAATTTGTTTCAAACCTTTATTTGGCTAAGTGTTGGAATTATTTCACAAGATTTATTTTGGGTTTTATAGCTAAGTATAAAGAATTGTTTCATACATTTTATCCAAAACAAAACTCTTAAAGGGTTATTTATTTAAGGAAAGCCCTAGATAGAATTTTTGAAGGGTATATTTTAGATAAAGTGGACCATGAAAAAATATGAAGGGTATTTTTGAAGCTAAATGTCATATTTCTTTTGGGAAAATTGTCTGCACAATTTTCCCAAAAGCATAATTATTTTAGGGAAAATGTTTGACAAAAGTTTTGAAGGTAGGTTTCTTTCAAAAAATTTGTCTAAAACACAAGGCCCATAGAAAATGTCCTAAATAAAAATCCTAAAGGGTATTTTTATTAGTAATTTTCCCTAAATGAAAATCCTAAAAGGTCAATTTATTTCAAGAAAATTATCCAAATTTTTTTCCTGAAGGGTCATTATTTAGAAAAATAACATAGACAAAAGTTCTAAAGGGTCACAAGTGTCATCCAAATCAAAAAGTCTATGTAAGAAGCTAAGTATGATTTTTGTAAGGAAAATTGTCCCTTTTGACATTTTCCCTAAAGGCCTCATTTCTTTTAGACATTTTGTATGATACACAAAGCTTGAAGACTAAGTTTTGACAAAAGGTAAAAGGTAAATATTTCAAGGAAAATGTCTAAAACCAAAGGATCCTATTCAAAATTTGAAGTCATTTTAGTCAAAAAAATTATTTGATACAAAAATCTTGAGAAAAATAGCCCCATGAAAAGGTCCTAAATAAGCAAATTCTTTTGGGGAAAATGTTTCACAATAATTTCCTTAAAGACAATTACATCGACTAATTTGTTTTGGTAAAGTTGATCTAGCAGGGTGGTGATAGGTGCACAAACATCAAAATCAATCTCAATAGCCATCCATTAGGGCCCAAAGATTTATGATCATGTAGACACCATTGATGTTCCCATGGACATCAATTGAAGGGTGTGCAAATGTCAAATTCAAGCGATGATAAATGACCATTGAAGTTCAAATATCAAAATAATGGTCTCATATATGTCAAATACATTCATGCAGATGTCAAATATAGTTGTGTAGATGTCAAAATTTGAGCTCATAAAATAGCCATTAGAATTAAAAAGGTAGGATCAATGATCAACTCTCAATCATAAAAGAGATCCAATGGTAAGTGGGTAAAGATAGGATAATGGGCCTAGATAGATCAATGACTCACATTCAATCATGGATTCAAGATCAATGGCATGTAAATAAGTCAAAGAGTTAGTGAACCCTATGTACCAAGGTGAAATTGATAAGTGACACATGAAAACCTAGTATAGGATCTATGGATCATGTTATTTCACATTAGGTAGATCAACAGAGTGAGATGAGTCAAGGGGTCAATGATTTGAGTTAGTTTTTTATGGGAAATCAAATGAAGGCAAGCCCAAATGACTTAGATGGAGGTCAAATGGTTAGTTTTTTTACTAAAGTGAGTAAGTATGAATAGAATCGATCTTGAGAAAAATATAGATTGGGCTAGGAGTAGATATTTTAGGATTAGATATCACCATTAAAACTCTATGGGGTAGATAAATGAGATATGGTAGGGGCTTCTCATCTTTCAAACATAGTCATGACTCAATGAACCACCACTCAAATTATAGATGTTACAACTCTATCAGTTTCAAGATATGAGGATTTGGTCTTCATAATTAGTAAAAAATGGTAAATGACATGGAAAATGAATGAAAACACATATAATTTAATGGCTTCATCACCAAATCTAGCTGCATAAAAGTGACCCTTCTCTCCACTCTTGCATGCCATGACAAACTAGTAAGGAACACTTAACAATAAGATAAAACTCTAACAAATGGATCTAATTGTTATAATTGAATTAATTTTGAAACTTAGATAAAAAAAACTTGTTCTCATCATTTTAGACACCATGGAGCATCACTAATAGAATAATGTAATGATGTAATAGACTGATGTGACCTAGATCAATCAGAAAGGGTTTAAATGAGCTTAATTTGTAAAGGTAGTTGGAATGACATTTCAAATGGATTTGAGCTCTTTTGATTCCCTTTTGAGTGCCAAAAATTCCTCTCTCTTGCTTCCTTTATTCTATAAATATAGCATTCAATCTATTGATTCGTATCCCTCAAAATGATATGACTAGACTCTACCATTTTTGTATTCGACACCTTTTAGAGTAGTGAATAAAGTATTTTACAGTCATTTGCTAATCTGTATTTAGTGTTTTGTGTTTTTTTAATATGTAAATGTGATTTTTATCTTCCTTTTACATGTCCAAACTCAACCTAAGTGCTAACAAATTTATATGTAGGTCACATAATGTGTCTTAGCATTGATCTCTCAAAGATATAGTGGACATCCAAATTTAAGTGTCTTCAACTAGACCTTATTTTCATTAATCCCTAGTCTGAGTGCATCAATATGACCTTTATATGAAATAATATTGCATAGAAACTATAGTAAGCATTGTATTAGCTTCTTTCATAAGTCCATTAGTGTGTTAAATATTTAAAGTTCAAGAGTGGATTTGGAAAATTCATGGTACATCGCCACATATTAGAGTAGGTTTTACTTCATGAAAATCTCTTAAATATTTTCACCCCAACTAGTTTTAGGTTTGAGAAATAAAGGTCCAAATCATAAAATCTGAGGAGATAACCTCATAAATAATCCTATAGGTCTGGTCTAGTTATAGGCATCCCACAACTTTAGACCATTCCCATGTTAATCCAGATATGGATTAGTCTTGAACAAATCTAACCTCTATTAGGGTGTTACATAGATAGATATTAGTTTTTTCATGCCTAGTGGGACCCAAATTCATTCATTGGAGTACATGTTTACAACATACTCATATTTAGAGTCAATTTCTAAGTCAAAGGTATATTGTTGTTCATATTTTAAGTTATCTTCATAATTTTCTATAGGTTATTTTAGTTTATAGAGAATAATTCTTTTATTTTTCTCCTTACCAACTGTTCTAATATGATCCTCATGACCCAAGTCAATCCTATCACAATCCATACCAGCCATATGATTATTATACAAAGCCTGATCAATAGTATGAAACACCATACCAGTCTTATAATAACCCTCATGAATCTCATTATCCTCTTGATCATCGTAATCAAATCCCTAGATAGTCCATCTCAATATTAAATAAAACTCTATTTGGCTATGAGAAAGAGATGATAAGCATAGAAACTAAGAAAATCAATGGAATAGAGATCTCAAAGTATGAAATTCAAAACATGAGAGTCAATTTACAGCAGGCTAAAGAGGTATGTTCAACTTTCATAAGGTAAGGACATTCAAAGTTTAGTTTTGATATTCTAGATATTAGAGGTATAATAGTAAATATTTAAGAGAGGGTAGTGGTTTATGAGAAACCCTAGGGTCCTCCTAATCAATAGTATGTTCCCATAGAGCTACCCTTTTTAATTTTTGATTAAAAAGATAATGTTTATCATAGCCCTCAAGATTCAATTTAAACCTTGCCTAGCTTTCCAACCTGGAAGTCTATCTAGGATAGGTCTCAAGAAGTTGAAGAAGCTTGTTATGAGGAGACTAATTTTTAGATTTTAGAGATCATACATGATCCTACATCTTTAATTTTGTAGGAAGAGGTCCCCAATGATCTAGTTCATTATTTTGAGGCTAATTTAGCCAAGCAAATTGATCTTGTAAATCAACATCTTTAATATTTAATGGTAGATACAAAGTTAACACAACAAAAATTCCTCATTTCACACCCATGGCTTCAAAAATTATAGAAGTAAAAGTTTATAAACCCAATTTCATGACTTGGAATTAGATACAACAGTCTAGAGAGAAAAAAAACATTTAAGCATGCTTAAAGATGCTGAGTTCAAGAGCAAACCAAAGATTATTCATCCTCCACTCATTTCTCCTTAGAAACCAAAGTCCTTTTCTTCATGGAAACCCATTCAATATGTACTTCAATAGAGAGGAGGTGAATGTGATCCAAGAATAGCAACCTCAAGAGGAAAACTAGGTATCTATGGTAACATCTCTGAACCTTTCTCATCTTGTTGAGTACTTTTAGGGATCTATTATCCCAATACTAGAGAATAATCCTATCCTTTTTGAAGTGATTGAGGAAGTTTTAGCTGAAGTAAATTAAAGAGTATTACATGATCAAAATAAAGACATCATCATAGACAAACTAAATATCAAATAAAAAATTTATGAAGTCAAAGAAGTTGCTACTGAGATAGAAGATCATTTGAGAGTAGATAATGAAATTTAAGAGGGAGACACTCTGATTGTACAAGTTGAATATGTGTTTCATCAGCTTCTAATAATAGCTTCCATCCATCATGAAGATAAGACACTTTCAAAAGATGAGCTTCAATATTTTTTACATGAAGAAGATGAGATGCCATTCTCTAAAAAAGATAAAGATGAAGCAACTATAATAGATCAAAAACTATCATATGACTCCATCCAAAAGGTAGAAATATGTGATCAACATGTTTCAAATAGAAAGAGTACTAATGAATTTTATGTATTTTTAGTTGATCATGATGAAGAGGCCTTTTAGGATGTTTTAGAGAGTTTTTGTGTAAAGATTGATAGTTCATCTCCATATCATATGGAGATTGAGGAATGTTCCATAATAAGTACTATTTCAGCTCTTCATAAAGAATAAATTAATGATGTATTTCATCCAATTTTGGATACTAATTAAGAATATAAAGAATATGACAATCCATTACCTCAAATAGATCATAATGAAGACATCAATCTAAATATACTAGTTGAATTACCAATTAAATCATTGGATGAGAATGTGACAAGTTAGGACCAACCTATGAATGAGGTAGAGATAGAATTTTTGATGTAAGAAAGAAGAATTTGGAAATAACATGATTGGATCTTGGATCTATACCTTCAATCAATGTACTTAAGAATGGAGGTTAGAATCCCAACTGCATCATCAAGAAGACATGAGCATCCAATTGCTTTTAGCTATAAAAGAGAGCTATCAAGAGATGGAAAATACATTTCAAAATTCCATGGTACATCAAATAATTTTTTATTTGATCCTAGAATAAATATTTGTACATATATAGATAGGTCTAGATTTTCTTCCAAGTTCTTTTGCACTTTATGCACTTTTTAGTTATTTTGTCAGTTTTGGTCTATTTTGTTGATTTCTTGTTATTTTTGTGTTCCTCATAGCTCTAAAATACTTCAAGAATAAATTAGAGTCCCTTTTACAAGAATTAACTTATTCATTCCAGTCATCATGAGAAAGCTTAAATAATAAATAGGTTTTATGACCAACATGTTGGTCAAGCCAGCTGAGTCACTAGAAGTGTTGGCTAGTTTTGGCCCACATAAATAAATTTATTTGGAGGCAATACCATGTTCTAGAAATAAAGTATAGAGTAGGAATATAAGTAGGGTTTTCATAGTTTATTTGATCCTTCAAAGATCTAACAATAGTTTAAGTATGAGTTCATAAGAGGCTACAAGATTTAAAATAAGATAAGTATAAAAAACTTTTGGGGCCAAGTCTTTACTTGGGAATTAATTCAGAATTTATGGGGATAAAGATAATTTATTTTAGACCTTTATTTTGTTAAGTATTGGAATTATTTTAGGAGATTTATTTCAAGTCTTTTGGGCAAGTATCATGAATTGTTTTGGACATTTTATTTGAAACAAAACTCTCGAAGG
This sequence comes from Torreya grandis, assembly GCA_037957365.1. NCBI lineage: Eukaryota > Viridiplantae > Streptophyta > Pinopsida > Cupressales > Taxaceae > Torreya > Torreya grandis. Next base: position 1,311,188 of record JARHVA010001391.1, on the reverse strand, counting down.
GTCATTTATTTGAGGAAATCCCTAGATAGAAGTTTTAAAGGGTATCTTTAAGACAAAGTGGACCATGGAAAAATATTGAAAGGTATTTTTCAATCTAAGTGTTAGATTTATTTTGGAAAAATTATCTGCACAATTTTATTAAAGGCATAATTATTTTAAGGAAAATGTTTGACAAAATTTCTAAAGGCAAGTTTCTTTCAGAGAAATTGTCTAAAACACAAGGCCCATAAAAAATGTCCTAAAAAAATCATGAAGGGTATTTTTCTTGAGAAAGTGCTCTAAACAACAATCCCAAAAGATCATTTTCTTTCAAGAAAATTATCCAAATAATTTTCTTGAAGGGTCATTCTTCAGCAAAGTGTCCTAAATAAAAGTTCTAAAGGGTCACAAGTTCCATCCAAATCAAAAATTCCATAGAAGAAGATAAGTATGAATTATTTTGGGAAAATTGTCTCGTAATAATTTCCTTAAAGACATCATTTCTTTTAATAATTTTTTTGATACATAAATTTTGAAGACCAAGTTCTGACAAAAGGTACAAGGAAATTTTTTTGGGCAAAAACTTTGAAACCAAAGGATACTCTCAAAAAGCTGAGTCATTTCAGTCATAAAAATTATCTGATACAAAAGTATTGATAAAAATAGCCCCATGTAAAAGTCCCAAATAAGTAAATTATTTCATAAAAAATATTTTGCAACAATTTCCCTAAAGACATAATTACATCAACCAATTTAATTTGACAAAGTTGATCTAACAGGATGGTGATAGTGCACAAACATCAAAATCAAGATTAGTAGTCATACATTAGGGTGCAAATATTAAAGATCATGTAGAAGTCATTGACATTCCCACATATGCCAAATTTAATCCATGGAAAATGACCTTTGAAGTTCAAATATCTTAGCGACAGTTGCATGGACATCAAATATATTCATGTAGATGTCAAATATGGTTGTGCAAAAGTTAAAATTTGAGCTCATAAAATCATTGTTGGAATTAAAAAGGAAATATCAATGATCAATGCTTAATCATATAGGAGATATAATGAAAAGTGGGTAAAGATAGGACAATGTGCCTAGATATATCAATGGCTCATGTTTAGTCATAGATTCAAGATGAATGACACATAATCAAGTCAAAGAGTTAGTAAACCCTGAAAGCCAAGGTGTGATTTATAAGTGGTATAAGTGTGTGAGTCCTAGAAAAGGATCTATGGATCATGTTTGTTCACATCAGACAGATCAACAAAGTGAGATGAATTAAGGGGTCAATGATCCAAGTTAGTTTCCAATGGTAAATCAAATTAAAGTGAGCCTAAATGAATTAAACGAAGGTTAAAGGGTCAATTTTCAACCAAGGAGAGAAAGTATGAATGGAATTGATCTTGAGCATGATCCAAATTGGGCTAGGAATGGATTATTTAGGATTATAAAGTTCCATTAAGACTCTTTAGGGGTAGATAAATGAGATAAGGTAGGGGATTCTTGTCTTTTAAACACAATCATGACTCAATGAATCACCACTCAAAGTATAGATTACACAACTCTGTCAATTTTACGATATGAGGATTTCATCCTCATAATGAGTAAAAAGTGGAAGATGGCATGGAAAATGAAGGTAGACATGTAGAATTTAATTACTTCATTAGTGAATCTAACTACATGAAAGTGACCCTTCTCTATACTCTTGCATGAAATAATAAACCAGTAAGGAGAAGTTAAGAACAAGACAAAACTCTAACATATGGATCTGATTTTTATAATTGAATTGATGTTAGAACTTAGATAAAAGAAACTTTATCCCACCATCACAACCACCATGGAGCATAACTAAGAGAATAATGTAATGCTGCAATGGAATAGAGTGATTTGGATTAATCTAAAAGGGTTTAAATGAGCTTAATTTATAGATGCAGTTGAAATAACATTCAAATGGATTTGATCTCATTTGATTCCCTTTTGAGCACCAAAACTCCCTCTCTCTTACTTATTTTCTTATATAAATATAGCCTTCGAGTTATTGATTTGCATCCCTCAGGTTGGTATGACTAGACTCTACTAGAATTATATTTGACACATCTGAGAGTAGTGAATAGAGTATTTTATAGTCATTTGATAATCCTTATTTAGTGTTTTTTTAATATGAAAATGTGATTTTTATCTTCCTTTTTCATGTCCAAGCTCAACCTAAGTGCTAAAAACTTTCTTTACAAGTCATATAATGTGTCTTAACATTTATCTCTTAAAGATATAGTGGAGAGTTGAATTTAAATATCTTCAACTAGAACTTTTTTTCAATTAATCCCTAGTTTGAGTGCATCAAACTAACCTCTATATGAAATACTAATGCATACAAACTACAGTAAGCATTGCACTAACTTTTTTCATAAGCCCATTAGTGTGTTAAAGAGTCTAAGTTTAAGAGTGGATCTAAAAAGTTCATGGTGCATTACCACATATTAGAATATGTTTTACTTCATGCAAATCTCTTAACTCTTTTTACCCCAACTAGTTTTAGGTTTCAAAAATAAAGGTCCAAGTTATAAAATTTGAGGAGCTAGATTCATAAAAAATCTTAGAGGTCTAGTATAGTTATAGGCATCCCATAGCCTTAGACCATTCCCATGTTAGTCCATATATGGGTTGGACTTGAACAAATTTGACCTCTATTAGGGTGCTATCTAGATAGATAATAAATCCATCACTAGGAATCATGGGTAAAGGTCCATAATATTCAACATCTACTTCAAGGTAAATTATTTGTTTACCTTTGTTATCATATTTAGAATGTATTTGTCTCACATCAGTTGCTTTAAAATTTAAGGTGATTTAGGTAAAGCATTAGATAAGGATTTTGTGTTAGTGAGATCAAGTTGAGCTAAAGAAATAAGGTCCACAATAATTGTATTGATTTTCTCAATAGATGGGATTTGAGGTGATTATTGAGGAAGAGTTTTCTCAATTGAGTTTTGTTGTATAGATTTAGATGGTGATAGCTTATATTGATTAGCATAATCATAAAAAGGGGAAACAATATTTTTTATTAGTAATCTAGGTTGTGTTGAATTAAGTTACAGAGAAGGTTCAAAAGATGTCATAGCCATGATTTCTTTAATTACCCATGGGGTACTTAATAATGGTGGATTAATAGAGGGTACATAACCTTCATGTTCTAATTACGTATTGGATGGGATATGAATGACATGGACATCATGGTTGAAGGCATGTATTTTTGTTAATGTCTTTTAATAATTTTGTACATATAAATCTTGTGATTGTGCTTGGGCCATGATATAATTATCATCATAGGTGTAATAAATTATGCATACATTAGTTTCCATAGGAAAATCAAAGGTGGATACAACAATATTTTTAAATTTGTGAGGAAACATAGTTAAAGGATCTTAGAAAAAAAAATACTCCATAGTCATTGCAAGTGAAATCATCCTCTATGTAAGAGTCTTCATATGCATTACATAGAGGGGTAGTATAAATAGTATCATCAATTAAGGGAATGGTACAATAAAATGGGAGTAATGAGGAGGGAGCCATTCCACTATATAAGGATGTAATCAAGTATTATTAAAGGTATTTTATAATTCATTTTGTTCATCATCATCATCATCAAGTGATGAGTAAATCAGAATGCATGTTAACAAACTCAGGGAGAGGTGGACTATTGATATGATATATATTTAGAATGAAATATTGAGATTTAATATTTTGTAGTTAAATTAGCCATGGATTAGGATCAGATTTATATTTTTAGTGTTTGAAATTATGTATGAATTTCATAAATTTACTAATTAAATAAGTAATGGCACACATACAATGAGTTCATGGGTGAAAAAGTAGCATGTTATACTATAAAAGAAGATCAAAAACCATAAGTTTAGTTTCAATTATCCTGGATTTGATGGTGAGCAGGATCTAAATATAACCAATTATTTTTTCATTGGTTTTTTTGAATCCTATACATGTGAAGCATCTTTGTTTGAGATTCTCTTTTATGTATCCTATTTTTTAAATTAACCAAAGAGAGATGACATTAATACCTTATCCTTCATCTATTATGACATTTTGAATGAGGATATTATTCATGCCAATTTTAATAAATAGAGGTAGATCATTTGATAAAAAGAGAATCTCATCATTAATCATGTCTTCTTTAAGAAATTTTATGAAAGGTTTTATGGATGAGGAAATTGTTTCAATTATATGAACTTCTGCAAGTGGAGGATTGTTAAAAGGGATTTATGAATTATGAGATTGTGGTTCTTCAATGTTTTTTAATTATTGCATATGGAATTTACAATGACAGGGAGACGTTTAAACTAATTACATAAGGGGAATTTTGAAAGGCATTGAGTTTAGTTATTATAAAAAATACCAATGAGATTTAGAGGATGAATAACCAACATGACATTTGTGAGAAATGGCATTTCTTATAGGTATAGGTGAACTAGGTTGGGTTTATAGTTGTGGAATTGGTTCACCATTTGGTTTGAAAGATGTAGGTATAGTAGTTGTAATATATTTAAGTAATTATACATCATTAGAATTTTTCTTAGGTTTGGTGACATGATCCTTGTGATTAGGTTTACATCTATTGTTGACTTTAGCTGCATTTGCATACCGATAATTGGTTTAATATTGATCATAATTGGTATTAATTACACAAATATTATCATTTGAATGTTGTGTATTAGAAGTGGAAGAATATTTTTGATTTTTAGGATATGGGTTTCGTAACCTATTTATTTTAAGAAGCTTTAAGATAATCATGATGATGTAATTTTATCATAACATCATGGTCAAATGTGTCACCTAATATGAAGGAAACTACAAATTTTATAAGCCCAAAACATGTTTCATGAGAATGACTAGTATTGGCATGGAACTGATAGAATTTATTAGGATAATACCATGATGGGAGGGGAACTATTATTATAGGTAAAGGGTTTAGATGGAAGTAATAATTGATTCATTTGTGTTACCATTAATGGTGAGTAGGAATAATTTTGAATATCTATTTTGACTACTACTATTTTTTTGGAGGAAATTGAGATTATGAATTATCACTCATAATTGTATTAGTTGAATTTTGAAGAGTCCTTGATTGAGCTATGGTTTGGCTCAAATTATTTCATAAGTATTCTCTTTTAGCTTTAATAAATACTTCATTTAGAGTTTGTGGAGAAAAAATTCAAAGCTATATTTGAAGAGGTGTTAAACTAGTGATAAATTATTTAAAAAATTTATCATTAGTGATGTTGTGATATACATTATGAGCTGTTGATTTCCATGTTTTGATGAAAGAATGGGTGGATTCATAATGTAATTACTTAATATTGAGGAAATGAGTAAGACAATTTTTTGGGAGATCATTTTATTGAAATTATTTAACTAAGGCATTATACAATTCCTCTAATTGTGATATATAATGTTGAGGGAGTTGATTATACCATTCTAAAACATCTCCTATAAATGTTTTGACTAAAATTTTGATAGTAAAAAAGTATTAGTTTGGACCCATTCCTTGTATATATTAACAAATGATTTAAGGAAAGAGGTAGGGTCTTTATTTCCATCATATTTAATGGTTGGAAATATATTTCCAATATTAATGGATATTATGAAAGGAGCTAAGGGTTAATTTTATAGATTTTAAAGAATCTTGTTATGCATAAGAGGTTGAGGAATTATATTTACATTGACATCTATAAGAGGGGGAGGAATAAAATTTTGGTTATTTTGAGGCATGATAATAAGAGGTCAATTGATCATTTTTAATATGTGAGGTTGCATTTGTATCATTTGGGAATTGTTGGCTATTTGCATAACATTCATTTGTTGAACTATTTGAGCAAGAATTTGAGTGGTATTGATGGGTGTATTTTGGTTTCTATTAGTGAGAGGAGGTTGAGAGTTTTATTATTAGTGTTGGAAGGAGATACATTCCCATGTTTAGGGATCATATATGAGGATTTACTATGGGAGAATTTTCTATGTTAGTATATATTGCTCCAATGGTATAATAAGGAAGTTTAGATAGAGTATTGTCATGATAAGTGTGAAATGGGTTAGATCCATATAATTAATCAATTTTGGTAATCTGAACCATGTTGTATTAAATAGATTTAGATTAAAGGTGGGAATAAGAACACCATGAGAGATTATCCTCTTAGGTGGCTCAGGTTGGTAAGAAAGAACAACTCGTGTATATTCTAAATGGGTTAAGATAATCAAGGAAGATTTTGATAGGTGATTTCATGATGTAAGTAATGTGGAAAGGATAAATATAGCATGTATATTATTTTTAGATAAAAGTATCTAGTAATAAAACTAATTTGGCCACAATTAGACTAGATCAGCCAAATAAGTTTGATTCTAGTAAGAAAGTGAACTATGTTATCTAGGAGATACAAATTCAAATAAGTCAATTTAGTTGATTTATGAATAATGAAAACAAAATAGTCTAATAATAAACTAAGTCAACTAGGAGATATGAGCTTAAATAAGTTGATCTAGTTGGGAAAGTAGGATAACAAAAAAAATCTAGAATTAGATTCAATTGAGATGGTTAATCTATTTGAAAAATCAATAAAATAAAATAGTCTGTAAACTAACCAAGTCAAGATGGTCGATATTGTTATAAAAATAAGAAAATATAATAGTCTATATATTGAATAGGTTGAGCTAGTTGTAAAAATAGGCAAAAAAGATAGTTTATAAATTGAATAGCTCAAGCTGGTTGATCTAGTTGTAAAAATAGGAAAATAATAATCTAAAGTTCAAACACACAACATAGAAATTATATCAATGATAGAAATCATAGTCTATAATTCAAAATAGAATAGAAAAAAGAAGAAAAAAAAAAGTAATTTATATGCTAATAATTACCCAAAAGAAGATCAAGAAGTTTATATTAAAGGTTATGATTGATTACGCAGGATTCTAAAGATACTAGCTTGTCCATTAGATAGTGTCAGCCTAATATTTTAGAGAACTAATTATGGAAGAAGTGCCATTCCAATATCCAACTAAACCCAATTTCAAGGGAAAGATATAAGTAACTTCTCGATGCTAACCACTAATTGATGTACCACACAATCAAATAGATGGTTAGATTCTTAAGGTTCAATACAAAGGGAAATCCTAAGAATTTATGAGATATCATGAAGCACATGGAAATTAAAGACCATGTTTATTTATGTAATATGGCTATGAGTATTGAAAAAAACCCCTCACACTAAGATATATGTAAATAATTGACAAGGACCATAAATGGAATATCATGTATCCCTTCATGACAGTAGCTAAGTAGTTTTAAAACTACTAGTACATAGTTTTTAGGGAAAGCCAAGCAAAATGAAAATAAAGGAAAAAATCAATTTTATTGAAAATCAAGTTGTAATATTTGAAATAAAATAAATAAGTATCCAGATAGAGAGAAAAGTGATTGTAATTACTATGAAAATAGAGGTTAATTTCCTTTGCCTATGCTATAAAGTTGAAACATACAAAATAAGATCAAGTAGGTTGATCTATTTGGGAAAATAATATAGATAAATTCATGTTGATTGAATTAGTTTATTGTAATACATGATAGAATAAATAAATTTGATCTAACCAAATTAGTTTGATGGAAAAAAAAATAGATACATAACTAAATTGAGCTAGTCAATTCGGTTGACTGTATGGGCACATTTTTAAAAAAAATGAAAAATTAAAAAAATATTATAAATTTTGAATTTTAGTTAAAAAATAGGAAATATAATTGATTTAAAATTTGAAAAAATAGAAATACTAGGCTATTTAGTATAAATTTGAAATATAGAACAAGATTGACCAAGTCAATTTAGTAGTTTTTTCTAAGAATTTTAAATTATTATTTGACTGGGTTTTCTAGATGAGTTTTGGATCCTATAAAGGTATAAAAATAATGTTATTGAATGGAATTGAGTGAGTCAATTTAGTTTAAATAAGACCAAAATAATATGAAAATGAAAGTATATTGATTATATATATTTAATTAGATGAAATTAAAATACAAAAAAGAAAGAAATTAAATAGGTTGATTTAGTTAGGCACATAAAGTAGAATAAATGATTGGATCGATTATTTTGATCCAACTAGATAAAACTAGAAACCTTACACATAGAGACTAGAATTAGATTGACAAGGTTGATGAAGTTAAAAAACTTTGCACAAAATACAAAACTAGGTAAATGGGCTTGAACTAGTTGAAAACATGCACAAAATTAATATAATTATGTCAACAGGTTTGATCTAGTTAAAAACCTACACACAAAATATAAAACTAGATTGATAAGTTTGATCTAGTTGACTGTAAATGAAATTTTAAAAATTGTAAGGGTCATTTTCACATTGATTTCACTAGAATGTATGAAATGAATTAGGATGGATTTGAAACTTGTCTTACTTAATGGATTCTAATATCAGCGAAGGCAATATTACCAAAACAATTCATTATATAACTATTTATGTTGGGCCATGGCTAATTTAGATCTATTAAAACTAACTAAAGGGATCTCTTACCACAAAAAACCAAAGGAGAGGGTTTTAAAACCTCTAGGATAATAAAATTATGAAATAACCATAGTTAGGCCTATAATACATAAAAGAGATATAATCTAGTGCTCATAAAATCCTTTGGCATAAAGGGGGATAATTAATAGAAAATAAAATAAAACATGCAAAGACAACTCTAGTCAAGTCAATGTAGAGGTAAACTAACGAGTACAACATTTATCCTAATAGTTTATGTAATATCTAATATACTAAATGACAGATTAAAAGTTAGGAATACTTACCTTGAATTGAACTTGTTGTGCCTCAATATATACTTTGTCCAATGGTGATTTTTAAGATCTTGTTGTGACTTTGTAAGGATCACACTATAGAAATTAACTTTGCTAAAAGACTCCTAATTTACATCCATGACTTTCCCATAAGATAATCTTATTTACCTCCAAGGTAAAACCCTAAGTAATGACTCCTCCAATATATAAATAGGAGAATTGAGATTTGTAGTAATGCAAAAATGAATGCTCCTCTTGATTGAGTTAAAGTGAATGGGGTATTTATATCCAAGGATTGACCCTAAACCCTCACCATAATTTAGCTAATAAGGTTGGTTAGGTCAATCATTTTTGGTAGGAAATATGGATGTTAGGTATAGAACTAGGTCAACTGGTCTAACAAAGTTTTGTAATGTGTGTTCAATCCCTAATAAGATTTATCACATTGACATAGTAGGAAAATGAAGAAAATGGGTATTTACTTAGTCAAGTTATATTTAGGAAGTTTAATTTCTTAGAGGAGTGGATAAATGAGGTTTAATTTCTTATGGATTTGGATAAAAATAACTTGTAGTGATTTTAGGTAATGGTATATAGATAAACTATCTTTCAAAGCACCAAAGGTCTTCCCACCCATTTCCTAGTGCACCCTTTAAGGTGTGCACTCAGAGAGATTGAAATTGACTATATTATGTGGATATAACATGTTGAAAATATAATTATAATTGAACATATAGAAGCATAACATTTTATAAAATTTTGAAAACTTAAAAAATTTCAAAGGCATGATGCTTTTGACATGCACATTTTTCAAAAATAAAAGTGGAAATTTTAAAATTTCAAAATCATGATGCTTGTTCATGCATAATTTCAAAGGTAAAATTTCAAATTTATAAATTAAATATCCATTTCAATCCAAATCTATGAGTAATGTGATCATGGTGGTGGCATGAATATTCTTCATTCTTTTTCAATCATGCAAAATAAAAACTATATTTTTCTATAGGTTTTGATTTAATATTTTGTAGTTAATGTACATTGAGTTTCAATGACACTCAATGGCCTTGGAATTAATAATATAAAACCCCTTTTATTTCATTCCATCTTCTATTGCGTGTTATGCACGTTTGAGTCCAGTGACACTCATTGGCCTTGACATCACTTAAAGTTAACTCTATCATGGTTAATTATTTTTTTGGATAAATATATTGGGTAATAATTCATTTTCATAAAACTTATAATAATTTAATTTTTCAAATCATGGGCTTGATTTGGTTAAATTTAAAAACTAATATTTGATCAATCTCAATTCATCAAAAATTCAAAATAGGCAACTACTCTCTCAAAGGACTTCAACAAAGGGCCACATTTTCTCTTATATTATATCTTAGGATATATGAATAGAGATATCTTAGTTACTCTAGTCAATATTATGATGGGTATAGTGACTCCCGATGACATATTTACTCTCCCTTCACTATTCAAAGGATTTTTCATTTCACTAGCTAGGAAATGAATATGACCAGACCAAATGTATCCTATATTTACTAGGCACAATATGATCATTATTCATAAGTGACATAATAATAAATTCATAAAATTTTAATCTTTCCTTTCTCTTTACCTTGTGGAAATTTCAAAATTTAATCTTTCAAATTTTATATATGGACCTTAAATACTACATGTTATTTCAGATCTTGCCATGACATATCTTCCAAAAATCAAAATTATGAGCCATAGACTAAGTGTCTCTACACACTTACATTTTATTATTTCCTTTAGTATATGAATTCCATTACTATAATAAATTATGGAAAAATCTAGACACCTAAATTTGGTACAATACCATCCTTTATGTAATTTATTACAACCTTGTACACAAACTATTGATATTGAATAACATATATATTAATACATTTTACTTGAGTTTTTATTTATTATGGTGTACAAGTTTGTATATTATTTACTCATATTACCAATTTATGATGGGGATCCCCAATTTTGTTCCTTTTTACTTCTAGACGGGTTGATGGTATAGGAATAGGACCAACCTATGGCCTTGTTTGTGAAGTGTAGAGTTGTCTAAGCATAATTTTTAGACCTTATTTTGAGTCAAGTTTTATTTAATTGTTAATTTTATTTTTTAGACATTATCTTAGGTCAGATTTTTCATGCTAATAATTCTCACATTAAAAATAAAATATCTATAAATACAAGGCTTCTATAAGTTAATAAGGATGGTTGTCCTCACTCTAAAATATATATTCAAAGATTTTTAATATTTATCAATAAATTTTTGAAGCTATATTCAAGATTATCAAAGAATAAATTCACATTTGCATGTTTGTGGAAATCATAAAAAATGTGAAAGATAATTTAGAATTTCATTTATAATTTCACACATAAACATAAGTTCAAGAACTAGATTTAAGTTTGATCCCTCTTCATAATATTAGAAATTAGTGCAACACTTGGTCATTCAACAGGGATTAGACACGGTTAATCCAACTCAATCCCTTTCACTTGACACCCCCATTTGATCCTAATTTAGTTTTTAATTATTTTTTTTTCATTATAGGTACTTTGTGGGATATTAAAAATTAGGAAAAGTGTTAAATCCATGATTTAAATAGGCTCAGGTAATGCAATGATTAGATTTTTGTCATAATTAATTGGGACAAGTCCATAGTCAATGAACTCAAATAGTTTGTGTTGTAATCTACTTATAATAAACCTATCTATATATTTTTTTATTATATTAATAATTTTGAGCATTCATATCACCTATGTTATGAATTTCCACTTTTAGATAGTTAGAATAATCAACAAAACTCTATGTACAAGATATAATATTTTCTTCCTAGTGTTTTCATAAAAGAGTAGTTTTTGATATTTATCAATTTGTAAAAATTAGAATATGTTGACTATTGTACATCTTTAGAATTATGATATTATATATATTTAAACCTATATAATTATTAAATATTCTATGTGTTTTTATCAAAAATAGGGTAAATCAATCCCAAAATACACGTAATTTTACATCCCCAACCATAAGATATAGTGTAAGGAAATGAACCCTCTAAAATAATCACCATACCTTATGCCACTATAAGGAATAAGGTTAATATGATAAAGAGTGAATAAGTGTTTAATATTTACATATATTATAGTGAATGCATATAAGGAAGAAGAGAAACTATCCAAGATAAAAAATATCTAACTCTAGCATGCCAGTAGCGTGATAAAACATGATGAAAATACCACTATTTGGGAAAGATAGAAAAGATGTAGAGGTACATTTGATTATGATAGATTTTATTTCTTAAGGATTCATGGGATATATTATCCTCAAATAAAATTATTTGATTTTGTGGGTACAATAAGGGATGAGACTTTGAAATGGCATATGAAGATAAGCCCAAACCATAATATTACATGAGATGAAGTAAAAAATACATTTAATAATTAATTTCACTATCTTTATGTAGTAAAAAATAGTGTTAATAAGATGAGACACCTTATAGATAAGGATAATGAGACTATAAAAGAGTATGACCAATATTTTAAAGAATTAATGTGGAAGTTAGAAGAATTATTAAATGAAAAATAAAGTATGGAATGGTTCATCTCAAGGATGGTGTCATATACAATAGCTTCCATGGATGGAATAAAGTTTAAAATAATGAAAAAGTAATTATCCATTGCAAAAATATTAGAATAAAAATCATGGATAATGGAGAATGATTCTATAGTGAAAGGGGAGTCAGAAAACCTAAAGCAAGAGTTTATTTTGTTAAGTTTAAAATAAAAAAAATTGATGAAATCAGTAGCAAGATATTCTACTCCATTATATCATTCTTAAAGTCCAAAAAATGGTGTGAGGTATATGAAAATTATGGACACATGGAAATAGAGTGCCCATAGTATGATATACCAAGAATATTGGAAACATTGAGAAAAATATCACCATAAACATACAAAGAAAGGCTATGGTGTGGGATATGTATAATTTAGGATAAACATGCTCATGTGCCCACTAGTAGAATAAGTTTCATACACTAACTACCATGAAGATAAGAATACCAAAGATGAATTGAATGAGTATGAAGGAAGAGATATAGTTGTTTAAAAAATATTGAAATTAGCTCATAGTTATTCCAAAACCCAAATGTTACATGGTTATCAACCCAAAATTCAATATCAAATACCACCCCCACTAACTCCAAAAAATCAATGTTACAATGCGTACCAAGGAGGAAATCGAGAAGGTCACTTTGTAGAATAAAAGAGATAATAGAGGTGAATATAGAGGAAGATACACATGAGGATGGAGATATAACCAATATATGGTAAATATCACTTAATTTGAATGTGGTAAGAAAGGGCACATTATAAAAACTTATATGGAAGAAAATTATATACACTATGGATTTTGACAAGAAATGGATACACATGATTTAATTAATTTCCCAAAAATTAATAAATAATATAAAAACAAAGGTATGAACATATAAGAGCTCATAGGAATGATACCTTACAAAGGTACACATCATATATAATGGGTATTACAGTCCTAGGAAATGATGCAAAAGTGTAGTGAAATACAGAGACTAAAACCCCCTAATTGTTAGGATGATAGTGAAGAGGAGAAAGTAAGATAAAAAATGAAAAATTGTTATCCATGAGACTATAAAAACATAAATAAGTGGTGTAAGATTGGGAAAATTTGTCAAAAAGTGAAATATTAGGAAATTTATTTAGGGACTTTGATGACAAATTATAAAATGAGAAAGGGAAGAGGATACAATGAGTTAATAAAAATATAAACATGAGAAAGAAAAATGTTTTAGAAACAACCCATAAATGGAAGAAGATTATTTTTGATGTGAAAGTAAATGGGAAATATATTGGGAATGGACTTTTGGGTTTAGGAGTGGACATCAACATTATGTCATGAAGTACTTGGGAAAATTTAGCAAGACCATAATTACATGTGGTAACATATGAATTTTCTCTCATAGATGGGACCCAAATATATCCCATTAGTGTTCTTTTATGTGTGGAAGTAACTTTCATGAGAATTAAAAAAAAATGATTTTGAAGTCATAAAAATATATGAAAATAATGCATCTTGTCTAATGTTTCTAAATTTTGAAATGTTTTGTAGAATTTAATGGGACACTAACTCAAAAGGTGAATAAATAATAGTGGAAGGAAATGGAGTGATAGTACATTTACCATTATAAATGATTGTCTTTTACATGGACCATTATAGAATGGGATGACCACAATGAAAGTGATCAGGAGGAAATTTGTGGCATAAAATCAATTATAAAAGGTCTTAATTTGAATGAAGACCATGAAGCAAAAAAGGATGACTAAATTATATTAGAGAGTAATGAACCTAAGTTAAACTTAGAGATACATACTTCATCATGAAGATATAAAGAGATAAATAAATGAGTTAAAAATTTATTCCACATAAAGAGGAGTTTACCCATATCTACTAAAGATAATGAAAACCTATGGAAGATACCTAAAATCCAAAAGAAGTAGATATTATGTATTTTTTAACTTTATAAGTTACCCTTTTAGTATACGCTTAGACCACATAATAAGTTATGCACTTGTGCAGTATCAAATTATCTAAAATCAAGTCTATGCACAAATGTTTCTTGTTCATGCCCACACTCATTAATTAGATCCATTACACACATCAACTAATTTTTGATATTTTCCTATAAATAATTCCTAAGGGAAACCCCATGTAATGATCCTTCACCACATTATCATGATGCATAAGTTAGAGTGCATAAGTCTCCCCAACTTCAAGTAGTGAAAGAAAAAAGTGCATAGGAAGTGGTTCCATATCATGAAGATCACCTTCAAAGATATTCAATATTATTATGCATTCTCATTCAAATAATTTATCATACTCAAATGATGAACTTTGATACTAAATCATAGATTTTCATGTTGTTTCCCCTGTAAAATGTAATCTATGATCTCAACTATATAGTGTTCTCTCTAATTGCCCTTCATAAAATTACACTTGTACTACATAGTGAACTCTCTATGTAACATTTATTGTGAAAAATTTGCATAGGAAGTAATTATCCATTTATGTGAAGCTTCATGTGATACTTTAAAAATAAGGGAGATGTGTGTAAAAAATCTACTTCTTATGCAAGGTGATGAGGTAGAACCCAAAAATATGCCTATGAAGTTTCATGTCAATAGATTAGGTCTAGGTGAATTGATAGGTGGACGCCTTAAATGGGGATGGTAGTTAAATCTGATTGGACATAAATGGAACCAAATCAAAATATTATATGGGCACACAGTCTTTTTTGACAAATATCCCAAATACCTCTCCACATCATCATTAAATGTTGTAACTTCCCCAATCATGGGTGATATTCTAATTAATGAATTGTGGGCTTTTGTTTGCCTATAAAATCCCATGTATTAAATTTTAAAGGTGTTGACATATTTTGAGAATTATAATCCTACCAAAATTTTCCCTCTAAGAGCCCTCTCTTGGTATATCAAATATCTATCTATTCAAGTTTTGATATATTGCCTTATACCTTGAGATTGATAAGAACTGATTTAATTTCTTTGTGATTTATGTCATGTGTGTATTCATGGTTTTTCATCTTTGTCATTCTGATTCCCATCCTCCCTTCTCACCTCTATGTAGAAGTGTATATCCTTATGGGTCATATTTTATGTATACACATGTTTATGTAGGCATTATTTGTGGACCATTTATAATCCCTCTAGTGTTGAACTATGTTCCCTTAATTTCATATGAAATATTTATGCATTATATTTGGTTTTTAGTTATGTAATATGTCTATTAATTTTATTGTGTCATTAAGTGGGTGAGGTGATCACTCTATTCTTGGTGCATCACCTTTTACATTCCATCAATCTCGTACCTTTTCCCTATAGGTGTTTAACCCTTGTCAATTTTAGGTTTAACACTAGATGTAAATTTGATTATGATATTTTTAGGTATGCATGCTAGTCCTAAACTATGTGCATATAGAATAAAATTATGTTGGCCTAATTTTGAGATTCATCTCAAGTAGTGAAAGAGTCCCAAACCTTGGAGGATGATCCCATTATTACAACAAGACATCAAACCTCTCTTCAACATGTAATCCCAATGCACTAAGAATGAAAGAGATGTATTTTAGTATGTAAGAGCCCTTCACACATAGGTGCATGCTTCAAGTGATAATAGTTTTTGGCATGCCTAGTGGGACCCAAGTTTAAATGTTGGCTAATAAATTGGTGTTACTCCAAGTAATTCAAGTGTTGAAGACACTTTGTAAATCACCTAGTAACTCCAAGCATTCTGAGTTCATAATATCAACCTTCTATCTATATGTCAAGACATACAAGATCATATTTAAGGGGCACTAGTTTGCATTTCATTGAGCTATCTATAATGTATATAAGAAGGGGATTTAGATTATCTTTGTCTCCTATCAAAAGGGCTATTAATGCAAGACAAATTTCTTCCAGAGCTAAGTCTTCACCTCTATTTGGTTGATTACCTACACATAGAGGAAGATTATTCCCTATTCCCTTCATGGATATGTGCATAAATCAACCCTTTATTAACTTTAATGGAGGTATCCCATTGATCATTCATAGTATGATGATATTCTTATAGCTGCTCTTAAGATCATCCCATCCTTTACTGGAGAAAATTCAACTATACTTTTAGAGTACATACATGACATAACAAATATTTTCTCTATCCATAATGTGACTCAAGACAACATTGAATTGAAATTAATTGCCTCTTCTTTGAAAGGGAGACTGATCAAATGGTATTACATTTTGAGGCATGGTTCTATTCATAATTGGGATAAGCTATGCATGGCACTATGCAGACAATTTAAAGAAAAGAGTGACCACATGTCATTGATAGAGTAACTCATGACCATAAAAAGGGATCCACATAAGTAGATGGTCAACTTTAACTTAAGATTATAGAATATGTAGGACTAATTTACACTCATGGTAAGGCCTAATCCTAACACTACATTCTTATACTTCTTGATAGTGCTAAATAGTGACATGGTTATAATGATCTAATCCATGGGTGGTGTAGTATTACTAAATGCATATAAGGTCATTGTGTATGCAAATAACTACTTGATTCAAGTAGGTACAATTACCCCCAAATCCCCTATGCCCTTATATATTGAACCCCCATATATAAGTTCATCTACCCTACTTCCCATCCCTATTCTAGACCCCATTCCTATTACTATCAACCCACCAATTCCATCAACTTCTATTTCCTTGAGTGAGCTACATGAAGTAAATTACTTATTGAAGAGATTTTGAAATGATCTAGTGGAACTAAAAATACAATAAGTACAACATTCCAAGCCTTATCAACCTTTCAACTAATAATATCAATCAAACAATCCTCCCTACCAACATGTTGTGGAGACTTAGAAGCAAATCACATACAATATATCATCCTATGTGATAAATCCTAACACTAAGATCACTTATAATCTCTTGTACTTATGTAAAATAATATGACACTTGACTATGAATGGTTCTATTTAAGTGATCATCCACATGATCAAGTCATGTTTGTGAATGGAGAGACAAATGAGACATCTATGATGCAAAATACACCACCTTCTTAGGAGTTTCCACCTATTTCATATCAACTAAGGGATGAACCACAGGTGTGAATGAAAGATCAAGATGGATCCACCTTAAATTTGTAGAAGGGTGACTTCCACTATGTGAATTAAAATGAAGTGTCAAGTGAAAGAATCAACCCTGTTATTTTTAACACAAGATTTAAGTAGAGATCAATGGTGGAAGAGCCTTATTCATCACATTCAAAATCTATACCCCAAGTTTAGTGTGTAGTTGCTCAAGTTAAATCACCTTAGTAACCTTAAATGCATATGAAATAATTTTTGTAGAGAGAGAACCAACCCTAGACTAGTGCTTAGGTATGAGAAGAGACTACATTTCAAAAGGTTCAGATTAAAGGGAATCAAATCCCCTTTAACATAGTTTAGTAGATGAAGCATATTAGACAAGATGTTTCAATGTGGGATGCTATTGTTATTCCTTCCCAAAGGAATTTACTATAGGATTCCCTAAGAAGATTTTAACCTCATGAACCATCATAGACTATGCCTACTATACACACAAGTCTATGTCAACATAAGAAAAAAGTGCACAAAAATAGAAAACCACCCCATCGTACATATCCCTAATTATTGATGATCATCTCATACATAATTGAATGATATATTAAGGCATGAGAAGCTCAATCATGTTAAATAAAATTTTGGGCATGCTAGACACAACATATTATCCCATCTTAAAAGGGGTCATCTGATTAGATGAGGCAATGGTCAAAATTGTGGGAATTATTAAGGATTTGAGTCTCATTTTTCATGAATGTTTGAGAATTTCTATTATTCAAGACATCACAATCATTAACTTATCCATTTACTTTGTTATATGCCTCTCTCAATATTTCATAAAAAAAGTGGGCATATATCTATCCTCGAATTAGTTACATATGATACTTAGAACCAGGTATGGGAATAAGTTGACCATATGACATAGATCCATACACTCCTAGCCTAGTTAATGCAAACTACACTTTGTTTAATAAATAAGAAAATTTAATTCTTCATGAGACCACCACAACCCTTGAAGAGGTCCCATATGACTTACTTTATGAACATGTATGTGAGAATTTTTAGTGTGACCCATATGACAATGTAGAGGAAACAAGACTAGGCAAACACTAAATTATCTAGGAGGACACCTTATTGCCTAACCTTATAAAGACATAATAATACCTTGAAGGCATATGGTAATAATCTTTTTCATGGCTATTGAATCAAAAATGGTATAGGAGTTGGTGTTGTAATGGTCTCCCCTCAAAAGGAAAAATACTTCCATGCATTTATATTTTAATTTGGATACACAAATAATGTTTTTGAGTATGAGGCATTAATCTAGGGTCTCTAATTAGTGCATAAGAAAGGAATCAAAGTGTTTTAATATTTTAAAGATAAAAAACTAGTGGTAATCTAGGTTAGAGCATGAAACATGTCCAAAAACAATCTGCTAAAGAGATTAGAAGCATAGGGCATGGGACATGATTTAAGGGTTTGATGCTTTCAATATTTATTCCATACCAAGGGCATAAAATGATGACATTGACAAGATTATAACCATGGGTGCATAAAATTACCTCTCATGTAATATAAATAATAAGTCTAAACAACTCATAAGACTTGTATCCAGACCAACAATCCTAGTCAATGTAAACAATTAACCCCAAATCCAAGCCCATAATGAAGAGAAAATAATTCAACTAAAAAGAAACAATATGCCTAGGGAGCTAATCACACTCAAAATCATTTTAAATTCTAATGACTAGCTGAAATGTGAGAAAATAAGCATGATAGTGAAGGAAGAAATATTTAGGCTAGTGTCCATCTCTGATGACAAGCTCTTGAAATCTAGTAAGGTATGTTCCCTATCCAAAATAAAATAATTAATTGAGATAAGTAGAAGGTATGATGATATATTCATATGGAGTTATTAATATCTTAGAGGCTTTGATCCATGCTTAGCATAACATATGATCAATCTTATCCCCAATGTTAGGCCAATCAGGTAAACTCAGAGGCTAGTTAATCCTAAGATTGAGCCCTTAATGAGGAAATAACTCTCAAAGTTCATTGAGGGCAACATAGTATTTCCAATCAAACATTCCTCATGGGTGGATAATCTAGTCCTAGTGCACAAGAATAATAGAGGATCCACTTGTGCATAGACTTCAATGACCTAAACAAATCCACCCTCAAAGACCACTACCCCCTCTTGATAATTGAACAAATTATACAAATAGTCATAGGCATAGAAAGGTTTTCACTACTAGATGGTTATTCAAGTTCTAGCTAGGTGCTTGTGCACTAGTGTGATCAATTAAAAATTGTATTCACCACTAATTGGGGTACCTTCACATATCAAAGGATTCCATTTGGTTTGAAAAATGTATGATATAATTTATAGAGGGCCATGGATATGGCATTCAAGGGACTCCTCAACATCATCTTGGGTTACGTTGATGACATAAAAATTTTCTTGAAGTGCATAATGGAGTATTTCGGTCACCTAGAGAAAGTCTTTGAGAAAAGTTGAGTGTTTAAGATCTATTTCAACCCAAACAAGGGTGTGTTCATAGTGCATGAAGGTAAGATTTTGGGACACATCATCTCCAAAGAGGGACTCATGATTTACCTTGAGTAATTCAATGACATTCTCTCTCTCTCTCTCTCTCTCTCTCTCTCTCTCTCTCTCTCTCTCTCTCTCTCTCTCTCTCTCTCTCTCTCTCTCTCTCTCTCTCTCTCTCTCTCTCTCTCTCTCTCAGGTCACAAAAAGGGTCTCCAAAAATTCTTGGGAAAAATAAAATTTGTCATAAGGTTTGTGTCAAGTTTCAAAAATCTAGTTAATCCCCTCATAATGATGCTTAAGAAGAGCACTACATTCAAATAGACCTGAGAGGGTTGAATCAGTTTTGAGGCCATCAAGAATGCCATCATAGAAGCTCCTACATTGATAAACCTAGATTATGTAAGGATTTCACCCTTTATGCATTTATCAAAGCTAAATTCATCTCATATATTCTTGTACAATATAATAACAATCATCTAGAACAACCTATTACTTTATTTATCTATTTGTTCAAGGATTATGAGCAATGTTACAAATTTATAGAAAAGTATACCTTTGTAGTAATAAGAGTGATAAATAAATTTAGTAAAATTCTCTCCAATAACAAGATCTAGCTCATAATCTCACACTAAGCATAAAGGATTTCTTACTCATCAAGGACATTAGTGAGAAGAGAACCGATGGGTCACAAAGGTGATGTAATATGACATAGACATATAGATCACCAAGATGGTGTGAGGCATAGGACTCAAGGAGAAATTAATATAATATGTGAACAATAAAGACTACATGGTTATTTTATTTCATGAGAGACAACTAGAATATGATGTCAACCCAACAAGATAGATTAAGAACATGAGGATATTCCTTTAGACTAGAGCATATCTATAAGGCTTGAATAAATCCAAGTGCAAAAAATTTAATTTGTAAGCCATTCCTTATGTGCTTGCTAGTGGCATGATTTTTATAAGAGACATCAATGTAATTTTATTATGATGAATATAAAAACATAATGTAAACAAGATTATAAAAGAGTTCCATAATGGATTGTTAGGAGGCCACTACTCACCTAAAACCACTATGGTGAAAATCATACAAGTTAGTTATTATTGGCTAGTTATCTTTAAAGATGCACATGCATGGGTGTGAGGCTATAAGAAATGTGACTTATTTATAAGAAAATATAAACTGGTATCCATACCCATGCACCTAATACAATTTGATCAACCCTTCACATAGTGGGGCTTAGACTTCATCGACATGATAAATTTTCCATCAAGCACTGGACACAAATGGACCCTCATATAAACCAACTACTTTACAAGGTGGATGGAGGTAATAGTGCTCAAGTAATCTAATGATATATCCATTCTAGAATTTTATGAAAACATTGTCATAATATTTGGTGTCCCAACCACTATTATCTCAAATTATGCACTAGTTTTCCTTTAATCTAAAATGAGAAAATGGGTGGTCAAACATACCGTCCATATGAGCACATCCTAAAACTATTACCCTCAAGATAATGGTTTGGCCAAATAAACTAACAATAACTTGGATCATGCCATTAATTAGATCGTGTATGATAATTAGTGATCTTAACATAATAATATCAAGATAAACCTTTGGGTAGATAGAATAACACCAAAAAGGGTGATAGGGAATTCACCCTTCATGTTAGTCTATGTAAGGGAATAAAGGTTTCCCAAATCTCTAAAATTTCCCTCATTAGAGCTAGCTCATCAAATAGAGTTGCTATAAAGTGACCCCATGATAGTAATGTTAGTTGAGCTAATAGATCTTGAAGAACTTAGGACATAGGGCATATGCACTATGGAGCTTCAACAAGCACATACTAAGAGAATATTTGTGTAGTATCAAATTATATAAAATCAAGTTTACACACAGACACTTTTTATTTGTGCCCACACTTGAATATCAACTCAGGTTTGCACATCAACTAAGTGTTGATATTCACCTATAAATAATTCTAAAGGTACACACTATGCAAATATACTTTTTTACATCATAACAACATGAGAGTTAGAGTGTTTAGATCTCCCTAACTTCAAGTTGTGAAAGAAATAAGTATGTAGGAAGTAATTCCATATCATGAAAAACATGCTCAAAGATATTAAATATTCTTGTGTGATATCATTTAAAGAATTAATCAAACTAAAATTATGAAATCCCATTCTAAATCATAGAGTTTTACATTTTTTCCCTTGTAGAATGTAGACTATGATCTCAACTACACAGGGTTATCTCTCAATGCCCTTCATAAATTTATAGCTACACTACATAACCAACTCTCTACATAACCTTGAATGCACAACCCTTTTACATGACATACTTATCTATTTATGCATAGCCATGCATACTACTTTTAAAATAATGGATATGCATGTAACAACTCCATTACCTACATAAGTTGATATGGCATAATCCAAAGATATGCCTATGTAGTTTCATGTCAATAGATTAGGCTAGGTGAATTGATAGGTGATGACCATAAATGGGGATGGTAGTTAAATATGACAGGACATCAAGGGAATCAAATCAAATTAAAATTAAATGTAAGGGTGACTATCAAGTTGTTATAATATGGGCACACAATCCCTTTTGATAAAGATCCTAACTACCTCTCCACATCATCATTAAATGTAATAACTTCCTTGATAGTGGGTGAGATTCCAATTAAGGACTCATGGGATTTTCATTACCTATAAAACCTTGGGCCTTACATTGTAAATGGGTCAAAATCTTTTAAGTACTATAATGTTACCAAAATTTCCCTCCAAGAGCCCTGTCTTAGTATAACAAAGCTCTACCTATTTGAGTTTGATATATTGCTTTAGATCTTGAGATTAATAGGACCTAATTTACTTTCTTCATGTT
This sequence comes from Torreya grandis, assembly GCA_037957365.1. NCBI lineage: Eukaryota > Viridiplantae > Streptophyta > Pinopsida > Cupressales > Taxaceae > Torreya > Torreya grandis. Next base: position 1,288,206 of record JARHVA010001391.1, on the reverse strand, counting down.
CTATTTCCTATGTACATTCATGGTTATTGATATTTTTATGTGGATGTTTGTCCCTCTCATTTCCATCCTCCCTTTACACCTCTATGTATAACCATAAATCCTTGTAGGTCATATTATATGTATACATGGGTATACTTAGGCATTATCTATGGACCATTTACCATCCCTCTTAGTGTTGTTTTATTCTCCCTTACGTCCATGTGAAACACTTATGTATTGTGTTAGGTTTGAAGTTATGCATTTAATCTATTAGCTTTATTGTGTTGTTAAGTGTGTGAAGCACCCGATCTATTCTTGGTAGATCACATTTTACCTTTCATAAATATCTTACCTTTTTCCCACCCTTCCCCCTTATTAATTTTAGTTTTAGCGTTAGTTATATATTCTATTCTACTCTTTGTAGGTCTGCATGATGGTCCTAAACTAGGTAAATCTAGAATATAAGGAAGTTAGTGTACTCCATAGGTTCATCCCAAGGATTGAAAGAGTCCCACACCTTGGGAGATGATCCTATTTTTATAAAGAGGCATAGAATCACTCTCTAGCACACAAGCCCAAGGTACTAGGCACATAAGAAATACAAGCTAGTCCATGAGATCCCTTTGCACATGGGTGCACATTTTGACTATTAACAATATTGAAGAGGAGTTTTATTTGTGAATTTTATGAAAGGAAAGTGTATAATATACTTGGAAGACTATTTATCATGAATACATAGGGTATTAACAAATGATGGTGTAACCTTGGAATAATGGGGAAAAATGCCATAATATTATTATGTAAATAAGGAAGTAAAGGAACCTACAAAGAAAAATGTTATAATATACCTTAATACAAAGTTATGATAAGTTGAGAAAGATGTACAAGAAACATGGATATATGTGTGTGTGTGTGTGTGTGTGTGTGTGTGTGTGTGTGTGTGTGTGTGTGTGTGTGTGTGTGTGTGTGTGTGTGTGTGTGTGTGTGTTGTGTGTGTGTGTGTGTGTGTGTGTGTGTGTGTGTGTGTGTGTGTGTGTGTGTGTGTGTGTGTGTGTGTGTGTGTGTGTGTGTGTGTATACATACATATATATATATGTGTGTGTGTGTGTATATATATATATGTATCTATATATATATATGTATATATATATACATATATATATACACATACATATATATATATACATACACATATATATATATATATACATATATATACATATATATATACATATAGATATAGATATATATATATATACACACACATATATATATATATATATACATATATACATATATATACATATATATACATATATATATATATACATATATAGATATATATACATATATATATATATATATACACATATATACATATACATATATATACATATATATATATACATATATATATATATATACATATATATATATATATACATATATATATATATACATATATATATATATATATATACATATATATATATATATATATACATATATATATATATATATACATATATATATATACATATATATATATATATATATATATATATATATATATATATATATATATGTAACACAAAATTTTAGAGAAGAGAATATCTTGTTAGAGGAAATGTAAAGGATGGAAAAAGCATGGGAATATTGAGAATAAGAAGAATTAAGGAAAATAATAGAGTTGTTTATACAAAACTAAATTCATGTGACAAAAATTCTAAAAAAAATGTGAAAAAGATAAAAATGGGGAAAAAGGATAAAATTCAAAATTATTTTGAAAAAAAGGAAAAATTTAAAACATTTTTTTTGAAAAAAACATAGACAAAAAAGTTTAAAATAGAATAATATTGTTTTACAAAGAAAAAAATGTTAAAAAGGAAAAAATAAAAATATGAAACAATCTTGGAAAAATAAGAAAACAAAAAAATAGAAAATGAAACAAAATAAAAATATATGTATTGACCACCAAATTAGGAACTAATAAATAGTGGTTTGGTATGGTAAGTATCGAGGATGAGACAATGTTTCAAAATGGGGGTAAATGGTGGTAGGATTCTTAATCAAGTTAGAAAACAATTTAGTATAACATGTAAGCCTCCAACATGCTATAGTAACAATAAAGATGATATATAGACAAAACAAAGTAGTAACCATGTGTGGATATTTATAAGTCATTCTTAAGGTATATGTTATCTTTTGAAGCATTAGAGCATTCAATATAGTCACCACATAGTCTAGTTATATTATGTATACATAAGAGTCAAAGTGTTGCCAAAAGGTCTTTGAGGAGATATAATTTCACTGCAAAAGTACTATGATAACTTGTGAGAATATTAGAGTATGAAATTGACATCTTGAACATGAATATCATTAGTAAATTTAATTAATATCTTGTAGAATAACCAAAACCAAAGAAGGTTAATTTTTGATTTAGGGTAAAACCATCCTATAAATATATCCAGTTGAGTCAAGTGAGGATACAATAATATCTTATGCCAAACACATAATTTTATAGATATTGATCATATTACCCTTCCCAAATAAAAGTTTTGTGTCATTTTTGCATAATGGCACAAGGTAGACATGTTGTTTTGGATTATGATTTCTATGAATATTTAGATATGTCTCAAGAATGAGACAAATTTATAAATTCCAAATAAATTTTAGAAGGGTTATTTAGTATATTTATAAGATTAGAAAATCATAATGTACAAGCTAAAATTATATTGCATTACACTGTAAAGGTTTAAATCATACTACAATGGAAGTGTGGTATGTTATATATATATATATATATATATATATATATATATATATATATATATATATATATATATATATATATATATATATTCATGACATGTTCCAAACATTTGTATGAATAATATATAATAGTTTACATAAGGAAAATTCATATATACTATGGTATACATTTAAATATCCTATAAGTGGTAGTTAAAAGGCAAATAAGTGTAAACAAATAGTTACAAAAGTAAATATGAGTGAAGAGTTGTAATATTTGGTTCTTAAATGATATATATTGATGTAAAATAGTGTGTAAGAGAAAATTCAAGAAGATAACATAATATTAAGAGAATAAAATAATAATAAAAAGAGAGAGTATAAGAGAGAATAAAGCTTCTGAGATAAAGAGTATATAGATAAGGACAACAAAGGTATAGAGAAAATAAAATTTTAGAATGTAACAAATGTTTTATACTTATATATATGAATAAATAGAGATAGAGTATGAAATATATGTGTAATGTGTGCCATGTATGTGAATAAATGGATAATAAATGCACATAATAACTGGGTAATAACATATAATACTAATTATTGTCACTTGAACTTGCATCCCTTAAGGAGATGTTCACACTCTCCTTATTCAAGTGGCATAATGGAAACACCTCAAGGTTGTGGGTGACCCAAATTTGAGGTGAGTATTTATATTAGGGATAGTTCCCTTGATGTACCACTTAGGATTAAACCTACTACTAACTTTGGGGGGTGAAACAGGAGAGATATAACTAAAAAAAAATCTAATCTAGGGGAGGTGATACACCAAATACATGGTCTACTCACACCACTTATAATTCACTTTGAACCAAATAGCAACCCACACATATACTTCATCCAATCAAACACTCCTCTTATACATCAATGTTTCAAGCATGGGTTCTTGAAGACAACTTAGGTTAAGATGAATTAGACAATAGGTATTATATAAACACTAATGAATAAAATACTCAATATACCTACAATCCACATTATACACATCTTATTGACCTATAAAAGAGAGATTTTAAACTACACAAGGCACTAATAAGGATAACATGTCAAGGTAAGCAAAATACGCTTACACAAGACCAAAAACCATAACATGAAATTATTGAAATAATGAATGAGGTAAAAACAAAATTATTTATTAGTTTAAGGCAAAATTTGAGTAGGGATTCACTATACTCAGGTGGAGAGATCCATACAACAACCAAAAAGGCTAGTATATATAACAAATATGAGAGAAGAGAGAGAAGATGAAGCTCAAGAGTCACTAAGACACTTTTAAAGAAAGGAGAATGAGTTACAATAACATGGAATCAAGAATGAGATATGTTTTACAAGGAAAATAAATACAAATTTCCCTCAAACTTGTCTAACTCCTCCAAATGTGGCATAGATACTATTCTAATTACATATGAAACTACCCTCATGATTTGTCTTCACTAAACTACCTCAAAATTGAATAGGGTTAGGTCTGTTGATTGATCTAAGGGGGAGGGGTTACTAAAAATCCCTCACATGAATTGGATTGGTCTCTAATCATTCATATTCCCCTAGCCATGAGAAATCATCACAAATAGTTAAAAATAACTCCCTCTCATGAACCTCTCACACTTGACACATAAAATGCTTCTAATTATTCAATATAATCCATGAAAAAGGAGTAATTACAATTTTCAAGAGTGTCCATGTCATCAGGTTTATGAATCAAGCCTTAAAAGGATTCCCAATTGGAGTTTCATAATTTTCACTAAGTGTTCATTACTTGTTCATTATGGTTGGCTGAGATGAAGGAGATGATAGGCCTTAGGAGATCATATAGATAAATTTACGGACATGAGGACTTAGGACAAGTCCTAATCTCTCTCATAAAAGTGGTTGCATCATTTAAATATTATCCATACCTATAAAACACATAAATCTATTAAGAAAAACCCTATTGTACACCATACATATAGGTAGGGTACACCTTAGTCACATGTAATAGGGATTTGGAGAGTCCTATATAACTTTAAATCATCTCCTTGGCCTTTACTCCCCATCTAGATACTCCATTTATAATATCTTCTCCATTGGGTCTAAGAGAGGGTTTGTGAGGGTTTTAGAGTCACTTGGACTCTTAGCCCTTGTTCATAAAGGCTACACATTAGAGTTTTGAACTAATTAAATTTAAGTATTGTTAAGGAGCTTATCCAACATAGTTGAGAACCTTGAGTCTCCATGCAAAGCCTTTGATAAGTTCTAAGTATTATAAGATGGCCATGCATGTCCTTTTTATACATTCTATAGGGTTTGAGTATCCTCAAGCCAAAAATTGTACTTTTTTTTGAACTTATCTACAAATTTTGGGCTAAAATACACCTTATGCTTCCCCAAGAACATGTTCCAACTTATCTCAATGTCTTTTTATCCCCAAAATGATGATGAACTACTTCTAGGTACTAGGCATAGATTAGGCATATTAGGTTTGCCTATAACCTAAGCTTAACCTGACCCCCTAATGGATTCCCATACCTTATGATGGTTAAAAAACCTTAGTTATACCCCCATTTACATGATATAAATAATTATAATTCTTTTAAAATTCTATAACTAAAAATGGTTTCTCATTTGGGGTTAGGCTTACACCTTGCCTAACTACCCTACCTGTAAACCTTGTTTCATGGAGTACCCTATCTAACCTTATAACTTATATATTTATTTATCATGTTATTATGTATTTAAAACATCTCCTCAAACTTTTTTGTAAACTTTCCATGGCTTCTAATTCATGTTTTGATCTCATTTATCAAGAAAATAGGGTTTATACAAGGGAAAAAGTGCCCCCTATCTAAGACAAAATAGGGGAAAATTAACCTATTTTACTATAAAAATGAGAGTTTTAAAATATTACTCAAGTTATAATTATTTTACATGAAAAATTTGAGCTCTTGACTCAATCATTGGCCTTCTAAAGACCTCAAAAACTAAGACTAGGTTTTCCAAGGCATACTATTTGTAGGCAGGGCATAAGGATTGTGTTTGCTTTCTTTAAGTCACTATTAGAAATTTGTTTGTATTTTAAATTATTATTATAGATATTTTAATTAAAAATTATAACTACTTAACCATATGAATAACATTTTCAAGGGCCTAACCCCTCCTTCACACTTAGGTTCACCCAACTGGGTTATTTCTGCTCACTATCGTCTCAGTCCTTCTTAGTTAGCTGTAGGTGATCATTGACCTTATATACTTGGTCATGATGTAAATAATTTATTTTAACCTCTCCAAAGTTAAAAAATGTGTATATCATCCTATAAACACCTATATGTTTTATTTAAAACCCAAACGTGCCTTTCCTTGACTGAGACACTTTCTTAGTGACCCTGCTGACTGAGACAAAACTTCCTGTAGGTGTGTTTACATAAAGATACCTTTAATAGGGTATTGTATATCCTAATATATAAATATTTATCATGTAAATTATATTTTAACTTATATCCACCCTTTAATACCTAAAATAGCATCGCCCTAATGCTCATGTCACTATTTGTTATATCTTGTTATAGGTGCACATTCAAGCCACCTATATAGTCAATGTATGTGGATTAGGATTTAAAACATTAATTATACCTTTTCCCATTCTCATGAGGTACCTTGATCTCAACTTATTTATATTTCTCAACATATTCTTTCAAACTAGCCCTTTATTTGTTATTCCAAAATACCTTTCACCTTCATACAACTGTAGGTGTTAATTAATCCTATGTACGAACATCAATGTGTTCAAAGGGAACAAAACCCTATAATAAGATCTCTCTAGATTATATTGAGATAATAAAAGATTCATGCTCACTATTTTAACCATCCACATGAAGATAATTTTCATGTTTCTCTTTGTGTCAAAAGGTCATTTCAAGCTTAAACTTGTAGATTTTACTGAAGGAAATCAATGTGTTTAGAAACAATTTTGAGGCTTTCAAACATTACCCTCCACCAATAGTTTCTCTTTAAAAATTGGAATAGTGCTTATTTGTGATAGGGAAAATAAGGAAAATTCATCATAATTAATGAAAATCCTTGGGACGCATGTCATGAGAGCTTTTTAACAACCCCCTAGTCCTCTGTTTGCACTTTTCAAGCACAAGAGGCCAAAACACATTCTTCTTATGCTTAAAGATAATTTGAACCTTTTCTTACCCAATTGATGCTTCAAAGAGGTATGTTTTGAAATTTCACACATGAAATGATTTTAAAGAGAACTTATCATGTTTCACTATTCCATACAAATACCTTTAAGGCTCTACAAAGTCACTTGTATATGCACATTTCTCTATATGTAGGTAGAGGATGGAATTGAGCACTAATATGTTTGTTTAAATCCCTCCTAACACCTCAAATTAAAATTTCAATCCTTAAATGGATGACCTCCACTAGTAAAACTTTGAGACCAACCTCAAAACACCTTCCTCAACATGAAAATCACCTACACATAGATGAAAATAGTAGACATAAAGGAGAAAGTGGATTATGTGTATAATTTGGGCCTCATGTGCAGACCTATATTCTTTACCAATCCTTCAAGGGCTAATTTTCACCATGGGCATCTTAAAATCAGTCTCCAAAACTCCTACTCAATGTGATATTCCCCAATACTGATGTCTGCAATGTACCTCCATGGCTGCCTAGCTAAAACAAGGTTAGAAGAGACTCTTTGAGTTCTTGAGACCTATAAAATCAAAGATAAGAAAGGAAAAAACCTATAAAGAGTTCTTAGACCACATTGAGAAAACTTGAAAAAAACCAACCTATCCAATAGAATAAAATATTCTAAAACAAGCTCAAAATATGGACCCCTCATGAAAGTAGAAGCATAAAAAGCTACCTAGCTTCTTAGAAATGGTTCATAAAAGAAGAAACATGAAAATAAAACTTCTTTACATGGATTTTAATTAGACTAAGACCCCTCTTATCTCCCAATATCATTCCTTCCAACTCCAATTGTACTGACTGTACCAAGCATTCAAAGTGAACCCTTCTTGGCTTGTGAAGGTAAGAAAAAAGGATCAAAAGCAAAATTTGATCTATCTAACCTTTTATCTATGAACCAAGCATGGTGAATACCTTAAGGATATCAAGAGATACTAGGTCCATGTTTTTATTTGAAAATGGACTTCCCAAGTCTGTATAAGTGACATTAAGGGCCTAGTTTTAAGGAAAACTCCCTATTTTTATGCATGAAACTACTTCTTAACTACATCTTACTACTTCCTGACATATTATGACCCCATAACATTAGAAACTTTCTTGGTGACAAATTCTTGTTTGATAAATCTATACAAGTCATTTAATGAGGCAAAAATGTGACCAAATGGCATTTTTTGCATATGAAGCATGGAAAAGGACCAATTTATGACCTAGGAAAACCTTTACAAACTTAAATTACCAAATTAGGAAATTTATAGAATAATTTGAGCCTTTTACCATGTTTGACCATAATTGATGAAAGTTGACTTGGGTTGACTAGGCAAGTACAAGGAAGATAGGCTTAAACTAAGATTAGAGCAAGGATAGGTGAGGTGTTTAGACACACATAGACCCTATAGAACACATGGATAAATTTGGAAAGTTTCAATATGTATGGGTTGACACAATTTGACTAAAATTCAAATTTTGTCAACACTAACCTCTATGATACATTAAATCTAACTAAGGTCATCTTGAGCTACATAACTATTTGTAACCAAGTTGCATATTATATGTCAACAAGTCATGTAAGGTGAATATAGGTCAAAAATGACATTGGAAAGTGTCTAATAATATATATTAGTATATTCATTAATTTAGGAGTGATAATTATAGATAACCTTTAGATCTAATAGGTTTTATTTCCTAATGTACCTAAAATACTTACATAAATGGTAATTTGGCAGTGGGAAGGAGCTAGAAGCTTGCATTAAAATAAATAGTGTTGGAACAAAATGTAAATGGGAAGATATTACCTATATAAACATAATTCTATTTAGTATGTAGGAAGGGAAATTAACACAATGAGAGTAAATTTGTGAACAAAAAGAAACAATCCATAAATGGAGTTGTTGCAGTAAGAAAAGAGCCAAGGGCTAGAAAAATGAAAACCATAATTAACTTTGTTACCTCTAATAAGTATGCACAATCACATTTTATCATAATGAGGGTTAAATTATTCATACATAGCAAAGTATCAGGGTCTTAGATTGAATTCAATAATTTGATAGACTTGGAAAGCCCAAGAGATCAACACTTTGCTCAAATTAGCTCATTACTTTATATAGACTAAAAAACTAAAAGAGAATGGGAAGATTAATTAATTATTTTGGGTTTTAAGAACAATATTTGGTTTATATTTTTCTTACATGCCTTCCATTATCACTCATAAATTCCTCTAAAAATATGATGGATTTCATATTGAAAATGGGATGGATTATTTGAAATTTTAGAATGACCCATAATGCATTTATGAATGACACTCCATATCTCAGTCCTATTTGATTTTGAAAAGAGTAGCTTTGTAGTCTTATTGTGGGCCATTTTGGCCCACATATCAGGCTTTTATTGTAGGTGGAAGGAGAATCCTATCAGGGTTATAATGATATAGAAAAATAAATGGCTTAAAAATGGGTCCCATAGTGTAATTAGAGGAATCTAAGCAGGTTCTCTTATTTTCCAAGAATTCAAGAGCATGGGCCAAGTTGCACAGGCCTTAGAGATCCATTATAACCTTGAAGGATTGATCAAAATATTAGCTATGCAAGTTTTTTAGCTAGACCATCACCGGGACATCATGTAAGAACAAATGGACCAGTTTACTTGTGCAATTTTTGTCTTCATTTAGAAGCCTCTTATGACTAGCGGATCATAAAATATTATAGACCTACATGCAAAGAATATGCTCTAAAAGTCTCAAGTCTACACGATATTTATGGCTCAAGTTATAAGATTCTAAAGATGGACCTACAACATAAGACATTCAAGCTAATGTTAATTTTAAGGTTGAGCAAAACAAATCCTTTTGAGGTTAAATTTTATGGTCATACAAATGTCAATGATGGTCGCATGAACATCATTTGATGGGATCATGGACATAAATTTTAATCTCATGAAATAGCCATTGGTTATTAAATAGTGGGTCCCAATAGATCTAACAGTCTACGTTGCATCATGCATCTTGATCCAATGGTGTGAGGGGAATCAAAAAGTCAAGGAGCTTGAGAGTTTGACATATGGAATAAGCACTAAAGCTAAAAAACTAATAGTAGAACCTAAAATCAAATACAGGGATGCCATATGGCATAAACTAGGATAGAGTTGACAATTCAAGGGAAATATCAGTGGCTCTGATTTGATCATACTAAGCAAGATCAATGCTACGAGATGGGGAAATGAGTAAATGATCTAGGTCAAATATCAATGACCAATGAAAATAAAGGAAAAAAAGCCAAGGGTAATTTTCAACCAAGATAAATAGGTATTTTAGGATCATCCTTCCACCATTGAATCTTGATCTAACACCACTAGAAGGATATAGTGATGCAGTCAAGCATAGAGAAAATAAAGAGACCACCATTAAGGCTAAATATGGACCTCTAGCTCAAAGGTTTATGTCATATAGGGATATTTATATGACTATGGTCACTATTATTAGAATGTGGAGGTAGATTTTTAAAGGGTGCCATGAAAGCATACATGTAGCCCCAATAATTTCATCTCCAAGACTAACTACATGAAAAAGGACCCTTTCTCTTCATTATGCACACCATGAAAAATTAGTTAGGAATAATTAACAAGACAAGATTCTAACATACTAGATTAGTTGGTGTAACTACATGGATGATGGAACAAATCTCAAAATAACTTGACTTCACCATTTTAATAAGAAGGAACATAAGTGTAACTATGTAACCATTGGAAATAACCTAAATCAATCAAAAGGGTTTGAATGGGCTTAATTTATGGAGGTAGTTATAACAACATTTCAAATGGATTTGAGCTCTTTTGATTACATTTTGAGCACTAAAACTTCTTTTCTCTTTCTTCCTTTCTTCTATAAATATAACCTTTGAGCTATTTATGAGCATCCCTCAAGAGAATATGACTAAACTCTACTAGAATTATACTATACACCTTTTGGAGTAATGATAAAGCATTTTATAGTTATTTGCTAATCTATATTTAATGTTTTATGTTTGTTTGATATGTAAATATGGTTGTTATCTTCCTTTTACATGTCCAAGATCAACCTAAGTGCTAACAAATTTATTTGTAAGGCATATAATGTGTCTTAGCATTTATATTTCAAGGATATAATGGACACCCAAATTTAAGTGTCTTCAACCAGACCTTATTTTCATTACTCCATAGTCTAAGTACATCAAATTAACCTCTATATGAAATAATGTTGCATAGAAACTATAGTAAGTATTGTATTAGATTATTTCATAGTTCATTAGTGTGTTAAAGAGTTTGAGCTTAAGAGTGGATCTAAAAAATTCATGGTGCATCACCACATATTAGAATAGGTTTTACTTTATGTAATGTTTCTTGACCCTTTTCATCCCAACTAGTTTTAGGTTTTATAAATAAAGGCCCAAATTGTGAAATCTAAAGAGCTATCCTCATAAAAAAATTTACAGGTCTAGTCTAAATATAGGCATCCCAAAACCTTTATATCATGCCCATGATAGTATAGGTATAGGTCAAACTTGAACAAATATAACCTCTATTGGGTGCTATCTGGATAGATAATAGTTTTGGCATGCCTGGTGGGACCACCTATTTACATAATTTTGCATATCTAAATATAGTCAAAAATTCTAGAGTTTCATTTTAGATTTACATATTTTTCATTCCCCCAAGAGTTATCACAAGATCTTTTGCAAAAGAGAAGGGGATAAATTTCTCTGAGCTATCTTTCTAATCAATAAAAAAAATCTCTCAGTTAAATACTACACCTTCACAACTTTTTCCTCTTGTTTAGGCAAATATTGTTCAGCCAAACATTTTTATAAATCCCATACCTTAGATTATTGTTCCTAGAAGACAAGTCTTTATGCCAGTCAATGGTGGTAGTCCTCTAAACCTTATCCAATGGGATGATATTCTAGTCTCAGAATTGAAAGATCTTCCTTATTTTATAGGATAAAATCAAGTTACTCCTATATAACATATTGTAGATATTGATAACCTATGTTCAATACATCATGTGACTCAAGAAAATATAACAATAAGGTTTTTAGCAACTTCTTTCAAAGGGAAATCACTCTAGTGGTACAGAGGATTGGATCTTGGATTAATTAATAGTTGTGATGAATTTGGAGAGGTCCTATGTAAGCACTTTGAGGACAAGAGTGACCACCTCTCATTTGTGGAACAAATTAAAATAATCAAGAGTTTCAATCATGAATTCATGGTAGATTTCAATTATAGGTTCTAGAAGACTTGGGACAAAATTCTTGTAGTGATCAAGCCTACACCAAATATGCTTTTCTATACTATCTAAAGGATCTCAATTTAATGTAGCTCTGATGATTAAATCCATGGGATGGAAAACTCTACCTAAAGCTTTTGAAGTAGAAATTAAGGCGAAAAATTAAATTATACAAGTAGGCAAGTTGTCTCCAAGGCCACCAATGCCTCTCTTTCTAGAGATACATCCTCATACTCTAACTATTGCTCTAGTTCTAGATTCAACAAAGTTTTATCAAACATAAAGTAATTAGACTGATTGATTGGTGAAGATAAAAATTCTTATTAGAGCTCAAAATAACAAGTTGGTTATAATGGAGAGGAAACAAGCTCCACCATACAAGCCATATCAGAATACTAATCAAAGTTATTAGTATAATAGACCACCCTATCAATCCAATTAGTAAGGACAAGGACATAATCCTCAGTCAAGGTAATATAATCCTAATGCTCCACATAATTCTAGATCTATTTTTCCAACTCAAAATAAATATGCTTGAGAAGGTTGATGGCAATTATCAGGATAGTCTAGTGAGATGGTAATGACTACTACTGGATACATGTATTAAGACCCTAGTTAGAAACATGCTCCTTCATTCTAAGGTCATGATATGATGCATCCTACACCACAAGCCACTCAAATGAGTCAAGACATCATGCCTACCATGTCACTATCAAAATCTCAAAGTCAAAAATAAGGGAACATGGGTAAAGCACCAATTGATACCACATGCATGAATTTTCAAGAAGGGTAACATTTGTTTGAACATGTAGCAACTAATATGGGACAAGATTCACAAATGACAAATACACCAATTACATCTCAGAAAAGGGCTAAAAAGAGGATGTTGGAGGACAACTTGAGGAAACCTAAGATTTCTTCATAATCTCCACAGGCTAGTCAACAACCTACTTTTTCAAATGTAGCTATTAAAGCTCCTATAAATTAATAGGTGCCCCAACCTCATAGAAAATAAAGAAATCTCCCTTTGTTCCTGAGGTTACTCAAATGCCAAGTGATGCTTCTACTTCCAAGGTATAGTCCAAAGGTACTAAACTTCCCTTTAAAATCATGTATTATTTGAATAAGTCCAATGTAACTATATCCATGTACGATGCTCTATCTATCCCATGGCAAAAGGAAATTCACCATCAATAGCTTTCCAAACTTTCTCATGTGGAAAAGATAGTTGAAAAGGTGAAAAATATTTTATTCAATAATAGTTAGCCTAACCAAGCCCCTTGCCAATTTCCCAATCAAATTCCAAGAAAAATTCAATTTAGAAATGTTGTTCATCCTTATAAGGTTATTAATCCCCCCTAGTTTTATCTATTAGTCATCATAGGGGACTATTTAATACATAATTGCATGATAGATTTAGGTGCTTAAACCTCAGTAATGCCTAAAGCCATAACAAATAAACTTGGGCTCAAATATGTGCATAATAAAAAAGGTGTTCTCCAATTAGATGGCTCCCCCACTAAGGTAATATGCATCTTGAAATATCTTCAGATCACATTACTAGCATATCCAAATTATGTCTTTAATCAAGATGTAATGGTGGTAGACCTACCTCCATATTTTTCCCTATTCTTATCTAGGGACTTTACTATAAATATTAGAGAATATTTGTCATCTAATTAGTCATACATGGTTTTTAGAACTAGATATGAAACCAAAGTCACTATAATATCTGAGCCTATCTCTGGGTTCCACATAGAACCCTATATGCATAATCTTACAAATACCAACTATGACATATTTGAAAAGGTTGAAGAGGTTAATGAACAAGAACTCCATGATCATATTGAAATAATCTCAAATTTATACTTGGATGAGTAGAAAGCTGATAACCATGGATTTGATCCATATAACAACATTGAATATGCAAACTTAGGAGTGTAATACATGCATGAGGAAGGTGTTACTATACCTTGCTTAACTAACATTACTCAAGGAGAGGATGGTATATGGAAATTATTCTTTAATGGATCAAGGTAAAATAATGGAAGAGGAGTGGGAACCATGTTAATTTAACCCTCAAGTCAAAAGTACCATTCATTTGTAAGACTCTATTTTATTTGCACCTAAAATACAGCTGAATATGAAGCTAGTTTGCATGGTTTTCAAGAAGCAAGAAAGAGAGGTGTCAAGATCCTCTAAGTCAAGGGTGACAGTGATCTTATAGAGAAACAAGTGAGAGGCCTAAGTGAAATCAAGAGTTACCATTTGAAATCCTATAAACACTGGGTATGGGACCTCATGGAGGATTTCTTGGCATTTAATATCCAATCCATACCAAAAGAAGTAAACCAACATGCAGATAGGCTTATAATCATTGGTGCCAAATATGAGATTACAAAAGGAGTCAAAGGTAACCAAAACCTAGATAAGATCAAGGTTATATGCAAACTAGTTTTAACTAAAAATGAAGTGAGTTGGTAGGTCTTTGATAATGATTATCAAAACATATGTTTTCTAATGTAAGAGGTAGAATTTTACCATAAGAATCAAGACAAGTTCTAAAATCAATATGATGATCAGATAGTACAACTAAGATCTAATAAGCTACCTAAAGGGCTTGTTAAAATAGAAACCATCTTCAATGAATATGACCAAGTAATAAAAGTGAAATAATATATCTAATCTAAAGAAGAATACTATGAAAAGATAGAGATATTTTAGGATAAATTGCTAAAGTTAGGAAAGGTTAATAAAATAGAGGAAAGAGATGAATTTGTTACTTTGTGACAAGAATTTTCTGATGTATTTACTTGGTAGTAAAAATAATTGAAGGGGTTTGACCCTAAAATTTCACAACACATAATTGAATTATAAAGTAATGCCAATCCAGGTAGGCAAAAATAAAGGTGTATCAATCCAAGAGTGGAGGACCTTAAGAGAAGAGAGCTCTATAAATTGATTGAATCAAAGATAATATTTCCAATCAAGAATTCCTCATGGATGGTAAACCTTGTGTTAGTGATGAAAAATAATGGATATATTAATTTATGTTTTGACTTTAGGGACCTAAATAAGGTGTCCCTAAAGGACTATTACCCATTTATCTCCATGGATCAAATTCTAAAAAAGGTGGTAGGTTCTCAAAGGATATCATTACTTGATGGCTATTCTAGATATAATCATATCATGGTCAAAGAATAACATAGGCATACTACTTCCTTCACTATAAAATGGGGCAACTATGCATATGTTAAAATACCCTTTGGACTCTCCAATGTTAGAGCCAACTTCCAAAGAGAAATATATGTTGCTTTTCATGGTATTTTGAATGATATGGTTTTATTTTATCTTGTTGATATAATAGTATTTTCAAAGAATCCTAATGCTAATCTAACACACTTGAGATCTATTTTTGATAGATGCCAAAAACTTGGAGTTTTATTGAATCTAAAGAAATGCATTTTTTTAGTGCATAAAGGAAGACTTCTTGGGCATGTGGTGTCCAAAGATGGTATTTACATTGATCAAGAGAGGATAGAAGCAATCCTTACTCTAGAATTTCCTAAACACAAGAAAGGATTGCATAGCTTCTTGGGCAGGATCAATTTAATTAGGAGGTTCATTCCAAGATTTGTAGAGTTGGTCAAGCCCCTCACTCATATGTTGATAAAAGTAAAAGAGTTTACATGGACAAGATAAGGAAAGATAATATTTGAGTCCATCAAGGAGGCCATATCTCATGCCCTCACACTTTTAAATCCATATTTTAATAAAGAATTCTATTTTTATGCCTTCTCTACATTAGATGAAATTTTAGCCATGCTTATGTAGTAGAATGATGAAGGTCTAGAACAACCTATTGCTTTATTTAGTCAAGATTTGAAAGATTATGAGGAAATATATAAATTTTCTTAAAAACATGTACTTGTTTTTGAAAGAAGTTTGAAGAAATTTAGACATATAATTTCAAAAAATAATATTATACTAATGGTAGCTCATCCAAGTGTGAAAGATTTTATCCTCAACAAAGACTTAAACTAAAAGATATTTTGAGGGGTCAATAAGTGCATAGAGTATGACATTGAAGTCAAGGTCACAAATCTAGTCTGAGGTAAATAATTGTGTGAACATATTGAAAAATATGTGAGAGAAGGAAAAGAGATAGTTTTGGTAATTTAGAACACTCAGTATGGACTTAAAAATATTCCTCATAAAAGCTAGACACATAATATTGATAGATTATTCAAATAAGATAGAGTCTAATGGCTTTCAATGCATCACAAAGAAGACACTTAAGGCTAAAATCAATGTCATACATTTTTATTAAGTGTTGTTCAAAAAGGACATTGGAGGTATGCTTGTAAGATGTGTTAAAACTAACCAATTTGATAAGCTTCTCAAATAATTTCATGATAGTCCTTTAAGAGGCCATTTTTCAACCAATACCATAGCTAAATAAATCATTAGAGCTAGGTACTTTTAGCCTAATTTATTTAGATATGCACATGTATGGGTTATGAAGTGTGCAAAGTGTGTAATGTTTGTAGGGAAATAGAAACTAGGTGTTATGCCAATGAAGCCTATTCAATTTGAACAACCTTTCATGCAATGGGGTTTAGAATTAATTGGCATGATTTGTCCTCTATCTAGTGCTGACCATAAGTGGGTATTGATAGTTATATATTTATTCACCAAGTGGGTGGAATCAGTTCCCTTAAAGGAAGTAAATGAGAACTCTATGATTGAGTTCTATGAGAGTCTAGTCACCCATTTTGGAGAATCTTCCACTATAATATATGACAATGCTTTGGAATTTAGTAGAACAAAGGTATGTGATTGGTATCTTGAGCAAGGTATCTATCTAAAATCTTCATCAAATTACTATGCATAGGGTAATGGACTAGCTGAGTCCACTAATAAGAACCTAATTTAGATTATCAAGAGAACAATGGAAGATAGTCAGAGATCTTGGCATCAAAATTTGAGGATTGCCTTATAGGTTGATAAGATAACCCCAAAGAAATCCACTAGTCATTCAACTTATCTCTTAGTTTATGAAAGAGAATCAAGGCTATCAATTTAACTAGAGCTTTTAGTTTTGGAGCTTGCACACCAACTAGAGCTTCTAAAAAGTGATGAAATGGAGGTTAGGATGAATGAAATAAGAGAATTAGAATAATTAAGGGATGATTCCATGCATACCATATGGTCCAACTAGTACCAAGTGAATAATTCATTTGACAAAATATTCCTCAAGGACTTTTCAATAAGGTGACATAGTTCTCAAATGGGATGAAGATCATGCAAAACCAAGAAAACATGCCAAGTTTGATAGCCTTTGGAGTGGATACTATGTCATCACAAGTTTCAAGGAGAGAAATGCCTTTGATATTGATAGATTGAATGGAAATAACCTTCCCATCCATATCGATAAGAGGTATCTCAAGTTCTACTACTAGTTTTATATCTTTCCCCTTGTACATAGGTAG
This sequence comes from Torreya grandis, assembly GCA_037957365.1. NCBI lineage: Eukaryota > Viridiplantae > Streptophyta > Pinopsida > Cupressales > Taxaceae > Torreya > Torreya grandis. The sequence goes on along the minus strand of JARHVA010001391.1, from coordinate 1,270,494 downwards.
ATAGGTCTATTTTTCCTCCAAGTAATTTTGCACATTGTTTTGTTTATTATTTAGGTTGTTGCTCTATTTTTTTTATTTGTTGTTATTTTCCCCCTTTTATTTTAAAAATTTGTTTCTTGAAGACAAGTAAAGTCTTTTTATAAGTAACATTTCATTTGTTTAATCATCTTGAACAAGTTTGATCAAAGTCTAGGTACCATAACCAGTAGGTTGGTCAAGCCAATTAAGTCACTAGAAGTGTTGGCCATTTTGGCCCACATATCAGGCTTTACCTATAGTTGGAAGGAGAATCCTAGCAGTGTCCTAATGAAATATAAAACCAAATGTCTTAAAAATAGGTCTAGTAATTCAAATAGAGGAATCCGAGTAGGTTATCTTATGTTTCAAGCATTCAAGAGCATGGACTAGGTTGCACAAGCCTTAGAGATATATCATAACCTTGAAGGATTGATCAAAATATGAACTATGTAATTTTTTGAGCTAGACCATCACTAGGATGTCATGAAAGAACAAAAAACTAATCCACTTGTGTAATTTTTATCTTCACCCATAAGGCTCATGTAACTAGTGGATCACATGGAATTATAGATCTACATACCAGGAACATGATCTAAATGTTTCAAGTTTGTATGTGCTTTCTAGATCAAGTTTTAAAATTTTAAAGATGGACCTACAACATAAAACACTCATGCTAACATAAAGTTTAATCTCAAGCAAAACAAATCATTTTGAGCTTAAATTTGATGGTCATGTGAATGTCAATGATGTTTACATGAACATCATTTAATAAGAGTGTGGATGCCAATTTTAATCTCATGAAATAACCATTGGTTTTTAAACAATGGGTCCTAGTATATCTAATGGTCCATGTTACATCATGCATCTTTATCTAATGGTGTGAGGGGAATCAAATAGTCAAGGATCTTGAGAGTTTGACATGTGGCATAGGCACTGAAGCTAATAGACTGATAGTGGACCTTGAAATCAAACATAGTACTACCACATGGTTTAAGCTAGGATAGATTTGATAAGTCAAGGTTAAGATCAATGGCTCTCACTCAATCATAATAATCAGGATCAATGCTGTGAGATAGGGAAATGAGTAAATGATCTAAGTTAGCTATTGATAACCAATGAAAATAAAAGTTGAGAAGCCAAGGGTAGTTTTTGACCAAGATAAATAGGTATTGTAGGGTCATCCTGATGTCATTGAAGCTTGATCAAATTCCACTAAAAGGATAAAGTGATGCAGTTAGGCATATAAAACATAAAGAGACCACCATTAAGGGTAAATATGGACCTCTGACTTGAAAGTTTGAGTCATAGATGGATATTTTTGTAACTGTGTTCACCATTATTAGAAGGTGGAACTAGTTTTTCAAAGGGTACCATGAAAGTATACATGTATCCCCAATGGTTTCAGCTCCAATACCAACTACATGAAAAGGACCCCTTCTCTTCACTATGCATGCCACAACAAACTAGTTAGGAACAATTAAAAATAAGACAAGATTCTAATAGACTATCCTATTTGTTATAACTACATGGATGGTGGAACAAAGCTTAGAATAACTTGACTTCACCATTGTAATAATAAGGAACATTAGTGTAACTAAGTGACCACTTGAAATAGATCAAATCAATCAAAAGGGTTTGAATGAGCTTAATTTGTGGAAGTAGTTATAACAACATTTCAAATGGATTTGAGATTATTTGAATCCCTTTTGAGTTCCAAAAATCCCTCTCTCTTGATTTTTTTCTTCTATAAATATATCCTTCAAGTTATTGATGAGCATCCCTTAAGATGGTATGAGTAGACTCTACCAAAATTGTATTCTACACCTCTTAGAGTAATGAAAAGAGCATTTTATAGTTATTTGCTAATCTATATTTAATGTTTTGTGTTTTTTTTTTATATGTAAATATGGTTTTTATCTTCCTTTTACATGTCCAAGCTCAACCTCAGTGCTATAAAATTTCTTTATAGGTCATATAATGTGTCTTAACATTGATATTTCAAGGATATAGTGGATAATAGAATTTAAGTGTCTTCAATCAGACCTTATTTTCATTGCTTCCTAGTCTGAGTACATCGAATTAACCTCTATATGAAATATTGTTTCATAGAAACTATAGTAAGCATTACAAACTTCTTTCATATTTTATGTTGATGCAATGGATTACACCTAGGGCAGGAGGCCGAGCTCCTACCTTTCCACACACAATAATGGAAACTCCCCTCTTGCCTGTGGGAACGATGAAGCTGGAGGGGAGAGTCTCTAGATAAGGGCTAGCTCCCTCTGATGTATATTTTAGGCCTTGGTTTCTCCTACTACTAAAAAATAAAATTAAAAAAAGGGGGGGGGGGATGAAAAGGGAGAGAGAGATGCTAAAAAATAGAACCTAAGCATAAAAAATGAAAATGTGATACACTAGAAAAGGTTGACCCACCCAACCCAAATATACACTTTTCACCAAAAAGAAGCACCCATACACTTCATCTAAAGTCAAAAGATCTTCTAAAATAGTTAGCTAGAGGTCCGTGGAAGTACAGTGAGGAAGGAACTAGCAAAGGTGTTCTGGGACACACTTTGACAACCTATTCACAAGCACCTATATTCTTTCTGTAGACACTTCTGGCAAACCTGCAGAAAGGAGACTTCACAATACACTGGACATGATGTAATTGATCTATGAAAACCATGAAAGACAATGAATTAACACAAAATAAGAAAATAGACATATACTTTAAACTACAAGTCTAGATGGAGGTAAAAATGCTAAGTCCTGATTTAAGGTAAAATCTGGCAGATCTGCCTTACAAGCCTGAGAGATTTTTGGGCAGAGTTTTGCCTTAAGGCTAAGAAAGTGGATCCTTCTCAAATGAGAATTTTTACAATATATAGAAAGAGGAAGAGAACTTGACACTTCTTGGGAAATATTTTGGCACTCTTTTTTCAAGTGGCCCATGTGCGTTTTGAACCTTAAGAAGAGGAAGCCATCTGATTGTCGGCTCTTGCTTTGACTTTGGCATCCAACCTTAATGAGGAATTACAAGTCATGCTTTTTATCTACAAACAAACTACTCCCTTCAAGGCATTTACATGGCTTGTCTACTATTTTCACCATTTGGTGACCGCCTGGCAAGCACTGTTCCAACTACAGGAATAAATTCTTGAGTTGACATCTCCTCTTGCCACTTGGATGCTTTGTCTTTTTATGCACCTTGTCTCATCCTAGTTTTTTCTCCTTCTACTCTTTCAACCCTCAGGGGTGATCTTCTAGCAGGTCACTGCATTCCTTGGGCTCTTTTCATGGTTGGCACTCAAGCAATTCAAAAGCAAATGGTTATTTCACTCTCTTAAAATTAACATTCACACAATCGTCACCTTGAAATTGAATACCCAACAACTAGTCCATCTCCTTAAAATTGATGGCTTCTGGGATGTCACCATCTTTAGCAAATTCCATCAGGTCTCTTCCTACTTCAGCTCTTCTACTTCATGGGCTTTTATCCTCCTTGGTCAGGCTTTTCCTTTGGCCTCTTTTCCTATAGATAAAATGTCTGCAAGAATGATCTCATGCTCGCTTCCTTTCCTTTGGAGTATTTTCTCAGGTTTTGTGTCACATCCCTTTTTCAAATTTCTTCAGCCTTTTTATCTCAAGGAATTCATTTGGACAAAAAGTCCAAAAGAATTCATGACTAAACAAAAATCTAAAAAACTTACCCTTTACAGCTATCTTTCCTTTGAAATGCTTCTTGCCCTTTACAAGGGCTTTTGGACTCAGAACTACCCTCCACAAAGGGCACTTGCCCTTTAGCTTTAGGATGCTCCCTTAAACCAAGCCATTAAACCAACCCATTAAACCAAAAATGGTTCAACGGCTCAATAGTTCAACACTGCGCACCATTTTCTTGAACCAAGCCTTTGAACCATTCACTTGAACCAACCGTTAAACCAATCCATTGAATTGATTCAACAGTTCAACACTACATGCCAAGCCTTTAAACTGAGTGTTGAAGCAAGCTCATTGAACCGTTTGATGAATCAAGTGATTAAACCATCTAGTGAATCAAGTGATTAAACTGAAGAGATTGAACCAAGGCGTTGAACCAAGGCGTTGAACTAATTAGATGAACTTGCCGATTGAACCAAGGCATTGAACTTGAGCAATGAACCTACCAATTTAACCAAGTGGTTGAACCAATCCATTAAACCAAGGTGATGAACCAAGGCATTGAACCAATTCAATGTTTTAATGGTTCAACAATGCATCAACCTTCCTTGTGAATTTATTCAGACAAGAGCCTAAAGAAGCCTTGTAAAACCTTGCACTCTCTAAACTGGTTCTTCATCTACCAAAAGACTAACCTATAGAGTCCATAGAAAAACTTGTGAAGTTCGTAGAAACCTGATGAGTCCATAGAAAACCAAGCTCTACAGAGTCCATAGAAATGGACCTATGGAGTCCATAGAAATGGACCTGTAGAGTCCATAGAAATTCTTGGACTTGTGCAAAATCAAAAAATGAATTGGCCTCAAATAGTAGGGGAAGAAGGGGACCAATTTTTGTCCTATTGGGCAAAAAATGGTCAACAAATTGGTGACTCGCAAGGGAAGTATGCCTGCTATGCTTAGAGACTAGTTGCCTTATAGTCCATTGGGCACAGAGTCAGAATGCAACTTTGAAGAAAGTTAGAAACATCCCCAATAGATCCAAGAATCAAACATGAAGCTTTTACCCCACACACAAAGGAAAACACACAAGGCTAAAAACACTACTTGTGCAAACTACACTTAGGGAAAGTAGGAAAGATAACTGAAAGCAAACTACTATGTATAACTAACTAGGTACATCTATTTCCCTCCTAGATCAAAAGGAAAAATTCTTAAGTCCCCTTCTTGGTAAGAAGACTTATTGTTGCCAGACAAGTGGTTGAATGAAATGGAGAGTTGGTGATCTACTCCTCCTGCCTGTCACCTTAGTTGGCCTGCCTTTGAGTGGATCAGATTCAAACATGATTCCAACATATATGTAATCTATTTATTCTTAGAAGCTTGTTGAATGTTGGTCCTTCATGCTGGTGCATTTCACCAAGAAATTTGTGGCTGCTGGCTCATCACCATAGGCCCTTTGAACTGTATAGTCCCTCTATAATGCATCATGGTCTGACTTGTTTCCTTTTGCCTCATTGAAGACTCTATCAAACTCATCCTCTACTTTCTCTTGGCCTTTTTAAATAAGGGTGACTATGGTGATATCTGAAATGGAATCACAAACTAATTTCTCATCCCATAGAACATTACCTCTCTATTCAAAAAACTCTTCTTCAAGGCTTTCCCCAAGGGAAACCAACTTCTCCTTTTCCTCCTCAAAGATCAGGATCTCTAGATGTTCAAAGATATCCTCTTGATCTTACTCTAACTCAGGATCCTTAGCATAGTCATCCTCCTCATCAAAGCAATAGGGAAGTTCATCAAACAAAGGAGGAGGGAGCTTGCCATGCTTATTTTCTTCCTCGTACTATTGGAATATCTGCATGTATGCATGACCTGTATCTTCTCCATTGCTGATGAGGTCTTCACAAGGAGCATCAATGATGATTTCTTCTTCATTATCACTCATGATAGAATCTTGGGAAACTACAGATCAGATCTTTTTCTCTTCACTCACCTCTTGCAGAATAGGTTCCTCCTTGAGAAGGGGTGAAGTGGAAAAAACATGTGGAAGAGGAAGTAGTCCTTGAGCTAGAATCAAATGATTCTCCTCCTTCCACTTGGCTATAACTTCATCAATATCAGGTGTGGCTTGATAGCTCTCTTAGGGATGTGTATATGGGGTGTGTTTAGACATATAATGTGCCATTGGGTCTGAACTATTCATCACACATTGACTAAAGAATCTCTCTCTAGATTCCAACTCTGCAATTCTCCTGGCCATATCCTTTTAGAAGTGCCTTTCTTAGAGGTCACCAGCATTAACATGAGTAGGAGCAGCCTCATCTTATTCAAGGTTTTGAGAAAAACCCTTCTTCTCCTCCTCCCTGCCCCATGATTCTACTATTTTCTTCCAGTTCAAGACCTCAAAATTAGAATTTTGCTCCTACAAACAGGTAGCAACTTTGTTTTCTCCAAGGTCTTGGGGCTCCTCCATAAGGTCTAGAAATTCTATCTCTCTTTCATGAAGCAACCTCATCTTCACCTCTAAATCTTCAATTTACTTGGCTAGATTATCCTAAAAGAGTCTTTCTTAGAGGTCACCAGCATCATCATGTTGAGTAGGAGCAATTTTGAGAGAGATCTGCTGGTTTGTAAAGTTCCCCCCAAAAGAAGATTCATTATCTAAGGAGTTTAGAAGGTTCATCTCCATGGGAGGTTGTTCTAATTCCCTTTGATGCTTGAAGGCTAGGTGTATGGGGTTAAGAGCAGGGTTGATTGATGCATCAGATGAGTTGGAGTGAGCAAGTGCCATCTGATAGAAAGGATTTGGTGTAAAAGAGGGGGCTTTCTTTAGGATAGGAGGGGAAGTGCAAGGCTGACTACCTTGCATGAATGGATTCCTCTATTTTGATGCCTCTTCCTTCATGGATTGTAAGGCTTGAGCTTGCCTGAATAAACACGCCTCTTTATACATTAGCTCCTGCTGATAACCATACTGCTCATCCAGTCTATCTATTTCCATTACTTGCTTCTCAAACTCCAACTCCACCTCCCTTATCATTGAAGGGAAACTAAGAGAGATACTTGAGGGGATTCCCTGAATATCTAGAGCTTGATCATAGTCATATGAAGGAATACAAGGTCCACGATTTTGTACAAAGGAATTATACATACAAAAATATGATTTTTGATGGCACCAGGCTGTTTAACCAGTTGATTTAACTCAGAGTCACCATTGGTGTTGATGAAAAATCCTCCAAAGGCTAGTTGGTTAAAGAACACACCAAAAATTCTTCAACTTTGTGGACACAACTTGTCCTAGTTGATCCCACCGAGTGTGCCAAAAACTGTTGATACAGTGGATTGCACCCAGGGCAAGAGGTTGAGATCCTACCTTTCCACACACAACAATGGAAACTCCCTTCTCGCCTATGGGACCAGTGAAGCTAGAGGGAAGAGTCTCTAGATAATGGATAGCTCCCTCTGATGTATCTTTTAGGCCCTAGTTTCTCCTACTGATAACAAATAAAATGAAAAAAAGGGGGATGAAAAGGGAGAGAGAGATGCTACAAAAATAGAACCTAAGCATAAAAAATGAAAAGGTGATACACCAGAAAAGGTTGACCCACCCAACTTGAATATACACTTTTCACCAAAAAGAAGTGACCATACACTTCATCTGAAGTTAGAAGCTCTTTTGCAATAGTTAGTTAGGGGTCTATGGAAGTACAGGGAGGAAGGAACTAGCAAAGGTGTTCTAGGACACACTTTGACAACCTATTCATAGGCACCAATATTCTTTTTGTAGACACTTCTAGCAGACCTGTAGAAAGGAGACTTCATAATGCACTGGACATGCTATAATAAATCTATGAAAAGCATGAAAGAAAATGACTTAACACAAAATAAGAAAACAAACATATACTTTAAAGTGCAAGTCTAGATGGAGGTAAAAATGCTAAGTCTCGATTCAAGGTAAAATTTGGTAGCTCTACCTTACAAGCCTGAGAGATTTTTGGACAGAGTTTTGCCTTAAGGATAAAAGAGTGGATCCTTCTCAAATGAGAATTTTTATAATATATAGAAAGAGGAAGAGAACTTGGTGTTTCTTGGGAAATATTTTGGTGCTATTTTTCCAAGTGGCCCATGTGCATTCTAAACCTTGGGAAGAGGAAGCTGTCTAATTGTCAGCTCCTACTTTGACTTTGGCATCCCAACCTTAATGAGGAACTACAAGTCACACTTTTTCTCTATGAAAAAACTGATCCCTTCAAGGCATTTATGTAGCTTGTCTACTATTTGTTCTATTTGGTGACTACCTGGCAAGCACTGTTCCAACTGTAGGAATAAATCCCTGAGTTGACATCTCCTCTTGCCACTTGGATGCTTTATATTTTTATGCACCTTGTCTCATCTTGGTTTTGTCTTCTTCTACTCTTTTATCCCTTAGGGGTGATCTTCTGGTGTGTCACTGCATTCCTTGGGCTCTTTTCATGGTTGGCACTCAGGTAATTCAAAAGCAAATAGCTATTTCACTGTCTTAAAATTGATGTTCGCATAGTTGTCACCTTGAAATTGAATACCCAATAGATATTCCATCTCCTTAAAATTGATGGCTTCTAGGATGTCACCATCTTTGGAAAATTCTATTGGGTCTCTTCCTACTTTGACTCTTCTACTTCATGGGCTTTTGTCCTCCTTGGTCGGGCTTTTCTTTCAGCCTCTTTTCTCGCAGACAAAATGTTTACAAGAATGATCTCACGCTCGCTTCCTTTCTTTTAGATTATTTTCTCGGGTTTTGTGTCATGGACCTTTTTTTAATTTCTTTGGACTTTTTGTTCAAAGGAATTCCTTCAGACAAAAAGTCATAAAGAATTCATGACTAAACAAAAATCTGAAAAACTTAACCTTTACAACTATCTTTCCTTTGAAATGCTTCCTACCCTCCACAAGGGATTTTGGACTCAAAACTACCCTCCACAAGGGCACTTGTCCTTCAAATTTAGGATGCTCCCTTGAACCAAGCCATTAAACCAATCCATTGAACCAAAAATGGTTCAACAGTTCAATAGTTCAACAATGCGTGCCATTCACTTGAACTAAGCCTTTGAACCATTCGCTTGAACCAACCATTGAACCAATCCATCAAACTGGTTCAATGGTTCAATATTGCATGCCGAACCTTTGAACTAAGTGTTGAACCAAGCTCATTGAACTGTCTGATGAACCGAGTGATTGAACCATCTGTTTGAACCGAAGTGATTGAACCAAGGCATTGAACCAATGTGTTGAACCAAGCCAATGAACTTGCCAATGAAGTAATTGATTGAACTAAGCTAATTGAACCAAGGCATTGAAATTGAGTGATGAACCTACTGATTTAACCAAGTGGTTGAACTAATCCATTGAACCAAGGCATTGAACTGGTTCAATGGTTCAATGATGCATCAACCTTCCTTACAAATTTCTTCAAACAAGAGCCTGAAGAAGCCTTATAAAACCTTGCACTCTCTAAATTGGTTCTTCATCCACCAAAAGACTAACCTACAGAGTTTATATAAAAACTTGTGAAGTCTGTAGAAACCTATAGAGTCTGTAGAAAACCAAGCTTTGTAGATCCATAGAAATGGACCTGCAGAGTCCATAAAAATGGACCTATAGAGTCCATAGAAATAGACCTGTAGAGTCCATAAAAATTATTGGACTTGTGTAAAATCAAAAAATGAATTGGCCTAGAACAACAGGGGAAGAAGGGGACCAATTTTTGGCCTATTGGGCAAAAAATGGTCAACAGTTTATTAGTGTGTTAAAGAGTCTAAGTTTAACAGTGGATCTGACAAATTCATGGTGCATCAACACATATTAGAATAGGTTTTACTTTAGGCAAAGTTTCTTGACCCTTTTCATCCCAATCAGTTTTAGGTTTTAGAAATAAGGTCCCAAATTATGAAATTTGAGGAGCTAACATCATAAAAAACCCTAGAAGTCTGGTCTAAATATAGGAGTTCCGTAGCCTTTAGATCATTCCCATGTTAGTCTAGGTATAGGTAAGACTTGAAAAAATATGACCTCTATTGGGTGTTATCTAGATAGTTAACACTTATCTCCTTGACTAAAATTAATTTGAAGTTGTAGGATTACCTTTGACTTCAAGCATCTAACCATGGTTGGTGAAATGACTTGATGACTTTGTCATTTTATAATGAATAAAGTTTTTGGTTTTGTTGATTTTAATTAATCCAAATTTGAGATATTTCACTAAGAGATTTATGTTTTTTTTATTCTTAAAGAGTGTTTCTAGATTTAGAAGATACAAATTCATAAACAACTCCTTAGTATTCCTTTTACTTTTGCTATGTCATTATTTTTCCAAATCAAATGGTCAAAGATTATCACTATAAGCTTGATATAATAATGTGAGGCACTTTTTTAGATGAATTTCATTACATTTATGCATAATATATCATGCCATATGATATGAGAGAACACAAATTTTGAAGAGGTTATTGAACTACATAAACTTAATGTACCATTGATATTGATCAAATTAAATTGTATGAGGCTCAAGTTTCATGCCTTAGTACATTTTATTTTACATAATTATGGGCCCATTAATATATTATTGATCACTAACACTAATTGACTAATCTATGGATTTGACATTTGAGATGGTCATGGTTTCATTATAGTAACTCATGTTTTCCAACTATGTATCCAAGTTTTAGATCTTTAACACTATTTATCATTTGAAATTTCAACTCAAACATTGATTATAAATACTTTCTAAGTCTTTTAATTTTTTTTTGATATTTTTAAAAAATTGGGTTTTGATAGGATCCTATAAAATTACAAAAAAAAAGATTAATCATTAACACAAAAATTAAAAAAACTAGAGGATAGCTTTTCAATAAAAAGAAACCAAAAATTAACTAAATTTCAACAAAAAATCAACTAAAGTTCAACAAAAAATCAACAACATATTTGACAAAGTTAAGAAAAATAAGACAAAAAATAAAAATTCATGGATATTTAGAGGATTCCTCTAAGTATTAATGGATTTAAAGAACCACCATCTAAGCTTGCTTCTTAGACTTGGTGTTGAAAACTTTGACCATATTCTTCTTGTCCTTGGTTATATTTAAGTTGCCTATTGTCCTTTTGCACAAACCCTCACTAATATCATCCTTATTTCATTTTTTGGGTTTATATTCTATCTTATTTTTAGGAGCTAATAATTCTTACATTTTTATTATTCTCCTTAAGATGTTTTTGTTCCTTCTCCATGTTCTAGTAATTATCATGCCCTTACTTGAGGATCTCCTCAAGATTAAGGTTCAACATCATATTTAGGTTCCTCAAAATCCCTCCCCTTATTTTATGGACTCTAATAGGATGAAACTCCATCAAATCCTCTCTAATAACCTTGGATTTAATGATAATATCTTTTATTACTTTAATTTACTGACTAATCTTTTTCTCCAAACTCACTAGTCTAGTGTTTAACACCCCCTCTTTATGTTAAGTTTGGTCGGTGGTGTTTCCTTCTTTTTCTACCTTAAAACCTCTTTTCCCTTCTTCATATACTTCTTATAATCTAGGGAAGCTTCTTTGATCCTAAATAATTTGGAAACATCTTTTCCCTCCCTAAATTAATTGTTCTTAGAAACATAGGTATCATCTTTAAAATTTAGAGAGGTCTCCACATCCAATTAATCAAACTCAAGGTAGCCACTGTATGGAATCAAAAATGCATCATGTCTTTAAATCAATCCTAATTTGGAGAAGATAGAGCATAAATAGACTTCCAAATTGGAATACATTTGTTAAGGGAGACCATGACCAATATGGGGATCTACTAGACCTGATTAGGGGATCACTTATCACAATACACCATGATAGGAAGGGTTCCAAAGACTATAGTCTAAAATAATCATGCAACAAACCTAAAAGAGTGATAATTTTAATTTTCACTCTATTCTAATAATAAGAAAGTAAATATAATCTAGTACACACCAAAGCTTATGGCACAACATGAGGGGTTAGTAAAGTAATCAAAACATGTATAAGAGAATATTAATTAAGCTAGGTATGAGTAAGAACCTAATACATGGAATATGAAGAGTAATATTATTCAAGCCAATACTTATGTGACTTCTATCTACTAAAGAGAAGAGAAAAAAGTTAGAAAATACTTACCTGAATGTGAACCCATTGATACTCAATCTCTCCCTTGGCCAAAAGGGCTTTATAAGAGGTTTTTGTGGTTTTTAAGGATCACTAATAAATTACAAAGCATCGAAGGCTTATCCATAAGACTAGATTATCCAAGTAAAAACATTAAGCTAAGACTCCTCAAGTAGAATTGTGGAAGAGAATATTGTAAAGAAGCATACGTAAATAATAACTCTTGATTGCATATTGAAATAATGATTAAATGATCTTATATTTATAGGTATATCTCACCCTAAATCCTTTCAAATATGTCAGTTGTATAGGGTCATCCTAGTTGACCCTGTATGTTTTTAAGAGATAAATCACTAAGTCCCAAGCTAGGTCAACCAAAGGGATAGTGAAACTCTCAAGTGAAAATACTCAAAAATAGTATAGGGTTGACCCAATCAACCCTGTATAATAATCAAAGGATAAAAAATTACAAGTTCAACCCATTCGACCTAGTATAATTAACTAGTGAAAGGGGTTCAAGGTGAGGAAAAGAGGGATGGAAAGAGGAATTAGATTGGAGGAGTATGTAAGGGAAGAGTAATAGCTTAGGGAATGGTTTTAATATATTTTTGGATTGGTAATAATGTGGAAATAAGGGAAAATAATCCTATGAATAACCAAAGGTCTACCCACCCCTTTTCTGGTGCACCCCTTAAGGCATGCACTTAGAGATATTGAGACTTGATAGGTTCCTACAAGATGTAAAGCATCAATATTTGATAAAATTTAAAAATATTATGTGTATAAAAATTACCCACTCAAAGATCATCACATGTCACTAAGGTGTAATAGGAGATGGTGCTTTGAGAAAGAACAAAAGGATGCACAATTTTGAGGCTAAAAAAATGTAGTATTTTAAAGAAAAAATAACTAAAATTAATTAACTAAAAGTAAATGTGATGCGTAACTTGACTTACCTTTATTATTGAATGTTTTTTTTCTATGTTGTTAGTTTTGATTGTGTAGGGCACAAAGACTACTTTTGATAAACCTAAAAACACAAAACTAAAGATTAAAAACAAACAAACACAAGAAAATCCAAGATAGTTGGTGATATATGGATGAGATATAATTGGGAATTTGGCAAGCTATGGTGACAAGTGCTATGTTAGAACAAATGACCAAGTCAAAAATAAGAGTAAATCAAGTAACTAAAAATCCAAGGCTACTAAAGACCAAAAAACTCAAATAAGTAGACCTTAAGTAAGAAAGGCAAACTCACCAAGTCATACCAAGGATACATGTTAAAAAGGATGGTAATCAAACATCAGTGGTAAAATAAGAAACACAAATGGTAAAACAACATTGATGAGTAAGCAATAATAATCCTTATCTCACTCAACAATGGAAAAAGGTGCATAAAAGGGAAACAACATTATCAAGTGAGAAGTAACAAGCCAACCTCACTCAATAATGGAAAAAGGGTACAAACTTAGGTGTAAATAACAATAAGGTAATAAAAAAAATGATAAATGGTAAAAGGAAAGCAATACAAGTGTATAAATGTAAATCATGGTGTAAATAACATAATCCATAGTTACTCAAACATGTTATTTCACTCTAAGAATAGATAAAACTAAAATAATGTAGTGATAGCATGTTTTGAAGAGATGAAAAAGAAGGAATTAAAGAAGGGAAAATAGATTTGGAAATTATAATTTATCTATCAAGGGGGGAAATGAAAAGGTTCAATGGGAAAATGAAGGAAAAAATAAGGTAGAGGAAATCTTTATCAAAGTCAAGGCATTCAAATTAGGTTTGTCAAAATAAGAGGACTTTCAACCTTAAAGAATCTAAACAACTTCTCTTAGCTATACAAGTCTTAGGCCAATAAATTAAGTATATATATCATCCCATGAATTATATATACATGAAAATTAAAATTGACCTACCTTCCCATAACATGTTCCCCATTCCTCATGGCCCCTTATAGAGCCATTAGTCTACTATGAATATTGGGTACTTGCATGAGAAAGTAGGTAACACCATAGATTTTTTTAAATTCCCTTATTCCAATCTACTGACCTACCACACCCCAATGGACCTTGGCTTTATGTGAGGCTAAATATGGAGTTTGAGCTTCTATTAGAGATAGGATATGTGCTTGTAATCACATATTTTGGTATGATTTTAAATTTTGAGATTTGTATGTTATATTTTAGATATCATTGCATTTTGATTCAAATGATTTATCTTTTAATGTTCTTGATGTATTTTTTTATTCCTCCTCCATATAGATTTGGAAAACCAAACATGGGTGCTCAAGATGACTTTCATTTGAATACTCAGGACTTGGTTGCTAAGAGAGATAAAATTCAAATAGCATGGGGTATAATAATCTCATAAATATAGGTAAATTAAAAGTGCTATCTTGACTTCAACCTTGTTTTATCCAATGTGGAGTGACCGAAAAGGGAAATCAAGAGGAGTGACACATGGAATAATTTTAATTAATTCAAATCACCAAAAAATGTTACAAAGGGCAAAAAAGGGATGCAATGATAGTAAATTATGATTCCTTATCATAAGAATGAGGGAAATGGATGAAAAAATGATAACATAGATTGTTTTGCAAATTCCATCTAAAAAAAAGTAAAAGCTAAAGTTTGATAAAAATATCAAGAATGACGAAAAGATGTTAATTTTATGAAGAGAGTCAGGTCCTATCCGTGGTCTTACACTGCAACTTCATAAAAGAGAAACCCATGAGGGTGCCAACAAGAAAGTGAAAGATAAAGTGAGGTAAGAAAAAAGATGGTAGTTTTGTGAGTAATTCTATTTCATATCCATGGTCTTACAAAGAAACTCACAAAAAAAAAAAAAAAACCAAAGGGGTGTCAAAAGAGAAAATGAAATAATATACATAAGACTATGGTACATCAAGAAACCAAAAGGACAAAAGGGAGAACTAAAGGTTTGTGAAAGGAAGGAAATTTTTGTAGAGGGAAAGACCCATGTAAGTAACCTAAAAAAAGTGTTAGATAGATGTAGATAGAAATCATGAAAATAAATAAATGTTTGTGCAAAATACTTTTTGAGGAATTGTGCATTGATGGGCAATTTGAAAATATGGCCTTCATTGGTTTGAAGATGGTAGGTGCTTAGACCAAGAATATATTTTACTAAATATGGGCCCCACCATTTTTGGGAATATTTACCTTCTTTATCATGGGTGTAGTCTAATTTAAGGACAATATCACCAACATTAAATGTGCATACTTTAACATGTTTGTTATGTTTTTTAGCAATGTGAGCCTTGTCTTGGTGGTTATGTTGTAAGGTAGAAAGATAAAGTTCATCAAGTAGATCAAGGTAATACATATGAGCTTCACATAATTATTCATTAGGAATAATACCATGAAGAGATATATAAAGAGAGGGAAGCTCAACCTCTAAAAGAATAACTGACTCAGAACCATAGATTAGTGAGAATGGAGTTGCCCCAATGGTAGTACATATGATAGTCCAATAAGCCCAAAGTACAAGGTAAAGATAAAGATGTCAATCTATGTAGGTTTCATGGATTGTATTTTGGAGAATTTTATTAGTGGACTCAACTTGGCCATTACATTTTAGATGATAAGGCATAGAAAATTTGTGATTGATCTTGAATTTATTGTAGAGTTATTTAACATGTTTGTTTTTGAAATTACAACCATTATGTGAAATGATGGTATGGGGAAAACAAAAGCGTAAAATTATTTGATTAAGAATAAATTTAGAAATGGTAGGACTGGTGACATTAACAAAGGGTATGGATTCTACCTATTTGGTAAAATATTTGGTAGTAGTGATGATAAAGACATGCCTATCTTGGGAATGAGGTAGTTTACCAATGAGATTGAATCCCCATGTGGAAAATGGCTAAGGATATCTGATAGTTTGAATTTCATCTAGAGGTTAATGGATTATATCATCATAAGGCTAAGAATTATTACACTTTTTAACATATTCAATTACATCCTTTTCAAGAGTAGACCAAAAATAACCAATACGTAGGCATTTATGGGTTATAGCATGTCTGCTACAGTAATCACCACAAATGCCCCCATCTTTTTATTCAAGAAGAGGAGGGAATTAATTTTTCATAACCCAACAAATCAAGGTACCTTCAAGATTGGGATAATAAAAGATGTTGTGTCTAAATACGTACTTAAAATCTTGTTTATAAATATGTGTCTTTTTACAAGAGTATAAATTAGGAGGATAAGTTTTATGTTCTAAGAATTGAATAATGTCTTGGTACCATGGGCTTTGTCAAATGGTAACATCCTCAATATGATAGATAAGCAAATCTAGTGGTTGAGTAGAGGATGAAGATTTTTTTTATTTGTATAAGAAAAGTAGGATTATAAAGGACTTGGTGGGGATGAAATAGAGATGTTGAATAGGTAAGAGAATCATTAATGGAATTTTGATCTCTAGGAATAGGCTCAATAGTGAAAGAGATGAAATATTTATCAAGAGTGGTTTGAATATGATGATATGTGATGAGGTTCTCACTTTTACATTGATAATCACCATTGACTTGATGGAAAATAAGCTGAGAGTCACCTAAAGCATTAATGTATTAAATATATTAGTCAAGATCAACTCACATGTCTAAAATAAGAGCTTTGTATTTGGCCATATTATTGGTGAAATCAAAGGTGAAGTGAAAATATAAAGGAATGATCTTGCCAAGAGGACTTGAGAGAATGTAACCTACCCCATCTCCTTGAAGACATTTGGCACCATCAAAGTGAAGGGTCCAAGTATCCTCATGTAAGTCGACATTAATTTTAGGAAGCTCCTTGATATCTAATTTTAGTTTAGTAGTAATAGAGGGAGTAGTGTATTCATCAAGATTATTGGCTTCAAGATCGGTAGTAAAGTTATGAAAATAATCTTTGAGAGAAATAACTTGATTAAGACCTTTGATGTAAAGGATATTGTCATCTAGAAGATTATCTTGAAGAGAAGAATTAGCTAGTATGGGAGTTGCATGAATTTTATCATCTATGATTTTCCCTTTGACATCTTTTTGAGTGATTATATGGAGATCAAATTTCATAAGGAGTACCATCTATTTACCAATTCTATATCTAGGAAGAAATGTTTTAGATAAGAAATGATGAAGGGGGTCAGAATGAATATTGACATAAGTAGTTTGGTAAAGCATATATCAGTGATGATTTTTAGATAAAAAATATATGGTGAGACAATCATGCTCAGTTTTGGTATAATGTGTTTCATAATTGATGAGGCTTCAGCTAATGTATTAGATAACATACTCTCTTCCCATATCATCTTGTTGGGAAAGAATTGCCCCAAATAAAATAAGTGTGGAAGAAGTACATATAATTAAAGGTTTATCATTGGAAGGAGGATGAAGATTAGGTGGGTGAAGCAAAGACTCTTTCATGTTATCAAAGGCTTTTTGACATGGATCCATCCATTCTAAAGTAGTACATTTCTTGAGAAGTTAATTAATAGATTGAATTCAATATGCCATTTCAAGGACAAATTGCCTAATTACCCCAAGTTTGCCTAAATAAGTATGAATTTTGGTAATAAAATTAGGAATGGGCATGTTGATGAAATACTAATTTTGGAAAGGTCAACATTGATGTTGTGGAAATAGACTAAAAATCCTAACAATTTTCTATATGTGACTCCAAAGACACATTTGTAAGGATTAAGTCTAAATTTATATTTAAGGAGATGGTCAAAGATGATAACAAGATTAAAAATATGATTCTTATGTTTTTTGGATTTATCAATGAGATCATCCACATATGTTTTAACAATTTTGTGAATGAGATTAGGAAAGATGTGATTCATTGCTTTTTGGTAAGTGGATATGACATTTTTGAGTCTGAAAGGCATTTTTAAATATCAATAGGTGTCACATTATATGGCGAAAGTTGTCATATGTTGGTCCTCAGGAGTGATATGAATCTTATTATATCCTAAGAAGCCATCCATAAGAGATACCATTTCATAACTAGTCATGGAATCAACAATGGAATCTATTGAAGGTAAAGGGAATTTACCCTTGGGACAAACAAGATTAATATTATGTAAATCAATACAAATGTGAATGACCATAGTGAATTTCTTACAAATGGGAAAAATGTTGGAAACCCATTCAGAATAATCTATTGGTTTGATAAATTTAGCATTAAGTAATTTGATGATTTCCTTATGACATAAAGTGGAAACTTTATGTGTAAATTTTCTTTGTTTTTGATGCATAGTCATGGCATAAGGATAAATAATGATTTTATGCATCACAATTCTAGGGTCAATGTCAAGAATGTACTCATAGGACCAATTGGAAACCTCATGATACTTGTCAAAGAATAAGATAAAATTATCATATTCAGTAGGTGAGAGTTCATGAGAGATAGTAATTGGTTGAGGACAAGATGGAGTACCATATTCAATGTGATTGGTTTACTCAATAATCATGGTATTTCCATCTTAAAAGTGGTATGGTGTATTGGGTAAGGTAAAAATTGTATTTATTTTGGGATCAATGCTAACAACAAAGTTGTTGAAGCAAGGAGTTTTAGTTTTGAAATTCCCAAGTTTATGATGTTGATGAGGAAGTTGAGGTTGTTAGGTATAAAGTAACTCAAGAATAGATTATTCACTAGGTAAGGTAGGAAGAAGACCATAATACTTGACATCTACTTCAATATCTAGAATTTGATTGCCATGGTGATCATACTTAGAATGTATCTTATGAACATTGGTTGCCTTGGCATCTAGTGTAATTTTAGGAATAACAGAAGTAGATGGATCAGAAGGGGTTGGAATATTAGTGGGTTTAGTGATGGGAGAAGTATTAGATGCAATTATTGGATCGATATGAGGTAAAGGAGATGTAAATTTTTTTGGAGGTTTGGAAG
This sequence comes from Torreya grandis, assembly GCA_037957365.1. Classification (NCBI taxonomy): domain Eukaryota; kingdom Viridiplantae; phylum Streptophyta; class Pinopsida; order Cupressales; family Taxaceae; genus Torreya; species Torreya grandis. The sequence goes on along the minus strand of JARHVA010001391.1, from coordinate 1,251,713 downwards.
GTATAATTTTCTCTACCACCCAAGGATTATCAATAAGAGGAGAATTAGCAGAAGGTACATGACCCACAAGATCTAAGGTATGATCCAAAGAAATTTTATGAACATCTAAATTAAAAGGATGCATTTGGGATAAGGTTTTTTGATAATGTTGGACATATAATTCTTTATATTGATCTTGGGCCATTATATAGATCGTAATTTAGAGAAATTGTACATGCTTGAGAATTGGGGGGAGTTTCAGAGGGTGAAATCCTGATATTACTAAATGTATGAGGAGACATGATGAGAGGATCTTGAAATAATTTGGCCACTCCAAAATCATTTCAAATGAAGGCATCTTCAGGTAAAGAATGCTCTTGAACATTTCATTGAGAGGAAAATTATTAATCTCATTAATATGAGGAACGATACAATCTATGGGTAATAGAGAAGGAAGAAGCCATTACGAAATGTAGGGAGATAACTTGGTAGTATTAAACGTATGTTTAAAATCATTGGGCTCATCATCATTGGAATCCATAAGAGTAACTTGTAAATCAAGATTCATGTTGATGAATTCAGGTAAAGGAGCACTATTTATCTTAGGAATGGTAGGAATTTGATATTATGATTTATGATTGGGAAGTTGAATGCTCCATAGGTTAGGATCAGATTCATGCTTATACCATTTTCCATTATGTAAAAATTTAATGCATTGACTACTAGAAGAAGCAATGGCCCTTATTCAATGAGTCCATGAAAGATCAAGGAGTATGTTATAAGATAGGGGTAAGTCAATAACCATAAGCTTGGTTTAAACAAGCTTAGTTCCAATGGTTAATGGAAGATAAATGCAACCAAGTGGATTTTGATTTTCCTTATCAAAACATGAAAATTAAGATGGGTTTGCCTGAGATGATCCTTATTATAACTAAGTTATTGTATGAGCTATAGAGATATTACATTCATACCAAAACCTTCATCAACTAGAAATTTTTGGATAAGAGTGGTATTAATGGCTACTTTGATGAAAAGTGGTGGATCATCAACATGAAATAAAATTTCATCATTGATCATGTACTCTTCAAGAAATTTAATATAAGGTTTGGAAGAAGGACACATAGTTTTAATGGTATTTACATTGGTAAGTTGAGATTCAATAAAAGGTGGTTATTCATATAAGGAGGATAGATCTTAAATTTATTTGATATATTGCATTGGGAAATTACAATAATAGGGAGAAGTATGAACCAACTCCATAAGTGGAATATTACAAGGCATAGAGTTGAGTTCTTCAAGAAAGATCCAATGAGACTTACAATAACTAGCATGAGGTTTAGGAGGTAAATTAGATTTTGGAAGAATAGTTGAAGTTAGAGGATTGGAAGGAGGAGATGGTTCCTCTTGGTATTATAAATCAAGATTAGTGGTGGTAGTATCTTTAATAAGTTTTTCCTCCAAGGATGGCTTCTTAGGCTTGGTAATAAGATCTTTATGAGCCAGTTTGTGATTTTAATTAACCTTAGTAGTATTGACATATTTAGAATTGTTAAAATATTGGTTATAATAAAAATCAATGGCACAAACATCCTTGATATTTGATTAATTATTTGATGAATTTTTTTGGTTATTTGAGGAATAAGCTTTAGAATCTTATCATTTTTGAAAAGCAACAGTGTATTCTTGATGATGAAGATTGATCATAGCTTCATATTTGAATGGATCACCAAGAATATACGAGATAAAAAATTTAGTGAACCATCTAAAATATTCATGAGAATTCCCAATGTCAGCATGGAACCAACAAAATATATTGGGGTCATACCACTTAGGAGGAGCATTGGGATAAATTAAAAGTTTTGAGGGTGGTAAAAATAGTTTCATTTACTGAATCAAAAGAGGTATATAAGAAGATGAATGAAAATTGATTTTGGAAACTCTTGGTTTAGTTTATGGAGTATTACTAGTGATATTTTTATATGTTTGTAAATATCCTTTAAGAATTTTATGATTAGGTTTGAATTACTTCATAAAAAAGTATTGATGTTTATCTTGATCAAGAGCTTCATTAAGTTTTCGGGGAGTAAAGGTTTGAATTTTCTATTGAAGATTGGGAGTTAAATCCATAATAAAGGGTTTGAATAAATTATAATCAATCATTTTATGGTTAGATTTATTGGCTAAATATTTCAATTTTGATAAAGTCATGAGCTGATTTGGTGGGAGATTGCTTAGCATTGATGAAGTGGCTAAGACAATTTTTGGAAAGATCATTATGTTGAAACTCTTTAACTAAGAATTTAACCAAATCTTAAAGTTACCAAATAAAATGGTGGGGTAGTTTATTATACCATTCTAATATATTGATAGTGAATGTTTTCACTAGGAGTTTAGTTGTGGTAAAGGTATTTATTTGGATCCACTCTTTGTAAAGGTTTTCAAAAGCTTTAAGAAATGAGGTAGGGTCTTTAGTCCCATAATATTTGATATTTGGATATATGTTACCAATATCAATGGATATAATTAAGGGATCTAAAGGCTCATTTTGAATGGTTTGAATAATCTTTTTATTCATTATGGGTTAAGGAATAACATTTTTTGAGGCATCCTGAAGAGGTGGAGGAATGTAATTGGGATTATCTTGAATATGGATAGTTGGAGGTTGATTAGTCATATTAATTAAATGTTTTTGAAGTTGCATCATTTGGTTAGTGTTAAAAGTTTTCATTATGTTCATTTTTTGGATAACTTGGGATAAAAGTTGAGTTGTATCATGAGGTGGGTTGGTGTTGGTAAAAACACTCCCCAAATTAGTGCTAGGGGGAGGATTACTAGAAGAAGGATTATTAGTAGGAATATTAAGTAAACTTGTATAAATTAATCCCAAATTAGTTTTAATATTTTTAAGATGTGAAGTTTCTTGGTAAGTAAGGAAAGGATTAGATCCATCCACTTCATCTTGAGGTTTTATCTGTACCATATTATAAGTCACAAATGAAAGATGAGAAGAGGTTCCCCAAGAGTGATGGTTCTCTTGGGAGAAAAATAGAGAAATAAATGAACATCCCATATAATATCTAAATAGATTCAAACTATCCAAGAAGATTCTAATAAGATATTTCATTATGACCAAAGAGAGATGAATAAAATGCAAAGAACGAGAAATAGAGAACTATATTTCTAAATAGGGAAGGTAGAAAGAAGTATAGGATTGACCAAGCATAGAAAATAGGATCTAAAAATAGTATAGGGTCAACTAGGTTGATCTATTATAGTGAATAGAGGCTAAAAAAAGATACAAGGTCAATTGGGTCAACCTAGTATAACATGTATGAAAAATTAAGAATCCTATAACAGATTATGAATTGAAACAAATGATTTTTCAAGTAATTTGAAAAGAAATAACTAAAGGGAAACAAACAGTCAATTGAATCAATGTTAACCAATCCAAATGAGGCACACAACACAAAACCTTACACCCATACTACCTAATGCAAGTTTTTACAATACAAAATACAATTGAGCAAAAAGTAAGCAATAAACTTGGAAAGTAAATAGATAACTAATTAGTCAACCTAAATGTTTATTAGATTATTTTAATATGATTTTAAATGTGATGGGAAGTTGTCTCTAAGTAAGGAACTAGAAGGCAATCTAAAGATGGTTTCAGGTAGTTTGGGATGAAAGGGATCTATAGTGGTAATGATATAGGCTTGGTATTAGGACCTACACCCTCACTTCACATAATGTAGTGATAAGGGTGTTAGGTGTTTATATAGAATATACTATTAAACATGCTTTATACTTGACCAAAACATCAAGTCAACTTCACCTTTGGTGATAAAATCCAAGTAGATTGGCCCTCAATACTTAAATGTTAAAATGCTTATTTAGATTTTATGATTAGGTCATGTGTGCATAAAATAGAAAATAGTGAAACTAAATTATTTATTAAAAAACCACCTTTTTAAACTATGTGATCTACTGTAAGCATGAAGGCAACAAGAAAATAAAGTGTGAGCTAATTAATAACATTTAAGGCTAATTATAACTTTGAAACAAGGTACAATGTTAATGTAGTCAATAGTATATGTATAGAATATATAACATGGGCGATTCTATACTATGGAAGTAAGGTCTAAAAATGTTCAAGGTCAGTAGAGTCAACCTAATTATCCAAATAACACACAAAACACAAAACTGGATCGATAGGGTTGATCCAGTTGACTATGCAGGGGCAATTTAAAATACTACAAACTATAAAAGGAAAGACTGTAAAGAAGGATATAGAGAGATATAAATGAACCTTGGTGGATAAGAGATGTAGATAATGAACATTTTTATTCAAAAACCTTGATATATGCTTGAAAATTTTACTAATTGGGTCGACTGGGTCGATCAAGATTTGTAGAAACATGTTGTTGAGTGCTTGAAAATGTATAAGATTGACTAGTTTGACCTAGTAGTCTAAACTAGATGTATAAAATTCTAGAAACCTATACTAGGTCAATCTAGTAGCATGTACCTAAAATATTGCACATAAAAGTTAGAGTTGGGTCAATGTAGTCGACCCAGTATGACCAATATTTGATAAAAATAATGAGGAAAATAGAATAAAAGAAAGAAATAAGGTGAATAAATCCTATAAGGCTTAGTTAATTTTGGGTTCACTAGAATTTATGCAATCAAAAATGCATCATGTTTATAAATCAATCCTAGATTGGAGAAGATAGAATATACCTACACTTCTAAATAGGAATACATTTGTTAAGTGTTAACATAATCAATATGGGGATTTTATATATTTGATTAGGGGATCACTTGTCAGAATAGACCATGATAGGATGGGTTCCAAAGCTTACAGTATAACATAATCACACAACAACCATAAAAGATTCATAGGTTTATTGTTCACTCAATTCTAATAAAAAAAAGTAAATCTAATTTAGTGCACACCAAAGCTTGTGGCACAACATTAAGCATTAGTAAATCAATAAAAACATGTATAAGAGAATCTCAATTAAGATAAGTATGAGTAAGCCCCTAATTCATGGAATATGAAGAGTAATATTATTTGAGCCAATACTTATGATACTTCTATTTACTAAAGAGAGGAGAACAAAGTTAGAATATACCTACCTGAATGTGAACCCATCAAGACTCAATCTCTCCCTTGGTCAAAGGGGCTTAAAAAGAGGTTGTTGTGGTTTATAAGGATCACTAAGAAAGTCCAAAACATCCAAGACTTATCTGTAAGACTAGATTCTCCAAGTATAAACCCTAAGCTATGAATCCTCAAGTAGAATGGTGGAAGAGCGGATTATAAATAAGCACGAGCAAATAATAAATATTGATTATATATTGAAATAATGTTGAAATTATCTTATTTTTATAGGTAGATCTCATCCTAAATCTTTCTAAATATGTCAATTGTATAGGGTTAATCCTTTCAAACTTATATGTTTTTGGGAGATAAATCACTAGGTCTCGATCTAGGTCAGTCGAAGGGATAATGAAACTCTCAAGTGAAAATACCCAAAAATAGTATAGGTTTGACCCAATCAACCCTATATAGTAATAAGAGGCTGAAAATTATATAAGGTCAACCTAATTGACCTAGTACAATCAACTGGTGAAAGGGGATCAAGGTGAGGAAAAGATGGTTAGAAAGAGGAAAAAAATTAGAGGAGTGTGCAAGGGAGGAATATTAGGTTATGTAATAGTTTCAAGAGCTGGTTGGATTGTTAATAATGTGTAAATAAGTGAAAATAATCCTATGAAGCATCAAAGGTCTACCCACCCCTTTCCTAGTGCACCCCTTAAGGGCACTTAGAGAGATTGAATCTTGACAAGTTCTTGCAAGATGTAAAGCATTAATATTTGATAAAAGTTAAAAATATTATGTGTATATAACCACTTCCTACTTCCTAAACAAGATTTAACTTTCCAATATTAGAATTCACCTTCCCCTTGTTCTTGTTTATCTTTTTGGATGTTTGGGAAAGATTCTCCTCCATTACTCCTAAAACATCCTCAAAGGTTTCCTTAAATTATTTAGAAGGGTTTTGGTAAATTCCCCTCTACACATAATTATCAATCCCCTTAATCCATTTATCTATAGTGGATTATCTTGTGATGAGATAAATTAAGACTTGATGTAGGATATCATCATAAAATTTTGATTAAAAGGCCAAAATAAGACTATACAAAGTTCTAAATAGATAATTTGAGAGACTAACCATTTTATGGTTTTTAAAATTATTGAGAAGAAAAAAATGGTGTGAATATAATAACATGAAATTACCTTAAAGAGTGAGGTATTTACTAATTTAGAGGCAAACCTATATCTAAGGTTATGACAAGTCCATTATCAGTAATCCCTTCTTATTATTTTGTAACTTGTCACCATACTTAAAGAATATTTTGATGAGTTCATTTACAATTGTAAGGCTTTTATTCCATTTTAAGACATCCATATCACTTTAGTAATACCTTCCTCTATTATGGTCAATGTAATTTCTTTCATCTTTAACACTCACTCATCCCATGCCATAGCCAAATATTTTGACACTATGGGATAGTATCCCATAATTATCTCCATGTATGGGTTTAGTCCACCCATTTGGATGAATATCAAATTTTAGGCATTTTACTTTATCTTAATTCATGAAATAAGATCGTTTTGATCTTTTTCTCCACCCATGGTTTATATAAGTAAATTATTAAGCTTTCTAGAATTCACCCCTATGTAGAAATGATAAGTTTTCAAATCAAAACCATTATAAGGTAGATCATATGAAATTTTGAGGATAATTATGAGATTGATATTTAAATTAAGGATTCCAACCTTCTCTATCTTTGAATTGACATCCCACTTCACAATGCAATTAAATGTGTAATCATTATGATATGTGAAATAATTTAAGTCTTCAAATATTATGTTGTCCTGCATGAATAATTTGATGCCTTATTCCCCCTAATAAAAGACTAAGAATGGATATAAATTCCCCATTCATCTTATTAATAGAGGATAAAGGAATATCCTCTATCTTGGTACATAACTTGAAATAATGTCCCAACACCCCTAGGTTTGCTATCTAATATGCACAATTATTCCCTTATCTATATAATGCTTAATATTTATCTCCATCAACTTAGTCATAATTAGCTTAAAATTATTAACCTCATTTATAACTATTCAACATGGGTTGGAATTTCCATTAAGGTAATTGATAATATTCATAGAATCACCTTAAATAATAAGATTATTGATATTCAACTCTACTACCATTTGGACCCAAAAAGATCCACTCTGACTTATGTAACATGGCAGACTGAGTTCCCATGAGACCAATGTACACAACCAAAAAATACCCCTTAATATCTCATATGATCCCATCACCTCCCAGTTTCCTTGGATTTACTTTGGCCACCCCATAGATTTTAGTTTGTGATAATTATCTAGTGGTTTGCACTACTTGACTTGGATCCTATCAAAATTTTTCATTGAGCCATCCTTGTCCTTAGGGATATTGATGTTCTAATTTTTAATAATTATAATATTAGCCTCCATTAAGTGTAAATTACCCATTTTAATGAAGGCTTTCCAAATATCCTTGATTGCTTCCAAAATCTTCAACCCCATTGATCTCTAATTACTATTTTTATAATGAAAAAATTGAGCATTCTTCTCCTTCCAAATCCCCAAAATAATATGAGGGAGGGTGAGATACTAGAGATATTTCAATGCTATAAATTTATAAAGGGTTTTCCATTACATGATTAAATCTAATATATAATTGGGTTTCACCTTGTTAGAGGTACAATCACTAAGGGGGGTGAATCAGTGAGCCTAGAAAATCCAACTTCAATTTAAATACTTTCAAGTTCTTAATCAATTATCATAAGCATTCATGAAGCATACACAAAATTCATAGTAATGAGCAAGAGAGATAGTGCAAGATCAATCACATAACACATGGCATACATGGAAAACCCTCTTAGGGGATAAAACCCACTACAACCTACAATTGGAATACTATCTTATAATAAAAAGATCTAATTTAGACCATCTACAATTTATCAATGAACTAAAATCCCTATTTAGTGAGACTACAATCCTACAAGGTGCTAAAACACCTATCTAGCTAAGCTACAACAACAACTAGACTTTTAGCAAGTTTTACCTTGTAAGGAGGCTATAACCACCTTAGATGATAGATACCACAAAAACACATATGAACACATACACCTATGAATTGATGTATTCAACACCTGATTATGGACCTCTACTTATCACTCTTCACCTTCGCTCACTCTCAATCTACAAGAGCACTATTATACCAATATAATTATGACCTATAAATCATACACAAATTACTCAATCAATTTTTATCTTCAACTCATACTCAAGTAAATCTACCCCTCCTTTGATCCATAATTCACACACACAAGCCTCTCTAAAATATCTCCCAAGTCTCTCTCTCATAAAGTATAAAAACCATCATCTTTAGTTCCACTATTTATAGAGCATACTTGATAATCAACACCTTGGTCAGCCAATAGGCATGAATTAAACCTTAAGTCAACTATCTCATTGAGACATATCTCAATATAATCTTCATAGGTTGGCTAACGAATCTATGGGTCACCCTTAAGTAGCTACACCTTTTAATAAGGCCCTTGTAGCTCTTATAGGTCTCATGGAGACCTATTCACCCATTTATCACATCATCGATCAAAATGAGAACATATGAACACTTTAAAATATATGGGTCCACTCCTTATGTCCCCTTTTACATCTTAAAATTATCATAGTCATTTTTGCTCACCTTGCATATGCTCAAACAACTCAAACACTAAGCTATTTCACATGAACATTATGAACAAATACATAGTCAACTTTTATACCTTTGTTCATATATAATATCAATTATTCAAGCCTTCAAAAACCACACAAAGCATCCTCATGAATTCTAAAACACTCCAAAATAGCTAATTCACCATGATATGTCGAAACAACATCAACACAAGCTCAAACATCCTTCTTGGGTCCCTTGTAGAACATAGTCAAACACATAGTCAACTTTAGATCCTAATAACTTTGAGAATAAAAACATTCAAACCTTAAAAATAGGTTCAATGGATGTACCATGTTGTCTTATTCATATTTTATTTTTATAACACCAAAAAAATTATTTTGGATAAAAATTTATAGTCCAAATCCTATAGAGTGGTTTTTCCCTTTGTTAAATTCAAATATTCAAATGACAATGGTCACAATTAAATATTGACCACTTGCCTTCATCTCATGATCTCTCTCAACTTGGCTAATAATGTTCCTTTAATCTTCTTGGAATTTTCTTGATCTATAACTTTAACATGGGTCATTAAACATTGAATAGGTTGACCACTTTGACTTAATACACACCATAGATCTTCAACTATATGATTACATGCTCACCATATATCTTTATCCTTTACCTTTGCCTAGTCGTTAAACATAATTCACTCATTTCCATCTCAATTTTTCTTGACATCTTCAAGCAAACACACTCTGTTGATCTTTTTCAAACTTTAACTTGTACAAAAATGACTATGGGAACCATTGAAATATGCTTGGAAGGCCACCTGTACACTGTCATAAAGTTTTCCTTGCTCACTCGCATGTTATCAAATTTGGACCATATGATATCCTCACATAATAAAATCTGACCATATATCAAAATGCTCTTCAAAACTTCATATGAGTGAGATATATCACCATGAAAATGCCTTACCAAAATATTCTGTCATAGAGCCAATTATGCTTAGAACTTATCTATGAGGCCAACTTTACTCTTGCGTAAATCTAATTGTGCTTAGTTTCATGATCTAAAATTTATCACAAATAAACTAGGATAAAAAATAAACAAACCCATATGATAACCTTATCCTTAAATGTCCACACATGTGAGATATGCCACCATAAAAATGCTTATTTGACTATATTTGAACATATAAAATGATGGGTGTCATCAATACCCTTCATTTAATAATGTCAATCCAAGGCTAGTATCCGAAGGCTGTATGCAAAAAGAGAAAGAGTCTTTATTAAATGGTTCCTTCAATCACACTCCATACTTACAAGAATTGAAAATCACACTTGCTAGAATTGAAAATCACACTTGTTAAAATTAAAACACACTTGCATAAATTAAAGCACACTTATAGAAAGTAAATCACACTTGCATGAATTAAATTATTGAATTGAAATTAAATGATAAACACATAAAAAACCTATAGATTTACAACAAACTATATATAAAATAAATCTATACAACAACAAAGAAATAAAATAATAATTTACTTAAAAAAGGATAATTATAAAATAAATAAATAAAATAAAAATACATGGATCCATATTCCTTGGAATGAGTGGCTAGCTCATTCTTTGGAAGAGGATTTATTCAAAACATAGGTTTCAGAATGGGTTGATCAAAATAATGGAAAGAAAAATGTATTGATTGATTCATTCAGGTGTTGAAGGTTGCATTTATAATTCCATGCTTCCAACTGACACCTTATTTGGGAATAACAATCTTAGACACTCTATCTTATCTCAATCTCCATAAAATATGAAGAGATATTTATTTTAATAAAGAAATCTATTACTACCTAATCTCGATCTACACCAAATATGGAGAGAGCTAATTATTAGAAATAAAATTACATAAATCTATATTTGAATATAATCTAGAAATGGAAAGTTTTTATATATAAATATATAAATAGAAAGAATTTAAATGGAAATCATTCTTTGTTATAGTTGGAATATTTAAATACTCTTATAAATACATCTCAAACAAGTCTATAGCAGTTTTCTTGAAGTTTGGAGTAAATTTGTTAAAATTTATAGCAACCTACTAAAATCCATAGAAAGCTTGGTGAAATCCATAACAAGCCTAGTGAAATTCATATAAATCTTGGTAAAATCCATAACTGGTATAATGTAATCCATAGTTGGTCCTAACAAGCCTATTATAATTTGGAGCTATTGTAACAAGCATTTAGGAGTCCATATCTTGACCAAAATATTAGATCTTGTTGTAGAAGAATTCAACATGGTTACTCTTCATAATTTGAATCATTCTTAGCATATTATGAATTGTATATACATTTATTGACAACTCTTTCTATATAATCATTAAAAATAGCTAACCAATAGATAACAAGGAATTCTAAAGACATAACCATGATATATACTTACTATTTCATTATAAATAAGATATAATTTTAGAAAATACATTTAGATCCACTTCTCATTCAAGAAAAAGGATGTTATTTTATGGATATAATGATCCATTTTATGGGCTTATTCAAAAACACTGTCAAAATTCATAGGAGCCCAACTTTTCACATGCATATCTTTTGTTATGCTACATAACATGACCTAAAAATTAGTGCATAAGAACTATGCAAAAAATTAAAAAAACCAATATTATCACATTATATTGAAACATCCACACATGTGATATATTTTATCATCAAAATTTTTACTCAGCTCTTTTTTGCCTCATACAAATTTGGCTAAGTATGGTAAAGCACTGTCAAAATGCCTAGGAGCCCAACTTTACACTTACATATATTTTGATGCACTTAGGTTCATGAACCAATATTTATCACATAATAACTAGGAATAATAATTAACAGACCCATATTACCATTTCTTCCTGGCTTATCCACATGTGGTAATGGTGATGTCATCAAACTACCTACTTAGAATTTCTGCCACTAGACGCAAAGTGTCTAGATGAAAACAATGGACAACTAGATAAATTCCACTTATGAAAATAAGAAATAAAATAATATAAAACATATTATGAACCTATTTAACATCCTCAAACCACCATACTCATCCCTAAGTAACTCTAACCAGGCCAAAATAAAAGATCAACCAGTCATACTTCAAGCATACTAGGACAAACACATTAAACACTTTGTCATTGTCACATAAGATATCAAAGCACTTCATCCACTCAAAATGACACATATATGAAAACACCATGAAACCATTTAAAATACTCTGATAATATCCCCCTTTGTCATTGATGTCAAAAACCATCATATAGCAAAATATAACTCACATTCTCTCTCTTCAAGCACTCCCACAACAAGAACTTTCTCCCCATTTGAAAAAATGACAAAATGGGAATAAATTGATATTGAGGACCTGAAAATAAAATAAATATTAAATAAACATCTTATAAAGATGATACAAACTCCCCCTTACCTTGATCCTACCTTTTCTTGCCTTGACAACTTCCTCTTACTCCATGCTAACACTTTATTCAACCCAACACTACAACCAATGAAGAAATAACACACAAAACTACTAAAATCTGATGTAACTCTCCAATAAATATATTATATGGACTCCCCCTAATATATCTAAGCCATTTCACCTTCTGAGCATCTTTAAATCTCCACACACCATGAAGAACGAACATACAGTCTTACTAGCCTCTTATTTTAAACCACCTTAGGGACCACCAATATAATTTCATGCCACTCACTAAATATAAAACATGCTCTAATATAACTTTAGAAATCAATTTTAAACACACATACCTTTCTCTTTTGTATAAACTAATAAAAAATCACTCTTCTTATAACTAGGCCTATCTAGCATCCTTATAGCCCTACTTGAAACTTGCAGAGCCCATGTTTTTTAGTAGACACAAATTAAATAATTGAAACTTAATATCTAGAGCACTCTCATATTACCCCTTAATCACACCAGTTTTCATCACCAAGTTTATCATCTTCAATATCCTTCCTTCATAAACCTACTAGCTAATTAAGCCTCCAACAAGACAAAAAACTTGAATAAATTGAGAACCATAAACCTTCAATTCTATATTAATATTTATTTTACCACCCATTTGGATAATTAAACATATTAAGAAGTATTAGACCTCAATTCACAAGGCAAAACACTTTTCTAATAGAGCCCAAAACCCTAGAATCTCAAAACAAACAAGGTCAACATAACACCTTCCATTCAACACACACTCTTGTAACTTCTTTCACACTTGGAGATATCAATTACAAACTTCTAGACCAAGATTCAAGATTCCATACTATTGGGAACATAGAATTCATATAACCCATTTTAGGCATGCTTTCTCTTAAGCTAAAAATTGAGAAAATTGAAAGCACTCAAAAATATTAAATTTACACAAACATACCTTTAGATCTAAAAAACACCTAAAGAACATCAAAAATAAATGAATAAATATTTTTTGAGTACCAAACACTTATTTACATTTCATCAATCTCATTATTCCATCTAGATATACCCATTTTAATCTTATATTATAGCTCCTTCACAAATCTATGAAATAATCTCATGATCTTGTTCCTCCCCCTTACCAAAAGACCTCAAATTTGCATTATCATATTTGAGCACAAAAAATTTCTTCTCCATAAGAAAATATGTCTCCTAAGAAGCATAGGCAAAGACACCTTATATACCACAATTCTCTACCATGGTGTAAAACTAGGAGTTACTCACAATTACTCATATTCCTTCTCCCCCTTGGTCAGCCGATACTTATAGTTCTTATTCTTCTTATTTGGCTTAAGATAAATAACTTCCTCATCCACTACAACATTATCTTATTCTTCTATGATTGGATTGATTATACATGGAAACCACAAATTCATGCCATACATTTTCATCTGAAGAATCTTCCTTATAGTTCAGAACCTCATCATTAGGCATAGATAATTGATGTTATTTACATGGGACATTCTTATCAACAATAGAATTTTCACTTAGATCTATACATACCTCAAGACTAGTTTCAATCAGTATCTTTGTCTTCTCCTTGAGCTTGATTTCTTCATTCTCAACATGATTAGATAATGAGACCTCTTGGTACTCTTTAACTTCTAAAGCATTACCCACCATAGCAAACAAATAACTTAGACCTAAAATCTCATCATGACTCACACTTTTCATCTTTGGCTTCTACGTGTTAACATGACTTCTTCCTTGCACTCTAGGAGCTTGATAAAACCTATTCTGACTTATAGACCTTTGCTTACAAAACTTAGCAATGTGACCTCTTTGTTTACAATTATAGCATGCCATACCTTTTGCAAGAAATGTATCTTTCCTTACCTTATTTAGATATAAATTTTCAACATGTCCTATATCATGACAGTTAAATCATTTAAATCTATTAATACCTTTTGACTAATGACCCTCAAAATAGTCCCATACAAACTCATTTCTAGTAGGTCTCTTACATTCTCTAGCGCTATGACCAAATTAATTACATGTGTAACAATAAATATTAAATCTTTCATACCTCATGACATTTGGCTATCTGATCTAATTTTTGATCATTCTACCAGCACCTTCAATCCTTATCTAATGATTTATCTTTAAATTATGATTGTATTGGTTCATATTAGTCTTCATTTTGTCTTGAGTAACATTCTTTTGTTCTTCTTCATATCCAAGACTAGTTCTATCACTAGCATGCTTTTGACCACTCAAAATGCTGTCTAGATCACATTATCTATTTTTAAATCTCACAAATGACTTTAACTTACCAGATGTCTTTTCTAACTCAGATTTTAAAGACTCATTTTTAGAAACATACCTTCAACATTCTTTTTCTTTGGATCTTAGACTTTCAGACATATATTCCAACTTAGAGTTGAGAAACATGATATCACCTTCATGCTCCCTAGAGTATTCAACCAATCTTACCTCAAATACACTAAATTTATCCTCATAGTCCTTGAGTTTATATTTCATCTTCTTATTGATCTTCTTCTCAATATTTAGTTCTTCAAGAGCATTCATCAATATAGTCTCATAGTCTACCTCATTTTCATCATTATCTAAATCACTCCAAGTAGACACCTTCTAATGTGAACAACTTCCTTCCTCAGCCATGAATAAAGATTCATCTTCAGTAGGACTATCATTTTAATGATCATATTCTAAGTTACTATCTTCACTCTCATCTAATGGCCTGCAATCTTCTTTGGTGTGGAGACTCTTCATATTTTTGAAGGACATTTTATTATTAAACTTTGTAAATCCTTTCTTATTTTATGTCTTCATCTTGGCCTTCACCATGCTCTTCATCACCATTATTCCCATGTTTATGAGGACACTTACTATAAAAATTTCCTATCTCTCCATAATTGAAACATTTAAAGGGTAGTTTACCCTTATACTTCCTTGAGCCTATGTTCAATCTCCTAGTAATCAAAGAAATTAGTTCATCCTCATAAATGTTAGATATGTCATCCTCTATAGATTTATTACCTTATCACTAAACTTAGGATTCATCTTTGTCTTGACTTCAACTTCCTTATCTAGAGATATATCATCATTTACTCTCATCTCATATGTAGTAAGGGTGCCATGTAATTGATCCATCTTCAACTGAGTAAGACCATGAATCTCTTCTATAGTAGATACTTTTAATTTAAAACTTGAGAGAAAGAGAACTTAATAACTTTTGGACTATAGTATCTTATTTAATATTCTCTCCAAGACCTCTAGTGATGATCATAGTCTCATGAACTCTATGTAGAAAGGATGCCACATAATCTTCTTTCTATATATTGAGACTTTCAAATTGCCTTCTATGAGTCTAAAAACTAGCAAGCTTGACTTTTGAATATCCTTAAAAAAAATCTATATTTTGTCCCATTTATATTTAGCATATTTATAATGGATTACTTTATTGTATTTAGTCTTTGAAAGACCACAAGTGAGGGCATTCATTTCCTTAGAATTATTCTCAAATAGTTTCTTGTCTACAACACTAGATAGAGGAGTAGTAGGAGAAACATAACCATACAAAATAAATTGCCATACATAAAACCCTAGGGACATAATGTATGTCCTCATCATTGCACTCCAAAAAGCATAATTTGATCCATTGAACATCAGTTCTTTTTGAATGGATAAACCTCCTTGATGACTACCCATATTGTACCTTGGATCACTTTCAAGTTATTAAGCCTTTACCAAAGCACTTTCTCTAATAACAATTATTAGAGTTACAATCATTAAGGGGGGTGAATCATTGAGCCTAGAAAATCTAACTTAAATTTCAATCCTTTCAAGTTCTTAATCAATTATCATAAGCATTCATGAAGCATACACAACATTCATATCAATGAACAAGAGAGACAATGAAAGATCAATCACATAACACATGACATATGTGGGAAACCCTCTTGTGGGGAGAAAACCCACTAGAACCTAAAATTGGACTACTATCTTATAATAACAAGATCTAATTTAGACTAGATATAACTAATCAATGAACTACAATCCCTATTTAGTGAGACTATAATACCAAAAGGTAATACAACACCTGTCTAGTTGAGTAAAAAAAACAACCAAAATTTTAAAAAGTTTCACCTTAAAAGGAGGCTATAACCACCTTATATGTTGAGCTATCAAAATAATACCTATGAACACATCCACCTATGAACTAATGTCTTCAGCACCTGATGATGGACCTCTACTTATCACTCTTCACCTTCACTCACCCTCAATATATAAGAGCACTATTCTACTAATAAAATTATGACCTATAGGTCACACACATAGTATTCAATCTATTATAATATTAAACTCATCCTCAAATCACTCTACACATCCTTCACTCCATAATTCACACATACAATCCTCTCTAAAATATCTCCCAAGTCTCTCTATCTCATAAAGTCTAGAAACCATCATCTTTGGTTCCACTATTTATGGATCATACTTGATAGTTAATAACTTGATCAGATAATAGGCATGAATTAACCCTTAAGGAAACTATCTCATCAAGACATATCTCAATACAATATTCATAGGTTGGCCATAGCATCTATGGGTCACCCTTAAGTAGTTACACCTTTTAATAAAGCCCTTGTAGCTCTTATAGGTCTCATGGAGACCTATTCCCCCATTTATCACATCATCTATCAAAAAAGGAATACAAGAAAAATTTCAAATACATGGGTCCACTCCTTAAGTACCCTTTAACATCCTCAAATAATCATATTAATTTTTTCTCACCTATACGTATGCTCAAACAACTTAAGCACTAAGCTGGTACATAGGAACATTATAAACAAATACACAATAAACTTCTAGACCTTTGTTCATATATAATATCAATTAGTCAAACCTCCAAAAACCACATAGAGTTTCCTCATGGAGTCTATAACACTCCCAAATAGATAATTCACCATGAGACATCAAAATAACATCAACACAAGCTCAAACATCCTTCTTGGTTCATTTTCAGAATACAATCAAACACATAATCAACTTTGGATCCTAATAAATTTGATATTACAAACATCAAAACATTAAAAATAGGTTTAATGGATGTAACATAGATTCATCTTCATATTTTATTTTTTACAGAACCAACAAATTCACTTTGGATCAAAAGTTATAGTCCAAATCCTACAAACTGGTTTTTCCCTTTGTTAAATTCAAATATTCAAATGGCAAGGGTCATAGTTAAACCTCAACCACTTTCCTTCATCTCATCCTCTCAATGATATTAGATAATCATTCTCCATTGATATTTTTGGAATTTTCTTGATCTAGAACTTTAATTCGGGTCATTAAACATCAAATAAATTGACCACTTTGACTTATTATGTACCATAGATCTTCAAGTGTATGATCACATGCTCACCATTGATCTCTATCCTTTGCCTTTTCCCAGTCATTAAACATTGTGTAATTATTCCCATCTCTCTAATTCCTGACATCTTGGAGAAAACATGCTCTGTCAATCTTACTTGAACTTTAACTTGGGCAGAAATGACTATGGGAACCATTAAAATATGCCTAGAAGGCCAACTTTGCATAGTCATAACGTTTGCCTTGCTCACTCGCATGTTCTCAAATTTGGACCATATGATATATTCACATAGGATAATCCAACCATATAAAAAAATAATCTTTAAAACTTCATATGAGTGAGATATATCACCATTTAAATTACTTCTCAAAATCTTCTATCACAGAGCTAACTATGTTTAGAACTTATCTGTGAGGCTAACTTTGCTCTTGCATAACTTTTGTTGTGCTTAGTTTCATGATATAAAATTTATCACAAATAAACTAAGATAAAAATTTAACAAACCCATATTATCACATTCTATTTAAATGTCTACACATGAAATATATTCCACCATCAAACTACTTACTAGGCTCTATTTGAACATAGAAAACATTGCTAAAATGTCTAGGAGCCCAAATTTGCACATGCATATATTTTATCACACTATATTACATGACCTAAAAATTATCACATAAGAATTAGGTACAAAAATAAATAAACAAATATGATCACCTTCTCCTAAAACATCCATACCTGTGAGATATGCTATCATAAAAAATGCTTACTTGACTTTTTTTTGCCTCATGCAAATTTGGCTAAGTATGGTAAAACACTATCAAACTCCCTGGGAGCCTAGATTTTTAATTGAATATATGTTTATACACTTAGGTGCATGACCTAAGATTTAGTTAATAATAACTAGGCATAATACTAAACAAATTCATATGACCATTTCCTCTTGACTCATTCACATGTGGCAATGGTGATGTCATTAAACTTCATACTCAGATATTCTGCCACTAGACCCAAATTGTCTAGATGAAAAAAATGGACAACAAAATGAATTAAACTTATGCACATAAACACTCAAATCATATAAAACATATTATTAACCTCTTTCACATCCTCAAATCACCATACTCATCCTTGAATAACTCTAACCAGGGTAAAATAGAAGATCAACCAATCATACTTTAATCATACTAGGACAAATGCAATGCACACTTTGTCATTGTCACATAGGCTATCAAAGAACTTCATCCACTCAATATGACACCATGAAATCACCATGACATCATTGAAAATAATCCAACACACCTATGCAAGGTTAAATAAACAAATAAAGGAATCCAAAACTTTGGTAGTAAAAGGAAAGTCAAAGAGAAGATGATTAACATATTTTATTTCCATTTCACACATCACACATATATTAGGGATTGTCAATCCTCTTTTCATGATATTGTCAATTATCAAAATCATGTTCTAAGTTACCAAATAATATAAAATGTTAATGTTGGGGTTAAGTTCCTTCACCAATAGGGTTTTCCAATCGGCACCATCCTCCCTAAGGTCCAAGTCTAATAGATACCCTGATTTAATTAAATAATCACCTTTATCATCCATGTTACAAATATGTTTATCCTCTTTTGGGAAAATAATGATGTGGATAACCTATAACTTCTAGTTTAGACTTCTCAAAAATTGGGTGATAGCCTCATTCTCTATTTATTACCTAAAAAAATTCCAAGTACCCCCTAATTTGGTATCTCAATAGTATTTGAAAATTTCCCTTAAAGTTACCTTGAAAGTTTGGTCAAATTAATTCCAAGGATATTTGGAGTTTAGGGGAAATTTAAACAACTAGGGATTATCTAAAAAGGAAAATTTTCACCCATCACCAATAGACCACTTACTTCCTTTACATAATAATTCTTTATTTTTTATCAGGGATTTCTAAAAATAAGAACCATGGTTGGGAACATTCTCCATTAATATACTATATTCTAATCCACATTTAAGACACTTGTCTCCCATTATTTTGGTCTAAAGGGTCTCCTCCTCCATCACTTTACAACCCATTTTAACAATCATGGAAATGTTTTTTTATTTTAATCCTCCTTAGCCCAAGGATCCCTTTCCCCTTGGGGATTAAATTTATCCCATGATACAAGTGGGATCATGTTTCTTTCTCCATTTCTTGATCAAATGATCTTATTCTAATTTTTTCAATTTTATTCCCTACTTTGGTAGGAATGCTAAAAATGGACACCATGTAGATTGAGATAATTTAAAGGTAAATCTTTACCAGATGGAGTTTACCTACTTGAGACAAAAGGCTACCTTTTTATCTTACTAATTTCATCTAAATTATATCCAATATCATATTATAGTAACCTATGGGCATTCTACCATTGAAAAGGGGTTTATATAAATAATATGAAGGAAAATTCTAAATCTAACACATAAGGATGTTAGAAATCCTTTTCTAGAGAGTCTTCAAAGTGTGAAAAAATACAATATTTTTTTGGATAAATTTACACATTAATACATGACCTTCATATTATTTATAAGGATGGATTTGATAGCTTTAACCTCTCCCATGTAAGCTTTTCATAAAACAAAAGTGTCATTAAACAATTTATGGTGAGTAATTAGATCCATGAGAGGAGAAATTTGTGGTCCTTTCAACTCCCCATATATTGTATCTTCATTTAGGATTCTTCTAAGAGCTTCTAGTAGGACAATGAACACATAATAGGATAGGGGATTCCATTACCTTAGACCTCTCTCCATATAAAATAATCCTTCTAGGAATCCATTGACTAATAATCCTTTTAAATTTTAATAAATCTTTAGATCTTTAAAAATAAATAGCCAAAGATGTTCATTTAAATCTAATAGTGTAATATTAGAGCTAAAAATTTTATTTATATCATGTTTTTTCCATGTCCCTTTGATTACTCAACACTTGTGTGAGTCTCACTTTTCACAAACCTTTGAAATTGTTAAGGTAATGCATTGAATAAATGGCTCAAAATCCATATTAAATACTATTATATAGATGACATGAGGTGAAATTCCTTGATCATATCACTATAAATACTAAAATAGGGCATTAAGTACTTGACAATGAGGAACTTGACATAAATTTACCATGCATGACTTTTGCATACAAATATGGTCATAACTCACCATTATCTCACACATACATGCTACCTTATGATTTTGAAACTTCTATTTTACTATTACACACCTAAAAAAACCTCATTATTTATTTCAAACTTACATACTATCCTATATAGACATCCCCATATCTTTAGTTCAGTCCTCCTATGCATGAGTTAGTAATGCCATAGTAGATTAGTATTGTGATCATAGGAATCCAAGAAGGGAGGTTAGTAATATGTTAGTTCAAGTAAAAAAAAATCAATAAACATACTAATATTAAAAATTAAAATCCTATATCTTATATGTGAGCTTAATGAAAAAAGACAAATGAAATCACAACTAAAATGCAAAAAGACATACAATCTTTTACCTTCCTTGAGATCTCTAAATGTATTGTTGAGTGGCTTGCTTGGTTTGTTATTCAAAGAGTATTTGGTAATGGAGGTTGTGTAGCTCCTTATCTCCTTGGAACCATGGCTTGTGTTGGCTTGATGTAGGATGGATTAATATTTTGACATTATAATATTATTTATATGAATCTCATGAAATAAAACCTAAATTATAACTCTACAATATCCAAGCTTTGAAGTCATTTGTGCACGATAACTTTGTACCAAAAATAACTTAATATTCAATAGGTAAGGTATTGTATTTATAGAAAATGGATCTAAACCCAACCTAAGGTGAGTCAAAGTGGAGTTTAAATATGGAATGGGTTCAAATCTAAACTAAGTCAATCAAACATAACTCTAGTAGAGTTAATAGTTATCAAGTAATTATGATTTGCAATTACTAGGCATAGGTCTCCAAAATAGATATTTTAGGATATTTTCAAAGAGCTTGAAAACTCATAAAGATAATGATGAAAGGATAGGATAATTAATATTTTTGAATTTCATTTTTTATTTATTCATTAATTATACATGGATATTTCAACTAGGTTCTTAGTTTAGTTTAACTTGTTCATTAATTCTAATTGTCCATTTAACTCTTTCAAGATTGATTTAAGTTCATGTGCCCCACTTAATAGGTCCCTAGGCCAAATTGACTATTGTGACTCTACAAGGTGCTTAGGGATGAATCTGTGAGAGGTTATTATTGTATATGATAGGATAACCCTATTAGGTATGTCCCAATATAATTATATAATTTGATGACTTATGTGCAATAAAATTTTGGATGTTTAGTGATTCTCAGGCTTAATTTTCAATGGTTATTAGGAATCAATCCAAGGTCTAGTCTAAGGCCAATAGTGGATAGTTTTAAGGGTCTACATTTTATCCCTATTTGAGAAGGTGTTGCAATATATAGGCATAATGACATCTTCTCAAAGAATGAAAAGGTCTTGTATACCTAAAAATTTAACTGCAAGGGATGAAATATAGATGCCCCCTTGAGGGAATGATAAAAAAAAGGGTCAATGATTGGTCCCTTAAAAGGAGAAAATTATGGTACCAAAATATAAAAAGAGTGGAAGAGATTGATTTACCCAGAGGTGGTTATAATTAGTGGTAGATGGAGCTACCCTAGTTGGGAATACAAAAAAGATAATTTTCCCACAAGTGGTTATAATCATCAGCACATGTGGGATAAAAAGGTAATGAATTACCTAAAGGTAGTTATAATCATTGAAAAAGGCTTAGGGTAACAGGAAAATGATTTTCCCAAAGGTGGTTATAATCATTTAAAGGGAAAATAATGATTTTTCCATAGGCATTTAGAACCATTGGTAAGATAAAAACATACCCCAGTTGGGTAGATGGAGATGATTATTTGTCTAAAGGTAGTTATAATCATCAACCTTTAAATAGATGGAAACACAATGATTTACCCAAAGGTGGTTAGAATAATTGGTAATTCAAGTGGGATGGTATATAGTGATTTGCCCAAAGGTAGTTATAATCATTAGTATCTTGATAATGGAAAACATGAGATGGAATATGATGCAAATTGGGTACAGAGGAGAAAGATGAATTTTGGCAACTTGTAAGTAGGGAGATGCTCATTTGAACTAGCAAGGAGGAAAATTATTGTGTTGATTAATTATTGTGTAGGATATGATTTGGATTAGAATAATAATTTTTTTGGTACCAAGGAGATATCTCATTGCCTCATTACTGTGTAGACTATCAAAGTTAGTTTTTACTATAACATAGAATGGTAGGCATCATGATAGAACACCATGAGAACTTGGCTAAAATATACATATGAACTAACATGTGATCTAATAATCAATTAAAAATAATGAATTAATGATAAAAACCTTGATAAAAATGTTGACATATAAATATGGATGGATTTAATAATAATGCACAATGAATCAACCAATGAATGCACATAAACTGAATCAAGGCACAACAAAAAATCAAACAAATAGCTAAACAAATAAATAAAAAAATAACACCAAGATAAAAAAGAATATAATTAAAATAAAAAAAGAGAAACAACAAACAAATAATGCTTAATCATAATCTTTGCACAAATAGCATGATAGAAACAAGACAATGAACATTTCCCCTAGATGATAAGGGACAACTGAATGAAAAAAACAAGATAGGGGAATAAAAGAAAAATAAAAGGGTGGCTGAGTTGTCTCTAGATGCACTAGGCAAGTAGACATTACCTACATAGTTCCATGGATGTGATATACAACAAAAAATAAGGCCAAAAGTAGTTCTCCCAGGACATGGGATAGGAAAAATGGTAAGAAAAAAATGATGGATGTTATAGAATAATATGGGACTAGGATCTCAAAATGGTGAGAGTGTGGGATGGTAGGCTAGTAAGGATGGGTAAACTAAATGACAAGTGGTGTCTTGTGAGATAGATAGGGATACCAGAATCCTTAAGGCAAAATAAGTAGTTGATGGTCATTGTTTTTTAATTTCAAGATCTATTTATAAATGTTTTTGGAATTTTTAGAGTATCTCAACTCGATAGAGAATAAAGAGATACTAAAGGTCCAAGATTGTAAAATGATGAGACTGTTAAAAATTAAATTTCTCACAAAATGGAGAGATTATGGCAAAGGGGTGACTGAACTAACCTCAATGTGAATCAATCACTACCTACATAATCCCAAGATGGGACCTTAAGTCACTGTAGTTCCACCTTGCAGTGGAGGAATCTAACTAAGTAGCAACTAATTCAAACAAAATAAGCAAAGTTGGAAAATAACACAGTATGTCATAAGAATTATAAGTTGGTACTTTAAGGCATGATAAGCAAGTATGGGTCCTAAGCTTCCCAAAGGTGGTTATACTTAAGAAATATGGCATAGGTTAATGATACTAATTTTCCCATAGGTAGTTATATTAGCAACATGACATGAAGACACTGATTTTCCTAAATCTATTTATAATCAAGAATACTTGGTATAGAATGAAATAAGGAATGAAGGATGAAACTACCAAACTATTATCATACTGCTCCAAAATACAACTTCTATCTAGAATGCTAAATCAACTACTAGAACTTGATTTGAATCTTCATGATAAAAGTGACTGTAGAACTAATAGAATGGAACCAAGGTCAAATGGTTTGGGTAGGGAGTCTTAAAAACAATTTGGTCAATAGAAAATGCATGGTAAAATGGTATGGTACAAGGACTAAAGTTGATATTATGGCACAACTAAAATGGGCCTCATATATAATACACTAGGTTACTCAAGCTAAGTAATGCTTGAGATGTATAATGTTCATTGGCTCATCAAGTTCATCCCTATCTAATGTATCAATCCTATATGTTCTATGACCATAGTTTTCAACAATGATAAATGGGTTGATTTAGTTGGGTTTTAAATTTTCCTTGTGTTTCTTCTTGGCCATGGTATTCTATTGGTTTTATTTAAGTACAATATCACTAAGCTCAAATTATCTATGTTTGACATGTCAGTTATAGTGGCCATGGGGTTAGTTTTGGCATGTTTGAAGATTATTAACTATAGCCATGCATTTCTCATCAAGTAACTCCAACTCTTATAGGTGATCTACTTTATAGTCTTAATCATCTAATACATTCTTTAAAGAGATGCGTAAAGAAGGTAACTCAACCTCAATAGTAAGAATAGCTTTAGTGCCATAAACAAGTGAGTATGGAGTAGCTCTTGTTGGAGTATGGTAGTTGGTGTGGTATGCTTAGAAGACATGGAATATTTGAAGGTGCCAATTAGATAGCATCATTGAAAATATTTTTAAAGATGTTGATAATTTTTTTATTAGATGCTTCTTCCTAATCATTGACATGGTAATATGCTATGGAAAAATGTTGAGTGATTTTGTAGTTGAAACATAACAATTTGACATCCCCGTTCTTGAATGATCTACCATTATAAGATATAATTTTATATGGGATACCATAGTTTCAAATGAAATGGTTGAATATGAATTTATAAATTTGATTTCCAGTCACATAAGGGGCATAACTTTAACCCACTTAGTGAAGTATTTGGTGGTGGTAAGGATATGCTTATGGCCATCGTATGAGGTGGGGTGTATCTTCCCAATGAGATTGAGGCCCCATGTATAAAATTACCATGATGTAGGCATTGGTTTCAAATTCTAGGTTGGGGCATGAATCATATTAGTATGCCTTTGACATTTATCACATGTTTTGACATACGTAGTTACATTTACATCAGTCAATAGTCAATAGTACCTAGTAAAAAATATATTTTTGGATAGGATGGCACCACTTGTGTGGGATCCAAATAATCCTTCATGAACTTCCCATAATGCTAATGTATATTATGCCAAAGTTAAATAATGAAGCAGAGTTCTACCAAAACTATGATAATAAAGGGTTGGTTTGAGTAAGGCATAATGTGTAGCATGGTGGATAAATGATTTAGATTATTTGTGGGATAGGTCTAGTGGCATTATTTGGTCATGAAGATAGGTGTAAAGGTCTAAATACCATATAGAGCTAGGACCAACAGTATCATAGATCATTACAATGGTTGAAGGCTCATGAGCTAGCATGAGAAAATTTTCAATGAGGAATTAGTATTATTTGGCCATGTTTGTATGTCAAATCAAAGATCCAATGGTGGCCATGGCATCTACTAATATATTAATATCCCTTGATATATGTTCAAAATATACATTAGCAATCTATTATTTGAGAGTGTCGACCATGGCCTTGTATGGTACTAATTTGTCATCCTTGGTCTAAAATGGTCTATAACCTGATTGATGATTAGTTGAGAATCACCATAAACCTTGATATGTTGTATGTTCCATTATACTACATATAGAAGCCTTGTAATGAGTGATTCATATTCAGCTATGTTATTGGTATAAGGAAATATGATCTAAAATTATTTAGGGATTAGATCCCCTTATGGAGTAATAAATAAAAATCTTACCTCTGATCCATGTGCTATGAATGATCCATCAAAATATAGCTTCCAGTTCTACTCCTCAAGAGGTGTTTTAATGATGGTCATAATGGATTCATCTAGGAATTAGAATGTTAGTGGTTTTGTATCTATAAGGGTTGCTTTAGTAAGTTGATTGGTAAGGACCTATCCCTTGATGGATTTCTAATTGACATATTATATATCAAACTCACATAGAAGCATGATCCATTTGGACATACAACATTGTAAAACTATTTTAGATAGTAAATAATAGTGGATCTACTTTTGAAGTAACCATGGTCTTGTTGTTTAACATGTAATGTCATTGTTTATGAGCTATAAAGACCATAATTAAATAGGATTTTTCAATGGTCATATAATTATGCTAATACATGACTAGTTTACAACTTAAATAGTACATGGCATGATCCTTTCTATTATCATCATCATGTTGATATAGATGTGTCCTAAAGGATTTGTTTATATATGATAGGTATATTAAGAATGGATTTCCTAGATTTAATGGAAATAAAATAGGTGGATTTTCTATATAATCCTTCAAACACTAAAAAACCCTTCTAAGATTGGTCATCCTAATGAAATGTAACACCCTTCTTCAACAAATGTGTAAAAGGATGGCACTTTTTGGCCAACTAAGATATGAAGCATTTTATAAACTGGATCTTGCCCTAAAAACTATAAAGTTGCTTCAAATTAGTTAGTGGTGGCATCTAAGTTATAATTTGTACTTTGGCTGGATCAACTTTAATGCCTTGAAGAGACATAATGAAGCCAAAAAAAGTACTTAAGGTAACTCCAAAACTAGACTTCTTAAGATTGAGCTTGATTTTATATTCATTCAAACTTTCAAATATCTTTTGTAGTGCTACTAGATGATCATCCATAATATTTGATTTTCCTAGGATGTTGTCAACATAGTCTTCAATAATGTCATGCATCATATCATGAAATATGATGGTCCTAGCTATTTGGTATGTGGTCCCAACATTTTTGAGACAAAATGGCATAAATTGATAATAGAACATTCCCCATAGAGTGTTGGACACTATTTTATGTTGGTCTTCTAGTGAAATCTAGATCTAGTTGTATCCTAAAAATCCATCCATCAGTGAAGGTATTTCATAACCCGTTATGGAGTTGACTATCATGTCAATGTTTGGTAGAGGAAAGTCATCATTTGGACATGCCTTATTTATGTCTCTAAAATTAATGCATATTCTAATTCTTTCTAGCTTCTTACTAACTAGTAAAACATTTGAGATCCACTTTGAGTAGTTGATCAATCAAATACATCCTACTTCTAAGAGTTTTTCCAAATCTTTCTTCACTAATATAATAATGCAAGGATGCATCTTGTACAATTTTTATTTTACAATCTTAACATAAAATTGTACCATAAGGTGGTGCACAACCAAGGTGGCCTTCAAACTTGGTATATTAGAGTAGGCCCAAGAAAATATGTCAACAAATTCCCTTAGAGGGTTGTAAAGATGTCACGTTCCTCCTTAGTGAGGGACATGCCTAATTTAATCCATTTCAAGTCATCTAAATTCTTGATGTTAACTTCTATAGTATCCTCATCAAGAAGAGTTGAACCATATTTTAGAATGGTTGGTAAAGATTTAAATAGAAGAGTCCTCTATTACAATTGGCTCTTCAAGTTTTCCTAGGAATGATGAATCAAAATCCCCCAATGGTATGATGTGATAAATACTATTGGGAACTCTTGGATGATTATATCAAAATATTATTGTTATTCAAAACTAAACTTGGACTCATAGGCAAATTCATCATTGGTAGTCTCATGAGCTATGTTGGAAGAAGGTTAAACACCCCCATCTAATGGTACCTAAAACATGTTTTCACTACTAGACTAGCCTTTCTCTTTACTTTTACCATGGTCCAAAAGTGCCTCAAAGAGATTTTCAATTTGGGACCTCAATGTTTTATTTAATTATTTATGGTTAAGGGTGTTCACCCATTCTCCAAAATAGGATTTAAGATCTAACTTGATTGAAAACCCTTATTTATGGTCTACCAATGGAATATTGTCCCTGGAGACTAGAAAATTGTAGAAGGTCTCATCATTCTAAAACTCATTGATTGACACTATTGATTCATATTAGTCCCATTTTATAAGTGGAGGATAATATAAAAGAAGTGGATTATGGTGAATAACTAGTTGATGGGTATAAATGGCATTGGTTTCAAACAAATTGGTATTAGTTAGGTATTCATAAGGGCTATGATTAGACTCCACTTCACTATTGGTATTGTCATCACTAGTCATTGGCATTAGAACACAAATAAGGTATATGGGGTCACTCCTAGGCAATTTAAATCAAATAACATATGTTTCTTTGTACTAAGTGGTAGAAATTGGCTTAAGTAGACCTTATTAATTTATCCCAAGGCCTCCTCTTTCATAGGCATGCTTCTCCATTATTTTGTTTGAAATGGGTTACTTGGCATTTCAATGACCATTGGCCAATTTGTCATTATATAACCAAGATTCATCATTGATAAGTAGATCCTACTCTTACACAGTGGCTGGTATAAAAATGATAGGTGTATTACTATGTAGTTTGTCTTTGCCCTTTCATTACCATTCCATGTAAGGTGGTTTGGATTTAGGTATTCCATAAGACTTGGAGTTATGTGTAAGCTTAGTAATATGGAATGTATCATAGGTTAAATATTATCTTGGGCCATTAGCTGATATGGTATAATGATTAGACATTTTAGGAGGTGGCATGTGGGATAATGAATCAAGGGTATTTGGTTCAATGTAATTGGCCTCTATGGAAACAAGTTTTTCTTTTCATTTATCCTTATTAAGAACCAAATTCAAGCCCAAACAATAGTTATATCTTTGTTACTTGGCCTCTAAATGCTTGCAATGTTTGTATGGATGAAAATCTCTATGAATGGTGACATCCATACCTAAATGGGAGAACTTGATACACTAGTTCAATATTGAAGGGATTAAATGAATATCTTATATCTAAGGTCTACCCAAAAACATATTATATGAAAAATCAAGGTATAGCACATGGAATAGTGTATTGTGGGTTAAGGGCCCAATGATAATTGGCAATATGATAATACCCTATGATTCCCATTATTAATTGTCATAAGCCTTGATGGTGATCATTTCTAGTTGGAGACTGGTTGTGTTATACCTAAGAAGCTTGATGAGATTTAGAGACACAATATTTAGACCTATTATATTGTCTATGAGGACACTTTTCCCTTTGTGCCATGTTATGATCACTTTGATGTATGATGGATTGTTATACATAGGGCCAATAGATGACATGTCACTTTGGTCAAAGGTTAATTGTTGCCCTAGGGATAGATGCCTAATTAAAGCTTTGAATTTGTCTAGATATTTTCACGTCATTCATCAATTGAGTTCATACCAACTAAATTACTATCCAAGGTTCTATTATTTTGAATAACTATTCCATCTGTGTACTTCTTAGTTGAATCCCATGGTTAGCCATACCTGACTCATGTTTTCATTATGATTAGAGAGACTAGCCACTCAACCCCCTAAAATAATAGTATTCATGCCCTAATTTCTATACCCTACCATGGATCAAGGTTGGTATGATGTTGGAAGATGAAACCCTAGGTCAAAATACCCTTAAGTACCTTGTGAAGAGGATATGAACTCCTGTTCACAAGCCAAGTCGCACAAAAATAAATGACTAGTGAAAAGACTTTGAGGTCATGTTTAGATCACCCAAACCATACAAGTTTTGGGGAGAGCCTAAAAAATGTTATTTTAATGCCTTGGAAAAGGAAAATTTTTCAAGGAAAGAGCACTTTTGTGCACCTGAGTTCCCTAAAAGAGATGCGGGGAGAGCATACACACATTAATCAGTTTGTGAAAACAAACAACTTACAATCAAAGAAGCATAAAATTAAAAACTCTTATAAGTTATATAACTAATGTGAGAATTAATTTTATTACACCAAGATGAAATATGAATGAAATTTTAGGCCCCTTGGCATGTGTTTTTAAAAAAATTTGACAAAGCAAAAAATTAATTTAAACAAAAAGATTATTAAAGCACCAATTAAAATATGAATTTTACAACTAAGAATAGTTTTAAATGTTTCCTTGTGGACTTTGGGTCCTTCAAAAATGTTAGAGGGTCATTGTGATTAATCAATTTCATGAATGTAAAAATCACTTCTTAAATTTATATCTCGGGTTTATATAATGCAAAACCATAAAATATAGAGTAAAACCACAACTCTACGAAACCACAACTGTTAGTGTAATAAGGAAATTTGTGAGAAAAAAAAGTAAAACATACAAAATCACTACTCTAGTTACAAAATAAAAAATAAAAGGGAAATATCACTACTATAAGAGTCATGATATTTTAACTTATCTTGAAATGGTTATCCTAACCACTTGCAATTTGAGGCAATATTATGACTGGCTAGGTGATATCATGATTCATGAAATCATGATATTGTGATATCATGACTATCAGAGTCATTATATTGCAATATCACAAATAAATCCCTATAGGTATAAAATAGTTAACATAATAATAATATTTAGGTGTGAAAATTGTAAAATAGAGGCAAAACTACAACTATATGAGTTGTGATACTGTTGTCTAGAAAGTGAAACTATACTTACACGGGCAACCTCATAACCTTCAAAAAAATGTGCCTTGGACTTCAATTTTCACCTTTTTAGGGTATAAAAATAAAATTTTAATATGAAAATCATTATCAAAAGGGTTTATAATTCTTTAAGAGCAACTTTATGGGAATCAATGTCCCACCAGGCATGCCATTTGTGATCATAGGAATCCAAGAAGGGAGGTTAGTAATATGTTAGTTCAAGTAAACAAAACTAAATAAACATACTAAAAATAACACTTACAAGCCTAGTTCTTAAGGGTGAGCTTAATGAACAAAATACAAATGAATTCACAACTAAAATTCAAAATACATAATCTTTTACCTTCCTTAAGAGCTCCAAATGCAGTGCTGAGTGGCTTGCTCAGTTTGTCCTTCAAAGAGTCTTTGGTAATGGAGGTTGCATATATCCTTTTCTCCTTAACACCATGTATTGTGTTGGATTGATGTATCTTGGCTCAATATTTTGGCATTATAACATTATTTATATGAATCTCATGCATTAAATCCTGCATTATAACTCTATAATATCCAAGCTTTGAAGTCACTTATGCACGATTAATTTGCACTAAAAATAGCTTAAAATTTAATAGGCAAGGCATTGTATTAATAACAAATGGATCTAACCCTAACCCAAGGTGAGTCAAGGTGGATTTTAAACATGAAATGGGTTTAAACCTAACCAATGTGAGTAAAATATAACCCTAGTAGAGTTAATAGTTGTCAAGTAAATATGATTTGTAATTACTAGGCATGGGTCTCTAAAATAGATATTTTAGGATATTTTCAAAGATCTTGACAACTCATAAAGACAATTATGAAAGACTAAGATATTTCATATTTTTGAATTTCCTTTCTTATCAATTCACTAATTACACATGGATAATTCAACTAGGATCTTATTTTGGTTTAACTTATTAATTAATTCTTATTAGCCATTTGGATCTTTTAATATTGATTTAAGTTCATGTGCCCCACTAATAGGTCTATAGGATAAACTGATTGTTGTGATGTTTTAAGGTGCTTAGGGATGAATCTGTGATAGGCTATTATTGCATATGATAGGATACCCTAATTAGGTATATCTCAACATGATTCTAGGATTTGATGACTTATATGCAATCAAATTTGGGATGTTTAATGATTCCTAGTCTTAGTTTTTAATGGTTGGTAGGAATCAATCTGAGGTCTAGTTGAAGGCTAATGGTGGCTAGTTTTAGGTGTCTAAAAATATCACCAAATGTTATCAAACCTATCTTAGCAATAACTTATTTCTAAAATTAATTTTTTCCTTAGGGTTTGTCCATCTGCATAGTGTGTCATTGGCATGATAAATTAACCAATTTAACAAGTGTATATATATATATATATATACAAAAAAAAAAAAAAATCTCTCTTTATAGGGGACTTATCACTTATCTAGTATACATCTATACACTACTACACATTGATACTTTTTTATTATTCTTTTTAAATTAAAAATTAGTCGCTAGGAATAATAACAAGCTATGTTTGAATCATACCAAATCAAATTCAAAGCAAACATTTTCAAGTATCAAATCCAAAATATTAGCTACATTCATATAGTGAATGGGCATAATTACACAATTGCATTATGTGGAAGAATTACATGTGGATTTATTTCCTTAGATTATTAGATAAATTGGTAGTGGTTAATCATAAATGGGGGTGATTGGGGTCAGCTAAATGCATTACACTTTCTAAGTTTTTACAAGTTTTTATCCCTCACAAGCACACCCAAGGTTTTAAGGTGAAATAGGCTAATTTTTGGATTTATGTGCATAATCAAGATTTAATATCATATATACCAAGATTTAACATATATGTGAAGGTGATTATATATTGACAAAACCATATTTTGATACAAGTGATTATTGGCTAGTACAAGTCAATATCAATAGTTGATAGTGACCTAGATCTGATGTAACCAACCTTGATTAGATAGAAACATAGTTCCATAACTATAAAAATCTTGTTCTTGATTCAATATATTTTCCACTATAATAATATAATCACAATTGGATAATTAGTTAGAAAATCTAAGTAATTATCCCTTTTTATGCTTACTATATTTAACATATACCACTTGTCAAATCATTGTGACTAGTTTTAGTATTTTACATGTAGATGTATGCTTGAATTCCATATATACCCATCTAAATTAAGATAATAGTTTATATCCTATTATGGTTTATAAAACCAAATTATGGTAAAGCATATTGGTAAACCTATACATTTATTGAATCATGTCAAACCCTAGGTATCCTTTAGGGTTTCATCCTTATAAGGTTTTATATTTCAGCCTTATGGTTTATCAGATTTGATTTTTATTAACTTATTCTCCCTTTAATTTTTGGGGTCATATTTTTTACTTATATCCTTTGGTATTATAGCTTTTTTGTGAACTTTATATGTATAAGCATGCCCCAAACCCTAACCACTCTCCTAATATGGATTTTTATATTTTTTATTTCACCTCTCCTTAAGGTGATGATAGCTAATTTTATTCTATGATATCCATGCCACCACTATATAAAAATGTAGGGGAAATATCACCAATATCCATGATCTAAGTAGTAATATATTTGACATAAATTTGTAAGGTCAAATGAAATCTCTTCAAAAAATATTGAAGATTTGACTCTCAATATTCAAATAGTTTGTAACAAAATCACATGTATAACCAATGACATAAATTTAACCCAATTGGATTACTATATTTTTAAAAAATGGAATATACAAGAAAAATATTGGGAAAACATGTTGAATACATTATTCATCCTCAATTGACTAAGGTTACCATATAGTTTCTAATCTACTTGAGGCACCATCTAAACTCCTATAAGAATAAGAAGCTTTATACTAGTTATAATTTTTAATGATGAATAAATATTTATCCAATATCTTAACTTTTTGAAGAAAAATGATAATAGATCTATGATCTTTCCTACAATTTCTAACAATCCTATGTTTATTTGAGTTATTTAAACCTCTAATGTTACATGAAATGGATTTAATTTTTGAAGTTTAATTAAAATTTTATAAAAATTGATCTACAATGTGTTTGTAATTTAATTTTTGACTTCCTTTGTTGTCTCTATATTCTTCATTTCTTTTTGGTCTGGTTTACCTTTCCTTATTTATATACTCAGATCACCTAATTCCATATCATTCCTTATTATTTTGACACTATAATGATCTAGAAAAAGTTTTAATTCAACTATTGGAGATGTCATCTCTTAATCATTGTTTAAAGATAATGAATGGATGACTACTTAAATTCCATAGTTGGGTCTTAAGATCAATTGTTCATACAAATTTCCCTTTATTCCTTCTCTTCAAGATTAAAATCTAGTTTCCTCTAGCTAGCATTTCCTCTTACTAACTTTTCCTCTTTTTTTTTTTACTCACTTTTCTCCTTTTAAATTACTTCTATATATTTTTTTTGGATAGGCTCCTAATTTCTTGGGTTGTTTTTAGTATCCTCTTAGACTTTTTGAGGCTGATCTAACATATCTTCTTCTTAACTCTTCTCTTGGGATTGTTTATTGTTTTTATTATCCATTTCTTGATTTAATAACATACCCTCCTCCCTTTTCCATCTATTTTACATATTTATTATTTCTTTCTCTCTTCCTCCAACCCATTTTTCTCCCTTCTGTCTCGAGAATACTTTTCTACATGTCCTAGTTTTCCATAATTTTGAAATATTACTAGAGCACTTTCATATTTTATCTACTAAATACATGGTCCATACTTATAATAAAATTTTAATAACTAATAAATATATTTTATCATGGTCACATTGACAAAAAATATAACATAAATTAGTTTTCTTCTATTTTTGGTTACTAGGTCAGTTGTAATGAGTTGTCCAAAGGTTCTAGTTATTCCTAACATGATTTCATATTCCTAGTATTATAATGGAAGGATAATTAGTATTAACCATATTAGAATAATGTTTATGTTTTCCTTCTCTAGGTAAAATATTGGCTTTCATTTTATTATAAAAAACCCTATTTTTCTAAATGACCATGATCATTTTAAAATGGGTTTGGCACAATATCCTTTATTTTTAAAAGAGAACAAGAAAAAAACCTTGCCATAACATCATTTTATAATTGACCTTTTGGTTTCCATTTCTTATCTTCCCTTTATTTAATTGCATCAGTATTAGGTCAATACCCCATGAATTTTCCTATCAATTTATTTTCCATTCTATAATGGGTTATTTACACCATGTTGATAGGAATTCATAGGCTAAATCCATCTCCTTTAACAATTATTTTCACTGCTTGAGGCACCTCTAGAAAATTAACTACTCTACTTCTCATGAATATGTATTCCTAATATCATTTATCATTATCACACTCTCTTTTATCTTATGATCTTTCATCACCTAGGTTTGGGTGGTCCCACTAAGGACCCTTATCTCCTTCCTCCTAATCTATATCATGATCAGATCTATCAAGAGGGGATTATTTCCCAATGCACAATTTGAAACTTCTTCCCTCACTTGTCATATGCCTTATAACTTTTATTTTTCTTAAAAAATGGACTTTAAATATTTTCTATTTTTTCCCTCCATATAGATTCTTAAAAAGTAATAATGAGTGATAAAAATGATTAAAACAAGAGAGCCTACACCTATCTTATAAATAGGAGATCATAAGTACCATAACACCTTATGAATTCTATACTTGAACCATATAAAAGATTGCAATTTCCAAACTAACCCAAGTGTGCCTCAAATGAAATGAAAGTGAATAAAGGTGATCATGAAATATCCATCCATGCAAAGAGGTGATACAATGAAGATATTCCAATAGCTAAAATAAAGGGGGAATTTTACTTCAGAAGTGACAAGAAGAATAGATGGATTTGAAATTACATAAGAATGCAAGTCAAATTGTAAAAATGGAAATTTAAAATATAAAAGGGTATGAGAAAATGTAATAATATCACCAAATAATGAATACAAATCTAAAAAAATTATCACAAGCATTGATAAGAGGAGTCATCCAAAAATAAGGAGAGCAAAAATATACTAGAGAACCACAAGGGAAACTAAGGATAATCTAAATGAAATGAATTTAAATATGAAACATAAAAGACTAATGCATCTCAAAATGAAGGTAGTGGAGTATGTAAAAATCAAAGGTAATAAC
Organism: Torreya grandis; assembly: GCA_037957365.1. Classification (NCBI taxonomy): domain Eukaryota; kingdom Viridiplantae; phylum Streptophyta; class Pinopsida; order Cupressales; family Taxaceae; genus Torreya; species Torreya grandis. Next base: position 1,215,674 of record JARHVA010001391.1, on the reverse strand, counting down.
AAATATCCAGATGGGAAATTAAGGCCAACTAGAAGTGAAATAAAACTGTAATATAACGATCATATTAATGAAAGTTCTAAAAAATAAAGACTATGGTACAATAAGATATATATTTAACATCACACATGATAATTATAACAATATTAGATAAAATAATGTGAAAAATGTCAAATAAATAAAATTAAATAATTAAAAAACTTCTCACAAGAAATATGATAGTTATCTACACACTTAATTGATAACATCTACCAAATCTCATTTTAACTTGTATCTGATGTGAACCATAGTCTCTTATACATATTTGGAGAGTAATTCAAGGAATTAATTGTATATGAAATCAAGACAAAATGTAGGCATGTTATAATGAGGACACAAATCCTTTTGATGGGAATGAGATGATCAATAAAGAGGAGGTGAGACTTATGAATGAAGTGTGCATAAATATTGAAATATGAGAGATAGTTATATCCATATGGGAGGCTGATAATTCATCTAAAAGGGGATATATGGATGTTTCTAGGTATATTAATGCATAATCCTTGAAATTTTTTAGAAATATTGTTGAATAACTCTATATATATTTATGTAATGTGTATAACACACATGATATAATAAATACACCTCCTCATTTTGGGGAGATATTTGGATGTAACCTTCAAAGGTTTCATGTTCACATGAAGAGGTAATTTAAATTCTTCAAGACAAATTAAATCCAAATATTTTATAAGATCTAGGAAATTAGTTGAGGAATGTGTACTAGTCCCATGGAAATAACAAGAGTAACTAGGAGTAAAAGGATGTGATAATACAATATCCATAGTAGACACTTGGTTTTATGACCTCTAATGTCATAAAAACTCTTTGATAAGATCTAGAGCCTTGAGATGAATGAAAAAAGACCTTGTGAAACATGCCAAAGCCAACTTTCAAGAAGACAAGATAGGTTTAAGAAAAAATCCTTGTTGCTCAAATAAATAAAGGATTAGGTGAAACTAGTGTACTCAAGATAGGAACCATCTCCATATATTATTTTGAATTGAAATTAATTATATGTTCACACATTAAAATATTATATCACAAAAATAAGCATAGATTATGTAGATCCACAATAATAATTGATATAAGAGAAGAATGTGTGATAAATATCAATGAACCAGTTCAAGGTAGAAACCTACATAATAGTTAAATAAGATAATAATTAACAATATGATGATCAAATACTAATAAATACCTCTTATATATACTCTACTTAGCCATGGTCATTCGATATGCCAACCTTACTAAAAACATAATTAGATGTGACAAGATAATATGAGAGGCATGTAAGTCATAAGCTGACCACACATATCCCTAGATAATCCATAGGTTAAGGAAATATAATTCCCCTCACATTTAGAATAAAATTTTCCCTAACATTAAATCAAACCAAGATGTTTATATAGGAATGATTTATCATCCCATGTTGCATCTTTAGAATGCATATTATTCCATTTGATCAAATACTCCTTAATCACTCTAGTATGTAGTTGCTTAGTGCATGTGTGAAGTATATATTTAAGATCCAAAATGAATTAAAATTATTCATGTAATTAAATTAAATTAGTATGCATATAAAATCAGTGTCTAATTAATTTATTTAGGCAAGAGACATAGTATACCAAATGTATGTAAGTGGATAGGGGAAATTCTAGCTTTTAGGCCACATTACCAATTTTTTATAATATTTGATAAGGACCATAATAATTAGGGGATAATTTTTTATCCTTTTTATGTTGATTTAGATACATATAATTATATTATTTAAAACACACAAATACATAATAACCCATGTAATAATTATGCTCATTACAATGTTGATCTACTTGTTGCTTCATTATATTTTGTGCCATTACTAAATTATCTCACAAACTAGCTAGTACTTCCTATCGATGGTGGATGTGTTCCTTAAGATATAAAAATTTGGGATGCACCTTCAAGGATGAAGTGATGGATGGGGGATGATACCCATACAGTTACATAAATGGAGACACTTTGGAAGAAGTGTGAAAATAAGTTTTATACTACATTTGACAAGTGGTAACCAATGAACCCATTTTTCTTATTTGTCAAAAATAAAATAATGAAGATATACTTTGAGACATTTATTGACTACCTCTATTTGTCTATAAAATTGAGGATGTAGGATGAGCTATGATCCAAATATGTGACCAAACATGAAAATAATGTAATAAAAAAATTACTAGTAAATATGGGATTATAGTCACTTACAATGATCTTTGGAGTACCATGCAATTTATGAACTATATTGAGAAAAGTAAAAGTTACTATAGTGGAAAAAAATGGTTTTGATAAGTAACACAAATTAGTATATTTGGTGATTCATTCCATAATTACCATGATACCATTTTTAGCCTCAAACTAAGGTCACCCAATAATGAAATCCATGGAAACCTCCTCCCACCTCCAGCTAGGGATGAATAAAGGATATAAAAGATCTGAGTTTTTAATGGTTTAACCTTTGTTATGTTGACATACCATACATTCAATCACATATTTATAGACATACACTTGAATCCTTCTCAAACTAAATCTTTTTTGAATCTATGACATGTTTTTAAAATCTTGAATGACCTCCTATTAGAGATGCATGAAGTTATCAAAGGATTTTATGTTTGAGGAGAGACTAATTATATATTTATAATAGGTATTTATATCATAATGTGTTCCCATTCATGTATATTTTTCAAAACCCATATAACCAATCTAAATATTCTAAATCAAATCCTAAGTATCCCTATCATTATCCCATTTTAATCTTGCTTCCTCTAGCCAAATTGCCTACTAAATGGTTAATACACATAACAATGCCTCAACTAATTCATCATACCCTAATAGTGCATCTACCACCACATAATATTTTCCTTTATTATAAACCATTTACAAATTATATCCTCATAATTTACTCACCCATTTATATTTTTATTCTAGTGACAATTATTGCTCTAAAAAATATTTGAAGCTATCATTATCAGTCTTTATCTAAAAGTTTTGACCCAAAAAATAAGGTATCCATTAATTGACTCCATGTAGAATAAAAACCATATATTTTCCATAGATTATATTAAGTATATTTTTTACCTTCAGTTGATTGCTATAAAATTCAAGTGTTTTCCTTATTTCATGAGTATAGCCCTCATGTTGTATCCTGATACATCACATTTAACAAAAAAGTTTGTAGAAAAATTAGGGGTAGTCAAAATTAGAGTGGTGAAAAACCATTTTCAGCTATTAAAATGCCTTATTAATTGGTTTAGTCCATTGCAAGGAGTATTTATTTAATAAATATATGAGTGAGGCTATGATATTTCCATAAATTTTGACAAACTTGTGATATTAACATGTTAGCCCCAAAAATCCCCAAGGTTCTTGAGGGTCCTGAGCACTTGCCATTCCATCATTACTTAGATATTTTTAGGATTAACTTTCATACCTTCATATGAAATAATATAACCTAAACACTCCACTTGTCTGATTCAAACACTAAATTTGGGAGGTTTGGAATAAAGTTGATGTTGTTTATGAAGAAAAATTACATGTTTCACATGATTCAAATGGTCTTCCCAATTTTTGTTGTAAAGGAGAATGTCATTAAAAAATACTAACACACACTTTCTAAAAAAAAGCCTTAAAATATTATTCATCAAACCCTAAAATGTATATGGTGCATTTTGTGACCAAAAGGCATAAACACAAGCTAATAATAGTCTTCATGAGTTTGTAAAGCTATTTTAGGTATGTCTTCCTTGCATTTTCAAATCTGATGATACCTAAAGCAAAGATCTAGTTTGGTAAAATAAACAACGACATGAAATTAATCTAGAAAATCATAAATTATTGGAATAAGAAACTTATCTTTGATGGTGTAAATATTGAGTTATATTTAGTCTAGGAACATCCTCCAAGTGTCATCCTTATTACGCATCATGACCTATAAGGAGGAATATTCACCTTGGCTATGTCTGATAATTTTTTCCTCTAACATCTCCAATACAATATTTTCAGTTTCATTCTTATTGGCATAGGGATACTTGTAGGGTCTGATGTTGGGTGGTACACTACATATAAGTAGTATAATGGCATAATCATGTACTTTTCTTGGTGGAATCCCTTTTGATATGACACTAAAAATAATAGAATGGTCATCCAACACTAATTGTAAATAAAGATGGGTAAATTCCTTGGTTGGATGAACTTATATTGAAAAAAATCACACAAAAACATTTATCAAATTTTATAAGTATCTTCATCATTTGGTGAAAACTAACCAATTATGTAAATTTATCCCATTAATAATAGTAGTTCAATTGTCCTAACTTTTAAATGAAAGCACATGAATAATTCCTAAAATTTAATTTCAATTGTGCCCAAAGTGGCAATCCATTAATATCACAAAACAATGTTAGCCCTACCCATGGGAATATAAAACATAGGATAAAATAATAGGTAGTCTCCCATAGAAAGCTTAACACTATGGCATTTTATAGAATCGTTGACTTACCACCATCTACAATCATGACCTCAAATTTTGGAATTGGGTAAAATAAACAATTCAAACAAGTAGTCAACACATTATTGATTAAGTTTTGTGTACTCCTAGAGTCAATCAACACAATCACCTTTTATTTCTTGAGGAAACATACCACCTTGAGAGTTTGAGGAGTAGTAATAATTGAAAGTGCATGAAAAAAAAAAGTAGATTAAGAATATTCATATTCATTATCAAGTTTTTAAATACCTACACCTAAGGCCTCATCATATTATTCATCCTCATTGTTACCTTCAATGTAAAACAACTTATTTTCAGCACATCTATGTCCTTTGTTCCATTTTATATCAAAACTAAAACATAACCATTTTGCACACTTATCTTCAATTTTTTGATGGGTCAATATTGTAGGCTAAGGAAATTATAGGGATAAGAAATTATGTTTACAAACATTTGAAAAAGGTAATTGTTTGACCAGATCATTTTACTCTACCATGAATACCATTGGTATGTATTTAGATATTGAAATGGGACTAAACATGTGAACCTCCATTTGGATGGCAATCTTTAAGGTAACCCAATAATAGGTCAAGTAAGTTCTCCTCAATGATGTCATCTATACGTAAGGAGAGATTTAGGAATTGATGGATATAATCTTTCACATACCTAATTGACATAGTTTGTCTAGGTAACTAAAGTAGTTCTTTGAGACATTGTTATGTTAATGGATTTTTAGTTCCTCATCAAACACATACCATGAAACTTGAAGGCCCTTATTTTTATTTTGATCACACAACCATGTATACCAAATAAATTACTTAGGTTATAGATATAGAGAGGCCATAAACACATATTGTGCACATGGAGTATAATATAGATCAAATAAATTTTCAAAATGATTGATCCAAGCAAGTGGATCCTTAATATCAAAATTTCACAAGTCCACTTTTGGAAACAACTTCTTTGGAATAAGATCGTATGTGTGATTGTTTGAATGGGGAAAACCAAACTAGAGTAGTGGAGGATTATTTTTTGAAGTTTGAGTTGTTAAATTGGAAAATTTACCAATTATAAGTGTCAATCGATCCTTAAAAACATTCATTTCCCCTCTCAACCCAATTATGTCCCCTTTTACTACATCCAAATCATATTTTTGTACCAAGCTTTAAAAATTAGACCAAAGTTAGTAAACCACCCTAGAAATAAATAGATAAAAAATGTGAGACTCTAAGTCATTATTGTGAGAAGTTTTTCATTTTCTTATCATTTTTCATATCTATGAATGTTAGGTAAAACCATGCACACACCCTAGGATGGATGGTTTCAACCACAAAAAAAGAGTATCAGAATATTATACTATTGTGATCATCTTAGTGAAATGAATACAATGACTACTAATTTTCACAAAGGTGAAAATTATTAATAGATTATAACATTATAATCATCTTAGTGACATGAATCCAATGATTTATAATTTTCACAAGGGTAAAATTTTTCTAGACTTTTTTTAATATTTTTTAAAAAAAGAACTTCAAATAATACTATAGTGAAAGAAAAACTAAATTTTTCCCTGATCACAAGTTATGTTTTTTGATCCTTCTACTCACACAAGACCGATAACACTAAATTATAAAAAAAATGAATCCAACAAAACTTTCCCAAGTCAAAGATCTAATACTACTTGTAATGAAACTACTTATATGTTTTCATAATAGAGTATTATATCATAGAAATAAGCACATAATATGTATATCCACAATAGTAATTGATAGAAGATAAAAATGCTTGATACATATAGTTGAACTTCTTCGAGGGAGAAACCTATAGAAAAATTAAATAAGAGAATAATTAATAATATGATGATCCAATACTAACCACTATCTCCTTTATATACTCTACTTAGCCATGGTTATTCCATAGGCTGAACGTACTAAGAACATAGAGAGAAGTGATAAGATAATATAATATGTATGTAATCCATAAGTTGGCCACATATATGCCTAGACATGCCATAGGTGAATATAAAGGGGTAAGTGTAATAGGCCAAATAAGATTAAGTAATTTTCTGCTAGATACAATGAGTTTTTATCATAAGAGGGATGAAGGGAGGAATGGTAACATAATATTCAAGTGTCCTTAGCTTGGACATAATGAAATGAGTCTAGGTAATTTATTGCTTAAACATCATCATAATTAGGAGTGATGAGATTCACATTGATGGATTCAACCAATATGTCACTATAATAATTTTCATAAGCTGGTTTCTTAGGAATGACCACAAAAGTAGGAATATCACTAGTTGGTATTTTATGATAATGGGTTGTTGAAGTAGGTGAAAAGTAAGTTGTGATTCTAGTAATGAGGTCCAATGTTTTGATTTTCAATTTAATCTCATTGGGATCATAATCATCAAAATCAAGGAGGTTTTGTATAATGTTCCCAAATCTCATGGGGACCACTTTAACTTGTAGTCTAATTTATGGTATAGTTAGAGAGAAAGTATTCATGGAATGGGATTATAGGTAAAGATTAAAGGGTAGGTATTTTATACATGCCACATTCTTAGAATTTCTTAAAATTCCAAGGATTGGTACACACTATACCTTATATATGGAACCCATATAAGCAAATTTAAGATATTACCATGTAGAAGAGGCTATGGACCTCATGTGATGAATCCATAAATGAATAATAAAAATGTTAAAATAACCTTCACTTTGACCATACTGAGTTGTATTGTGATAGGAATCCAAGAATGTAATAATGGAGGAATTTGTCTCTAGTCGTATCCTTGAAATGTGTTATATGTATAAATATGGTTGAATTATAATTATCCTAAGGATTTGATGAAATATAAAAAGGAAAAAGATGTAAGGGAACCTTGGTAAATCAAGGCCTTTTAGCTTGGACGTGTCACCTATTTGGACACTAATAAAAAATGAGTCATATGCACAAAGAATAATCTCATCTAGGATCATAAATGGAATAGGGAATTTGAGAGATATACCATATACATTATGCAATAGACATGGATAAAAATCTCATCACATTGTCACATAGTACTCTCCTCAAACTTGGACAAAATAACTTATTGATCCATAAGTGGTGGTTGAGGAATGTTCATGTCAAAAAATAGTTTTATATGGTAGTGTTTATGTCTTGGATAAGTCCTCATATGCTTAAGAAACATAATTTGGGATAAGAGTATATAAATTTATTATATGGGATTCCACTCCTTAAATCTAATATTAGTTGGATAGAAATACAATGAAGAAACAAATTTATGAAATTGATTACATTTGACTATAAATGAATATGAACCTAATTTAACATGATTTTGAGTTAAAGTATACATGCTTGGAAATACCTATTTATTAGAGGTATACTAATGTAATTGTATCATCCTAACCAATGTAGTTGGTGACATAAAAATAGTAAAATTAGACTATATCAAGTTCATCGATATATTAGAATCAAAACTAAACATATAAATAAACTATATTATATTAGTTGATACAGTTGAAACATAATTAGGTGAATAATACTATATTAATTTTTATTATAAATGAGAATAAAAATCTATATTATGTTGGGTCAATATAGTTGGGTTGGAAAATGTATGAGGTTTGTTGATACAATTGCAAACATAGGGGACTATATTAAGTTTGTTAATATAGTTGAATCAATAGAAAATTATATCCATTTTCACCATACAACTAAGTCAAAATAAAAAATATAATTATAGATAATACAATTGAGTTTTATTGAATAACATAAGTGATCATTTCAATAAAAATAATAGTTAAAAAATGACGTGGAGGATAAGCTTAAATAATTTTTTACACTAGAGTTAAGATGTCTAACTTGATAGGATGAGGATCAATAAATGAAACAAAGTGATTCATGTTTTCATGTTCACCATGTTTTCTTCATTTTTACAAGAGTGATGATTAATTATGGTTTCAAAAATAATCATGGCTAGTTGTGATGAGGTTTAATATTATTTGGTGGCTTCTTAATTTTGAATATTAGTAGGAAGAGAGTTGTAATAAATTGTAATGTGAGCTTTATCTTGGTTAAGTGATCCACTCTTGAATTTATATTAATGATATTTAAAAACCTTAGAATAATCTTGGTGTCATTATATAATCATGGATTCATGATCAAATTTTTAACCAAGTAGAAAATCAGATGCTATATACTTAAGTTGCTTGTAAGTTTTATGAGAATAACCCAAAGTAGCATAAAATAAAAAAATTGTGGATCATACCAATGATTATTAGGATAGGAAACATCAACATATCTATGTGAGGGTTTAGGAAGGCATTTCTTAATTTCATCAAGGTAAATATGTTGATGAACTTCAAAAGGGTTGATTTATGATCATAGACAAGGAGAAAGATAGAAGGGCCTTCCCATTATGGGTTAGGATAGAGTCATTTCATTATATCTTCCTAACATAATGGCATGAATAGTTATCTTAAGGTTATAAATATTAGTGATTAAATAATTATTAGTATGCTTGTTCTTAAGTCTCATAAGAATTTGAGTTTATTTCCTAGGTTGGGAAGGATTAAATTGTCTTAGGAGATGGTCATGTCATTTATTTTAGTCTAAGCCTTCATCCAAGGATTTATGAGTGAAGTTCCTAAAAATATATTATAATATAGTGTTAAATTTGGTATTAAATAGGTGTAATAGGTTGTATTCCATAATATTACACTCTTTTTTTATTTAAGGTTTTATAATGTTTATGAAATCTTTGGCAGTCTTGTGTTCCACTTGTTTAAAATTGATTAAAATGGCTAATGTTTTTTAGGTAATTCATTATATTGAAATACTTGGAGCAAAGAATTAAAAAATAATTCATGTACCATGACATTTCTCACACATTTTGGATATTCACATGATGATTTACACCATTCAAGTAAGATGGTCAAAGCATTCAATGGTAAAGCACAATAACTTTTTGGTGAGATTGGATTTACCTATATAAGTTGGTCCAACACATATGAACACAAAATTTTTAGTTATACCACATAAGGGAGTCTTTGATATGATATTTGGATGACCTTGTATTAATAATTTATGCACAATTCCCTCCATAGTGCATATATGTCTCAATTATATTCATGCCAATAGGGTAATCATAGTTTCAAAGATTCAGTATGGGCATCCTCTAAATCAAAAGAAGTTTATTCTAGGACAACTAATATACAAGATATTTAGGTTAATCATGAGTTAAAGGGTAAGTATAAGGAATTCCCCTTTACTAGGTGATATATACTAGAGAGGCCATTCCATTAAAGATATATAGTGGACTCCACATAGATATCATCTATACATACACAACCTAGACAACTAGTAAGAATAGATCAACATGTTTTAAATAGGGTACACATACCAAAAATTATAGTTTAAATAAGTCACATATCACTATTAAATGGGTTCCAAAAACCACTACAACTTATAATAATACTTCATGACCATATAATCCTATGAGCCACAAATTTTATACTCATAATATTTTCAAATTTAACAAATATTGATGCTTTCTATCTTGTCGAAACCCATTGAGTCTCAATATATTTGAGTGCACACCCTAAGAGGTGTACTAGGAAAGGGGTGTCTATACCATTGATGCTTCATAGTATTTTTTTCCCTTATTACCACTTATTACTAATCCAAGTAGCTCCTAAAAACATTCCCCTAAGTTTTGCTTCCTATTTTACACACCCCTTTAGTCATTTTCCACTTTCATTAGCCATTTCCCTAACCTAAACCCATTTTTGGAAATTTAAATGACTATGTTAGACACAATATTTTTAATGTTATTTACAAAACTTAATAAGAACTAAGTTGGGCATAGCCTATATAGTTCATTATATAGTATATTTTTGTCAATTATAATACTAGGTTGATTAGGTCGACCTTATCAACTAAAACTTTTAGAAGGGTTTAGGGTTAGATCTACCTATATAAACACATAAATTTCACCATTCTTAGAGATATACAAGATTTATTATTAATTTTAACTTTTTTACAATCTACTCTTCCACCATTCTACTTAAGGAGTCTTATCTTCTGGTTTTTACTTGGAAAAGAATCCATTCTTGTGGAAAAGACTTGGATGCTTTGGAATTTTTTAGTGATCCTTAAAAACCAAAGAAACATCTTGTGAAACAACTTTGTCCAAGGGAAATATTGAGTCTCAATAGGTTCATATTATAGGTAAGTATATCTAGTAGATAGAAGTAGCATAAGTAATGGCTTTTGAATAGTATTGCTCTCTCTATGAATTAGGGTTTTACCTATACATAACTTATATAGGATTATATTATGTATGTTTAATTTTATGTTTAATAACAACATGTTATGCCATAGTATTTTGTGAGCACTAGATTATACTTTTACTTTACTTGTTATTAGTATGGTGAATATAAAAACCTAGGACCTAGTTAGGCTTAGTACATAGTTTTACTTGATTGGAGGCTTTGAAACCCTCCCTAGTGATATTATTGTGGTAAGAGATACATTAGCTAGGTCTAGCAGATCCATATTGGTCATGACCCTAATTTTCTAATGCATCCCCAATTAGAAGTGTAAGTAGGATCTATCTTCTCTAAGCTAGGATTGATTTTTATAATTTGTTACATTTCCCATTGCATACATTCTAGTGAACCCAATGTGAATCTAACCTTTGTAGGTTTTTTTCATGCTTTTCATTTCTATCATTTTATTATTTTCATATATTTGTGATATTAGGTCAATGAGGCTGATATATTTCTAACCTCTATTTATTGGTTTAACACATAATCATATCAAAATGACTTTGTTATTTCTATACAAGTTTTCATCATATATAGGTTACTAGATTCGATAGGTCAACACAATATTCTTATTTAGTTCCAAATAATAAATTTATTTGACTAGGTTGACTTTGTTTTCCAGTCAGCATCCAAAACAATGAACTAAGCTGTGTAGGTTGACTTAGTCTTTCAATCATCATCTAGATAATTAAATAAGTCATGTAGGTTGACTGTCATTTTATTAGGATTTAGCAAATAGGGTTTCATATAACTAGGTCAACCTAATCAAATTAGTCTGCATAACTTGTAAGAAAAATTCAAGGCACTATATTAGAAAATTTATAATCTTAATCATATTCCAACCTACCAAGGTTCTTATATTTCTCTTTCTTAGAATTTAGTTTTTCATTACAGTTATGTTTGATGTAAGTTTTTATCCTTAAAAACTACAATCTTATAGTAAACTAACTTGACTTGGTCAACTTAGTTCTGTAGCCTATCTTCTATCTAAAATACTAAGTCAATCTGGTTGACTTAGTTTTTAAAGATTCTTGCTTCTATAGAATAGTAGCAACCCAATTAACTATATTTTATACTATTTGCATATAGTGTCATTTGAATTGACTCTGTACCATTCTTAATTTGATAATTAACAAATATATTGTAGTAATTAATTCACACTTTCATTTTTTGTTATTTGCATTATTATAGTAGCTCACATAGTTTAATTAGGTGGTTTTTCAAATTACAATTTAGTTACACTATTTTTCTCTTTTTTCACATACTACCAAATCATATAATATTTAAAATGTATTTAATACTCATCTTCTCAAGGTCTACCTACTTGGATTTCATCACAAAGGGGGAATCCAACTTGGTTTTTTGGCTTAGTTTAAACATGTGGTTAACTTTATTTATTGGAAAATCACCTGACACCCTTATCATTGTGAGATTATTAAGTGAGGGGGTAGGCCCCAATATCAAGCCAATACCATTTCCAACATAGATCCATTTTAATCTAAACTTCATGAAACCATCCATAGATTGATTTCAAGTTACCTAATTTCAATCAACTTCCCTATCACACTTAAAATAACACTTTATAATAATCTAACAACACTTAGGATGACCACTTAGTTAACATTTACTTTTTAGTTGGTTGCTTGCTCTCTACTCATTATGTGTTGTACTGTAAACAACTACATTAACCAATGTTGGTGAATTTTTTTGTGTTGTATTGCCCAATTATATCATTATCATTGATTTTATTATTTGTGTGTTTGCTTCTAGTTCTTTCTTCACTTACATTGCAAAATCTTTCCCTATTTTAACACATTATCATTGTATTCAACACAGTCTCTTATAAACTATATTTCTCCTTATTTGTAGCACTAAGTTGTCATAGTCAACCCATAACTCCTTTATTCCAATCAAGTTATATTATTAAGTTTAATTGGTTGACCTAGTACTCCTTTCTACTAATCAAGTTATAGTACTGAGTCAACCTAGTCAACTTTGTATCCTTATCTGACTATCATTTTACTTACCTATAATACTAAGTCAACCTAGTCAACTTTGTCTCCTTATTTTCCATATATTCAACAATACTAAGTCAACTTAGTCAATTTTTACTCTTTTTAAATCCTTTTTTAGCAATACATAATTGACCTAGTCAACCTTATATCTAATTATTATCCTAGCTCTTCTATCTGGATGAATTAGTTATCTATTTCTAATTTCTTAGCCTTTTATTCACTTCCTCAAAACATCATGAAGTTCCCTATTAGAATATTCTTGGAAAACTTAAATCCATTTAGACACTATATGGGGTTTTCCTTTCTCCCTTTCTTTACCTCCCGATACTCTTGGAGCACCTTTTCCCTTCTTTCATTTGTGGATGGTAACATGGTTCAAATCACACCTCAAGATGAAGTAGGTGGATCTAATACTTTTTGTTTCAACAAAATGTGGGATCAATTGACACAAGTCTATCCAAAAATTCCACTAGTAATCCACCTTCCAATAACCCTCCCCCTAATACCAATTTATGGAGTTCTCATAAAGACACCAACCCATTAGTTAATATTACTCAACTTCTTACAAAAGACATATAATAAATGAACATAATGAAAACTTATACCACCTCTCAAATGATGAAATTATAATGTCATTCGATCAATATGGCTAATCAACCTCTAATTCTTAATTGTCAAGCTAATCCAAATTTTATTCCTCTACCTCTGAGAGATACATCAAGAAATGTTATTCCTCAACCTATTATGAATACCAAAATTCTTCATAATATCTATAATGAGCATTTATCTCCTTTCATCATGTCTATTGATATTGGTAATATATATCCAACTATGAAGTATGATGGGACTAAAGACCCTACATCCTTTCTCAAAGTATTTGACAATCTTTATAAAGAGTGAATCCAAAATAATAATTTTGACACAGATAAAATTTTAATTAAAACATTCACTGGTGATGTATTAGAATGTTACAATAAACTTCTCCAAAATTCCATTTGGCAACTTGATGATTTACTCAATCTTTTAGTTAAATATTTTTAACATAATGACCTTCCCAAAAAATTCCTTATTAATTTCATCAATCCTAAACAATCTCCCACCAAATTAGCTCATGATTTTATCTAATGATGGAAGTCTCTATCCCATAAATCCAACCATAACATGATTGATGATAATTTTTTTAACCTCTTTATAACTACTTTAACTCCTTCACTTCAATATAAGTTTTAAACTATGATCAAGGAATTTGACAAAGAGAGGAGGTTAGATCAAGTGTTAGTCCATAAAAACATGAAATCAACACACTAACATATCCAAGCCTAGATCTTTGAGGGAGCTTAATGAATAAACAAAAATTGCAAAACCAACTAAAATATAAAGAACAACAATCTTTACCTTCCTTAAAAGCTCCAAATGATTTCTTTGTTTGGTTTGCTCAATTATGCATAAGAATTCTTCATCAATGACATATGGCTAACATCATCTCCTCTATGCACCATTATGATGGAGGGATTTATTGGAGTAGGTTGGACTAGCTAAGAAATGGTCCAAGTATGTGCATGTGTATATTAGGGTAAAATTGTTGAAATCGTACCTATGGTGGTGTGACATTCTAGTTAGGGTTGGATATGTATGACTAATTTTATGGATATTGGGTTTGGGATGGAGGGATATAACTATACTGTGTTAATTATGGTTGAATACATACTTTTTGTTAACTATTAAAATATTGTTATTGAGTGGGAACTTATGAGTTAAGACCCTATCTCTAAACCTATGGTACATTCTACACAAAAGGCAATTGCTACCTAGAAGGTACTTAAAGAACATTGGAGCCTATTTATTGTGTGAATACCTATTGAGAAGTGGATGCATGTTGGATATTTAGTACTTATCACTAACTAATATGAATATGTTTTTGATTAGACATCATTTGATTTTGGATTGATATATTGGCCTACAAAGGAAGATGTATGTTTACCACTACCTGGTGAGCTAAAACATTGGTTGCCCCCTATTAAGGTGGTAATGCATTCAAAATCTATTTTATTAGGATACTTGATTGTGTATGATATTGTGTAATATTACTCATCACATTTGGGGAGGAGTAGTATTCAACACATTTTGTTGTAGTGTGGCAATGCTTGTTAGCTAGCTACTTAATCTTGTTGGTTGTGCACTTGAAGAAGTAGCTGGTTGAGGATTAGAAGTAGTTGGTTGAGGTTAGGATGTAGAAGTTTATACTCCTTGATTTTGAAAACCACTAATGGTACTATCTAAAGGCACATTTTGTTTTGGATTGATTCTTTATGTGCCAATACCATTTTGGTTTAAATTAGATGTTGCTAGCACATTATCCCCTATGTTTTGCTTAGTATAATGCATAGAATTTGAAGATATTTCCTCTATAATCAGTGTATTGAACATGGTTTATACTGAATTTTTTTCATAAATGGGTCTAAACCTTGATTGTCTTGACCTATCAACTCTGTTAAAACTTTTGTTTGAGGAGATAGATTAATAAGAGGTGAATTTAACAAGGCCATATTAGTGAGGTTATGAAATAAATTGAGATATATCTAGTATGCTTGATGCATTTGATCAAAGTGGTCATCCATGGGACCTCTTTGTGGGATAAACACATGAGAGTTTTGGTATTGTATTTTTACAATGGCATTAGGATTGCTAAAAGAGAGTTGTTCATGAGTTTAATTGTAAAACATGTTGGAAGGCTCTCTTTCTAGATTTTATAAGTTTTCATACCCTACCTCTATGATTTTATTGGGATCATATGTTGATGGCATTATGATGTGATAAGTTTGTTGTTGAGTAATTTTTATAGTTGATGGTATGCTAAATAAGTATTGGTACATTATATCTTGATCTTGCTCTGTATATGGAGGTGTACTAACCAAATAGTTGGCCAAAGGATCTTGACTTTGTCCCCCTGGTTGAATGTTTTGGGGTGGATAAGAGTCTATTTTCCAAATGACATTATCTTCGATAGGGTTTTCCATAAAGTCCCCTTGTGTGAAGGATTTCCATATCTATAATTGTACATAGTTCCACTACATGTATAGTGAGACATGTTCAAATTAAATGACAAATATTTCACAACAAGATAAGGGATTAAGTTTATATAAACACTAGAAAAGCTATGCCTTTTGGAAATACTAAGGGTTCAAACGTGATCTAGCTTAGCCAAAAGTGGAGCTAAATCTACAAAAATTCTATGAAAATACTTGATAAAAATAGTGTATCATCAAATGAAAAATAGTAAGTGTCTAATACATGAAAAGGTCACAAAAATGACCTAAGAATCAAACTACCAAACTCTAATGTTGAAACATGTTCCAAGTAGGTCTAAGCTACTAAAGAGAAAATTCGCTTGGTCTTTTGTCTAAATGTAGAGTCAAAATTTAGGCTCAAGTAGGATATGCAAGGATTAATGTCCAAATGGTGGAAAAATATTGACTTAAAAAGGATGATTGATTAATCTAACAAACTTGGAATAGTTTAACATAGACAAGGTACATGACTCTAGGCATAAAACATGATCTAATTGGTATAATATGCTAAACAAGAGATGTTTGAAGATAAACTAATTTGACCAAAATAAGAGCACAAAACAATATAATTTTCCAAATTTTAGTGATGAATTAATCCAAATTACATAATCCAAAAGAGGAAGATCTAGGTATCAACCCCATGAATTGATGTCTAAATTGAAATCAACTAATATTTGAATTTGAACTTATAATAGTTAATCAAGGACTCAACTAAAGATAAACTAAAAATTTGATGACAAAGAGATATAAATAATAGAATAGCGTGACCAAACTAATCCAAGATTCAATAAGGCTCAAGTGATTGCTTGCAATAAATGATAATGAAGATGCAAGATGAAACAAGACAAGTCTTTTGAAATAAAATGGGTAGCCTAATAACATTACCACTTCTGAAAGATGATGTGACAAATGGTTTATGTTTTAAGACTTTAAAAGCATAATATTTTGAAATGATTTGGGCAACATAATGGTGCCCTCCTTAATAAAGTGCTATTCCTAATGTTTTGACACAAAAGGGAATATTTGTTAAGTTAAATCAAAGTGTCATACGGATGGAATAATTCCTCCTCAAATAATGGAGTGATGTGGACTCATTACTCATAAAATTACATGGTTTTAACAATACAAGTTTTAGTCTAACACACCAAGCAAAAATGACCAATATACACTAATTATAATCATCCAAGTTCCAACAAGGGTATGCCAATGTGGGGTTGACTAAACTAATTATTTTATGAATATTCTGAATGGATCAATTGCACAATGAATTTTATGCAAAATGATGAAAAATAAATGCAATTTAATTGGGTTTAAATAGCACTTGGATTGTTGCAAAAAGTCTTGCCATTTTTTTAACCACTACATTCATCTCTTGCTCAATGTAGTGTGATGTCCAAAGTGCAGATACATTCCATGTGTAACTCCAACACTATAAGGTGGTTTAACCACTCAAATATATGATCCTAATGGGAGTGGATGAAGTTAGTGCTAGGAGATAAAACCCTAGGTCAAAGATTCCCTATAGAACTCACAATGAATTCCCCCTCACAAGCCAAGATGCATAAAATAAATAACATAATATAAATACTTTATGGTCACTTCAAGATTACCAATAATAGTGAAAATTTTTGAGAAATTTAAATGACATTCTTTCCATGCCTTTTAATAGGCTCAAAGAGTGATGAGATGGTGCTTTTGATCCCAAAATTTCCCTAAAGGGGATGGATTGGAGAGCATACACGCACATCTCTTTTCACAAAAATACACAATCAACGAGCAAGTTTATAAATAATTAAAGTGAAGTTAGTTTAATTGCACCAAATTGAAAGTGTTTTATTAGATTTATTACTATCCCCTTGGCTTTAAGAAGTGCAAATAAAACTAATTGCAAACCACCAAAAATAATTTGGCTCTTTTGATCCCAAAAGTTCCCTAAAGGGGATAGATGGAAGAACATACATGCACAACTCTCTATTTACTCAAAAAAGATTAGATTAAAAAAATAATGAAAAAAATTGCAAAAAACTTTGAAGTGTATTCAATTTTATTTAACTAAATGAAATGTGTGGTGGTTTTCTTTTAGCCCCTTGGCCTTGAGTGTGAACTTTGAATGAATTTGCAAAAGCTTAACCAATAAAACACCATAAAAAGTTTATTTAAACACCAAAATAAAGGATTCCTAAATTTTTTTAGACATCCAAATGAAGTGTGAAAATACTAATTTATATTGAAATGGTTTTCTCAAAATAAGTCTTGCAAAGAAATGGTCAGAACTTTGTTTAGCCTTGAAGCTTATTTATCAAATGAGACAAGCAACTTTGAAGGGTTAAATTTGTCGACCCAAAGGAAAAACCCCTAAAAATCAAAAATTTTAGGTTAGTAAAAGGTTATAAAAAATATAAATTAAAAAATTAAAAAAAAAACTTAAAAAAAAAAAAAAAACGTATGAAACATGCAAACAAGTTAGAAGGTAAAAAACAAGAAAATCGAACACAAAAATCATAAAAACCTATAGTCAATAATTTAGACATAACTTTTAAACTATACATCTAGTTGTCATAAAAATTTTGGAGGTTATTTATAGGTCTAAGGTGCACTTGTATGAAGAAATTTAGATAAAAATAGTGAATAAAAAATGTATTAGATTTGTACTAACCATTTTTACTAGAAAATAAAAAAATAGAAGGTGATAGTCACTAAAGGAGCCATAACTTCTAAAATATAAATATTTTTTAATGAAATTTTTATAAAATATCAATAAAATATTTATATATATGTATACAAAAATTTAGACAAAAATGTTAAGTAAATAAAAAGTTATGAATTATTTATTGGATATTTTTACTCAAAACAAAAACAACAAAAAAATTAAAACTATGAAATACAAAAAAGTTTGTGGATTGCGCTCTCATGAAGATAGTCCCACCAGGCATGCCATTTGTGATCAAATAATTTGTAAAAGAGAGGAATTTAGATCAAGTTTTAGTCCATAAAAACATGAAATCAACACACTAACATATTAACATCTCTAAGCCTAAATCTTAGGGGGAGCTTAATGAACAAACAACAATTGAAAACCCAACTAAAATGCAAAGAACAAAAATATTTACCTTCCTTGAGAGCTCCAAATGATTTATTCATTTGGATTTCTTAGATTATGCATAAGAAGTCTTTATCAATGACATATGACTAATATCATCTTCTCTATGCACCATTGTTGAATGCTTGGCTTGATTGATGGCTTGGCTCAATTTTAACATTATAACACTAGGATTTTAGCTTCATGAATCTATTCCTACATTATAACTCTACTTTAATTGATTTACCAAAATGAATATCTCTTAACTTGATTTTATAGGCTTTCAAATCCTTTGGAATGGTTTAAATCTGACCATAATTGAGTTTATTAACTTTGGTCGAGTTTAAAATATTCTTAAGATATTCTTTTATATATTTTCCAAAAGTGACAACTCATAACCATGCTTGAGTTTATTAACTTTGGTTGAGTTTAGCATATTCCTAAGATATTCTTTTAGATATTTTCCAAAAGTGACAACTCACAAAGGTAAGATGCTCTTGGATTTTCTTTTTAGTAATTGATTTAATTGATTTATTAGCTCATGGGTGAACTCAATTAAGATTTGAAATTGATTTAACTTGATAATTGATTTTGATTAGGGTGTGCAAGTTAATTAATTATTTTTAGGAATTTGGTCATTTTTTTAATTTTGATTAATTAAATATGTGTATTTACCTTGTTTAATTTATTTAATAGACCAAAATGATTTAATGTATGATTATGAAACCAAATTCAAGACTAATATGAATTCTTGGGCTAGGTATTCAATGATTAACAAGAACTGGTCTAAAGTTGGATATGAAGCCATTAGTGGCCAAATTTAGATGTCTACACAAAAAATTTCTCCTCAAATGCTTAACAAAGTTCTTGACCAAGCCAAATGTCAAGACTTCCTCATGAAGTAATTTGAGCCTAATACCAAATACCTTAAAGGATATTTTCAAACTTCTACCAATGCCATCACTGACAATAGTCCTCAAACTAAATTAGGAGTTACCAAAGCTGAAAATCCCCCATCTCACATACCACTAACCATGAATCAAATGAAAGAATTCTTATCATCATCTATTCCCTTTACCTATCCTAATAATATTCCTAAATGGTATGACCCTAATCATTTTTGTTGGTTCTATGATGACATTGGTCATTCCCATGAAACTTGTCAAGGGATTACTAAATTTTTTATCTCTAATATTATTGGTGATATATTCAATCACGAAACCATGATCCAAATCCATCATTAAGTGTGCAACACTGCTTCTTAAAAATGACAAGATCCCAAAGCTTATTCTAATAATTAAAAAAAATTACACATCTAATCATCAAAAAAATACCAAGGATGTTTGTGCTATTGATGTCAAATATGACCAATATTACAATAATTATCAATATGTTAATGTATCTAAGGTCAACTATCATTGCAAACTAGATCACAAAGATCATGTCACAAAACATAAGAAAGCATCTTTGGAAGAACAACTTCTCAAAGATACTAAAACCACTAATTTAGCTTTGTAATCCCATGAGGAACCCCTTCTTTCTTTTGAACCCCAAACAACTTCCATTCCTTCAAAATATACCTTACCTTATAAACATCGTACTAGTTCTTCTTCTAAATCTAATTGGAACTTTCTCAAATAACTTAACTCCATGCCTTGCCAGATTCCCCTTATAGAGTTAGTTCATAATTCCACTTATAATTATAAGTTCATTATGAAAAAATTACAATAAATTGAAGATCCATATTTTATTTATGAATAAGAACCCTCTATCGAACATCAACCTACCAACATGCATACCTTTGAATCTATCTATCCTTCTTCCAAACTATCTATTAAATTTATTGAAGAGGACATAATTAATGACAAGATCTTTTTCTACATTGATGATCCATAAATATTCATTAAAATAGCCATGAAAACTACCCTTATTCATAAAGTGTTAGTTGATGATGGGTCAGGTATTAATGTGGCATCTTTATGGCTCATCCAATAACTTGGCTATAATAAGGATCATCTCAAGAAAACCCACCTCACATGTCATGGATTTGATAAAACTAATGAAAAGCTACTTGGTTTTATTTGTCTTCCCCTGACAATTAAACCCAAGACTATTCAAACTAAACCTATGATCCTTGACTTGTCTCTAACTTATAACATACTCCTCAGTCACCCTTAGAATCATAGATTGAAGGCCATAACTTATTCCAATAGCCAAAGCATCAAATTCATATATAATGACAAATAATATAAGCATGAGGCCAATCTGAACCCATGGAGTATTCAACTTCCCAATCCAAAATCTCAATATCACATTCCTACCATTCTTACCATAAACAATCCTCCCTTACTTAAATTCATCAACATCAATCAAGACTTACAAGTCACTCTTGTTGATTCAGATGATGATGAACCTAATAACTTGCAACATACTTAAAACACTACTAAGTTGCCTCTTTATATCTTGGAGTGGCTTCCTCCCTCTTTATTACCTCATGATCATAGTATTCCTCTCATTGATGAGATTATTGATTTTACCCTTCTATGTAATACTCAAGAACATTTTTATTGAGAAGATGCCTTCAGATGTAATGATTATGGAGTTTCAAAATTATTCCAAGATCCTCTAATCATGTCTCCACATAAGTTCAGTAAGCTCAAAATTTCACCTTCTAAACCTCCCCCTAAATAATAAGCTTGTATAACTTCTCTAACTTATGATGATAACTATATCATGGCCTAAGCTCAATATTCAGACTTGGATGTTCAACGTTATAAAAAAACCTTAGATCAAATACATGTTTTTAACTAGGATTTTCACACCATTTCCATAGATTTTGAATTAGTCCCCGAAGGTCATAAACCTCCTATTAATAATCTACTTCTTGATATTCTATGGGTGGTTGAATAAATCCTACCTTTAAAACATCTAAAAATTATACCATATTCTCTACCACCTACAAATCCCATCATTACATTTGATTCTTCCCCCATTAAAAAAACTAATGATATAACATATGATCAATCTACTCCTCCTAATCTAGATATTAGATTAGATGCTAAGGCCATAGATGTTCATCACATACATTTTGAATATGACCACCATGGTAATCAAATTATTGATCTCAAAGTATATGTTGAGTATGATGGTTCTCTTCCCAATTTTCCTAGAGATGAATCCAATCAGAAATTACTTCATGCCTGAAAACCTCAATTTCCTCAATAACATCACAAACTCAGGAATTTCAAAAATAAAACTCCTTATTTCAATAATTTCATCATTAATATAAATATTATCTAATATCTTCTTTACCAAATGCATCATATCACTTCCAAGATGGAAATACTATGTTTATTGAAGAAACTACTTGCATCAAATATGGTACTCCATCATGCCCTAGACCAATTACAATTTATTATAAACTCACACCTGTTGAACATGATAAATTTGGCTTATTTTTTTATAAATATCATGAAATATTTATCTAGTCATATGAGTACATGCCTGGTATTGATCCTAACATCATGGTGCACAATATAATCACTTATCCTGATGCCAAACTTGTGTGCCAAAAACAACATAAATTTCCACCCAAATTTTGCACCTTATGCCATAAAGAAATTATAAAAAAAAATTATGATAAGTTTATCAAACTAGTGGACTATTCTGGATGAGTTTCTAACATAGTCCCTAGTCATAAAAATGTCACCATGGTCATCCACATTTGCATTGATTTACATAATCTTAATCTCACTTATCCCAAGGATAATTTCCCTCTATCTTAAATATATTCCATTATCGATTCCACAGCTGGTTATGGAATGCTGTCTCTTATGGATGGCTTCTCGAGCTATAACCAAATTTACATTGCCCCTAAAGACAAACATAATACATATTTCACCATAGAATGGGACACCTATTGCTATGTTAAAATTCCCTTTAGTAGCTTCAAAAATGTTAGAGCTACCTATAAATAGGAAATGGATCATATCTTTCATGATCTTATTCATAAAATTATAGAAACACATGTGGATGACCTCATTACTAAATCTAAATGTTGAAAAAATCATCTTTTTGATCTTTCCTTCATCTTTGACTACCTTCTTAAATACAAAGTTAGACTAAATCCTTATAAATGTGTTTTCAATATCACATCTGGTAAACTATTAAGACTATTTGTTTCTCTCCTTGGCATTGATGTTGACCCTATAAATATTAACACTATCATCAACATGACCATCCCTCAATCCATTGTAAACATTCACACTTACCTGGGTAAACTTGGGGAAATTAAGTGCTTCATTCCTAAAATGGCTTACTATATCTATTTTATCAATTCTCTTATTAAAAAAAGGTACTACTTTAGAATGGATAGATATTTATCAAAAACCATTTGATAATATTGAGGAATCATTGCTTCACATACCTACCCTTCATCTTCCTTCAAACTATCAACATTTTGATCTTATATACCTCTTCCACACCCATATAAGTTGTGGAAATTCTTTCCCAACAAGATGATACTTGAAGAGAATATGCCATCTACTATATAAGTCAAGGCCTCATTGATTATGAAAAATGTTACACAAAAGTCAAACATGATTTCCTTGCCATATATTTTACCTCTAAAAACTTCTACATTATATGCTTTATTAAACAACTTATGTTATCATCCATTTCGATCCCCTTCATCACTTATTCTCCAAAGCCTTTCTTCCTAGAGACAAAATTGGCAAATAGATGGTCCTTCTCATGGAATTTGATCTCTAAATTATTTCTCAAAAAGATGTTAAAGGATAAATCATCACTGATCAAATTATTTTAGCTTCTATACCTACTACCAACCACCTTTAAGATATTCTTCTTGATGAAAATATTCTATATATAATAGGTCTCAACCAAGCCATATCCATTAAATGTTACTTCCATAACTTCACTATTGATCTTGAAACAAGTCATCTCGACGAATCTACTATCCCCCCAATACTACTAAATGAAAAGTAGTTATCAAAGAACTTCCTAAAATTAATGTTTATTTACACAAGGATACTTAGACCCTTCATTTTGATGGTGCTAAATTCCTTCAAGGAACTAGGGTAGGTTATATCCTTACAAGACCTTTAGGCAAAATCATCCAATTATATATTTGTTTAACATTTGATGTCACTAACAACATTGAAAAGTATGGATCTTTAACCTTAGGCATGAGAGCTGCCCTTTATTTAGATATCTGATACCTACATGCTTTAGGCAATTCCTAACTCATTTGCCTATCCCTCGAGATCAAAATTTTATTACCAATTCCCTTGCTTCTTCAACATCTCTATTTCATCCACACCAAGTTTTTACCAATCCCACTTTTCTTATTCAAATAATAAAATATCAATATTATATTTAACCACCAAATTCACTTATCTTCCACATCGTGGCTATCACAATTAAAAAAAACATGGTATAAAGACATCATTCAATTTTTGGAACACCAAACTTATCCTCCTAACCTCAATTCACATGAAAAAACCTACATTCACAAATAAGTTTTTAAGTATGTATTTTGATATAACACCCTCTATTATCATAATGATGAAGGTACCTTAATCCATTATGTTATAAAATATAAGGTTCCTCCTCTTATTGAACAAGCACATGGGGGTATTTGTGTTGGCCATTGTAGCAGACATGCTACAAGACACAAATGCTTATGTATGGGAAACTTTTGGACCACTCTTAGAAATGATGCTATCAAATTAGATAAAAACCATACTTATTTACAACTTCATGATGATTTAATTCATTCACCTCTTGTCAAAATTCAAATTGTAGAATCTCCTTGGTCCTTCTCCATGTGGGGATTAGATCTCATATGTAAATTACCTCGATCTCAAGATAGGCATGCCTTTATAATCATAATCATATAATATTTCACCAAATGGGTCAAAGCTATACCACTTATTAATGTCACTGGTACCACCATATAAAATTCATCCTTAATAAAATAATTTTCCACTTTGGTGTCCCTCATACAATCATTTTAGATAATGTTGGTAATTTTAAAAACAAAGATGTCAAATAGCTCTATGTTAAATTTAAAATCAATTACAAATTATCCACACCATATCATCCATAATACAATGTCTAAGATGAGGCCACTAATAAAATTATTAATAAAATTATCCAAAAGATAATTTGTGAAACCTACACAGATTGACACCTTCATTTCTATCTTGCTCTTTGGGCCTATCACACTAGCATACACACTCACACTAGGAAAACACCATTCTCTCTAGTCTATGGTTCTGAGTTAGTGTTCCAAATAGAAGTTGAGATTCCTTCTCTTTATATATCTATTTATGGTATCATACCTAATTAATAATTATGTGAGGCTCAACTTCATGCTCTTGATCTTCTTGATGAGAACCATATTTCTACTTTGCAAGACAATCATTAATATAAGGCCCATATTACCAAATAACATACTAAATGAGTTAAAGTTCACACATTTAACATTGGTGATATTGTCCTTAAATTAGAATACACTCTTGAAAAATATGGTAAATACACCCAAAAATGGTGGGGCCCTTATTTAGTCAAAGATATTCTTGGTCCAAGTACCTATCACCTTCAAACCAATGAAGGCCATATTTATAAAGAACCCACCAATGCATAATTCCTCAAGAAGTATTTTGCCTAAATCTTTCCTTTATTTTTATAATTTTATATAATATCTATCTAAATATTTTTTAGGATACTTATGTGGGTTTCACCCTCTACAATAGTTCTCTCTTTTCACAAACTTTAGTCCTTCCTTTTGGTCTTTTGGTTTCCACTTTTCTTCATGAGTTTCATTGTAAAAATGTAGATATGACCCAATATTCCTCATGATGTAATTTTATCCTCTTTGTTTTCATAAAATTTACACACTTTTTAAAACCTCTTGGGTTTCTCTTTTGTGAGTTTTAGTGTAAGACCATGGATATGACCTAGCCTTCCTCACAAATACCATCTTTTTCTTATCCCATTTACTTTTCCAATAGTTTTTAACACCCTTTGGGTTACTATTTTATGATTTTTAGTGTAATACCATGAATAGGACTTGGCCTTACTCATAAAATCACCATCTTATCATTCCTTTTATAGAATGTGTTTTACAATGGTTACGATTTTTTTATTTTTGTTCCCAGCTTTAGCCTTTACTTCTTTTGATAGATGAAATTTGCATAACAAACTATGATATCATGTATTCCTACATTTAACTCATTATTATGATAAAGAATCACACTTTTTTTAATCATTGAATCCCATTTTCACCCTTTATCACATTTTTTTCAATTTTAAGTAATTCAAATTATTTCATGTCCCATTCCTCTTGATTTTCTTTCCTTTCACTCCACATTGTATAAAAAAATTGAAATCAACATAGAACTTTTATTTCACTTAAATTTATGAGAATATTAGACACCATACCCTCTGAGTTTTATCTCTTAGTAACCAAGTCCCAAGTATTCAAATGAAAGTCATCTTTAGCACCCATGTTGGTTCTATGAATCCGTATAGAGGAGGAATATAAAAATCCATAAAGAAAGTTATAAGCCAAATCATTTTAAACAAAAAAAGTATATATAAAAGGTAACATACAAATATCAAAAGTCAAAATCACACCAAAATATGTGATTAAAAGCACATATCCTATCTCCAATCAAAGCTCAAACTTCATAGTTGGCCTCACACTAGAGGTGAGGTCCATTGGGGAATACTAGGCTAGTATATGGGAATAGGAGAAGTCAAAAACATATATGGTACTACCTAATTTATCATGCAAGTACCTAATATTTGTATTATAATGATGAATCTATAAGGGGTTTTGTGAAATGGGGAACATGTTGTGAGAAGGTAGGTCCATTTTAATTTTCATGCATATGGCCTTCATGGGATGATATACATACTTAATTTTTTGATCTAAGACTTTTGTGGTTAAGATAATTTATTTAGAGTCCTTAATGTTGAAAGTCCTATTGTTTTTAAAAATATAAATTGTGTGTCTTGAATTTTATAAAGAGTTCCTCTACCTTGGATTTTACTTCATTTTACTCTCCACCCATTTCATTTCTCCCTTGATAGGCAAGGTGTGATTCTAAATTTGTTTTCCATTCTTTATGTTTTTCACACCTTGAAAAACATGCTAACATTATCATGTTTTAGTTTTATCTATCCTTAGAAAAAAACATGTTTGAGTAACAATGGATTATATTCTTTACACCATGGCTCTACATTTATAGATATGCCTTGATTTATTTTACCATTTGTCATTATTGTACTACCCTTTTTACAGACACTTGAGTACATTTCTACTTTAATTTAATTTTTATATTATTGAGTGAGGTTGGATTATTACTTATCACTCACCAATGTTGTTTTCCCATTTATGCACCTTTTTCCATTGATGATTGAGTAAGGATTATTACCGCTCACTAATCAATGTTGTTTTACCATTTTTTCTTGCCCATATTTTTTAAAGTAAGGATTTTTAATACTTTCTGTAATGAAATTACTTAGATGTTCACACAAAATAATTATATATCAAACAAAATAAGTAAAAATGAGATATCAAATAATAATAAGAGCCATCAAAGTAGAATACTGGATAATATAGTAGAGCCACTTTGAGGGGGAAATCTCCATAACAATGTAATAAGAGTAGAACACTTATTTAATGGTTAAAAACTAACCACTACCTCCTATGTATAGTCTACTTATCCATATTTATTCCATAGGTTGACCTAACTAATAACATAGAGAAATGTAATAAGAATATAAAATAGGTATGTAAACCACATGTCAGCCACACATATCCCTAGACATGCTAAAGGTTAAGGGCATAACATGCCCCTTCCCTTCAAAACAATATTTTACTCAATGTTGAATCATCTGGATGTTGTTGCACAAATGATTCATCCTCCCAAGTGGCATCTTCACATGGTAGATTTTTTGGTTTGATCAGGTACTCCTTAAATGCTTTAGACCATAACTACTCAGTGCACATTTGAAGGATTGCCTCAGGATCAATAATAAATCTCCCTTATTCATCCAATTTTGGTAACTCAGTTTGAGTAGAAACTCCATGTCTAATGACTTTATTTAGGCATGATACATGAAATATGAGATGTATGTGAGTAGATTAAGGAAACTCAAACTTTTAGGCCACACTGTCAATTTTATATAAGATCTGATAAGGCCCATAATACTTAGGATAAATATTATTATCCTTTTCTTTTTGATTCATAGACATTTGCGTATATAGATGCAAGCAAATAAAGACCCAATCACCAATTTCAAAATGCCTCTCACTCCTATGTTGATCTACCTATTGCTTCATGCAATTTTGGACCATGGCTAAAATTTCATGCAAACTTGCAAGGACCTCCTATTGATGGTGAATATGTTCCTTAACTACACAAACCTTAGGATGGACCTTCAAGGTTGAAGTGATATATGGAGGGTGATATCCATGCAAGGACATAAAGGGAGACATTTTGGAAGAACTATGAACATAAGTATTATACCACCATTCAGCAAGTGGCAACCAATGAACCCATTTATCCTATTTATAAAAAACAATAGAGATATCCTTCTAGATATTTTTTTGGCTACCTTAGTTTGTCCATCTAATTGAGGATGATATTATGAGATATGAGCCAAATTTGTGCCCAAACATGAAAATAATTTAGTTCAAAAATTACTATTGAAAATGGGATCTCTATCACTGATAATGATCTTAGGAGTACCATGTAGTTTATAAACTATATTAAGAAAAGTAGAAGCTATTATACTAGCAATAAATGGTTATGATAAATAACAAAAATGAGAATACTTACTGAGATGATCCAAAAAAACCATGATAACATTTTGACCATCAAATCTTGATAACCTTGTAATGAAATCCATAAACACCTCTTCCCAATGTTGGTTAGGGATGGATAAAGGCTACAAAAGACTTGGGGTTTTGATGATTTCACCTTTATTTTATTGATAGATCGTATATTTAGCCACACATTTTTGGACATCCTCCTTGAGTCCTTCCCAAAAATAATCCTTATTGATTCTATGATAGGTTTTAAAAATCTTAAATGACCCCCAAGTGGAGTTGCATGAAGTTCATTAAGGATTTTTTATTTGAGAAGAGAATTCTTACATAGGTATAATCTATATTTATACCATAATGTATTACCTTTCCATGTGAATTTTTTAAATCCACCCAAACCTTATTGAATATTTTTAATTAAATCATGGGTAGCACTATCATTTTTCCATTTTTATCTTGTTTCCTCTAGCCAATATACCTACCAAATGGTCATGACATATATCAATCCTCAATTGATTCATCCCTTCTAGATAGTGCATCTACAACCACATTTTCTTTGCCTTTCTTGTAGACTTTTTCAAAATCATAGCCTAACATCTTACTTACCCATTTCTATTATTATTCTAATGAAAATAATTGGTTTAAAAAATATTTGAGACTATCATGATCAATCTTTACCTAAAAGTAATGACCCATCAAATAAGGTCTCCATTGTTTGACTGCATTTAGAACGGCCATCATTTCCTTCTCATAGATGGGATTGAGCTACTTTTTACCCTTCAGTTTGTGACTTTAAAATGTAAGTGGTTTTCCTTCTTTCATGATCAAAACACCCATACTATATCCAGATGCATCACATTCAACCACAAAAATCTTAGAAAAATTAGGAGTGTCCAATACTAGAGTGGTACACATAGCTAGTTTCAATTTTTCAAATGCATTGGTAGCTATATCACTCCACTAAAAGGAATATTTATTCAACAAATATGTGAGTGGGGCTATAATTCTATCATAATTTTTGACAAACCTATGATAATAACTAGATAGCCCAAAAAGTCCCCTTAGTTTCTTGTGTTTTAGAAACTAGCTAGTTTACCATTTCTTGGATTATTTTAAGATCCACTTTCAATCCTTCATGTGAATTCATATGACCCAAATACTCAACCTCATGAGCTCAAAAATTAAATTTGGAAGGTTTGGCATATAACTAATTTTGTTCCATAATTGAGAGTACCTATTTCACATGTTGTAAATGGTCTTCCTAATTTTTATTGTAAATGAGGATATCATAAAAAAAACACCTGAACAAGTTTCCTAAAAAATGGCCTAAAAATAGTATTCATCAAAATATAAAGGTGGATGGTGTAATTTGTAGACCAAAAGGCATAACCATAAATTCATAATGGCCCTCATGAGTTATAAGAGATGTTTTGGGAATGTCTTCATCATGAATCTAGATTTGATGATACCTAGAATTTAGATCTAATTTGTGAAATAAAGAGCACAATTCAATTCATCTAGAAAATCATCAATGATAGGAATCTAGAAATTTATATTTGATAGTGTAATTATAGATATCTCTATAATAAAGGCACATATTCCATGTGTCATCTTTCTTTCTCACCATGATAACTAACAAAAAATATTTGATTTAGCTATGGTGAATGATTCCTACATCCAACATCTCTTGTGCCATCTTTTTAATTTCAATTTTATGGGTGTAGGGATACCTATATGGCATGATGTTGGGTGGTTTACTACCAAGAATAAGTTTGATGTCATGATCATGTGTGTGATTAGGTGCAATTCCTTTCATCATGTCACCAAAAATAATAGAATGGGTGTTGATCACTTGTAGATTAGGAAGTGTAGATGGTTGAGTTGGCTAGACTTTAATGGAAAACAAGTGAGCCACAAATCCTTTATCACCCTCAAAGAGAATCTTTATCATTTAATGGAAGATAATAAGCTGTGGATATTTAGATCTTAATCCCATTAGATTAAATGTCCTTCCCTTTGAATGAAAGCACATGAATAATTACTAGAAATTCATCTCAATAATGCCTAAAGTGGTGAGCCATTATACTCCCAGAATAATATCAGCTCCAGCCATGGGAATAAAAAACATAGGAGAATCTAATAGGTAGTATCCCATGGCTATCTTAATATTATGGAATTTTCTTGAACAATTGATAGTACCACCATATGCAATCATGACCTAAAATTCTAGAGCAAGATAAATGAAATAGTTTAAATGAGCAACCAACTTACTATTGATGAAGTTGTGTGTGCTCCTGAAATTAATAAATATAGTGACCTTATATTTCTTAAGGAAACCCACCAAATTAAGAGTTTGGGGATTAATAATACCTAAAATGGCATGATAAGAAATAATAGGCTAAGATTCTTTAGATTCTTCCTCAAGTCCTTATGTATCCTCACTAATTACTTCCTTATCATCGGCATCCTCATTGGTACCTTTGATGTAAAATAAATTCTTTTTAGCATAGTGATTTCCTTTGCTCCATTTTATATTAAAACTATAACACAACCCTTTGGTTTATTTCTCTTCAATTTTTTGAGGTGTCAATTTTGTGGGTTGAGGAAATGATGGTGTTGGAAAGGTGAGATTATGACTAATAGTGAAAGTTTTTCATTTGACCATCTCTTTCTGTTCTACCATGCATGCCCTTAAGATAGATTTTAATAAAGATGATGGATTAAAAATCCAAACCTCCAATTGGATGCTATCTTTGATTCCACCTAGAAAAATATCAATCAAATTTACCTCAATGATGTCTTCCACTAGTAAGCATAGATTCTAAAATTGATTATTATAATCCTTCATAGTTCCTATTTGATGCAATTTGGATAACTAGCTAAATAATTTCTCAAATACATTATTCTAATAATGAGCCAATAAATCATTAGTGAAAATAGCCCATGTAACAAGAGCACCATTCTTTTTATTTTTAGCACACAACTAGTAATACCAAATGAATTACTTAGGTTTTAGATATAGAGAGACCACTATCACCTTATGATAACTAGGAGTTTGGTACAGATCAAATGAATTCTAAATTTGGGTAATCTAAGTAAGAGGATACTTATCATCAAAATTATGCAAGTCCACTTTCAGAACATCGATTTTACACTAGGATTGGATCTGTTAGTGATGAGAGGAGGAGGACCCAAATGATGAAATGGAGGGTTGTTTATCTATAACCAAGATGAAATGGTAGCCAATTGAGTAGTGATCTAATGAAATTGAGTGTTCACCCTATTAATCTCTCTACACATCCCTAAAACATCAATTTGAATTGCATCAAAGTCATCCTACCACACCAAGCCCTTTATGTTAGTCTAAAGTTCCAAATTATATATTATCCACAATAGTATTATGAGTTTCTTGAGCCCCCCTTTTCTCTAAGTAGTATTACCTACCATGCACAAACCTTAGGATGGTTTTTACCTTAAAAAAAGTGTACCAAGAGATGGTAACCTTGTGATTGCCTCACCAAGTTGAATCTAATGACTACTTTGTGTGTTAGGATGAAAAGTTTTGGCACCAAAAAAGTGTACTAGCAGAATATATTATTGTGATCATCTCATTGAGGTGAATCCAATGATTGTAAAGGTGCAAAGGGAAATTTTTTACATTTCTTTTTTTAAAATATATTTAAAAAAAAAGTGTTTCAAACAATACTATGCTGATAGAAAAATTAATTCTTCCCATGTTGCATGTTATTTTTTTTCACTCCTTCCACTCGTAAAAGTTGTGCCTCACCAGATTAAAAAAATTCCATAATAAACTTGCCAAAATATAATATCTAATACCACCTGTAATGAAATTACTTAGATTTTCACATAAAATAATTATGTATTACATAGAATAAGTAAAGATAAGAGATCACACAATAATAATTGATAGTAGAGTAGATTACTAGATAATATAGTAGAGTCACTTCAAGGGGGAAACCTCCACAATAATTAAATAAGATCAAAAAACTTAATATGCTGGTTAAATACTAACCACTACCTCCTATATATAATCTACTTAGCCATGGTTATTCCATAGGTTGACCTAACTAAGAACATAGATAAATGTAATAAGAATATAAAAGATGTATGTAAGCCACAAGTTGGACACATATATCATTAGACATGCCAAAGGTTAAGGGTGTAACGCTTTCACATTGATGTTTTATTACCATCTTTTTGACATGTATCCTTGGTTTGACTTGGTGAGTTTGCCTTTCTTACTAAAGGTTTACTTATTTATGTTTTTCAATCTTTAGTAGCCTTGGATTTTTGGTTACCTAATTTACTCAAAATTTTGACTTAGTCATTTGGTTTAACATGGTGTTTATCACCTCAGCTTGCCAAATTTATAAATACATCTTATTCACATATCACTAGTTATCTTTGATTTCCTACATTTGTTTGTTTTTGCTCTTTTGTTTTGTATCCTTGGGTTTGTCAAAATTAGTGTCTACATCCTCCATGATCAAATAACCATCCAATGATAAAGGTAAGTCAAGGTACATATTACATTTAATTTTTTAGTTATTTCCATTTTAGTCATTTGAATTTCAATTATTTTTGCTTTAAAATACTATAAATTTTTTTAGCCTCAGAGTTGTGTGTTAATATGTTATTTATTGAAGCACCATCCCTTATTACACCTAGGTGACATGAGATGAGCTTCAAGTGGGGCATATGTATACACATAATATTTTTAATTTTTATCAAATACTGATGCTTTCTATCTTATAAGAACCCATCAAGTCTCAATCTTTTTAAGCGCATAGCCTAAGGGGTGCACCGAAAAAGGGGTGGGTAGACCATTGGTGCTTCATAGGATTGTGTCCCCTATTTCCACTTATCACCAATATAACCAACTCATAAACACATTCCTCTAAGCTTCACCTCCTATTTTTCACCCTTTTCAAGTCATTTTACACCTTCATTAGCCATTTCCCTAACCTAAACCCATTTTTGGTAGTTTACATGATTATGTCAGCCACCTGGACTATGTATTGTTATTTACAATGCTTAATAAAAACTACGTCAGCCATGGCCAACATAGCTCATTATCTAGTATGTTTTTGTCAATTACAATACTAGGTTGACTGGGTTGACCTTATTGGACAAATTTTTTAGAAGGGTTTAGGGTTAGATCCACCTATATAAACACATCCATTTCACCATTATTATAGATAAAACAAGAGTTATTATTAATTTGTAATTCTTTACAATCTACTCTTCCTCCATTATACTTGAGGAGTCTTAGCTTAGGGTTTATAGCTGGAGAAAAATCTTGTCTTATGGAGAATTCTTGAATGATTTGGAATTTATTAGTGATCCTTATAAACCATAACAACCTATTTTGAAGTACCTTTTTCTAAGGGAGATATTGAGTCTTGATGAGTTCATCTTCTAGGTATGTATCTCTAACTTTGATACTCTCTTTAGTAGATAGAAGTAACATATATAATGGACTTTTAATAATATTTCTCTCTCCAAACATTATGGTTTTACCTATAGATAGCTCAAATAAGATTCTCTTATGTATGTTTACTTTTATGTTTACTAACCCCATGTTGTGCCACAAGATTTGGTGAGCACTAGATTAAAACTTTGTTTTACTTGTTAATAGTATAATGAATATGAAAACATAGGACCTAGTTAGGGTTATTACATAGTTTTACTTGATTGGAGGATTTGGAACCCTCCCTAGTGATATTATTGTTGTAAGATATCCCTTTTATAGGTCTATAAGATCCATATTGGTCATGACCCTGATTATATAATGTATCCTCAATCACAAGTGTAAGTAGGATCTATCTTCTCTGAGATAGGATTGATATGTATAATCTGTTGCATTTCCCATTGCATACAAATAAATAGTATAACAAATTATAGAGTTTAATATTTGAAACATATACAATATCTTTAGTAGTATGACCAATTTTTTGTACCATATCCTAATTCTATAACACCTTATGATAATCCCTTAGATGGGATCATTGACTAGCTCTTTTTTTCCCTAAAATTAAAAAATATCAAGTGATCACTAAAATACAAAAAAAATCAAATAAATAAAAAATACTAAGCATTTACATGTTTACTAACTCTTTCATATGTTGTTTAATTTATGTTAATAAATATCATATCATTTTATTTATACACATACAAATGTTTCACAAGTACTTGAGTGTGATACATAGACTAGATCCATGATACATGATCTTAAAATGTTAGACCTTTCCTTTACCCACATGACACACTACCTTGGGGGCATCTACTTATATTGATCACAATTAATACAAGTGTTATTATTTTATGATCACTTTAATTTATTATGTTTAAATTGTATACTAACACTTACACATGTCTATAGTCATGTTCACATCTTACACAGTGTGCTAGATATGTTATTCTATAGGACATTTTGTTAACTCATGTATGCAAGGAATAATACGATATGATTATGTTAGTTTCTTATATTTTGATTATTAATATTATCATATAGATTACTTGAGAATAATTATTATTTGATACCTTGTCTCGATTATAGAACATTTGAACATGTTCCTTGTTTGTTGGCCATAATGCCCCTGATTGTTATTTTTTTGGTATGCATATATTTAAAAATGTTCTCTCCTTTGAGTGTGTAGAATTTTAACATGTACCTTATTTTTAATCTATTTTTAACCCTTTTTCTTGACACTAAGTGATTTTTTGTGTTTGATTGATCATTTATTGAGCTTGTGATTGTTACTTATAGATGTTTTCGTGATCTATATCACGTATCTTAGGGTTTATTGTGTTTGGATACTAAAATATTTATTGATACATATGTTTATACATAATACTAATGTATTCTTAATTAATAAAATATTTATATAGATATAACATGATTATCTTATCCATTTGAGATAAGGTGACTATCATGTTGCATTCCCCTATCCTCAAAAATGGGGACATATTAGTGGGGGTATGTCATAAAGACATAAGTCCACACACATATAATTGGAAAAATTGGTAGAATTTGATACAATTTACATGATTCAGGTATACATTTGGGTCATAATATTATGCATTTCGCACTAATTTTACATATTTGAGATAGATTTTTTCAAATTTGTGACATATATTATACATAATTTATAGAGTAGAGTTTAAATTTTGATGGATAATTTATCTTGAGACACATAGAGGTGCATATGCCAAGTAAATACATAAAACCACATAAACATATTCAAATTATATACACAGCTATGCACTAAACTTACTAAAATTCACCAATTAATTTCTCTATCTAAAGTAATTATCTCCCTCAAGTAGTGTGGTTGAGATTTAACACCATTTAAAACCTTGAAAATAATTACCATTTGTAGGTTGATATGATTACACCATTTAACCTTGGTGATGTTATCTATATTATGTATACAATTGAGTTGTGTAATTGAGATTCAATGATCTTGATGACCTTGGTACAACTCCCTTTACACCAGATTGTGGGCATGATCACCCTCAAATTCTCCTCTTCACATCTCCAAGGTTTAGCTGTGAACCTATATCTTACAATTCTCAATCAAATAAGCATCATTAATAAATCAAAGTACCAAGGGACAACATGGTTGCAAAAAAACACAAGTGTACCCATTTTATCTATTTCCTTTCAAGTATTTCAAAAATAATTTTTTTAAGATTATATGCCCTGATTACATTGTAATATTCTCTTGGATTTAGGTAATATACAAAAAATTCAAATAGGGTTCAATCAAATACAAGGTGTGTTATACACACTAAGGTACACATTTCTTTCCTTTAAACTAGTAATTTCATCCTTATGTATTAATTGATTTTTTTTGCGGGCGGGGGGGGGGGGGATGTAGATACTAAAATAAGATTATACATGATATACTAGTCTTGTACACTTTAAAAATATCACTCATGGTACAAACCTTTAGTTCATGACCTTCTCACTTCTAAAATTCTTGCATTTTCCATCCCATTACACCTAAATCCTTATCTTATACTTTGACCTTAATATTCTGATTACCTAGATCAACTTAGCCTATAGTCTTCATAAGACCTAATTTATATCCTAATTTTTCAATTATATATCTTCAATAAATTTTATTCTCTTAGACACTACCATCCATATTTGGACACTAATGTCAACACTAGTGTCCCAGATCTGATGTTTTTGTTTGAGACTTACAAATGGTCAAATTTTCAAATCTTTCAATGTGTATGGGTAAAAATATGGTAATATTTTAACCTTATCATGAGATAATTTAAAAAGGTATGGTATAAATACAAAACAAAATGTCATTCATTATCATATATAAATTACCAATAAAACACCTAACAAGCTCACACTTAATCTTATTTCTAGAATAATCATAAGAGCAATCATATTATATGTTTGAAACACTTAAATAATATTGCATCATCAATATTTTTAATGTTACAATCTATATCACTACATACACTCACATATACTATATTTCACAATTGTTCACACATAAACCCATAAAAGGGGGAGAAATACATCGATCTGAGGCCCTATTTAGAGTATATGTATATGTAGGAAATGCTCACTCATAGAGGGGTATTTGAGGTCAGCTCAAATTATCTTGACCCCACTAACCCCCATTTTTCAAGGTGAAATTTCCAAGTGGGAGGACCTAGGGTTTTGAGAAAAATAATAATATATAGAAAATATGTGTGCAATATAAGTTGAGAATTTACATGTCAACAAAAAGGTGTAGTTGGTCATTATGAAAAAGGGTCTCTATTATATAATATAAATAAACATTAGATTTAGGAAATAAATATCAATTTTAGTGTTCATATTTTGAGGATAATTTCTGGGTTGATATAGAGAAAATATTCATAGTCTAACAAGTCACTTTAGATCATCATACTATCTTCTCATATACCTGCATCTACCAAATCCACTTACACATTAGTAAATGAGAAAAGTATTATTTATTATTCCTGTGGATACTTTGAAAATTAATGTTGGCATTGTAATTTATATATTTATCATACTTTCATAATTTGGGATCATATCATAATATTATGAATCTCAATTATTTTGTTGGCATGATTTTAGAATATCTTATCCTTTTGTTTGATTAGGCTATTATCTCCTTACCCTTACCAAACATTAAAAAGGTTAAAAATTTGATGAGATATATATTTTAATCTTCCTAGACAACCACAATTTTTTCTAAGGTTTTCATCCTTCTTGAGTTTTAGATTGCATTAATCATTCATATCTTGATTTTATTAATGTGTATGAAAACTATATGTAGTGATAGAATAGGTGGTTTACCTATTAAACATACTAAGCTTATTATTCTACCACCTAATATGTATCAAGTTAATTCCCTATCAAATTCTACCAATAATGAGAGTGTCAATAATGACAAAGAGTAAAATACTAAAAATATTCTCATGGACAATGAATTTGATCACCAAAATAATGAAGCACATGAGAATAATGAACTTGAGCAAGTATATCAAGAGTAATTTAAAAATATTAATTTTTTTTGAAATCATATCATGAAGATTTTAAATATCTCTAAAATATCCTCAATAATATATTATAAACTTAAAAATCCAAAAGTATTAGTGAATAACCATTGGTATATATTTAGATGAATATTGGGGCTACTAGATATACTTATCAAGAATCACTCCCATTATCCCTCCCATCAAGCATACCATTTATTCCTACATCTAGTTGGGGTGCATGATATGTCTTCAAGCTATTGATCTATAAATACCAAACACATATTTATACATCCTCCATAGGAAGAATCAATGTTTAAACCCAATTACTAGTTTCAATGGCTATATCAACATAAGTAGTGTTTGCATCCCCTTTGGTGACTTCCCAAATATCAAATCTTAATGGGTTTGCTTTTAAAAAAATCTCCTCTAATTTATTCAAAATTTGGAAGATTAGGTTAAAAATATTGAGGAAAAATATTCAAAATAAACTCATGTTATTTATTCACAAGATGAATTGCATAATCCTCTTGCACCTGAGAAATATTTGCACTCTTTGTTGTTGGGTTTTTTTTTCTCTACTCAAGTATAAATTTCCTTAGGTTCATGCTAAAGTGACTAAAAAACCAACATACTAACATTTAATGCAAGAATGAGTTATCATGTGCTCACCTGAAGTATGTATCTCAGGACCGGTTCCCATTGGTTTTGTTGTGTGAAGGTGCACTAACATACAAGGGAACTCAAACACATATACATTACTTAATGATTAACTAGAAAAAGAAATAAATAGTAAATATGGACCTAAACTTATTTTATTGAACTTGTATCCATAGTCAAAACAATTTTTTTTAAATAACACAATTTCCATTCATCATAATGATAAGTGATTCAAATATTACATAATCAAGTGCATAGTGTAAATCAATTGCATAACCTCAATGTTATCCATCTGAGTACAATAACAATGATATACTCAATCACATCAAAACAACAACCTTACAATTTATATCTAGGGGTATCAATAATTTGTTTTCCCTAACCAAGTAGTTACAATCATAATCACACTCATAGTGACTCACCAATAATCATCAACACACTTGAGTCATGGTAGCCGATTACATTGGTTTCCTAAGGACCCATGCCTTTGTGCCCTTATGTTTTCTCTTCAATGTTGGATCCTCATTTCTAAATGCCTATTTTCCTATAAGTTTGTGCTAGATTCAAGATTTACTTAGTATCTTTCATCCCTATGAATCACTCCCTAGCCATCTCCCACTTCCCATGTGCTCCCTAAGTCTTCAGGTAGTGTTTTAATTCCTTCATTCTCAAGTTATCCATTTATTATGCACATTTATTTTGACTTGGTCTTCCCATGGCATGATCTTCTGCATCACGACTCTTCTGTGCTACTTATTTTAGAAAGGACTTAGCCAAAATTTGGGGTTTGGCATTACCCCACATGAAGCCATTAGTTTGTCCTAGACTAAGAATTAGTATCAAGAACTACAAAAATCTTAGGGCCAACCTATTCAATCTATTTTTTGACACCTTATTAATGTGATAGTATGTTTAATAGTTTGGTTATTATTTATTTAATTTCTAATTTTAGCTTCTTAGTCTCCTCAAGTTGGTCAAGACACTTGCCTATTTTATTTACCAAAC
Organism: Torreya grandis; assembly: GCA_037957365.1. Lineage (NCBI taxonomy): Eukaryota > Viridiplantae > Streptophyta > Pinopsida > Cupressales > Taxaceae > Torreya > Torreya grandis. The sequence continues at coordinate 1,175,579 of JARHVA010001391.1, read as the reverse complement.
ATATTAGGGATGTTGAAACATTCTTATGAATGACCTCAAGTGTAGTGACCTTGGAAACAACATGCCCTCAGAGTTTTTAGGCCCTTAACTTTGTTTAATGTAATTTTAATGCCAACTTGATATCCACCTCGATGCATATAGATATTTTGGTAAGTGGTTAACCAAACAGTTTTGATAGTCAAATGGAGGAAGCAATGTAAAACATGTGCTAGGTAACTATTGATAACCATATCTCAAATAATCAAAACATTGATGAAGATCTAAAAAAAAGGTGGGAAGTGGAGCATGGGAATTACGGGGTCATGGAGCCAGTGGTTATGATGATATAACACCATCTCAATGCTCAGCATGCAACTTCCACTATGGAAAATATGATCCTAAAGGCCTATATAAAGATCTCAAGCCAAAGAATGAAAGAGAGATGGATAATTATAGTGAAGCTCTAGAAGAATGATTTTGGAAGTGTGCCCTATAGAATTTATTTTAATGGCCAGTAAGGCTTAGATATAGAATGAAGGATACACTAGCTCTAATTGTATGTGCCTAAGTTCACTTGTCAACCTCTGGGCTATGGATAATATGTCTTTATATGTAAATCCTCATTTTTTAATTTGAATAATGAGTAATGGTCTTGCTTTGAAGTACATTTGGTTTGTGTTGGTTCATATGTTTTGTAGTATTGTTATGGGATGCAAGTGTTTGTGTTATGTCACATCTTGGTTAATTATATGATTTGAAGTTGATGTGTTTTATTGGTTTCACATTTTTATGAATTATATATTTTCATGAAATTATCATCATTCTACTTACAACATGAGTATAGATCTACACCTGTGAACCTAACCCTTGTTTAATTTGCATCTATTAAGTATGGAGAATAACTTGAACAAAATTAGTCTTTCAACCCACTCAGAGCTTATATGACCCATAGCTTACCCCCAAATAGGCTTATACCTATTTATTTTCTCCTCAGCTAAGTTTTCTTACATTTCTTGATCCCCCCTTGAAATCCTAATGCTTTTTATGAGGTATTTTTTATGAGTTACTTAAACATGTGTACAAGTGGTTGGCTACATATTCAAGCCATGTAGGAAGAAGATATGGATAATGTTATGAGTGGATAAAGGAGAGCCTAGAGAGGCTTGGGACCCTGGATGTTACTTGGACTAGAGTAGTGGATAAATGGTGTCAAATATCTCTAAATATTAATGTGGTTGAGTTTTAAATATCAAATTATTCATGCCCTGAGGAAGCAAAGTACCAGTTCTTACATGACTATAAAGGTACCTTCATGGAGGATTTTTTCATAGAGGTTAAAAAGCCAATATTTGATTATAGTTTTAAAATTTTGCTGATGGAAGGCTAAAATCCTTTCACATATGAATTTCACAAAGGGGAAGAGGGGGATGTATAGGTTAGAATGGGATGAGACAATTGACACCTAAGAACCTAAAAGATAAGCTTATAATAAGATATGGTACCTACTAATAGAGAATTTGGAATATGTAAGTGTTGAGAGGACCTATAATGAATAAGAAGGGAATGGGTAAGGATTTATTGAAAAATAATAGTATGAAGATGAGAGGTGTAATTAAATGATGAACCAAGATCAATATTTGATAGGTGTGGAACTCACTAAGTTATTATAGAATTTGGTGAGTAAAAATACACTTGATGTGCCTACCCATTTTTAACCTATGGTGCATGATCATGCACTAGATCCCTGACTTGAGGATAGTACATAAGTAATTGTTAAACATACCAGTGCCTCATATCTTATACATTTTTTAGTTTTATATTGTAACTTTGTTATTGAATAAATTATTCCATACAAGGAAGTGAGTGTAACTACCTATAGACCATTGAGCACTAACTCACCATAATATAAATTATATGTAAGCATGACAACATAGTCAATGTTAGCAACACAAGGTGGTTAATAACATGTAGGAAGTAGTTCAACACCACATATGAGTGGAATAAATTTGATAACATTGAATGTGCCAATAGGAATGATGGGACAAGTGCCTATCCTAGGGGTAGAAGCATTGGAGGAAACTAACTAGGAGGAGGAAGTAACATCCATAGTGGCATAGGACCACAACCAAGAGGGAAGGCACCAGGGGGGATAAGTGTCACAAGTAATATCCACAACTCATAATACATATACTATGAAATGGTTATGCACCTCCTAGGGTATCAAGACATGGAAAATACTACAGAACATGTGTTGAAGTGTAACCTATAGTGGTGGACACAAGGCATAACCCAGTCAAAGTGTAAGGCTACTCAGCTTATAACCACTTTACTTGATCATACCTACACTTATTATAATAATTTTTATCCCAAATAAGAAATGACTGACTATGGTACACTAAAGGATTCATTCTTGAAAGAGTTAAACATCTCAGAGTTTGAATAATAAAGCATCACTACACTAAAATAAATTATCCAAGAACTCATAGAGAGTGTATGTTTGTATAATGTGAAATTAAAAATCTCCAAATTAATCTACCATATGATATACACCCTTTTCAACATGTGTAGTGGTTCATTGAGGGGTTGATCATGCCATTATATAGGGCACTTTCCATGAAGACTTTTACAGACCCTTAAAAAGTGCTTGAATTAATGCTTAGAGTTGAGGCAATTAGAAGTGTAGACAATAATATCATCCCATTTATGGAGGGAAAAATTAAATATATGGAATCTTAGCTCTAAAATATTACTACCAATTTTATGCATGACACTTGAAGTAGACTATGGTGTAATGACTATGAAGTAGAAGGCCATAATATAAATAATTACTTATAGAGGGATGTGTGCACTCTACATTTAAGTTTTAAATTCTATCAAGAAGTTTATGACATATAAAATTTACCTTTGTTATAGTATGAAAACTAAGTCAACATAACTATCTATTATCATTTATGTGATGCCTACACCCATACCATTATTGACTACTGAGTGATTGATGAAATGCATGAAAACATGGATAGGGGTGTGCAATAGGCTACAATAGCTATTGAAGGGTAATAAAACCAAGGGAATGATGGATACAACTAATATAATGTAGGATTTAGGATGTAGTGAGGTGATAGAGGGTGAGGCAAAGGATAAAATAGTAGAAGGTTCCCACCATGCTTATGTTTTAAGTGTGGCTCAATAGAGCATTATCAAAGTGACTACCCTACACATCCCACTTATGGGTATTGCCAAGGGCCCCATAAGGTTGAATAATGCCCTAATATTTACAAAAACTTGACCTAAATAAGGCTTAATATAGATAAGATAATTTGGATGATTAGACTAGAGGAGAAGATGGAAAAAGGGACCCTAAAGGCATAGCTTACATGCATAACAAAAGTCAAGGTATATGCAACTAGTCAAAGTGGGTTCACTAATCATTCACCATCTATGTTAGTACTTGAGTTATGCCTCAATTATAGGGATAAGGGTCTAAATTAACATATAATAAATGCTAAACCAACATTGATACCTTATCCAAACCAAATACACCTAAATGATGTATTATATTAGTCTATCAACATAATATAAAACTTGAAAGGGGAGCTCTAATTAGCATGAGACCCAGAAGTGAAAACTGTCATGACTCAAAAAAATTAGGATAGATGGGAGGTTGAAGTACAAGAATTGACTGAGATCCTTTACCTCTTAAAAATTTAGGGTATGTTGCCCCTATTGAAGAACTTACTCCTAGAACATGTAGGTTAAAAGTAAGTCAAGGTCACCACACCATGCATGGAGAGGGTGTGAGAAGTCTAACACACTCATAATGCTGAATATGACCAAGAAATTTTGGTGGATTCCACTATTGATGGATGATTTATTTATGAGGTTCTTGTAGACATGGGCACTCGAGGTCAACATCTTGATAAGGACTGTTTGTGAGAAAATGGGTAGCCCAACTTTGAGACCATTCCCCCATGTGATTTTAATGTCTAATAAAACTTGGGCACAACCTATCAAGATTATGAAAATCATGGTTGTAGATATTATAGACACTAATTATGGGATAACTTTGAATTAATAGAGTTAGTAGAGAAGGACAACTACCTGGTGCTTCTAGGAAGGCTATGGTGTTATGTAAACAATGTAGATCTGCACTTTAAAAGGCACTACATGACCTTTGAAAATGGTAAGGAGAGAGTATTCATACCTATTTAAAATGACAAAGGACCCCCTATTTCAAGAGCATCAATATTGAGGATGAAATCAACCATATTTATAAAATCACAATGTAAGGTTCCAAGACCTTTAAGCCAAAAAATTCAAGGAATCCTCTCTTGAGGATGGATAATTAGCCTTAAACACCACAGATGTTGTTTGTCATCAATGGGTTGAGGAAACATATGAGACAACTGGGTGATAGTTCTATTTGGTGTGAGCAAAGGTGCCAAAACTCATAAATATAGGCTAGATATATATTGATTATTCTCTTAAAAGATGGGTTCTTTGCTCCAAGAAAAGGGGAAAAAGAGTGTTTCACATCATTAAGGGAAAACTTGACTCACTACCAAGCTATGAAGGTAGTAATCATGTAGAATAATATGTCTATAATATTGAGTTGTGCATTTCCAATGGGGTGGATAAAATAAGCACACTAGTGTACACATTAAAAATTACTACCACTTGTGATTGGAAAGTGTAGAAGCCTAACTTGCTAACTTGGTAGGATGTAAAGGTGGACATTTTATCTAGATCTGGAAAGAATAACAAGTACTTAGACATTTTAGCCTACTCTAATGACTCTAACGCCACAACACATGTAAAACATTAAAAAGAAATATGGGATATCTATGGTGAAAATAAATTGAAAAATCTATGAGTGTGCACCTTCTACAGAACCTTAAAGACTTGGGCATGGGTGTGGTACGTAGTAAATGAGATGCACTATGAAATAATAGATTGGGATTCCCTTAAGGAGTAGTTTGTTCATACCTTCTCCTTTTATTTGAAAAATATTAAACTAATCAAGCCATTATAGATAGTTCAAAGGTTAGTGTTTGAGGACATCACTATATTAGAAGAGTGCTTAAGGGACATTTTTAACAAAAAAGGGTTATCACTCCCAACCTTCTTCCATGAAAAATTTACGAAAAATTGACTCTATCAATGAAGATGATGACACTTGGAAAGCATGCAACTAGAAGAATTTGGAAGGAAGTTAGAAGTTAGTGCACTAAGTTGAGGACAACACCCCAAAAGAAGAAGAACCTACCCATATTTCAGTAGAGAAAATTTAAGGTAGTAGATAAGTCATGGATTCATACTAGAAAATCATGAACCTTACTAGATAGCATTAGAAAATACCAAGGTATCAGATTGAAGGGTGAACCTAAAATTTCCACTCTAGGTGCCTATTGGTCCAAAAAATAATTGGCACATATTATTAATCTACTAAAATAACTCTAAGACCTATTCTCTTGAAACTATAAGGATATGAAAGGCATCCACCCATCACTCAAGAATATGAACATCAAATTAGACGATGGTATGAGACCAGTCAAGAAGTGACCCTACATAATGAACCTAAATCTTCATGCCAAAATCAAAACTAAGATCTATGTCATGTTAGCCACAAGATTATTTACCTAGCGTAGTATTTTGAATGGGTTATCCCCATGGTCATGAAAATAAAAAAGGATGGGCACATTCAGATTTTTGTTGACTACAAGATGTTAAAGAGTACCTACATGATCGACCCCTTCCCAATTCCATTCACTGATGAAATATTGGATGTCATCTTAGGTTGATAAATATACAAATTTAATGATGGATTTTAAGGTTACCATCAAGTCTATATTCAGGAGGAAGACATCATACAAAATACCTTTTTGATCGAGTGGGGATGTTTTACATATTCCCTTTGGGATGAAGAATAGATCAATAGTTTTCTCCTAGGTGGTGATCACCACATTCAAATACTTTATTCACAAGTTCTTCCAAGTGTATTTATATGATTAAAAAGTGTATGGATTCATAAAAAATTACTATGAAAATTTTCACTTAATGTTTGAAAGGTGCCGATAGTTACAAATCTCTTTGAATCTCAAGAAGTGTATTTTTGTGATGTCATTTGGCATATTACTTGGGTACATCATCTAAAAGGATGGTTTGATAATTGACCTAGCCAAAATTTTAGTCATCCTTCATCTTCAAACACCATCAATGCAAAATGAAATACATACCTTTCTTAGACATTGTGGATATTACATGAAGTTTATGAGGAATTATGTTAGGATTGTAGCGCTACTAGAATAACTAATTCATAAGGATGGCCTATTCTATTTGGGCATGGCATAAGAGGATGCTTTCAAGACCATAAAGATAAAGTTAGAAACTATGCCGATACTACAATTTACTAACTTGGAAAATCCCTTTCATGTCCACATTAATGCCCCTAGTACTATAATCATCGCCATTATCACACAACTAGGTGAAGGGAAAATAGATAATTTTATTTATTTTTCAAATAGGAAATTAACCAAAGTAGAACAAAATTTCACCATGATTGAGTGCAAGGTAGTTACCATGGTATATTCCCTACATAAGTTTAGATAATATTTTTTGGTGACACATTTTATCTTTTTTATGATCATGACACACTTAATTACTTGGTGAATAAGCCTATTTTCATGGGTGCATTTGCCGATGGATCATATTACTCTAAGAATTATAGTTTTTTTTGTAGTAAAGCTTGGAAGGCAAAACTCATCCCCAGACCATCTATCACATATCAACTCTGGAGATGTGGAAGTGCAAATTAAATATGATATTATTGATGTGTAACTCTAAAATATCCAACACATCTTATAAGACTTAGTAGAGATCACCATATTTATGACATCTAGATCTATGCCTCAAGTCATGATAACTAAAGAAAAGAAATAACTCATGGTTTAAACTACCCTATTTCAACTCATTAGAAAGGAAATATATAAATTGGTCCATGATGAGATTATGCACTAATGTGTCTTAGAGTACAAATAGAACCCAATACTATAAGAAGAATAGGAGGGGATTAATGGAGGCCATTGTGTTGGAGATACCACAATGCAAAATGTTCTACAATCAAGCTTGTGGTGGCCAACTATATTTAATGATAAAAAATAATTTGAAAAAAGTGTGAAATATTATAATGGATAGGAAAACCAAACCAATATGATGATATGCCCTTCATACCTATCCTTGAATAGGTACCATTAAAAAAATAGGCCATTGATTTTGTTGGGCCTCTCACTCCCACTGTAAGGTAAACAAGTTTGAGGTACATTCTAGATACTAAAAATTATATTACTAAGTAGGTAGAAGTAGTGCCAATAAAATAATTTACAACCATGATAAAAATAAGAATCATTTGGAAAACATTATCAATAGGTATGGGTGACTACTCAGCTTGACTAGGAATAGTGAGACATATTTTATCAATGAAACAATTTAGATCCTACTATCTGAGTATATGGTGGAACACCATAAAATGACATCCTACCACCCCTAGGCTAATGGAACCATAGAATCATTAAATAAAATACTAGGGACATGCCTAGAAAAAAATTATGATATTGGTTGAAAGGATTGGGATGATTGTGTGTCAGTTATCTTATGGACATAATGCATGACATACAAGCACTTGAAAAAGGCTACACTATTCCAACTGGTGTTTGGCATAGCGGAAATTTTACTTATTGAGTTATTTTTCCCATTGTTTTTCATTTCATGTATTGATATATTGGATGACCAAGAGTAATCAAGCATACTCATAGAATATTTGGAGAGGCTGGATGAGACACATGCCTAAGAACAATGGAGCCAATAGATAGAGAAGGCCTACCAAAAGATATGGCATGATAATCACATCAAGGGTAAGGTGTTTATATAAATTGCATTGGTATTTTTATATGATTCTAAGTACCTATGACACCTAATAAGACTATAAATTAGGTAGATGGGACCTTATGTAATCCATAACATCTTAGAGATTGACGTATGCAACTTATGCACATTGACTAGTGAAATGATCCTCAGAGCATTTCAATGGTAATAGATTAAAATTATACCATCAATAGAATGACACTTGCACCATCTAATTCCAAATTTTTGGTCAAAATTCAAGAACTTTTTATTATGACCATAATAAAATTGGTGTAATGTAAATCTTTTGCCTTATGTTTTGTTTATATTATGTTGTTTGAATAAGAGTGGCACTTTTAGGCCCACAATAGAACATTCTTGGTGATTCACTCACATAAACCTAGTTGAGTGAGTTGATTTTGATCAATTTTAAAGCATATATGGATAGGCATCTAAGTTTTTGGGTGCATGTGAAGTCTGCCAAGATAATTGAATTATAAGTATAATTTGATGAGTAAAGTGTACATGAAGGTGTTCATGCATAAGAGACCAAGGGGAGAAAGTGAGGCATTAGAGGACCATCACAAGGATTTTTATGGGGTAGGGGAGGATGAAGTAAGAGAAATTAAATAATAGAAAAATTTAATAAGATAGTGAGGTACATTTGGAAGGAAGTGTAACACCAGATAAGAGAGGGAACTTGAGAGGCAAAATCATGTACATGTGAATCATTACACCCAAGTAACTAGAAGGAAGGCAAGGGTCATGACAAGATGAATAGAATATAAGGAAGGGAATTTTTAGTAGCTATCACCCACCCAAAAGTTTTCAAAAAGTGACCATTTCAAATTTCTTGTCACTTTCCCAAAGAAACTATTAGTAGAGTTAATGTTATTGAATGATGATAGAAAACAAAGGTCTGCATTAATGAGTAGATGGTGGTAGATTTTTGCAAATTTTCATAGATTTTAGTGGATTTTAAAGATATAAATGATACCAACCATTAATTTGGTAGATTAAAATAGCATGTAAGACCATATTTGGTATAGGTAGGCAATTTACATGTCATTTTCAAGAGATCAGAGTAAGAAGTCGATGCTACTAGAAAGAAAAAATGGTACCAAAGAGAAAACAAGTTCCCCATAACCTTCATAAGTGTGGTAAAGGCATAGGCTAACCTATAATACTTATAAAAGGATTTAGATAAAATAGATACTCTTATGCTTATTATTGATGCAATCAAGATTGATAGTGCCATAAATGAGATCAAGCTAACCATAAGGGGCTTTGAGTACTTCAGTGTAGAGCTCCAGGAGAATGAACTTGAGTTTTGTGCTCTTAAAAGTTTAAAATCTTATTTTGAGGGTAGACTAAGGTTTTTTTATGGGGTAATGTTGCACCCCTAACTTTGGTTTAATGTAATTTTTACACCAACCTAATAGCCACCTTAATACATCTAGATATTTTTGCAAATGGTTAATTGAATGGTTTTGATATCTAGATGGAGGAAGCAACACAAAACATGTGCTATCTGGATGATAGTTAATCATATCTCATATAATTAGAACATCAAAAAAGATCTAAAGAAAGGTGGAAAGTGGAGCATGAGAATTATGGGGTCATGGAGCTAGTGGTTATGATGACAAAAATCTAGGTCAACACTCAAAATGTAGTTTCTATCCTAGAAAAGATGCTCCTAAAGGCCTATATAAGAATGAAAGAGAGATGTAGAATTACAACAAAGCTCTGGCAGAAAGGTTTTGGAAGCATGCCCTTTATAATTTGTTTTAGTGGAAATTAAGGCTTAAATATAGAATGGAGGCTACCATGGCTCCAATTGTATATTCCAAAGTTTACCTATAAACCTATGGGATATGGATAGTATGTCTTTGCATGTAAACTCTCATTCTAGACCTTGAGTAATGAGTAATGGTGTTATTTTGAAGTATATTTGGGTTTTTCTTGGTTCACATGTTTTGTAATATCACTATGGGATGCAAGTATTTGTGATATGTCACATATTGGTTAATTATGTGATCTAAAGTTCATATTTTTTACTAGTTTTCAATTTTTATGAAGTCTCTATATTTTCATGATGTTATCATCATTTTACATGCAACACGAGTATAGATTTGCACCCATAAACCCAACCCTTATTTAATTTGAATTTATTAAGTATGTAGAATAATTTGAACAAAATTAGTCTTGTCACCCACTTATAGCCTATATGACCATTGGCTTACCCCCAAATAGGCTTATACCTATTTTTTTCTCCTCAACTACATTCTCTTGCATTTATTGATCCCCCTTTAAAGTCTCACATCATGGCTCAACTAGCCCAATGTAGGCCCTAATTTTTTCTTAGTTTCACTTTGAGTGAGTACATAGGGCATGTGCCTTATGTGAAATGATGTTGATGTAGCTGATTTTTTAAATGTTGAGTAGAAAAGGAGTTATCTTATGCTTGTGCTTATTTGCAAATGACCCATCCTAGACTTAGCACAATAGGAGTGCTAAATTTTTTGAATTTGTTTATTGTTTATGGGTACTTATTATTTCCTCTATGGCCTCTACATCCTTAAATGATTTTGTGGACTATAATAAATATTTTATTAATAAGGATTTATCAACCAACTACTATCATTGAAGATCTTCCACCTAAACTCAAGATTTAAAAATATTTCTAGGATACACCAACTTATCAAAACCTCATCTAAGATGGGAATAATATATCCAACTCATTATAAGGCTCTCTTTCAAGCCTCCACAACTTATACAAACTACTTTGTTGCCCAAGTTTTCTCATCTTGTGAGCTAGGCTATTTTTTGTATCATTTCAAAATGAGATCCACCAAGGTTTCCAGCTTATCTATCACCTCACCAAATAGGGGTACTCTATCCACAAGCATTGGTTCTTGGTTCAAAATTGCCTTACAAATGTTCAATGTTTTAAATTTATCATATGTTTTCAACTTTAACTAGCATTTAATCTCATCAGACTCTTCCTCCAGCTTTGTCCTGGTTGTGATGTCATTCTTACACATCACCACCATATCAGTGTGTTTCTTCTAGGCCCATCATTCATAGGACTCTACAAAGGCATATGACTTGTGACCTCAAATTCCAATTTAAAGAGTGTCATGCTAGCCTATACATGGGTAAGCTATCATGGATATACCTAAAGGGTATCAAGTAGTACTAATGCTTATGGATCTAGTACAAGACTATAAGAGGGCATCTCAAATTTTCATTCTTCATTATACATATCAAGGAATAATGACATCTCATATCAAGTCAAGTTAGATGCATCATTATATGTAAAATGAGAATACATATATAATAACTTATCAGGTATTCCATTTTGGTAACAGGCATGGAGGATCATGGTTGCATTGGTAATTTTTGTTCTCAAAATGGAGTCATCAACTAGTTCCTTCTCATTTGAGGGATATCACTCAAGTATATCAACATTTGTGTCTTCTTCTTGGTAAGTATCCCTAATGCCAAGTCCACTTAATCCTAAATCCATTTTATAACCATCCCTCTCTTCACCAAGTATATATTCAATCTCCATATGTGCCTCCTCAAGGATGGTATCTTCATGCCACACTAGTGAAGGTGTCTTCTTAGAGTTGGGAGTTACTTTCTCTTCTTTTGTAACAAATCTTTCTAGTGTCCCTTATGGAAGTTATACATTATTTTCTAATTCACCATCCTCAAGCACCACCATATCATGTTTTAAGGTAACAATATATGTTGTTAGCTTTGGGGCTTCAAGTTGACTAGATGATAGATCCTTATTTTATGGTATCTAGGTAGTCCTTTATTTCTTTGAAGGTTCTGGTTGAGTGCTTGTACTATAATCATGTCTTGGGTGCTTCTACTTATTTTCTTTCACTAGTTATAGAGGAATTATTTTTCCTCGTTCATGCTTTGTGCTCCTTAAATATTTATTTTTGGGTTTCAAAATGTAGAAAAGAGAATGAATGGAATAACCCACCAATTTTTTCCAAAATTTTATGTTGATTCTATCTCAATCTATATTTTCCCTATATGATTTATTCTTGGGATATAACTATAATTGGTAGAGGGTGTGAGTCTATTAATCAATCTATTATGCAACAATATTCACTAAATATGTATCATATATCTAGTTAATGATGTTCATCAAGTATCACATTGTGAAAGAATATAGAAGCTTAAGCCATGAAAACAACTCTCTAGAGGGATCCATCTAGATGCATGTGAGGAATACACGTTTATTAACAACAAACTTGGCTTGGTATCCAACTTATGTAGGTAAGTCCTTCAAAATTATCCACTCATTCCCAAAGGTTTCCTTCATCATGTCATACCATCATTTCATCTTTACTTTATGGGATGAAGTGATTAGTCTAGGGAAAGTGCATGCCTTGTACTACTTTGTGGGGGATTTTTTCTCAAGTGGGTATGCCCATTTCATTTCTTCAAAGGTGTAGTTAGGTACACCAATATCATAAAACATCATTAAAAATAGAAACATGCCCCATGTAAACCTTTGTTTGGGTAGATGGTGGGTTTTTTCCATATCCTTTATGATTTTGGTAGTAAAGTACCATGACTAGTTATAATTTATCCCTTAAGTGACCTATTGTGTAACATATAAGTGGGCCATATCCAGCTCTTTCCACCTATCTCCACCTCAAACCTTTGTAATTATGATCTTCATGGCCATTCTAAGGGTGTGATCTTGAAGATTTGTGATGTGCATTGCATGACCTTGTTTTTGGTACTCAAGTGCCATGGCCATATTCTCTATCTCATCCTGGTCTTACAAGTCATAGGAAAGGTCCACACCTAAGCACTATAATCCTATGAATTTTATAATTCATTTTTCCATAATCCTCATCAAGTGTCTATAAAAAAAGATATAGTCCTCATTCACCCACAAGATCAAAAACTTCACTGCTTCGACTAAATTTCCAAAGTAAGATTAAAAAGTTGGAAGAGGCCAGAAATATCCAAAGTATTGAAAATTTTCAAGTCATAAACCAAATCAATCCTAGTGTTATGGCACTCTACCCCATATATTTTCAAAAAAAAAAAATTACAAGTTGGTAAATTAGACACCCAATTTTTTGTGTATATTACCACCTTTAGGTACTATATCTCTTCAATCATCAAAAGTGGTGGAGGGGCACAATAATTTTATTCTTCACTTGACACACCATTTTTATTTATATGTCTCTCACATGAACTATAAGTTATTTAGGTGATTATTCTCTAATCAGTACCATCTCTCTACCTACACTCAACTCTTATTCCTCTGGAATCACATGCAATGTTTCACTTTGTTGAGATTTTTTATTTAGCTACATCACCCTTCATGGATCCCAAAGGTTGAGGCACAACCATATAATTTTGCCAAAGGAATACATGGTTTTTTATATAACTAATTTATATCTCCTACTTCAATACCCTACAATGGTAAACATTGACATTTAAAACTTATAACTTTATAAATTTCACACATCTTTATAATTCTCTTGACCCTATATATTCCTCTCAGCTAATACACTTTTTAGGACCTAAAAATAACATAAATATATCACTTTTAACTCATCTAAAATATTATAAATCATTCTATAATAGATTGAATATGCTCCTTCAGGTCTATAAGTTCACAATCATAGAAATAGTAAAAAGTAAAATGACCCATGTTTACCCTCTTATAGGATCTAGGGGTAACTTGAATTTACTACTCCCTCTCCTTGACCATCACTTAATGAATTAACTATGAATAATGGTATTTCCATGATGTATTTTTGACACATTTTCCATTACCATTATTCTCTTTGTATTAATGCATATCCCTTCTTGTAATTTTCTTGAAGTGTATGACAACTATAAAAAATGAATGTTTTCTATTCTAAAGGTAGGAATATTTCCTTACCTCAACTATATTTTGGTTATGCACCACATCCTATATACTCTTTTGTCCTTATGCATTTCCACTTATGTTTATTTACTCCCATGTGCATTCATTTAGACAATATATTGGTGCTCCATAGATGTAACACCCTTACCCCACACTAAACATTATTTGTGGTCCTCCATGATAATATATACAAGTATAAAACCAAAGTGTTGACTCTAAAATTATTCAAGGGTGTGAAAATCATGCTAAGATTTATTTTAAAAAAATGAAATCCTAATATAAGATAATGTCATACACCTTACTAGTATAAAAAGGAAAGACTATTTAGTAAATTATGGTCTCAACTGACTACATTGAAATACCAAGAAGGAATTGGCCATTTAGCCAATTTAACCTACATGCATCAATGTGATGGATATTATGAATGATGAAAGGGAAATCCTAGTGCAAAAAAAGTTTTTTTATAGTGGTGTATGAACTTGGATTCATATGCTAAGACTTGCATGCAATGAGAAAAAGTATTTTTCTTCAAATATTGATCATGCAGTGCTTTCTATTTGCATTTCTCCACTTCTTGACTCCAGTGTGTGAGAAAATGAATCTCATCTAGCTACAACAAAGCATTAGGTTAAATTTCAAAGATAATTCATAATCTAGGTGAACAACACATGAAATAAAAAGATACGGAATAAGGAATTATACTAGAGTAGCTACTTTAGTTCTAAACACAAGATTAAATGGTGCACTCTTGCTTAAGTGCTTGTAATATGTCTGATAAGCCCATAATACTAAAAACACATGATCATCCTAGTCAGTTCATCCAATGTTACATATATTAGTTAAATTAGTACCCAATATATTTTTAAACACTTTAACTATACCATTGTTGTAGGGATGATGTGACTTTGTCTTATGGTGGGCTATCATAAACTCTACCAATATAACACATATAGTTTCATTAAGTGGGTACCTCAATCACTAGCGAAACTAAATGGACATCTAAAACTTGTAATGATATTATTCTATATTAATCTAGTATCAATGGTAATGGTACCATCTCATGTTGGTATAGTTTTATCCTAGTGAGTTAGATAGTTAGTAGTAGTGATAACATAGTGTGCATTGGTACATCTCCCTATTGGGTTGATGGGGCCAATAAAGTTAATAGCCCATTTTTCAAAAGGTTATTGAGATAATATAGTATGAAGGGGAATAAAATCCATCCTATTTATCTTTCCCATATGCTAATAAATGTCACACTGGCACATGTAAAGATTAACATCCTTAAATAAGGTAGGCCACCATAATCTGGCTAAAAGGACATTTTGTGCACTAGTTTCATTGAAATAATGTCTTCCAGCAATAACATTATGGAATTTTTAAAGTACCTCAATATGATCATGTTGCATAATATATCAACACTTCATCCCATCTAATATTATAAAGGTCTCGCCTATAAGTTGGAAGGGAGTATCTCAAATAACTAGATGCTTCTTTTCTAGAGTGTTGAGGTGAGCTAGTGCTGAGCTGGTATTTAAAAAGGTGGTGATATCTTATAAATCCTTAGGTATGCATGTGATGTGGAATAAATACATGTTAGGATTTAATTACATGCACTAGTTTACTATATTTAATTCATTAAATATGGTCTAGACTATAATTAGCCTTACCATGATTGACTATTACTTAAAAATAGAATTCTTAAAATAGCACAATCCATCAGCTTATGTGCCCATATAATACCAATTTGTTGACCAAGTAATTTAATGACTCTTGGTCCATGAAGAAGATAAATAGAGCTATTAGTAGGTACTGATGAAACTTTTGGAGAGATAAAACCATATCTAATACTTCATACTCAATAGTTGGATAGTTTAATTCAGCCTGAGTAAGATTTTGACTTACAAAATATATAGGGTGATCCAAGTTATCCTTATCAGGTTAAGAAAGTATAACACTAACTGCCATGTTAGAATCATTGAAATAGATGTCAAAAGGCTTTATCTAGTCTAGAAACTAGAGAATGGACGTGGTGATAAGCTTATTCTTTAGTGAAACCAAGCATTCTTGATGAGCAATGGTCTAAATGAATTGACCACTTTATTTTAGTAACTCCTCTAAAGGTGCACTAATCCTAGCATATTCATGAATAAACTTTCCATGATATATAGTATGGCCTTAGAAGGTATGAACCTCTCACTATCTAGTTAGTTCTAGAAGTTGAAGGATGATATTGATCTTAGCTGGGTCTACTAAAAGTACATTATGACATATGACATGACCCGAGAATGCCGAATGGGGTATCAAAAGGACATTTATTAAAATTGAGAGAAATCTAAAGATTCTAATAGTGCTCAAGTATGAGCTAAATATTTGAATAATGGTCTTACACTAAGCCATATATTATCTAGTCATTAATATAGTATTGAAATAAGTTATGGATAAACTCCCTAAAAGCTTCAACTATGATTCAGGAGAACACATCAAGATTATTATTTAACCTAAAGGGCATGACATTATAAGAAAAAATCCCCACTCAATTGTAAATGTCATCCTAGGATTATATTATTATATGATCTAAACTTGATGGTACACAAATAAGTTATCTATAAATGTATAAATTTCACATCCAATAATACCTTCAAGGATCTCTTCAGTGAAAGGTGTTGGGAAGGGGTCAGTAATGTAAGCAATTTTAAGTACTCTATAATCCACACAAATCTATATGCATCAATATTTATTTATATTTATAACCATAGGACTCACCCACTTAGAATCATCAATAGAAGTAATGAATCACATGCACAATATGATATCAATATCCTCTTTGACTCAAGCATACAAATTTGAATTCATCTAATAAGGCCTCTTTCTAATTGGTTGAGTACATTCTACTGACTTTATGTGCATTTCACCCAAATAAAAATGCACACCCTTCATATCAACATATTTTTGTGGGAAGACACCCTAATACTCTTTCAATAGCTCAAATACCTTAGTGATCTCAGTATTAGACCAGTAATCCCCCACTATAACCATATTGGGCACTACCTCCATTTCAATATTATGTTGAATGGTTCTAAGTATGGGTGTTTTTCATCTTAAATGGTATCTAGAACATTTTAAGAATCATGCTCCATGTGCATTAGCCAAAAATTAGTTTACTGGTTATGTGGATTACATCCAAAACCTTCATTAACCTAAAGCATCACTTTTTGTTTTCCCTTGTGTATTTATTCTCTTAGTGAATTGTTTAGTATAATTTTAGGAAGTGTAGAGGATGCCTATTCATCATTTTCATGAAAAATAGTTAAGCCTTCCTCCCATGCATCATGTATACTTGAAATTTGAACTTCAATAAGGGTGGGTCACCTATGATATCTTGATGCATGAATTGTAGTGTAATGTGTAAATACATCTGAGGGGATGAATATGAAAGTGTTAAAATCATGTTAATCTTAATTATATGCCAAGAACTTGTATCTAGATGGAACTCTTTGTGGACATACCATGTTATAGCTTAAGTGCATAGAGTGTCATAAAATGTGTGAACTTAGAGTTAATTAGGTGGTAAGGTTTCATCTATCATCCATATTTTATCACAAGCTTCAAGGTGATATTATGGATCTTGAACATTATAATTGATAATGTCACGTATATGGTTATCATCATGAAATTGATGGTGTAAATCAAAATGAACTCAATCCCAAGTAAGTACTATTGATGAGTTCACCATCATTGATTAGTTATGCCATCAAAAATATGAATAATTGATCATACTCAGTCAATGTTGGAGTCATAAAAGGATTCTAACTATTATACAAATTTGTATATTTCTATTTAACCATGGGACCTCAGAGCTTCATGGAGTCTTGTAGGTGGTACAACCATGATTCACCCATGAAGGAGATAAAACAATTTATGGAATTTGTGATATTTATATTGAGTATCATCATACTAACTATATAACCACATATTCTCTTATTAATATGATAGTCACCTTAAGACCAATATTCATAGGAGTTACTAGTGGTGTTAGATAGGGATTATGCATCCATACATCACAAGATTCTATCTAGGTGGGGTCATGGTGTTCATTGCCTTGAACTATGACATTATAAATGTGGTTTATGTCCTCATCAACATTGATTAGTTCAACATAGGGAGGCTTGTGAGCATGGTCCATTTGAATGACCATGTACTACTCATCATTTTTAAAGCTAATGTACCACTTATTAAATCTCAAATCAGCATTATTGGTGTAACACCATGGATGACCCAACATAGCCAAGAAGTCATCAACCTTTTTCAACTTGATGACTTAAAATTAGCTTTAAAAGTGACACTAAGGATATCCATAATGGCATATTTAAGTACATTGATTGATAAAGCATGAGTTTTATTATTCATAAATAACACATGGGGAGAATGTTTCAAATCCAAATTGGCCATCTTCTACTAGGAATCCTTTGTGAGAACATTGAATTTAGCACCGATTTCAACTAAGATATCCTAGATAACCCATCCATCTTTGGTAGTGTTAACCAATATTTCCTTGTCCCATTCTAGGCTAGGCTAGATGGAAGTGTCTTGTCATCATGCATGGTTTAATTGGTGATATTCAGTAGGTCTAGGCATATGATTCCTTATCTAGCTGTTTAATAATGGTATAATGTCCTCACCTAGTATATGTTTTCACAACTCTTAAAAGTCATCTCACACCATGTCATGAAGGTCTATGGCTTTATTCATATCAACATGTGTAGAAGTATCATGATCCTTAAAGAACTACATATCTACCTACAATTATCTTCCTAGGTTTATAGTGTCATGAAACACCTCCTTATACTACTGATCATTAGGATAATGAGTAATATGAGGTTCCTCATGTTGAACTTTCTTAATGGGTGGATTGGACATAAACTGGGACTAATCACCACTAATTTTTGTAATATTAAATTTATGACCCATCAGAGTGATAGGGTGCAATATACATTGTGTTTTTTTAATACACATAATTTTGACACTCTTCTCATTTATTTCCTTAGTAATAATAGTTTACAAGTCAGGTCACTCCTCTATATGGTGCTCATTTTTATAAAAGGTACATGTAGGATAAACTAGGAAATCACACTTATAGTGCTTAGTGGAACTGAACTTATAATAAGTTCATGGTGGAAAGCAACCACCTCCACATATTTGACCTCAACCTAATCCATGATAACCACCTTCATTCTCTTGGTTATTTATAACATAGGTTTGACATGTACCATGCATACACACCTCATGAATTTCTCTAATGAGATGAAAACCATTGATATCATGAGTGTATACATCTCATATATTATAATAGGTTGATACCTTTAATTGAGTGGCTTTTTGTATTAGAGGAAATTCCAAAGCATCATGCTATTCTTGGTATATCTCACAAATATTGATTTAACATAGCTTGCATGTTCTTACAGGGAAAATTATTTTGGTTATGACATTTAAACTTATAGTTAACACACCATAAGCCACTTCAGGTGTCATGAGTGTTGTACACAGTAATATTTTCTAGTTGAGATATCATTGTAGTAATTTGAGCCTCCATAAAGGTACTTCTCTTATTTCAAATCTTATGATATCTTCGGCACGAAGGGCAACTTACAAGGCCTTGTATGGGTTGGTAAAAGTTTTTTAAGATAAGTTACATCTAAAGGGGAGAAATAAACCTCCCACAAAGCATTAGTCATTTTTTAGAAAAAATTATATCAAATGAGAGTTTAGATAGAGGTGTCAATAAATGTGCATCATACTCATGCATTCTTTTAATGAGTTCCTATTTGATATCCTTTAAGGTAACTATACTATATTTATCAATGATCAGTATGTCAAATTCTTGGAGGAATGTTGCCTTGAGATGATCATAATCTACAATAACTTTATAAGGATCATAATTATAGTACCACTTATGTGTATAATCTATAAGGGTAGTTCAAAATTGGGTATATTTTCATTCATAAGAAGTTATTATGCATGCATGCTAGATAATTTCACACTTATTAACATGATATATGACATTATCCACACCTCAATACTCTAGCAAGTGAAGCATCATCTCATAGAAATGATAGGCATCTTGTGTTCTTGAAATAATGGGTACTAAGAAAAAAATTTAATCCCTTATGTTACTTAGTGGGAAGTCCACTACTACGTCCTATGCCTCCTCTAAGTCCCCTAGTTGAACCACCACAAAATCCACCTCATGTGCCTCCCACATGAATTAGAACACTCAAGATTTTGGGTGTTGAGGCTGGTTGAGTAACTAGAATTAGGATGGTACTTTTCCCACTAGTTACGCTAGGTCCACTAGGCATTCCAAGTTGGGTCATATAATTAATTTTCAAAGAAAAATAAATAGACAATAAACTACTATATAAAACTTATTATACTAAGGTTTCTCTCATAGGTTTAGTTTCTGAATCTACACCATTTGTATCCTAATTACATATAAATATATTATCTAACTCGAAATCATGAGATTACATTATGGGTGGGGAACTAGGTCTATTCAAATCAGGCTCTTCAATCACAACTTCTGGTTTGATTCTACTACATATATTGGAGATGGCATCGAGTGTGGTCTTATGGTTGGAGAGTCCTCTTTATGCTCATCTACTTCCTTCTAGACACTTACAATACTTATTGAGTCCTCCCTTCCCCTTAGATTACTTTTACTCATAATCCTTCACTAAGCTTCATAATATTTGTGCTTATACAATTACCATTTAATTTATAGCATACCAAACTAATAATTCTACGTCAAAAGTACCCATATATTTTCTCATCAACTACACTACTCATGCAAGAAATAATTTACCATTCTATGGAAAAAGTCTCAAGTTTGAAATCTATAAAGAGCTTCTTCACTTCTAGAAGAAAGTGTTTGATATATTGACCATGTGGTTCTTAAAAAAAGTGGAATTGAGCTTCCTCTAGACAATAATAAGTCAAAACTACATACTCCAAGACATAACTATTCAAAACCCTATGCCACCAAACATCAACAAAATACATTCAAGTCACTCATAACTATTTTAGAGATGACTTATGCTCTAGCATCCAAGATATGTTCCATCCATGGTTTCTCAACTAGTCTTGAGAATAGGCCACAATCCAAACATGTAGATTAATAGGTACCTCCACAAATAATGCTTCATACAATGAATTATATATATTCTATTTGACCCACATACATGTAGAGATTCTAGGTTTGATAAATGGTACTAAAAAATTATCCTCAACACTATTAATCTATTTCTCAATATTCTCAAGTGAAACTCACTTGATCATCCTCCATCATCATATAGGCATGTACTATGGGTCTTAGTAATGGAACTAAAATTTTGAGGTTATTTGCTTAACTTAAGTATAACTTTCTTTAGGCACGTGCTGAAGTGACTAAAAACCTAATGTGATGACACACTAGCATTTCATGAAAAAATGAGGTCTCACATGCTCACCTAAATCACACAATGATGGATTGTTTCCCATTGATTTTGTCATGGAAGGGTGTACTAACATACAAGGTCACTCAAATGTAGACAAATTACTCAATGATTAACCATAAAATAAATAAATAGTAACTATAGACCTAAACTTAGGTAATTAAACAAAATCATATAATATAACCAACATCATTGTATCCATTTAAAGGAAAACAACATTTAAGTAATATAGGTTTCATTCCTCACACTGCTACGTGATTCAAATATTACATAATCAAGTGTATAGTGTAACTCAATTGTATATCTCTTAATGTTATCTAGTTGAGTATAATAACAATAATATCACAACAATATCCTTAATCACATCAACACAACAACTTTAAAAAGTTCTATACAATGGTATTTATATTTAATTTTTCCTGACCAAGAAGTTACAATCATATAATACTCATAATGACTTACCAACAATCATCGACACATTTGAGTCATGGTAGCCATATTGATTTCATAAGGACCCAAGCCTTTGTACCCTTATATTCTCTCTTCAAGTTTGGATCCTCATATTTGAGTGCCTATTTTCCCATGGGTTGGGGATATATTCATACTTGACTTAGTATCTTTCATCCCTATGAATTACTCCTTAACGATCTCTCACTTCCTTCATGATCCCCAAGTCTTTTACTAGTGTTCCAAGTCCTTTATCCTTAGGTTATACATTTATTTTAACTTGGTCCTCTTGTGTCATGATATTATTCACTATGACTCTTCTAAACTAGTTATTTCAAAAAGGACTTAACCAAAATTTTGGGTCCAACATTTGTCTACCAATGTTTTATGCACCCAAGTTCACATTTATGATGACAAGGGTCACTCTGAGCAACATATCAAATATTTTTATGAGATATGTCTTTATTATTATTATAATGATGAAATTTTTATCAAATTATTTCCAATAATCCTAAAGGACTATGCTTTAAGATGGTTCTATGATCTACTAGTATAATCAGTGAAAAATTCAAACCTATAACAAACTAGTTTCTAGCACATTTATCTATCCATTACTGAAAAGATTCCATATGCACAAATTAAAAAGATCAAGAAAGGAACCAATGAATCCATAAATTAATTTTTTTTAGGTATAATAATTTTTTTTGAAAAACTAACATAGAAAATAGAAGATAAAGATCTTCAATATATATTTAATCAAAGTTTCTTTCCCTAGTACATGAGTCTAATGTCTTCAAGAAGTTTAAATATTTTTATGACTTATTCCATATCATTTTAAATTTACAAATGAAATTTATTGTATTTAATAATATTATTTATGTAGATAACACACCAACTACATCAAATAACAAGTTTCATATCAAACCAAGCTATAAGGTAAAACCTCTAGAGGCTAAGAAGGAAGTAACTAAAATTGTGAACACATTGTGACAACAACTTAATCGAATCATCTTATCTAATGAACATAATGGAAAATTTGAATTATTACCTATCTCTCTATATTTTCTCATTACTAATATAGTGGAGATAAATCTCATATCTCTCCCTCCTTCCTTAGAGTTGGATACAAATTGATATATACCAAAAGGATATGTTGTAAATTCTTATCATGACTATCACTAATGTGATGGTAATTCTATAAATAGATGTTACAAGTTTAATCACAAGATTTAATACCTCATTGATAGTGAAAATATCACATTTTACTATCTACCAAAGGATTTATGATCATAACATGATAACTATCCAAACTAGAAGATATACAAAAATCCATTACAAGATCATTCTGATGAAGCACCAAAATTGAAAATGACATATAATGCACATCATCATCCATCACATTATGGTCACCCAATAGATGGGATTATTAGCACACTTAAAGTTGAGATACATCCTATGGTTCATAGGCCTTATATTACATTTTATTACAATGAAATTGTGGATGAAGACTTATATCTTTAGTCATTATTTATTAGAGCACATATTGATCATTAACCTATATGTGATGATATAGTTGATAATGATTCTAGTGATAATTTATGTATCATGAAATTACTCACACATTTGTGACATACACATAATTATTTACACCCTTTAAGTAAGATGGTCAAAACATTTGATTGGAAAGCATAAGTTTTTAGTGAGATTGAATTACCATTATAAGTTAGTTTAGCACATGTGACCACAAAATTTTTAGTTATACCACATACAAAATTATTTTATATGTTATGAGGATGAATATTGATCCATAATATCTATGTAATACTCCCCATAATGCATAAATTTCTCAATTATATTCATGTAAACAAGGTAATCATAGTTTCTAGGATTTAGTATGATCATCAACTATAATAAGAAAAGTTTATTATAAGACAACAAATTATATAAAATATTTAGGTTAATCATGAGTGAAATGGTAATAAAAATTTAATCCCTTTTCCTATGTTACTGATACTAGAGAGGGAATTTCATTAGAGATATGTAGTGGACTCCACAAAGCCATCATCTATACCTACATGGCCTAGAAAATTTCTAATAAAAAATAAACATGTTTAAGAGAGGGTATAATGACCCATAATTAAATTTGTAACAAATACGTCATAGATCAATAATAAATGGGTGATATGAGTAACTATAAATTATACTACTACTTCATGACCATAAAGTCCTATGAGGCACAAGCAAAGTATCATAGATTCTACAATTTGATATTTAACATATATACAAGATCCTTAGTAGTATGAAAAATTTGTTGTAATATATATTGATTCTAGAGAAACCTATGAGAATATATTACATGGGATCATTATCTAACCTTTTTTACCTAAGATTAAATAAATAAATAAATAAATAATCAAATAATCTATAAAATACAAAAACATTCAAATAAATTAAAAAAATACATAACATTTACATGTTTACTAGATTTTGATCATGTTGTTTACTTTATGCTAGTATGGATCATATAATTTATTTTTTATTCATACATATGTTTCACAACTTCTTGAGTATGATATAGGCATACACTGGATTCATGATACATCAACTTGCAAATGTTAGACCTTTATTTTACTTGCAGGACACACTACATTTGGGAAATATGATTTTATTATTCATAATTTATACAAGTTGTATGGTTTTATGATCGTGTTACATTATCGTGTTGATCTTATTTACTAATTCTTACACATGCATATATTATACATAAATATTACACAGTGTGTTAGATATATTATGTTATAAGGCATTTTTCTAACACATGTATGCATGGTTTAATATTATATGGTTATACTAGTTGCTTATATTTAACCTATTCATCTTCTCACATAAATTACATGAGTATACTTATTTTTTTCTACCCTATCTCTATTTTGGAACATGTGATCATTTTTATTTTTTATTGGCCATAGTGCCCTTGATTTTTGCTTCTTTGGTATGTAGTCATTTGAACATGTCCTCTCATTTGAGTGTGAAACATTTGAATATGTCCCTTTTTGTGGTCTCATTAGCTTCCTTTTGTGTGATATTAAGTGCTATTGTGTGTGCACCCAATCATTTTATGATCTTGTGCTTATTACTTATAATTTTTTCCATGATCTATATCATACTTATTATGTTTTGTTGTATTGAATATTGTGAACTTCATTGATACATATACTTAGAAATGATACCACTATATGCTTGATTCATAAATTATTCATATAGATATAACATGTTTTTATTATCCTTTTGAGATAAGGTGACTATCATGTTTCATTCCCCTCATCTCAAAAGGGGTGCTTTTAGTGGGGACATGCCATAGAGATATGAGTCCACACAAATACAATTGAAAAAAATGGTGGAATTTGATATAGTTTATATGATTTAGGTATACACTTGGGTCAAAATATTATGCATTTAGCATAAAATTTATAGATTTGAGATAGAGTTTTTTATATTTATGATAAATATAATATATAGTTTACAAATTAGAGGTTACATTTTTACAAAAACTTTAGCTTGAGATAAATTATAGGTTCATGTGCCATGCACATGTACCAAATCAGAGGTACATATTAAGAATATATACATATTTATGAATTGAACTTACCAAGATGCACTGATTGAGATTTTTCTATCTACAAAAATTGGCTCTCTTGAATAGTATGATTGAGACTCAGCCCCCTTAATGGTCTTGGCACTACTTATCTTTTTTAGGTTGATACAGTTACACCATTTGACTTGGGGTAGATAATCTAGATCATATATTCACTTGAGTTGTGAGATTAGGATGTAGTGATCTCGATGGCCTTGGCATAAATCACCCTTATATTGGATTCAAAGCATGATCACCATCTAATTCTCCTCTTCACATATCTAAGGTTTAGTTTCAAACCTCTCTCCCCAATGCTTCAAAAACATCATTACCAAAGAAAAGTACCAAGGGACAACGTGGTTGCATTGACACACATGTGTACTCTTTCTTTTATTTGATTTCTTTTAAGTATTTTAATTATTAATTTTTTATATTATATACACTAATCACACTATAACATGCTCTTGGTTGTGGGTAATATACAAACAAAAAATTGAAATAGGGATTAAACAAAGATAAGGTGTGGTATACATACCAATACATTTATTTACTTTAAAATAGTAATTTCATCCTTATGCATTAATAGATTAAAGGGAGGGAAAATGTAGATAATAAACTATAACTATATATGATAAACTAGCCTTGTACACTTGAAAATATCACTCATGTCTCAACCCTTTAATTCATGACCTTTACACTGCCAAAAGGCTCATGTTTTCCATCTCACTATACCTAAATACTTATCCACCTTAATATATGATTACATAGACAACATGTAGCCCATATTCTACATAAAACCTAATTTATATCATAATTTATAAGTTATATATCTATAATAATTTTTTATTCTCCCACACACTACTATCCATACTAGAACACTAGCATTAATTCTATTATACTAGATTTTACACTAGTTTCTAAGCTTTATAAATAATAAAATTTGCAAATATTTTGACATGTATGGGTCAAATTATGGTACCTTTTTAACATTACCATGATATCATTTCAAAATGTGTGGTATAAATATAAAATAAAAGGTCATTCATTATCATCTAGTAATTACCAATAAAACACATATCAAGCTCACACTTAACCATTTTCACAACTACGTTATATTTACCTATTATTTTATATTTACAAATAAATCATAGGATTTGTCTTCTTGTGTGTCTAAAGCATTGAAAAATCATCCCATGAGTAATATTTATCAAATTAAAATCTAGATCACTAAATGCACTACTATATAACATATTTCATAATTATTCACACAAAATCCAACATAAAGGTGGAAGTTACATTGGTATGAGGTACTCTTTAGAGTATATGGATATGTAGGTAATGATAATTGACATAAATGTATTTGAGGTCAACTTGACTTCACTTGAGCCAACTAACCCCTATTTTTTAAGGTGACATGCCCAAGTTGGAGGACCTAGGTTTTGAGTAAAAGACTTATATCTACTTATTATTCATGTGATCCAAGTCGATAATATGCAAGGTGAAAATAAACCTTAACAGGGGTAGTTGGTCATTCCATAAAAGGACCTATATTTTGTATGGGACATAAATATTATATTTAGGATAAAAACATTGGCTTTATTATTCATAGTTTGATGGTGGTGTATATAATGATAGAGATAAAATTTTCAAAGTTTGATGAATCAATATGAATCATCATTTTATCTTCTCATATACCTAAATCTATCAGATCCACATGCATATCAGTAAATGAGAAAAGTATTATTTATTATTTGTATTGCTACATATAAATTACTATTGGAATTATGATTTTATATTTAACATACTTTCATAATTCAACACTGTATTAGAATATTATGAATATAAATTATTTAATTGGATTAATTTTATAATAACTTATCCATCTATTTTACTAGGGTATTATCCCCTAACCCTTACTAAAACATAAAAGGGTTAAACAAAAACATACAACATTGTCTTGGCTGATATAGTAATAATATAAGGGTGGTTAGTAAAACTAGATGGAAATTAGACAAATAGGTATGATAAAGAGAGTATAAAATGAGGTTAACATAATAATAATGAAGGTATGATAAAATAATATGTAAAAATATCTCACAAAGTACCATGACCTGATCCCAACCCTTTCATAGTGCACTTCTTAGGACATGCACATAGGATTTTGATGCATCGATAATTTCCTATAATAGATACCATTATTAAAATTATAAATATGATAAACATAAAGTGTATATATAAGAACACAACTATAGTATTCCATATTGACTATCTCTAGGAAAAAATAGTAGAATGTTTAGTTTTTCGTCCACTATGTGCATGGAAATGTATTATAACTCTTTGGTGTTTTGAATCATCATGTAATTAAAGAATAATAAGTATATAATATGATACCTATTTGAGGTTTTAGAATAAATATTATTTATCTCAAAATAAGTGATTATGTGTATTTATGTTTAAAATATATAAAATCATAAAATAACACAATCAATTAAAGTGTCTTTATCTAAAATTTTGGTTTAAAAAAATAAATATATCACCATTATTTCATATATAAGACTCAATAGAGTATAAAAAATAGAGGTATAAATTATATAATAAAATATATAAATGGAATGTCTATTCATTGAAAATGGTTAATTAAGTCTAATGTGGATATTATATAATCAATGAAGCATATCAATAATATGTAGAAATGTGGAAATGATATAAGTAATGAGGGAATAAAAAATAGTATGCTCAAATATGATAATATATAATAAATGTAAGCATGGGAATATAATTGGTATAATAATAAATATATGATCATTTAATAAAAACTATAATATATTCCAATATATGCATAGCAGCAATCGTGAAAATTGGGAAAATCGCATGTAGGAAATTAATAGCTAGCGTGCATAACATAGATCATGGTAAAAATCATATGAATGAAGAGTAAAAATATAAATCAAGGTAATCAAACTAACCAAATATAATTCATATCTCTCTCAAATTAAAAATAAGTGAACAAGATAATCACACCAAGCACATAGTAATCATATTATAGTCAAAGTAAGATAGAAACGAATATTACACAAAAGGTATACAATTCAAGAAACATCATGCAGAGTTAAAATTTAGGAAACATCACAAATAAAAGATAATAGAAATCATAGTACCTAAAATAAACATGTAACAAAAATAACAAAACTAAAAAATCCAATATAGGGATGATAATGGATACATGCCAAGTAGAATTCACATGCAATAAAGAGAGGCACACTTACTTTTATAAAAAGGAAATTCAAGGGTGTGAAATATTATTAAACAAGGGATAAATAAGATCTATTTAAATATAATAATAAATAAATATTTGAAATTTACTTAATTTGATGTTTAAATACTTAAAACTTGAAAAAATAGGTTCCTACAAAATATTTCATTTCGTACTTGTGAAATTAGAGGCCAAAAATAATGTTAAAAATAATGAGCAATAGTTTTGGAGAGAATAATATAATTTTGTTGATTCTTTTAAGTTACATATTTTTACTAAAATTATGAGGATAATTATAGTATTTTTTGGTCAATTTTATTAAGTTTTTATAATTGTCCTAATTTTGATCTATGGGGTTTGAAACTTGTTAGGATGCTTAATTTGGGGAAAACAAACATAAAAATTTAACATATTGATATGATGGCATGTAAAACTATCATAATACCTTGTTATTTGATGAAACCATAATTCACCAGATTGTAATAAGAATATAAAAAGTATGAAATGTTAATTACACAAGCCCCCTTGAGAGTTCCAACTACATATCCAACACACTTAAAACTATGAATCATGCATTTTTTCATGTGAGTGATCTAACCTAAGTGAGAGATAGGACTTAACCTTTTATTCTTATATGATCAATGATAAATATATGTCCTCTTAATGTAATATTATTTTGAAACAAGTATGCATAAATAAGTCTCTAATGGATATAAAAAAGAATATCAGTGAATTGTGATCAATGTGAATGCTTTATGATAAATGTGTAAAATATTTAACAAATGTAATTCATGAATAAGAGATGATAAATTTATTAGGTTACATGTGTATATATATCTTTCATAAAGACAATTCATGCATAGGACAACCCAAAAAAGTGAAAGCTAATAATTAAGGCCCAATAAACTGTATAAGGAATAAAGGGCCTAAATTTTTTTATTATAATCATAGGTGTCTATTTATGGTCAAACCAAAATCATAAGTGGTTGATAATGGTCAGATAAAAACCTTAAAAACATTATTCAATTAACATGGGAGCATTTGGGATCATAATGGGTAAAATAAATAGCTGGTCTATAAGTTTTCAAAAAAATTAAATTAAATAGATTAGAATTGACCCAAAATGAATGGGAAGTCAAGTCTTAAGGAAAACCTAAGTCAATATAAGACAATGCAAGGCCCAATAGAAGGGGAAAGTGTATTGAAAATATCTAAATGTATGCACATGAACTAAGTATATGAAAACATGGAAAAGACATACTGATAACATGGCTTATACAAAAATTAAATGTCTATATAATGTAATAATTTAATGTGTATAATTACATGTGGATCAAATTAAAAACCATAAATACACGCCTGAACATTATCTTAAAGGGAAGGAACTTGAACTCTAAATATCTATAATGGGTAAACCCATGCCTTGTTGTAAACAACTCAAATGTACTTGAAAGTAAAAAATAACACCAATAAGTATATTATTATTCTAGAAAATTGATAATCAATTTAATACAAATGAAATATTAAAACTATAAACAATCAAAGGAACAAATACACTTGATTCTATGTGAATCATGTTATCACTATTGGAAATATGGATTTCAAAGATTGTGATTAGAAACTAAAGCTCATTTTCCTAATCGAAAACCTATAATTAACTATCAAATAAGTAGACATAAATTTTGGCTCCACTTGATGACACTTAATGAGGTTAGGAAAAATCTATTTATTCTCCAAAGAAGCATACATAACTTTTGGATCTCCTAGGTCTCACTACATAAGGATAAGAGAAATTAAAATAAGTAAAATTTAGATCCACTTTAATTCATAACTGGTACTATCATACTCTTCATAGATTCTCATATTTTGAGGTGAGGGGTGTACTTACTCTTATAGATAACTCATGTCATAATAAAGCATCATGTGAATAATGTGTAATCATAGATAAAATCATAAATCTATAACATCATTAAATCTCATATACAACATACAAAAATATAGGAACATAAAAATTTGTGATAATGAAAGATTAATTCATGGTAAGGTTGTCAGTTATGTAAAAATATATCTTCCTTTTGAGCTTAATATCAGGGATGAATCTCTTTATAAGTTTATTTCCTCAATTTAGCACAGTCCTCTAAATTTGTGTCAAACACAATTCAATTTCTTAAGACTTATACAAGAAAAGAGTTGAATCTATCACCTCAATTTGAAAACCTTGTGGATGTGGAGACCTCAAACCCATTTGGGTTTCCCCACTCTAATTAACTATGTGATGAAGATTTAAAACTTGAAAATGTGAAGACCAAGGAGATAATGAGTGTTCTTAAAGAATTCAATATGGTAAGTACAAAGGAGCAATATGATAAAATTGACAAATTAGAAAGTGCCATTAAAGTCCAAATGGGAATTATTAATGGTATCCTAATGAAAATAACATAATTAATAAAGAGATGAAAGTGATGAAAGATATTATGGATAAAGGAAACAATATGGATTTTTATGAGGAAGGACACCAATGTGAATTATTGAATAGAAAATTTCCAAATTAGGGAAGAATTTGAGAATAATATTTTTTTTGGAAAATATGGAGGGGAGGTTTTGTATTATTAAGAAGAGAGTGGAGTAGGTTATTTAAATAAGTATGGCCACTATAACATATAGATATTGAATACCCTATAGGGAAATTTGAGTAAGAATATTGATATCAAAATGTAGGCAAGGCTTGGGTCAAGGATGAGGGAGAAAAAGTGTAAACATAAGGTGGGGATTGGAACTCCTAAAGAGGATCCTATTGTTGATAAAATGAAAGGCCTCAAAGAATATTGGGAAGTGGTATAAGGTTTGTGTGAATGTGTAGGCTTATAGTCTTCTAAGGCTAGTTCCCGACTTTTCACTAAATTTGTGTTGTCTTTTGTTATTGTTCTCCTGTAAGTAAACCTTAGTGTTGCTAGACTACATCTTTTTTGTCTATTTCATTTGTTAGTATGGTAATATTTTATCTTTGTATCTCTATATAACAAGGTTTTGGGACCTTTAAAAACCCATAATTTAACTCTATCAAAAATATAATGAGATCTTAATATGTAATTTACAACCCAATATTAAGATGTTAATATATAAGCATGGAATGTAAGCATGTTAAAGGAGAAAAGAGTAGAAATGATATACCTCAATAGTATCTCAAAAAATGTGAAATGTAATATTACTCATTATAACCATATAAAGATGTCATTATTTAAGGTTCAATAGGAATATTTAACCCATGTAATGGTGTGATAGGATAAGGGATGGGGAATTCTTATGTTGTGATAGTACCCTATAAAAATAGATAAGTGAGATTCCCCATTGTAATAATATGCTCCAATATGGACAATATATGTGAATAAATGTATCAAGTGTGTTAATAAAAATGTGACTAAGTGTATGAAGGACATGATGTGTGAGATCCCACTATACTATAATAAAATTGATGTAGGATCAGTAGGAATAATGGTATATTGAGCTTTATATAAGCAATATAGGATTAATGATGATCATGGCTATGTTTTACCTTATTTATTATTAATGCCATATAATAATATATAATCATTTTTAACTATTTATATTATATAATATATGATAATAACACACATATTTAAATTCTATACTAGAGTATTATTGACTAATTTCATATTAATATTTATGGAAATAGCTAGGAGGATTAAGATACTTAGCTTATTTTGGGTTTATGTAGGTCTGAGACAACATGTAGGTGATATAAAATATTGAAGTTGGACTTGATTTTTTAAGAGATATAAACTAGGTATATGGATTTTCCTTGATAAGTACATTAGCATGTGGATTCTTGTATCAAACATAGGTGTATATATTTATGGATTCATCCTTATGATTTGTACCTATTATTTTGGCATAAATTTTTGTTCCTAATTTTAAACCATATTTCTATGTGATTTTAACATATTGCTATGTGTGTAGATCTATAAAAGTTTTCTCCTTCATATAGAAACCCATTTTCCACTTTTGACACTAGGTTAACTTTTAAAAATGAGGAAAAGTGATGGGTTTAGATAACCTCAATCACTCACCATTAAATGGCTAAGTGTTTCCTATATATCTAATAATCTAAGGGAAATAAAATACATGTATTTCTTTCATTTAGGCTAATGTGTGCAATAATGACCCACTAGTATGAATTCATCCCATGATCTATCTTTTGATACATGAAAATGTTAGTTTTACTTAGCTTATGTACTTTAGAATTAGATAAGGTGTACTTCTTTGATTGATTTATGTGTTGATAATTTTAGGGTAGTCCCTCTCAATGTGTAGAGGTGTATATATGTCTCTTTTATGAGTGATATATGTGAGAAATGGGAAATAAGCTTATACATATTATGTATAAATAAAAAACTCTTTAGATAACTTTGCACACTAGTGATGTGAAATGTATGGGCTGAATAATAAATATAATTTGAAATTTAAAAGTGACTATCACATGTTGAAGTGAAAGGTTTATTAGAGTTGTATTCCTATATAATTACCAAATGTATGATTTATGATGGACTCATTTAGATAGAAATACATATGATTAAATAATCAATAGATAATCTGATTATCAATTTAATTAGGTTACACATGAGATATGAAATTATTATTGGTGATTGATAGTAAATCAGGAAGGTCAGGCCCATAAAAGACAAGTGGATAGGAGATAAGGGTGCAAAAGATCCATATGTGTACACACAAGTGATGTGAGGTAGAGGTAGTTTAAAACTAACATTTTTAAGTTTATAATACTATATTTTAGTGTGTATAAATTCCCCCTAGTTATTATAATATTGAACTTAAAAGAATGTAAAAGTTAAAGGATAAAGGGATTTAACTTCGTGTGTAAAATATACTTTGGCTTTGGGAGAAATATCAAAGTGGTTATCTTTACTATTAAAAACCTAGAAGGAAACATTCAAAAATCAATTAAAATATTTGAAATTACATCTAAAATAAATAACATAAATGAAACTTTTGAAATTTGAAGAGTAAGGAAGGAATACACCTTTAAGTGGGTGAACCATGTTTCCCTATGATGTGTTTGATATTATGTCCTACTTCCTAAGCATTGGATATTTTTCATGACCATTCCATAATGGATGAAATTCCTAAGATGATTATCTCTTAAGGGAAGTACCATTGTTCAAAATGTGGGTTGGAAAAATAATTTCCCAAAACCTTATGAAGAAGGAGTAATGTCAGGATGTTTAGAAACACAAAAAATCAACCACAATACATATTTAATTAATTATCAAGCCTTAATATTAGAGGGTGTATCCTATAATAGGATAATTATAATTAATTTTAGGCTATTGAGTGACACAAAATTTCAACCACACTACTCATTTAATTGATCTTGAGCCTCAAAATGGAAGGGGGAACTTATATTAGGTTCATGTATGCTGAATAAAGAACTTCCAATGAATTTATAGATTCAAAATATTACCTTTGGTATCATCAATTTCACATCAATGTTAACTTTGAAATTAAAAAATTATAATGGTATGTGTATGAACAATATCCATTCTTGATAATCTACCCAATTAGTGCCAATATGTGATATAGAATGACATAATTTATCATTAAATATAATCAGTATGAGAACATATTAAATCCTAAAATATATAAGTGTAGATACTAAAATATATTTATATATGATAAAATATTCTTCTACACTTGACAAATATGATTCATTTCTTAACCCTTTAGTTCATGACCTTTCTGTTGTTGAAAGGCTCATGTATGCCATCTCACTGTGCTTAAATTATTATCCTATACTATGAAACTAATACTAAGATTAGCTAGATCATATTTATACCATACTATGAATAAAAACTAATTTATATCCTACTATAGGAGTTAAAAATATTCTCTAATTTTTTATTCTCTTGGACACTACCATCTAAACTATGACACTAGTGTCGATGCTAGTGTATAAACCTTAAAAAAGGTAAATTTTTTAAATATTTAGACATGTATGAGTAGGAATATTTGTATTAATTAACCCTCCCATTATATCATTTCAAAATTAATGGTATAAATAAAAATAAAAGGTCATTCATAATCATCAAGCAATTACCAAATAAACACCCATCAAGCTCACACTTAATCATTTACACAACTAAATTATAATTCCATATTATTTAATATTTAAAAATAAGTTATATGAGTAATATTATTATATTTATTAATCATTCAAAGATCATCCCATGATAATAATTTATCAAATTAGAAGCTAGATCACTACATGCACTTGCATATAGAATACTGCATAATTATTCACACACAAAGCCACATGAGGGTAGAAATACGTCGGTCTAGGGTAATATTTGGATCATATGGATATATGGGTAGTGATAATTGAAAAATGTGTATTTTAGGTTTTCTTTACATCAATTTATCCCATTAACCCCCATTTGTAAGGTGACATGCCCAAGTTGGAAGACCTAAGGTTTTGAGCAAAATACTGATATCTAGAACTTGTGTGCATGATTAGATTTGAAAATATATAAGGTGATATTGAAACATAATAGACACAATTTTTAATTAAATAAAATTACTTATACTATGTATCAAACATAAGCATTAGATTCAAGAAATAAGTGTAAATGATAGTGGCAGGTCCCAAAAATAGTGTCTAGATAGACAAAAATTTAATATTCAAAATCTGATGAATAACAATGGAGAATCACCCTCTATTCTACCATAATTTCATCTAGTATATATACTCATACATAAATAATTAATCTAAGTATTATTTTTTCTTTGTGTCATTACACTAATTTTTGGCATTATACTTTCCATATTTAGCATTCTTTTATAATTCAATGTCATATTATAATACTACGAATCTTAATTATTTAATTCACTTAATTTTAGAATATCTTATAAATTTTTTTAATTAGTAGATTATCTTCCTAACCCATACAAATTTTTTAAATAATTAGTGAATCTAACCTATAATTCTTCTTGCACAACCCTAGCTTGACTTAAGCTTTTCAACCTTCTAAAATTTTAGATCATAGTATTTATTCAATTCCAATTTTCCTTCTCATGTTGGAGTATTTTATATCATTCATATGTCTATATTTTAATATTTTAATATTATTTTTTGAAACATTTAAAATGGATAAAAAAGAAGATCTTCCTCATCCTCACCCTAAGGAGGGTGATAGAATTTTTCCCTCTACCCAAGACCATGCCAACACTATTATAAGAGGTATAATAGCCCATCAATAATACTAAATCAAGTTAACCAACATAACATTCCTCAAACCCCTCCACCTCTAGCATATCCTCAAGATAATATGTATATTCATATTAAATCCCAAGTACCTAGGGTTTGTGATTGTGAATCCCTCAAGGATCAAATCATCATTATGATACATTTAATAGATGAGTTGAAAAATAAATATTAGTATTTTAGTTCAAGGATCACATCAATGGAAAATTAGGTCACACACATACATAATCAAGAATATGTTAATATTAAACATGTGTTTGCATCTTCATCTAGTAATTTTATGCCTAATAAGACTTCATATCAAGATTGGAATCCATAACAAAATACATCTAAATTAGTGCTTCAAAAAGTGAAAAAATAGATAATAAGA
Organism: Torreya grandis; assembly: GCA_037957365.1. NCBI lineage: Eukaryota > Viridiplantae > Streptophyta > Pinopsida > Cupressales > Taxaceae > Torreya > Torreya grandis. The sequence continues at coordinate 1,139,299 of JARHVA010001391.1, read as the reverse complement.
ATTCAAACAAGATTCTAACTATGATTCCTATAAAAAAGTTGATTAAACTACCTCCTCTACACCTTTTAAGGAGATCCAAATATGATTGTGTATATCATATAATGCAATAACATCATACAAATTTTTGTTTGAATTTGAAGAACAAAATACAAAGTAAAATTTATAGCAGTGTTCCTATAACAAACACATCAATTAAGAAACCCTCTCAAACTATGAGTTCATCTCCTAAATCACAAGTGCAAAAAGAGAAAATATGGCTACCAAAGGAACATTCAAAAAAAAAATTAATAACAAAAATTAGAGTAAGAAAATATTCTAATGTAAAAATTATAGAAAGAAGAGATTCAAAATAAAAATCTAGAGAAAACAATGTTAAAAATTATATCAAGAAGTCAAAGCACAAAACACATCTTTCCCTAGTTTTTTAGCAAAGATACATGACTCTTCTCTAGTCCATAATGAAATGCAACATTTTAACAATGATGAACATAAATTAAAATAAACTTTCAAGAATAAAAATATAATCTATGGTGTAATTGGTTTTTCATATACATACACTTAAAATGGTGTATCATAAGTTTAAGAACAACCTAAGAAGTTGGTCTTTTACTATGCTATGGTTATGCATAAGATTATTAAAATAGCACAACTAATATTCAAGATGAATATGGAAATACAATTTAGGGTTATGACATATGTGATACAAGTCCTACACAAAGACATACATTTGATGACATATTTGGAATCTAGTATAAATTTCCCCTTGTACAAAATACCTTTTATAATCATACTAATATTCAAAAAATCAAAAAAAATAAATAATAAGTAAAATACAAAAACATTCAAATAAAGTAAAAATATAAAAATATTCAGCATATACATGTTTAATGGATTTTGAATATGTTGTTTACTTTATGTTAGTATATAACATATAATTTATTTTTATATTTACTTTATGTTAGTAGATAGATTATTAGTTTACTTTATATACACATATGTTTCATGGGTACTTGAGTGTGATACAATAATATAATAGATCAATGAAACATGAGAATACATATGTTTGACCTTTTACACACCCATGTGACACACTATGATAGGAGCATATGCTTATATTTATCATGATTTTTACAAGTTCCATTGTTTCATGATCTCTTTAAATTATCATATTGAGCTTATATACTAACGATTACACATGTCTATACACATGACTACATACTACACAATGTGTTATATATTCTATGCAACAATAATTTTACTAACACATTTATGCATGAACTAGTATGATATGTTTATGATAGTTGATTGTATTTCACCTATTTATCTTATCACATGGCTTTCTTGACTATACTACATTTTTGATACTTTGAATCTATTTTGGAACATTTTAACATGCTCCTTATTTTGTGGTAACAATTCCTTGAGTGTTATTTATTTGGTGTGAAAGCATTTGAACGTGTCATCCCCTTGAATGTGTGACACTTGAACATGCCCCTTGTTTACTGTCTCCTTATACCCATTTTACATGACATTGAATGCTCATATGTGTGTGATTGATTGTTTGTTGAGATTGTGCTCATTACTTATAGATGTTTCCATGATCCATATAATGAATCTTATGGATTGTTATGTATGGATACAATGAGATTCATTTATACATAAAATTAGACATGTTAACATTATATGCTTCATTACTAAATGACTAATATAAATATAATATGGTTATATTTTCCTTTGAGATAAGGTGACAATTATATTTTATTACCATCAAATAAAAAATGTCAGAATATTAGTGGGGGAATGTCATAGATACATGAGTCAACACACACAAATGGAATAATTATATAAAATTTTACATGATTTAAATATACCCTTGGGTCAGAATCTTTTATAGTTAACATCAATTTCATATATTTGGGACATAAGTTTTTAGATTTATGGCATATAATATACATAGTATATAGAGCATATGTTACATTTTGATAGATACTTCATCTTGAGATACACTAGAGGTGCATATGCCATGCTAATTGACCAAAGGATAGATACATATTCATATCACATACACATTTATGAACTAACCTTACCAATATGTACTGATTGAGATTTTATCCATCTACAATAGTTGGCTCCATTGAGTAGTGTAATTGAGACTCAATATCATTGATAGCCTTGTAACTACCTACCTTTTTTGGGTTGATATGGTTATATCATTTGACCTAGGTAATATTGGATAGATTGGCTAGATTATGTATACATGATTTAAATTTTAATGGTTTATGGATTTTAATCCCTAGGTTGTTAAAGGGTGCAATTATAGTATTTCAAGCTAGAAATATGCAATAAATAGAGCCTCTAATTTATTAAATAATTGACATAATTTTATATTTATAAAAATAGAAACGAATGACATGAATAGTTACTTAGATGGGAACGGATTGAGAAGGATGATATTGATGCTAAAAATTGGTGTGAAAGTAGATGAGTGTCAAAAATAGGGTCTAGGTGTCAAATAACCTCCTTGATAATAGAAATTTACCTTAGTAGCATAGGGTGATAATGTCCTAATTTTAGAGCTAATATATTTTGTGCATAAAGTTGTATATTCTTCTAGGTGCACCTCTAGTTGAGTTTAACCTACCTATACCTGTGTGGATGAGATTTGATTCATTGTCTATGCACTATTTTGAGATGATTTATGAGAAAAACTTAAACCTCCATGTTGTTAGGGTACTTGAGTGTCACAAGTAGAAAAAGTGTGATGTTAGCTAGGTAGGATGGACATCCTTAACACCCCACTATCTGAGAGTTGCCTACATACAAAAACACTTAAGAAGGATTAAGCCTAATGTATTTCTCCCACCTAAGTGATTAGTGCAAGTGTAAGTGAATGATAGTATTAGTGTTAAATTGAATTATTTTAATGAGTCTCGAGACTAGAAATATGTGTATTATAGGCTTGGGATGGTTGTAGATGACTGCATCTAGAAGTAGGGAAGAATAGAGATTAATGACCTTGATTATGCATAACTTATTCTAGGCTTGTTTATGTATTTTGTAAGTGATTTATATATATTGGATAAAGGACTTAAATTCATGCATTTATATTGATCTAGTGCTTATGAAAGTTTTGAAATAGATCTAGGTTGATCTTATGTGTCTCAATAATTGAAAATATATCTATTAGGGTTGAAATTTTGAAAAGGACATTATCACTGAAAGTGGGACACTAGCATGGAGTGTTAGTGTCCAAATTATAATTTTAGTGTCCAAGTGTTATAACATAAGGTACTAGAGGCCTAAATCCATAGGGGATGGTTTGAGACTAATTTTGAGATGTTTAGGGATGTGTAAAGGCCCACACAAAAGTTGGACAAGTTTTTAAAGAGGACCTAAAATAGGTTTAGGGATAATTTAGGGATGGGTGGTCTTAAGTAACACTCATTTAAATCGAGTGATATTTTATATGACTTCATTCCCCCCTATTTATTTTATAAATGCAACAAAGTGAAATTACTAGGATAAAAGGAAAAAGTAGTGTACTTGGACTTACATGTGAGGTAAATCCCATGAATATAGTAATGAGTATGTAAAAAATGTTGCATTGGACATCCTAAAAGTGAAACATGGATGAATTAGTCCTTAAGATATATAAAAAACAAAGATAAAATTGATTAAAGAGATAAGAGAGAGAGAAAGAGGAAAGGAATGAATACACCTCACTGGGTATGGAAACTAATGCAAAAACTTGATGACATGGTGTGTGTGTGTGTGTGTGTGTGTGTGTGTGTGTGTGTAACTAGTAATCAAATTGGTAAATATGTTAGAGTGAGATGATATTTTGATTAATCCTCATGTATGGGTGGATAAATAATTCAAAATTATTTTGAATCCATCATTTCTCACCCTTACTTTATGGATTGTACATTGTGAATAACTTAGATTGGATTGGTGGGTTGTCAAACCCTCCTATGTAGGTGGATCAAGAACTCAAGTAGGCTATGAATACATAATTTCATACCCATGTGTAGTTGATGCATCTATAAATGAAACTACATAATTCATCTGTAACTGTGTAGGATGGCCCTATGTCCATTTATAAACTCTAAAATGAAAAATAGCCAAGGGACCTCTTAGGAACTTGGGAAAGTAGCTCAAGGACTACATGAAAATTCCAACCTCTAAAAATAGAATAAGGCATCATTATAGTATGGTACCTAGGGTAAATGGTGTCTAAAGTATACAATGTATAAAATGACATGGATTTTGTCATTCTATTTTAGATGAGCTAGTGCAAAACTAATCATGTGGAAATAATGTGTCATGCACATGCCCCCAATTATTATATCTGTTCATATGGATTTTGGATTGAGATGTATAAATGTGTTTATGTATCTAAAACTGAAACAAGAGTGATCATGTCACACATTATTCCCCCAATTTGAGTAAACTTGGTATGATTATATGTAAAACTAATCATAAAATGATCAAATCTAATAACTTGTGACTAAAACTATGTAAATCTAGGCTATAATTATTGTATCATTCTATGAAATCTATATTTTCCAATTTTTGAGCTACTAAATAGTAATGTTGTACCTTGGATAGTAGTGCACCATTCTAGTGTCCCACTTTCAACCTAATGTCCTATGTTTTTTGGTGAAAACTAAAAATGATCTTTTTTAAAATATTTTTTTTATGTTTCCCTAATTTTATACTATATATTTTGTGTTTACAAGATGAATACTATACTTTGAGTGCACCCAGATGGTCAATCTCTATGAAAAACTGCAATGAATTCCCCTCTTTCAAGGGAACTTATTGTACCTATGCAAGAACTATACTCAAAATAAAATATCTACATGATATATGTTAGATTGAACATATATGATATCTATATAATAAACCAATATAATGTGTATACATGACATCAAAATGTAATATAATATGAGCATAACTTGGCATTGTAAGATGTATGTTAAATCTAACATTCACAAGGTTATCAAGATAGATATAATAATGTAAACATATGTATGAACTACATAATATAAGTAGTAATCTATGTAAACTACCTAGTGGGATGGGGCATGATGTCCATTAAGGCTCCCAAGGAGGAAGGAATATGCATGAGAGCACTCATTGTATCTAAAATTGGGTGTAAGTATAAAAAGTGATGAGTGTCATTTAACTCTTCATTTAATCAATCTCTCTGATTGATGTCTATCAAACTAGGGCCGATGTCTAAATCTATTTGTAGCAAGGTGTTTGGTGGTAGATATATAGATTTGTCTTTTTTTTTTTTGGGTGGGGCGGGTGGGGTTTGGTAACCTTAATATAACTCTTACCATTGAAAGGATGCTTCTACACTAGTTGTTTCACACTTTCTAAAAGAAAAAAATAATTATCAATCTAAACTAATTCAATCCCTTTACTTCAAATCAAAATGAACTTAATCTACTTCACATATTCAATATTTTTACTTCAAATCAAACAAACTTAATCTACTTCACACCTTCTTGAAAATGTAAACACTCAACTTGAATTTTTAACAATAAATAATATGCTAAATCATACTTGCTCTAAAAATAAATAACTATTAAAATGTAAATCTTAAATCTACTTCTTATAAATCACTCCCTCATGTACGTATGTGAAATATTTAGATTATCCAATATCATGAAATCAACTAACATAAACATAAATACCGTATAGAAGTTCTTGGTTCCAACGAGAGTGGGCCCTTGCTCTTCTTAGAGTCAAGAATGAAGTCTACTCAGTAGTGAAAGATGGAATGATATTGATTAATCAATGGAAAGCTAGAACATTTACAATATATCTAAAATTATAAGTGTAACAACTATATTCATCCTCCCTTCTAAGATAAAATATTTGCATATTTATACTAATATAATCAAACTAAAAATAGTATGCAAAAAAAATAGAACTACTTAGTCAATCCATTTATCCCTAAGATAGGAGATTTGGATTGATCAAGATCCTAAAAAATATATCTATGTTCATGAGATAGTTGTATTATCCCTATAATAGTTTTAAGGTCCAAATATATATAAAATATATCAATATTGAATCCTTCAAAATAGGAAGTGAGTATTTATTTGATGTGATTCCATCTAGAGCAATCTTCTTCTTTTGGACTAGCTACAAACTCACCTATTTCTTAGATTTCAAACCTACAAAGTCTATAGAAATAGATATATAGAGTCCATAGATGTGGTCCTATAGAGTCCATAGATAGATTTATACTATCTTTCAGTTGTTGATGATGACAGTGACTTCTTTGTTACTTTCCACTTTGAATCATCCTTCAATCTACACAAATAGCCTCTACCCAATTTTGTAGATGTGGACTAAGTGAGTCCATAAATATGGATTGAGTGAGTATGTAGCTTCACAAAACTAGGATAAAAACTAGAGTTTATATAAAATACTAATTCTGTCACCTTTCCTATATATTCTTTAAAACTCAAACACTAAAACATGCTACTTGTTAGACATTAATGACAAAATAGTGAGTCAAACTTGGTTTGATATAAATGAGATAAATTATCTATTTTCCATGCCAAAGTTAGCTAAAAGTCTAATATTTTCATAAGATTATATCCTTAAAAAAATATATTAAGGAAACACCATATTTATAATGATCCATATTTTGAGTTCATCATCTCCCCCAAAATTTACCTTTTGCAAGTCCCATTACAAAAATTCATCAGGATTCATTAGTTTTAGGTCTATTATATATGCCCTTACTTATATAATAGCCATCAAATTCATCTATGATGTGATGATTTGTACTATTTTTAAATCCTTTATACCTTTGAACTATTTGTTTCCAAATGTTAAATTGTTCATCAAATTGAATTTCCCAATTTTACCATCTTGAAATTGGTATGATGAGCAATGGAGGTTTGTACCTCATTTTAATCCATGTTTGCTCTTTCCCAAAATTTAATACTTCCATAATTTCTTCAAAAATTACTTTAGCCCTTCTTCTGTTCCATCTTAGATTTTTAGGGGACATAACTTCACATGTTTTGAGAGAAATTGGTAATTGGTCGCATCTTTTCACATAGTAGTGATAACCAAATCAAAGTTTTGTCTTATGAATAGGTCAAATGAAATAGTAAAGTCATGCAAAGATTTCAAATAGTGTTTTTTGATAGTAGTGTTTAGATAGGCTCTCTTGAAATTTTGTGCAATCAATTTAGGAATGGAGAAGGCTAGCCTAATGCATAATCATATAGTTTTAGCATGCTCTATTTATTATTCAAATCTAATTTTAAAATCTAACTAATTTTTGAAGGTGGAATGGAGTGCTCTCAATTGGACTTCTCGTACATGTAGATTTATTAAAAAAATATTGTGTTCATGATCTCCTATTATCAAATTATGTAGATAAAATTCATAGAGATCTTGATTATCAAGCTTAAAACTGTAAAATACTTATAAAAATGTAGATGGATCCAAAATCTTGTAGGGAATATGGAAAGATATTTAAAAAAATTTCCATTTATAAAATTATTCAAACAAAAAAAAAATTATATGTAGGATTGGGACTTCTATAGGCCAAAAGAGCCTCTCTTAATTTACAAGCATTTTGCAAGTCTTCTTCCAAAGTCTAAGTTTTAGTTTCTAATATATATTTTTCACTTTCCAATATCTTATTTATAGTGACTAAAACTTTATTCTTCTATTTGAATGTTTGGTATTCCTTTTGAGCCTAATGCAACATTTCTAATGGAGGAATGTATGGATGGATAGTTTGACATCCTTGATCAACAAATTATTTAAGAGAAGAGGTGGGTTGACTATCCTTTTTAGGGGTAATAATAGGAAGTGTCTGAGAAGAATTCAATAGTTTATATTTTAATATTTTATTTTCTTTCTCAAGACTCTCTATATATATCCATGAATTGACTTCTTCCTCCTCTTTCTATTCTATTGTTTCTTCTAGTTCATTAATTTTCAAAGCATAACTCAAAGATGTTTCTAACTTTTTTACTAACATAGATTAATCTAATCCTTACTATGTAGTTTGTTAACTAAATCTACAATATTTGTTGCTTGATGTTGGATCAACACTTGAGATTTATAAATTTCCATGGTTAACTACATAATAGGGTCCTTTGGATTGGATGGTTCTCCTTCTTCAAATGTACATGGAAATTTACCTTTGTCCATTGGAATTTTAGTTTGAGAATTTTGTTCTTATATTGTGTTACCTTGCTCAATTTTTGGTTCCCTTGTTTTGGCTGGAGAGCTTTCTGATTCCTCCAATAGTTGTATGGCAAGGATTTACACATTTTCTTCTATAAAAATTACTTCAAGAATTTATTTTTATTTGATGATCTATTATTCTAAAGGTTGAGATAGATATTTAAGGTTATCTAAAGTATCAACTTCTTATTTCATTCAAAAGAATTAACTTTCTTCTTCTTCTCTTAGTGTTATAGGCCACACTTGATCTTTCTTCTACTATATCAATCAAACCTTTAGCCTTATCAAATCCTAATGAAGCAACTCATTTTTGTAATTTTATTCTCCTTGATAAGAGGAATGGTTTCTCTATAGGTACTTGAGGTTCTTATGGAGGCTCTATAACAGAGGGGGTTTGAATATTTTGGGATCTTTTAATACTTCTAAAATAAGGAAGAGATTATTTTGAATTTAAGGACTACTTTTGTTTTCCCTTTGAGCTTGTTTTCTTAGTTGGTGTAACATCTGCAAGTGAATGACTTTGTGATTTAGTGGCACCTAATGTTCTAGCTTCATCCTATGGAGATGGAGCTAAAAATTGTCTTGTTACCCTATTATCAAATGCTTCCCAAAATTATTTCCCCTATTGAATAAAATGATGTTGAATGATAAGATGGATGAGGCCACGGTGTCTGAGAGGGGAATTAGTGGTTGTAGTCATGACTTAGATGGAACCATATAGAAAATATGGAAGATTAATTTTGGATTGAGGTTTTTTACCTCCCATGTTTGAGATGGATCAAAATTTTCATGGCTTCCCCTCCTAAAAGACTACATTTCCCCTCAATATATATATATATTTGATTACCCATAATGCTATGGATGCCATGGTTTAAGAAGTGTATCCCTATGAATTCTCATAGATTTTCCTTTTGAGTTGATTAAACAAGTAACTCTAGTCTATTCATTACCATTAAATTGAGCAATAATCTCATTGAATGAAATTCATCAATTAATCTCATCCCTTCATCTAGAATTTATATAATTTTACTTATAAATTGGCTAAACATTAGAATGATAATTCCTTAAATAGTAAAAAAATAGGATTAAGGATATTCACAAATTCCCTTACCAGTGTCTTATGGAAGCCCTATAATTTTTTGATGAATGGTAACCAACCATTTACTTCAAACACTGCCACAAAATCCCTATCACTAAGGAATTTGGTTACCTTAGTTTTGACATTATATTTTTCCCCATTATTGCTTGAATTTGTGTGCTTAAATCAAATTGTTATCAGTTGTAGAAGAATTGCTTAATTCAAACTAGGGTTTGAACTTATTGTTCATGGGATTTAAAGGAAAAAACTACTAACAGACTTCATACAAACTAGAAACCCTATGTTATTATCATCATTTTTCCACACATATTTTAGTCCCATCCAATTTATATGGAATAGGCTAGCCAACTACCATGGTGACTTGGATGGTGACATGACATGGTGGTAATTTATTGATCACATGGGAGGGATGGTTATAACTTCTATTGCCATATGATTTTACTTATTTCATTCAATAATGATTATAAAAAAATCAATATTTAGTATTGTTAAGCCTTTAGGAGATGTTTCTATAATGTCTCATCATGATGATTAATGATGTAATTGATTACATTAGATATATTTATCCATTATGACATGTGTTCCCTCATCTCTTTCTTTTGCATGCTATGATTATTCCTTTATTAAAGGAATACATGGTTATCCACTTGTACTTTTTCATCTCCATAGAATTAACCTTATTTAAATAAAAAAACTTATAGTTTATTAAAACATGAATAAATAAAACTTATAACCCATTTATTTTTACCTCACATCTTGTCCTTCTTTTTCCATTTATCTTGTACAAGTGAATTTGCATAGATTAGTCAGTAGATTTCAAAAGAATAATCTAAAATTTATTGCATGGAGGAGCCAATGAGGATTTCATGATCAAATTCCTATATATAAAATTATTATTATTATTATTATTATTATTATTATTATTATTATTATTATTATTATTATTATTTTAGTTTTTTCCCCTTGACCAACCATTGTTGGTTTTTTAGCCAAGGCTCTTTCTTCAATGCATGACCAGCCAATAGGTTGGTTTTCTAGCCATGCATCATCAATAACATCCCCAAAAAGATTTTCACTATTGAATTATTATTATTATTAATTTTTTATTTTTTAAGTGAGAAATCATTAAATAATAATTTCCCTATAAAAATTGGTTCCTCCAAGAAAACTACTTGACCTTACATTTTCTATACAAATTCTTCTTTACTGAGAGGTTTCTGATAGAGTTTCAGTCTATGCCCATTGACTAGAAGATTCCTTCTACTATCATCAATAGACATCAGCTTGATAGAGCCATTATTAAAGACCTCTTCTATTTGGTAAGGTCCTAGCCACCTTGTCTGTAGTTTTCCCTTAAACTATTGGAATTTTGAATCAAACAACAATGCCTAATCTCCTCTCTAAAATTCATTTTGTTTGATATGTGAGTCATGCCAAATCTTCCTTTGATTTTGTACCATTTCAATCTTCTACAAGGCTTCAACTCTCATCTCATCAAGTTGATTAAGCTACATAAGTCTATTAATTTATGCTTCTTCCAATTCAATTCTTATTTCTAGTGTTGTTTTCAATGTTTGTAATTCAAACTCAATAGAGAATAAAGGTTTCTTACCATAAACTAGCTCATAAGGGAAAAAACTAGTAGTTGTTTTCCAGATGGTATTATAGGCCCAAACTACTTTTGGTAATTTATCTACCCAATCTTTCTAGTTGTTACTAACAATCTTGGTCAAAATGATTTCCAATCCTCTGTTGATGATTTTAACTTGTCCATTAGCTTGTGGATGATATGGAGAAGACTTCCTATGTTGTACTTGAAATGCTTTCAAAAAATACTTTATCATTTTTGACATGAACTGAGGTCTTTGATATAAAACTATTTCACTTGGAGCACCAAATCTTTGCATAATCTTGAAATACAATAAATCTGCTATACCTTCTTCTTGAGTATGGGTTAAAACTTCTACTTCTACCCATTTGGAAACATAGTATGTGCAGACTAATAGGTATTACTTTCCTATAAATGGGGGGGTCTATATGTCCTAAAAATTCAATTCCCCATTTCTCAAATGGTTCCAAAACCAATAAATGATGGAGAGGCATCTCAACTAAAAGAGTGGGTTGTCCCATTCTTTGACATCCATCACATTGCCTAACATACCTCTTCACTTTTCTATGAAGATGAGGCTAATAATAGCCTACTCCTAGGATTTTATCTCATCATGATGCTTAATGATGTAATTTATTGCATTGGATATATTTATCCATTATGACATGTTTTCCCTCATCTCTTTCTTTTGCATGCTATGATTATTCCTTTGTTTAAGGAATACATGTTATCCACTTGTACTTTTTCATATCCATAGAAATAACCTTGTTTAAATAAAAAAAAATCTAGTTTATTAAAAAATGAATAAATAAAACTTATAACCCATTTATTCTTAGCTCAGATGTTGTCCTTCTTTTTCCATTTATCTTGTCCAAGTGAATTTTCATGGATTAGTTAGTAGATTTCAAAGGAGTAATCTAAAATTTATTGGATGGAGGAGCTAATGAGGATTGCATGATCAAATTCCTTTATATAAATATATTATTATTATTATTATTATTATTATTATTATTATTATTATTATTATTATTATTATTATTATTATTATTATTATTATTATTATAGTTTTTGGCCCTTGACCAACCATTGTTGGTTTTCTAACCAAGGCCCTTTCTTCAATGCATGACCAGCAAGTAGGTTGGTTTTCTAGACATGCATCATCAATAACATCCCCAAAAGGATTTTTAGTTTTGAATTATTATTATTATTATTATTATTATTATTATTATTATTATTATTATTATTATTATTATTATTATTATTATTATAAAGTGAGAAATCATTAAAGAATAATTTCCCTATTAAAAACTAGTTCCTCTAGGAAAGCTACATGACCTTGCATTTTCTATACAAATTCTTTTTTATTGGGAGGTTTCTGATAGAGTTTCAATCTATGCCCATTGACTAGAAGAGTCCTAATATCATCAATGGGCTTCCTGCATTTTGTAAGGTCCTATCCACCTTGTCTGTAGTTTTCCCTTAAACTATTTAAATTTTGAATCAAACAACGCCTAGTCTCCTCTCTAAAAATTTTGTTTCTTGATGTGAGTCATGCCAAATCTTCCTTTGATTTTGTACCATTTCACTCTTCTACAAGGCTTCAAATCTCATCTCATCAAGTTGATTAAGCTACATAATTCTATTATGTTGTGATTATTCCAATTCAATTCCTAATTCTAGTGTTGTTTTCAATGTTTGTAATTCAAACTCAATAGAGAATACAAGATTATTACCATAAACTAGCTCATAAGGGGAAAAACTAGTAGTCATTTTCCATATGGTATTATAGGCCCAAACTACTTTTGGTACTTCATCTACCCAATATTTCTAGTTGGTACTAACAATCTTGGTCAAAATGATTTCAAATTCTCTATTGGTAATTTTAACTTGTCCATTATCTTTTGGGTGATATGGAGAAGACTTCCTATGCTGCACTTGATATGCTTTCATGAAGTAATTTATCATGTTTGACATGAACTAAGGTCCTTGATCTTAAAACATTTCACCTAGAGTACCAAATATTTTCATAATCTTTAAATACAAGAAATATGCTACATCTCTTCTTGAGCATGGGCTAAAACTTCTACTTCTACGCATTTGGTAACATAGTATATGCAGACTAATAGGTATTAATTTCCTCTAGATGGGGGTCCATAGTCCTAAAAAGTCAATTACACATTTATTAAATCATTCAAAAACCAATTAATTATGGAGAGGCATCTCAATTAAAAGAGTGGGTTGTCCCATTCTTTGACATCCATCACATTGTCTGACATACCTCTTCATTTGTTTGTGAAGATGAGGCAAATAATAGCCTAATCCTAGGATTTTGTCTCATCATGATGATTAATGACATAATAGATTTCATTGGATATATTTATCCATTATGACATGTGTTCCCTCATCTCTTTCTTTTGCATGCTATGATTATTCCTTTGTTTAAGGAATACATGGTTATCCACTTGTAATTTTTCATATCCATAGAATTAACCTTATTTAAATAATAAAATATTAGTTTATTAAAAAATTAATAAATAAAACTTATAAAACATTTATTATTACCTCATATCTTGTCTTTCTTTTTCCATTTATCTTGTACAAGTGAATTTGCATGGATTAGTCAGTAGATTTCAAAGGAATAATCTAAAATTTATTGCATGGAATAGCCAATGAGGATTGCATGATCAAATTCCTATATATAAATATATTTTTATTATTTTTTTAGTTTTTTCCCCTTGACCAACCATTGTTAGTTTTCTAGTCAAGGCTCTTTCTTCAATGCATGACTAGCTAGTAGGTTGGTTTTCTAGACTTGCATCATCAATAGCATCCCCAAAAGGATTTTCACTATTAAATTATTATTATTATTTTTAATTTTTAAGTGAGCAATCATTACAAAATATTTTCCTTATAAAAAATTGGTTCCTCTAGGAAAGCTACCTAACTTTGTATTTTCTATACAAATACTTCTTTATTGAGAGGTTTCTGATAGAGTTTTAGTCTATACCCATTGACTAGAAGAGTCCTACTATCATCAATGGGCATCAGCTTGCTAGAGCAATTCTCAAAGACCTCCTCTATTTGGTAAGTTCCTATCCACCTTTTCTATAGTTTTCCCTTAAACTATTGGAATTTTGAATCAAAGAACAATGCCCAATCTCCTCTCTAAAAATTCTTTTGTTTGATATGTGAGTCATGCCAAATCTTCCTTTGATTTTGTACCATTTCAATCTTCGACAAGGCTTCAAATCTTATCTCATCAAGTTTATTAAGCTACATAAGTCTGTTATTTTGTGCTTCTTCCAATTCAATTCCTACTTCTATTATTGTTTTCAATGTTTGTAATTCAAACTCAACAAAGAATAAAGGTTTCTTACCATAAATTAGCTCATAAGGGAAAAAACTAGTAGTTGTTTTCTAGATGGTGTTATAGGCCCAAACTACTTTTGGTACTTTATCTACCCAATATTTCTAGTTGGTACTAATAATCTTGGTCAAAATGATTTCTAATTCTATGTTGGTGATTTTAGCTTGTCCATTAGCTTGTGGGTGATAAGGAGAAGACTTCCTATGCTGCACTTGATATGCTTCATGAAGTAATTTATCATGTTTGACATGAACTAAGGTCCTTGATCTAAAAAAATTTCACTTAAAGCACCAAATATTTGTATAATCTTGAAATACAAGAAATCTACTACATATTTTTCTTGAGCATGGGTAAAAACTTCTACTTCTGCCCATTTGGTAATATAGTATATGCAGACTAATAGGTAGTACTTTCTTCTGGATGGGGGGTCCATAGGTCCTAAAATTTCAATTACACATTTTTTAAATGGTTCCAAAACCAATTGAGGATGGAGATGCATCTTAATTTAAAGAGTGGGTTGTCCCATTCTTTGATATCTATCACATTGTCTAACATACCTCTTCACTTATCTTTGAAGATGAGGCCAGTAATAGCCTACTCCTAGGATTATGTCTCATCATGATGATTAATGATGTAATTAATTGCATTGGATATATTTATCCATTATGACATGTGTTGCCTCATTTCTTTCTTTTGCATGTTATGATTATTCCTGTGTTTAAGGAATACATGGTTATCCACATGTACTTTTTCATCTCCATAGAATTAACCTTATTTAAATCAAAAAATTCTAGTTTATTAAAACATTAATAAATAAAACTTATAACCCATTTATTTTTACCTCATATCTTATCCTTTTTTTCCATTTATCTTGTACAAGTGAATTTGCATGTATTAGTTAGTAGATTTCAAAGGAATAATCTAAAATTTATTGGATGGAGGAGCCAATGAGGATTGCATGATCAAATTCCTATATATAAATATATTATTATTATTATTATTATTATTATTATTATTATTATTATTATTATTATTATTATTATTATTATTATTATTACTATAGTTTTTTCCCCTTGACCAACCATTGTTGGTTTTCTAGCCAAGGCCATTTCTTCAATGCATGACTAGCTAGTGGGTTGGTTTTCTAGATATGCATCATCAATAGCATCCCCAAAATGATTTTGAATATTGAATTATTATTATTATTATTGTTATTATTATTTTTTATTTTTTATTTTTTAATTTTTAAGTGAGAAATCATTAAATAATAATTTCCCTATAAAAAATTGGTTCCTCTAGGAAAGCTACTTGACCTTGCATTTTATATACAAATTCCTCTTTACTGAGAAGTTTTTGATAGAGTTTCAGTCTATGCCCATTGACTAGAAGAGTCCTTCTACTGTCATCAATGGGCATCAAATTCATAGAGCCATTCTCAAAGACCTCCTCTAGTTGGTAAGGTCTTATCCACCTTGTGTATAGTTTTCCCTTAAATTATTGGAATTTTGAATCAAACAACAATGCCCAGTCTCCTCTCTAAATTTTTTGTTGTTTGATATGTGAGTGATGCCAAATATTCCTTTGATTTTGTACCATTTCATTCTTCTAAAAGGCTTTAACTCTCATCTCATCAAGTTTATTAAGCTACATAAGTCTATTATTTTGTGCTTCTTCCAATTCAATTCCTACTTCTAGTGTTGTTTTCAATGTTTGTAATTCAAACTCAATAGAGAATAAAGGTTTATTACCATAAACTATCTCATAAGGGGAAAATCTAGTAGTTATTTTCTAGATGGTATTATAGGCCCAGACTAATTTGGGTACTTTATCTACTAAATATTTCTAGTTGGTACTAACAATCTTGGTTAAAATGATTTCCAATTCTCTGTTGGTGATTTTAACTTATCTATTAGCTTGTAGGTGATATGGAGATGACTTCATGTGCTAAATTTGATATGATTTCATGAATTATTTTATTATGTTTGACATGAATTAAGGTCCTTAATATAAAACTATTTCACTTGGAGCACCAAATTTTTGCATAATATTGAAATACAAGAAATCTGCTACAGCTTCTTCTTGAGCATGGGTTAAAACTTCTACTTCTTCCCATTTGGTAACATACTATGTGCAGACTAATAGGTATTACTTTCCTCTATAAGGGGGGTTAATATGTCTTAAAATGTCAGTTCCATATTTATAAAATGGTTCCAAAACCAATTGAGGATGGAGAGGCATCTCAACTAAAAGATTGGGTTGTCCCATTCTTTGACATCCATCACATTGTCTGACATACCTCTTCATTTGTTTGTGAAGATGGGGCAAATGATAGCCTAATCCTAGGATTTTGTCTTATCATGATAATTAATGACATAATAGATTTCATTGGGTATATTTATCCATTATGACATGTGTTCCCTCATCTCTTTCTTTTGCATGCTATGATTATTCCTTTGTTTAAGGAATACATGGTTATCCCCTTGTACTTTTTCATCTCCATAGAATTAACCTTATTTAAATAAAAATTTTCTAGTTTATTAAAACATTAATAAATAAAACTTATAACCCATTTATTCTTCCCTCAGATCTTGTCCTTCTTCCATTTATCTTGTACAAGTGAATTTGCATGGACTAATTAGTAGATTTCAAAGGAATAATCTAAAATTTATTGCATGGAGGAGCCAATGAGGATTACATGATCAAATTACTATATATAAATATATTATTTTTATTTTTTTAGTTTGCCCCTTGACCAACCATTTTTGATTTTCTATCCAAGGCCCTTTATTCAATGCATGACTAGCCAATAGGTTGGTTTTCTAGCCATGCATCATCAATAGCATCCCTAAAAGGATTTTCACTATTGAATTATTATTATTATTATTATTATTATTATTATTATTATTGTTATTATGTATTATTTATTTTTTATTTTTTAAGTGATTAATCATTAAATAATAATTTCCCTATAAAAAATATGTTCTTCCAGGATAGCTACCTGACCTTACATTTTCTATATAAATTCTTCTATACTGAGAGGTTTCTGATAGAATTTCAGTCTATGCCCATTGACTAGAAGATTCCTTCTACTATCATCAATGGGCATCAGCTTGATAGAGCCATTATTAAAGACCTCCTCTATTTGGTAAGGTCCTAGCCACCTTGTTTATAGTTTCCCCTTAAACTATTGGAATTTTAAATCACACAATAATGCCCAGTCTCCTCTCTAAAAATTATATTATTTGATATGTGAGTCATGCCAAATCTTCCTTTGATTATGTACCATTTCAATATTCTACAAGGATTTAAATATCATCTCAATAAGTTGATTAAGATACATAAGTCTATTATTTTGTGCTTCTTCCAATTCAATTCCTACATCTAGTGTTGTTTTCAATGTTTGTAATTCAAACTCAATAGAGAATAAAGGTTTCTTACCATAAACTAGCTTATAAGGGGAAAAACTAATAGTTGTTTTCTAGATGGTATTATAGGCCCAAACTAATTTTGGTACTTTATCTACCTAATATTTCTAGTTGGTACTAAAAATCTTGGTCAAAATTATTTCCAATTCTCTGTTGGTGATTTTAACTTGTCTATTATCTTATTGGTGATATGGAGAAGACTTTCTGTACTACAATTGATATGATTTCATGAAGTAGTTTATCATGTTTGACATGAAATAAGGTCCTTGATATAAAACTATTTCACTTAGAGCACCAAATCTTTACATAATCTTGAAATACAAGAAATTTGTTATAGCTTCTTCTTGAGCATGGGTTAAAACTTCTACTTCTACCCATTTGGTAACATAGTATTTGCGGACTATTAGGTATTACTTTCCTTTAGACAGGGGGGTCCATAGGTCCTAGAAAGTCAATTCCCCATTTTTGAAATGGTTCTAAAACCAATTAAGGATGGAGAGTCATCTCAATTAAAAGAGTGATTTATCCTATTCTTTGACATCCATCACATTATTTTACACATGTCTTCACTTGTCTATGAAGATGAGGCCAGTAATAGCCTACTCCTAGGATTTTTTGTATGGTCCTTTGGGTTGGGTAATGTCTTCTTCCCAATTTATCATGATAAGATCTGATGATGTCGTAATCTTCATTATTTATTACACACCTATGAAACACATGATTAGGTCTAATTTTAAATAACATTCCATTAATCCATTTAAAATAAGAAATTTCTCTAATTAAATGTCTTTTTTATTTTTATGAAAAATGTAGAGGAAACTTCTCTATAGTGAGGTAGTTACCTATATCAATGAACCATGAAGATTCTACTAAAACAAAAAATAATTGTTCATCTAAACAACCATCTTCCACTCTTTCTTCACTTGAAGTGTTAATTTTGGACAAAAAATCAACAAAAACATTAAATTTTCCTAGTTTATCTATAATAGTTATATCAAATTCTTGTAAAATTAATAGCCATTTAATAATCCTTCCTCCCACTATTAATTTGTTCGTAAGGTATCTAATAGTTTAATGGTATTTATAGATAAACACCTTGTAGCCTATTATATAATGTTTTAATTTGTTTATTTCATAGTTTAGTTGTGGTGTAGTTTTTCTCAATAGATGTGATATTCTTATTAATATAATAGATGGCATGCATGTGATCATTCTCATCTTTTTTTCCTAGGACTATACCCATAGTTGTGTTGGAATCATCTATATATATGTGGAAATGTTGCATCCAATCTAGTCCTATTAATACTAGGTTAGTACTAAGTTTGGCTTTGATGGTTTAAAAATCTTTTTGTCAATCATCACTCCATACAAACTCACTATCCTTTATGAGCAACACAAATATAGGATCAACTATTTTGCTGAAGTAGTCTATGAAGCATCTATAATATCCATCATGTCCTAAGAAAATTATAACCTCTATTTATGTGTGTGGGATGGGTAGGTTGGATATTATCTCAATTTTCTTGGGATCTACCTGAATACCTTATACAAAAATGTGATGTCCTAATACTATTCCTTGATCCATCATTAAAAAGCATTTTTCATGACTTAATGATAATTGATGTTCCTCACATCTTATCAGAGCTCTTTATAAATTAATAATAGCTTCTTCATAGGTTTTACCATGGATAGTGAAGTCATCCATGTAAACCTCTACATAGTAATTAGTGAGGTCAGAGAATATTTCCAAAACTACTCTTTGAAAAGTTACTAGAGCATTGCAAAGTCTAAACAAAAGTACTCGGTATGTGAAGGTTCCCCAAGGATAGGTGAATGTGGTTTTATCTATATATTTAGATGCTACTATTATTTGGTTTTATCAACTAAACCCATCTATAAAAGATAAATATTTCTTCCTTGCCAAATTGTCAAGAACTTGATCAATAAAGGGCAAAGGAAAATGATCTTTTAAAGTTACCTTGTTCAATTCTTTATAATCCACACATAATCTCCATTTCACATTGTTTTTTGGTATAATTACCAATGGTGAAACCCATTATATATCTAAGATGGGGTAAATAAACCCCACATCCAATAATTTTTGAATTTTTGTTTTAACTATGTCTTTCAATGCTGGATTTACTCTTCTTTGTGGCTATCTTACTAGTTTTACTAGCTCTGTGTAGATGTAATGTGTGCATACACTTGGGTGAATCCCTTTCATGTCAGTGTAATCCTAATCAAAATCCTTGAAGTGTCATTATAAGACTTCAAAAATTTGAACCTCCTCATCATTTGTTAGCCAACTATTGATATTCAAAAAAATTCTAGGTAACACCATGAGATGTTTAGTGTCTAGATGATTAGATTCCACCTAATTATATTCACTCATCAATGAATTCAAAGGCCATGGATGAGGAATTATTTTATGGAATGTGGTTAAATTTTTGAAAAATCCATATTTAAAAGGAATAACTCTTACTAATGGGGAATGTAGTGTGCTCAAGAAATGTGTTTGTTATTTTTCTACCCAATTACATACACTTTCTTGAATCATCATATGGTCATATGATGAAGAAGTGGTAGAAGTATTGAGATAAGATGTCCTAAGAAAGTTTGCATAGTCCACAGATTTTGGTCTAGAATAGTTCATAGATTTTGGACTGGCCAACATTATTGCTAAATGGTCATGTTCTTTAGAATCTAAAATTATTTCTTCACTCAATTCTTCTAAATGCTTTTTAACTATAATCATGGCCAAAAATGAAAGATAATTTGTTATGTTTTTTAACTTGTCCACCCAAATTTTTTATATGTGATTAATTGATGGTTTTGAAAGAGGGTAAAATGAAATGCATTTAGATTTTAAACCATTGAAAATGGTCATGTCTCTTGACCTGTAATCAATTAGTGTTACCACAGTAGCTAGCCACAATTTTCCTAAGATTAAAGGATATCCTAAATTCTTTATTTTGGGTTGCAGCACTATAAAATCAACTAGATATTCCTAAGACTCAATAAGCACTAAAACATTATCGATAGTTCCTTCTAGTTTAGTCATAGATTGATTTGTCATTTAAAGGATGGTAGAGGTAGGTTGCATTCCCATGAGAGATAATGTTTGGAGAGTATCAATTGTCATGACATTAATTATTGCTCCTAAATCCACTAAAACATTAATAATTTCATTTCCTCTTATTGTGACTATTATAATTGGACTACCTAGGTATACATACTTGGGTATTAATACTTTTCCTACTAACAAATCAGCAAGTTTTCCATCAACATGTATGGTTTTTGGATACTATTTATTCCTTCTAGGTGTTGTGATAAAAATTCTTAATGATTTTATTCAATTCAGGAATATCCCTAGTATATTGTAGTAGGGATGCCTCAATACTCATCTTTTATAACTCATGGATCAAATCTAATTTTTATTTGGTCTCAATTTCTTTTAATCTCTTAGGGAAAGGAACTGTTGGTATAGTAATATTTCTCTTGTGTTTATCAGAGTTTTTATTGTTTTTGGTTTCTTTGTTATTTGGTTGATACTATTTTGTTTCTTCCTTTTGATTTGGTAATTAAAAAATGAAAATTGGTAGTTCCTTATAGTTTTTATAATCTTAACTAAATATCACAGTATTTAATTGCTCTTACATTCATTATGTCTCCTTGTTCATTGACATAAATAGGTGCTAATTGCTTGTTCTTTAGATTGGCTAATAGTTATGTAGGCATTGGGGGATGATTAAATTATTCTAGATGTTAGACAATAGGGGGTGGAATTATAGTTTGTTGCTATGGTGGTCTTCTTGGTTGGTTATATTTTGGATTGGGATTCTATTGTGGTTTTCATTATGGATTCCATTGTGGGTGTGACTATTATTGGGGCACCCATGGCTATTATGGCAACATCTATGGTTGAAGTGATACCCATTCTTATCCTAGCCATAACATTTGAGTTGATGGCATCTATGTTTGTCCCCACATAGGTGGAGGCACTAGAACATTCCATGATTCTATCTAAGGATTAGTGGGATTTCATGAACCAAACTATCCTTGAACCTGATTTTGTGGAAAGAAATTCTACTTCTAAATATAGTCTAGCTCTTCAATGGGTTAAATTTTTTATTTCATCTGAGAATATAGGTGAAATGATTTGTGTCATGGTCTTTCCCTTCATATATTCCATAAGATGAAATGTTTTTTTATCCAAAGGATAGTCTCTAAGGGCATGTTTAAACCTACACTTAGGATAGTATATTGATAATGGTTCTATTGCATTGGATTTAGCCTGATGGCCATCCAATGTAGTGTTTAGTGTGACCAAAATGTCTATTTTTAGATTATCAAATTCTTCCATTAATTTGACCAACTCATTGTATTTCCTTAATCTTCCTTTCCTCATTCATGGTTTTATCCGAGAGTAATTAGTATAGATTTCTAAAATTTGATGAAAGGATAGTTTGTTTATGTCTCCTCTTCCCATTAGATTTAATGCATCTCTAATTTATTCATCTAATCCTTTAAGGGAAATAAGTTTCAGGACTTCCTTAGTAAGTGGGTAACTACTATATTTATGAATAAACACAAATCTATCCAAATAGTCTTCCAAAGACTCATCTTCATTTTGTTTGATTTTTAAGAAATCCTCCTTCCTTTCTCTTACCCTATAATAATCCTAATATTTATTCAATAATTTATTTTCCATGTCTTCCCATGTATGAATAGATTTGCCTAGTAAGCCCATGAACCATCTCATGGTTGCATCTTAGAGTGTAGATGGAAATAGTTTTAGTTTCTGATTGTCTGTTTTATAGTCATAAGTTTGATAAAGTACCTTAAATTAAAATAGAAACTAGTTAGGGTCTTTTATGGATCTTCCCCAAAAATTTGGAAAAATAATAGGATAAATGTTTTTCATGGTAGTTTGATCATTAGGATCTGAAACAATGGGAAAGGAATTAGTCCTTCTTGGTGGTGCTACCTTCTAGTTTTGTTGTTCAGCCATGTCTTCTTATTTAAATGACTCTTTGATATTGAGATTGGTTTCCCAATGAATATTTGTGTAACTAGTTGAGGGTTGGTAAAATTCTTCAACAATTTATTTAGCTATACTCATTTAAATACTTCTTGTAAATCTTTTACAGCCTTAAGATAATATCTTCTTATGAGTGGATGTTTTGGATGAATTCATCCTATAGGACTTAGTTGTGGTAACATTCTAGTCCCTAATAAGATTTCAAGAAAATATTGAAGATGAAATTCAATATCTTTTTCAAGCATCTCAGATAAAGATGGTGAAGGAATTCCTTCACTAAGTTTTAGAGTAAGAATCTCAATTAAATATAATGAAGGACTTTCTATTTTTGTTTTTGGAGAGACTTTATGAACAAATCATCCTCTAAAATCTCTAAGTTAGAACATAAATTGATTGCTCTTTTTATGATTTTTTTATGTTATGTTTTTTTTACTATAGATCAATAAGATTTACTTTACTAACACGTAAAAAGTCCCTAAAAATGGTGCCAAAAATGATGAGTGTCATTTAACTCTTCATTTAATCAATCTCTCAGATTGATATCTATCAATCCAGGGCCAGTGTCTAAATCTATCTACAATAAGGTTTTTTATGGTAGATCTATAGATTGGTCTTTATAGGGGCTAAGTAACCTTAATATAACTCTTACCAATTAAAGGATGCTTCTACACAAGCTATTTCACACTTATTGAAATAAGAAATTAATTATCAATCTAAATTAATTCAATCCTTTTGCTTCAAATAAAAACACACTTAATCTAATTCACACCTTCAATCCTTTTTATTCAAATCAAACACACTTATTCTACTTCACACCTTCTTGAAAATGTAAACAATCAGCTTGACTATTTAAAAAGAAATACTATGCTAAAGCACACTTGCTCTGAAAGGAAATAACTATTGAAATGTAAATCTTAAATGTATTTTGTATAAATCACTCCCTCATGTATGTATGTGAAATATTCATATTATCCAATATCATTAAATCAACTAAAATAAACATAAATATTATACATAAGTTCTTGGTTCCAAATAGAGTGGACCCTTGCTCTTTTTAGAGTTAGGAATGAAGTCTACTTAGTACTAAAAGCTGGAATGATATTACATTAATCAATGGAAAGATATAACATTTAAAATATATCTAAAATTTTGAGTGTAACAACTATATTCATTTTCCCTTATAAGATAAAATATTTACATATTTATGCTAATAAAATAAAACTAAATATAGTATGTAGAAAATAAAACTACTTAGTCAATCCATTTATCCTATGATAAGAGATTTGGATTGATCAAGATCCTAACAAATCTATCTGTATTGATGAGACAGTTATATTATCCCTATAATAGTTTTAAGGTCCAAATATATACAAAATATATCAAGATTGAATCCTTCAAAATTGGAAGCGAGTATTTATTTAATGTGATTCTAAATGGAGTAATCTTCCTCTTTTGGACTGGCTATAAACTCACCCAATTCTTAGATTTTGGAATTGCAGAGTCCATCAAAATAGATTTGCAGAGTCCATAGATGTAGTCCTGCAGAGTCCATAAATAGATTTATATTTTCTTTGAGATTTTGATGATGACAGTGACTTTTTTCTACTTTTCACTTCAAATTATCCTTTAGTATACACACATAGCCTCTACCCAAGTCTATAGATGTAGACTGAGTAAGTCCATAGATATGGACTGAGTGAGTCCATAGATATGGATTGAGTGAGTGTGTAGCTTCACAAAACTAGGATCAAAACTAGAGTTTCTAAAAAAATATTGCTTCTATCATATTTATTATATATTCTTCAAAACTTAAACACTAAAACATGATGCTTGTTAGACATTAATGACAAAATAGTGACTCAAAATTTGGGTTGATATAAATGAGATAAAGTATGTATTTTCCATGTCAAAGTTAGCTAAAATTATAAGATTTGCATAAGATTATATCCTTAAAGAGATGAAATGAAGGAAACACCATATTAATAATGATCAATATTTTAGGTTCATCAATAAGCAAGAGACAACTATCATGTCAATGTTGCAAACATAAAAGCATACATATAAACATAAGAAACACACAAAGTAGGCCAAGGGGCCACAATACAAGGGATATGGGAACATGTCACTAAATTTGATAAAGAAATACATAAAAGGATATGTTAAAATGTCCACATATGTAAACAAAAATCCAATTTGGCTTAGAGGCACATGGAAGGACATGTTTAAATGTTCACATACACAATCAAGAAGACACACACAAGGACATGGGCACATGTATAATGCATATACAAAATGAATTTAATTATCATAAATCCATATAATATTGGATTATTCAAATGCATTCGAATAGATATAGAAATAAAGAGACACAATAAAGTCTAAGCTAGGAAAGATAGAAATGAAAGTATGTATGAACATGTGGTAAAAATCTATATAAGAGTAAATATACACATAAACTGAGTATATAGTAGTAGTAATCAACAAAAATATGAGTAATATAAAATGATATAATCTAGGAAATCAAAACATGTGTATAAGATGCCCCTAATTGTAGAATGTATTAATGCTAAATTAATATATCTATGCATATGCCCCCAGTGGGTAGATAGTGTATGTAATGGGAGATGAAATTGATCTATAAATCAAACCTAGCTCAGAGAATATAAATCCTAATTAAAATTTTGATTGTGAATACATTAGATATTTAGGGTCATGACCAAGATGGATCCACTAGACCTAGCAAAGGGATATCTTACCATAATAATATCACTAGGGAGGGTTCCAAAGCCTAGAGTCAAGTAAAATAATGTAATAACCCTAAATAACTCCTATGTTTTCATGTTCACTAAACTAATAATAAGTAAAGTATAATATAGTGATCACCAAATCTTGTGGTGCAATGTGGGGGTAATAAACATTAAAATTAAAAATGCATAGAAGACATATACTCATGTCGATGTATACATAAGCCTAATACATGGGAGAGAAGTATAAATGCATATGTATCTACTCTTACAAAGGATAAATAAAGTTAGGAATACTTACCTTTGAATATGAAACCATAAAGCCTTAATATCTTCCTTGGCTAAGGTGTTTCATAAGAGGTTGTTGTGGTATGTACAGATGACAAGGATAAATTAGTTCTAGGCTACACAACCTATCTATGCATCCAAAAGACTTCTCCAAAAGATAAGATCCATATCTCCAAAGAAATTATGAAACCCTAAGCTATGATGCTCAAGTATAATGGTGGATAAGTTTATTGTCTTTTATTAGAAATGGTGAAATGGATGTGTTTATATAGGTGGCTCTAACCCTAGTCCTTTCTAAATGTTTAGGTTGACAAGGTAAACCCAATCGACCTTATATCATTATTGACAAAAATAAATTAGGTCTTAGTCTAGGTCAACTAAGGGCTGACCTAGACGCTAAATAATATTTATCAATCAAAATACAAGGTCGATGGGGTGATAATGTAACATAAACCATCAAAAAAGGGTTTAGGCTAGGGAAGGGATAATTAAAGTAGAAAATGACTAGATGAGGGTGAAAAAGAGGAGGAAAAACTTATGGGAATATTTTTAGGAGATGGGTGTGTAGATAATAAGTGGAAATAAGGGACACCAATATTTTGAGTACTAATGGTCTACCCACCCCTTTCCCAGTACACCTCTTAAGGTGTACACTTAGAGAGATTGAGATTTAATGGGTTTATGTAAGATAAAAAACATCATTAATTTATAAAGTTTAAAACTATTATGTCTATACATATACTCCACTCAAATCTCACCACATATCATATAGGTGCAACATAGGATGGTGTTTAAGGAAAAAACATAACAACACACAACACTGAAGCTAAAAAATATTGAAGTAAGGAACAAATAAGATAAATGAAAGGACATAATTAAAAAATACATACATTTACTTACCTTAGTGTTGTCAATAAGGAATGAGATGCAATAAATGTGAATGTGTCCAATGTAGATAACATGAGGTGAACCTCTATATATTAGTGAAAAATAGAAAAAAATAAAAATAAAATTCAACATAGACATATAATAGGTGAAAGGATTCTCTATGATGTTAGGATTTTAGAACATTTTATGGTTTGGAAAAAGAGATAGTAGAAATGAAGATATGATCAAAATATGAAATCTAATAGCAAATATATGAAAGGTAAATAATTTTGAATAGTAAATATAAATAGGGTGAAAAATAATTCATTTGTCATTTTTACTATTCTAAGAAAATAGAGATCTGAGGGACCTAGTTGGAGACTAGAGAGCCATTATGGTTTAGGAAGATGATAACTAAGATGAGAAGGATTCATAATGACTGTAACAATTTTATCATAGGTAATAAATTAGAAATTTTGAATAATTGGTTTGAAATTGAGCTAAATATAAAAAAATGACTAGTAGGCAAAATATAAGCATCAAAATGAACCCTATGAAATTTTTAGGTAAAATAAGGGTAAAATGGGGTACTGAGTAGGAAGGAGTTAGACCAATAAATTCCCAAGGAATTAATGTTAAATGGTCAAATATTCACCATTATGGATGAACAAAGTCAACTTGGTCAACTTAGTCTACAAGGAAAAGGATAAAAATAAGGCCAAATGTGTAGTAGTGGGTTAATTTAGTTTACTAATAAGAGGCTAACTGCATATCAATGGGATGATTTAGTCTGGTTCAAAATGCCTAATGTTGTATTGATGATAGAGGTTGACTTTGTATAATGGGGCTGATATATTATCACAAGGAAAGAAGGTGGCCAATTTAGTATTAGATAGGCTGATTCAATAGGAATTTGATAGGGTTGATTTAGTATCCCAAAGAAAGTATAAGACCAATTTAGTATTGAATAGGCCAATTTTGTAAAACATGTAAAAACTAAATCAAATGAGCGCAGTCTAGTGAAATTTTAATAATGTATTTTAATTATTAATGACATGGAGATTTGATACATCCTTTGTTGTTTGATATTTTATAGAGACACTAGAGGTATTAGCGATTGATAGATGTGTCATGGATACCAAATCTTATGGAGTGATTTATGGAAATGAATAGAGTGTGGTTAGTTGCACTAGGATTTGGATGTATTATGAATATGAGGCACATCCCATTGAGTGGTAATTTCATTTTCATGTTCTTTGGAGTATGGGAATAGTTGAAAAAAATTTATTTATGGGTAGTGGATGGGGATACCATAGAGGTGGGTATCACACTAGAGGATGTACATGATTTTCTTAGAATAATAATAGGAGGGACACCGGTGATCACATGGATAACATATGATCTTGAGGAGAGATGAATACTATCCAAGTGAGTGACATGGTTAGATAAGATATACCTAGGTTTTTAGGTTAGTATTTTTGATGTGCATATCATGAAAATTTTAGACATTTTAAAGGTCATGATTGGACTTGTGATAACTTGAGTGTTGTGTCACAAGTTAGATGAAAAGGTATTGATATATGCAATAGCCTTATGTTAGTAGATTTTGGATCATAGAGAACTATATGACTTTGGTTTTATCATCTGGGTCAAGCTCATACATGATATGATGGAATGCTATCTAGAGTGTATAATACCATAGGTCCTATGATATTATTGAGTGCCTAGATATATGAGAGGCCTCCTATGTATCAACTAGCTAGGTTGCCCCACATGGTGGATGATAAGTTACCTTAGGTGATGAGATGGAGGTATGAATAGGTAGTGTAGGTTGTGACCCATGTGATATATTTGTAGATGATAACATAAGGGGAGAATATGGGGTATCCTTATATGCATATTGTCACTATGTGGCCTAGTTGGTCAATCATGGCAACTGGGATAGATCATGTGTGGATTATGAGTCACTATACATGGTGGGTAGAGATGTATCTAATAGCATGATTACCAAGGTATTTGAAACCCTCACACCCAACATCCATTCTATTAGTGCCTAATTTTTGGGCACAACATGCTAGAGAGCTGAGGGGGAGAGGAAGAGGAGTACTAGTCAAGAGACATGAGATCAAGCCATAATGTGTGAGACCATAGAATTGATGACCATGATAGTAGGAAGATAGATGAAGAGAGGTTATGGATGTGGATGAGGGGTTTACTAGGAACCATAATATAAACTACAATAGTAGTATTAATGACCACCTTGGCCACACCATAGATAGAGGCATCACTAGTGAGAGTGGGAACATATGAGTGTAACCTCGTAGGATAACTTGGCAGTCAATTCTAAATAGATATAGTTGAAAGAGGCACCTATTATGAGAGGGTAATGATGTACATGAATGATGAATAATAGATTAAAAATGGTGGGGAAGAGATCTATAGAGGAGGTGTTTTGATGATGATCAGATAGAGAGATGGTGGTTGGTGACATCAAGACTGGTGAGAAATGTTATAATTTTGATTTTAAGCTTGGTTATAGAATACTAGTTACATGTGATTGTGGTAGATAGATATATTTTGAGATATATATGTAATATAATATATATCTAGTTTTAGGTTTTCATATTTGGTGATATAAAAGGTTAGATGGGGATCCTTGGTTATGATTGCACATTATGATATTTTAGATGAGGTGGTGATACCATACAACCCCACCATGTTGGATGATAATGTGGTACCATATATCCCAACCTAAATAGGTTGGTTTATACTAGTGGGGGAGGTTAAAAGGTGGTTTAAAACACGTGGTGATGGATTTAATCCACTGATAGTGGTAGGAGTAGGAGAGGCATAGGCTTGATAGGCCTTAGCTTAGGAGAGAGAAACACACATGGTTACCATGATCTATATTAGATAGGTACACGACCATGTGGATAACTTATAGGGATAGGTAGTAGGATTGAGATCTTGGAATAACTCATTATAGTGTGTCATGTAGAGGGGATAGTCCCAATCATCTATGGGTAGTGTGGCTAGGCTAAAGGATATGCATGATGAAGCCTAGCCATAGAGCTAGAGCTATGTATTTTGTTTTTGTTGTATCTTATATTATATAAAAAATGATAAATGCATACATATATATTGATTTTGAAAGTTTTATTTGATCTCATGAGTTGTCTTTGGTAGTTGATGTTCATGCATAGATATATTTCTTTCTAGCAATGTATTTATCTTTTGTTATATATGTTATGGGAAATATATGTGGAGTGTTTTATTTTCTAGAATTATGTGATGCATATGCATGGTTAAAAATTAAAAAAGTAAAAAAAATGACTTTGAAAATTATAAGTAATAAAAAAAATGTGTTTATCATTATCATTGATTGATTGGCATTAATGTTGACATTGATGTCAAAGGTTCTTGTGAAGGTGCATGGTCATGAGAGTTGTTATGAATGCATGTGCATAGTGTGGTATAATCATGGCATGAAGATTTTTAAGGTGAGACATGTGAAAAGAGAGAATTTGAAGTCAACTAATGTAATATGGTTTCATATAATGAATAGTTAATTGCATCAAAGGTTAAGTGCTTAAGAGGCCTAGTCATAACAAACATAGTCATATCATAGGCATGTGCATCATGAGCATGAATATGTATGTGCAAAGGTATATGTAGAGGTATGAATTTGGTTATGGATCATGTAAGACATCTAATCAAGCTGTAGAGGATTCAATGAAAGTTTTAAGGTGAGCTTAATGGGGTAAGACCTTTAGTCTAAGTCTATAACTAGACTAGTCCTAGATCCTACATGGCCTAATGAGATATAATGATTTGTTATTGAGATCATTAAAGAATGTAATTGTGAGAGAGAATATTTATTATTTTTTCAATGATTATAAAAGTGTAATATATGATTGGTATATGTTCTTATGTCTACATGAGTAAGGTGAAGGTTAGGATGGAAGGTCCTTATTATCAAAGTTGTCAAGTTCTTGAGCCTAGTAGACTATTAAGAAGGTATGTGCATAGGATGCCTAGTATCATAGAAAGAGCACTAGTGGATGAGCCTTATTCTTAGGTGAGTGCATAGTATCATACATAGTAAAAAAATAAAACATCATTGGATTTATATACTTGTGAGGTTG
Source organism: Torreya grandis (assembly GCA_037957365.1). Classification (NCBI taxonomy): domain Eukaryota; kingdom Viridiplantae; phylum Streptophyta; class Pinopsida; order Cupressales; family Taxaceae; genus Torreya; species Torreya grandis. The sequence continues at coordinate 1,108,479 of JARHVA010001391.1, read as the reverse complement.
AGTACATTACAACAACTTCATGTTGCACTCAAATGTAATAGATGAGAAAAACCTTAAGAGACTATAAAGTGGAGTTTGATAGTCCTAGTCATATTTTTTGTGATAATAGTAGTTCCATAAGGATTTAAAATAATCATGTCATACATTAAAGAATCAAGAAAATTCCTATCAATTATAAATTATTAAGAGAACATGTAAGTGAACAAAGTATTAGGCTTGAATTTGTGTCTACCAAGGATCAGATTATAGATATCTTGACTAAGCCTCTTATAAAGGCTATTTTTAAACATCTAAAACAAGAAATAGATGTGATTACTACTCCTAGTGATCATTAATAAAGTAAAGTACTTATGCGGAGATAATAAGGATCTACTTTGAATCCAAGAGTAGGAAACAAGTGCACAAATTGTGAAGTCAAAGTGGAATTCATATCACTTTTATCAATAAGAAGATGTCTAAGGTATGCATTGAGATAAGGGGAGATTGATGATATGATATTTTATTCCTATTTATTGAGTTTTTTACAATTAGTGATTTTCCATTAATTTCAAAAAGGGATATTGATCTGTATGGGGGAGATGTATCTCAGTGAGATATGCTTCTTTGAATGGTTGCCATCAATGAGTGGTTACTATCAATAACAAAGTTTTTGAGAATGTGTTCTAAGGTATGAATGGAGTTATAATTGATGTCATGAAAATGTCATTTATGTCATTATGAGTTGTATTTGATGTTCTTTATGTTGAGTTCCTGAGTCATGTACTTGAGAGACTTAGTATGAAGGTATATGATTGGTTTACATGATGAGGTGAGGAGTATAAGGCTTATAAGAAGAATTTTAGAATTTTGTGAGAATTATATGATGTTTTATAACATTATTATGAGGTTTTTAGAGTGGTTTAATAGGTTTAAAGGTGTGTTCAAGGTCTAAGTGTGGTTTACAGGTATAGGCCTAGTGTGCAAAGAGACACAATGTGGCCTAATGAGGGGTCAAGTTTAGTCTCCAAGGTGATATAGATCATCGAGATATTTTATAGAGGTGTAATATGTTGTTTAAATATATATCATGAATTTTTAGGTCTTGTATTGAAGTAAAAATCATAAAAAATGAAGTTAAGGTCTCTCAAGTTCTAGAATGAGGTGTTACATATCTGAGAAGGTTTTTCTTATAACTGTTGACATGTGAAACCTTTTCATGATTATTCAAGAAAATAATTTTAGTTAGTGAAGGATATTATCTAAAATTTCCTAGCATTTGTTTCTAGGTTGAAGGCCTAAGATTTATGAATGACTTTTAAGAGTGGAAGGTAGTATAAACCCTCCTAAAACCCTCATAGTGACTTGATGGTGAAGATTTGTTTTTTAAATTATAAATATGGATGTTTATGGATTTTGTGATGTTTATATGTTATATTGGACTCTCTCAGGGTTATCCAAGTAGGATTAAATGGTCAGAAGTGTGAGTGGAAGCTACAAGAAATCCATTATTTCTTGGATTTGTGATGTAGTAGGTAGGGTTGACTAGGTAAAAAAATGAAAATTATTGGAGGATGATGTGTGATACTTTTATTTTGTGTCAATGTAAGTTTTTTAGTTGTTATATTACTTCAAATATGATAAATTGGTCATGGAATTTGACCTATTACTAAAAAACTAGTGAGGTAGATAGTGAAAAAACTAGGTAGAAGTGGGAATGAGATTAGGGATGTGTTACCATGAATTAGGTATGGATCCAATTACATTGGGTTTTTTTAAATACATTTAACAAATATAAATATTGGATATAATATTTTTATATGTGTGTATGTAAGAATGTTTCTCTCAAACTGACTTATCTAACATAGTGTGGTCTGTGTAAAGTGAAGCCATGAGAATTATCTGTAAGACCAATATTGATATGGGACATTATAATATATTTTCTTAAATATGTTGTACAAATTATTAAGGATAATATAAACCCATTTAAATTTCATTAAATTTATTCTACATGTTTTCTAAGTATTTGTTTTCATGACTATGTTTTTGAAGGCTTTATTAGTTCTAAGTAGTCTTCTAGTAGAGATGAGTTTGAGGTGATTCGCCTAGAGTTGAAGGGTATAATTCACATGAAATTATTCTAATGGTATCTAAGGTTTTTATTATTTAATTTAGAGTCATGAAATTTTCCTTTAAATATGTTGGTGTTCAAATGATCATGACTAGGTTTTGAAGCTAGTTGGTAGTTCTAAGTGGTCATGTTGCAAGAGTGAGTTAGAGGATTTAAGTATTGTGTTGAAGTGTTTTAATCACATGGTGATGAATATGAGGTCATTTATTTTATATCCATGTGATTAAATTGTATGTTTTTTTGATAAAATTGGCTGTGTTCTTTAGTTTTGGTTGGTATATTTAATGGTGGTAAGAAAACTTAATTGTGAGTAGGTCTAATGGTGTGGTTCAAGGAGTGAAATAAGATAAGTGGTGTTGGGGACCTAAGGTGAGATTATAAGTGGTATATTTGAATCATGTGTGATTTTTTTCATTGATTTATGGTTTCTCAATATGTTTATAGGTGGTGAAGGTGAAATGTGTGCTTTGAGAAGGCCTAATTGCCTTAGGTCTCCTTTAGGCCTAATGGTGGTTTTGGTCCTTATGTGTGATGACCAATATGTATTGGTTTTTTCTCATATGAAACATGTTTTTTGATCTATTAAAATGGTGATAAAATTATGGATAGGTTTGTGCCTGACCAAGGTATGTGAAAATAAGAGTCAAGTATAAGAGCGTCTAATAGGCCTAATTTGACTAGTTAGAATATTGATGGTATGAATGAATGAAATAGAAGTTTGGAAACTAAGTAGAGGAATTTAATACCATAATAGTGGTGTGTTTAATATTTCATTAATTTATAATATTGATTCTATATATTATGAGTAAGGCCATATGACCTAAATCAATTAAGAAGATGGATAGCTGAGTGAAGATGCCAAATAGGATATTTGAAAGAGATAAAAGAATGTGAAGAGAAAAGAAGATGATAATCATCAGTTTAGTGACCAAAAGGTATCCAAAGGTGATCATATATTCCATGTAGCTTATTTTGTGTTGATTCATCTAGGGGGTTGGTTCTTCCTTGCAAATTGGTTCTTGTTAAAGGTCTAGTTGAGTTGGTGCTTGACTACTGAGAGGTTGGTGTTCATTATGGGGTTCATGCCTCACTAAATATTAATTATTTATTTATAGGACTATATTAAAATATGTGTTTTAATGGGTTTTATTCCCCATGAGGGTTTCCCATATATCTCTTGTGTTCATATGTTGTATGATTATGTTTATGTTTGTTTATGCATTGGTTGATGTATGTGTTTTGAATTAATGCTTCATGAATGATAAGTGAAATTGAATGATTATTTTCAAGGGCATTTATTCACCCACCTCTTAGTCTCTATGATTCATAAATAATCTACATCTAAACCTATTTCCACCTCTTCATCTCCTACTAGAATCTCTATCATATTTAGCTTTAGGAGTCTAGGTTATGTCTCATCTTCTCTATACACTTGTAGGGCCCATGGTATACATTTTTTCAAACCAAATTATATCCACACCCTCATAAAATATAAATAATCCAAATATTTATTCTTCCATCTTATGATCCACCTCTCCCTTTAGATGTCTGATAGCTCAACCTCTATTCCAAACCATGAAAGAAATTTGACATAAGGCCTCTAAATGACATCCCCATATTGTATCCCTCAAGGACTCCTTGATAGTACTCCAAGTCCTAAGTCAAACCATATGTATAATCTCATACTAAATCCACCTTCCATCATAAGAAGGAAACACTGTAGTTAGTCTCATACCACCATATCCATGGGGTACTAATAGGATATACCACCTCGATGTGCTCATAATCCCAAAAATAGAGAATAATAATAATATCTATCCCATATATCCTAAGGTTCATACACCTCCATATCTCTTTGTATACCTATGCCAGTAAGTTGAGGCCTAAGAAAATCCTATATGATGTTCTACCATATCTACAATAACACCTATCAATCTCTAAAGGAACCTATCTCATCCTAAGTCTAGGAGAGTATAACATGAGATGGATAACATCATCATCATCATCATCATTAGAACTCCTCTCCCATATATATCATCCTAATATAAAATATCAAACACAAAACCACCTGTAAAGGTAATATCTATAGCATCCCCATTATATCACCATGTCAATTTTGTTGTGTAACCCCACTCATCCATAGGTAATATCATATCCCCCTATAATGGAAGTCATAATATACTATATATATCCTCCTATATGATGGTCATCTCCCTTATGGGCCACCATAATGTCCCCATGGTCATATCCCATCACTCTAGCAATATGACCAACAAGATCGCATCTTGGTGAATGTGGCAATAGAAGTGTACTCCTCTTAAGCCAGTGAGATCCATGTGATCCCATACATAATCACTAAAATAGTATTATTAATACTCTAATAGAGGTGTTAATTTATCCTACATCTATAATAGTGTCCATTCATATTACCATAATCCTCTATAAGCCTTAATTTTATTAAACTTCTACTTAGTCTAATCTAATATTTCACCTTATTTTATGAATCAACATCAATCCATTAGTGATTGGTGATGTTTTTGTTGAGTCAACATTTATTCCCCATGAATCATCACTAATTCATAGGAATCAACATCTATTCTTGATCACCACACTACCCTAGTGATAAAACATTACCTTAATCCAAAAAAAACAAAATCAAGAAAAATTAAAAACAATAGGGCCTACCTCATCCTAAGACCATTGTAATTACCTCAAACCACTTCTGCTCACCTCCATTATACCTCACATAACAATCATCATCCAATTTTCACTCATCATTGATTTCATGACTATAAATATAATCTCTTTCCCTATTGGATTTGTTTATATACCTAATTTTAGATCAGCATCGATTGTTCTCGATCGACATCAATTTGGTGGATTGACCCTAATTTATTCTATATTAGCATTTATTTGCCTAATTTTCATTACTTTCAGTATTTTTTAATACATCCAATCTTGCTTTGTAGCCTCACCCTAGTACCTTACAACACCTAAATTATTTTTCTTATACCATTTTAGGTTTATGGATTTAGTCCCCCTATTTTTTCATAGCATGTTTAAGGCATTCACTCTTTGGGAATATCCCCCTTATGGGTCCCAAGAGTGCATTTTATTTTGAGAACAAATATCTATAGGTAACACACACACACTATATAGCACACCAAATGCTTCAGTTAGCCAAACCTTATTGCTTATTCTCTTGTTTATCCTTTGTTTAAGCCCAGTTGTTCATAGTTATGGCATTTTATTATATATTTTTACTTAGGGTATCTCTACCTATATTATCTCATACCCTATTAGTGAAAAACATATACTTTGTATTATACATCCACACTTTTAGATCTCATTTGTTATCTATCCACTCACATCCATTACTCCATTTTTCAAACTTCTCACCCACTCTTCATCCTACATTGACTCCCAATTTGAGGGGGTATACCCCCTCACATAAACTTGAGGCATTGGACCTTTTGTGGTTTTTCTCTCATGACAAGTATTATATATTGCTCTACAAAAAAGGGTAAATGTAGACACTATAATTTCATACATTTATATGATTTATTTGATATTGAAGGAACTTTATTATTATTTTAATATACTAAATATCCCTATCCTAAATTTTAATTTATTAACTATTAGACACCCAATAATTTATTTTTAAAAATTAAGATTTTACCTCCCTAACCACCTAAATCTAATTACAACCTAGGAAATCCTAACCCTTTAACTAACTTATCAATGTATAACCCCATCCTTAACAACCCTATACATATAAACCCAAAATTTCCCATAGTTAGAACAAACTAAACTCATATTAAACCATTTGCTACTAAAAAGGGTGAACCATTGACGATTCTCTTGTGATTAGT